>OV277869.1:58708535-59993434 GCA_922989275.2 Gari tellinella
CTTAAAATGTAAGTATTTTACCTGGTTTGAATGCCTGAAACGCCCTCAAAACGCACCAGAGACCATGTAGGAATAGAAATGTTCACAGAAAGGCATGCCCCCGGACCCAACCCCCTATTAAGAGGACACTAATTAGAGTGGGTATATAGTAGGGGTTAGAAATTATCTGCTGGAATACATAATGTCGAAAAATATTATTCTAAATTAAATAATTTATTATTTTGAATCGATTTTTTACATAAATTTGTGTAAAGTATTATACAATTTTTTAATGCACGAACCGCCCCCAGAACGCACCAGAGACCATCATGGAATAAAATAGGGGTGGAGATTACAGATAAATGGCTGGAAAGGCAACTTGTTGAAAAAACGTATTATTCTAGATCCAATAATTATGTTATTTTAAGTTGATTATTTTTACATAATTATAGAGATATATGTTTATATGATACCTGTTTGCAATGCGAGGAACGCCCTTAGAACGCGCTAGAGACCATCTAGGAATAAAACAAATCCCGGGGAGCATGTCCCTAACCGCCTAGTAAGAATGCGTACACCAATCCGTCTAGCTCCACCCCTGACCTGTGCACCCACTCACACATCGCATTTTGCTTTCTACGGCCCTGCGAATGTCTTTCTGTCTTCACTTGCACTGATTCATGTGCAAACGATGTTGGTAGAAATGCAGGAAACTTGTTTTTTCTTAAATCATTCAAATTTAATTTAGATCTAGATAATTACTAGATATATGTACTGTCGCGGGAATGGGGAAGTATGTGCAGTCCAGATTACACTTACTCTTGGACAAGGCTACTATACCCCGTGCAGTATGGTCTATTAGACCACATGCACGGGGTAGCTGCCTTGTCGGACTCTTTTCCTTTTATGATTACTCTTGAATCAACGTCTTAACCCGAAAGATGCCTCTAAATGTATAGACATACTTTACATACAAGCTAACCCGTTCTACACGCTATATCTAACGTAGACGATTCTTAATATATGGTACATTCATTTGTAGAGTGATATGGTACTTAATGACGAAGTAACACGATCGTCAGTATAACGTTCCAAATGATTTTAGATCTATATATTATACAAAAATCATGGTTCTAGAAACATGTTTATTCCTTCTAGATATACGCAAAAACGCATTTCCGACGTTCTACGATAAAAAAAATTCCTGGGGGAGGACCCTCAGACCTCCCTCATATTAGGCCTACACATACATTTCTTCCAAGCTACGCCCCTGATTGCATGTGTTGTTCGGAGGGAGTTGTTAAATTGGGTGGATTAAGACTTGACGTGAACAATTGTCATTTTGTAATGTTTTGTTAAATTCAACCTTAAATAGTAAAAAATGGACTATTTTGAAATTGGAATTTTCCATTAAAAGTTTCAGGGTTGAATGAATTAAGGCATTGGTGGAAGATTAACCCTTTCGATCATAGTCACTGTCGTGATATCGTCTATTAGATCTACTATTCTTCGTCTGTTTTTATTAAAAAATGGAATTTTACGGCCCTCCGAACAACGATTCCCTCATTAAACCAAAGCTTGTCTCTGTTCCTTAAACCAATACATGTATGTCTAATGCTTTCACTTCTGCAATATCGTCTGCTTAAAATTGTCTTTTGCTGTTTTTTTCTTCAAAGTTAACTTATGGCAAGTTTTGATATAGAGAAAATATTAGAAGTGAATGGTAGTACAGTAGACCTCTCTAATACGACCACTAAATTGTGTTCATTATTATGTGTCTCTTAAAACAAAGTGAAAGTAAATCAGAAAGCTCCTATATTACTTTCTGGTTAGCTTTCATCTTGCTTTTAACTGTCACCTGTCTTTTATACATTCAGAAATAGCCTTCATTTAAGTTTTCGAAAAGAGGTTTTACTGTAGTTTCATAGTGGTCTAAGGGAGAATACTCGTACAATATTACTGACGGCAAGTTTTCGTTAAATAATTTCTGAAAAGTTGTATCACCCGACATGTACACATCTCCCAGAATTCTCATTTTGGAAAAAATTGCCATTTGGTGGAGTTCTATGTGTACCTCAGAGTTTCAAACTTTCATTCATGACAGGAACTAGTTTTTGTGGATAACATTTGAGAAAGGTATTTATTTATGTCATTGAAAATCATTGCCCGGAGCTGTATCCGCCATAAGTTGTGAATCAAACTGTCTATTGTCTTTGAAATTGATGATGGTAAGGTACGAAGGCGTGTAGTCTAGATCTTGTCTTTCCACTTTTTAACATCATCATCAGCACAGTTTGAAGTGATTTACATTCTCTTAAAGGATGATTTTATCATTGTCAGGGCTCTATCTAACAGTAAAGACACTGAACATTTCAGAACATTCACGTATTTATGGCTCAAACAACACCTATTTAGTGACTACTCTTTAGAATCGTCTCTGGGACGATTCTAAGGAATAATCACAACTTGAGTTGGGTAATGAATAATCGATTCAGTTATTGAATTACCCGATTTGTTGAAGACCCTGTTTATATTGTAATTCAATTGAAAAAGTGTTAACTATTTTGTTTTCTTTTTAAAGATTTTTAAATCTCCAATTTTAGTTGATCTGAAAATCCTGGTTTCCTCTTGATTCATTCAGGGTTTTTTTTCTCATTTTACCAATTCTTCAATATTGTCTAGAAATGGAAGGTAATTTCAATGACATATCTGTCAGAAATAGCCGTTACATCCAAAACAGGAAGAAGGGTGTTGGCAAAGAATTACAGACGATTCGTCACCATGCAAATTCGTCACCAAAGCGATATATAGTAATGGCAAAAGACGATTCGTCACCAAAGACTTTGTATAGGGTATTTTCTTACCTGGTATATATATATGATCAGGATCATTTTTCTGTTAATTGTATAAGTTATATTGTTTAAATTGACAAGTATCGATAAGCTTATATGTATATTCTAGCCTTTACAGTTGTAATATATAAATTACTATAAGTATAAAAGATGAATCAACGCTTAAAAGTATTGGAATAAAATGTCATCTATAGTTTCTTGTTTTTATTCTTCTGCTTGACAAGCATTTTGGAGCCAGATCATATGTGGATCCAAACTATTTGGTAAAATATTACCAAATTGGCCATAGCGTAAATATAGCCATAAATAATTACATGTCCCGTATATCGGGCTCCTAACTGTCTGACCAAATATTGTCCGCATATATCGGGATCCAAACAAAATGTAATTGTCAATTAGATCTACATAACGTGTATATTAACACTACAAAAAGGAAATTATAACACCTCTAAGTGTGAACAATTATACTAATTAAATCAGTATATAAAATTGTGTACTACATATTTCCTTTGGTGACGAATTGACTACCCCTTTTGTACTATAATGCTTTGGTGACGAATCTGCATGGTGACGAATTGTCCATCATCCTTGGCAAATATAAACAAACACTTGACATATGAGAGTTGCCTCCCTTGTACAGATTATGTTAGCTATTGAGTCATCTCTCTTACCAATTGAATATTACAATTAGTGATAGACTTTTCTTCTAAAGCTGTCGATAAAATTGCTGAATTTTACCGTCTAATGTGATTTGGAATTTCAATAGGACTAATCAACTGTCACAATCCATATATGAGGTACATTTCTGGGGCAGTAGAACCGTTACTGATACACTGTCATTCTTGAATATTAACAATCGTCACATCTATTGATGCATTGAATTTGTATATTTTATAAAAATGTTTTCTTGGACTAGCAGCTGCTTTGGATACCAGAATAAAGAAAGTGCTCCAATCATGTCGAAGGCAAAGGCGGCACAGCCAGCTGTGATACACAAAGTGATTATGGTGGGAAGTGGAGGTGTAGGAAAATCAGCTTTAACCTTACAGTTTATGTATGATGAGGTGAGACTTGATGTCCTGATTATAATGTATACTGTTTGAAAAGGATGCCTATATGTGGGAGTGGGACTAGAGTTCAAAACGTTAAAGGGAGAAACTGAATAATTTTCTCGCTCATTTCAGCACCAAATCCAATGATGTCATTACGCATTAGAATCGTCTCTTTGTGACAATTCTAATGAGAAGTGACACCATAAGGTTGAATGCAGAAATAAATACTTTATTTTTTGAAACACCGCTATTATCTGGAGCCCTGTTTAGTCTGCCTATGAGCTATGAAGCCATGAGAAAGGCAGGTTGGGTTTATGCATTGCAAACAGTGTAGACCCCCTACCTTTGCAACCTGCTGCAGTGCAGCCACACCTCAATGACAGCTGTCAGTGTCTACAGACTCTACACTGTTTGATACACACCAGCATATGCAATCTTTCTTGTGAGACAATTTACACCTTTAACTGATGATATGGAGAATAAGCTAGGTCTATAGTATACCTACTTTTCTCAAAGGATAGTTCATTTAACTTCATAATATGTTTTAAGAGACAATGGTTCTTTAAAAGAGTGAATCAGAATATTTCACTTACGAGTTTTCCTTTATACGATATCTCTCAATTAAACCTTACAATGATGCACCCACTAATAATTGTGCTTTTGGATATTATTACTAATCATAATGAGAATTAAATTTACAGGATAAATGGTAGGACATTTCACATAGAATTATGACCCTTAAATGACTCATTACTCCATAGATTATTGGAAAACCATAGACTTATGCCTTCAGACCTCCACTGAAGAAAATAGATCCAATTTATTACAGTATTGAATAATGAATATTTATCGTAGGAAATATATTCTATATTCTAGCAGATAGTAGTGATTAAATCTTTACAATTTTCTCCTAACTATTTCAATACTAATAAATAATACTAAAAAGAAATCTCACTGTCAAACAGACAGATTGACAGAGTATAATGTACATGTTACATTGTAGTCTAGTTGAACTGTCACATTGGAAATTTATGCTGTTTGAGCCAGCTATTTCTCAAGCTGTTTCAGACTTTCAGGATCAATGTTTGTCAATGTGGCTGGTCTGGATAATCTCTGATTGTAATGTCTTCACCCATTACTGAATTATCTCTGAATAGTCTCATAAATACTTATACATGTCAGGGGTGTAAAATTCAACTCGCCCTCTCGCCTTGGCGAGTAACATTTTGTCAGGGCGAGCAGATATTCTGATTATTTACAACAGAAACTAATGAGCAAAATGTCATTATCACCCAGCAGGATGAGTAACAATTCTGAAAATTTTACACCCCTGCATGTTACATCAACTTTTTGTGTATTTAATTTATCTATCCGCTGAAAAAAAGTTTCATTGTATACAGTAGTGAACATGCAACATAAGTTCCTTATATCCTAGCAAATGGCAGGGCTCCAGATAAGGGGAGTATTTCAAAAACTAAAACCTTTATTTCTGCTTTAAACCCTATGGTGTCACTACTCATTAGAATCGTCTCAAAGAGACGATTCTAATGAGTAGTAACACCATAGGATTTGATGCTAAAATAGGTGAGAAAGTGTTGGATTTGTTCAGTTTACTCCCTCTTATCTGGAGCCCTGAAATGGTAGCTTAAAGCAGGTTGAAAGTAAAGCAGAATGGCAGGGCACGACAAATTTCATGAAAAGCTGGTTGCCCACAGGGCAACCAAAATTATTTTCTGGTTGCCCTGAATTTATCACACAAAAGATGTCCCAAATTAACCCGTTTAATTCAAACCCTTCATAGATGTACCAGATTAACCTTTTTAATTAAAACCCTTAATTCACAGCTTTTAGAATACTCAAAAGGAAATATGCAACACCTCTTCCTGGATCTCATCAGGCAGGTGAAATTATTAGCATTGGATAATACATAGACATAGATAATACAGATCATCATCTCCTGATACTGATAGGCTGTCACATTTTTTTTGGTTTATATTATTCATGTTTTTTCATTCTTAAATTTGAAATTTAGTTACTATTTCTTAACATCTCTATATATCTCTCACACCTTTTCTTTCAACAGCTGTAGCAGTAGCATTGTAATTTTAAAAATCTATCTCAGTCTCACCCTTCAAATTTATTAATTGACAGTATCAGGGGATTTCATAGGAGAACTAAGATGTAAGTTTTCTGCGTTCTTACATCCCGCACGGGGGCAGGGGCTCATGGTTTATTCATATCCACATTTGACTGAAGTAACTACACTTAAAAAACAAAATAAAAGTTCACGTTTTTCTGCCCATATTATTACACTCTCGAGTGATCGGATCCGTTTTTTTATCATTATTATTTGCTTTCCGAAAATTCACCAAACAAGTTTTTTACTTTACAAACTTCGAGGAAGACAACCCAAGTCCAACATTTCATTTGCGACCAAAACTATGTTGAAGTCCATAATTACTGCACCTACCTTTGAAAGTTATTATTAAGACTTGAAAATCGCTGGTAAAACATATTTATTGCCAGCACAATGTTTAATCTTATTTAACAGTTTTTCATTGTACTTTCATTTTTATAGGAAATCCTATATTCATCTTTTTCATATCATTCGGAGCTCCCCAGGTGTTATCGCTGAATTTAATGACTGGTTCACAACAAGTTAACTAAGTGTACCAGTCTGTGTTTATAAAATTCTTCTGCGATAAATTTAGAAGTATTGTCGATAAGGTTTGACCTGACGGTTCATGCATATTCCGTCTTTTTCCGTAAGTTATTCGTTAGCTTCCGAACACAACTACAGTGTATTGAGAATAGACAATTCAACGGTGACTCAAACTGGAATAGTGTTATCGGTTATAGATAAATACAGTCGGTGATGGCTCAGTGGTAGGGTCGCCGCGCTACCAAGGTAAGGGTATTGGGTTCGATCCCCGGTAGAGTTTTGTATTATTTATTGAATATGTACATGTATTTTTTTTAAAAATGCGGATAGACGCATGCAAACCATGACATTCATGCAATTGCATGTACATGTATATGAAATAGAGTACAGTGCTACTTGCCTAGGAAAAACTTGGCTAGAAAAATGGCCCAAAGAACACCACGTTATGCAAAACACTCCCAGAAAGCACTATGCGTTACTTTTGTATTTCGTCAAGCATCAAAAGGCATCAGGCAGCAGGCCGTTTTTCAAAAAAATTGCTGACTGATTTATTTTAGTATCGTTTAAGGCATACTAAACTTTTAATTTTTTACTATTTAAAAAATATTTACAGCCGAAGTTTACAAAACAGTACCGAGAATCGAACCCATGACCCTTCCACAACGAGTCATTAACGCTATCCATTCAGCTATTGCGACACAGTGACTTTAGGTATCGGCTAAGGTATATATCAATAAAGTATCCGGAAACTCCCGATTGTACCACCGATTGTACCAACGAAAGCTGACGGAAAGTGATGACCGTCAGGTCAAACCTTATTGATAATATGCCGAATGTATCCACAAGATTGTTTACACAAAATGACAAGCTCAGCATGGTGTTTGATCAAGCGTGAACTGCTAATTGGGGTGTGTTATCGCTAATCCACAGTGTTCTACCCTACAGACAAAGATAAGTGTCCACAGGGGTCTTAATTAATCGGCAAATTTGTTGCACACTTTCAATATTTATGGCTTTAGTCTGATACTTCAGTCCATGTAGATGCAGTACCGCTAGACAGTAGTAGACACAAGGTCTTACTGTTACGAAATGCAACTAGTAGATGACTCGCACGGCATTATTCTGACATATTGAAATTTTCCAAAAGTGAAATAATCCCGGCATCTTAAAATGGAATTAAAGGGTTGCCCGCCGGGCAGCAGTTTGAAAAATATGGTTGCCCAAGCTAAACATTTGGTTGCCCGCCGGGCTCCGGGCACAGGATTTGTCGTGCCCTGAGAATGGGCTTTAACTCTTTATCATTTTATGGTAATTAACTAAATTATTTCATAGCCTGTTTCTAATTTTGATGACAGCCAGGTGATCACTTACAGCAGATTGAAAGTAAAGCAGAATTTGCTTTAAGGTGCTTTCTGCTTTACTTTCGACCTGCCTTACCTATTACTCCATAAGTAAACATGTATTCCTTTGATTTATTCCTCCACTAGTTTCATATTATACATCATATACAGTCATGAGTATGTATTATCCTAAAAGATATGTTCTATATTGATATATATTCTAGCAGATTGTAGCTAAAAGCAGGCTGAAAGTAAAGCATAATACACCTTAAGGTGCATTCTGCTTTACTTTCAACCTACTTTAAGTGGTCCCCTATATTCAATATAGTCCGGGAAAACTAGGAACAGGCTACATATGACATGAATGTATAAATGATTATCATCTGCTGAAAGTCCAAAATTATCCAAGATACTGGATGTCCAATATTGTCCAAGAGTTACCAGTACCCATTTCAATCCAGAATAACAGAAAACAGATAAGGCGCATATTGGGGTATTTACCCAATTAAAATTGTGCAAAAAGCATTTGTTTTTCATAACAAGGAGTAACAAAAAGCAAAGAAATGTAGCAAAAAGCAAAGAAATTTTACAAACCTTATCAGAATATGAATAATACCCAAGTACGAAAACTCCCAATACCCAATAAAAATTTCAAAAACCCAATTTTGTAAAATATCAAGGAGTAAATACCCAATTGCATCAAAACCGTATCTGTCAATCGTTTTGTTTCTTCAGTTTGTAGAGGATTATGAACCAACGAAAGCTGACTCTTACAGAAAGAAGGTTATTCTTGATGGGGAGGAGGTTCAGATAGACATCTTGGACACAGCGGGACAAGAGGATTATGCTGCTATCAGAGATAACTATTTCAGGAGTGGAGAAGGATTTCTATGTGTTTTCTCAATCACAGAACAAGAGTCATTTCAGGCTACAGCAGAATTCAGGTTAGTCCAATTCTTATGATCTGATATACCAGCATTTTTTTGGGGGGACCGTTCCCAATTGAAAACAAGGGCCTTTTCCCCAAAATGAGCATTTCATGGCACAATTTTTGCCCAAAATGAGCCTTTGACCACTCATTTTCCCCCCAAACCGATGTATTTTGCACTGTTTTAGGGCATAATTTTCCCAATTGAAGGGATGTAAATAATTCCCAAAGTGGTGAAAAGATCACTGTATACAGTAAAATTTCTATATTATGACTACAAAAAAAGATGGCTTATTGATTGCATGGAAATAGGTGGCAGCTTAAAGCAAGATGAAAGTAAAACAGAAAGCTCCTAAAGGAGCTTTCTGTTTTACTTTCATCTAGCTTTAAGCAGTCACCTGCTTTAAATTGCAAACAACTAACACCAGTGCTCCAGATAATTTTTGCATGCAATGAGTACGTACTCACACTATTTTCACTTCAATGCTGAAAATTGAAATTGAATGCTGAAAATCTACGGAGAATACAAACAATGGAAAACTTCAACTAAATTTAACTTTTACTGAATTGAGCAATGTAGACATGTACCCACTTCTATGTTAATGCCATCATCTGAGCAAGACATTGTGCAATATGTACATTCCTGTTCATATTTGAACACATCGCTTGTGCTCTTTAATACACATGCTTGTCAACAGTATTTCTTTGCAGGAGTCTTTGAGCCTTCAATGGCCAACAACTTCAATGGCCAACAAGGTGTCTACATTTCCCTCATTGCATATGGGACATTTCAATACTGTTTCTCGATCTTGTCCCTTAAAAACTAATATTTAACCAGGGATAATTCATTTCCAAGATTATTTTCAAGTTTTTTATTTACCAGGGCACCGTTGCGTTTTCTTTTGATAATTTTTGCGGATTTTTATACACTGGGGTTGTCCTCGCGAATGACGCTATCAATTAACACTCAATGATAGATTTGAATACCCGCTCATGGCATGTTCGCGTTTTTTTTAAATTGAATAGTATAGGCGTTTTATCATTACTTTTCACGTTGACCAGCACCAGACGCCGCCATCATAACATGTTTTTCTGCCGACGCTTGCAATGACAATTTCGTCCCATAATGTTTCGACCCGTACCTTGTAGTAGGGGGAAACTATGCGGGAGTGTTTATACCGGTCTCCGAGTATTTTAGTTTTAAAGTACACCGCATTCACAATCCTTTCTGAAAGGCTACGGAATCAAGATAACCCGGCCGATAATGTTGCCGCTTTTTAAAGTTCGCGACTGAGGCGAGACACTGCGGGTGCGAAACTTAATTTAAACAGCGAACGGTGTTAGGGTAAACATTTCACTTAAAATACGGACTGGTTTGAAGTTATTTTTCTAAGTAAAGTACGTAGTTCTAACCCATCAAACGCGCAAAACTGATGCCCAGTCTACAGTTTGTTACTCGCAACTAAATATTTGAAATGCGTACGCAATTTTCTTTGTGCGTTTTTGTACGCCTGGATTGTCATTTCAAATGCGTTTCTCTCCAAAAAATATGCGGGAAAACGCACGTACGCACCTTATCTGGAGCACTGTAACACTATAAGGCATCTTGTGTTCATGTGAGAGAGTTTTTACTCTATTTAATTCACATGTTCATATCTTGCAAATTTTTTTCAAATGGCTTATAACTGTTACTTCCAACATTGTCAAATGTGTGTTTCATAGTCCAAAACATACATGTATGATCAACCCCACATTGACCCACACTAACTCTTTCAACACTATGTAAATTTTGTGGGTTATTAGGTTCCCTTGTGTCTCCTTTGAGTTAACTAAAACATGAACCAGTCTACTTGAAATTCTGGATAGTTTAATAAATACTGCTAGCTCTAAATTAGCAAACAGTGCAGACCCTGATCAGAGGGCTCTTACATGAGCCCCCTGATCTTGGTCTACACTGTTTGCAAATGTAATCAGTATATATCAAAACAGGTCCATGGGTGTTGAAAGAGTTAAATTTTGAAAAGAAAATGATTTTCAAGTTTTGTTGCATCTCATTTGATCGTCACCTCTTGTTAACTCGCCTATTTGGAGTCTGGGAAGTCACCTCACAGTGTTAAACTTGATACACTTCATTTAAATGTTTAGATATGCAATTGTTGAAGAATTAGCTTGCCATTAAGTGATATCCTTTACTCCATGATAGTTTGTTTCTAGTTTTGGGGACAGGTGAACAATTCAAGTAGGTTGAAAGTAAAGCAGAATGCACCTTAAGACGTATTCTGCTTTACATTTAATCTGCTTTAATCTACCATCTGCTAGGCTAAGCCTATAGATAGATAACACTTTTTAGCTCGACTTTTTTGAAAAGTCGAGCTATTGTCGTCACCCTGTCGTCTGCGTCAGCGTCTGCGTCGGTTAAGTTTTTTTGCTTAAGGTTTTTGTAAGAGTCCATTCCTCAATAACTATCAAAGGTATCCATTTGAAACTTGGAATAGTTATTCAGTATGAAAAGGGCAACTCATAACAACAAGGCAGGTAACCCTGGGATTTGTCATTTGAAAGTTATTGCCCTTGTTTTATTTACTTAAAATTTATAAATCAACATATCTCAATAACTATCAAAGATATCCATTTGAAACTTGGAATAGTTATTCAGTATGAAAAGGGCAACTCATAACAACAAGGCAGGTAACCCTGGGATTTGTCACTTGAAAGTTATTGCCCTTGTTTTATTTACTAAAAAATTATAAATTAACATATCTCAATAACTATCAAAGATATCCATTTGAAACTTGGAATAGTTATTCAGTATGAAAAGGTCAACTCATAACAACAAGGCAGGTAACCCTGGGATTTGTCATTTCAGAGTTATTGCCCTTGTTTTATTTACTTAAAAATTATAAATTAACATATCTCAATAACTATCAAAGATATCCATTTGAAACTTGGAATATTTGTTCAGTATGAAAAGGTCAACTCATAACAACAAGGCAGGTAAATCTGGGTTTTTAATTACAGAGTTATTGCCCTTGTTTTATTAACTTAAAATTTATAGATTAACATATCTAAATGACTATGAAAAATATGAACTTGAAACTTTGAATACTTGTTAAGTATCAAAAGGGCAACTCATAACAACAAGACAGGTGACCCTGAGATTTGTCATTCCAGAGTTATTGCCCTTGTTTTACTTAAAAGTTGTAAATTTAAATATCTAGAATTAACTTGGAATACTTGTTAAGTATCAAAAGGGCAACTCATTACAACAAGGTTGGTTACTCTGTGATTTGTAATTCCAGAGTAATTGCCCTTTTTTATTTACTTAAAACTTGTAAATTGAAATATCTTAATAACTGTCAAAGGTATTAACTTGAAATTTTAAGTATTTGTGTTATATCAAAAGGGCAACTCATTCAAACAAGAAAGGTGACCATGGATGTGCCATTCCAGAGTTTATGCCCTTGTTTTTATTTACATAAAACTTGTAAATTGAATTTTCTCAATAACTACCATAGGTATTTACCTGAAACTTTAAATACTTGTTCAGTATCAAAAGGACAACTCATTACAAGAGGGCAGGTAACCCTGGGTTTTGGTATTCCAGAGTTATTGCCCTTTGGTATTGACTTTCTAGAATTTAATTAGATTTCTCAATAACTACCATAGGTATTAACTTGAAATTTGAATACTTGTTCAGTTTCAAAAGGGCATCACCTTTCAACAAGGCAGATAACCATGGGATTTGTCATTGCAGAGTTACTGCCCTTGTTTGACTAAGAATTTGTATATGAAATTATTCAGTAACTGTTATTAATTTCAAACTTCCAATATATTAGAATTCTTGTTTATAGATATAAAGATATTGTCCTTGTTTTGACTTATAGTTTACTTTAAATGGAATGCAGGCTGTCCAAGTATGTTAAAGTTGTTGTTGCTTACAAACTTCTATGATCAATAGGGCATTAAACACCCATACACATTCTTTAAGTTTGGAAAATGTAGCCATCTCAAGTATATGAAAGTCGAGCGTCCAGCACCCGTTTGCGGTGCTCTCGTTATGTTGCATATTCATAACTGTATAACAGGAAACTATTTTCTTCTGTAGAAAAATAAATTAAAGGCATATTTTTGGAGTGAAGGGTTAAAACAGTTAATGTCTCGTTTGTGGAATATTTGCCTTGAAACTTTTATATGCATGTAGAATGGTTAGATATATACTTCAGGGCTCCAGATAAGAGGGAGTAAATTGAACAAATCCAAAATTTTCTCCCTCATTTCAGCACGAAATCCTATGGTGTGACTACTCATTAGAACCGTCTCAAAGAGACGATTCTAATCATGGGTAGTGATACCATAGGGTTTAAAACAGAAATAAAGATTTTAGTTTTTGAGATACTCCCCTCATCTTGAACCCTGTATGTATTTATATAGCTAAAGAAGACTGAAAATTTGTTTGTGTGAATGAAAGCCTCAAGAAGGCTCAAACTACCACCTGTCAAAAGGTTTATCTCGCTGCAAGCACGCTGTGTTTATATTGGCTAAAGATGGTGCATAAACAGCACCAATCATACACCGTCAAACTTGGGTCAATTGATCAGTTAAAAGCTGGCTTAAGAACAGGTTGCAGCTTAATGCAGGGCAAAAGCAAAGCAGAAAGCTCCCAAAGGAGCTTTCTGCTTTGCTTTTGTCCTGCATTAAACAGAGTGCCTGTGTACGGAGAACTAAAGTTTCTCAAAATAATGGTTGCTTATCACAAGGATGGATGTATGTGCATTGCATAAATCACCTGCACATCAGTTGCAGGTAATATTGTAGATAAGAGGGGGGTAAACAGAACAAACCAACATTTTCTCACTCATATCAGCACCAAATCCTATGGTGTCATTACTCATTAGAATCGTCTCGAATTCCGAGACGATTCTAGTAATGAGTACATGTAGTGATCTCATAGGATTTAATGCAGAAGTAAAGATTTTAGTTTTTGAAATGAAATACATACTCCCCTTTAAGGCTTATCTAGAGCTCTGATGTATTAGCCCATTACTCCATAGATCATACCCATTTTAACAACTTATATTTATCGTCCTTGAAAAACCTAGTTTCACTTTATACAGTCATGAATATGCACCACAAGAAATATTACCTATATGCTTTATCCTAACAGATGGTAGCTTAAAGCAGACTGGAATGTTTCTTAACCCATTACCCTATAAATACGCCTTTTTACACCTTTAACTTATTCCTCCATTCAAGACAATAGTTCCAATTCATGCATAAATAAGTATCATAGAAATATTTTCTATATTCTAGCAGATGGTAATTCAAAGCAGGCTGAAAGTGAATAAGAATGTGCCTTATATCTGCTTTAAGGGTGTATCAATGTCATAAGCCATTTTTTCAAAGTATTTAACTTTTTTTCTAACATTGTTTTTTTGGAAGAGCTGTTTATGATGAATGAAAAAATGAAAAAAAAATATATGGTGGTGTCCTTGTTTTTGAGCTACAGCGATTTGAAAAAGGTATGTCAGATTTGGAATTTTTTTTCAAATTTTACCCATTCAGGGTACAAGCTTCAGTAAAATTTATTTCGAAACAAAACAAACATGATAATTTGGGTTTCCATTATTTATTTCATGTCTATGGTGGTATTTTCACATATAGAAACCAAATTTAGACAAAGCAGGCACCAGGTTTGAACAATATCGATCCTTGAATATCAAAAATATGCTTTGTATAGGGCATGATTTTATTAGATTTTTTATTTTATGAAAAAAAGTAAAAAAGTTTGAAAATGAAATAGTTCTAGTATTTAACTTTTTCTTATATTCTACCAGATGAAAGCCCATGCTAAGGCAGTTCAAAATATGAAAAGAAATTGAAAGGTCAGTGTTGAAAATTTTGAGTTATTAAAGTAAAAAGAGTTATCTCCCCTTACAAAATTTACAAAAAAGTACCATATCGATGCTATTTAGAGCTTTATAAATTTCATATTTGGTGCCTTTTTTTTCTTAAATTAGTTTTTGTATGAAGAAATACTACCATAGATAGGAAATAAATAACACAAAACCAAATTATCATATTTGTTTTCATTTAAAATGGATTTTATTGAAGCGGGCTGTTTGAAATGGACAAAATAAGAGGAAGTGGGTGGGGTAAATTTTACATGGCCGTAGAGCCAACTGTTGTTCACCAAAATGTACACTTTTTCTATTTTTTCATTCATCTTAAATAGCTCTTCAATACAAAACCATCATAGAGTGTTTTCATATACTTTGAAAGTTTCCCAAAGTCATGACATTGATACACCCTTAAGTGGTCACCTGTCTTCAAAACTAGAAACAGGCTATGGGGTAATGGGTTAAGGTGCATGTTACTTTTCTTTCAACCATGTCACCTATCTTTAATACTAGAAACAGGCTAATGAGTAAAGGGTAAGCGGCTACTCTGTAGAAGACAAATGGACAGTACAGTATTTAATGTGCACACAGGTTTTTGCTAACTGCAGGATAAAAATAATGCATAAAGCTAACATGTAGTTTTCTGCCTGATATTTATCCTGCATAAGAGATGTCCATACTACTTCTATAACTGATTGCTTAGCATAGGCTGTTTCTAGATTTGAAGACAGGTGACAACTTAAAGCAGGTTGAAAGTAAAGCAGAATGCGCCTTAAGAATGCTTTACTAACTTACAGTATGCTTTAAAAAAACTATTTTTCTTCAGTGGAGGAAAAAATGAAATGCACTAAAAGGCGCTTCTATGGGGGAAAGGATAATACAAGATTGACTGTAAAAGTTTTAAATCCCAATTAGATACTACAAGTATGTCTGCGAGCTATAGACACATTTGTGATAACTATTGCAAACAGTAGATCTAAATGAGACAATGTTTTGGACAGCTTGATGATATTTTCTGATAGAACATGCAGATAAAACATCACAGAGAATTGTTATAGGAAACAACATTTTCAGGCAACTATCACATATTATTAAATGGACTCTTTCAGGGCTCCAGATAAGAGGGAGTAATCTGAACAAATCTAACATTTTCTCACTCATTTTAGCACCAAATCCTATGATATTACTACTCCAGGGCACGACAAATCCTGTGCCCGGAGCCCGGCGGGCAACCAAATGTTAAGCTTGGGCAACCATATTTTTCAAACTGCTGCCCGGCGGGCAACCCTTTAATTCCATTTTAAGATGCCCGGGTTATTTCACTTTTGGAAAATTTCAATACAGTCCAAACTCGTTAATCCAAACTCGCTTAAACCGAAATTCTCGTTAAACCAAATTTTTCTCCCGGTCCCGATCTTTCCCCTTCTTATTCTATATAAATCAACTCCGCTTTATTCAAATTTCGTTTATCCGAATTTTCCGTTAATTCGAAGTATTAATCTGGTCCCTTTGAAAAGACTTACCCTCAAATTGACACGCTTAATCCGAAGTGCAATTTTCACACCTCGATCGGTGTCAGACTGGTCATTATGAATTACCTGAGACCATACCGTCGCCAAACACTCGCGAAAACTAATTACACCGCCTAAAGACTGTACACAATGTTTGCAGTATTGGCCAATTAAACACATTTATATCCAATAGTAACTGTAGAGATCTTTAAAAACACAAGCGGAAGGTGTTGACATACGTTGCTCAAATGTTTGTAACCATATTCGTCTTTGCGATATTGAGATCGCTTCTTCACTTTGAACGCTGTGTGTACATGTACGTAAGTAAATCGTTTATAAATGCGGAAAAAGTATTATCGCCGTTTTTCGAAGTTTCAAGCTTTTGTTACGATTTAATATTTATGACATAAATGTATTAGATAACTATAATGTATTTCATGATTTCTGTTATCAAAACTGTTGTCGTAAAACGTGCTGTTTTGTTCATGTATCTAGTGTGTAATGTCTTTATGAATACACATATGGGTACCGACGCGTATGTCCGTAAGTAGCAGAGAGTAAACAGAGGTTTGTGTTTAGTTGGTTTCATTAACTGGATTATGGGATTAAACAAAGTTATCAAATTTAAAGCACATCATTATTATTGCATAAGTATTAAGCCAAAACAAAAAAATAACTTTTTTACGTATATGCATTAACTGAAAAGAAATATTACGGGAAGGACACCCTATCAAAAACGATGACCGGAGATGACAAAGTTGATACAAGGTGACTGTAATCGATCCAATCGCTTAATTCGTACTCCCGTTAATCCGAATTATTTTTCTTGGTCCCATGAAATTCGGATTAACGAGTGTGGACTGTATGTCAGAATAATTCCGTGCGAGTCATCTACTAGTTGCGATTTCGTAACTGTAAGACCTTGTGTCTACTACTGTTTAGCGGTACTGCATCTACATGGACTGAAGTATTGATCAGACTAAAGCCATAAATATTGAAAGTGTGCAACAAACTTGCCGATTAATTAAGACCCCTGTGGACACTTATCTTTGTCTGTAGGGTAGAACGGTTACAAAGGATTCTTGTGGATTAGCGATAACACACCCCAATTAGCAGTTCACGCTTGATCAAACACCATGCTGAGCTTGTCATTTTGTGTAAACAATCTCGTGGATACATTCGGCATACTTCTAAATTTATCGCCGAAGAATTTTATAAACACAGACTGGTACACCTAGTTAACTTTTTGTGAACCAGTCATTAAAGTCAGGGATAACACCTGGGGAGCTCCGAATGATATGAAAGATGTATTTCCTATAAAAATGAAAGTACAATGAAACACTGTTAAATAAGATTAAACATTGTGCTGGCAATAAATATGTTTTACCAGCGATTTTCAAGTCTAATAGTAATAATAACTTTCAAAGGTAGGTGCAGTAGTTATAGACTTTAACATAGTTTTGTTCGCAAATGAAGTGTTGGACTTGGGTTGTCTTCGTTGAAGTTTGTAAAGTAAAAAAGCTTGTTTGGTGAATTTTCGGAAAGCAATTAAAAATGATAAAAAAGCGGATCCGATCACTCGAGAGTGTAATAAAATGGACAGAAAAACGTGAACTTTTATTTTGTTTTTTAAGTGTAGTTACTTCAGTCAAACTGAAAGTCACTTCCAGAAAATGTGGATATGAACAAACCATGAGCCCCTGCCCCTGTGCGGGATGTAAGAACACAGACAACTTGCATCTTTGTTCTCCTATGAAATCCCCTGATACTGTCAATTAATAAATTTGAAGGGTGAGACTGAGATAGATTTTTAAAATTACAATGCTACTACTACAGGTTGAAAGAAAAGGTGTGAGAGATATATAGAGATGTTAAGAAATAGTAACTAAATTTCAAATTTAAGAATGAGAAAACATGAATAATTAACAAACAAAAACTGTGACAGCCTATCAGGAGATGATGATCTGTATTGTCTATGTCTATGTATTATCCAATACTAATACTTTCACCTGCCTGATGAGATCCATACTGTGAAGTGAGGGAGAGGTGTTGCATATTTCCTTTCGAGTATTCTATCAGTAAGCTGTGAATTAAGGGTTTTAATTAAAAAGGTTAATCTGGTACATCTATGAAGGATTTGAATTAAACGAGTTAATTTGGGACATCTTTTGTGTGATAAATTCAGGGCAACCAGAAAATAATTTTGGTTGCCCTGTGGGCAACCAGCTTTTCATGAAATTTGTCGTGCCCTGCTACTCATTAGAATTGTCTCGAAGAGCCAATTCTAATGAGTAGTAACACCATAGGATTTATTGCAGATAGAAGGGTTTAGTTTTTAGCTCGCCTATTCGGAGAATGGGGGGGCTTATGGAATCACCCCGGCGTCGGCGTTGGTTTTTCATGGTTAAAGTTTTGGGGTAAGTGTTGTAATGCACTAATACATCATGAAATATTTGCATTAGGAAGCTGATATTTGGATTAGAGGTGCCCAGTGGGTTGAACATTGATGTTGTGTAGTTAAAATTTAAAAAAAAGTTTAAATTTAGTCAAAATTTCACCTTTTGTGGACTTCGGTTTTTTGGCTGATTTCTCATGGTTAAAATGTTGGGGTAAGTGTTGTAATGCACTAATACTACATGAAATATTTATAATAGGAAGCTGATATTTGGATTGGAGGTGCACTGTGGGTTTAACATTGATGCTGCGTAGTTTAAATTTGAAAAAAAGTTTAAATTTAGTCAAAATTACACCTTTTGTGGACTTAGGTTTTTTGGCTGATTTCTCATGGTTAAAGTTTTGGGGTAAGTGTTGTAATGCACTAATACTACATGAAATATTTATAATAGGAAGCTGATATTTGGATTGGAGGTGCACTGTGGGTTTAACATTGATGCTGCGTAGTTTAAATTTGAAAAAAAGTTTAAATTTAGTCAAAATTACACCTTTTGTGGACTTAGGTTTTTCGGCTGATTTCTCATGGTTAAAGTTTTGGGGTAAGTGCTGTGATGCACTTATACTACATGGAATATTTGTATTAAGAAGCTGATATTTGGAACGGAGGTGCCCTGTGGGTTGAACATTGATGTTGCGTTGTTAAAATTTAAAAAAAAGTTTAAATTTAGTCAAAATTTCACCTGTTGAGGACTTAGAGTTTTTGGACTGAAATTTCAAAGTTAGTTATGGAGTAAGTGTTGGAATGCACTTATACTACATGATATATTTGCATTAGGAAGTTGATATTTTGAATGGAGGTTTCCTTTGGCTTGAATATGAATCTACTGATACACTTTTCTATTGATAGTTACGGATCTAAGAAAGGTTTCATTAGGCGAGCTTTGCTGTTCTCCGACAGCTCTTGTTGAAATACTCCCCTTATCTGGAGCTCTGTACAGTATATGTAAATTTATACTCTGTTCCAGCTCTGCTAAGGGCTTACACAAGCACTATTCTTGCTATCAGGACTCCAGATAAGGGAAGTATTTCAAAAATAAAAAAATAAAAATTCTTGATTAAACCCTATGGTGTCACTACTAACATTAGAATCATCTCGAAGAGACCATTCTAATGAGTTTAACATTATAGGATTTGGTGCACAAATTTAATAAGTGAGAAAATGTCTGATTTGTTCAATTAACTCCCTCTTTTCTGCAGCCCTGTATGGGGTAAAGGGTTACACAAGCACTGTTCCTGCTGTAGAACTATGTGAGAGTAACTGATATTCCAATTCTGATTGATATCTAAATGAGTATTGGAAGTTTGTTTGAAGGTTGGTCTCGTGATGGGAGAAACTCTCATAACTGATTACTTTCAAGAGATAGCGCCCTACCTTATGCAATATCTGTATGCTACCTATGTGTTTTAAAAATATCAATTGATATAACAGGAAGACTGGATGATCAATGATCAAAATGTTTACCTTGCAGCCATGCAAGTTGTACTTTTCATGCAGAACATTTTCTTCAAAGTTCTTGTGTATCCACAGGTTTGATAAATGGATCCATTCCCAATGAGAAATTGTAAAAATAATTCCCAAAGGCAATTATGGAAAATAATCCTATTTCTGGCTAAAAAAAAATTGTGACCAAATTGTTTTTGGATACAGGTTGTAGTCAAAATCACATAAATAAAATAATTGGTGAAAAAACTAGTTAACAGGCATTTTCTGGCCATTTAGCCTAAATAAATAAAATCAGTACCAAAATTTTCCCCCAAATTATTTCATTTTTCACATGAAGAAAATCCCAAATCGGACATTGCAATTTTCCCAAAATGACTAGAAAAAGTCCTGCCTTGTTAACGCATTACCTGATAGCCTGTTTCTAGTTTTGAAAATATGTGACTACTTAAAGCAGGTTGAAAGTAAAGCAGAATGCGCCATATGGCGCATTCTGCTTTACTTTCAGCCTGATTTAAGCAATTATCTGCTAGAATAAGGAAAGTATTAAATATGACACATACTCATTACGGTATATATTGGAACTATTTTCTTCAGCGGATGAATAAAATGCATGTGCTAAAAGTCACTTATAAGGGAAAGGGTTAAGGAAAACCCATAATTCCATGAGCCCTTGTAATGTACATTATTATGTATATTTGAAAACAGTGAGGAGTACACTAAAACCTTGTTCTATGCTAATAGTGAAGAGCCAGATCAGAGGAGCCCTTGGATCAGGATCTTCGCCGTTTGCCATATTGCAATTCATTGACAAAGTAACAAAGGTACACAAGGACCAGACTAAAAATGCTATGGATGTATGGTTGATTTATTTTGATAGATGAGTAAAAAAGTATTTTAACACAGATGCACAGAACCGTTATTTTCAGTCGTCATGGGTTACTTAAAATCTCTATCTTTATTATATATATATATACTGGTTTTACAGTAAAAGCTGTGTCAACCCATTGCCCCATAGTTTGTTTCTAAATTTGAAGACAGGAGACTACTTAAGGGTGTATCAATGTCATGAGCCATTTTTTCAAAGTATTAAACTTTTTTTCTATGATTGTTTTTTTGGAAGAGCTATTTATGATGAATGAAAAAATGAAAAAAAATATATATAGTGGTGTCCTTTTTTTTTAGCTACAGTGATTTGAAAAAGGTATGTCAAATTTGGATTTTTTTCTTCCAATTTTACCCATTCAGAGTACAAGCTTCAGTAAAATCTATTTCAAAACAAAACAAACATGGTAATTTGGGTTTTCTTTATTTATTTCATGTCTATGGTGGTATGTTCACATATATAAACCAAATTTAGACAAAGCAGGCACCAGGTTTGAAAATATGGATCCTTGAATATCAAAAATATGCTTTATATAGGGCATGATTTTATTAGATTTTTTATTTTATGAAAAAAAGTAAAAAAGTTTGAAAATGAAATAGTTCTAGTATTTAACTTTTTCTTATATTCTACCAGATGAAAGCCCATGCTAAGGCAGTTCAAAATATGAAAAGAAATTGAAAGGTCAGTGTTGAAAATTTTGAGTTATTAAAGTAAAAAGAGTTATCGCCCCTTACAAAATTTACAAAAAAGTACCATACCGATGATATTTAGAGCTTTATAAATTCTACATTTGGTGCCTTTTTTTCTTAGATTAGTTTTTGTATGAAGAAATACTACCATAGATAGGAAATAAATAACACAAAACCAAATTATCATATTTGTTTTCATTTAAAATGGGTTTTATTGAAGCGGGCTGTTTGAAAAGGACAAAATAAGAGGAAGTGGGTGGGGTAAATTTTACATGGCCGTAGAGCCAACTGTTGTTCACCAAAATGTACACTTTTTCTATTTTTTCATTCATCTTAAATAGCTCTTCAATACAAAACCATCATAGAGTGTTTTCATATACTTTGAAAAGTTCCCAAAGTCATGACATTGATACACCCTTAAAGTAGGTGAAAAGTAAAGCAGAAAGTGCCGTAAGACTTTTCTGTGGGGAAAGCGTTAAGCAGTCACTCAAAACATCATTAGTTGGAAGGTTTATATAAGACACTTGTCTTATGCAGACAGCGTAGATCAACATCATACGGCACAGTCCACTTTACTTTTCAGTCTGTTTTAAGCTCCCATCTGTTAGGATGTATTACAGTGCATATATTCATGACAATAAATTAAAGGTATACAACTGTGCATCTATGGAGTCAAGATCTGAGAAAGTGTAAACCCTTTACCCCATAACCTGTTTCTGGTTTTGAAGACAGCTGATCGTGTAAAGCAGATTGAAAGCAAAGCTGCTTTATTGCTTTTCTTTCAGCCGGCTTTAAGCTAATATCTGCAAGGATATAGGAAAAAAATGAATAATAGATATTAGTGATTGTATCAATTGAAACTATTTTAAAAAGTGCTTCTATAATGGGGGGGGGGGGGGTCTTTGAACCCTAGTCATGCATATATGCGTCATTTGCAAACAGCCTACTTGTGAGGAGTACACTTGTCCTATGCAAACAGTGTAGATCCTGATCAGAGGGCTCCTTAAGGAGCCCTCTGATCAGGGTCCACATTGTATGTCATTTTTACATATTTTGTAAAAATCATCCCTAAAAAGTCAAAAATGGACTAGACTTTAATGAAAATTAGAATTGTCCATTTAACTTTTCAGGGAGTAAAGGGTTAAGTCAGTGAGAGTGAGAAATAGACTTTGGAAGTTCCGCTGGATGATAATGACATCACTCTAATCATAAATGTGTGTTAAACACTGAGGTATCAGATATTTTTGACTTATCATAATTTCCCCCTTTGAAGTGGGTGCCAAATTTTTTACTCCTATCATAAGTCTGTCCAGATTAATTCCCTGTTGCCACCAGCAAGTTCCGGTTGACCTTGTGTAATAACCCAATTATACCTACCAGACTCTAGTGTAGAACCAGATGCCACTGTACCATTATAAACTTCTCAGTGGGGTTTCTATTGTTTTCTACTACAGTGCTTCCTCCCTTCAACGGCCCTTCCAACAACAACTCCCTCCTTACAACGACTCTTGCCGCTGTTCCCCAAACTGGACAATTATGTCTAATGTATTGCTGCAATGTTTTCTAAAAGTTACATATTTGATCATTTCAGAGTAAAACACTTAATTACGAGTGACAAACAGCTTGAATCCAGATCAGACGCCGCATTACCCGGCGTCTGATCTGGATTCAAGCTGTTTGCAAATGTAAGCCAAATTCCCTCCCTATAACAACTCCCTCCAAACAACGAACATATTTTTTGTCTCCCATTGTATGTCGTTGTAGAGAGGCAGCACTGTATTCAAATATAACTTTAAGGTTTCAACCTTTACTCCATAGTCTGTTTCTAGTTTTGAAGACAGGTGACCACTTATAGCAGGTTTAAAGTAAGGCACATTCTTCTTTACTTTTAGCCTGCTTTAATCTATCATCTGGTAAGATTTAGAAAATAATCCTTGTGGTATGTTTCATGACTGTATATATTTAAACTATTTTCTTCAGAGGAGGAATGAATTATATGAGCTAAAAGGTGCTTCTATGGGGGAAGGGCTAAAAGGTTTAACACTATGGACATAGCCAGGCAGTGTTTATGATACATCCCCATAAATTGAAAATAAACTATAACAATAGTTACAGCAGAGATAACCGGCGGACGTAGTCGAGTGGTTAAGCACTTGCTTACAACGTCAGGGGTTGCGAGTTGGATCCCCCGCTAGACCATGATCCTTCGGATGAGACTTTATAAACCCAGGTCCGATGTATGACTCTGAGTGCTTTAAACTTGGCATCTAAAAGAATCATGGAACTCTTACGATAATAAGAGTAGGGCATCACACCCGGGTTCTCTGTATCTGCTCCCCTCTCTCTGGGGCATCAAATTAGCCCATAAATGGCAGAAACAGACGTTAACAAACAAAACAAACAGCAGAGATAGATATTTAGCCTAACAGTAGGTACCCAACAGTTCCCTTTGGATGCCAAGTTGGTTAGAATATTACAGCACTCCCTCTCTACAACGGCCCTCCAAACAACGATTCCCTCCTTACAATGACCATTGCCACAGCTCCCTAACAGGGCAATTATGTGTAACGCTTTAACTGCTGTATCACACAGTAATATCGTCTGCTTAAAGTTGTCGTCTGCTGTTTTGCTCAAAATTACATATTCGACATTTTGACAGAAAACAACTTGATGATCAGTGACAAAAAGCTTGAACCCAGATCAGACGCCTCGTTGATCTGGATTCAAGCTGTTTGCAAATGGTAAACAATTTCCCTCTCTATAACGGCTCCCTCCGTACAACGCACACAATCAGTGTCTCCCATTGGTTGTCGTTGTAGAGAGGGAACGCTGTACTCTATAAACATGTCAGTCAATCTTGGTTTAGGATTAGGAGTATGCAACACAATTTAAACACTTAAACAATTTTGATCAAACACTTAAATCAAGCTATGACAGTGAAAGGATTTATGCTGCTCTAGCTAAGAGCAATTTAATGACCCTTACAGAAAACAGTGTAGATCCAGATCAGACAGCTCCTGAAGGAGCTGTCTGATCAGGGTCTACACTGTTCTCTTAAAGGTTCTATCTGGCATAAAGTCTTCACTCTTTCCTGATCCAACACTATACCTTAGTTTATTATTGTAGCGGATGTGATACAGTGAAGAATCTGTTATTCTTTCCCAAAAAACGCGTTTAGGCTAAAACTATTATTTGCAGTGCAAACAGTTTGGAGCCAGATCAGACGCCGGGTAACCCGGCGTCTGATCAGGCTCCAAACTGTTTGCCACCAAGATAAACATGAATTATCAGAATTGTCCAAAAGTTGTACTTTTCTACGTTTTAGTGTTTTGCGTTTGCGTACGTTTGTGTTTAAAGGGGAAAGAATAACAGATTCTCCACTGTAGTACAGATTATAGATATTCATAGTGAGCAAAGTTGAGTTTATTAATATTCAGCAGGAGAATAGTTATAACTCTTTCAACACTAAGTAATTCTTTTGGATTATTAGGCTTCCTTTTAGATATTTTAAGTTACAAAAACATGAACCAGTCTACATGGAATTCTTGATAGTTAAATAAATACTGGTCTAAATTAGCAAACAGTGAAGACCCTGATCAGAGGGCTCCTATAGGAACCCTCTGATCTAAATCTACACTGTTTGCAAATGTATACTATAGACTAGAGTATATTTTAAACAGGCCCTTCATGTTGAAAGACTTAAACACATTCTCTAATCAGGGTTTACAATGTTTGTCATTTTGAAATAAATTGTCAAAATCAACCCTAAATAGTAAATAGTCAAAATTAGACTTATTTTGATATTGGAATTGTCCATTAAAAGTGTCAGGGGTGAATAATAATAATAATAATAATAATAATGGTAATTATAATAATAACGACTTTATTTACTGAGGCTACACATTTAGGCAAGCCCAATCTTCCATGACTGTGGTAACAGTAAATTTATCATGCAAACTGAAAATAGCATAATGGGCGGAAAAAGGTATGATTCCTGTCAAAATCATTTCTAGATGCCTCGGTTGTGTACTGAGAGTTCCATAGATCACAGCACTGTGTATATAAATTGTTTATAATGTTGTCAGTCTATGAAGTGTATCAGACCTCAGCCAGGGTATTTTGACACAGAAAATCTGCAACCTGCTTGATTATCATTTACTTTGCTTGCCAGTTTGACAGGCATATTTTGTGACACTTGTGCTACTCTTGGGGCAGAGTATTGTTCGACAATATTGACCTGACGTTGGTGACCTCTATTAGCATAATTTAACACTTCGTTTCATTTCTAAATATATCTTCGGGACACTTCGTTCAATTTGTACGAGAAAGCACATGGTACCGAAACCGGTAAGCAAAGACAAATAGCATTGACCGGTTATAAAACGTATCGATAAGTTATTAGCTCAAGTGGTAAGCAAAGCGACTATACATTATCTTTTCGTAAAAGGCCAGTGGTTCGAGACCCGTGCATCATCCTTTTTTAGCTCACCTGAGCCAAAGGCTCAAGGTGAGATATTGTGACCGCTCACCGTCCGTAGTACGTCTGTCCGTCTGTCCGTTCACTTTTACTTCAAACGACATCTCCTCTGAACCCGCGGATTGTAGGGCGGATTCAAACTGCTCATGATGTTCATTGGATGCTTCTCTACAGAAGTTGTTCAAATGAAAGAGAAAAAGCAAAAACTCTGCTTGAAAAAGCAAAAAAGCAAAAAACTTTAAAAAATCTTCTTGCTAAAAACTACTAGGCCCTAAGCTTTGATATTTTTACAGTAGAATCTCCTGGTCGATCCCTCTATAGTTTGTTAAAATGAAATCCCTAGGGTCACACTTGACGCCACCCTGCGCAGTTTAAGTGCTGCTCTAGGCAGGTTTCACAGTATTTTTGATGAAGCATGCAGAACTGTATTTTACCTGAGTTACTCTTAATATACTAAGGGCAAATAGCCAATATTTGCAAACATTTTGGATCCAGATCAGATGCAACATAATCATAATGCTACATCTAATCTGGATCCAACCTATTTGCCACTCATTTACCAACTTAACATTTTCTAAATTGTTTTTTTGTACACTTTTCACATACAGTAGGTTTTAAGCAGACATCATTTCAGTCTGGTAAGGGTAAGCCCCAGAGCTCTAGCCACTTAGGTCAAATATTATGCAACTGTTATAGAGGGAGTATCACAGAACTGGTCATGATCAGCTGAACATGTTGTCTGCTAAAGTTTAGATATGGTTCAGTCTGCTTCATACTTAGAGAAACAGGATCTGGAAGTGATCCACTGACAGTTATGTAATTATGTCTTATGCCATATTTATACATATGTTTAATATTGGTTTTGTCAGAGTTATCTGTATGTCTTTTCATTTTTTCTTGTCCAGGATTCAACCCTTTCCCCCCATATACTGACGTTTGTTAACCCATTACCCCATAAATGTACATTTTTAGGCCTTTGATTTATTCCTCTACTTAAGAAAATAATTCCACTTTAAATAGTCATGAAAATGTAAGATGCGAAAGTAAAGCAAAGTGTGCATAAACCCTTAGCCCGCCAAATAAATTGTCGTCTGCTATATTTCTCGTCTGCTTCAAGTTTCAAAGTTGCTCAAAATTGCTGAAAATGTTGTCCGAGTGTCAAACAGCTTGGATCCGGATGAGACGTCGATTTACTCGGCGTCTAATCCTGATCCAAGCTGTTTGCATATAAAGCTATAGTCGTGAGTGGCAGGCTAAGGGTTAAGACACATTCTGCTTTACTTTCAACCTGCTTTAGGTGGCCACCTATTTTCAAAACTAGAAACATGCTATGGGGTAATGGGTAAAATGAAATTGCCTATTTGGAAAGAGCCTGATGAGAGGAAGTGCCATTTGCAAAGGCCATAACTCTGACATCATTGTTTTTTTAGTTATTTCCCTTTGTGATATTTTCTTGTCAAGAAGACAACTTCAGTTCTACTGATGCTATTGTAATGAAATTTTATGTATGGAAAGAAACTGATGAGAGAAAATGCCATGCACAAGGGCAGCAATATTTAGTTTTTCCCCTTTGTCATATTTTATTGTCAGGAAAATAATTCCAGTTCTGCTGACGCTAGTGAAATAATTATCATTTATTGGAAATGGAAATAGCTTGATAAGAGGATGTGTCATGGATAAGGGTCATAAGCTTGGCAACAAAATTCACTTTTGTCATGTTTTCTTGTCTGGAAGATAACTCCATTTATAGTTATATTAAAATGTTGTCTTGCCCAGTCAACTTAGGTACAAACTTCAATGTCCTCAGGTGAGCGAATTTAGGGCCATGGCCCTCTTGTTCCATTTTTCCCCACATATACTGCTTCTATTTTTTTCTTTCTTTTCTATAATTTTCTTTTTTCTCGCTTTCTTTCTTATTTTTCTTTTTCTTTATTTTTGCAAACGTCTCTAAAACGTTAAAGATTATTTCTTTGACCTTAGATGATAAAATATAGTTAGACTTCCTATTTGACATGTTGCTGGTTAGGCTGTGTGTGAGAAACGTATGATGTGGCATAGAATGACACGTGGCAATGAGAAGAACGTGTCATCCGTGCGTTTTATGTGTAAAATAAAATTTATAACTTATAAAATATGAAAATGCAAATAAATAAATACTTTCCTCCTACGGGATTCGAACCCGGGACCTCGGCATTACAAACCATTCTTTCTAACGACTCACCTATGGCAGATGCGATACGTCAAGTGGTTTCCAATTAGGTATATATATACATGTATAGCGAATCGGCGTTAATCGCAGGTGAGGGTATCGAGGGTCTGTCGTGATTTAAAACCAAATCTAAACCCAACAGGATGCTTTTTAGTAGATACGATTATACTAGCATATTTGGAAATCGTATTTTATCGCTTAACTAAGTGGGAGTTTTACTCCACAGAAGATCAAAAATGTAACACGATTTACGTAATTTATCGAACATTTCCGACAGTGTACGGCACGCTGTCGAATATTTATTTATACTGTGTCATCACTCTTTAATCTATTCATGCATAAAGTTCAACGTCAGGTCAATATTGTCGAACAATAGCAGTATGAAAAGCAATTATTATGCCCCCACACCACCGGTGGTGGGGGCTATATAGGAATTGCGTTGTCCGTCCGTCAGTCGGTTGGTCGTCTGTCCGTCAGTCAGCCGTCGCATTTTTTCGGGACATTTGCTTTTTCTTGAAAACTGTTTATGATACCATCTTCAAACTTGGTAAACATTATCAATGTTATTGGGGACAGTCATTGACAGGTTTCATAACTCTTGTACCAAATTTGACAGAATTATGCCCCTTTTTATGCCCCCGGCATCGACAGATGCTGGAGCATATAGTAGTCCTGTCCGTCCGTCCGTCTGTCCGTCCGTAACTAGGTTAAGTAGATTTTACCGTTTCGTCTAGCATCAACACCGCTTATTCAAATGCTTAGATACTTATACAGTTGTTGCCTTGGACCATTCCCTAGCCAAAAATAGTACCCAACCTTGATTTTGACCTTGACCTTGACCTAATTTGGACTTAGAATACTTTGAATGGGCTATTTCTTGGTTAACTAGATTTTACCGTTTCGTCTGGCATCAACACCGCTTACTCCAATGCTTGGATACTTATACAGTTGTTGCCTTGGACCATTCCCTATCCACCAATATCACCCAACCTTGATTTTGACCTTGACCTTGACCTTGACCTAATTTGGACTTAAAATATTTTGAATGGGCTATTTCTTGGTTAACTAGATTTTACCGTTTCGTCTAGCATCAACACTACTTACTACAAGGCTTCTATACTTATACAGTTATTGCCTTGGACCATTACCAACCCACCAGTAATACCCAAGCTCAGTTTGACCTTGACCTAATTTGGACTTAGAAAAGATTCAGAATATATTGTCAAGGATGCCACCGGGGCATAAGTGTTTATTGAACGCGCAGTCTTGTTAACTTCATTTTTTTGTCTCTTAATTGAGAATTTTTTCCTTTGAACATGCCATTTTCTTGAAAACTGTTCATGATATTGTCCTCAAACTAAGTACACATTATAAGTGTTGTATTGTGAGACTTTTCTTGAAGTTTGACAACTCTTGCACAAAATTTGGCAGAAATATGGCCCTTTATAACTTGAAATTTTGTTCCTTAATATGCATTTATTCTTTGGACATGACATTTTCTTGCAAACTATTTATGACATTGTCTACAAACTTGGTACACATTATAAGTGTGATGTTTGCAGACTCTACTTGAACTTGAAGTTACATAACTCTTGCCAACAAATGACAGAATTATGCCCCTTTTTAATTTGAAATTTTGTTCTATTTTCTTTGAACATGCCATTTTCTTGAAAACTATTCATGATATTGTCTTCAAACGTGGTAAACATTATTAGTGTTGTATTGTGAGACTGAGACTTTTCTTTAAAGTCTGACAACTCTTGCATAAAATTTGACAGAATTATCAGGGTTATAATTTAGCTAAAAATTACACTTGCAGTTTTTTGCGAGTGACTTTTGAACTTACTCGCAAAATGCAAAAAGTACTCGCGAAAGTTAAACTGTCATTCTGAACATTATGTTTTAACTTTTAACCCGACACAGACTTGTGTAGAAATCAAATACGATCTACCTACACTTCATGTATTTCATAGTTGTACATTTGTGGTTACAGCTGACAAGGGATAAGATCTTGATTTTCATATCTATGTGTACATACCAAAGCCTTTTAGGGGTATTTTTCTTACATTTTATTATATTGGGGAGAATGCATGCTGTATGCATTATGCAGACCGCACACGATTTCATTACTCGAAAATTAGGTCAGGTCAGGGATAATATATAACTAGACTTCCATATATTATCCCTGGTCAGGTTGAGATCGCCAATCCGTCTACGATACAAACGTTTTTTTCACTGGTCGTATATTTCAGGGCTGTGGTTAATAAACAGTATGTCACAGTAGAATAAGAATATTATACTTGTACTCTGTCTCGTGTGAGTCTTTTAAATGGCCTTGTCTTTGAGAACGGTTTCGGTTTGTGTAGTCTGTGATAAGAATTGTTTACACATCGGAACTCCGAAATAGCAAAGTGCGCGTTTCATTAGCCAATGAGAATTGGGAAAGTCCGTCATTACGTCATTCTATGACAAAAAAGAGGTTGAAACTGCCCGAGAAGCTATGATTGGCTTACGAAAAGTATTCGCTTGTCTACTCGTCCATTTCCGCCACTCGAAATGTTACGGAATAAAACGAGCATATTCTTACAGACGCTATACTGTGTTTAGCTGTCCGAAAAACCGTACTCGCATTTTTTTGCGAGTTCGTGGAAAAATCACTTGCAATTTACAAATTCCACTCGCATTTTGCGAGTATGCGAGCTTAAATTCGAACCCTGATTATTGAAATTTTGTTCCTTAATATAATATGCATATATTATTCTTTCTACATGTCATTGTGCTGTTTTTGACAGGTCAGTTGGAGTGGGGGTATTTATCACCTTTAGTGATAGCAGTTCTAGTTTAAAGTAACATAGTAACATACCGGTATGTTAACTCTTTACCCCATAGTCTGTTTCTAGTATAATTTAAAACCACTTAGAATTAAAACAGGTTGAAAGTAAAGCAGAATGTGCATACCATCATGACTACTAAGTGGAACTGTTTTTTTTCAGTGAGGGAATTAGTTAAATGCTAATAAAAAGGCATTACTATGGAGTAATATAAACTGTTACAACACTAAAAGAGGTCTGTAAACATGTTTTGGGTGTTGATAGTATTGTAAGGCTATAACCGGAAACACAACAGTCTAGGGTGTGAAATTAAGTGTCTGTATGTTGAGCTTATCAGTACAAAGGTTGTTTCTTGATACAGAGAAAGCATCTATTTGGACCATTAAAACAATCAATTTAATAGTGTTTTTAATTACGGTTAACTTAAATCAGGATAGAAATAAAGCAGAAAGCTCCTAAAGGAGCTTTCTGCTTTACTTTCATCCTGGTTTAAGTAGCCACCTGCCTTAAACACAGAGAAGGAGCGTTGTTTTGGTTGGTTGTGATGGGGAGGTTTTTCGGTTGTTTCTCTGAGAATTACACTATCTCTGTTCTGTTATGGACGGGTGCCATAGCCAGTGTAGTTGCCTGCTGACCTTGTATAACCAGTGTAAATAATGTAGCTGAAAAAGCATTGAATGCTTAGAATTATAACTCTTTGAACACTGTACGTGGACCAGTTTAAAATATATTCAGTACATTTGCAAACAGTGTAGACCCAGATCAGAGGGCTCCTATATAGGAGCCCTCTGATCTGGGTCTACACTGTTTGCAAATGTACTGAATATATTTTAAACTGGTCCACGTACAGTGTTCAAAGAGTTATAATTCTAAGCATTCAATGCTGTTTCAGCTTATAGGAGCCCTCTGATCTGGGTCTACACTGTTTGCTAATGTAGAGCAGTATTTATTTAACTACACAGAATTCCAAGAAGACTAGTTCATGTTTTGGTATCTAAAATGATCCACAAGGGAACCTAATAACCCAGAAGAGATACTTATTGTTGAAAGGGTTAAAGTTTGGATCCAGTTGAGATCAGGCCCGAGGTTATAAAACTTAAAACGAACTCTGTGCTCAAAACTCAGAATTGTTCTCAGCTCATAACAATAAGGCAAACATTTTATTTTATAACTAGTATTTTCATTCATTATAGTACTGTAATAATGTATCCAAATGAGGTTACAAAAACCAAATTAAACGTGTTTTGTAAAAACTAGAGCATGTAATCAAAACTGAGTTTTGAGCACAGAGTTCGTTTAAAGTTTTATAACCTCGGGCCCAGATGTCATAGAACTCTATATGGCCCTGATCCAAATAGTTGGTTACATGGATTGTACAGATGCAACTGTACAGATGGAAGTTAATTTCAGGACTGAAGCAGGCATCATATCCCTGCATGATTTTGGTCAGTAATCTCAGGAACACAGGTTCTTCTTGCAGAATGTTTAACCCTTTCCCCCATAGAAGCGCCTTTTAGCGCATTCAGTTTATTCTTGCCCTGAAGAAAATAGTTCCAATTTATACATTCATAAATATGTATAATACAAAATATTTTCTATATTCTAGCAGATTACAGCTTAAAGCAGGCTGAAAGTAAAGCAGAATGCGCTTAAAGCGCATTCTGCTTTACTTTCAACCTGATTTAAGTGGACACCTATATTCAATACTAGAGATATGCTATGTGGGAAAGGGTTAACAGTGCTAGGTAACCATCTTGACCGAATGTTCTTCAACCAGCCATAAAACATTACATTATAAAATGTTTAATCTACTGAATATAATTTACATCCTTTACCATTCTTTTAGCTTTTCTGCAAGTCAAATGCAAAAATGAGAAGTAGTCTTGATACTGATCTTATTGCAGGGTCATTATGATTAATACTGATCTTGGGCAGAAACTGTTTGCTCAGCCTCTTGTAAAGTGTTAACCCTTAGCCTGCCACTCACGACTATAGCTCCATATGCAAACAGCTTGGATCCGGATGAGACCCTGAGTAACTCGGCGTCTCATCCGGATCCAAGCTGTTTGACACTCGGACAACATTTTCAGCAATTTTGAGCAACTTTGAAGCACTTTGAAACTTGAAGCAGACGAGAAATATAGCAGACGACAATTTATTTGGCGGGCTAAGGGTTGTTTAAGATTGTTAAGGGAAAACAGTCAAACTTTCATGCAACAATTCTGATTTGATTAAAAAGCATGGAGATAGACAGGTTGGAAGAAATTAGAAAGCTCCTTTAGGAGCAGAAATAGAAGCTCTCTCCTTTATTTTTGTCCTGCCATTAAAGCAACTACTAGTCTTAAAGACTGCATGTTGTTTATATTATTTTCGAGCCATTGCACAGAACAAGAATTGTTGTATGTATTTTTTCCAAGTGTGTGTAACATATGTACTTCATGAACAGGCGAGGCTATAAAATCTATCACCTGTGTTATACTCCTTATATCCTTAAATAACGGTTACTGATAGCTTCAAAACTATTGTTTGCTGAACTCTTTTTGTTCCAGATGAGTTGCCAAGTAACTTGGTGTTTCATCTGGATTCAAACTGTTTGACACACACTCAGATTCTATTTTGAAAAAATAATTTTTTAGAAAATTTTAATTTTAAAGTAAAAAATTGAAGAATTGTTCTGCAATTCTTTCTGTTCTCTACAACTCGCTCTACATACATTTTGCTGAATGTATTGAAATATGGCAACTGTCATAGTGTATAACCCATTACCACACTGGTTGTTGCTAGTATTGAAGATAGTTGACCACTTAAAGCAGGTTGAAAGTAAAGCAGAATGTGCCTTAAGGCACATTCTGCTTTCCTTTCAGCCTGCTTTAAACTATCATCTGCTAGGGTATATAGTAAGATTTTTAATATTTCTTATGATATTCGTTCCTGACTATAAAGAGGAACCAGTTTGTACCATAAAGGAATAATTTAAAGGCGTAAAAGGGTGTAATTATGGGGTAATGGGATAATGATTTTTTATGCCCCCGGCATCGACAGATGCGGGAGCATATAGTAATCGTCCTGTCCGTCCGTCCGTAACCAGGTTAAGTAGATTTTACCGTTTCGTCTAGCATCAACACCGCTTATTCAAATGCTTAGATACTTATACAGTTGTTGCCTTGGACCATTCCCTAGCCACCAATAATACCCAACCTTGATTTTGACCTTTACCTTGACCTAATTTGGATTTTTAATGGGCTATTTCTTGGTTAACTAGATTTTACCGTTTCGTCTGGCATCAACACCGCTTACTCCAATGCTTGGATACTTATACAGTTGTTGCCTAGGACCATTCCCTATCCACCAATATCACCCAACCTTGATTTTGACCTTGACCTTGACCTAATTTGGACTTAGAATATTTTGAATGGGCTATTTCTTGGTTAACTAGATTTTACCGTTTCGTCTAGCATCAACACTACTTACTACAATGCTTCTATACTTATACAGTTATTGCCTTGGACCATTACCAACCCTACAGTAATACCCAAGCTCAGTTTGACCTTCACCTTGACCTAATTTGGACTTAGAAATGATTCAGAATATATTGTCAAGGATGCCACCGGGGGCATAAGCGTTTATTGAACGCGCAGTCTTGTTGGACAGAGTTTTTGTATTCTTGGTTTACTGGGTGTTCAATTTGCCAGTCTGGTAAATTGCCTTCTCAGTAAGAATGGATGTTGAATGAAAGTGCTGAGGATGTTTATAAGTAGTGGAGATTCCAATGTAAACAACTTTGGCCAATTGTAGCATGTATATTATAAAAACACCCTGAATATAATAATATCCAACCATCAAACATGTTTCATGTGGTCTTGATTAATCCTTTCCCCCATAGAAGCAACTTTTAGCATATTTAATTTATTCCTCCACTCAAGAAAATAGTTCCAATTTATAAAGTAATGAGTATGTATCATAAGAAATAATTTCTATATTCTAGCAGATGATAGCTTAAATCAGGCTGAAAGTAAAGCAGAATGCGCCTGAAGGCGCATTCTGCTTCACCTGCAACCTGCTTTAAATGGTATACCATTTTCAAAACTAGAAACAGGCTATGGGGTAAAGGGTTAAATCTTTACTTAAGAATGTAAAATGCATTTCAGTAATTAATTACATGTAGGTGCTTAAAACAGACTGAAAATAAAGCAGAAAGCTTACTTAAAAGCGTTTTCTAGTTTAGTAACTGTTCCAATCAGCTTTAAGAGGCCACTTGTCAGGAAAGAAGGAAAGTTTGCAGAAAAGCAAATGAAATGACGAATACATTGTAGATTGTATCCGAATCAAGACTTATATTTTGTACGATGTAGAATCTGGTCGATACTCAAACTTTCTACATAGGTCTTATCCCTTTACTGCATAGCCTGTTTCTCATCTTGAAGATTCATGACCACTTAAAGCAAATCAAAAAATATGCAGGACGTGCCTTAAGGCATATTCTGCTTTACTTTCAGACAGCTTTAGGCTTCCATCTGCTAGGATATAGAAAATATGGTAGTTATGGTGCATATTCCTGACTGTATAAAATGGGACGTGAAGGCACATTCAACTTTACTTTCAAAATGCTTAAGTCTACCATTTTCTAGGATAATGAAAATATCATGGTAGTTATTGTGCGTATTCCTGACTGTATAAAATGGAAATATTTTCTCCAGTGGAGGAATAAATTAAAGGCGTAACAATGCATGTTTTGGAGTATTAAGGGTTATCAGGATGCTTAGAACTAATCCATCAGTAATTGGTTGCCTGTGTTATAATTTTACACCTGGACTTCGGTACAGGGGTGCCACTGTTCTGTGATTACTTGCTAATAATTCTGCCAGTATTTGAGGAGTCCCTGATTTGTTAGCTACCATAACCCCACAGGTGTATTTACAATAGCAGATCTTGCATTGCAAGACATCCACCAAACTTATTCAACACTTAACCCTTTGCCTGCTGGTCGCGACTTTATTGATTTTTGCAAACAGTTTAGATCCAGGTCAGACACCGCGTAATGTGGTGTCTGATCTGGATCCAAACTGTTTGACACTCTTCTTTAGGTTTATTTACTTAAAAAAATGTATAAATCTAAATTAAACAAACTGTGCAGACGACAATTTCGAAGCAGACGACATCACCGCAGGATAAGGGTTAACTCTTTCAACACCATTGACCTGTTTGAAATATATTCTTGACATTTGTAAACGGTGTGGACTCTGATCAGAGAAATAATTTAGAGGCATAAAGAGGCTTATTTATGAAGCAATGACTTAACCCTTTGTCCCATAAATAAACCTTTTTATGCATTTAATTTATACCTCTACTGAGGAAAAATAATTCCTATTTGTACTGTTATTGTACGACAATATTGACCTGACGTTGAACTTTATGCATGAATAAATTTAAGAGTGGTGACACAGTATAAATCAATAATCGACAGAGTGCCGTACACCACAGGGCCCCGACACGATTGCGTTTTGACGGAAAAAAATCGTCAGAAGGTATATATAGAGACAAGGGGTACAACTGATTGTTAGTACATTCTCACCCTATCTCGACAAAACCGGGCATATCATAAATAATAATTGAAGAAACGACACCCTTTTTGCATTTCTGTCTAGCTAATATAATACCCATCCATAAAAACATAACATAAAACCAACTGTAAGCATGCACTTTCAAAAGTAATTGCATTTACTCACAGAAATCAAGGACTTTTGGAAAACGGGACAGGTGTTCGTTCACAGCTGACACCTCATTGACCACTACTGTGTGCTTGTTGAGGCGGTAATATCGAACATGACAGTCATATAGTTCCATGGATATCCATGTTTTACACCGATCAAAGCTGATTTATACTCAAACCATTGCAATACATGTACCAACAACAAATTCGCATGTTTTCATCGGCTGTAAAGCTATTCTTGTACATATAGTTTGTTTTGGTACGGCAATGATTTGAGAAGAAATCAGCTTTGATCGGTGTCAAAGATGTATATTTATGGAACTGTATGACTGTCATGTTCGATATTCCGCCTAAACAAGCGTACAGTAGTTGGCAATGACTGTAACACTCGAATACCGCCTAAACAAGCGTACAGTAGTGGTCAATGCTGTTTTAGCTGTGAACGAACACCTGTCCCGTTTTTCAAAAGTCGTTGATTTCTGTGAGTAAATGCAATTACTGTTGAAAGTGCATCCTTACAGTTAGTTTTATGTTATGTTTTTATGGAAGGGTATTATATTAGCTAGACAGAAATGCAAAAAGGGTGTCGTTTCATCAAATATTATTCGTGATATGACCTCTTTTGTCGAGATAGGGTGAGAATATACCTACAATCAGTTGTACCCCTTGTCTCTATATATACCTTTTGACAATTTTTTCTCTCAAAAATAAATCGTGCCGGGTCCCTGTGCCGTACACTGTCGGGGAATGTTCAATAAATAACGTAAATCGTATCACTTTTTTGATTTTATGTGGAATAAAACTCCAACTTAGTTAAGCGATAAAATACGATTTCCGATTATGCTAGTATAAAAGCATCCTGTTGGGTTTAGATTTGGTTTTAAATCACGACAGATCCTCGATACCCTAACCTTCGATTAACAACGGTTCACTATATATACCTAATTGGCAACCACTTCAGTATCGCATCTGCCATAGGTGGGTCGTTAGAGCGAATAATTTGTAATGGCGAGGTCCCGGGTTCGAATCCCGTATGAGGTGAATATTTTTTTATTTGTATATTCATATTAATTTTTGTAAGTTATAAATTTTGTTTTATACATAAAATGCACGGGTGACACGTTCTTCTGACAGCAGTGACGACGAAAATTGATTTGTACTGACTATGTGTAAATGTGATATTATATTTATAATAATGCAAATAGAAAAAAGAAAAGAAGAAAAAAGAAAACGAAAAGAACAAAAAAGAAAAAGAAAGAAAAATAAGAAAGGAAACGAAAAAAAGAGAAGAAAATTATAGAATAGAAAGAAAAAACCGAAGCAGCATGGTTGGGGGAAAATAGAAAAAAGAGATGATGCACGGGTCTCGAACCACTGGCCTTGTATACGAAAAGTTAATGTATAGTCGCCTTCCTTACCACTTGAGCTAACAACTTATCGATACGTTTGATAACCGGTCAATGCTATTTGTCTTTGTTTACCGGTTTCGGTATCATGTGCATTCTCGTATAAATTTAACGAAGGGTCCCGAAGATATATTTAGAAATGAAACGAAGTATGAAATTATGCAAATAGAGGTCACCAACGTCAGGTCAATATTGTCGAACAATACAAAAAATTCATAAGAAATATTTTCTGTACACTAGCAGATAAAAGCTTAGTAATATAGCAGGCTAAAAGTAAAGCAGAATGTGCCTCAAGGCACATTCTGCTTTGCTTTCAACCTGCTTTAAGTCAGGCTACATATCTTCAAAACTAGAAACAGACTATGGGGTAATGGGTTAAATACAAACATTCTTAATGTACATGAATTATATTATTGCATGTAAAAAATCAGTATAATATTAGTACATGTCTCAGGGCTCCAGATAAGAGGTAGATATTCCAACAAATCAAACATTTTATCACTCATTTCAGCACCAATCCTATGGTGTTACTACTCATTAGAATCGTCTCGAAGAGACGATTCTAATGAGTAGTGACACCATAGGGTTTAATTCAGAAATAAAGATTTTAAGTTTTGAAAAACTACCCTTATCTGTTGCTCTGATGTCTGATGTTGGTGCTTTAACTACATTGAATCAATGATATGGCAATATAAGAAAGGATTAAGTCTATACATTTTAAGAGTAAAGTCAACTTATAAATATTTTCTAAGTAGAACAAGCTCTGATTGCTCTCACTGGTATACGGATTTAACTCTTTGCATGCTGGGTAAATTTATGGTCTTTGTCCGCTACTGTTCTTAAAATAGAATTTTTCAAAACGTGATCAAGAATGTCAAACAGTTTGGATCCAGATGAGCCGCCGCTTTATGCGGCGGCTCAACTGGATCAAAGCTGTTTGCTCAGATAATCACAATTCCAGTGCTAGAAACACAAAGATTTAATAGGTATAGTTTTGTGAGAATTAAACTGGCAAGCAGAGGTAACTGTTTTAGGAGTGATCTACAAGGAGCTATAAACTTTTTTACCGGCTGAGGCTTCAGGCTATGAAAAGGCAATATTATGATTGGCATTTACTTGAGTTTCAGTCATTTTAGAACTACAGTCTCATGGGGGGGTTTCAGTCGATTTTATAGCCGTTATGGGTTTATAATGTTCCCAATGGCAAAAAGTATCTTTTCCCACAATTTTCAGCATAAAATTTCCAAATTACTTGAAGAAAAAAAAAAGTAATCTTTGTAAAGCAGGGCACAATTCAGGGAAATCAAATAAGAAATAAAAAAACAAACAAAAAAACCACTGTATATGTGTGTTTATAGCAAATCTGGTCAAATAAATCGATGCATGCACTATATATACAATGCAAAATTCCAAATTTTTAGTGTTTCCAATTCCACCAGTCATTAATATTTCCAAAATGGTGAAATAAAACTTTGAATCTAACTCATGTCCAGCTGGTACTCTATGAAGAAACATTGCACTTGCTACTTAACCTGTTAACCACCCAATAACCTGTTTCTAGTTTTGAAAGCAGGTGATCCCTTAAAGCAGGTTGGAAGTAAAGCAGAATGATCCTTGCTTAAAAATAAACCTTTACCCCATAGCCTGGTTCTAGTTTTGACGACAGGTGACCAGTTACAGCAGGTTGAAAGTAAAGCAAAATGTGCCGTAAGGCAAGGGTAATATAAAGACACTACGTAGTATGTTTGCCCACACAGGAGAACATTTCATATGGTATAGCAAACAATGCAGACCCTGATGAGATGCCACATACCTAGCTAACATTTGGCTTATAACCCATTCCCACATAGCGTGTTTCTAGTATTGAAGGTATGTGACTACTTAATAAAGCAGAAGTATAGGAGAATGCGCCTTAACCCTTTCCCTTATAGAAGCGACTTTTAGCGCATTCATTTTATTCATCCGCCAAAGAAAATAGTTCCATTTTATACTGTTATGAATAAGTACTATAAGTAATATTTTCTAGACACTAGCAGATAGTAACTTAAAGTAGGCTGAAAGTAAAGCAGAATGCACATTCTGCTTTACTTTCAGCCTGCTTTAATATGTCACATATCTTAACTACTAGAAACAGGCTATTGGTTAAAGGGTTAAGGCGCATTCTGCCTTACTTTCAGCCAGCTGGAAAAATTTTCTTATGGTGCATATTCATTACTGTATAAAGTGGAACTATTTTCTTTAGGGAAGGAATAAATTAAAGACATATAGAAAGTGTATTTATGGGGTAGTTGGTTAAATTAGTTAAAATCTAGCATTAGTGTTTCTATGCAAGAGTTTTGTATCAATCAAGGACATGATGTTAAAATTTACGTATTTTCATTTGTATAGAACATGCATCTAATTTGATGTAACAGATATGTAAGTGGTTGGAGAGAGAATGATTCATTAGTGAATATCATGTTTCTCAAGATATTTTAAGACGGCAAAAAACCTTTACAGCCTTTATCTTATGTTCTACAGAACGGAATTCGCCCGTTAGAATTCTGAAGATGAATTGTTAGTTTTTGCAGAGAAATGAAGTGGGCGATTCTGTGGTTAAGAATAAGCCATGATATAAAAAAGAAAGATGATTTGAAAATTGAAAGACTTAGTAGTTATTACAGTTATAATGCAGAACAAAAGTGATTGTTGAATTTCAAGCTCTTTTGGGAGCTTAACGCCTTACTTTTGAATTTTGAAACCCATCAACTTCCAAACTTAGCGAGGCATATTACACATTATTTGCAAACTGTGTACCCTAGAATTCATATTTGTCCTATATGCAAACAGTGTATGCTCAGATCAGTGTGCTCCTGATTTCCATGCTTTTTAACCCACCCCTATTGATGCATATACAGTAAAACCCCTCTAAAACGACCACTAAATTGTGTAATTATAACATACATGTTTAAGACATGAGACTGTTTGAAGTTAGGTGGCAGTAAAAGAGAAAGCTCTAAAGGAGCTTTCTGTTTTACTGTAACCTTGCTTAAAGCTGTCACCTGTCTTTTATACAGTCAATTAGTCTTCCTTTTAGTTGATGTAGTAATAGAGGGGTATTACACATAATTTACAAGCTGTGTACCGGTAGAATTATTTGTGCATTATAAACAGTGTAGACCAGATCTCAAGGCTGAGCCCTCTTGCCTGGGTCTTCACTGTTTGTCATTGTGCAATTCATGGCAATAACATCCTGAACAATAAGTGTGGTTTTGCAATTGACTGATACATAAGGGTTTAGGCAGAATTTGAGGACATAAAAATAAGAATGAGGTCACAACAATTCATGGCATAAAACCACGAACAATAAGACTTAGTGCAGTTTTGCAATTGACTGCATGATACAGTGCTCCAGATAAGGAGAGTGTTCCAAAAACTAAAACCTTTGTTCTGCTTTAAACCCTATGATGTCACTACTCATTAGAATCGTCTCGTAGAGACGATTCTGATGAGTAGTAACACCATAGGATTTGGTGCTGAAATTAGCGAGAAAATGTTGGAATTGTTCAGTTTACTCCGCCTTATCTGGAGCCCTGTGATAGTGATAGGGTTTAGGCAGAATATTTGAGGACTCTTAAGAATGAGGTAACAACACGACTCAGTACTGCAATTATTGTGCTCTCTCAGCACTATTTAATGTCATAACAAATCAGTCACTGTCTGTAAGTTTGGCGAGGACTTGTATTACTTTGTGTGTAAATTATTACTTGTGTTTCCTTGTACAGTAGAACCACAATTTAACACCAGATCACACAACGATGATACACTGCTGATGTAAAAGATAATACTGTTAGCAGCTTAACCCATTGCTGAACCCATTACTCCATAAATACAGCTTTTTATGCCCCCAGAATCTACGATTCGGGGGCATATAGTTTTTGTCACGTCTGTTGGTCCGTCCGTCTGTCTTTGCCAAAAACCTTAACCTTGGCTATAACTCTTGCATTTTTGTACCTAGGCCTTTTATACTTGGCATGTGTCTTCCCTGTATCAAGACCTTTCCAACCATACAAAACTTTTTTGACCTTGTGACCTTGACCTTGACATTTGATCTACTTTTGTAAAAATCTTAAAATGGCTATAACATTTGCACCAGTTGGCCCAGGGCTTTCATATTTTGTATGTATATTTCTTGTGTCAAGACCTTTCCAACCATACCAACATCTTTGACCATGTGACCTTGACCTTCACCGTTGACCTATTTAATCAAACTTTAACCAAAAACCTTAACCTTGGCTATAACTTTTGCATTTTTGAACCTCGGCCTTTTATACTTGTTATGTGTATTCCTCATGGCAACACCTTTCCAACCATACAAAACTTTTTGACCTTGTGACCTTGACCTTGACATTTGACCTACTTTTGTAAAAATCTTAAAATGGCTATAACATTTGCACCAGTTGGCCAAGGGCTTTCATATTTTGTATGTATATTTCTTGTGTCAAGACCTTTCCAACCATACCAACATCTTTGACCATGTGACCTTGACCTTCACCGTTTACCTATTTAATCAAACTTTAACCAGAAACCTTAACCTTGGCTATAACTTTTGCATTTTTGAACCTCAGCCTTTTATACTTGTCATGTGTATTCCTCATGGCAAGACCTTCCCAACCATATAAAACTTTTTGACCTCTTGACCTTGACATTTGACCTACTTTTGTAAAAATCTTCAAATGGCTTTAACATTTGCACCAGTTGGCCCAGGGCTTTCATATTTTGTATGTATATTTCTTGTGTCAAGACCTTTCCAACCATACCAACATCTTTGACCTTGCGACCTTCACCTTTACCTTTGACCTTTTTAATCAAACTTTAACCAAAAACCTTAACCTTGGCTATAACTTTTGCATTTTTGCACCTGGGCATTTTATACTTGGCATGTGTTTTACCTTTCTAACCATTCAAAACTTTTTGACCTTGAAACCTTGACATTTGACCTACTTTTGTTGAAATCTTTAAATGGCTATAACATTTGCACCAGTAGGCCTACGGCTTTCATATTTTGTTTATATATTTCTTGTGTCAAGACCTTTCCAACCATACCTACGTTTTTGCCCTTGTGACCTTGACCTTTGACCTTTATTTGTATAAATCTTTATATGCCAATAACATTTGAACCAGTAGGCCTAGAGCTTCCATACTTCATATGTTTCTTGTGTTAAGACTTCTCCAACCATGCCAATGTTTCATTTACCCTACGATCATGACTTTTGACCTACTTTTGCAAATAAGCATTACATTACAGAACATGATGCTGGCTGGGGGCATTTGTGTTTCACAAACACATTGCTTTTCATCTGATCATCACCAAACTTTCTGAAAATGTTTGTTGACATAAAATGGAGACCAATTTGGATAACCAGCGGCACCAATTTATGCTAGGCCCTTTGGAATAATGGCCCTTGAAGTCCTCAAAATGGCGCTCCACTACAGTTTCAGCTCTCTAACTTTTACGTTTGATAGTCTGGATTCCCCTCCCTGTATCATCGGGGGCATTCGTGTAACTGGGACACGCTCTTGTTATGTCTTTAGTTTATTCCTTAATTGAAGCATTCTTCTTTACTTTCAGCCTGCTTTAAGTCTTTCAGTCTGCTAGGATATAGAAAAATCTTTCTTGAAGTGTATATATTTTGCTGTACTTCCAGTCTGCTTTAAGCTACTGTGTGCTAGGATATAGAAAATATAAAATTCTTATTGTGCATATTCATGACTGTATAAAATCGAGAAGTTCTTCAGTGGAGGAATTAATTAAAGGGGCATCTTATGATCTATGGAGCAATATGGGTTATTCCATTACCCCATAGCCTGTTATTATTTTGACAACAAGTGATCACTTAAAGCAAGTTGAATATAAAGCAGAATGTACCTTAAGGCACATTCTGCTTTACTTTCAGCCTGCTTTAAGCTACCAACTACAGGATATAGAAAGTATTTATTATTGTACATACATAATTGTATAAATTGGAACTCTTTTCTTCAGTAGAGGACTATATCAAATACGCTAAAATGTACTTCTATGGGGTATAGGGTTAAACAGGGAAAGAATGACACCATCACCACTGTAGTTGTACAGTTTCATTGAGAAGATGGAAATGAGATGTCCTTCAAAGACGTGATTTATTTTGGTTTGGCAAATGGTTTTCTCATTAAGTTTCTTCCTCATCACCCATGAAAGCAATGCTAGTAGCCTAGTAGTGAAGATAACTTGTTGTCTCAATGGTGCCTTTAACACTTTCAACCCTAGCGAGGAGTATACTTGTCATTCATTTTACAAACAGTGTACCTGTGAGGATTACACTTGTCCTATCCAAGCAGTGAAGTCCCTGATCAGAGGGCTCCTGCAGGAGCCCTCTGATCAGGTACTTCACTGTTTGTAACTTTGCAATTTATTACAGAAAAACAACCCTAAATAGTCTAAAATGGACCAGCCTTTATTGCAAACTGGAATTGTCCTTTGGAAGATTCAGGCGAGAATGTCAACCCTTTCTCCAATAGAAGCTAGCACCTTTTAGTGCATTTATAAATTTAATCCTCCACTAAAGAAAAAATGTTTCAATTTATACAGTCATGAATTCAGAATTGTATTACATGTGTTAGAAAAAAACTTTCTATATTCTAGCAGATGATGGCTTAAAGAAGGCTGAAATTAAAGTAGAATATGCCTTTAGGCACTAGCTTGCATAATGTGGTGTCTGGTCAGAGTTTACACAGTGTTTGCTGATAGGAATTTCAATATAAAACAAAACAGAAATGAAGATTTAGGCCAGGCAATCCTTATATAAAATGTAAGCATTGAAGAACCCACTGAGCATAAATGGGTAATGATATGTCCCCAGACCTCTTAAATTTGAAAGAAAAAAACAGATACAATCAGTATTATATTTTGGGTGACAATTCAAATGAATGTTTCATGGACAATCTTATAAAGACAGGTCAATTCAGTCTTGATATTGTCCTTCATACAGTGGAGAATCTGTTATTCTTTCCCAATAAACGCGTTTACGCTAAAACTACTATTTGCAGTGCAAACAGTTTGGAGCCAGATCAGACGCCGGTAACCCGGCGTCTGATCAGGCTCCAAACTGTTTGCCACCAAGATAAACATGAAATATCAGAATTGTCCAAAAGTTGTTCTTTTCTACGTTTTAGCTCTTTGCGTTTGCGTTTAAACGGGAAAGAATAACAGATTCTCCACTGTACTCATAGAGCTTTCTTCTTTACTTCAGTTCTGCATTTTGAATACGGGCTATTCTACTGGACTGAATGAATGATTTACAAAACAGATTTTTACGCTATAGTAAAACCTGACTCTTACAATCACTTCATGGAAGACAATTAATAGTCTGAAAGACAGGTTGCAGTTTAGAGCAGGATTGAAGTAGCACAGAAATCTTTTTCTTAACCCATCACCCCATAGCCTGTTTCCAGTATAGAAGATAGTTGACCACTTAAAGCAGGTTGAAAGTAAAGCCAAATGCACCTTATAGCCTGCTTTAAGCTACCATCTGCCAGAATATAGAATATTTCTTATGATGGATATTTATGATTGTATAAATTAGAACTATTTTCTTCAATGGTGGAATAAATCAGAGGCGTAAAAAGACGTATTTAAGGGGTAATGGGTTAAAGCAACTACCTGTCGTCAACCCAACAAATTTTGTGTTGTTAATTAAATAGAATTTTGTTTTAACTGTATAACTACTGACAGGAAATTGGGCTAGGGCATTAGGAGATTAATTGACTATATGTGGCGCCATGGTGACTGAGTTACTGTGTCAATCCTTGCTGCATTTTAACCCAGTTATAATTAATGAACTCTTTGATCTCAGGAAACCAGTTGTCTAGACCAATGCAAATAGTTTAGATCCAGATCAGATGCTTTGTAACGCTGCATGACTGATCAGGATTAAGACTGCAGGGCTCAAGGTAAGGGGAGTATTCAAAAGAACAAATTATTTATTTCTACATTAAACCCTATGGTGTCACTACTCATTAGAATCGTCTCTTCGAGACGATTCTAATGAGTAGTAACATCATAGGATTTGGTGCTTAAATAAGTGAGAAAATGTTGGAAATATTCAGTTTACTTCCTCTTATCTTGAACCCTTACTGTGAGGCAGATTATAAATTGAGACAATTGACACTTTTATGCAGAGCATTAGAATATCGGAGAAAATCCAATCAGAGTCTCCCAAATGCTGGATAAAAGTAATGCAGAAAGTTTTCATACGTTTGTTCTGCATTAGCTCTTTTATGATTCTAGTAATGAGTATACAGTCATGTACTGTCATTTACCAATAGTATAATAAGTTTACCTGTGAAAAATTATTTTGTTTGCAAAGGTTAGGATGGTTTCCCTGCTAGCATGCTAAGAGACTGAGTTGACCCCAAACACAGGTTTTATTTTGAGTAATTTAATCTCAAAACTTATTTCTGTTATTTTTCAGAGAACAGATTTTACGAGTGAAGAATGATGACAACATTCCATTTCTCCTTGTTGGTAATAAGGCAGATTTGGATGACAAAAGACAAGTCCCATTAGATGAGGCTAACTCAAGGGCTCATAGCTGGAACGTGCCTTATGTAGAAACGTCAGCGAAAACTCGCGCAAATGTCGACAAGGTATGCACATAGATTTGGAATTTTTAAGTCTGTATAGAAATTATATTGTTAGACATGTGTTAAGTATAACCCTTTAAACTTTTACCTTATAGAAGCGCCTTTTAGCGCAGTCCGTTTAATCATCCACACAAGAAAATACTGCCCATCTTTACAGGCATGAATATTATCAGAGTGACTATTTTCTTAATTCTAGCAGGTGGAAGCTTAAAGCAGGCTGAATGTAAAGCAGAATTAACCCATTGGGCGCATCCTGCTTTACTTTCAACCTGCTTTAAGTACATGTAGTCACATATTTTCGAAACTAGAAACAGGCTATGGGGTAAAGGGTTAACAGGAAATGGATGCATAGTCTTTAGACAGGAGGGGTGCTGAATACTGAACAAAAGAAATGCAGAAAGCTCCCTATGGGAGTTAGTTGACTAGAAGCCTTTTAGTGTAGAGTTGCCTTCAACTTGCTTAAACTGTTTGCATCCCAATTAGATGGTAAAACGAAGACTTTGATTCTGATCTGTTTGTTTTTCATTTTGAAAATCTGCAAATATAGCAAAGAAAGAGTTAAAGCAGATTATATTCTTAACTTAACCCATTACCCCATAAATATTCATTTGTAGTGCTTATATGCAGTCTCAGGAAGCTGAAAAGGTGTCCAATGATTGTGCTTATATGGAGGAATGGGTTAACCCGTAACCTCATAAATACACCTTTTTACGCCATTAAATTATTCATCCACTAAAGAAAATAGTTCAAATTTATACAACAATGAATATGTATCATAAGAAATATTTTCTATGTTCTGGCAGATGGTAGTTTAAAGCAGGCTGAAAGTAAAGCAGAATGTGCCTTAAGGCACATTTTGCTTACTTTCAACCTGCTTTAAGTGGCCAGCTATTTTCAAATCTAGAAACAGGCTATGGGAAAATGGGTTAAACAGTCTCTCTAGAACTGATTAATTAGACAGCCAGCAGCTTAAAGCAGAAAGCATCTGTACTTTTGTACTTCATTAAATAGTTACTTGTGAATTATACCTTAGTATACATGATTCAGGTTTCCAATAGCCTGTTTCTTGTTTTAAAGACATGTTCATAGTTAAAGCAGGTTGAAAGTAAAGCAGAATGCGCCTTAAGGCGCATTCTGCTTTACTCTCAACCTGCTTTAAGCCACAATCAGGTAGAATAAAGAAAACAATTTTGATGGATCATATTGTGACTGTATAAATTGGAACTATTTTCTTCTGGAAAGGCAGGGTTCTAGATAAGGGGAGTATCTCAAAAACTTAAATCTTTATTTCTGCATTAAACCCTATGGTGTTACTACTCATTAGAATAGTCTCTTCCAGACGATTCTAATCAGTAATAACACCATAGGATTTGGTACTAAAATGAATGAGAAAATGTTGGATTTGTTCAGTTTACACCCTCTTATCTGGAACCGTGGGAAAGGAATGAAATAAAGGCGTAAAAAGGCATATTTATCGGGAACTGGATTCAACACAAGTTTGACTGTACCCCGACACTGGCCCACTTCTGTTTAATAGCTCTGTGCATATCATAAGTCATTCATGAGGGTGTCTGGCATTGTCCAATAGCTGTTGACTGGTGCTGTGTTTCAAGCAAAGCAAGGTGATAGGAAAATATATCTGGGATCAGCTAAAAACAGTTAACCCATTACCCCATAGCCTGTTTCTGGTATTGAACATAAAGCAGGTTGAAAGTAAAGCAGAATGTGCCTTAAGGCAGATTCTGCTTTACTTTCAGCCTGCTTTAAGGTATCATCTGCTAGAATATGGAAAATATCTCTTATGATACATATTCATGACTGTATAAATTGGAACTCTTTTCTTCAGTGGACGAATAATTTAAAGGCGTAAGAAGGTGTATTTATGGGGTTATGGATTAAACTGAGTGTTAGGTAGTCTTGCAATGAAGCTTCAAGAAATATTTAATGCAGAATGAAAGTTTATGTCATTCGATCCTGATTGAAGCCCTCCTCTGTCTTGTATTTAACCCATTACCCCATAAATACACTTTTTACGCCTCTAATTTATTCCTCCACTGAAGAAAATAGTTCTGCTTTTATAGTCATGAATATGAGCCATAAGTAATATATTCTTTATCCTTGTAGATAATAGCTTAAATAAGGCTGAGAGTAAAGCAGAATGTGCCTTAAGGCACATTCTGCTTTACTTTCAACCTGCTTTAAGTGGTCACCTATTTTCAATACTAGAAACAGGCTATGGGGTAATGGGTTAACCCTACTATCGTAGCCTAAAGCAGGTTGAAAGTAAAGCAGAATGCGCGTTAAGGCACATTCTGCTTTACTTTCAACCTGCTTTAAGTGGTCACCTATTTTCAATACTAGAAACAAGCTATGGGGTAATGGGTTGAGTGTGGTCATTCAATAAAGAGTCATTGTGGTTCCTAAAGGTAGATGATGATCAATGGTTAAGGTTAATGCATAATAGAATGTAAATGGGGGGGGGGGGGGGGGGTTATTAAGATTATTTCTTTTGCAGAATAGTTTGGGGGATCGGGGTAGGGCTTAGCCCTTTCCTCCAATAACCTTAAGTGCAAACCATCTAGCTACATGTATTATACAACTCCAACGCTGTATAAAGCAGGATTCTGCTGAAAGTAAAGAAGAAAGCTCAGGAGCTTTCTGCTTTACTTTCATCTTGCTTTCAAATGGCACCTGTATTTACCACCATCAATAAGTAATCATTTGTGGTCTTTACTGTAAACAGTCTAAGAATTGCGACACCTTCAACAACTGCTGCAATTGTCCAAAAATTTAACCTTATTGCTTATATCACCAGGGTTACAGTTAAGGGGAGTATTGGGGTATTTAGTAAATTACCCAATTAAAATTGTGGAAAAAGCAATTGTTTTTCACAACAAGGAGTAACAAAAAGCAAAGAAATGTAGCAAAAAGCAAAGAAATTTTGGAAACCTTATCAGAATATGACTAATACCCAATTATGAAAACTCCCAATACTCAATAAAAATTTCAAAAACCCAATTCTGTAAAATATCAAGGAGTAAATACCCAATTGCATCAAAACCTTATCTGTTACCCTGTATCACACAGTAATGTGTCCAAAATGTGCAAACTGAATTCTGCTTAACTCTTTCCTCCCTGAAACTTTAAATGGACAATTCAAGTTTCCATTTTAGTCTAGTTTATTTTTGGCTTTTAAGGGTTGTTTTTGCCCATTTTTGGCATTATGACAAACAGTGAAGACCCTGATCAGAGGGCTCCTTTCGGAGCCCTCTGATCTGGGTCTTCACTGTTTGCACATGACAAGTGTACTATTCACATGTACATTTGTTTGAAAATGACGCCTATATGCGGGACTAGGGTTCAAAGGGTTAAAGTAAGATGAAAGTAAAGACACTTTGAACAACTGCTGTAATTGTCCTAATTGCTTTGATCACACAGTAATGTGTGCAAACTGAATGGCAAACAGTGTGGACCCTGATCAGACTGCTCCTAGACTTGCTCAGGCCTGTCTATCCCAATATTGCGGATAATTAAGGGTATACAGAGAAAGAGGTAAAGGTTTCCCATGGCTCAAATGCATGAAAAAGGATAAAATAGTAATGAAATGCAAACTGTAACAGACATGGAGTTAGAACATCAGGTTACTCTCAGTGCTTTAATTTCTCACCTAGACCAGCCGAACAGCTAGACTAGCTAAACCCAGCAGCCAATGGAAATTGAATGACAAATAGTGGAGATCCTGATCAGACTGCTCCTGAGGGAGCAGTCTGATCAGGGTCCATACTGTTTGCTCAGGCCCCTGTCCTAATATTTAGGGTCATTACGGGTATGCGGAGGAGTGGGGTAAAGGTTTCCCATGGCTCAAATGCATGAAAAGGAGAAAATTGTTAATGAAATGCAAACTGTAACAGACATGGAGTTAGAACCAGGTGGTGGCCAGGTGATCAGGTTCCCCTCAGTGCTTTGATTTCTCACCTAGACCTGTAGCTACAGCTAGACTAGCTAAACCGAGCAGCCAATGGGGGGTGATTTAGTACTAGTGGATGCCACGGCTTCCAGCACAGACAGTATTGGAATTCACAGACTTGTGCCTGTATTTCACACTGTATTGATTAGGCAGTTGTAACGCAAGACATAAAAACAGCAATGATGACGTAATTCATGTCTGAATGAAGGAAAAGACAAATTATCCAGTGAAGAATCATTCACATCTTAACTCTATATATAAATTGCATGCTGGGTAAAAAAAATTTCATCTGCAACAATTGCCTTCTGCTATTGTTGTAAATAGATAATAAAAACTAAGATTTTTCTAAATTTCTTTTCAAAACATGGTCAGAGTGTCAAACAGTTTGGATCCTGATGAGACGCCGCTTCACGCGGCGTCTAATCAGGATCCAAACTGTTTGCAAAGGCAATCACTGTGGCGGGTATATCCGCCTCTAGCATGCAAAGAGTTAACCCTAATATAGTGCTGAATGAGCACTTAGAATTTTCTGTTTTCTGATCATAGGCCTGTCTATTACTTGAAGGCTTGAAAATATAGTTATGATAACTTATGAATGTTTATTTGTCCTGCTAAAAACTTACATTGACACTTTTTGAAGGATCTGTCTGATTAGGGTCTGCACTGTTTTTAGCTCACCTGAGCCAAAGGCTCAAGGTGAGCTATTGGGATGGCCCTGTGTCCGTCGTGCGTCGTCGTTAACAATTACTTCAAATGACATCTCCTCCTATACCACTGAACAGATTTCAACCAAACTTTACAGAAATGTTCCTTGGGTCAAGCTCTTTCAGATTTGTTCAAAGAATTAAAAACAATGCAGAACTCTGGTTGCCATGGCAACCAAAGTGAAAAAATAAGGAAATCTTATAAAATCTTCTTGTAAAAAACTACAAGGGCCAGAGCTTAGATATTTGGCACATAGCATCACCTACAGGTCCTCTATCAAGTTTGTTCAAATTATGCCCCTGGGGTCAAAATTGGCCCCGCCCCGGGGGTCACAGTTTTACATAGAGTTATATAGTGAAAATTTCAAATGTCTTCTTCTCTGACACTGATATGACCAGAGCTTTGATATTTGGCATGGTGACACTTCTAAATGTCCTTTACCTATTTTGTTCAAATGGTTCTGGTCGGTTGAATATCTAGGTCATAATTCACATTCAATATATGTATAGCAGACAGCAATTCAGCATTATAAGAGTTAGACCCTAGCCACATTTCCTACTGGCAGAGTTACATAACTGAACTCAGGTCAGCTGAGGTTCACTATAACAGCAGCATATGGTGTTGTCTGCTACATTTTTTATGCCCCTGCAGTTGGGGGCATATTGTTTTTGTCTGTCTGCTTTTTTTTGTCTGTTTGTCAATTTGTTTGTCTGTCAGTCCACAACTTTAATCTTAGCCATAACTTTGTTAAAGTTAGAAACTTTATAACTTAGGTCATGTTCTGCAAAGGTCAATGTCATTTTTGAGTTATTTCCCAGTGTCATATTTTCTTGTCTTTGAGATAACTCCAGTTCTACTGATGTTAACCCATTACCCCATACATATGCCTTTTTACACATTTAATTTATTCCTCCTCTAAAGAGAATAATTCCACTTTATACAGTCATAAAAATGTAAGATATAAGAAATGGTATCTATATCTTAGTAGATGATAACTTAAAGCAGGTTGAAAGTAAAGCAGAATGGGCAATAAATAATCATATGGAAATACATGTAGCTTGATAAGAAGAAGTGTAATGGATAAGGGCCATAACTCTGCCAACAATATTTTTTTAAGTTATTCCAATTTGTCATGGGTTTTTTGTCTGGAAGATAATTCCATTTACAGCTATATTAAAATGTTGTCTTGTCTATTACGCTAAGGCACAATGACCTCAGGTGAGCGAATTAAGGGCCATGGCCCTCTTGTCTTAAAGAATCTGTCTGATGTGTGTATGTGTACCCTTACCTGGAGAAAATGTTTCCTGAATTTATTTAACAGTGTAATAGTTTAGATGATCAATTTTCATAGTGGGCAAAGTTTTATAAAAAATAAAAATGAATTTTAAGCCTGGTGTCTATTAACCTTTTACCTTACAGAAGCGCCTTTAAGCGCATTCCGTTTAATCCTCCGCAGAAGAAATTAATTCCAATCTATTCAGTAATGAAAATGTATCAGAAGGAATATTTATTTGTTCTTGTAGGTTGTAGCTTTAAGCAGGCTGAAAGTAAAGCAGAATGCGCCTTAGGACGCATTCTGCTTTACTTTCAGCCTGCTTTAAGCAGTCACCTTTTTTTCAAAACTAAAATCAGGCTATAGGGTTAAAGGGAATATTGGCAAACAATGCACACCCTAATGAGATGCTGCATTACATGGCGTCCCATCAGGGTCCGCACTGTTTGCTAATTGCATATTGCATCATAGCAACCTGCCCTAAATTCCCCTTGTGATTATCATAATTAAGTGATCATAATAGAGAGGTTTACTGTATTTGAAGTAATAGTTACCGTGACCTTGTCAGAGAATGATGATGGATGTGCAGTAGAGTGACATGACAAAATCAGTGCAGTAGGGTCAGTGCTTATAAGTCGTCGAATATGCATTCCATACATACTTAACCTTTCACCTAATGATTATTATTATATTGAATTCATAATAGTATATAAAACTCTGCCTATAAGGATATATATTTCATTATACAGTGGAGAATGTGTTATTCTTTCCCAATAAACGCGTTTACGCTAAAACTATTATTTGCAGTGCAAACAGTTTGGAGCCAGATCAGACGCAGGGTAACCCGGCGTCTGATCAGGTTCCAAACTGTTGCCACCACGATAAACATGAAATATCAGAATTGTCCAAAAGTTGTTCTTTTCTACATTTTAGCGCTTTGCGTTTGCGTTTAAACGGGAAAGAATAACAGATTCTCCACTGTAGTAGCTTAGACCAATAATCAAAAAAGAAGAAAAAATTCCCTGGAAAGAGGGCAGACTCATATTAGAAAGATTCTATAAGACAACAGGGCAGACCCTGAGCAGACAGCTCCTGAACGACCTGTCTGATCTGTGTCTATAACTATACACTGTTTTCAAAATCTGAAAAGCATCAATATAATGATGAAAGCATGAGATGGGGTTATTGATAATTATAAACTGTGTAATCTCAATCACTATGTAATACATAGATGATTAATGTACTAAGTTATCTAAGTACAGTAGCGTGTGCATATTGGTTGTCGAATTGCACATTCTATACATGTTCAATGCATGAATTGTGCAATCTCAGTAAGTACATGTCATACATGATATATATATTCAGGGCTCCAGATAAGAGAGAGTAAACTGCACAAATCCAACATTTTCTCACTCTTAATTTTAGCACCAAATCCTATGGTGCTACTACTCATTAGAATCGTCTCAAAGAGACGATTCTAATGAGTAGTGACACCATAGGGTTTAAAGCAGAAATAAAGATTTTAGTTTTTGAAATACTACCCTTATCTGGAGCTCTGTATATTCTGATTCCATAGCACATACAAAACTAATCAAATAGTATATTTTATTCGTGCTGATTATTCATATTTGAAACTCTGTCCGATATGAACATCTATCATCAGACTCTCAACTATTACATTGGCTAATTATAATAGGAAACATGTATTCTTCAATTCCTATAAATGTCTAAGTGATCCTTTAACCCATTACGCCATAGCATGTATCTAGTATTATAGATAGGTGACACTTAAAGCAGGTTGAAAGTAAAGCAGAATGTGCCTTAAAGCACATTCTGCTTTACTTTCAGCCTGCTTTAAGATAACATCTGCTTAGGATATAGAAAATATTTCTCATGGAATATATTTATGAATGTATAAATTTGAACTATTTTCTTCAGTGTAGGAATAAATAAAAGACATAAAAAGGTGTATTTATGGGGTAATGGGTTAAGGTCTGTCCAGCATAAGATGTGTTATTTCTTATTGAATTTGTTTTTCAGACTGATGTTGATTGCAGTTATTTAAAGAATGCTTTAGCCCATTACCCCTTAAATACGCCTTTTAACACCTAATTTATTCTTTCACTGAGGAAAATTGTTCGAATTTATATAGCCGTGAATATGTATTGTAAGAAATATTTTCTATATTTTAGTAGCTGGTAGCTTAAAGCAGGCTGAAAGTAAAGCAGAATGCGCTTTAAGGCGCATTCTGCTTTACTTTCAAACTGCTTTAAGTGGTCATGTATATTCAAAATAGAAACAGGCTATGGGGTAATTGGTTAAATATTGTAGAGTTTCTGTTCACCTTACTTACCTGTTCGTTCAATAAGAAAATGTGTTAGATAAGGATCCATTTCGACTTGAGGATCATGTAACACCAGCTGTGACTATGTGTTGTGTATCTATCTGTGCTTCTGTCAGCATTCATATTTTCTATAAATCAACAAAAAGTCAAACCTGTGTTAAGCGACCCCTATAAAGATGATATATTTGTAGTATTGATGACAGGTGGCATCTTAAATTCTTTATACAGGGGTAATGCAGAAGGCTCCTATAGGAACCTTCCGCATGACTTTTGCCCTGCATTAACCCTTTACCTGATAGCCTATTTCTAGTACTTAAGATAGGTGACTACTTAAAGCAGGTTGAAAGTAAAGCAGAATGCGCCTTAGGGCGCATTCTGCTTTACTTTCAGCCTGCTTTAAGCTATCAAGTGCTATAATATGGAAAATATTCCCTATAATACATATTCATTACTGATTAAATTGGAACTACTTTCTTCAGCGGATGAATAAATTATATCCGCTAAAAGGCGCTTCTATTGGGGAAAGGGTTAAGTTGTCACCTGTCTTTAGAGATCACCATACATCTTCATTTAATGGTTGCTTAACCCATAACCCCATAGCCTGTTTCTAGTATTGGAGATAGGTGGCCACTTAAAGAAGGTTAAAAGTAAAGCAGAATGTGCCTTAAGGCACATCCTGCTTTACTTTCAACCTGTCTTAAGCTACCATCTTCTAGAAATATTTCTTATAGTATATATTCATAAATGTATAAATTAGAACTTTTTTCTTCAGTGGAGAAATAAATTAAAGTCGTTAAAATGTGTATTTATGGGGTAACCGTAATGGGTTAACACAGGTTTAGCTGGTTGCTATACATAGTTTAGATGAAAAGAGTAAATACTAACACTGCTACTAACTCGCTTTCTTTCAGGGATTCTACGATCTAATGCGTCTCATGAAGAACGCCAAGCTGGCAAAACGCACCACACTGCCGCGCAAAAGCACTGTCAAAATTGAAAAAATATCCAATGGCCAAACAAATGATAAAGAAAAAGAGGGCTGTTGTGTCCTCATGTAAAAAACTTTGAAAAAACACTACTCAAGCTTTTAAATACAGTAAAACCGGTGTAAAGTGGCCACTCAATAAATAAATGTAGTGTTAAATAAAGAAATGAAGCTGCTTAGAGCAGGATAAAGTAAAGCAGAAAATGCATTACTTTTATACAGCATATAATTGACACCTTTATATTAGCTTTCTGTCATACTATTGACCTGCTTAACCCTTTTCTCCATAGCCTGTTGCTAGCACTGAAGACAGGTGGTCACTTAAAGCATGTTGAAAGTAAAGCAGAATGCATCTTAAGATGCATTCTGCTTTACTTTTAGCCTGCTTTAAGCTACCATCTGCTAGGATATAGAATATATTTCTTAAGGAACATATTCATGACTGCATAACTATTTTCGTCAGTGGAGGGAAAAAATAAATGTTTAAAAAAGTGTATCTATGGAGTATTCAGTAATGGTTTACGGTAGCCACCTACAGGTATATAAATAAACTGTAATACATCTTATTTTGAGTAGCCACAATGTACAGGTTTTACGCTACTTCTATGCATTCCAATACTCATTTAAAACAATTTATGTTACACGTCACATAATTGAACAATCAGCCAAATCAAGAGAAACTCTCAAGATGTTGCGAACAGTTCACACATTAACCAGGAGTCATGTTTGAATGCAATATTTTGTCTACACTGTTTGCACTGTCATTGAGGTCATTTTCTTGGATAAACTTAAATAAAATCTTATTCAGAATACTGCATACCCCAATTTAAACTACGTCACCGTCGGTGATACAAAATCCCAGAATTGAATCAAGGTTCCATTGTTTAAATTTCATGTTTTATATAGTTAAATTTAGTGTGTTTGCATTACGTTTTGACAGATAAAAGGGGTGGGTCATATTTTGTGTGTATAAGGTGTATGGAAGCTTAGATGCAAGCACGTGTTACTAGCCCATTAATATAGTTCTGATTGTTTAATTGAAAAATAATTATGTGAAATATAAACTTCCCATGATGTATAATACCAAACCAGACTGTTTTGAATGATAATTTAAAGTACTATTAACTTTACAATGACAATGATAATGTTGTTAACTCTTTGCCTGCTAGTGGCGGAATGGTGATTGTCTGTGCAAACTGTTTGACACTGTGATTACTCATTCACCCCTGAAACTTTTGATGGACAATTCCAATTTCAATATAAGTCTAGTCCATTTTTGACTACTAAGGGTGGATTTTGAAATTGTTTTACAAAATAACAAACAGTGTAGTCACCCTGATCAGAGGGCTGCTTAAGGAGCCCTCTGATCAGGGTCTATACTGTTTGCATTGGACAAGTGTACTCTTGACAGGTATATGATTTGTTAATGGCAAATATACTCGTCGCTAGGGTTCAATGTATTTAAATTATATTCTGAGAGTAATAGCAAAGGACAACAATAAACTGTTACTGTTGCGGAAGAAACAAATACCCAGCATGCAAAGAGTTAAGAATATTTCTTTGGATGAGATGGTACATAGGATATTCTAGTGTAGTTGTTTGTAAATATATAATCTACTAGTAGCCTTAAATTTTAGGTAAAATAGAGCTCATACATTTCCATTATTTCTCCACCAAACCCTATGTTGTGGGAAATTCTGGGCATAACACAACAGGTACTCAGAATCCAAACTGTTTGACACTCATTCTGATATTTCTTAGGTCACTAAATTTTAGATTAGAGAAATAAAAGCAGACAACAATAATCATTGTTTAACTCTTTCCCTCATGGAAACGCCTTTTAGCGCATTCAGTGTATTCCTCCGCTGAAGAAAAAAGTTCCAATATATACTGTCCTGAGTATGTGCCATAAGAAATATTATCTATATCCAAGCAGATAAAAGCTTAAAGCAGGCTGAAAGTAAAGCAGAATGTGCCTTAGGGCACATTCTGCTTTTCTTTCAACCTGCTTTAAGTGGTCACATATTTTCAATTCTAGAAACAGGCTATTTGGTAATGGGTTAAAGCAGATGACGTCAGGGCAGTGAAGGGGTTAAGTCGCTAAAAGGCAGTACTTTGATGGAAAAGGTTAACCCTTTCCCCATAGAAACAGGGCTGCCATAAGTTGACATGAAAAATCAGAAGATTTCCAAATTTGCATTTTTCAAGTGCGATTTTACGAATCGTACCTTTACCACATATAGCCTGTTTCTAGCTTTATTGACATGTGACTACTTAAAGCAGGCTGGAAGTAAAGCAGAATGCGCCTTAAGGCGCATTCTGCTTTACCTTCAGCCTGCTTTAAGCTACAATGTACCAGAAAAAAAATCCGAAGATTTAGGAAAATTCTGGAGAAATGGCAGCCCTGTAGAAAATGAAATACCTTTTAGTACATTCAGTTTATGCCTTCATTGAAGAAAATATTTCCAATTTATACAGTCATGAATATGTACCATAAGGAATATTTTCTTTATTCTATCTGGCAGCAGCTGAAATTAGGCTAAAAGTAAAGCTGAATGCACCTAGATACATTCTGCTTTACTTTCAACCTGCTGTAATTAGTCACCTATTTTCAAAACTAGAATAGGAGCCATATGACTATTATATGTGTCGTGGGTGCCGTAAAACCCAACTCAATCAATCAATCAAAACTAGAAACAAGCTATGGGTTAAAAGTTATTAAAAGAATGAACTAACTGCAGTATTCATACAGGGGAAACAATTAACTGGTGGAAACCTGACCATTGTTGTCTAAGTGGCTTTTGCTTGTTTCCAAGTCATTTTACCCTAAATGATTAATGAGAATAAGATTATGAGTGGAATGTTATTAATGAGGTATTTCTAGCGAATATTTGTTAAGCTGACAGTGTGCACGAATAATGGTAAATCTGGAAATTAGGGACATTAGTCATTAACCCATTGCCCCATAGCCTGTTTCTAGTTTTGAAGACAGGTATCTACTTAAAGCAGGCTGAAAGTAAAGCAGAATGTGCCTTAAAGCACATTCTGCTTTACTTTCAACCTGCTTTAAGCTATCATCTTTTAGGATTTAGAAAATATTTCATATAATATTTATTCATAACTGTATAAAGTGGAACTGTTTTCTTCAGAGGATTTATAAATTAAAGGCGTCAAAAGGCGTATTTAGGGGGTAATGGGTTAAGTCTGAACAGTTGGGTTAGGTCATAATTATAAGCAGGGCTCCAGATAAGAGGGCAGTAACTCATGTTTTCGAACATATAATTCACAAAGCCCCATGGTGTAACAATTTCTTTAGTTATGCATCATCTTTTGTGAATCCGAAATTGGCTCTGTATCTATGAGAAAATGAAAGTCAATTGTGCCTTTGTGGGATTTGACTGAGAGAATTTGCAACAAGCACTAAATGATTATTATTCTACAAAATCTACTTTGATTTTACATTTATCTAAAACAATATCTGACTAATTTAAACTCCTTGAAATGCTTGAAATTGTTGGTACTTTTAACAGAGTATGAATTGTTTCATGAAAACTCTGGTTTGGATTCTTAGTCTCACTCGCATCATTAGACATGCAATTACTCATATAGTCAAATTTATGTGTAAGGCTGCCAATTAAAAAAAAACATAAAAAAACCACACCTTTTTTTCTCCATAAGGTGCATTCTACTTCACTTTCAACCTTCTTCAAGTGGCATCCTAATTTCACAACAAGAAACAGGCTTGTGGGTAATGGGTTAAAGCAGGTTGATAGTAAAGCAGAATGTGCCTGAAGGCACATTCTGCTTTACTTTCTACCTGTTTTATAATCTGCTATGTTATAGTAACTTTTAATTTTCTTATGATACATATTCATGACCATTTAAATTGGAACTATTTTCATCAGTGGAGGAATAAATTAAAGGTGTAAAAATGTGTATTTATGGGGTAATGGGTTAAAGCAGTTAGCTGCATTAAATTGGCTGCTTGCCCCAAGAATGATTGTAAAATATGTAGACCTGATTCCTGACAGTGACGTTTTGCCCAGAGCAACGAAATCGGATAAACATCTAAATGTTTGAAAATTGCAAAACCTGACTTGATTTTCATCCATGTTAAAATTTGATTCTGCACGTAAATACAGAGATCTGATGTAGGTGAAATTAAATCGCACAAGAATGAGCAGAATTCTCATTAAACAAACAAGCCAATAAATATTTGTGTACTGTTCTTTGTATGGCAAACCACATAATCCAGATCCCATCATGAAATATTTTTATTGCTAGAGTTTTATTTATTGAGGAATGCTAACCTCTGATTCCCCCACCACTTTCTCCATTCAAGGTACTTGAAGTCTGTAGTCATAATTATGGTGTCTGTTTTATTTTGGAAAGTAAAAACTATTCCATGTTAATTTTGATAGACGTAGGAGATGTGAATATTAAATTGTTATATTAGGCTCCATACTTTGTTGGTCATGATCTGGATCCAAACTGTTTGCATAACTCTTCAGAACTGAAATGCAACTGGTTTAGAATATAGAGTCAGACTTACTGCATTCTGTAAGCATGGCTCTAGATAAGAGGGAATAAACTGAACAAATCAAACATTTTCTCACTCATTTCAGCACCAAATCCTATGTGTCACTACTCATTAGAATCGTCTCGAAGAGATGATTCTAATGAGTCGTGACACCATAGGGTTAAATACAGAAATAAAGATTTTCATTTTTGAAACAATCCCCTTATCTGGAACCCTGCTGTAGGGACAAAGTGGATGCTTATGTTGAGTTAATAGGAGTAAGTGGGGCAATTGACCTGGTTGTTCAGTGTCCAAGAAATAGTTCCTATATCATCAGTTCTGCCAAGTCAATCAGATTCATACATTATGACAATTCAGCTTGGCACATGGTGCACAGAATAGACCAAGACCACATGCAGCATTCCCTATATTTTCCTGGTTGGAAAAGCAGCCGCTGTGGTAGTGGTAAAGTAGTTAACTTGTGTTAACCCTTTACTCCACAGCTTGTTACTAGTATTGAACATAGGTGACCACTGAAAGCAGGTTGAAAGTAAAGCAATATGTGCCTTAAGGCACATTCTGCTTTACTTCCAAACTGCTTTGAGCTATTATCTGCTAGAATATAGAAAATATTTTATATGATACATATTCGTGACTGTTCAAAATTGAACTACTTTCTTCAGCGGAGGAATAAATTAAATGTGCTAAAAGGCGAGAGTAAAGGGTTAAGTAGCTATTTGAAGTAAGGCATACATTGTAATGGGATATCCTAATGCAAGAGAAAAGTAAAGCATAAAGCTCCTTAACACAGGGTTGATTACAAAAATGTATGTAAAATAAAACTGGATGAATTTAGCATATCAAATTGGTATAAAATTTACATGTGTACTAAAAAACAAACCCAGGTCATAGTACAATAAAACAATACTATAATAAACCCCACACAAATACAATAAAAAAAAAGATACAATTAAAGTACACAAACTTATCGAAAATGGTTTGAAGTTGATACACATTTGGTAAGCTATTGTTTTTCGTTTTCCTGATTTTGACCAAAATTATTCACCTTTGCATTTTATCATCCATATTCCAGATTGATATCCATTATCACATACCATAGATAGGACCTAATTGAATAGCCATGCATAAAAGAATCCCACCCTGTTCCTGAATAGAATCCCTAGGGAATGCATACAGCTCTTCTACATGTATTTGATTTCCTCATGTTACTTGGAAATAGATATACTCTTTCACGGATTAAGCCCTTTCAACACTAAGTAACTATTGTGGGTTATTAGCTAGGTTCTCTGAATCTTTTTAGTTACATAAACATGGAATTCTGGGTAGTGAATAATGATATGAATTAGCAATTAGTGCAGACCCTGATCAGAGGGCTCCTATAGGAGCCCTCTGATCTGGGTTTACACTGCTTGTGCAAATGAAATGAGTATATTTTAAATAGGTCAGTTAACCCTTGCAATGCTGAACTTTCAAATGGACTCGCAGGGCTCCAGATTAGGGAAGTATTTAAAAAAACTAAAATCTTTATTTCAGCATTAAACCCTATGGTGTCACTACTCATTAGAATCATCTCGAAGAGACAATTCTAATGAGTAGTAACACCATAGGATTTGGTTCTGAAATAAGTGAGAAAATGTTGGATTTAATTGTTTAGTTTATTCCCTCTTATACGTTTTGTGATATATGAGTATTTAACATGGATTCTGTAGAGATTTGATATTGAAATAATGTATGCCAAACAGTGCCGACCCAGATCAGAGGGCTCCCACACTGTTTGCAAATAATGGATATATGCTGGCCCAGCACAGTGTAAGATTTATTACTTAGTGTAAAATAAATTCTGTTTAATGCTTCTTCCTCATGAAGCACTATTTTCATGAGTAAATTAGTGTTCCAAAGCATAAAATATTTCCATAGGCCTTAAATTTACAGGTCTCCAGATAAGGGGGAGTAAACAAGAACTTTTCAGCATTTTTGCATCCTCCACCAATCCACCAAACCCTATGATGTTATTACTCATTTACTGAGTAATATTTATTATCCATAGCATACAGTCAAACCTGTCTATAAGTTACAGTGATTTTAAAAACATCCTGTGACAGTGGTTCTCTCCTCCGGATGAATTTCTCTGTATATTGTAATGTATTTTATACAGAACTTGACTCTCTACAACAGTCTCTGAACAACGACTCCCTCCTAACAATGTGCCACTGTTCCAAAACAGTATAATTATGCCCAACCTTTTCACAGCTACAATATAGTCAACTTAAATTTGTCTGCGTGGTTTTCTCAAATTTACATATTATATTTTACATTTAAATTGATAGAAAAACATAATGACGAGTGACAAACAGCTTGAATCTAGATTAGATGCTGCAGTATGTGGCATCTGATCTGGATTCAAGCTGTTTGCAAATGAAGTCAATTTCCTTCCCTATAACGACTCCCTCCGAACAACACACACCCTATTTGTCTCCCTTTGGGTGTTGTTGTAGAGAGGGAGCATTGTATTTATAAACCCTCTTCCTGTGAAGCAGCTTGTACAGTAAAAACCTCTCTATTAAGACCGTTAACTTGTGTTAATTATTAGGTGTTTAAGACAGGTGACTGCTTAAAGCAAGGTGACAGTAAAACAGAAAGCTCCTATTGGAGCTTTCTGTTTTACTGTTACCTTGCTTTAAGATGTCACCTGTCTTTTATACAACCAATAAGCCTTCGTTTTAGTGGTCGTACTAGAGAGGTTTTACTGTATACAATTCACCAACAATTGTCAATGCAACACATTTAAGTAAACACCACCACCCTGTCTATAGATAGATGAATTCCCAACATGCACGTAAACCCCAGCTTATGCGAGCCTTTCTTTGGAAATATAGCTAAATTTTGCCAAATGGTTAAAAGAAATTACAATAAAGTTAAAGAGATGCTTTTTTATGTGTAAACTTAAACTGATTTTCCTTTAATACAGTAGCATGACATTTTAAAATTTTAAGGTATTTTATAAAGTTTTTGTTTCACTTCCATTATGTTGTCAACATCAATGTGTTTAATTTTCTTTTGTATGTTTTAAAGCAAACATTTAAGTACATGTAGGTGTATTTCAGATTTAGAAATGCAATTATTCACAGGAAAATTTAAAAATGACAAGACAATGATCATTACTGAACAATTAAAGTGGAGAAGATGTAATTCTTTCCAAATAAACACATAATATATAATGCTAAAACAATTAGTTCATTGCAAACATTTGGAATAAGATATAGTATCTGATCAGGCATTGAACTGTTTGCCACTCGGATAATAACTAACCGTTGTAATCTTCAAAAAGCTGTTAGTTTCTGCAATTGAATTGTTTTGCATTAACATTAAGTTTTGTTAAAAGGGGAAGGAATAGCGTTTTCTCCACTGTGGCAGATAAATATGCTCACAGGACATGGATTGCAGATAGATATGCAAATAGTTAAATAGTTTTAGTAGTTTTGTTACCCGTATCCTTTGTTTATTTCAGGTTTTCTACGATCTGATGAGGGAAATAAGGTCAAGAAAAATGAGGGCCAGTCAACAAAATAATGGACAGAAAAGGAAAAAGGAGAAAAAGAGGAAGTGTACAATTCTATAATTTTCTACATATTCTAGGAATCCCCAATATTTAACAAGTCTTGGACCCTTTAGTGGACCACTACTTACTGACATATAGATCTGACCAATGAAATTCATGTTCAGTATTGACTGCAGAATATGTTTGTGAAATTGACCAATTGGGAACAGAGATCTGGCTACTTGTCACTGGATTGGATGACCTCATGTTTATTCTCAGCCAATCAGGATAAAGAGTATTCAAGTGCTTCTTTTTCATTGTGTTTATCAGATCACACTATATACTGAGGAAGTATCGCAACATACAGTACTTCACACTTCAGTTTGTTACCCAGAAATGAACATGAACTAGAATAGTATCCCAGAATAAATGCCTAACAGGGTCAAATCTCAAAGTAAATTCACTACAGATTTTATACAGTAAAACCCCTCTGTTATGACCACTAAACTGTGTTAATTATCAGGTGTTTACACCAGGTAACTGTTTAAAGCAAGATGACAATAAAAACAGAAAGCTCCTTTAGGAGCTTTCTGTTTTACTGTCACCTTGCTTTAAGCTGTCTCCTACCTTTTATACAACCAATTAGGCTGAATTAGCCTTCGTTTTAGTGACCATAATAGAGAGGTTTTACTATATATTGAATCTGTGTTAAGAGGCTATTCTTTGAAGGTTCAAGGAGCTCTCTAGGGACTTGTGTAATGCAGGACAAAAAGAAAGCAGATATTCCCTGTAGGAGCTTTCTGCTTTACTTAATATGTTCTGCATTAAACATTCATCATCTGTATTATACATTTAAATAGTTCTTAATTTGAGAGGCCATGTAGCAAAAGTCTGTTTGTTAGCAGGAACATGTATTAGATTACAGTGGAAAAGATGTTATTCTTTCCCAATGAATAAAGTTTTTTATGCCAAAACACTTATTTCCATTGCAAACAGTTTGAAGCCAGATCATAAGCCTGGTATCCCAGCATATGATCAAACAGTTCCAAACTGGTTGTCACTTGGATAAGAATGAAAATGTCAAATGTTAAAATTACATTGTTTAACGTTCATATGCGTTTAAATACGAAAAAAACAATGTCTTAGATCCATTGCAATGGGGGGAAAGCTGGCAGCACTGACACTCAATCCTGCAATATTATAACTTCCTATAGTTGTAACATTTTTATCCATTTTGCACAAACATTGTTTACATTATCTGCATAATACATTTTAACTCTTTCAACACTTAGTTACTCTTGTGGTTTATTAAGTTTCCTTGTGGATCTTTTAAGTTACCAAAACATGAACCAGTCTACTTAGAATTCTGGATAGTTCAATAAATGTATTCTGGTCTAAATTAGCAAACAGTGTAGACCCAGATCAGAGGGCTCCTATAGGAGCCCTCTGATCTGGGTCTATACTGTTTGATAATGTAATGAGCATATTTCAAACCTGAATTTAAAACATTCTCAAATAGTTTGGATCCATATCAGACAACACTTGATATGGGACCTGATCAAGATACAAACTGTTTGTTACACAGATTCTGTTTCTTGGATTTGAAGACAACTAGGTTTATTTGGGTAATTTAGCTGACAGCAATTTCAACTGATTGCAAGTGTTGAAAGATCGAGTTATATCATAAGAAATTAGATACATGTACATGCAATTAGCCAGATTAATGCAGAAAATCGACTTCATTTGCACTGTCTGCTTTATGTGTTGACAGATTTTTACAAGTCTTCACCAAAGTTTGTCACATCATTAATTGGTCATTCTGATTCATTTTTATCCATGTTTGACACAGAGCTCCAGATAAAAAGGAACCCAACATTTTCTTAATTCTTTTCAGCACCAAATCCTATGGTGTGACTATCTATTAGAATTGTCTCTTCAAGACGATTCTTATGAGTAGTAACACCATAGGGTTTAATGCAAAAATGAAGATTTAAGTTTTTGAAAAACTCCCTTATCTGAAGCCCTGTGACAAATCACCATATACTATTGAAAGGAATTACATTTATGACCCATCATTAGCTAAAATGTAATTTGTGACAAGTTAGCTCCCTTGAATTAATTGGACTTTATTCAAGCCTAATGAGACCTTGGATTTAGTTGAGGATGATTTCTTATTGCTGGAAATTTTTAGTGTACAGTGGTCCCTCCCTACAACGGCCCTCCCAACAACGACTCCCTTCTTAAAACGACCCTTGTCGTAGTTCCCTAAACAGGACAATTATGCATAACCTATTCACGGCTGCAATGTCGTCTGCTTGAAATTGTCGTCCGCTGTTCTTTCTCAAAGTTACATAATCAACATTTTGACAGAAAAAACTTAATGACAAGTGACAAACAGCTTGAATCCAGATCAAACGCACCGTTACGCGGCGTCTGATCTGGATTCAAGCTGTTTGCAAATATCCCTCTCTATAACAACTGCCTCCGAACAACGCACACAATTTTTTTCCCCGTTGGATGTCATTGTAGAGAGGGAACGCTGTACAGGTAAATAGGATGATTTTATTATTGGCAGGCTTATATAAACAAAGTGAGCTTAATGCAGAACAAAAGTAAAGAGCTTTCTGCATTACTCGTTCCTTGCATTAATCAATTGTCTTTGAAGATCCCCATGTCTTATTGTTGACTGGCCGGTTAACCCAATTCCCCATAGAAGCCCCTTGTAGCGTATTTAATTTATTCTTACATTGAAGAAAAGAGTTTCAATATTTAGTCATAAACATGTACTGAAAGAAATATTTTCTGTATCCTTGCAGATAGTAGCTTAAAGCAGGCTGAAAGAAAAGCAGATGTACTTCCAACCTGCATTAACTCTTTCAACACTTAGTAACTATTTTGGGTTATTAAGTTCCCTTGTTGATCTTTTTAGTGATCAGAAATAGAACCAGTCTACTTTGAATTATGGGTAGTTTATTAAATACTGTGCAAACAGTTTCTATCCTGATGAGACATTACCCTACTCGGCAGGATCTAAACAGTTTTACACTGTGTTGGTGACTCTGACACAGTTTTGAAAAGGATTATTGAAAATTCTATTTTTAAAACAGTAGCAGACAACAATTAATGCTGGCAAAACAATTAGCTAGCATGGTAAGGTTTGAAGAGTTCTTAGTGTGAGGCTAACAGTAATGCAGAGAGCTCCTTTCTATGGGGGAAAGAAGGGCAGGGCTCCAGATAAGGGGAGTATTTAAAAATTTTAAATCTTTATTTCTGCATTAAACCCTATGGTGTCACTACTCATTAGAACGTCTCTTCAAGACAATTCTTATGAGGAGTAACACCAGAGTTTTGGTGCTGAAATCAGTGAGAAAATGTTGGATTTGTTTAGTTTACTCCCTCTTATCTGTGGCCCTGGTAATAGATTTTCCAAATTTTCTTAGTTCCGGTATGTATGATGCAAGCAATACTCAGATGAGTAGCAGAACTGTTTGACAATCATAGCTTAGTTGTGTGAGAGTGCCAGATATTTAACCCATTACCCCATAGCCTGTTTCTACTTTTGAAAACATGTGACCACTTTAAGCAGGTTGAATAGTAAAGCCTCAAGACGCATTCTGCTTTACTTTCAGCCTGCTATAAGCTACTACCTGTAAGAATATTAAAAAAATTCTTATAGTATATATTTATGACCATATAAAGTAGAACTATTGTCTTGGGAGTAGTTGGGGAATAAATTAAACATATAAATTGGCCTATTTATGGGTTAAATGAGTAATGACTCCTGTCAGGAAACATATAATAGTGCTGCAAAACAACATACAGTCGAGCTTCGATATCTCGAACTCGCTTAATACCTCCAACTATCCGATATTTGGATACATCAATAACATTACTTCATGCTCGGTTAAGTCGAACATACACATGTTTGAAAGTTAAAACGTGGCTTAGCCACGTTTTAACTTTGAAATACTGGTATGTTCGACATAACCGAGTTCGGGGTATCGAATTTCGACTAGCGGTTTTTCACAGGTACAGGTAAACCTGTTATCAGTATCTTATCTATAGATTGGCATTGAGGTCTGTAAAACAAAGGTCATTACTTAATGCAAGATAAAAGTAATGCAGAAAGCTCCTTATGGAGCTTTCTGCATTACTTTTATCATGCATTAAGCCATCACTGTTTTGTTACACTACCATTTCATATATTTCCGTGTGGATGCTTAAAATGTGAGTGTTATTTACAAGGAAGTTAGGATACTGTTATAGCTCTTTGCATACTGGGTAATTTTTTCTGTCTGCAAAAATTGTCATCTGCTTCTGTTCTTGAAATAGAATTTTCTAAAAAGAAAATTGAAAACAAGGTCAAAGTGTCAAACAGTTTTGCAAAGGTTACCATGGTTTCACCGCTAGCATGCTAAGAGTTTAGACAACAAGGCAGCTTATGGATGTCAAAGGTTATCTGTTAGTTTTCTATTATGTTTAACCTGTAGCACTTGTAGCTCCCTAAAACAGTTTGGATCCAGATGACAGAGCTCCAGATACAGGGAGTATTTCAAAAACTAAAATCTTTATTTCTGCATTAAACCCTATGGTGTCACTACTCATTAGAATTGTCTCTATAACAGTATAGGATTTGGTGATATAATAGTGAGAAAATGGTGATTTTATTCAGTGTATTCCTTTTTAGTCTGGAGCCCTGAGATGAGACTCTGAATAACTAAGGCCAATCTTTTTGACAGGCTGATAATATTTTTTTCATGTTAATAAAGCCATGAAATGTAGCATGCTAAAAAAAAATTAAAAATTGGTAGATGGAACTTCTAATCAAATTTATAATAAAAAAACAAAATTTTACAGACTAAAACTATCTGTCAGCAGTAAAAAACAAAAACTGTTATGCAATTGGTTAAAGGATCAACCACATACCGGATGATCATGATGCCCTATGTTGCTCCAGTTCAGACAACACAAAATTTGTCATCAGTGTTTCGATAACTGTTTGGTTTTGATGACTAATGTTTAGTAGAGATTACGCCAATAGGGTCAGTTCATATGATAAGCTAAAAACTATTTCCGTGAACGCACAAATCAGTAGTTTACATTATATTTGAAGTAGCAATTCTTTGAAAGATTTTTACTAATGATAAGTTACTGCTTAACACATAGACTGTTTCTAGTTTTGCAGATAGGTGACCACTTAAAGCAGGTTGAAATTAAAGCAGAATGCGCATTAAGCGCATTCTGCTTTACTTTCAGTCTGCTTTGAGCTACCATCTTCTAGAAAATAGAAATTATTTCTTATGATATATATTTATAACTGTATAAATAAGAACTATTTTCTTCAGTTAAGAAATAAATTACAGGTGTTAAAAGGCATATTTATGGGGTAAAGGGTTAACGCTTGTCATAGAATGACCTCTAAGAGAACCCTCTAACTACACCTCCATAAAAACAGCTGAATTTACGTTGATGCTGATGAATACAGGTTGCAGCTTAGAGCAAGATTAAAGTGAAGCAGAAAGTTCCTAAAAGATCTTTCTGCTTTACTGTATCTTTCTTTAAGCAGCCACCTGTTATAAACATTGTTGAGTATAGGTGGTTTTCATGTTTGGCTATGAAGAAAATGGTTAATGCTTTAAGCTGCCATCTGCTGGAATAAAGATAATGTTTCTAATGATAGGATACATATTCATGTCTGTGTAAAATGGAACTATTTTCTTCTGAGCAGGAATAATGAAATTTGTTAATATGCGTATCTACAGAGTAATGGGTTAAGCAGTTGCATATCTGTAGAGATCTCCATACACCCTGTTGGACCAAAAATGTTTCAAAGATAGAAGTTGGAAGTGTAAAACTGGGTGTTGAACTTGCAGAGCTATGAAAGTAATTGGCCAAGTGGCGAGTGCTCAGAGGTATAAAAACAAGCACCCTGTGAGCTTGTAAAAGCCAATTTACCTATTTAGATAACAAATTCCTCTAAGCAAATAACATACTGCCAAAATGTTGCAAATTTTAAAGAACCAGTGTCTACATCTATTAACCCGTTCCCACATAACTTGTTTTCAGTATTGAAGACAATATGGCTGCTTAAAGCATGCTTAATGTAAAGCAGAATGCTCTTTTTACTTTACTTTCTGCCTGCTTGAAACTATCATCTTCTAGGATATAGGAAATATTTCTTATCATGCATATTCATGACTCTATAAATTGGAACTATTTTCTGTAGTGAAAGAATAAATTAAAGGCATAAAAAGGCATATATTTTGGGTTAAAATCATGGCCACCTGATACGGAGTCTTGAAAGTTTTAACACTTATAATGAGATATTCTATCTATACAGTAGACATTTCATGTGCAACTAATATTTGTGGAAAAAACACGGATCTCTAAAGGGAGGTTGAATTCTTTATGGGGTAATGGGTTAAGATTTCAGCAAAGTCTCAATTGACCGGATAAGGATTGTCTGCTTTCTTACTGGTGATAGCAATTGGTAGTTTGGTACACCACAAAAATGTTTTTGAAACATATCCTATTCAAATCAAGTACTTCAGTTTGGAACGATCTTATGATTTCTGTCCCAGCATGGGTTCTTTAACATGTATCTATGTGTGAAGAATTCCTGCTTTAGTATAGGCTGCTTTGAAGGTCTTGGAGGTGAGCGTCATATATTTTGTTAATCGAGATCAGATTCCACATTACGAGTCTGATCAGAACCCAAACTGTTTTCAAATTTAAGTCAAGTCACAATCGGTAGGCAAAGAGTTGATGCTGTTTTGTTTAACCCTTTCCCTTATAGAAGCGACTTTTAGCGCATTCATTTTATTCATCCGCCAAAGAAAATAGTTCCATTTAATACTGTCATGAATATGTACCATAAGCAATTTTTTCTATATCCTAGCAGATAGTAACTTAAAGCAGGCTGAAAGTAAAGCAGAATATGCCCTAGGGCACATTCTGCTTTATTTTCAACCTGCTTTAATAGGTCACATATCTTAACTACTAGAAACAGGCTATGGGGTAATGGGTTAAAAAGTTCAGGTAAAAGATACCAAGCCACCAAGTGAAGTATTGAACAAGGGACATAATTCTGTCAGAATAGGAATTGACAATACAAGAGTTATCTTTCTTAGGTTTATTTTGTAGCACATGTGTGGGTAAAAAAAAGGCTATGTACTATAATACAATGATAAGGTTTTCTAATGGCCTGATCAGGATCCTTAATGTTCACATCAGAAGTATCTGAGAGACTATTCTAATGAGAAGTGACTATATAGGGTTAAGTGCAGATTTTGGAAGTATTTTGCTTGCTCTCTCATAACTTGAGCCTTCAACAATGTGTCATTCAACATTGAACCTGCGCAGAAAGGTGCATTTTTCTTTACTTTCAGCGTGTTTTAAGCTATGGTCTGCAAGAATATAGAACAAATTTGTTATTATATATATTCATGGATGTATAAATTGGAACTAATTTCTTCAGTGGAGGAATAATTAGAGGCAAACAAAAGGCATATTTACCAGGTAATTTACGGGGTAATAGGTTGAGCTGACACCTGTGTTACACAAAAACAATGAGTGGTCTATCAAGTTTTCTGTAAGTTTTCACTGTATAGTAAAACCTCTCTATTACAACCACTAAATTGTATAAATTATTAGGAATTTAAAACAGATGACTGCTTAAAGGAGCTTTCTGTTTTACTGTCACCTTGCTTTAAACTGTCACCTGGCTTTTATACAATCAATTAGCCTTCGTTTTAGTGGTCGTAATAGAGAGGTTTTACTGTATTTTAAGTTTTTATCTAACTTATTTTATGTGTATGTATAATGTATATAATTTTAAAACATATGCTAGCTCAGCTTGATAGTCTGTAGATAAAGGGAAAATAGTATTTTGAGATTATTTTGTCCTTGCAGCAAACAATACACATATTTATGTAATATGGTTTAATCTCTCTCCTGCCAGTAGTATATTTTTTTGCTGTTTGAAAAAGAGTATGGCCCAAGGTCAAACAGCTCCTGAACGGATATACAGTAAAACCTCTTTATTACGATCATTAAATGAAGGCTAATTGATTGTACAAAAGCTAGGTGATAGTTTAAAGCAACGTGACAGTAAAACAGAAAGCTCCTCTAGGAGCTTTCTGTTTTACTGTCACCTTGCTTTAAGCAGTCATCTGTTGTGAATACCAAAAAATTAACACAATATATTGGTCATAATAGAGAGGTTTTACTGTAGAAGTTGTGGATAAAGCACTATTGAATGAACATCTCCTGTGTGAAAAGAGTGCTTTATAAATCTGGTATAATAAAAATAAAGAAAGGGTGAAAGTATGCCTTTATCATTATTCAAGTGGTAAAAGTTGGACATACAGGGTTTTATAAGGCACCTTTGTTTTGTGTAATGGTTATTTTCATCAGGAAAAAAATACAGTAAAACCTCTCTATGAGGACCATTAAAAGACAGGTGACAGTTTAAAGCAAGGTGACAATAAAACAGAAAGCTTCTAAAAGAGATTTCTGTTTTACTGTCATTTTGCTTTAAGCAGTCACCTGTCTTAAACAGGTAATGATTGACTCCTCAAGTTTGAGGTCATTAACTCTTTCCTCCCTGAAACTTTAAATGAACAATTCCAGTTTCGATTTTAAACTAGTCCATTTCTGGCTTTTAATGATTGTTTTTGTCCATTTTTGGCATTATGACAAACAGTGAAGACCCTGATCAGAGGGCTCCTTTTGGAGCCCAAATGAGCCCTCTGATCTGGGTCTTCACTGTTTGCACAGGACAAGTGTACTATTCACATGTACACTGTTTGAAAAGGACGTCTATATGCGGGACTAGGGTTCAAAGAGTTAAGCAGTCACCTGTCTTAAACAGGTAATGATTGACTCCTCTAGTTTGAGGTCATTAAAGAGAGGTTTTACTGTAATTGTCATACTAGTTAAAGCAGCCTTGCTGGCAAATGCCAATCTACCATATGAATTGTTCAGCCTCAAATATATATGTCATCCTACATTTTATTTGTAAGTTTAAAATCAATTTTTAACTGCATATCTGAGTCCAAGGTCATAACACTTTTGAGTTGAGTCTGAGAACGTTCTCGAGCTTTTGATTGGTCAAATTTGTGCTTTTGCTGAGTTGAAGCTCTATTCTGACCAATCAAATGCTAGATAAATCCCGGACTCAATGTTTAACCTTTGGGCCTGTTCTTCTCATTCTTGTGTGGAAAGAGAGTAAACAAAGAGAACCAGCCAAGAATCATGGGTTTTGAATTCCATTAATTTGGCTATTTTGACACAAGAAATATCAAAATGAATGTCAAACAGTTTGGATCCTGATTAGAAGCCACGTTATGTGGTGTCTGATTAGGATCCAAAACTGTTTGCTGATAATAACTTTACTCTGGTTAAGGCAGAGATGTTACAAGAGTTATGTAATTCAGTGCATTCTATGATTATGTTAGAGAATTAGAGAATGCTATATAGTATTGTATAGGGTTGCTTATATATGAACTTTGTATCACTAGACATAATGACACGATTTTCATATTCATTGCTGCATCACAAGAAAAGGTTAATTAACCCTTAGCCTGCCAAATAAATTGTCGTCTGCTATATTTCTTGTCTGCTTCAAGTTTCAAAGTGCTTCAAAGTTGCTCAAAATTGCTGAAAATGTTGTCCGAGTGTCAAACAGCTTGGATTTGGATGAGACGCCGAGTTACTCGGCGTCTCATCCGGATCCAAGTTGTTTGCATATGGAGCTATAGTCGTGAGTGGCAGGCTAAGGGTTAACATTGCAAAAAGTGTAGACCTCATAACAAGGGACATTGGTTAATCCATTCCCCCCCATCAAAACAACTTTTAGGCCAATAATTTATTTTCAACCCAGATGAGAATAATTCACTTTGATACAGTCATGAATATGTATCATAAGATCTATTTTCAATATCCTAGCAGATAATAGCTTAAAGCAAGCTGGAAGTAAAGCAGAATGCGCCTTAAGGTATATTCCTCTTTACTTTCAACCTGCTTTAAGTGATCATCTTTCGTTAAAACTAGAAACAGGCTATGGGATAATGGGTTAAAGAGAATGGCTTATCATTGTCTACCTTGGTCTAATCAGAGTCTGAGACTGCATGTTTCCAAAGTAACATAGGTTTACACTGTTTGCGGTGCATAAATGTAATCTTTTTCTAGATTTAGCAAGTATAAGTGTATATAGCACCAAAGCACACAGTAGGTACATGTAGTAGGGCACTTCGAATCATTATGCATGATGTTTATTCAACCACATCTCAACATACATGTATACATTATAATGTCTAAACAAACCTGTGTTTACCCAGTCCCCACCATAGCTTGTTTGAAATGTTTAAGACTTGTGGTTAGTTAAAACAAACTGAAAGTAAATCAGAATCTTCTATATAGGAGCTTTCTGCTTTACTTTCTGTCAGCCTTAACCCTTCGACCCCTAGTCACACACAAATGCATCATGAAAGTACACTTGTTTTAAGTAAACAGCGATAACCCAGATCAGAGGGATCATAAAGGAGCCCTCTGAACAGGGTCTGCACTATTTGGCATATTGCAATATATTGACAAAAACATCCGTTGATAGTCAAAAATGGACTAGACTGAATTGGAAACTGGATTTGTCCATTTGAGGTTTCAGGGAGGAAGGGATAAGCATCCACCTTTTAGAATAAAAAAAGCTTTCCAATGTCTAGTTTCATAGAACATGATAAAAACATGAAAAAAGCATCTCATATGAGGCTTATTGTTTAGTTAAATGCATCAAAAGGTGTTTCTATTGAGGGTGGGTTAAGGGGCCACCGTATTCAGTGAAGGAGATTGGAGCCACCTGTTGTTAAGACACTCGTCATCTTGAATGATAGCTTAACCCATTACCCTAAAGTCGGTTTCTAGTTTTGAAAACAGGTTACTTCTTAAAGTAGGTTGAAAGTAAAGCAGAATGCGCCTTATTAAAGGCGCATTCTGCTTTACTTTCAACTTGCTTTAAGATACCATCTGTTAGAATGTAAAAACTATTTCTTGTAATCCATCTTCATGATTGTAGAAATTAGAACTATTTTCTTCATTAAAGGAATAAATTAAATGCGTAAAAAGGTGTATTTAAGGGGAGAAAGGGTTAATCCAGGTTTTCCTGTACATGGTGATATCGCTCATTCACATAAATGGGATTTTGTATGAGGAACTAGCTTTTATCTGCCTATGTCTATGTGTAATGTTATGTATAAAGAGCATACTGTTTGATACTTGTATAAATGATATTTTATGTTGGAAGACTGAAACAATGTTTGCAAATTCTTGCAGACAATTAGTAAAGTGACAGTAGTATAGTACACTTAAGGTGAAGAAAGTAGATTGTAGAATGTTTAGCTTGTGTCCTGTTACCAAAGGTTAAACACATGACGTTAACTGCACACATTTAAGGTTTAACCCATTACCCCATAGCCTGTTCTAGTTTTCAAGACAGGGGATTACCTAAAGCAGTTTGAAAGTAAAAAAAGAATGTGCCATTAGCGTATTCCGCTTTACTTTCAGCATGCTTTAATCTACTATCTGCTAGAATACAGAAAGTATTTATGATAGCTATTTATCATTGTATAAGTTGGAACTATTTTCTTCAGTGAATGAATAAATTAAATGCTATCTATGCAGTAATGGGTTAAAACAAATTGTATGTAAAGTTAACCTTTCTTTTCATACACTTCAAGTTTGCTCTTAGAGCAAACTTGAAGTGTATGAAAAGAAAGGTTTAGTCTTTGTCAAATTAGTATGTAAATGAATTCATGTTTGGCTGTTTCCTTGTAACTGAGAGAATGCCATACAAAGATAAAAAAAAATTTAAAATATGAGAACAAAGTTCTGACTTTCAGGCTATCATCCATTTAAATATCATTTCCTGCTTTTGTTTATCAAATTTGGATTTTATGCAGTTTGTTAAAAACATCTATGTGAGTGTCAAACAGGATGAATCCAAATCAGATGCTAAGTTATGGAAAGTCTGATCTTGATCCAAAGTGTTTGTAAATGTCAGTGCATGTGTACTTGATAGTGAAGGAGTTTATACAGTGGAGAAGACATAATTCTTTACGCTTTAAACGCAAATGAAACACATTGTAATAAAATACAGAAATTGACAAGTTTCTGACAATTCTGACTATTTTAATCTGAGTGGCAAACAATTTAGAGCCTGATCAGATGCTGGGTCACTCAGTGTCTGAACTGGCTCCAAATTGTTTGCAATGGAAAAAATAAGTTTGGTGTAAACGGATTAATTGGGAAAGAATAATGTTTTCTCAACTGTTGGCATTTATAAAGAAAAGAAATATGAAGTGAGCTTAAATTGTTGATTTGTTTGTCATGTTAGACTGAGTCATACAGCATTGTAAAGTTGAGACGTTATTCTTTCCAAATAAATGGGTTTATACTAAAAACTATATGACCATTGCAAACAGTTGGAGCCCGATCAGATGCCGGGTTTCCCGGCATCTGATCGGGCTCCATACTGTTTGCTGTGTTCAGATTAAAGTTAAGATTAAAAACGTCTTTCCTTAACAGAACACTGTACATTGTACTTACTGCACAAGCCTTATGCCCGGTCTTTTAACTCTTTCCTCCCTGAAACTTTAAATGGACAATTCCAGTTTCCATTTAAGTCTAGTCCATTTCTGACTTTTAAGGGTTGTTTTGTCAAAGTTTGGCATTATGACAAACAGTGAAGACCCTGATCAGAGGGCTCCTTTCGGAGCCCTCTGATCTGGGTCTTTACTGTTTGCACAGGACAGGTGTACTATTCACATGTTCACTGTTTGAAAATAACGCCTATATGCGGGATTAGGGCACAAAGAGTTAAACCAATTTCTGTCTGTTTCAATGGACTCTTCCATTTTGTGGACCTCGAAGATTTTCTTAACACTTTTATGGGTGCTGTTTTGAATGAATGGCTTATTGGTCAGTATAGATGTTAGTTACATGTAGTTTAGCCAACATTGCAATTATCGATGAGACACTTGATTTGATGGCTTCCTGTTAGGATCTACCTTGTTAGGCATCCGTCTGTTAATTCTTTCCCCCAAAGAAGTGCCTTTTAGGGCATTTAATTTATTCCTCAGGTGGCAGCTTAACTCTTTCCTCCCTGAAACTTTAAATGGACAATTCCAGTTTCCATTTTAGTCTAGTCCATTTCTGACTTTTAAGGGTTGTTTTTGTCAATGTTTGGCATTATGACAAACAGTGAAGACCCTGATCAGAGGGCTCCTGATCTGAGTCTTCACTGTTTGCATAGGATAAGTATACTATTCACATGTACACTGTTTGAAAAGGATGCCTATATGCGGGACTAGGGCTCAAAGGGTTAAAGCATATTGGAAGTAAAGCAGAAAACTCCCATTGGAGCTTTCTGCTCTACTTTCAATTTGCCTAAACTGCCATCTGTCGTATGCACAGAAACACTATACCGGTAGTTGTTTCTTCAATTTCATGATTAACACATTCAACCCTATCGAAGAATATGCTAGTCATGTACAAAAAGTGTGTCTGTGAGGATTACACTTGTTCCATGCACCAGTGAAGACCCTGATCAGAGGGTTCCTTAAGGAGCCCTCTGATCAGGGTCTATACTGTTTGTCATTTTGAAATATATTATTAAAATCAATCTTGAATAGTCAAAAATGGACTAGACACATTTTGAAATTGATATTGTCCATTAAAGTTTCAGGGGTGAATGAGTTAATTTAGTTTGGTTTTACGGCACCACAACACATAAAATTGTCATCTGGCATCGAGCAGTTTCATGCAGGTGATGGCTATAGGGGAAAGGATCTGTAGAGCTGCGAAATTGGCCTAGTGTCCACGTGTTGGTGTAGTATTCTTAGTACAGGTGTACCCAATCAGAATATGTGTTCATATTTCTCCTGTGCAAACCCATTGTCTTTGCAATCTCTTATTTTACAGTTGTTGGCCTGTTTCATGGGTATATTGATTGTGTATAAAGCGAAACTCAATGTTGAACAGCCATTTAAAAGAACATTTAATTGCTAGGCTTGGAAAACAGGTGGCTGTTTAATGCAGGACAATTGTTCAGGAACTTTCCGCATAACTTTTTTCCTGCATTAAAAAGTTCTTTGTTTTATATACTTGCATTTCCATTTAATCCATTACCCCTTAAAAACGCCTTTTTACACCTCTCATTTATTCCTCCACTGAAGAAAAAAGTTTCAGTTTATACAGCCAAGAATATGTACCAGAAGAAATATTTTCCATATCCTAGAAGATGGTAGCTTAAAGCAGGCTGAAAGTAAAGCAGAATGTGCCTTAAGGCACATTCTGCTTTACTTTCAACCTGCTTTAAGTGGTCACCTGTTTTTAAAGCTAGAAATAGGTTAAGAGGTAATGGGTTAAGGAAATAGTTCCATTTTATACAGCTATGATTGATGTGTTATGACTGTATCATATGGAACTTTTTTCTTAAGTGTAGGAATAAATTAAAAATGTTAAAAAGGCATATTTGTGGGGTAATTGGTTAACCCATTTGTGCCCACTATCCTATATATTGGACATAGGCAAACATTGTAGACGCTGATCGGACGCCGCATTATGCAGCGTCTGATCAAAGTCTACACTATTTGCTGATAGGAGTTTCAATATAAAACAAAATGAAAATGAAAATTTTGACCAGGCATCCCCTTGATAAAAAATGGACTAATCCAATATAAAAACACGGAAGAATACACTGGGCACAAATGGGTTAAGGGCACTGTTGACACACTGTGAAATGTCTACAGCCAAAATGTCAATATTTCTTGTTTTCTGCCTTAAATGTTGCTGTGGTGTTTATCTAGCGGAATAAACGTGTTCCTACATGTATGTCCATGTGTATATATGCTGATCTGTCATAGCCATCAGCCATGTTGTTCTTTTATACAGTGTAATATATTTACTTTGCATATTTTTTAATCATCATTAAAATTACTCAACCATACAATGACTTCTGTTGTTTGAAATTTATTCCAGTATTTGTCCCCAAATCTAAATGTAAAGTAAGCATTTAATTGCTAGCTTCCATGTGTTTCCATTGAAACCAGAATGATTTGACTACTCATCAGAATCATCTTAATGGAGCCGATTCTGGGTCCATGCTTGTAAAACATTTGACTTAGTCTGGAACCGTTCTCAAGTATTTGATTGATCAGATTTGAGCCTAGGCTCAAATCTGAACAATCAAATGCTTGAGAATGAACTCAGACTCAACTCAAATGCTTTATAAGCATGGACCCTGATGAGTTATCAGAGCATATATGGTTTGGATGAGAAATGAAAGAAAATGTTACAAATACAATGTATATGATTTACCCATCTGGTTGTACAGTGCTCCCTCTCTACAACATCGCCCAATGGGAGACAAAGATTGTATGTGTTGTTTGGAGGGAGTTGTTATGGGTAGGGAAGGTTAGCACATTTGGAAACTGTTTGTCACTGGTCTTTATGTATCTTCTGTCAAAGTGTCCAATATGTGCACAAAATATAGAAATATCTCCGAAACTACTAGTCAGATTTCATCTTCTAAATTGATAGACTTTCAAATTTGTACAAAGAAATTGTATCTGTCAAAAACATGGCCACCAGAGAGCTCGGTAATTAGCTCACCTGAGCTAGCTCAGGGTGAGCTATTGCAATCCTTGATTGTGTGGTGTGCGGCGTCAACAATTTTAGTGTTTACACTTTAGAGACCACAATTTTTATCCAATCTTTCTCAAACTTGCTCAGATGGTATATTGCCATAAGAGTTTGGATGAGTTCGATTATGGTTGAAATCGGACAAATAGGTCATGAGTTATCTACCTTTGAATTGTTGAAAATGCCATATTTTACAGCGTTTACACTCTTGCAACTACAGTTTTCAATGGATTTTGATTATACTTGTACACAAAGGATGTAGCTATACGTTCTCGAAGGAGTGCAATTATTGTTGAAATGTAATCATTGTGGCAATAGTTACCTGCCCTTGATATACTTTGAAATGCTAGAAAAAGGCTTAATTTCAGTATTGTTTAGGCTCTAGTTATCTGCCTTTGATGTACTCTACTATACTACAGAAGGTCGACAAACTTGAATGGATTTAGAATAAAACGGGTGAAATTCAAAGGTAAAGCTATCAGGCTTCATTACAAATGGTGAGCGATATCAGGGCCTTCATGCCCTCTTGTTTTCTTTGTTAGGTAATATTGAGTAATGAATTAAAACCCTTTTTGGCTATATATGTATGGGATTTTGTCAGTGTCATGTCCTTGGTAAAATTTAGGTTGAACAATGTACATGAATGTAGATCATAAAGTAGGCCATAGGTCAAATCGCAGAAAAAACTCTTGTTCACTCCAGTGGCCATATTTTCAGCACAATCTTCTTGAAACATGCTTAAAATGATCCTATTGATAAAAGTAGGCAAATTTAGGAATGTGGATTATGTAGAATTAAAAAGTAGATTCTACGTCAAAACGAACAATAAAGCTTCTAAACACTCTAGGAGCCATATTTTAGCCAGAAATTCATAAAACTTGATCAGAGTGACCACAGGGCTGCCATTTCTCCGGATTTTTCCTAAATCTCCGGATTTTTTCCCAGGTTATGGTAGCTTAAAGCAGGCTGAAAGTAAAGCAGAATGCGCCCTAAGGCGCATTCTGCTTTACTTACAGCCTGCTTTAAGTAGTAAACAAGAAAAAGGCTATGGGGTAAAGGTAAGATTCGTAAAATCGCAGTTGAAGAATGTAAATTTGTAAATCTTAGGATTTTTCATGTCAACTTATGGCAGCCCTGTGACCACCTTGACAAAATTCAGGTAATGTAGCACATGGATTACTTTGGGTCAAAAAGTTGGTCGGTAGGTAAATATATTCATGGCTAGGGTTGAATGTGTTAAAGCAAGGCAAAGTTTTATGGGTCTTCTTTGAATGGCTAGTTTCTATAGTTAGCGAGCAGGATTCAACACAAGCGACGACTATACTCATCATTAACTAAAATGTACATCTGAAGAGTATATTTGTCCTATGCACACTGTAGATCCGGATCAGAGGACTCTTGCAGTAGCCCTGTGTCTGCACTGTTTGTCATTTTAAATAAATTAGAACAACCCTAAATAGTTAAAAATGTGATGCACTTAATTGAAATTCTGAATGGTCCGTGTGAAATTTCATGTTTTGAGATCGAAAACCTTATCCGGTTTTCAGAAGTTTCCGGTTTTCAAAGTATACGCTGTGCACTACATGCATCATCCGAATGGCCTTGTAATGTGCTGCATGACCCATTAATAAATCAACCATTATTATCACTGCGACTGAAATATGTTCTTCCTGAAATAAGGTCACAGCATTGTGCTGTGAGTGACACTTTAAGACAACATGCTTTATTTATGTTCAGGCTCACCTATAAAATATATTTCAAACCCCTTCACTAACATGACGTCATCTGCTTTAAACGATTGTCGTCTGCTTTTATTTCCAAAGTTTAAAATTTATGTCAATTGAGGAAGCTAATATCATAATGAGTGTCAAACAGTTTGGATCCTGATCAGACGCCGCGTAACGCGGCGTCTGATCAGGGTCCAAACTGTTTGCAAATGACCGTTGTACTCCTGGTAAAGCAGTTAAAGGGGCTGGCTCTTTGCACGCGTACACCGAAACTGTGACTACATTTAGGTGTTGTATGTTTATATCTTGGTGAAAAAATACAAAAACATGTCTGTTATTTTAAAACAACATTTTTAGAACAGTAGCAGACGACAATTATTGCAGACGAAAAAACAACAACAACAAAAACAAAACTTAGCGGTTTAAAGAGTTGAATACCAATTCAGTAAGAATTAGACATACAAATAGATGTTTTAAAATATGGACGGGGCATGGCGGTTCGAAACACGTGTCTAAAAAGAATGCACATCTGCATAATTTAATAATATAATAACTTGTGCACTTATTGTCCTATTATTTTTTTGTTATAAACATAAACATGTATTCTAGTACGGTATATCCTCTCTTGGCGACACTCGAAATAATTGCAAATTAGCCTATTTATTACAAACCATGTGCAGTAAAACCTCTCTATTACGACCTATGGACTGTATCCGGTTATCAGGACGACATATGACTTCTTAACCCTTAGCCTGCCACTCACGACTATAGCTCCATATGCAAACAGCTTGGATCTGGATGAGACGCCGAGTAACTCGGCGTCTCATCCGGATCCAAGCTGTTTGACACTCGGACAACATTTTCAGCAATTTTGAGCAACTTTGAAGCACTTTGAAACTTGAAGCAGACGAGAAATATAGCAGACGACAATTTATTTGGCGGGCTAAGGGTTAAAACAAAGTGACAGTAAAACACCCAACAAACACGCCTTTTATGAACTATCCGTTTTACTGTCACTTTTACACCGTTTTCCCATAAATTCGCCTCTTGACGCCTTTTTCGGCGGAGCTGACTGTTTTCTATTTAGACACACTTTAATATTTGGCCACACATTTCAACCAATGATATTTGATCAGAAATTTAGAATTAAGAGCACCTGTTGAAACTGAATAGTCTGATTGGATAGTAGCCAGGGCTCCAGATAAGGGAATTGTTTCAAAACTTAAAATCTTTATTTGTGCATTAAACCCTGTGGTGTCACTATACATATGAATTGTCTCTTCAAGACAATCAAAATGAGTGGTAATACCATAGGGTTTGGTGCTAAAAGAGGTGAAAAAAAGTGATTTGTTTAGTTTACTCACTCTTATCTGGAGCCCTGTAGGCTGGTTTATGTCCCATTACAGTTTTACATGATGTGGACTGTGGGTGTAAAATTTAGAGATACAGGCTGTCTGTTTACTACACTAGGCCACAGAATTGACAAAATTATGCTATGATCTGAAATCTATTTATAGATATACAGAGGAAGCTAGGTGTTTCATAATTGTTTACAACCAATTTGTTTTAATTGTTAACTATTTGTACACATTTGCCATACATTAAAAGCAATATTTTATATATGAATAGCCTCAAGTGAGTTAAACACAATTGTGTTGTTTCATCATTATTTACAAGAGTGAAGTACAGTAGATTGTTGTATCTGTACATTTGTGTATGCTATAGTTTGTTTCAAGAAACTCTATGAATGGAACAATAGATTAATGTGAGGATCTCCTACCAGTAGCTAGGATATGAGTTAAATTATTGTTTTGTTTTGCATTTCTGTACATGATAGTTTTGCATTTTAAATAAAAGTTACTGTTTCAATTGAATACTTGTATTTTTTGCTTTTCAAATCAAGATATATATTCTTTGAAAACCTCAATTTAATTCAATTTTGCACACCCATCTATATAGCCTTAGTTCAACCACTCATTCCGCCGAATATCTTTTTTAAAGATATTTCTTGTTACCATTATGAATATGTATCATAATATGTTTTTTCTAAATCCTAGGAGATGGTATCTATACCAAAATTAAAACATTGTCCAAGCCACGTTTGAACTGTGTGTTCGAACTAATTAATGCGAGTTCGAAGTATCGAGTTTCACAATTTTCAAGACCTTATCAAAGAAATGTCACAAGAAAGGACTAGATGAAATAATTGGTACATAAAAATTGAGAATTTAAGAATCTGACTTAGGACAATATTTGTCGTACGAAGTTTCGAAAGACGGGCATCAGATCAGACGACGAGTTACTTGGAGAATGGTCAAACTCCAAACTGTTTGCCTTCAAAAAAAATTACAGTCGAACTTCCGATATCTCGAACTCGGTTTAGTCGAACATACCTGTATATCAAAGTTAAAACGTGACTTCGTCTCGTTTTAACTTTGAAACACGGAAATGTTCATCTAAACCGAGCTTGAAATAAGGTAAATTCATGTTTCGAGATATCGGATAGTTCGAGTTATACGAGTTCGGGATATCGAAGTTCGACTGTACATAGATTGATTGAGTTGTATTTGAGAATAGTTTCCTTTACACAGTGGAGCCAAAAAAGACTTTCAAAAAGGTATCGTGTTGATTCAGTTAGCATTTAGAAAGACAGACTAATATCAGTATTTTAATACATTTTATTTCAATATATACATATGCAATAGACTCCGATTACAATATTCAGGGGACCGTTGTATAACACGTTCAACCCTGGCGACGAGTATACTCGTCATTTACAAGCAGTGTACCTATGAGAAGTACACTTGTCCCATGCAAACAGTGCAGGCCCTGATCAGAGGGCTCCTTAAGGAGCCCTCTGATCAGGGTCTACACTGTTTGTCATTTTGAAATGTATTGTAAAAATCAACCCTAAATAGTCAATAATGGACTAGACTTATTTTGAAATTGGTACTATCTATTAAAATGTTCAGGGGTGAATGAGATGAACATCGTTACATCCGAATATCGTAACAAGCGATCTGAAGTATCGTGACTACATCACAGGGACCCGACACGATAGATTTTCAAAATACTTGTGACAAAAGGTATACAGTGATCCATCCCTGCAAAGACCCACCCTACAACGACTCCCTCCGTACAACGACCCTTGTCGCAGCTCCCTAACCAGGACAGTTATATCTAACGCTTAACTGCTGCAATATCGTCTACTTAAAATTGCCGACTGCTTTTTTCTCAAAGTTACTTATAAATGGACATTTTAATAGAATAAAGATAATGACGAGTGACAAGCAGCTTGAATCCAGATCAGACGCCGCGTTACGCGGCGTCTGATCTGGATTCAAGCTTTTTGCAAATGTAAGCCAAGTCTTAATTTCCCTCCTTATAACGACTCCCTCCGAACAATATACATCAACTTTGTCTCCCGGCGGGTGTCGTTGTAGAGAGGGAACAGTGTATATAGAAACAAGAGGTTAAACTGATTTTCAGTTTACTCTCGCCCTTCCTTAACAAAACTTGTCATATCGTGAATAATAATTGATGAACCGTCACTTTTGTTGCATTTCTGTCCAGCTAAAATAATGCCCTTCCATAAAAACATGACATTAATGTATTTTCAACAGTAACTGCGTTTACCTATTGAAATGGCAAAATTTCTGGCGTAAGGACAAGGGTACGTCCTTTGCCAATATAGCATTGGCTACTTACTGCACGCTTGTTTAGGCAACACAACCGAGCACAAATGTCATACAGTTCCATATATAAACATTTTGGCACCAATCAAATCTGCTTTTCTCTCGAATACTTGTTTTAGGTCCACTCAAAGCCATATAAGGTTTTTGGTCCACTCAAAAGTTTTTTGGTCCACTCAAAGGCATGTATGGTTTTAGGTCCACTCAAATGTTTTAGGTCCACTCAAAGCCATATAAGGTTTTAGGTCCAATCAAAGCAATATAACGACGATCCACCTTGCGATTTTGAACATTGGGACATCGGCTCATTACTGTGAGGGCGTCAACTCATTCGTTTCTGATCAGTCCCAAACTGTTTGAAACTCGAATTAAATTAGATTGTCCACATTTACAAATGTATTCGTTAGAGAGTACTTCAGTGTAAGATATTGTTGCAGTATGAACAAGATCAGCTCTATTCATCATCGTCAGTATGAACATCTCCAGGTCGAGAGATCTCACATCTATAAAGAAAAAAAAAAGTACGGATGTTTAATGTAACCTCTGAAGAAGAGTGTATACATAAATAGATACACCCTAGTAGCTATAAAGCAGTAGTAGTAGTAGTAGCAGCAGTAGCAGTAGTAGTAGTAGAATAAGTAGTAGTAGTAGTAGTAGAAGAAGCAGTAGTAGTAGTAGTGGAAGTAGTAGCAGCAGCAGCAGTAGTAGTAGTGGTAGAAGTAGTAGCAGTAGTAATAATAGTAGCAGCAGCAGCAGCAGTAGTAGTAGTAGTAGCATCAGTAGTAGTAGTAGTAGTAGTAGTAGAAGTAATGGTAGTAGTAGTAGTAGCAGAAGCAGTAGTAGTAGTAGTAGTAGTAGTAGTGGTAGTAGTAGCAGCAGTAGTAGTAGTAGTAGTAGTGGTAGTAGTAGTAGTAGCAGCAGCAGAAGTAGCAGTAGCAGTAGTAGTAGTAGCAGCAGTAGAAGTAGTAGTAGTAGTAGTGGTAGTAGTAGTAGCAGTAGTAGGAGGAGGAGGAGGAGACGTAAAAGTAGATCCAGTAGTAGTAGTAGTAGTAGCAGCAGCAGCAGCAATAGTAGTAGTAGTAGTTAAAGAAGTAGTTAAACAACTATGGTAGTTGTAGTAGCAGTAGTAAAAGTAGAAGTAGTAGTAGTAGTAGTAGTTATAATACATATATATAACAATAGTAGAAGTTTCTGTAGTTATACATCTATAACTTATGCTAAACGCATTAACCTTTTCACTGTCACTGTCCTTTGATCAGTATGGTTGCTTTAAACAAATATAAACAAAGTTCAACTCAGGAGATAAATACCAGGGGCCCGTTTTACGAGACGTCGTACGACAAAACGGTCGTAAGTCAAAACTTAAATATACAAATCTAATTTCTGATTTATCCAACTAATCCTGTCTTGTTACATCTCTTTAGAAGACGATTCCAACGAGATGTCACAAGACAGGATGAGATGGAGAAATAATATTTATTTATTCTCGTCATTTACCACTACCACTAAATTCCAGTTTACAATAAAGACTGGTCCATTTTAGACTACATGTATTTAGGGGTTGTTTTTGTATATTATATTACAAAATGACGTACAGGAGCCCTCTTATCAGGGACTTCATTGTTTGCATTAGACGTACAAGTGTATTCTTCACTGGTACACTTTTGGTAGAGGACGCATGCATGCGTCACTAGGGCTCAATGAGTTAAGGCACATTCTTTACATTCAATCTGCTTTAAGTGTTTATAGCTTCAATTCTAGAAACAGGCTATGGAGTTAAGGGTCCAAGGGAAGTTAAACAACAACAACAACAATAATTACCTGCATCTGAAGCTATTGTGTCTACGGTACATCGTACAGTGGCCATTTTCAGAACCAATTCTACAAGCTGAAACTCTAAATCGCCTCGTTGTGTGTTCGAAGTATATTCTTCTATTGACGCATGCAGTTCCAGACTCTACAAACGTGCAACTATTTCGTGTCCTTCTCCGTGAACTCTCGCTGCATATGGCTAGTAAAGCCAATACAATACAGCACACGCAAATTAGCTTATTCATATTCTTTGCTATCTGAAATAGAAATAAAACTTTACATTATATAGTTGAAAAGACGTTTTCTGCCTGACCAGAAACCAAATTACGGTACTCTATCCCCACAACGGCCCTCTAAACAACGATTCTCGGCTTACAACAACGCTCGTGGCTGTTCCCTAAACAAGACAAGTATGTCCAACCTTTTCAAGTGTTCAATATCGTGACGTCTGCATAAAATTGTCGTCTACTGTTTTTCTTATAGTCACATATTGGACATTTTGATAGAAAAAACATAATAACCAATGACAAACAGCTTGAATCCAGATCAGACGCCGCGTGGTCACATGTCCTCAAAACTAGAAATAAGCTATGTGTACAGCAGAGGCTAATATATATTACAATCACTGATGAGCCGAGAGGCGAAACGCGTATGGTAATACAAAAGAAAAAATAGAAGGCGTGTTTAGTCATTTTTACTTTTCGGTTTCTGACCGAGTATGTGTATGTCTGACTGTGTAGTCTGTTCACTGATTATCTATCTCTCTCTATATAATTTGTACAGTGAACTTGTATCTGCAAAGATCCTACAGAATGGAAAGCATGCTGTCTGAGTTAGTTAATTATCTCCCTTTATCACATAGTATATCGTCTAACTCTGTATCCTATGGATCCAGCGGCTTTCATCCAAATGAATGTTCGTAGCATGTGCTATGGTTGAACCCCTAAAAAGGCACCATGCATATAAGCTATAATTGTATGTATGTTAATATACTGTACCGGTTCGGAGTGTTGTGATGAATGGTGTACTTTATAAGATGAACTTGAAGCATCCTTTTTTGGGGATGTGGATGGTTCATTCTTGTTGGTACATTTCATTGTTACAGCTAGGCGCGCTGCCGTTTCTGACCGAGTATGTGTATGTCTGACTGTGTAGTCTGTTCACTGATTATCTATCTCTCTCTCTCTCTCTCTCTCTATATATATATATATATACATGTATATGGTTGAGATATAAGTTACTCTTACAGTGCTGCAATATTCTAACTATAGATATATTCCCGAGCGCTTTCGACAGTTACGTCTTCTTCAGGGGATATATACACAAGTATATATATACACAAGTATCAGTAAAATGAAAGGGATAAATTACTCTTTCAATTGTATAAGTAACTCTTGTGTGTTATTAGATTCCATTGCGGATCTTACAAGTTACCGAACCATGAACCAGTCTACTTGGAATCATGTGTAGTTTAGTAAATACCGATCTAACTTGCAAACAGTGTATACCCAGATCAGAGGGCAAATGATAAGAGGGTATTTTAAACAGGACCACGATGTTAAAAGAGTTAAAACCATTTCCCGTTTGACTGTGCACTGTGCAATTAAATGTAGAACATGTTTTTTTTTGTTTAAATGCTATTTTTTTTACAATTTAGACGATTTATTGTATCTGAGTGTCAACAAGTTTGAAATCTTATCAGACGCCGGATATTCCGACGTCTGATCTGGCTCCAATCAGTTTTATAAGGATATTAGACATATATACGCGAGAGTTATCCAGCAAACAAACAATATAAATACAGTAAAACCTCGCTATTACGACCACTAAAACCAAGGCTAATTGATTGTATAATAGACAGGTGGCAGCTTAAAGCAAGGTGACAGTTAAACAGCTCCTTTAGGAGCTTTCTGTTTCACTGTCACCTTGCTTTAAGCGGTCACCTTTCGTAAACACCCTAATATTTACCACAATTAAGTGGTCGTAATAGAGAGGTTTTACTGTAAGTTAAATTAGGTTTCTGCAAACTGTTCGTATCCCATCAGTATAGCATTATGCTGAATTTGATCAGGATCCGAACTATATGTCACTCGTATTATTATTTCTTAAATCCACAACGCATAAAAATCGAAATTCTATAAGTAATTAAATCAATGTTTCTGTAGTAAAAAACATGTAATTCAGAATTTTAGGCATAAAATAAAAGAGCAGAGCAGAATATTTCGTTAGGCGTAAACTTAAGAATTTCTTGTCTTGGGCAAAAACACATACAAACTTCTGAAAGGAAGACGACATTGCGTAAACTACAATGGCAATGAAAAGTGTTCACCTATTACTCCATATAGATATTCATATTTTACGCATTTAATTAATTATCCACTTTAGAAAATAGTTACAATTTATACAGTCTTGAATATGTATGATATTAAATACATTGCAGTTTCTTTATTCTAGCAGATTGTAGCTTAAAGGAGGCTGAAAGTTAAGCAGAATGCGCCTTAAGGCGCATTCTGCTTTACTTTCAATCTGCTTTAAGTGTTAACATGTCTTCCAAACTAGAAACGAATGAAACTTACTTTGCTGAAAACGTCTCCGAGGTGTATGTCTTGATGTCCAAGCAGTTGTACAGTGAAGGATCCGAGGATCAAGTCAGCTTATTATATACAGATATACATACATGTACTTTAAACAGTAAAGTTCAAATTCAATTTATGGGTTTCCAATTCTACCATGGACGTGGCTTTTCTACGTATATCTCTAGTGTAGGTGTTTTATCTTTAGATACTAGTATTCTTTCTCTGTATCTTAAAGTACGCACTTGAGTATATCCGCATTGCAAAGTTGTCACTGATAGACCAGGGGAAAACCCCGAGGAGAATTAAGCGCATTACATGTAGTTGACTCTGATCAGGGTCTACACTGATTGTTTTCAGCGCATATATAAAGTGATTGAACTGTGAGTGTGTCTGTCCGTCCCTCCGTCTCGGTGTGCTCCATTGCATATTTTCTAATACCACATCAGCTAGGACTACAAAATTGGTTGCGTGAGTACATCTTGGAAGTGCGCGTTCATCTGTACGATATTTAGCTAACAGCGACCTTGACCTGTGATCTACATTATTATTATCAAGTTTTTTAAGAGCATATTGATCTGTTTACTAAACTTGACAAAAAAAGAAACCCCTACTATAATATAATTATGGTGATTTACTTCATAGCACCAGATCTAAATAAATACTTCATATTTTTCACTAAAGTTTACTTTTACTTTTAATTGTCTAATTGATAATGTGGCTCCCAGTTCTCGCAAAAATGTTAAATAAAGTAAATCAAAGGGCACTCAGATTTTTAATGTAGACGTTTCTTTTTTTGTCCGGTATATATATAGTACATGTATATACAAGCATAATCTTGGTCCATGCTTATAAAGCGTTTGATTGGTCAGATTTGAGCCTAAGCTCAAATTTGACCAATTAAATGCTTGAGAACGAACTCAGACTCACCTCAAACGCTTTATAAGCACTGGGTCTGGTGTGGGAGTACATATTTGGACCAGTGAGTGACGCATATCATTTTGTGTAGGAGTATATTTACTGCTCTGCAAAAACAAACTACTTTTCTGTGTCAACTGTCAAAAACCGCTTTGGGGGCACTAGTAACTGCGAACCTATTACTCCATACAACGCATATGATATACGCATTTTTGCACCGTTATTATTTATAAGTATACTATTACATGTATTATACAGAGCTCTCTAACCCGCTCGCCTGAAGCCCGCGGCCAGTGATTCAACCCCTTCACTGCAATACCCCGAGAACAATAGTCGTTGGCAAACAGTTTGAATCCTGATCAGACGCCGCGTTACGCGCCGTCTGATCAGGATCCAAACTGTTTGACACCCATTTCAATATTTCTTCAGTCAAAATAGCAAAAAAAATACGATCTATTTACGACCCTAGGCCCGTTTCATAAAACTTCGTAAGACAAAAACGGTCGTAAGTCAAAACTTTATAATAAATGTATTTTCAGATTTCTCCATCTAATGCTGTCTTTTGACATCTGTTGGGAATCGTCTTTTCAAGACGATTCCAAAAAGATCTCAAAGACAGGGATAAGAAGGAGAAATAAATAATAATTGAGAAATTTATAATCTGACTTACGACAACATTTGTCTTACGGAATGAACGGACACCAGCCTTTTAATATCCCATCAAACTTTTCAAAATAATGATGTCACTTTCATCATTGTTTTTTATTGCGCGTTTTTTAAAAATTTCAATTTACTGAAACAAAAGTCTAAATTGGACAAAAGAGTGCGTTTGTCAATTTCAAAGCAGATGAAACTACAGCTGTGGTAGTGCCGCTGATATACAATAAGACCGACGGTTTTTCTTTCCCAGTAAACGCGTTTATGCTCGTTAAAATACTTATGTCAACAGATTGGAGCCAAATCAGACGCCGGGAAACATGGCGTCTGGTCAGGCTTAAAACTGTTTGTAAAATTAATGACTTTCAAGTTTTTTATTCACATATTTTACATCCATACATATCTTTACTTTCCAACATGAATAGAAGTTGAAAATACAATGTAATTTACGACGTAACTTGCATGAAAAATCAATGAAATTTTGAAATACATGTATATATCAGCAAACTAAATTGTCTCTTGGAAGTAAATAAGAAAAAATACATTTTATGGAGAAAAAATTAAAATGCTAAATTGTTTAGTAAGTTCTATGTCTAAATGTAGTTTAATACAAGGTATCGTACAATTGTCCATGTAGAAACTATATTTTCTGTATTACTACATGCTTTTTAATATCCCATGGTAGTTTAAACGAGTTATTTAACCCGGTTATTGACGGCACGATTGTCAAGTTTGAAGTCCGTTTGATCGGTTCCCAAAAGTACACATAAACTATTTATCTTGAGTTGTGGGTTATATTCTACCAACTTACCTGAAATGTATGTTATTATTGGTTTCACTTACAACATTCCCAAAACAAACAAGCAACAGTTTCTTCATGATTATGACAGAAGTGCATAAATTAGTATATTTGATTTTCATTTTAAATAGTAATATATATACATGTATTAGTAATGTATTCGTACGTAATATTCTATATATGTACAAGTCTAGTTTGACAATGGGAACGACAGTTTTTCTTTCCCAATAAACACGTATATGCTCGATAAATACTTATGTCAATATGGCAAATGGATCGGAGCCAATTCAGGCGTCGTATAACCTGGTGTATGATCAGGCTTCAAACTGTTTGTAAAATGAATGTTTAGTTTCGGGTAAATGGGAAAGAATACCATCTTCTCTACTGTACATCCGTGAAAGAGTCGCTGATATCTTGCTGCTCATGAGAAATAAACCATTTGTGCCAACGATCTCACCTACGTGTATGGGACATAGGCAACCAGTGTAGACTCTGGTCAGACGCCGCATAATGCGAGTCTACACTGTTTGCTGATCTAAATTTTGATATTAAACAAAATAAAACGGATCAGGCAGCCCCTTAGATGAGAAATGAAATAACCGCTAATATATAAATACGGAATAATCTACTTGGCGCAAAATGGTTAAAAAGCGAAGCTGTGGGCCGATTACTTCAACCACTTGACTATGTACAGTGGATAATCTGTTATTCTTTCCCAATAAACGCGTTTACGCTAAAACTATTATTTGCAGTGCAAACAGTTTGGAGCCAGATCAGACGCCGGGTTACCCGGCGTCTGATCAGGCTCCAAACTGTTTGCCACCAAGATAAACAAGAATTATCAGAATTGTCCAAAAGTTGTTCTTTTCTACGTTTTAGTGCTTTGCGTTTGCGTACGTTTGCGTTTAAACGGGAAAGAATAACAGATTCTCCACTGTAATCATTAGATCTAGTTGTTTTTTCTATTGCCCACGTCAACCTTTGTTCTGGAAAGCCCGACAACCCTTACATTTGAAAACAGTTTGGATTCACATGAGACATCGAGTATCTTAGTAACCCAATCACCTGTTTGGTCCTGGTATTCATATTTCTTTAATCAACATTTCTTAAACTCCAGCTTAATTTGAAAATATGATACTGCAAACTTCGTATTCTGTACATAAAACACACAAAAACACCCAAAAAAGAACGACAAAAAACAAATAGCAGTGAAGATGTTTCACTGAGCTCTAGGAAGTTAAGTGTGTACGCAGTATCAATGATGTAATATAGTTTTAAATCTAAAAATAGAATTCGCATTAAACGCTCACTTTTTTCTGGGTACTCATTAATTGTTTGGATTTATTTGATACGCCATCGTCTGATAAAGATATACCCCATTCTCCCATAGCCTGTTTTCGGTATTGAAGTCAGATGGTTGCTTAAAGCAGGTTGAAAGTAAAGCAGAATGCTCCTGAAGGAGCATTCTGATTTACTTTCAACATACTGTCTGCTATGATATAGACCATATTTGTTATAGTGATTAATTATGAATGGCTGTCACTAGAACTATTTGCTCTAGCGAATGAAATAAATAAAAGGTGTTAAATGCGTATATAACTACATGTATATAAAATGGGTTAAAATGTTTGTGGTTTGTGGTAAAGACGATTCTGCAGATAAAAAGTATACAGACAACAGTTTGAACCTTTTGCCTGAGGACCGCGATTTACAGTGGAGAATCTGTTATTCTTTCCCAATAAACGCGTTTACGCTTAAACTATTATTTGCAGTGCAAACAGTTTGGAGCCAGATCAGACGCCGGGTAACCCGGCGTCTGATCAGGCTCCAAACTGTTTGCCACCAAGATAAACAAGAATTATCAGAATTGTCCAAAAATTGTTCTTTTCTACGTTTTAGTGATTTGCGTTTGCGTACGTTTGCGTTTAAACGGGAAAGAATAACAGATTCTCCACTGTACGGGTTGGGTCAAGATCAGACGTGATCAGGGGCCCGTTTCATTAAAAACGGTCGTAAGTCAAATCTTTAAAATGTTTCTTAATTCTCTATCTAATCCTATCTTGTGACATCTCTTTGGAATCGTCTTGAAAAGTCGATTCAAAATAGCAGTCATAAGACAGGGTTAGATAGAGAAATAAATAATAATTGAGACTTTTATAATCTGACTTACGACAGCATTTGTCGTACGACGCTTTATGAAATGGTCACCAGTTGTTTAACCAAGCCCATGGCTCTTTGTAACTTGACTTTAAAGAGATTGAAAAACCAGATTTTGCCTCAGTTACAACAAATTCCTAATAACCAACAACTTGTATTTACTCAGATAAAATAAATTGTCAAAATCTAAAAAAAAAAATGGAAAAGGGGGGGGGGGGTGTTCATTTTCTACATTTTATTGCGTTTTGTTTCCCGTTTAAACCTTTCTCTCAAAGAAACGCCTTTTAGCGAATTTAATTCGTTTCTCCACTAAATAAATAGTTCCATTTTATACAGTCATGCACATTTATCACAAGAAATATTTTAATCTAGCAGATTACAACTTAAAACTGGTTGAAAGTAAAGCAGACCGTGCGTCTTTCAACCTTCGTTAAGTGGTCACTGCCTTCAAAATTAGCAACATGCTATGGGGATAAAATAACGTTTCACTTTTATTCTTAAATCATATTACAGTTTGCCCAATTCACAACCAACTGATTTCCAGTTTCTTTAACCCTTCTCATGGTCAACATTATGGTTGTCATCTTAACCTATTGCACATAACCTGCTTCTAGTTGACACTCAACTCATTACCCCATAAATACGCCTTTTTACACCTTTGATTTATTCCTCTACTTTAAAAAATCATTCCTTTTTATACAGTCATAAATATCTACTATGAAAATGATTTGCTATTTTCTAACAGATGAAAGCTTAAAGCAGGATGAAAGTAAAGCAGAATGTGCCTCAAGGCACATTCTACTTTACTTTCAACCTGCTTTAATTGGTCACCTACCTGCAATAGTATAAACAGGCTATGGCGTAATGGGTTAACAACTTAACAGGTACACTATTTCATTTGGTTAAGGTACTGTTATTCTTGCTAATTGCTAGAACTAGTTACTATTGTTGTATTATTGTTGAATAATCATATGTTTGTATGAAATGCCTTTTGTATTATGTACTTGTATATATGTTGAGGGCCCCATGGAATACTGATCTTTATCAAATGAGCTCTCTGGTTTAATAAAGTCTTAGTAATTATTATTATTATGTGGTCACTTAAAACTTGGTAAAAGTAAAGCAGAATGCGCCTTTAGGTGCATGTTTTACTTTCAGCCTGCTCTAAGCTAACATCTAGGAAAGAGAAAATATTTCTTATGATGCATATTATTGACTGTATAAATTGGAACTTTTTTGCAGTGGTGAAATATATTAAAGGCAGCATTCCATATAAGAGGCAGAAAACTGAACAAAATCAATATTTTTTCACTTATTTCAGCACCAAATCCTATGGTGTTACTACACATTAGAATCGTCTCTTCGAGATGATTCTAATGAGTAGTGACACCATATGGTTTAATACAGAAATAAAGGTTTTAGTTTTTGAAATACACCCCTTATCAGGGGCCCTGAAAGGTATAAAAGACGTATTTATGGAGTAAAAGAAATAGTCCACTTTGTGATCGCATGTCACATAGTGAGCCTGAACTCTATGTATCAAGTTTTATACCTATGACGCAGTCAGCGCTCTAGATATGCTAATGTTCAGTGCACGAGCTAAACGGACGACCTCAGCAGGCTTTTCGCTGACAGGACTGAAGTATTAATTGATGCAGTTAACCTTGCAAATGCCGGACATATAGCTCGATTACAATCCAAGTGTTATTAACCTAAACAATCGCTCTTTTTGCGTAGAAATACATTTGTCTCAGAACGAGTAGGTTGTAACCTTATTTTTACAGGAGAAACTCTATGAAACAAATATGTCACATTCAAACTGATATGAGTTGACTGTCTTAATAAGGACTTATTTCTCCACGAATGAGGCAGCGAAAAGGAAAGCTGATGGGAGGGATTCAGAGCATGACTGAGACACCTGTAATGTAGGCAATGGACGAGGAAGGACACTGAGACACCTCCATTACATACACAAACAATGTACTCTTGTGTTTTGTGGTAGCATGACCACTGCGTGCGCTGTCAAAAAGGTTCACGGGCAGGTTTTCTACATAAAAAATACCGGACAGAGAATGTGTCCTTGCCTCACACCAACAACTTGTCGTTAATAAGAGTGATGGTGTTACATGAAATTTTGACCCTGCATTGAGAATCGACTCATGGGTGTATTTTAACGTTAACCCATTTATGACCACGATCCCATATATGGGACATAGGCAAACAGTGTAGACTCTGATCAGACGCCGCATTATGCGGCGTCTGATCAGAGTTTACACTGTATGCTGATAGGGATTCAATATAAAACAAAATGAACATGAAAATTCAGACCAGACACCCCTTAGGTAAAAAATGGACTAATCCAATATATTAGCATGGAAGAATCCACTGGGTACAAATGGGTTAAAATTAGAAACATCGTCTATTATTCACGTCAATAATCGATCCTTGGTCGTTTTTTAACGTTTAGAATTGACATGGGGTCTTATTTAACGTTGAGAACCAACCCCTACATGCCATTTTTAACGGGTCAAAATGTCACGTAACACCGGCTCATTGCGGTAATGTACATACAGTTTGGTTTCGATAACGCGAAGTCGCTTGAGTCGAATGTACTCATATTTCGAAGTCGAATCGAACTAATAAGAATGGGAAAGTTATTTAGACTCAATCGCATGAGACCTAACAGTATTCAAATGTAGAACTAAATGTTTATTTCAATTGACCCTTTGCTCAATAGCCTGCTTCAAGTTTTAAAGCAATGTAACTGCTTAAATCAGGGTGAGATTAAAGCAGAATGCGCCTTAAGGTTAAAATGAAAATCGTAAAAAGACGTATTTATGTGAGTCACTGTGTCTTAAATCTGACTTTCAAACAAAACACCAGGCAACATTATTAAAGCAGATTATATTTTGTCCTTGAAATAGTAAAACATATACGGTTAAATTTGGCGCCAAAACATGTAACCAAGCGAATGGTTTAAAATCGCATCGGCACCGCTGAAGTCAGATGGCTATTGAATATACTTAACTCGTAAACGCATTTGCAGTTACATTTAGGTTAAAATGAAATATGTTTGAAAAGGTTGACAATTCACTTTTCTCCGATTAACAAACTGTTTGGAACTTGATCAGACGCCGGGTTACCCGGCGTCTGATCAAGTTCAAAACAGTTTGGAACGGACATAGTTGTTTTAGCATAAATGAGTTTAGTTTGAGAACATGTTTTCTCCTCTCTGTCACGTACGGGTCACACATTTTTATGCAAACGAAACACGATGGTGTTATATAGATGTTAATTATAATTATGTTTTGTATGATTAATAGATAGATACTTATTTATTCAGTAACTTGAACTTTCAAAGTCCGCGTTACTCACAACATATATTCAGATTTCCATATAGTGATCACTCAAACACGCACAGGCACAAATCCACACACACACATACAAACACCCACACATACGCCCGCCCGCCCGCGCGCGCGCACGTACAAACACAAACACGCACGCGCAAACGTTCTTTGGTGAAACGCATTTCTTATGGTTCCAACATTATTTAGAAAACGAAACTGAAGATGAATCTCTAGATACATCAACTAATAAAGTTAAGAAACGATAAGAAAAACGAACAAGTGTCAAATCAATCAAGGTAATCAAAGCAGCCTTCCGAAACTCAAACGCGTCATTAGCAAACCTTGATAGTTTCAGTAAAGTTTTTGAATTAGTTGACTTCACTAACACTTGGCCTCTGGTATAAGAATATAATTACAGTAAAACCTCGCTATTACGACCACTTAAACGAAGGCTAATTAATTGTATAATAGAGAGATGGCAGCTTAAAGCAATGTGACAGTAAAACAGAAAGCTCCTACAGGAGCTTTCTGTTTCACTGTCACCTTGCTTTAAGCGGTCACCTATCGTACACATCCAAATAATTAACAAAATTTAGTGGTCGTAGGGAGGTTTTACTGTATAGCGTTTCTTAATTCAACATAAAGACTACAAACCAAATGATATTCATCCTCTACATCATAATTGTAACAAAATACACAATATATTTCCGCCCTTTCAATTCTGCCTTCATCATAACGCCCTGATTTTATTCTTAAATTATGAGACGATAATCTCAACTTAGCAAAGCATACATATATTTTCTTGGTAAAACAATAAGATAATGTATGAAATACTTTGCGTATACGTTGAGGGTCTCGTGAAAGTTTTATTTTATTTTATCGAATGAGCTCTCTCGTTAAATAGCCTACAGTCTATATTATCATTAATTATTATTACTATTATAAACACATATAATAATAATAATAATAATGTTATTATTATTATTACAGCGTTACCCTCTACAACGACACCCTATGGGACTCTAAAATGTGTATGTGGTTGGAGTGAGTCGTTATAGGGAGGGAAATTGATTATAAGATATTAATTTCAATTTCGTTGACTGTACTTATATAACCATACTGTTTATTTTCAGGCCAAAATAAGTATGACACTGTTTGCAATTCTAATTGATCTCTCGCCACAGTCATATCGCGAATATGCGAAACTCAAAATGCTGCAAAATCCAAGGGCCCATTTCTTCACATTGATAAATGTTTTCGCATTTCGTTAATTAGTGTCCATATAAAATAACTGTTTAAAATGCGGAACGTTCTTTAAGGTCTCATTTTCTTTATTTATGTTATTACGTCAACGTCATGTTACACAGATTTGTACGAACATCGCGCGTCACGTCTATCTCTTTGTCTGTATGTCTGTATGTCTATCAGCCTGTCTGCCCGTCTATCTGCCCCTCTCTCTCTCTCTCTCTCTCTCTATCGTTTTGGCTTTTCTCTCTCGCACTTTCTTTCACAATGTGACTTTCGTTGCTGTTCTCCCCTCTCTGTATTCATCTATTTATCTCTCTCTCTCCATGTCTCCTTTCCTCTGTCTTTCTCATACTCTCTCTATGTTTCCAACTTTTTTGTCTATCTCTAATTCTTTCTCTCTCTCGCTTTTTATTATTCCATCTATCTGGGTTTTTTCTGCATCTTCCTTTTTTCTCTCTCTCTGTTTTGCCTCTCTCATAACTGTCTTCTGTCTGTCTGTCTATCTATCTGCATTTGCCTGTCTTCTCCCCGCCCCCACCCTCACCCATGATTTCACCTTTCCACACTGGTGTTCGGGATGCGGGAAAATAGTCTCTGGATACACGACGAGTCCACTGTTCTCGAGGTTTTACCTACTCATTGTCATATGCATATTTATTACAAATATCCTTCCAACAACGCTGAAATACCAGCTCCTCAATTTTCCCATCTCTAATTACATATCAACAATCACGGTAACATTATTAAACCAAAACGTTGTTAGTGAACGGTGACTGATCCTGATCGGACGCACCATTGTACACCGTCTGCCGTTGACTGTATCTAAACTATTTGTAACTGTCAACGTCTTAATGACCCAGTCATGTAAAGGATAATAAGCGCGTTCCCTGTCAACATAATATTTAATAACATTTGAAAACAGTTTGAATACAGATCAGACGCCGAGGAACTCGGCGTCTGATTTGGATCAAAACTGTTTTCCACGCGTTATAACCTTTCTTAAAATGAAAATAAAATTCGAAACTAATGCTATTTTTGAAAAAAATTGAGCAGACGACAAATTGAAGGCAGACGATATTATGACAGATGAAGGGCCAATTAGCATGTTGTTTAGGGCAGTAGGGCAGATGTCTGAGGAAGGTAGGAGATGTTGCGTTTAAAACTATACGACAGGCTACAGGTGAGCGGCAGTGGCGGCGGAGAGTCGAGCTTACACGAGCAGGACATAGTGGTGAGTTCTATTAAAACATTTATCTCTGAACAGTCTCAAACTGGAATATTGTTATTAAGTTCACATATACACTCTCATAGCTTCTTTGGATCTAAGTCAGACGCCAAGTTAACTCGGCGAGTGATCAGGATCCGAACTGTTTGGCAGATGTATCCATGTTTAGTCAGTCAAAGCATAATTAATCTGAAGTTGGAATTTCATTTGCAAACGACAATTTAAGCAGACGACAATTTAAAGCATATATTTCGTTAGTAAGTTCTTGTTACACTGCTATAAGTAAATTTGCGAAACTGTCTGGGTAAATCAATTTACTTATAGCAGAGTAACATGAACTTAACTAACAAAGCATTCTACCTGCTAAATGAACCTATTCACAAATTTAAAGCATATAATTTAGCGGGATATGGATTTATTATAAAATTATTATGTAGTATTAAAAAGTGCTTTATTTTCTATAAAGATACTGTTTAAATTTGCAGTCAAACTTCTCATTGAAGAAGCGGGGCAGATTGACAGATAATCTTCAGTTTTTGACCATTTCGCATCAAAATTAATGGTACATGGTTATAAAGCGTTTAAATTGAGGCTGTGTTCGTTCACAAGCATTTAATTGGTCAGAGTTGAGCTTTCGCTCAAATCTGATCAATCAAATGTTTGAGAACTAACTCAGACTTAACTTTAAAAAAACACACACCAAAAACCCTATAAAACTGCGAAAATATATCGTCTGCAATTGTAAGGCAACATTTAGGCAAAATTAGGCAAAATTAGGCAAAATATCGCTACGAGTGTCAAGCAGTTTCGAGTTATGCGGCGTGTCGGATTGGATCCAAATTTTTCCCAACGTCGACTTAAGGCACCCATTGCGTTGACAGGGTATATTAATGTATCAATTGCGTGCTTGCTAAAGCGTTAAATGGTCAACCGTTTATAATGCCTGAGGTGATATTGTTTAATAATTTGTCTACAGTTTGGATCTAGATCTACAGTCATGGGACATAATTATTCGTCACCTTGTGAAAATGTTGCTCATTTTTATCAGTTTTTCTCAACTGTTTATTAGAATTTAAACTCAAGACAACATTGATTGTAGTTCTGTTTGGTTTTAAGAGTTGGAGCAAACACCCGTAAATATGTCTAGTCTCTAACTGAGCATGTGATTCTTTGTTTCTTTTTTAGAATGTAGGCCTACGTGAATTTGAACCATGTTCACATTATATGGTTGCCATGGTACATGTAACAATATATGCAATTATGTAAAACTACAACAAATTAACAAACACCTCACAAATGCGATTAAAAGCAAAATAAGAAAATGTCACTCTAAAGCTCATTTAGTTCGTGTTAAGTCACACAGTTCTAAACTTCAGTCAGTAAACTTGATTTCCCATACACTCCCATGCCCATGCTAATTTTAGCAATTATTGCATGTTAGTTAACTTAAATATTAACAATTTTGGTGACTTTCTTTTGTTTCCTTTCAAAAATGCACTATAGTGTGGGAGAATACAGTGGAGAATGTGTTATTCTTTCCCGTTTAAACGCAAACGTACGCAAACGCAAAACACTAAAACGTAGAAAAGAACAACTTTTGGACAATTCTGATAATTCTTGTTTATCTTGGTGGCAAACAGTTTGGAGCCTGATTAGACGCCGGGTTACCCGGCGTCTGATCTGGCTCCAAACTGTTTGCACTGCAAATAATAGTTTTAGCGTAAACGCGTTTATTGGGAAAGAATAACAGATTCTCCACTGTATATTCTAAAGCTGTCTAGGTAATGAGGTTCTAGATCGAACAGCAGAGAATAGATATACTCGTATATTTGAATAGTTGTTACCCTAACAGTTACAATGTTCTACACTGTTGTGTAATTTTGTGTTCCACAATTTTGCGGCATCACCAGTAATGTAAAATATGTGTGGAAAAAATCTAAAATCATAGGATGACGAATAATTATGCCCCATTGATAATTATATAGCATTGAGTAACTCGGCTCCTGATCAGTATTCAGACCGTTTGCTATATATTATGTTACAGTCAATCGGTGAAATCAGTCATTTCATGAAATGACTGAACTTTTCAGTCATTACGTGAAATGACTGTTTCACTTAGTTATTTCATGAAATGCATAAAGTTTTCAGTCATTTCACGAAATGACAAAATTGACTTTAGCTTTATCTATTACATCGTAATGGTTGGTGTATTTTAATAATTACAAACTAAACCATTGAAACAATACATGCATATTAAATGGAATACAAATCAAGTCTCTTAGATCATTACAATACGAGCAATGTTCTGAAATAATTGTTATATGTAAAGTATTAAACAATATAAAACATACATGTATTGAATGATATGAATGTACAACTGCTGTTGAATTAATTAAATAAAAGTCATTTCACACATTGCCTGAATCATGTAAACAGTTTCTAGCCAATTTGTGTATGTCTAAGAGAAACAGTCATTTCATGTAATAACTGAACTATTTAGTATTTTCGTGAAATTGCTTATTACACAGATTGACTGAAACATATTACATTTATTAATATTTCGTCATCTAAAACAATAATAATGTGCATTGTTGAAGTTGCATGTGTTGAATGGGGCAGGACGTTGTTCTGCACAGTCGACAGTCTTGTCTTATTCGAATGTACAGTGGAGAATCTGTTATTCTTTCCCAATAAACGCGTTTACGCTAAAACTATTTGCAGTGCAAACAGTTTGGAGCCAGATCAGACGCCGGGTAACCCGGCGTCTGATCAGGCTCCAAACTGTTTGCCACCAAGATAAACAAGAATTATCAGAATTGTCCAAAAGTTGTTCTTTTCTACGTTTTTAGTGCTTTGCGTTTGCGTTTGCGTACATTTGCGTTTAAACGGGAAAGAATAACAGATTCTCCACTGTACAAAGTTTGCAATCCAAACATGATTCAAATTCGCTGGTTAGGCTTTTTCGAATCCGAAATTCTTTCACCGTTATATGCGACTAAAGTTAATTTTGCAAATAGTATGAATCTTGAGCAGACGCCGCGTTATGCAGCTATGCTTGTAAACTACATACATGTTTCTTCTGAGCTTCAATGTGTAGACCCAGATGAAACGTAATGCAAGCCGCCAGGTATATTCTTGGTCTATAATGTTAAAGAGGTTTCTATATTTCCTTTTGCAGGACGTTAGGTGTTAGTCCTTGCACACAGTCTCCGTCCACGGAAACATTATTTTTCATTTGCAAAGTTAATACGCGTTGTACATGTAGGTCGGCGTCTGACCAAGATACAAAATGTTCGACACTACTTACGATATTGCTTTAGTCAATTTGCCTAAACTTTATATCTTAGAAAAAGCAGACAGCAATTGTTTAAGACAGATGACTTTATAAAGCAGTGAATGGATTAAATGCAATCTACATATCGCACGTTTTGAGTACATAGTAAATGTGTATTATGCATTAATCATATACAGCATAACAGATAGTATATACTTATCATTTGTTTTGACATTTTCCTTTCATAATCTGCAGCGTTTGCACAAAATGCATTACATCATAATTAATTCAGATTTTTTATCCATGCGCTTCCGGCAACTTGACGTCTGTACGATGCATAGGAAAAGACGTTGTTCTTTTTTATTACTCTTTCACTGCACTGCCAAGTCTTACCGTCTGCTTTAACTCTCTTACCGCCAAAATATCACCTGCATTGGCAGTGTCGTCTGCAATATTTTTAATGTACAGTGGAGAATGTGTTATTCTTTCCCAATAAACGCGTTTACGCTAAAACTATTATTTGCAGTGCAAACAGTTTGGAGCCAGATCAGACGCCGGGTAACCCGGCGTCTGATCAGGCTCCAAACTGTTTGCCACCAAGATAAACATGAAATATCAGAATTGTCCAAAAGTTGTTCTTTTCTACGTTTTAGTGCTTTGCGTTTGCGTGCGTTTGCGTACGTTTGCGTTTAAACGGGAAAGAATAACATATTCTCCACTGTACCATCTTCTAGGATACGGAAAATATTTCTTCTGGTACATATTCTTGGCTGTATAAACTGGAATTTTTTTCTTCAGTGGAGGAATAAATGAGAGGTGTAAAAAGGCGTTTTAAGGGGTAATGGGTTAACTCTCTTACCGCCAAAATATCGTCTGCATTGGCAGTGTCGTCTGCAATATTTTTAATGTAAGATTTAGAGCGGATTTGACTGAAGAAATATCGATACGGGTCCTGACCAGACGCAGCGTTACGTTACGATCATGGCCAAACTGTTTGCAAATCGCCTTTAGCATTGAACGAGTTAAGATTCTCACGATTTTGATCTGAGTGGCAAACAGTTTGGAGCCCGATCAGGTGCCATATTAAATGACGTCCGATCTAGCTCCAAACTGTTTGCAATGGATATAAGGTTTTAGCATAAACACCTTTATTGGGAAAGAATACCCTCTTCTCTTTAGTACTTTAAGCTAAATCCCTTTCACTATCATAAACACCTTTATTGGGAAAGAATACCCTCTTCTCTTTAGTACTTTAAGCTAAATCCCTTTCACTCTCATTAACGCGTTAAAGCGCGATTTGAAACAGCGTAACGCGGCGTCTGATCAGGACCAAACTGTTTGACATTCGTATCAAAATTGTGTCAGTCATACTTCCTTAAAATTCACTTTGAAACGATATTGCAGACAACAAAATTGAAGCAGACGACAATGAAACGGTGAAGGTGTAAACAGCTCCCGATTAATTTGATCATGAAAGGATTCAATCGAACCGATAGGACGAAATATCGTTTCTTAGTATTCTCGGACGTCAGTTTACCTTAACCCTTTCCCCAATAGAAGCGACTTTTAGCGCATTTAATTTATTCCTCCGCTGAAGAAAATAGTCCCAAATTATACAGTCATGAATATACATGTAATTATAAGAATTATTTTCAGTTTCCTTGCAGATTATAGCTTAAAGCAGGCTGAAAGTAAAGCAGAATGTGCCTTCAGGCACATTCTGCTTTACTTTCAACCTGCTTTAAGTAGTCACCTATCTTCAAAACTAGAAAAAGGCTATGTGGTAAAGGGTTAAAAAATCAAAATGTAAATTGTAAAAGCAGACGACACTTGTTTAGAGCAGATGACGTCATGGCAATGGAGAGGTTAAATTTGTTTATGTTTTTTTCATTAAATAATAGACACATGATTGCAAAGTCATCTTTTGTGGTTGTTTAGAAATATGCCAACATATGCTATTTTTGTGAAACCACAATTTGACGGTTCTGTGGTTTTAGGACAGCGTTCAGATAGTGTGGTTTGTTTTTTCTTTAACCCCATTGTTATCCTAAGTTCGCTTCATGACACAATTTGTGATGGCGATTGCAAATAGTTTTGTAAGATGCCGAGTATCTCGGCGTCACATGCTGACAGGGCTGCCATTTCTCCGGATTTTTCCGAAATCTGCGGAATTTGGATTTTTATGCGTTTTTACTTAGGAAACATTGATACGGGTTTCAAACAGTTTAGACCCAGATCAGACGCCGCGTAACGCTCCGTCTGATCTGAGTCTAACTGTTTGCATACAGTGGAGAATCTGTTATTCTTTCCCAATAAACGCGTTTACGCTAAAACTATTATTTGCAGTGCAAACAGTTTGGAGCCAGATCAGACGCCGGGTAACCCGGCGTCTGATCAGGCTCCAAACCATTTGCCACCAAGATAAACATGAACTATCAGAATTGTCCTAAATTTGTTCTTTTCTACGTTTTAGTGCTTTGCGTTTGCGTACGTTTGCGTTTAAACGGGAAAGAATAACAGATTCTCCACTGTATGACGTCACCAATGACGTAAGAATAACAGATTCTCCACTGTAATTATGATAGTTTTATAGAGCCTGGCAGTGAAACAGTTAAATGTTCGATTCTTAAAGTCGCGCTTGAAAATTTGGAAATCTTATGATTTTTATGAGCAACTTATGGTAGGCCTGTGCCGATTGTAGATAAATCTTTTATAAAAATTGCAGACGACAAATTTTACAGATGAAAATTTACAAGTCCCATTTCTTTCTCTTGCATCTGCACCGTTTACACAAAACTAAACGCATACACAACGCAATAAAATGCAGATTTAAAAAAAATAAATAATAAAGACTATATTTAACGAGAGAGCTCATTTGATAAAACACAAACGTCCATGAGGCCCTCACCATTATATACAAAACATATACTAGTAGTTAACAACAATATTACATAATCAATATTAACTACATCTACAACTTTAACTACAACTATAAAATAAACCCGTTACCACTCATCGTATTCCATTATATTAAGTGACGGTATTGCCCGTCCTTACTGTAAAGGACTACTCGAGTCAGTCTCAGATAACTTTATTATAAAGGTACGCTAATGTTAGTATTACTTTATGTTATTATTTTACGTATGTTATTATTGTTTATTCATTTATGCTTCTCTGATAAAATGTTATTTGTATATGTAATTTTCATGTTCACTCAAGTGACACTGGATGCCTAGAAGTAGCAATTGTACTTAATGCCAATAAAATGTATTGTATTGTATATTGACATCTAGCTTTTCTGATTTTTTATCTGAGTGACAAACAAGTACCCGGCATCTGATCTAACTCAAAACTGTTTGCATACGGCCATACTTGTTTAACATATTGAGATCTAGCGACGAGTATACCCCTCATGAATAAATAATATACCTATAAAGAGTTCACTTGTCCTATGCAAACAGTGGCTCCTTATAAGGAGCCCTCTGATTAGAGTCTATACTATTTGTCATTTTGTTAAATATTGTTAAAATCCCACCCTATATGGACTCAATTTAATTGTAAACTGGAATTGTCCTTTTAAAGTTTCAGGGGTGAATGAGTTAAACACCAAAGTGTTTCTTGGGAAATAAAATCTTCAACACTGTAATTTTATTAAACAGTGAATTTTATTTAGATTAAGTATTGTTTCTTTAAAGAACAGGCCCTCAATATTAACACAATTTTAACACAAGGTTGATTGGAACATAATCATACTTTATGGTTAATTTCAATATTGATTCTTATTAATAATGCCATTTTATTCATCAAATTAAACATGTTTATGTGTGGAACTCAAAATTCTTATAATGGTCGGATTCGAAAACACATTTCCATTATAAACGTGGGAACAGTAGCTTATGCGTTGCATAGAATGGAAACTTTGACATAAAAAACAACAACAAAATTTATCTCTTATTAACGTTAAGTAAAACGGACGAAATTTGATTAAATGGAAAGTTCTAAACCAAACGATATCGAGGAATTAATTAAAAGTTAACTTCATTGCATTTATAGAACTATATAACGACCCCTTCACATTAAATATTTTGACGTTACGTACGCTGTTGGTGTACCAAAGGGTAACGTCAAAATGCCGAATTTTGACGTCGTTATCGTGTCAACTAAAGATAACGTTTGAAGTTAACGTTTTGACGTCTATGTTGATTTACTTCTTATCTACAACCTAATGTTTGCTTATTCTCCTAGATCTATGGAAATAGTTCATTGAACAGAAATACACTATTTATAGATTAACACAAATACTGGATTTGTTAAATAATACTTTTATTTTTAGATTATTAACCACAAACTTTATGAACAATTAACATTGCGCATATAGTCAATACTTCGAACTCGCTTAAAATCTATCGTACCAGTATTTCATAAGTTGAATTTTTAAGTTGATCTCGCGTAAGTCGAACACATCCGTATTTCAAAGTTAAAACGTAGCTAAGCCACGATTTAACTTTGAAAGCGAGTTCGAAGTATCGAGTTTCCACTGTATATATATATATGAGCCGTTCCATGACAAAACCTGTATTAGCGACATCGTATACACAATACGATCGATCAAAGTTTGACGTCATGTATTTTCAAATCAGGTTAGTAGTTTGGAAGTGTCTAAAGTACATTAAGCTATTCCCGCTGTGGAGCGAGTCGGTATTCCACCTTGATGCAAACTAATTATTCCAATTTCGGAAAATAATCATACATGTTCTGCGCTGTTTATGTGGCTTATTGACATATTTAATTCGAGCTCCCACACGATTTTATTTTTAAGTATAATATACAACTATTTGTTTGTTTCTGAATCACATTATCTGAACAGCCCAGTAAGAATATTTCAGATACCCGGGCTCCTAATTTCATTCACAGTACTGTAAGCATCAGTACTTCAAATTGACCAGAGAAGAACGCCGAGCTGTATCCATGCACACCGGGGAAGACACGCCAAAATACAAAGTTAACGGTTTGGTGCGAGACTGCGTGATCAGCGACTTGCCAGATTTACTCGAGACTCTGGGTCTCCTGCGAAGAACGGAAGCGAAATATCAACAAGACCGTTCAACCGTTTCTAAGTGCAGCAGCTGTTCAACTTGCCATAAGTCAGCTCATATTTTTATGGTCAGACAGAAAATAAAATTCGATCCTTTAGTTTTAAACGAAGTTAAATTTTATATACAACACCTGTCACCATGAACGGGAGTAATTATTTTTATCTACCATTCAAGCAAATTGAAAGCCACGAGAAACAAACCAAATTTCAATTTTATATACAACACCTGTCACCATGAACGGGGGAAATTTTTTTTATTTACCATTCAAGCAAATTGAATGCCACTAGAAACAAACCAAATTTCAATCGTTTCCTCTAGCATTTCAAATAATATCCGTGATAAAGTTTGGACTGGATTAGACAACGAGCGGAGATACTTGGGGTTTCATCTGGTTCCAAACTGTTCGAAAATTCGAAAAAGTCAGCAGTATTCAATGTCCATTTTCCTTAATTGGATAAAGAAATACTTACCTGGCGTGATATTACGTTCACAAGAGTATGCCAGGAAGGCGTTAACGTCGCAAATCATGACGTTGACGTCATCTCTTTTTTAAGAATTAAATTAAACCACCCGCCGCGTTCAAACGTCCAGAAAATTATTTAAAAAATCGACCTATCGCCGAAAGAACAGTTGAATCCGACAGTTTAAATAATGGTCTTTCAGAAAATAAGAAAATTCAATTTTCGAAAAATGTGTCACTTATACCGGTTTTGTCGTGGAACGGCCCATATATATCTTAATTTCCCCCAAGAAGACGATCTTCAATACATAAACATACAAAATACAAAATGAAATATTAACATCTACAGAATTATATAAACATATACTGTGGCGTTGAAACATTCCCATTAACAACGATCTTCTTCACAGCCCTTCTTTGCCGTTGAAGTTCAATCTTTTGCATATGGGCCAGGTTCTTTCTATGTTCCTTCTCTCTTTGCTGTCTCTTCCGAAGCGCAGCAGCACTTGCCACCACAGGGACCCGGCACGATTGATTTTTGAGAGAATTTTTTTTCAAAAGGTATATATAGAGACAAGGGGTACAACTGATTGTTAGTACATTCTCACCCTATCTCGACAAAACCGGGCATATCATAAATAATAATTGATGAAACGACACCCTTTTTGCACTTCTGTCTAGCTTATATAATAGCCTTCCATAAAAACATAACATAAAACCAACTGGAAACATGCACTTTCAAAAGTAATTGTATTTACTCACAGAAATCAACGACTTTTGGAAAACGGGACAGGTGTTCGTTCACAGCTGAAACCGCATTGACCACTACTGTGTGCTTGTATAGGCGGTAATATCGAACATGACAGTCATACAGTTCCATGGATATCCATTTTTTACACCGATCAAAGCTGATTTATACTCAAACCATTGCAATACCAACAACAAATTTGCATGTTTTCATCGGCAGTAAAGCTCTTCTTGTACATGTAGGCTTTTTTGGTACGGCAATGATTTGAGAAGAAATCAGCTTTGATCGGTGTCAAAGCTGTATATTTATGGAACTGTATGACTGTCATGCTCGATATTACCGCCTAAACAAGCGTACAGTAGTTGTCAATGACTGTAACACTCGATTACCGCCTAAACAAGCATACAGTAGTGGTCAATGCTGTGTTAGCAGTGAACGAACACCTGTCCCGTTTTCCAAAAGTCGTTGATTTCTGTGAGTAAATGCAATTACTGTTGAAAGTGCATCCTTACAGTTGGTTTCATGTTATGTTTTTATGGATGGGTATTATATTAGCTAGACAGAAATGCAAAAAGGGTGTCGTTTCATCAATTATTATTCGTGATATGCCCGCTTTTGTCGAGATAGGGTGAGAATGTACTAACAATCAGTTGTACCCCTTGTCTCTATATATACCTTTTGACAATTTTTCTCTCAAAAATCAATCGTGCCGGGTCCCTGTGCTTGCCACTACACAAAATAAAAAGATGTATACAGTTATAGCTCAGAAATCCGGACACTGAAAGAGGGGTCTAACGAATAATCTTTGCTCTGTGGATTGCGGTGGTGTTGCAGAGAGCTCTTATATGATTTTTCTGTGATACCACCGTGCTGCACTGGGCGAAAGCCTTTCGGGGGATAAGTTATGTTTGTGTCCGGTTTTCGGGTGTGTTGCTGTATTTCTACAAAAGGCCTGGGAAAATTCTACATTCCAATTAATATCATTATGACGTCATAGGGTCCTACTATGTGATGTCATGATTGTGAACTCATACCGTGTACTTTGCTCAGTCCGGTTCCCGTCGCGCTATATAATAGTGAAACCAGGGACATAGTCCCTGAGTGAAACAGAAAGCGGGAACCGGTGTTTTACTTCTATATCGCAGAGTTCCTAATAAAGGGGTTTAATTTAAAAACTAAAATCTTTATTTCTGCATTAAACCGTATGGTGTCGCAGCTCATTAGAATCATCTCTTCGAGACGATTCTGGTGGGTGGTAGCACTGTAGGTTTTGGTGCTGAAATAAGTGAGAAAATGTTGGATTTGTTCAGTTTACTGCCTTTTATCTGGGGTCCTGTATAGAGAGATATTTCTTTCTTTCTTACTGTTACTTCTCTCCATCAAAATTGATGATTATGAGAAGGAGTCTATTGTGTAATTCATTAAATTTTCATTTTCAATCTAGATCCAGGTAAGCTACTATCATACTTTTCTTCTCTTTCGGTGCATTCTCCGATGCTTTTCTTCTATATCGCTCTAACTGTTCTTCTCTTCTTTGCCTTTTCCTGTTCGCCAGACGCTCTTTTATTTTCTCACTAATCGCCATTCCTCCACCTTAAATTAAAGCACAGCATTCGTACAAACTGATAAAATCATAAGATGGCCACAATAAATAATCGACATGTTCATTTGTTATTGCGATCGCTTTGCGATTTTATCTGTTTATAGGATTGCCGAACGACCGCTGAACGGCAACCGCGCAAACGACCGTGCGACCATCTTCAGGACTTTTGCAATGTCGTATAACAATCATGCGGTTGTGTCTCGATATCCCTATGAACTCCTTGCGACTTCAGCGCAAATTGCAGTTGCAAAACAATTACCAAAAGTTCGAAGGGTTGTCTTGAGACAGCTGTACGACAGCCGTTATACAATCTACTATAAATTCAGTTTAGACGTTGCGATTAGTACGCGGTTTGACTTTCTTATGTTTCATTTGTGTGACATTTCTTTCGTCTCATAAAAAATCATTAATTTGAACATTTTTAATGCTACAAGTTATATAAGCACATCATTGAAAAATGTAAGAAACCAATATTTGTAATTTGCAATCAATTTTTAGCATTTAATTAGTTAAAGCACTGTAAAATACATAGAAATACAATACTGACGGTGAAAAACGTCAAAATACGTAATTTTTCGAATTTTGTGACATTTTTTTCGTCTTTCAATTTTACAGATATTTTTTAGAATTTTAACGTTACAAGTTGTGTAAACACGTTTTTGGAAAATTTAAGAAAACAATATTTATAATTTGCAATCAAGTTTAAGCATTTTATTATTTAAAGCATTGTAAATTACATCGAATTTCAGCATTTACCTAGAAAAACGTCAAAATACGCCATTTTTCTGTTTTTGTGACATTTTTTTCGTCTTTCAGTTTTATACATAATTTTTACAATTTTAACGACAATGTCTTAAAAAACGAATTATAAACACTTGGCACTGACAATATTTCAGAAATATGTTTTTTATTACAATATTCACAGGAAAAATGTAGAACCAAGAACTTACAAAACACTTACCTCTTATTTTTAGCCGTTTTTGACGAATTGCTTCATTTCGTTGCCAAACTTTGAGAAGCCGCAATGTTATTTTTTTTAAACCTGACGTCAACATTCAACATAACGTTATCGACCGCATTTGTAGACCAACGTTTGGTGATAATTTCAGGAAATGTTTGCGCCATTTTGATATTTTCGTCTGCATCTGAACAAAAGTAACGATGCGCACAAGTTACCTTGCTTCACGCATTTTTTCGTTGTTTTCCGCTGTTCAATGCGCTATATTTGAATTACATTCTGAATAGAGTTATTATCATTCACATGTTTAAAAACGTCATTCGAAGAGTTTTCAAATGATATATAGTTTTATAAAGGTAACTTTTTTCACGCAGAAAATATAGTTCATCTTTTAAAGAGAAGTGACGTCATTTCATAAGTTAACCAACATTGTGCGTAACGTCTTTGTATATTTTTTAAATTCTTATCTGACATATGTAAATCTTATTGCCATGTAAATTCCATTTCATCTTGCACAAACACACAACGACGGAAATAATAAATTTTCGTGACATGACGCCTATTATGTTTCTATTCTTGCAAGTGTAGGGTTAAATCGTGCAAAGGCGGTCCTAAACATTGACATAAGCTATTTTAGTACCGAGTTGCTACACACAATTTTGCATACCAAAACAAACAGCTAAAGTTGTTCCTTTACATGTTAGAAAAGACATACTGTACAAAACCTATCTATTATAACCACTAAAACGACGGCTAATTGGTTTATAAAGGACAGCTTAAAGCAAGGTAACAGTAAAACAGAAAGCTCCTAAAGGAGCTTTCTGTTTTACTGTCACTTTGCTTTAAGCAGTAACTCATCTTGAACACCTAATAATTAAACACCCAATGAACTGGCCTCCGGCTCTACACTGAAAGATAAATACAATTTAAAAAACAAACAAAAACAAACAACAAAAACCCAACACCAAACAAATCATACCATTGGTCTTGTAATTATTTGACTCATTTTAAATATTATTTTACTAACTAATTATAACAATATTTATCATCTTGATAATACTATTGAACGAATTTCTATCTTTCAATGTAACTCAATAATGTATCATGTTTATTGTGAGTTTAGTTGTTTTGTCTTTTCTCGCTTAGGTAGGTACATTTATATAATTTCACGTGAAGCGCTTTTGAACGCTCAGCTCCTCTGTGAAAAGAGCGCTATATAAATCGGGTATTCTAATAATAATAATATAATAATAATAACAATAAACACAATTTAATGGTCGTTATAGAGAGGTTTTACTGTACATTGAAAATATAGAGTGAAACCTTGATAACTTAAACTCGCCTAATTCGAATATATACAGTACTCCCTCCCAAAACCGACTCCCATCTTACCACGACCCTTGCCGCGGTTCCCTTAACAAGACATTTTTTGTCTAACGCTTTCACTGCTGCAATATCGTCTGCTTAAATTGTCGTCTGCTGCGTTTTATTAAGTTACATATAAGTGGACATTTGGACAGAATAAGTATAATGAGGAGTGACAAACAGCTTGAATCCAGATCAGACGCGTAACATGGTGTCTGATCTGGATTCAAGCTGTTTGCAAATGTATGTCAAGTCTTAATTTCCTTCTCTAAAACGACTGTCTCAAAACAACACACACACAATCTGTGTCTCCCATTGGGTATCGTTGTAGAGAGGGAGCACAGTGTATCCAGTGTTTCCTACTGTTGAAATTGTGGATACAGTGGAGAATCTGTTATTCTTTCCCAATAAACGCGTTTACGCTAAAACTATTATTTGCAGTGCAAACAGTTTGGAGCCAGATCAGACGCCGGGTAACCCGGCGTCTGATCAGGCTCCAAACTGTTTGCCACCAAGATAAACAAGAATTATCAGAATTGTCCAAAAACTGTTCTTTTCTACGTTTTAGTGATTTGCGTTTGCGTACGTTTGCGTTTAAACGGGAAAGAATAACAGATTCTCCACTGTAATGCGAGTTCGCGTAAAACGCTTAAAACGAGCATACCCAAACTTCAATGTTAACTAAATTCAAATTCAAATTCCTTTAATGCGCTCAGTTCATGATTAACATGAATACATGGGGAAACACATAATATATACATAAACAAAACATACAAATTGACAACAATAGGCAAGATGCTGACCACTGTCCCAAACCTGAGACAATGGGATGACGCACTTGAAAAAGCTTATGCGGTACTATAAACCTTAGCAGCATCAACAACAACAACACATTGACAAACGAGAATTGTATTCTATTAGAATCCGGGTGAAATTCGGGAATAATTAAGAGAATGTTTCAGTTAACAAGTGTTTTACTGAGAAAAAGCCAGACATTTTCAGTTATAATTCACTACCATGACATAATCAATATCTAAATAACTGCCCTCTGCTTTTATTTCTCAAATTTAAAGTTTAGGAAATATTGAATGAGTGTCAAACAGTTTTTATCATTACACGGCGTCTGATTAGGATCTAAATTGCTTGTAAATAACTATTCAGACGGTTTCTGCATTACTTTTGTCCATCAATAAGCAGCCATCTGCCTGTAAATGCCACTGTGCTTATTCATTCAATGGTTGCTTAACAAAACTTTGATTAAACTTTACATGGATGCTTTTAACCCTTTCAAGATAAAAAAAAATCGGGAGATTTTTACCCCTTCACCGCTTCATTGTCGTCTGCTTCAGTATTGTTGCGTGTAATGTCGTTTCAAAGCAAAATATAAAATAAAGAAGTATGACTGAAGAAATTTCAAAACGAGTGTCAAACAGTTTGGATCCTGATCAGGCGCCGCGTTTCGCGGCGTCTGATCAGGATTCGAACTGTTTGCAAATGCGCTTTTAAACGTCATTGAGAGCGAAAGGGTTAATCATCCCCTGTCTTTCAGATGAATAATGTATCACTATCCGTGAGTCTTCTTTCGATATGACGTAGCACTTTATAATTAATGTTCTGTTTCATCTACATGTATTTCATTTCAGATCCATGGACCTTGTTTGTCAGTGTTAACATAGCATTACTATACAATACAAAATGGACGACCAATTGGACCTTTCAGACGACGAGCGTCTGTTGGATCTGCTTCGTCTGATCGTGACTCGACATCCGGGTACTAAAGCAGCCATTGCAGCCGCCTACAAGAAATCACCTCATTTGGCCAGCTCCTATCTGACTTTTCAGTTCCGGGAGGGCGGATCAATGACGGAGTACGGCTGCAAGTGCCACTACGAGCATGAATACATGACGTATATCAATGACAACGGCTTCGACTTCGAGTCTTTCAGTCACGTGGCGAATAACGTGATGAAGGGACACTGTCGCCATGCGTCCAACATCGTTGACAATCCGCGGAGTGCTGTTTGTGGCAGTCCAAAGCTAACCAGGTATGCCAAAAATTTCAGGCGCTTTTCAGTTGACCCAGAGATGATCTCACACAAAATTAAAAGACGTATTCCAATTTCACCATCCAGCCATAGTCTCAGATCTCTTGAACTGAACGAGAATTACCGTGGCCTCACTGGTATGTCTTCTCGTCGTTCTTCCAGCAGTCTACGGTCACTGTCACTGGAACAAGAAGATGTGCGAGGTCAAACACAAACAAGTCTCATACACGCTGCTGCAGCAATAGGTGACGGTGGTCTACTGGTATTCCTTTTGAAGAAGGCCAAACTATCACTACAACAAGTTGGCCGCTTCCAACTCTCGCCTCTACATCTAGCGATCATAAAGCATAAAATGTGTTACCTGAGACACATCATTCTCCGTCCAGAAATTTACTTAGCAAACCGAGCTGGTATGTTCTCGCACGCCTATCTAAAAGACAAAGTTGGTAACAGAAAAGGACTATCCGTGAACAAGTCATCTCTGGTGGGGTTATGCATAAAGGTAGATGATCTCGAAACACTGAATGATCTCTTAATAGGCGGGCTCATAAGCGATATCGGCATTGAAAAAGGACTGAAGGAAGCAGTGGAAGCGGACTCTGCTGATGCTGTAGAAATTCTTCTTCAATGCGGAGCCCGTCCTGATCTAGACATCGTTAAAGACAGTACGTCAAAGTCCGGAACGGTGTTTGAGAGCGTATTCCGTCCGTTCAGAAAAGATTTTAAGGTGTTTACCATGCAACACCCAGATTACATTATCAGGGAGCTGTTAATGCCTGCCATTCTGGTGAGGAATCGTGACGTAGTGCAGGTGCTTGTACAGAATGGTGCCCCAGTCTCAGGGAAAGGTTTCTACACGCCGCTCACGTGCGCTGTGCTGGAGAACCAGCCCGATATTGTAAAGCTCTTGCTTTGTTACCACGCTGATAGAGCTCCTGAGATGCAAGGTTACAATCTGCTGGACTTGGCAAGCTGTATGGGATTCACTGAGGTTGCAGGTATGAACTACAGAATTGAATGAAGTCGAACTTCGATATCTCGAACTCGCTAAACTCGAACTATCCGATAGTTCGACACATGAACTGCATTATTTCATGCTCGGTTCAGTAGAACTTACCCATATTTCAAAGTTAAAACGTGGCTCAGCCACGTTTTAACTTTGAAATACGGGTATGTTCGACTTAATCGAGTTCAAGATATCGAAGTTCGACTGTATAACTAGTAATACTTTTTCTAATGGTATTAATTGAACTATTACATGTACGTGCGTTTAGTAAATATCCAAAAAGAATATGCATAATCCTTTATGATATGGTACAGCTTAAATCCGTTCCCCAATGAAACATTTAACGGATTATTCCTATTTCCAATTAAGTCTAGTCCATGTTTGAATATTTAGGTGATTTACAATGTATTGCAAAATGAAAAACAATGCATATCATAGGACAAGTTTAATCTTAACATGTACAATGTTTGTAATGGACGAGTATATTATTGTCTAGGATTGAATAGTTTAACGCAAATTGGAATAATCTGTTTTGTATTAGACAATTACATATCTGAAGATGTTCCGTACCTTTTCTTTAAACGGCCAGTCCACTAGCGTTTGGCCATTCATTGAATACGTTTTGATATTATTATCATCAATGTTATTACAAAATATGTAATAATGACTACTAAATGTAGAATAAACATTATATTGAAAACAACATCCTGCAAAACTGTTTGATTGCATTAGTTATTACTTGTTTTAAAGAGGCTCGCAATCGGATATAGCATTTAAATAATAATTTGTAAATATATGTCAAATGCTTATATAAATGAGTAAGATTTAGTTTAGGATAATAAATTCTGTTAAAAAATGCATTTCCAAAAAAAAAAAAGAAGAAGCTCTGGTGGGATTCGAACCCGTGACCCTCCATTGCGGAGACAAACATGAAAAATGAGGACTCGCCTTTACCGCCTCGGCTACGGACGCTCGCTATATAAATGGTAGCGAAGTAACGTACTTCACTGGTAGCGATCAATACTGCATTATTCGGTTCGGGTTTATGTCAGAGCCCGTGTAGAGAAGCAACAACAACAACTATACCGTCAGCTGACGCTATTGAAAAACGATGGAATATATCTAAAAAAACTAAGATTCGGTGACGATTCTTGATACTTTTTTTGGACTGATCTTATTTTTTTAATGTCAGAAGCCAAATAATGCCACAAATTTGCTTTTATTTGAGTATTTTATTTTATTTTGACAAGTACACCATCCGGTTGCGAGTCCCTTTAAAGACTGCATATAATAAAGCCACCACCTTATACAAGCTCGATTCCACATACATGTAAACATCCTTTATAACATTCAACTCAAATTATTATACAGTGGAGAATCTGTTAGTCCTCTCTATGTCACAGAAACAAAACAACAGACAACTGTTTTGCAAATAGCGAGTTGCATTTATTGGACTACAGCTTGAATAGTGCGAATAAAGACTTAAATATTTCTGAGTAATATCAGCACAAATATGCATGCATGTACACATACATGTAACTACGTAACTTTCTTGGAACAGTCAAAATCCCACACAATAGGGTTCAATAAAAAATGACCCTTCACTGCAAGTAACAACAGATCCGTCAATGCAAGTCTAACAACTCTTAGTATATTTTATAATTTTATAAACACACCAAACGAAAGCAACTTTGTCACACAATTTGTTTGCGATGTGGTCGATTCGCCCATACAAAAACCAGAGGTAAAAACTTCATAAAGAAAAAACTCTGGAAAATGGTACCCGTATGGCAAGTATCGAGTTGCATTAAAGCAATACCACGTAGATGTCGGGCCTCATCTTCGCTAACAAATTATGTATGCGAACAGTATAGACTTGCAATAACAACATTGGATAAACCAGTCGATAAAACGTTTGATAATACACACTGAATTTGAAATTTCTCGATGTAGCCCAGAGAAGATACTCGCTAGAACTGACCACACTCAATACACGACAATGAACCCCAGTCACGTGACTGACAAAATCCCGCTTTTGTACAGTAGAACAACGATAGGACAATAGCGCTCCACTATACGATGTACCGTGGAGCGCTTATAAGTCCTCTCTATGTCACAGAAACAAAACAACAGACAACTGTTTTGCAAATAGCGAGTTGCATTTATAGAATTACAAATCATAGGGCAGAAGATATCAAATTCAGTGTTTAAAAATTACACATTAAGTTTGTTTTCTCTGTACAATCATCTATGTAGCCATCTTTGGCAATATCAAACTTCATTCTGCCATGCCTCTTGAGGCACCTATCGGAAACACCAGTTGTGTTAGCAGCCGCGATGACAACGCTATCTCTAAAGAATGAAAACCAAGTTTCAGGTCAAGGGCGACTACTCTTTAATTTCTAAATAATTCGAGAATAAATAATCTGTTTATTAATCTTAATGAATTTGACTTCACCCCTCGATCTGAAAGCCGACTTGAATCAAAATATTTGCAAAAGAAATATATCTCTTCAACGAAGTGAACTAACATACAGAATAGTCACCTTTCGATATGAAAACACCTGATAGCCGTTTCTATAAACATCTGTTTTTCTATGCCTAATCTAGACAGTAAAATAATCCGAACAGAATTATACTTTACTACAGTACACATTGCTTATTTCAGTAAATCTGAGAAAACCAGCAAATGATAATGATATCATACACAAAACGCTTAAATCTACGGCATCAGTAGACGTTTCATACATAAAACATAGTCTATAGCATGTCCGATGTCACAATGCCTTTCTTCTGGTCACACGTGTGGCAGCTTCCATAAGAGACTTCACTGTACAAGTTCAGTTGCCCTTTAGATTTAAAATCACTTGGAAACCGTGAACAAGAACCACTGTGCTTCTCTACTGCACCGTCGGCCTTTGACGGACGAAACAACCGATTTTTTTTGACGGCAACGTTCTCCTGTTCCTTCCCATAGACACCATCCTGTTAAAGCTGATCAAGTAGCAATTCTCTTCATACCTGTCAAAGCTGAAACCAATTTAAAAAACATAAGCAATGTTTTAATGTCAGCATGTTAAAGGATAGTGGATTTCTCGTGGGGGGGGGGGAGCATTATTACAATCTGTTTTTGTTTTGTACAAATTCACTACACCGGTAATGAATGGCATGTAGCCTATCCTCCCTCCGCATTGGTTAAACACGTCCAAAAATGGAGCGTTTCTCCAAAATGGAAGATGAACTGTTCATTTTGCATTTTCACTAGCGATTTCTGATAAACAGACAACGTCTAGTCTAGGTGGAGGAAATACCCGAATTTGATCTAAACCCCCCAAAACTTATCAAAAACATTTACAGTCTCACATCCGGGAACTCACAACGTGCACTGAATCTTGAACACTTATTGTTTAAGTGAGAAACAAATCTGTCTACACTATACGGACCCCATAACAGGCTAAGCTTTAAGAATATGGTCGAACTAAACGACCGAGCAGCACTGTCAAAATACCTACTAAGATGATCTCCCTTTTCATTAATTTCTCTAGGAAGCCATTCCGGGTTTAGTATCATATTTAATGCGTACAAAACACATGCAGGTCAACTGCAATATGGTTCAAATATGGTTTTGAGCTCCCAAAGAGCGAAATTGATTTTAAAATTTTAAAATCAGAATAAACCTTTTACAACAGAATTCTTCAAAAACATACGAATAAATCCGAATTACTCTATATATGTACTGACTTTGTATCACGCCAAGCAAAACGCTTTCTCTCTGCGCTATTCAAAGAACCAAGGATCTCTACGATTCTAACGCAACATTTTCAATCTTAATAAAAACCGAGACTAATAAAGAACTAGAATAATATATACGCTATGAAAGGGACGAAAATGCACTAAAATGCTCATTATGTACAGTGTTCGAACACACGAAAAACAGTCTGCCGGGGTAGATACACTAGTGTTTCATTAAATACTAACAGTGACCTACCACAACCAAGATCAACCGGCCTCCAGTGGCACAGCGGATATCGTATAGTTACGATCACCTACGCCCGCTTCAGGGGGCGTAACTCCTTAAAAAGTCTACATCGCCTATGCCCGCTTCTGGGGGCCGAAAATCCTTAATATATACATATCTTAAACTGCCAACTTCCGGTGGCATCTCTTAACACCTATATACACTTTGCAAATCTGATATATTTGAAGTCGTACATTTACGATCACCTACACCCGCTTCCGGGGAACTTAAAACCTTAAGAAATCTTCATAGCTTACGACCGCTTCCGGGGCCGTAAATCATTTAAACATACATAGCTTAAACTGCAAACTTCCGGTGGCATCTCTAAACACCTTTTAAAAACTTTGTTTATCTGAAATATTTGAAATCGTATAGTAACGATCGCCTACACCCGATTCCGGGGAAGTAAATCCTTAAAATATCTAAATCGACCACGCCCACTTCCGGGGCCGTAAATCCTGAAAATATACATATTCTAAACTGCCAACTTCCGGTGGCATCTCTAAACACCTGTGAAACTTTGCTCGTCTGATATATTCGAAATCGTATAGTAACGATCGCCTACGCCCACTTCCGGGGGCGTAAATCCTTAAACATCTACATAGCTTACGCCCGCTTCCGGGGGCCGTAAATCTTTAAGATATACATATCTTAAACTGCCAACTTCCGGTGGCATCTCACATTGCTCATCTGATATATTTGAAATCGTATAGTAACGATCGCCTACGCCCACTTCCGGGGGCGTAAATCCTTCAACATCTACATAGCTTACGCCCGCTTCCGGGGGCCGTAAATCCTTCAACATCTACATAGCTTACGCCCGCTTCCGGGGGCGTAAATCCTTCAACATCTACATAGCTTACGCCCGCTTCCGGGGGCCGTAAATCCTTAAGATATACATATCTTAAACTGCCAAACTTCCGGTGGCATCTCTTTACACCTGTAAAACATTGCTCATCTGATATATTTGAAATCGTATAGTTACGATCGCCTACGCCCGCTTCCGGGGGCGTAAATCCTTAAAAATCTACATCCACTACGCCCGCTTCCGGGCCGTAAATCCTTAAAATATACATATCTTAAACTACCAACTTCCGGTGGCATCTCTTAACACCTATAAAAAACTTTGCTAATCTGATATATTTCAAAAACCCTACTGCCATATACCGTCATCTAGAAATTTAATATTCTAGTAGCCTCTAGCTCTCAGATAACTAACAAGTTTTAATATCTTAGTGAAGATATGACCAGCAGTTTCGATGCTAACAGATAATAAATTGAAACATAATATTTCAATTTTCCTACTTCTGAATAAGAAAAGCCCAAATACGGTCTTTACTATTCAGCAATATCAATATGATAAGCACGCTTGATAGCAAACGTGAAAAATAAAAAGTTTCTTTCAAAAATAGATTCACCGATCTTGATATCTTCATATCTAATCTAAAACAGGCAGAGAGGCATTAGATCTAATATGACAACAATCAGGCACCATTCTATTTCCTATTGTAATCAACTGTCAAAGGGTTAACTACTAACTGGAACAGATTCTAATCTAGAAATAACGCCTTTAGTTAGTAACTGTTGTATTTTATTCTCTAAAAACGCTTGATTATCTCTAGCAGTTTTGTTATTGCTTAATATTCCTAAAAAGGCCACTAATACCCGATTTAAATCACATCAAGCGAGTTATTGCCAACTGACGCTTCTCTCCGTTTGGAGACATGCTTTAAGCCTACCCACGGACAAAAAACTTTGCATGTATCTGAACTCTCATCGGATTCGTTAAAACATGTATCCGCAGATTTAACAAGTTTACTATGTTCTGAAAATGTCAACTTGTTCAAACAAACTACTACAAATACTTATCTTGTTGTTAGAATTGTTAGCAAAACATTCTGGGGAGCGCTTCCATTGGCCAGATTTCCCACGTGCAAAACCCAGAGGTCTCCTAGGCTGGACCGTCGAAGACGCCAGTACCATCTCTAGATGCTTTTCTATCTGTGAGATATGATACATGTATCTCGCTGAAACATGAGATAAATATAATGTGAAGCCATGCCACGTGGCATTTGTACATGTATATTACTTTATGCCCATTTGTCATTATTTTTAGAATTATTGTTTTAAGAAAGATCTAATAATGTAATAAACAATTTCAGTAGAAAGCAGCTCCAACGAAAATTCAATCGTACTTTCATGTATAACACAGGGACAGATTAAACGGTAAATACACAACTGTTACGCAAGCGTGAGCAAACTCGCACCGCCGATACTATAATATACAGTCATGCCTAGCGTAACCGGCCTCCCGCACACAAATGAATACATTTAAGCATTCTAAAATACTTTGCGCTTTTTACGACATTTAACTAATGTTTCTGTATGCAGAAGATTATCTGCATCATCTATTACTATGTTGACCTTGGTATTGTACTTAAACTGCACCTCGGTGCGCTTGCTCTTAAATTGCTTTAGCCTTTACGTCAAAAAACAGCAAGCCAGATATTTTATTAAACTGCATAATTATAAGTCACTTATCTTTAGAAACAAAGTTTCAATGGCATTCAACATGTCCGTCCTGTGCTCTGCCAAAAATGTCCGCCCCCTCTCGTCAATCAAATTTCAAACTTGAGCTGACTTCATTTCAATTTCTCGATGTAGCCCAGAGAAGATACTCGCTAGAACTGACCACACTCAATACACGACAATGAACCCCAGTCACGTGACTGACAAAATCCCGCTTTTGTACAGTAGAACAACGATAGGACAATAGCGCTCCACTATACGATGTACCGTGGAGCGCTTATAATTCTTTCCCGTTTAAACGCAAACGTACGCAAACGCAAAGCACTAAAACGTAGAAAAGAACAACTTTTGGACAATTCTGATAATTCTTGTTTATCTTGGTGGCAAACAGTTTGGAGCCTGATCAGACGCCGGGTTACCCGGCGTCTGATCTGGCTCCAAACTGTTTGCACTGCAAATAATAGTTTTAGCGTAAACGCGTTTATTGGGAAAGAATAACAGATTATCCACTGTAACCGTCAGAAACCCGGACTTATTGCATAGCAAACAGTGTAGACTGAGACCATCGGTAAGAAGATACAACTGGTCTGTATCTACAGGTTTGACACTCACATGCATTAACAACATTTTATTCAGCCGTATTGTACGTGAGCTGCGCCATTACAAAACATAATTGTCTTGTTGCGTTGCAACATTTGACAGATCATGCATCGTTGTCATCCCTGACTCTATATCTGGGTTTGGTCTACACTGCCAAATGCAGTATATAGAAACAGCTTCATAAAATACTTTAGATGCATGAAGGTTTTAAAAAGTGTATTTGACGCTGTTTGCAATGCAATATGGCAGGTTTTGTAATGACACGGCTCATTTATATATGTATACAAAGCTATACAGTGTATACCAAACGCAGTTGCAAAGTCTGAGATGACAACGGTGATTGGTCTACACAATTTTGCAGTGCAATTAGTATAGTTTTCTGATGGCTCGACTCCTTCATAGCTATCAAACGGTTATATTCATCTCTAATAACCATAAGAAAGTTCTGACAAAATAAATCGATGACATGAACACATTGTCTTTTCATATATATTTCAGATGTCCTAATGCAAGCTGGAATGAAAAGAAAGCATCGGACTATTAAGAGCATTGTTCCATGCAACTTGCTTCTCGGAATAGCAAGAAAACTCGACCTGCCTCAGGATCAGGTCAAATTGCAATATTACCTTGAAGGTAAGCGTCACCATAGCGACGATGGCTCGATGCTTCATTTTGCTCTGAGAACGAAACTAAGCCGCGCTCTGGTCAGGGAGATTCTAACGCTAGGCTCTGACGTCAACGCTAAGAGTAAAAAGCTAGAAACTCCTCTAATGTGCGCTGTCTCAAAAGAAACGTATGCTGATCCAGAAATTATACGAGAAATATTATATTTTAACCCGATCCTCGAACAGTGTGATAAATCGGGCAAAACCACACTGATGCACGCGATAGCACGTGACCACGTAAACAGAACCTTGGACAATATACAACCAAATTCTACAACCGACTCGCAGGATTCAATATCCGCTCTGCTATTAGACTGTGGCTACAACGTCAAGTTTGACGACCTGAAGAAGACGCACCACACTATGTACGCGCTGAAGGCTGTATGGAAAGATCTTGCAGCGACTATAGGATGTGGAAGAGATGGTCTGTATGTTAAACACAACCCGAAGTCGCTGAAACTGCGAAGTCGAGAAGTGGTGCGTAGGTCGTATCCCGGAATACGACTGCACAAGTATCTGGACTACTTGAAAGTGCCACTAGAAATAAAAGAGTTCGTATTACTGGCAAAGCTTTTGAGAATAAACCCAAATGAATGACGTGTGTTGAATAACGGATGTTTCAATATAGAAGGGAATATGTTAACCCTTTAACCCTTATCCTGCGGTGATGTCGTCTGCTTTGAAATTGTCGTCTGCAAAATTTGTTAAATTTAGGTTTATATAGTTTTTAAGTAAACAAACCTGAAGACGAGTGTCTGACAGTTTGGATCCAGATCAGACGCCGCGTTACGCGGCGTCTGATCTTGATCTAAACTGTTTGCAAAAATCAATAAAGTCGCGACCAGCAGGCAAAGGGTTAACCCTTTCATGATCAAATTATTCGAGAGGTATTTATCCCTTCACCGATTTATTGTCGTCTGTTTCATTGTTTTAATCTGCAAGACACATTTCAAAAGTAGATTTAAGGTTATATGACTTAACAATTGTCGATAATAGTATCAAACAGTTTTGGTCCTGATCAGACGCCGCGTTACGCGGCGTCTGATCAGGACCCAAACTGTTTGCAAACGCGCTTGAAAGCGTCATTGAGAGTGAAAGGGTTAACACGTGGAAACGAGTATGTGCATTTAAACAGCGTATATGTGAAAAGTACACTTGTCCTATGAAGACAGTGTAAACCTAGATCTGAAGCAGCCCTCTAATCAGGGTCTGTGCTGTGTATCATTTTACATCTTATTGCCAAAAAAAACCCCAAAGAACAAACAAACAAACAAAAAACCTAACTAGTGATTTTTTCAAGAAATATTGAATTCTTTGAAACAGTACGACGGGAACTTATTATTGTATGGTCTTATTATTATCATCTTATTATTTTCCGCAATAATAATGTTTGTGCTAAAACAATAGTGTCAATGCATTTATTGTGAAGAAAAAAATGACATGTGCTATTTTAGTATTTTGTTAAAGTTTGTGTTACGTTTTGTTGATGTCCACCAGTGATGCTCATTAAGGTTCAGTATTTGATAGCGCACTGTGGGTCAAGTTGATGTGTGTAATTTAAGAATATTGGGATAAGTTCATTCATGTATAAACATACAATGTATATTTGAAATATGTAAAGTTTTGTCTACATTACAACACATACAAAGTAACATATGCATATTATTATCCCATAGCATGTCTTTATTTTTGAAAACAGGTTGCCACTTAAAGCAGGTTGAAAGTAAAGCAGAATGCGCATAAATGCGCATTCTGCTTTACCATCAGCCTGTTTTAAGATAGTACCGGTATCTGCTAGAATACAGAAAACATGTATAATGGTGCATATTCTTGACTGTATAAAATGAAACTATTTTCTTAAGTGGATGCATAGATTAAATGTGCTAAAAGGTGCTTCTATAGGAAAAGGATTAACTCTTTCCCTATATTAAAGTGTTTATTTCTGCTGATAGAAATTACTTTTTATGCCACATGTCTTGTTAAAGAGCCACAGGAGACATTTCCATCATTAACTCATTATCCCCTGAAACTTCAAATGAATCATTCCAGTTTACATTAAAGGCTGGTCCATTTTAGACTATTTAGGGTTGTTTTCATATTATATTATAAATTGACAAACAGTGAAGTCCCTGATTAGAGGGCTCCTACAGGAGCCCTCTAATTAGGGACTTCACTGTTAGCATTATAATTTTTTCAATATTCCAGATAGGGAATTAAATTAATATTAATATATATACTGCTCTTTTCTAATATTTCGACCTCTAAGGGCCTTTTTCAAAGAAAATCACGTCAAAACACACGTCACATTTTTGTTACATGCATTCAGCCATAAAATCAAAGAGACGTGATTTTCTTTGAAAAAGGCCCTTAGAGGTCGAAATATTAGAAAAGTGTTAGCATTAGACAAGGGAACTCTTAACATGTACACTGTTTGGTAGAGGACGCATACCGATATATGCGTCACTAGGGCTCAATGAGTTAAGACAGTTGCACTTTGATGTTCAACTTGAATGAGCTATCTGCTTTTAATTCCAACCTCCTGTAAGCAACAGCCTTTCTTAATACATGTACTAAAGCAAACTATGGGTAAAGGGTTAAATAATACTAAGCACGTTTACACTGTGCACAAGTATAATTATAGGAAATATGGCTTCTTGAAACAGTGTAAGTATTGACTGCACTGTTTGGAAGGGCAAAACACAAGTTCTGCTTAAACACTACATTCTGACTTTTTTACAACTCACGTTTTGAACAAACAAAAAATAATAATATTATATAGTTTATACCTTTGATCATAGGTATAAACTTTATAAAATAAACTTTTTTTTCTTCAAAAATGAGTTGTTATTCAGAATTTGGTTTTTGATCATAGAAAAGAATTGTGTTTATGTTGTTGTTGTCGTTGTTATAATTCTTCTGTTGGTGACCACAGGGGACCGTGTGTGTATATGGAAACTTTGTGAAATAGTCCCTTGTTATTTGTAAACGACACAAAATGAATTGTTTCTATTGCTTCAACCTTCATTTTGTTTTGTTATATATACATTTGTAGCCTTTTATTGATGCAGTAATGTTGTTTGTTGTACAGTGGAGAATCTGTTATTCTTTCCCGTTTAAACGCAAACGTACGCAAACGCAAAGCACTAAAACGTAAAAAAGAACAACTTTTGGACAATTCTGATATTTCATGTTTCTCTTGGTGGCAAACAGTTTGGAGCCTGATCAGACGCCGGGTTACCCGACGTCTGATCTGGCTCCAAACTGTTTGCACTGCAAATAATAGTTTTAGCGTAAACACGTTTATTGGGAAAGAATAACACATTCTCCACTGTACATTTGTTACCTTTTATTGATGCAGTAATGTTGTTTGTTGTACCTAGCTCAATATTTTGTTTCAAATTATGAAAGAGAACTTTTGAATTAATATCTACACTGTATGATTTACAAAATGCTGTTGACTCTGGTGAGTGACAAACTGTGTAGACCAAAAGGCCTTGCGGTTCTGGTCTGAAAACGATTAAAATGCCATTATTCTGGCGACGAGAGTATTTTGCTGTGCATTTATCAATTTAATATAGATCTACAGTCACTCTTAAGTTAAGCGATTATTCTTGGAAAAACATGTACAGTGGAGAAAACGTTATTCTTTCCCGTTTAAACGCAAACGTACGCAAACGCAAAACACTAAAACGCAGAAAAGTACAACTTTTTGACAATTCTGATAATTCATCTTTATCTTGGTGGCAAACAGTTTGGAGCCTGATCAGACGCCGGGTTACCCGGCGTCTGATCTGGCTCCAAACTGTTTGTACTGCAAATAATAGTGTTAGCGTAAACGCGTTTATTGGGAAAGAATAACGTTTTCTCCACTGTAACAAAGCTGTTGCAGAACAAAAGAAAAGCAGAACACCCTATAACAGTGTTCTGCTTCACTTTAGTTGTTAAACAATTGCACTGCCAAAGCCAACAGCACTACTATTTGCAAACAGTTTGAAAACAGGTCAGACGCCGCGTTAAGCGGCGTCTGGTCAGAATCCAAACTTTTTGACATTCATATATATTAATGTTTCCTTTAAGTTGAAATCTTATAGAAATTCCAAATTTAAGAAATAACAGCATACGAAAAATCTAAGCAGACGATAATATGACAGTATGTGTTAGACAGGTTATGACGTCATAGTGTCACTGAAAGGGTAAACTTTCCACGTGTATTAATATTGCAAATTTACACTCTTATGGACGGCTGTTCTTTGCAATTTGACTGTATGGTCAAACGTGATATTGTTGATTTCTCTATTGGTTTATCTTGATCACCGATCAAGTCTATTTTGTTATTGATTTGTTTTTCAGTTCTACAGATCTCAATTTATTCAAATCTCGAATAAACGTTTTCGAGAAACTTGACCCACCCTTACCTGGCTTTTTATCTTTATAATTATGTTGGCGGTGAAGTTTTGAATTTCGAGAAACTTGACACAAATTGACCCTCCTTTACTTTGCTTTTATCTTTACATGTTGGCGGTGAAGATATGAAATTCGAGATATTTGACACAAATTGACCCATCTTTACTTTGCTTTTTATCTTTACCTGCTGGCGGTGAAGATATGGAATTCGGGATATTTGACACAAATTGACCCATCTTTATTTTGCCTTTTATCTTTACCTGCTGGCGGTGAAGATATGGAATTCGGGATATTTGACACAAATTGACCCATCTTTACTTGGCATTTTATCTTTACATGTTTGCGGTGAAGTTAAATTTTTTTCAATGAAATAGTGTGTTTAAATAATTACAGTGTTTTGAAATCGTTAGAAATTCATTTTAATCTCATGATCTGAGTGTCAAACGATGTTGAAGCTTATCAGATGCTGAGTTAGATGGTGTCGTATTCTCCATTTCAGTGTATGTTGTGAGAAAGAACAGAGTATACTATAATGTATGTAGTAAACCTCTCTATTACGAACACTAAAGTGTGTTAATTATTATGTGTTTACGACAGGTGACTGCTTAAAGCAAGGTGAAAATAAAACAGTAAGTTCTTTAAGGAGCTTTCTGTTTTAGTGTCACGTTACTGTAAGCTGCCACCTATCTGTTATACAATCAATGCGCCTTCTTTGTAGTGGTCGTATAATAGAGAGGTTGTCAAGACTGTACATATTGTAAATGCCGTATTTCTGTCTATGGGTGAAAAACTTCACAAGTGCTAGCAAACAATATAGACCCAGTTAGGTCTACGATGTTTGCCAATGTCTTTCTTTTTAATACAGTGGAGAATCTGTTATTCTTTCCCAAAAAACGCGTTTACACTAAAACTATTATTTGCAGTGCAAACAGTTTGGAGCCAGATCAGACGCCGGGTAACCCGGCGTCTGATCAGGCTCCAAACTGTTTGCCACCAAGATAAACAAGAATTATCAGAATTGTCCAAAAGTTGTTCTTTTTTACGTTTTAGTGCTTTGCGTTTGCGAACGTTTGCGTTTAAACGGGAAAGAATAACACATTCTCCACTGTAGATATTGATGTGTTAACTTACTTTAATTTTACATTTGTATAGAGATTGCCAAATGACGTTAACGTTATATACTGTTGATGCAACGTTTCTTTTAAAATTAAACATAAAAATCTCTGTTTAATATTGTTTATATTGGCCCAGTTAACAAAGTTTGGTTCGTGGCGTCAGTGATCTGGATCTAACTGTTTGTAATTGTCTGGTGATATATGCTTAACACGTTCAGTATTTACAGCTTTAGGAACATGATAGTGTCCGTTTAAAAAATTGTCTTCAAGTGTAGACAAGCAATTTGAAAAATAACGCAATTTGAAAGAAAAACAACCGTCCAAATTGCGTTACGAAGCGTGCCACTGTAACGCAAAATGAAAATCTTTTATAAATAACGTTAATATGGCAGCGTAACGAAATTTGAAAATGCGAGGCAATGTACTTTTAATATGCTGGCTCCCTAAATTTAAAAAGAAGCATTTCGTATGGGTAAGAACTTTTAAAACTGGTACTCGGACAGTAGACTCGTTTCTGATTGGTAAAATTAATTTTAACTACAGTGCTACCTCTCTAAAACGACATCCAATGGGAGACACAGATTGTGTGTGTTGTTCGGAGGGAGTCGTTATAGAGAGGGAAAATAAAAACTTGGCTTACATTTGCAAACAGATTGGATCCAGATCAGACGCCGCGTAACGCGGCGTCTGATCTGGATTCAAGCTATTTGTCACTCATAATTATATTGATTCTATCAAAATGTCCACTTATATATATATATATATGTGTTATTTTAAGAAAAACAGCAGACGACAATTTTAAGCAGTAAAATCGTTAGACATAATTGTCCGGTTTAGGGAACTGAGACAAGGGTCGTTGTAAGAAGGGAGACGATGATAGGAGGACCGTTGCAGAGAGGGAACGCTGTAATTCTAACTTTGTAACATGCTTGTTTTACATATTCGGGCTTTGGTCGTTATATACTAAGGTATCTTATCTGGATAATTCAATATATTTATCAGAACTGTGTAACATGGAAATATTTCTTATTATTGATATAGAGTATACCATATTTCTCGAAGAATTGTAATTTAATTATATGCTGCTATATGTACATGTAGTTCGTTAATTCATAATACCCTTCGTTCAAATTATGGGAGTCAGTAAATTGTTAACAAACGTTAAAAACAGCAGCAGCATCGTGTTTTCATTACTCCAGGATAATGGGACTACAAAATGCAACATAAAACTAGAATTATTGATTTCATTATTTTTTATTTATTCTTTTAATTTCATTATTTATTTATGTAACTGAATGTACTTGGTCATCTTGACCATACATGTAGGTAACACGCAAAAACACTTGATCTAATGCAATGACCAGACACTTCGTCACGTCACCCACCTAAAAATGGACTGTGAGTAACCAAGCACAAAGACAGCATATACAAGCCTTTGGCAGGCCAGTGAATGACCTTGTGTGCTTACCGGAAGATTTCATTATAGATATATCGGGGTGATATAAGGACGCGCCAGTGCGTGTCCATACATCGTCTAACATTTCATATGTAATAGTAAACAGTGCTGACCATCGTAATTTAAGACGCGGCATAACGCGGTGTCTCATCAGGGTATACACTGTAAGCCAATCATGTCATCTTTGGTAAACACTAGGCTTAAATGTGTTAATAGCTATCTTATCATCATAACCCTATTTCCTATAGACAGTTTCTAGTTTTGAAGATAGACGACCACTTAAAGCAGGTTGAAAGTAAAGCAGAATGGGCACATTCTGCTTTACTTTCAGTCTGCATTAAGCTACCATCTGCTAGAATATTGATTATAATTCTTATGATACATACAGTGGAGAATCTGTTATTCTTTCCCGTTTAAACGCAAACGTACGCAAACGCAACTCACTAAAACGTAGAAAAGAACAAATTTTGGACAATTCTGATAATTCTTGTTTATCTTGGTGGCAAACAGTTTGGAGCCTGATCAGACGCCGGGTTACCCGGCGTCTGATCTGGATCCAAACCGTTTGCACTGCAAATAATAGTTTTAGCGTAAACGCGTTTATTGGGAAATAATAACAGATTCTCCACTGTATTCTGAGTGTTTAAAGTGGAACTATTTTCTTTCTGTGGAGGAATCAATTAAATGCGTAAAATGCTTTAATGGCCTAATGGGTTAAACGCTAGTTAGAGAACGTCAGGTTCTTGAAAAATAACCTTTTCAAACAGTGTGGAGTCTCACTCTGATCTGATTCCAAAAAATTTTGCGATGAAAACAATTTTTTTAGCATAAAATAATTTATTAGGAAAGAATAACTCCTTCTTCATTGTAAGTTCTACATTATGCATTTGTGCCTAGCGTCCTATAAAAGGGACAGAGACAAACAGTGTAGACTCTGATCAGACGCCGCATTATGCGGCGTCTGATCAGAGTATACACTGTTTGCTGATAGAGATTTAAAAAAACTAAGCAAAAATGAAAATTTAGATCAGGCACCCCTGGTATTAAAATAGTCTAATCCAATATATAAGTATTGAAGAGTCTAATGGGTCCAAATTGGCTAGGAAATAAAAGCAGACAACCGTCGGCATTTCATAAACAGACAATATCACGTAAGCGCAAGGGGTGAGAGAGAAAATACAAAAACTCGCTTAGTCATATGTCATATTTGAAGTACAGATATAATAAACACGGGAAAATACTGCTGACAGAAAGTTTCAACCAGTTCAGGCTATGCATATTAATTTCCCATTATAAAGTAATTGCATTAATTTCCCATTATATATCAATGTCAAACTTAAGTTGACCGGGTTCTCAATTTGTGAATAAGACGCATGAAAATAGATGGTAATTAAGGTACAGTAAAACAGAAGTAAACTGTAAGATTCTTATAGAGATCTTGCATGGTCTACATTAAGTAGTCGCCTGTCTTCTACAAACATCTGAATGTTATACATGTATATAACTGCCTATACATACAGTGGAGAATCTGTTATTCTTTCCCAAATAAACGCGTTTACGCTAAAACTATTATTTGCAGTGCAAACAGTTTGGAGCCAGATCAGACGCCGGGTAACCCGGCGTCTGATAAGGCTCCAAACTGTTTGCCACCAAGATAAACAAGAATTATCAGAATTGTCCAAAAGTTGTTCTTTTCTACGTTTTAGTGCTTTGCGTTTGCGTACGTTTGCGTTTAAACGGGAAAGAATAACAGATTCTCCACTGTACATGTACTTACATCCTTTTAAATGCTTTAATCAAACACTTTGGATTTTGAGTTAGAGGCTTTATTCTTCATGATTAACGCGTTTATGCTAAAACCTCATTATTAGTGCCTAATTGCAATCATTTTTTAGCCTGATTAGATAGGAACATCCAGTTTCTAATAACAATTCACCGGCGGACGTAGTCGAGGGGTAAAGCACCCGGTTACGACGTCAAGAGTTGTGAGTTCGATCCCCCGCCGGACCAAGTCCTTCGGATGAGACTTTAAAACCGATGTCCGATGTTTGAATGCTTTACACTATTTCGATGATAAGAGTAGGGCATCGCGCCCGGGTTCTCTGTATCCGCTCCCCTCTCTCTGTGGCGTCCAATTAGCCAATAGACGGCGTTAACAAACAAACAGAATTCGAATAACAATTCAATGTGCATTTTAAAAGAGTGTATATATTGCCTTTTATTTTCTACATTGAAACAGTTTTTTGCAATGTTTCTTCTATCAATGTATACTATAATATCGATAAGCATATCTATAAGGACAATCCCACTGCTATTGTGAAGATCACAATAAGCAAGGTTTGCTTTCGATCCAATCCTTTTCCAAGATATTGCTAGCTTACTCTGTATTATTTATGTGTGTATATATATTTGGAATATATAAATGTGTTTAAACTTAAGAGTGTACATGTATTCAAAACTAGACGCAGTGACAGTCTTTTAAATATTGGGATGCTATATGCATGATGAAACGAATGCAGAACGCTCCTATAGGTAACTTAAAGTAACCATTTGTCTAACAGAGATTTCAGCGCATTTTAGTTTGTTAGCCGCTTGATACAAGTTCAAATGTTGTAAGAAAAATCGCTATCACAACACATTTAGCAAAGTGTAGGAAAATTAATGTACCTGTTTAAAAATACACCCATTACATTTACAAACAGTTTAGACACTGATCAGAGGGCTCCTATTGGAGCCCTCCGATCAGAGTATGCACTGTTTGTTAATTTAGAGCAGTATTTGATAAATACAAACCAGAATTCCAAGTAGACTGGTTCATGTTTTGATGATTAAAAAGATCCAATAGGGAACCTAATAACCCACTAGAGTTAATTAGTGTTGAAAGGCTTGACTACGTTCTTCATCATGGAATCTTGCGGGGAAAATTTACAATCGAAGCAGACGACATTTTAAGACAGGCGACATGGACATTTTGGCGGACTACAGTAAAGATCGTTACTCGTGCGTGGCTCACGTATCTTTCTGACAGTTAGCTGTCTTCCCTATGTAACGAAACTGTCACTGCCTGTTGACGTCTAGGAAGGTCGTCTGCTGCCATATACAGTGTCACTTCACTACGACGGCCCTCCGAACAACGATTCCCTCCTTACAACAACGCACGAGGTTGTTCCCCAAACAAGACAATTACGTCTAACTCTTTCAATGGTGCAATATCATCTGCTTAACATTGTCGTCTGCTGTTTCTTTCAAAGTTACATGTTGGAAATTTTGACAGAAGAAGCATAAAGAAGAGTGACAAACAGTGTGAACCCATATCAGACGCCGCGTTACGCGGCGTCTGATCTGGGCTCAAATTGTTTGCAAATGTAAGCTAAGTCGTGTTTATAACTCTAAGGGTATTCATTTTCCCTCCCTATAACAACTCTCTCTGATCACCACACACAATATTTGTCCCCCATTGGATATTATTTACTGTTGATCTTTGTTTTGTTGTTGAAAAAAGATACAGTGCTCTCTCTCTCTACAACGACATCCAATGGGAGACACAGATTATGTGCGTTGTTTGGAGGGAGTCGATATAGGGAGGGAAATAAAAATACAACTGCAAACAGCTTGAATCCAGATCAGACGCCACGTTACGCGCTGTCTGATCTGGATTCAAGCTGTTTATTATGTTTTTTTTGTCAAAATGTCAAAAATGCAACTTTGAGAAAAGCAGCAGACGGCAATTTTAAGCAGACGATATTGCAGAAGTAAAAGCGTTACACAGAATTCACGTGTTTGGGAAACTGTGGCAAACGTCGTTGTAGGGAGGGAATCGTTGGTGGGAGGGCCGTTGTAGGGAGGGAACACCGTACATGAACTTTGCAATGTTATTTGTGCTTGTGGTTATTGAACTGAGGTTGCGATCGTTTGTAGCTAAGACCCGAAGCCGTCACTGAAGTATATGAATAAAAGGTCAGCTTGCGCACGGAAGGACCGCACTAATTATATTACGAGAGGTGAAAGAGACGAAACGAGTTTTTAAAACTGACTGTCATCGTTGTCACGTTGCTGATACATACACAGGTAAACGGTGCGTTGGTCTACAACCCCCAAACATCATCAAAATATCATGAATTTTATTTTCTAAAACCAGCAAAATTTTTGTATCATAAATTTTGCTGGTTTAAAAAAAGTGAATTTCATGAAATTTTACAGTGGAGAATGTGTTATTCTTTCCCAATAAACGCGTTTACGCTAAAACTATTATTTTAGTGCAAACAGTTTGGAGCCAGATCAGACGCCGGGTAACCCGGCGTCTGATCAGGCTCCAAACTGTTTGCCACCAAGATAAACAAGAATTATCAGAATTGTCCAAAAGTTGTTCTTTTCTACGTTTTAGTCCTTTGCGTTTGCGTACGTTTGCGTTTAAACGGAAAAGAATAACAGATTCTCCACTGTATGATGATATTTGGATGATGTTTGGTGGGTTGTAGACCAACGCACCGTTTACTTGTGCCAGTGGATACATACAGTTGAACTTCAGTGGAAAATACCTTATTCTTTCCCATTTAAATGCATACTCTCTGAATTCTCCAACTATTGCTGCCTTGTGACATCTCTTCGGAATCATCTCTCCAAGACAATTCCAAAGAGATATCACAAAACACGGAGGTATAGAGGAATGAATAATATCCGAGACTTATCACAATATTTGTCGTACGACGTTTAATACTAGTAAGACGGGAACATAAACACTACTTGCAAAGGACGCTTATAAGCGTCATTAGGGTTCGCAACAAACAGCAATTAGGGAGTTTGATGATATGGCAACTGCGAGCAGGGTCAGCGTATAACTGCAAATGTTTGATCTTGACGAGACGCTGAGTCATTGTCTTCGACAAGAAAAGCTAAAAATTGAATTTGGTATAAACTTGCAGACGACAAATTTTAGCAGACATTATGCCAAGAGTGAAGACCCTGATTAGAGGGCTTAAGCAGGTTCCTCTGATATAGGTCTACACTGTTTGCAAAGGACAGCTATTACTAGATTTTTCACAGGTACACTGTTGCTCCTGTAGGAACTTTCTCTTTTTATGTTTGTTCTCCATTAAACAACCATCTGACTTTATAAATTGTCAGGACTGCCATTATTTCTTCAGATTTTTCTTAAATCTTTTGGTTTTTATCCTAGCAGATGGAAGCTAAAAGCAGACTGAAAGTAAAGCAGAGTGTGCCTTAAGGCACATTCTGCTTTACTTTCAACCTGCTTTAAGTAATCGCGCTTGAAAAATAGATAATTTTGAATTGCAAATTCAACTTATGACAGCCCTGAATTGCCATACTTTTCTAAAACGATCACAGCTTAACACGAGTTTTACGCCATTTGTTCTCCAGTAAACAACCATCTGACTTTATAAATTGCCATACTTTTCTAAAACGATCACAGCTTAACACGAGTTTTGGCCATTTGTTCTCCAGTAAACAACCATCAGACTTTATAAATTGCCATACTTTTCTAAAACGATCACAGCTGAACACGAATTTTACGCCATTTGTTCTCCAGTAAACAACCATCTGACTTTATAAATTGCCATACTTTTCTAAAACGATCACAGCTTAACACGAGTTTTTCGCCATTTGTTCTCCAGTAAACAACCATCAGACTTTATAAATTGCCATACTTTTCTAAAACGATCACAGCTGAACACGAATTTTACGCCATTTGTTCTCCAGTAAACAACCATCTGACTTTATAAATTGCCATACTTTTCTAAAACGATCACAGCTTAACACGAGTTTTACGCCATTTGTTCTCCAGTAAACAACCATCTGACTTTATAAATTGCCATACTTTTCTAAAACGATCACAGCTTAACACGAGTTTAACGCCATTTGTTCTCCAGTAAACAACCATCTGACTTTATAAATTGCCATACTTTTCTAAAACGATCACAGCTGAACACGAATTTTACGCCATTTGTTCTCCAGTAAACAACCATCTGACTTTATAAATTGCCATACTTTTCTAAAACGATCACAGCTTAACACGAGTTTTACGCCATTTGTTCTCCAGTAAACAACCATCTGACTTTATAAATTGCCATACTTTTCTAAAACGATCACAGCTTAACACGAATTTTAGGCCATTTGTTCTCCAGTAAACAACCATCTGACTTTATAAATTCCCATACTTTTCTAAAACGATCACAGCTTAACACGAGTTTAACGCCATTTGTTCTCCAGTAAACAACCATCTAATTTTATAAATTGCCATACTTTTCTAAAACAATCACAGCTTAACACGAGTTTTAGCCATTTGTTCTCCAGTAAACAACCATCTGACTTTATAAATTGCCATACTTTTCTAAAACGATCACAGCTTAACACGAGTTTTACGCCATTTGTTCTCCAGTAAACAACCATCTGACTTTATAAATTGCCATACTTTTCTAAAACGATCACAGCTTAACACGAATTTTAGGCCATTTGTTCTCCAGTAAACAACCATCTAATTTTATAAATTGCCATACTTTTCTAAAACGATCACAGCTTAACACGAGTTTTACGCCATTTGTTCTCCATTAAACAACCATCTGACTTTATAAATTGCCATACTTTTCACCAGTTAAGACGTAAAGTTGACAAATTTTGACCTTGAAGATGACACATTTTATAATTATTATGATTTATATAGGAGAGCCTAATTGGTGTTCCATACCCTCTATACTTGCACCTTAAAAAGCGACAGCAAATTGTCAAATTTGAGAATAAACAACAAACAAGGCAGATAAGTATTGGGTCAAGAATAAACAACAAACAAGGGAGATAAGTATCAGTATTTGTTTTCATATTGCCTTTAAACCAGACTATTTAAAACTTCACGCTTCACTGGCAGCAGATCCATGTATACACTATATTCATGCCTACATCGCAACGTCACATATTTTCAGATACATGGTCAATGAAACCAAATTTAGTTTTTTTTCTGCTTTCCCCCCACGGAGTACTCACAGAGTACTTAGACTGTTCTAAGTACTCCGTGTTTTCCCCCTATTTCTTAATATTAACTCTTTCAACTACATGGACCTGTTTTAAAATATACTTATTCAATTTGCAAACAATGTAGACCCAGATCAGAGGGCTCCTGTACGAGCCCTCTGATCTGGGTCAACACTGTTTGCTAATTTAGACCAGTATTTATTAAACTACCCGGCATTCACAGTAGACTGGTTTGTGTTTTGGTAATAAAAATATCCATAATGGAACTTAACCCACAAAAGTTACTTAGTGTTGAAAAGTTGTCTTTAACTTGATACTCTGCATAGGGAAACAATGCTTTCATAATTATCTCCCCTGCAAAGCTAAATCTAGATTTGCAAACAGTTCTGATCCAGATCAGATGCCAAGTAGCTTTTTTTGACAGCCCTAACTACCTTTATACAGTCAAAATAATGTGTAAACCAAATTTAAAATGTCTGTTTTTACTAAATTTAACATATTGAACTAAAATTGTCCTAAACAGAATTTATTTTAAAACCTAAACATGCCTTCATTGACCAAGTATCTCCTATTTATATTAAATTTCATCAAAATATGTCCATTTCTTATTTACAGCACGATAATAATATTTATAGTATGTATAAAAGGCAGGAAAATAAAAACACGTATGATATGATTACAAAGGATGATGGTTACAATGATTCAGCACTGTTTCGGTTAAGATTTTAACTCATTAACCCCCATAAAAACCACCTTTTTATGCCTTTAATTTGTTTCCTCCCTTACAGAAAATAGCCATTAATATGTAACTTATGAAATATTCTCTATATCCTAGCAGATGGTAGTTTTAATCAGATTTAAAATAAAGCAGAAAGCATCTGTTAGGATATATGTAGTAAATTCATTATTTCTTATGATGCATAATCATGACTGATTAGACTGGAACTTTTTTCTTCAGTAGAGAACTAAGTTGAAGACCTAAAACGGAGAATTATTGGAGATATGGTTTAAGCTGTCAAAAGTTTGTAGATAATGAATTAACCCCATTAATATTCCTTTTAATGCCTTTAATTAATTCCTCTGCTGAAGAAAAGAGTTCCACTTTATATTGCCATGAATATATACCATAAGAAGTAGTTTCTATACCCCAGTAGATAGAAACTACAAGTATGCTGAAAGTAAAGCAGAATGCACCTTAAGGTGCATTCTGATTTACTTTCAACCTGCTTTTAGTGGTCAACTATCTTCAATTCAAGAAACTGGCTATAGGGGAAAAGGTTCACTGTTCCTCATAGAAATTATTTCATTCTTTTATCACATCTTCATAGGGAGCCATCTCCTACAATTTGACAGATGACTGCTTAAAGCATGTTGAATGTACGAGTTACAGTCCACTTTAACAAACAAGCTGTCTGAAAGCCAGCTGGGGGAGGGCTAAAATCATGATTTCTGTTTATGATTCAAAGGCTGAACATACTATATACTGGAATACAAACACAGGGATTCACAAACATATGTAACAGTACTCCAGAAGAGTGTCCTACGGATTCCCCAAAATAATTTCCATCAAATCCTATGTTGTGACTACTCATTAGAATCGTCTCGAAGAGACGATTCTAATGAGTAGCCACAACATAGGGTTTGATGGAGAAATAAGAAAGTTATTTTTTTTAAATACTTGGCTAATCTGGAGCTCTGGGTAAAAATTACATACAAAATGCATAATATACAAAACACGCTTTGATAGCACAGACACAGAACGGATGAAACATTTTTTAACAAATGCATGACAAAAATGTGTAGTATAAATAAATAACAACAAAATGGAATCATGATTAATCGTCTTTTTTTCTAAATAAAAAAAAGAAAAAAATATAAAGAGAGATATAAACCTTGTCAGGAGAAAAAGGGGTATGTAGACATGGTACAAGCCAATTAGGTCAGTCATCGGTTCTGGGTCTACACCACTTGTCATGTCAGCATCAACAATATTTTCTTAATGCTGCTACAAATAGTTCAGACCCTGGTCAGATAATTGACAAAGGTCTACATTGTTTGTCGCTTTTAAGCAATGCAGACTTTGATACAATGGAAAATAAAAGGTCCGTAAGGGTTGATACCGTAATTACCCTAAAAGGTCCGTAAGGGTTGATACCCTAATTACCTTAACCCTTTGAACCCTAGTCCCGCATATAGGCGTCCTTTGCAAACAGTGTACATGTGAATAGTACACTTGTCATATGCAAACAGTGAAGACCCAGATCAGAGGGCTCCGAAAGGAGCCCTCTGACCAGGGTCTTCACTGTTTGTCATAATGCCAAACATGGACAAAAACAACCCTTAAAAGACAGAAATGGACTAGACTAAAATGGAAACGGGAATTGTTTATTTAAAGTTTCAGGGAGGAAAGAGTTAAGTATTGGGACAGACAGGCATGAGCAAACAGTGTAGACCCTGATCAGACTGCTCCTGAAGGAGCAGTCTGATCAGGGTCTACACTGTTTGCCATTCAGTTTGCAGCTTTTAGACAAATTACTGTGTGATAAAAGCAGCTAGTTCAATTTTTATTGACAACTACAGCAGCTATACGAGTGACCCCATTTTTAGGAATTCTACGTTATTATGTCTAATGACCCATTTTTCGTGTGACAAGACTCAAGTATAACATCACAGGCTTTATAGTTAGTTTTAACCCTTTCTCTCATGGTTCAAGTGTCCATCCATTACTCAATAGATCTATACACCTTTTTACGCATTTGATTTATTCCTCCACTAAAATACTTTTCAGACTTATGCACAGGTCCATGGTGTTGAAACAGGGCTGCCATTTTTCAAGATTTTTCCTAAGTCTTCGGATTTTTTTCTAGTACATGATAGCTTAAAGCAGGCAGAAAGTAAAGCAGAAAGTGCCTTAAGGCGCATTCTGCTTTACTTCCAGCCTACTTTAAGTAGTCACATGCCAACAAAACTAGAAATAGGCTATGGGGTAAAGGTACGATATGTAAACTCACACTTGAAAAATGCTAATTTGGAAATCTTAGGATTCTTCATGTCAACTCATGGCAGCCCTGTTGAAAGAGTTAATGAAATATGGGTAAAGGAAAGAAAGGGCTTGTCAATGTCAAATAGACAAAGTAGTGAAAAGGTGTGGCTAAGTGGCAAAGGGTTAACAGGTCAATGAAAAAAACCCAAAACTCTTCACTAGAACAGTAAGTCTTTGAACAGCTAGTTGTGAAATCTAGATAACCTTTGCCATCAGTCAGGATCAAAGTTGTTTGCCACACTGAAAATGTTTTGAAAATAAATTTTGAAAATTTCAATTTTTAAAACATCAGCAGACGACAATTATTGCAGACGGAAATAATTACCCAGCACTTAAAGGTTAACTGAGCCAAAACTGGCAAATAACAACTATCATAAAAGTGCAAGTATATTATTTTTTCCATTGCCTTTGCAAAAATATGTCCAGTGTAACAGTCAAAGAACAAATGAGTTATTCAGATTTATCTCCCTTGATGGCCTTGAACTTAAAGAACAAATGAATGATTCAGATTTATCTCCCTTGATCTTAAAAGAACAAACGGCTTATTCAGATTTATCTCCCTTGAACTTAAGAAACAAATGAGTTATTCAGATTTATCTCCTTTGGACTAACTGAAATATGTAATTCAACAATTTCTATGAAGCAATGTTTTGGAATGCAAAGAGGACTCCAGGGTAAAAGTAAATGAAATCTTTCACAGTTTTAACATAAGGAATATCAGGGCTCCAGATAAAGGGGGTACTTCAAAAAAATATAAAAAGAATTGTGCATTAAACCCTATGGTGTCACTCCTCATTAGAATCGTCTCAAAGAGACAATTCTAATGAGTAGTAAAACCATAGGATTTGGTGCTGAAATAAGAGAGAAAATGCTTTGATTCTCTCGGTTTACTCCCTCTTATCATGAGCCCTGGAAGATGTCAATATTGTCTTGGATATACTCCAGATACATGCGCAATAAATACAAGTCTTCCTTTTTCTGTTTATCATGACATGATGTTATTCAACTCTTAGCCCACTAGCGGTGAAACCATGATAACCTTCTATATCTGTATCAATACAGTATATCCTCTCTATTACGACCACTAAGATGTGTCAAATATTAATCGTTGAAGACAGGTGATTGCTTAAAGCAATGTGAAAGTAAAACAGAAAGCTCCTCCCGGAGCTTTCTGTTTCACTTTCACATAGCTTTAAGCTGTCACCTGTCCTTTATATGGACAATTAGGTCATATTAGATCAGGGACTTCACTGTTTGCAAAGGACGGGAACCTTTTGCAAACAGTTTGGACCCTGATGTGATGCCGTGTAACACTGCATCTCATCAGCATCCAAACTGTTTGAAACTTTGATCCTGCTTCAATTGGATATTTAGAAAATTCTATTTTTAGAATATCAGCAGCCAATATTAAGATTTGTTGCAGACGAAAAGATTACCCAGCCTGCAAAGAGTTTCAAACTTTGTGTCTCTCAGCATATAGGGATACAGATCATACAGTACTGATCTCTCGAACAAAGATTATTTATGTACTTAACCCATTACCACATACCCCGTTTCTTATTTTAAAGACAGGTAACCACTTAAAGCAGGCTGGAAGTAAAGCGGAATGTGCCTTAAGGCTTATTCTGTTTTACTTTCAACCTGCTTTAAAAAGGTCACCTGTTCTGAAAACAAGAAACAGGGTATGGGGTAATGGGTTAATTGGCATACTGACTATGGTTTTTTCTATTTCCTGATTGTGGATGTGAGATTAAGGGGGTAGATGAGAGTGGTTAAAAATCAAGATTGAAATGTCTGAAGATCTCTCATGGCCTTAATGACTTATCAACATGAATAATATTTACATGAAGTTTACATTCACTTTCACAACCACTACACTGCTTAACCCTTTCCCCCATAGAAGCGACTTTTAGCGTATTTAATTTATTCCTCCGCTGAAGAAAATAGTTCCAGTTTATACACTCATGAACAATTACCACTACCAATATTTTATATAGCCTAGCAGATTTTAGCTTAAAGAAGGCTAACAGTAAAGCAGAATGTGCCTTAAGGCAAATTCTGATTTACTTTCAACTTGCTTTAAGTGGTCATCTGTCATTAAAAGTAGAAACAGGCTATGAGGTAAAGGGTTGAAATGCAATGCCAAGAATAGGTTTGTTTTGTAGTCCAGCCCATGTTATATATCTCCCTAACATGGAATATTGACTTATAATACCCTCTCATGTATGTAATATGACTTATAATACCCTTTCATGCATGTAATATAAGTATTGTTTTACCTCAAAAATAAAAATTTCTCCACAAAAATCCTAGGTTGTGACTACTCATTGGAATTCACATATTTACATGAATCTATTGAGAAATCATGCGTCGTAAGATTTGAAGGAAAAATAAAAGGATTCAGAGATTTTAAAACTCCCCCAGATAGTAACTATGATTGGGTATTACAAGTGTAAATTCTGCTCAAAAAGGGGAATAAACCTAGATTACTTAAACAGAAAGATACTGGTATCAGTTATCCCCCCCCCACTGAAAACAGTGTAGACCAAGATCAGACATCTCCTTCCAAGTCTGTATGGTTTTCTTAAAGGATCCGTCTTGACACAAGTCTGCATTTCTTTCCTGGGGAAATCTGTCTTTTATTTCATTACCCAATGTAATAGCTCAGATAAAAGATGTTCAGAATCAGGGCTGCCATAATTTCATCTTGAAAAATCCTAAAATTTCCATTTTTTTTATTTTTCAATCGTGATTACTTAAAGCAGGTTAAAAGTAAAGCAGAATGCGCCTTTAGGCGCATTCTGCTTTACTTTCAGCCTGCTTTAAGCTACCATCTGTTCGAATAAAATCCGTAGATTTCGGAAAAATCAGGAAAAATGGCAGCCCTGCATAATGGGCGGAGTTTTATATATGAATATTCAGCGAGAGAGAGAAGGGGTTAAAATCCATCATACACCTACAGCTGATAAAATGCTACGAAGAAAAGGTCTGTCCATTTGCACAATAATTACTGTACATATTCTAGACACCCCTACTACATCACAAGACAGGGTTCACATGACAGTCCTCACTGACCACAGATACGCATTCACCATACACGGTCAAACTTCCCATAGCTCAAACTCGCTGATCTTGATTTTTTCCCTGTATTTCTACAGTTTAACCCTTTCCCTTATAGAAGTGCCTTTTAGCGCATTCATATTATTCCTCCGCTGAAAATATAGTTCCAAATCAAACAGTCATGAATATGCACCATAAGAAATATGTTCTACATCTGAGGAAATGGTAGCTTAAAGCAAGCTGAAAGTAAAGTACAATGTGCCTAGTGGCGCATTCTGCTTTACTGTCAACCTGTTTTAAGTGGTCACCTGTTTTCAAAATAGAAAAAGGTTATGGGGTTAAGGGTTTAATTTCATTACATGTATTTCCTGATCTCTTATGTGGAACATATCCTTATTTCAAAGTTAAAAAGGTGGCTTCAAGCAACGTTTTAACTATGAAATACGAATATTTCTACAGTTTACTTTCATTCTTTTGTGCTTACTTAAGTGGAATATTTCCTTATTTCAAATTTAAAACATGGCTTCAAGCCTCCATCTTTAATTTCATTATTTTGTGTTTCTTAAGTGGAACATATCCTTATTTCAGTTTTATCTTTGAAATACTGATATGTTTGACCAACGCGAGTTGGAGATATCGAAGTCTGACTGTATTTTAACATATGAATTGTGGAAGTTTTTAATATAAACCACGTCTCCTGATAAGAGGGAGTAAACTAAGCAGTTTCCAAAATGCATTTCTTTAAGTCTGCACCAAAGCATATGGCGTGATTACTCATTAGAATCATCTCTTTGAGACCATTCTAATGAGTAGTCACACCTTAGGGTTTCAAGCAGATACAGTGGACAAGTCAATATTCTTTCCCAATAAATAATTCTACCTTAAAACTATAATTTCCAATGCAAACAGTTTGGAGCCAGATCAGATGCCGGGTTACCCGGCATCTGATCAGGCTGCAAACTGTTTGATGCAAAAAATTAAAATAAGTCATCATAAATGTTCTTAAAGTGGTCATATTCTCAATTTTACTGCAATGTATTTGGGTCTCCTTTACATTCAAAGGGAGAGAATTATGTCTTCTCAACTATAGAAGGATCTTTGGATACCCTCCCCTTACCTGGAGATTCGCAAACAGCAAAACAAAACATGATGAATGATATTCGTAATAAAAATATTTTTTGTCACTTGTAGACTATATTCTTTCCACATAATTTGTTTCATTAACCCACTTATGCCTAGTGTCCACTTAAATGGGGCCTTGCAAACAGAGTACACCCAGATAAAGGGAGTATTTCAAAAACTAAAATCTTTATTTCTACATTAAACCCTATGGTGTTACTAATCATTAGAATCGTCTCTTCGAGACGATTCTAATGAGTAGTTACACCGTAGGATTTGGTACTGCAGTCTCTCAACAGGAGTCTGCTCTATTGTTCAGGGCTCCAGATAAGAAGGAGTTTACTGAACAAATTCAGTATTTTCTCACTCATTTCAGCACCAAATCCTATGGTGTTACTACTCGTAAGAATCGTCTCAAAGAGACGGTTCTAATGAGTGGTAAGACCATAGGGTTTAATGCAGAAATAAAGATTTTAGTTTTTGAAAAACTACCCTTATCTGGAGCCCTGACTGTTGCTACCATTTATGCAATTTCAACTACATGGAAACATTGCATTATCTATATTATATTTGTAGCACCCCTATTATCGATAGTGAGTCTATACAGCCAAGGCATTTGGAAGAGTTCATTGAGAATTTTCCAGGCATAAATGGGTTAAGTGTTCTGATTATCAGTCACAAAAATGGGTTAGGCCAAGCGAAATTGAAGCTGATTTTATCGATCAGGTTCCATCCTGTCAGCAGTCCATAGGCTGGGAGTCTGGCGCAGGTGAAGTAATCACCTATCACATACAGGGTTCCAGAAAAGGGGAGCCATTTCAAAACTAGAATTATTCAAGTCTGCACCTAACCCTATAGTGTGACCACTCATTAGAATCGTCTCTTCGAGACGATTCTAATGAGTGGTCACACCAGACGGTTTGGTGCAGACATGAAGGAGAAAATGTTGGAAAACTAGTTTACTCCTTCTTATCTAGAGCCCTGATTGCCATACACATGTGTTCAGCTTGGAAGTTCACCTTTACAGGAATTAAATCCATTTATAAATAGTAGTTTCACAGCCTTTTTAAGTATACACAATTGTGTTCATTTTCATGCATGCTGAATAACTGGAATGGTGTTCTCAATGTTCCAGTAAATATCTAAACAAGCATGCCTGCCCGTTCCATTAGGTTCCAAAAATAATCACATATTGATTCACTCGCATGAATCAAACACTGTCCATGCAAAAGCATCATCCTTTTCTGACTGTATACTGTTTAAAAAGTTTCACTGATAAAATGCTGAGTTGTCTCCCTTGGGCCATGACACTAAGAGTTATGGCCCTTGATGAAATGCTTGTTTTGAGTTATTTTTACACATTTGGATTGACAGCAGTATTACACAATGCTAGGCTATTATCATCTTTGTTGATATTCTGGTAGAGGTTTGACTATTCCCTCTGTAATGAGACAATAAATAAAATATATTTAACAGAGTACAAGATATGGAAAGTACAGTATAACACCATTTAAAACAGGGCTGCCATAAGTTGTTCATAAAAATCCTAAGATTTCAAATTGTCAATTTTTCAGACGCAATTTTACTAATCGTACATTTATTCCATATGCTGTTTCTTGTTTTGAGGACACATGACTGCTTAAAACAGACTGAAAGTAAAGCAGAATGCGCCTTAGGGCGCATTCTGCTTTACATTCAGCCTGTTTTAAGCTACGATCTGCTAGGATAAGAATCCAAATACTTAGGAAAAATCCGGAGAAATGGCAGCCCTGTTAAAAGCCCCTGTTGTGGGGGCAAATTCCAAAAGGTGAAACAGTATTACCATGGCAAACAGTTTGGCTCCTGATGAGTCGCCACATAAAGCGGCGTCTCATCAGGAGCCGAACAATCTAACCCTATTTTAAAAGAATAGACAACAAATGTAGCACATGAAAACTACATCTAACATACATAGCTTTAACAGAGTCAAAGTCTGACAGTTTCAGCTGAGTTCAGTGTCACAAATACTTGCTTATAGTATCTTTATCTTAACCCTTTCCCCCATAGAAGCGACTTTTAGCATATTTAATTTATTCCTCCGCTGAAGAAAAAAGTTCCAGTTTATACCCTCATGAACAATTACCATTTCACATATTTTATAGAGCCTAGCAGATTTTAGCTTAAAGCAGGCTGAAAGTAAAGCAGAATGTGCCTTAAGGCACATTCTGCTTTACTTTCAACCTGCTTTAGGTGGTCACCTGTCTTTAAAACTAGAAACAGGCTATGAGGTAAAGGGTTAAAGAGTCCCTCAATAAATCCAACTATAATTATAAACACTCAGGTAATATCCTGTTAACATACAAGCCTTGCAGCTTAATATCAAGTTCTTGACACGACATATTTGCAACATTCAAAATCACTTAATTACACATTTACACAAGTGTTGAGACAGACCCTTCTCCTGCTAAAAGTGTACATTGATGCTTTTTGAAGTAAGTGTAGACCTATATCAGACAGCCCCTAAAGGAGCCTGATCTTGGTCAGCACTTTTTTTTATAAGATAATTATGTCTGACAGGAGTTTATATTATTTCTCGTAGAAAAGTTTCCTTATTAATTAGCCAATGTAATAGTTCAGAATGATAGATGATTATAGTGCAGAACTTTATATATGAATATTATAGCAGGAGATGAGTAGGTTAAGGAAAAGACTTACCTTGAAAACACCTAATAATTGCTTCACAAACAAACTTGTACTGATTCTGAAAGAACACAAAAATGTTCACTTATAAACCATGTCAAAAGGGAGATAATCTTGCAAAATCATGCAAAAATGATCACTTATAAACCATGTCCAAAGGGAGATAATCCTGCAAAAATGATCACTTATAAACCATGTCCAAAGGGAGATAATCTTGCAAAAATAAATGTCAAGATCTACTGAATCATTTAAAGAAACTTGCACAAACCAAACTTGTTCTTGAAATTCTAACACCAAAATATCTGACAGGTATAATACTGAAATTGAATTTAAATTGCAGCACAGTAGCCCGTTTCATCTTGGTTTAACCCATTACCCCATAAATACGCCTTTTAACGCCTTAATTTATTCCTCCACTGAGGAAAAAGGTAACAATTTATACAGTTATGAATATGTATGATAAGAATTGTTTTCTATATTCTAGCAGAAGGTAGCTTAAAGCTGGCTGAAAGTCGAGCAGAATGAGCCCTAATGCACATTCTGCTTTACATTCAACCTGCTTTAAGTAAGTGGTCACCTATTTCTAAAACTAGAATCGGGCTATGGGGTAATGGGTTAAGCTTTCTACTTTACTTTCATCTTGCTTTTTAAAAGCAGCCGCCTGTACATGTACTTATAACCATTAGAAGGTCCCAACTTTAGTGCATTTATCTGGACAATGTAGAAGTGTACTTAGGCCCTAAGGTGGAAGAGTTGATGAACAAGGGCCACTATGGCCCTAAATCGCTCACCTGGTAACCATGTAACCATGTACACCGTGTGACCTAGTTTTTGACCGGGCATGACCCTCATTCTAACTTTACCTTCATGAAGATTCAATGAATTTTGTAGTCTCTAGAGTGTTAACGAGGTTTTTGGATGATTTGACCTAGTGACCTAGTTTTTGACAAGACATAAGCCACATTTGAACTTGACCTATATTTCATTGAGGCAAACCTTTTCATCAAGTTTTATGAAGATCAAATGAAATTTGTAGTCTCTAGAGTGTTAATAAGGTTTTTCGATGATTCGACCTAGTGACCTAGTTTTTGACAGGACATGACCCACATTTTAACTTGACCTAGATTTCATTGAGGCAAACATTTTGATGAAATTTGTAGTCTCTAGAGTGTTAACAAGGTTTTTCGAAGATTTGACCTAGTGACCTAGTTTTTGACCGGACATGACCCACATTCAAACTTGTCCTAGATTTCATTAAGGCAATCATATTGATGAAGTTTCATGAAGATCCAATGAAATTTGTAGCCTCTAGAGTGTTAACAAGGTTTTTCGATAATTTGACCTAGTGATCTAGTTTTTGACCGAACATGACCCACATTCGAACTTGACCTAGATTTCATTAAGGCAAACATTTTGATGAAGTTTCATGAAGATCCAATGAAATTTGTAGTCTCTAGAGTGTTAACAATGCATGACCCACATTCAAACTTGGCCTAGATTTCATTGAGGCAATCATATTGATGAAGTTTCATGAAGATCCAATGAAATTTGTAGCCTCTAGAGTGTTAACAAGGTTTTTCGATAATTTGACCTAGTGACCTAGTTTTTGACCGGACATGACCCACATTCGAACTTGACCTAGATTTCATTGAGGCAAACATTGTGACCAAGTTTCATTAAGATCCAATGAGATTTGAACCTGCTAGAGTGTTAACGAACAATTGTGAACGGACGGACGAACAGACGAGGGATACATAGTGCAAAAAAGTTTAGCGGGGTTATTTTTTATGTACATTTGACACTTGTGAGGTTCGCATTAACAGTACAGACGAGAGATACATTGTGCACAATTCATAGTGGGGTTCACCTCTAAATTTAACTGTAAACCACAACTGGCTTTCAAAATTTACCTTGTAAGATACAATACAACAAGAGGGCCAGAATGGCCTTTAATCGCTCACCTGTACATGGTGATGGGTCAGTGATTTCAGAAAAGAAGATTTGTGAAACTTTTACCCACGGGCGGGGCCACTTTTGACCCCAGGGACATAATATGAATGCTCTTGATACAGGACCTGTAGACGATGCTATGTGCCAACAAGGGCCACTATGGCCCTAAATCGCTCACCTGGTACACAATGGCAAACTTGACCTATAGTGACCTAGATTATGACTGGACATGTATACCCACAATCAACCTCTAGAGTGTAAACAAGATTTTCCAATGATTTGACCTAGTGACCTAGTTTTTAACCGGACATGACCCATATTCTAACTTGACTTAGATATCGATGAGACAAACATTCTGACCAAATTTCATCAAGATCCAATGAGATTTGTAGCCTCTAGAGTGTTAACAAGGTTTTTCTATGATTTGACCTAGTGACCTAGTTTTTGACCGGACATGACTCATATTCAAACTTGACCTAGATATCAATGAGACAAACATTCTGACCAAGTTTCATCAAGATCCAATGAGATTTGTAGCCTAAAGCTTGTTAACAAGGTTTTTCTATGATTTGACCTAGTGACCTAGTTTTTGACCGGACATGACCCACATTCGAACTTGACCTAGATTTGATCAAGACAAATATTGTCATAAAGTTTCATGATGATCGGATGAAATTTATAGCCGCTAGAGTGTTCACAAGGTTTTTCTATGATTTGACCTAGTGACCTAGTTTTTGACCGGACATGACCCACATTCGAACTTGACCTAGATTTTATCAAGACAAACATTGTCATGAATTTTCATGAAGATCGGATGAAATTTGTAGCCGTTAGAGTGTTCACAAGGTTTTTCTACAATTTGACCTAGTGACCTAGTTTTTGACCGGACATGACCCACATTCGAACTTGACCTAGATTTCATCAAGACAAACATTGTCATGAAGTTTCATGAAGATCGGATGAAATTTGTAGCCGCTAGAGTGTTCACAACCAATTGTGAACGGACAGACGACGGACGACGGACATCCAGCGATCCTAAAAGCTCACCTTGGCACTTCGTGCCAGGTGAGCTAAAAATCTAAGCTCAGTGTACTATGATTTCAGACAAGAAGATTTTTAGTTTTCATTGAAAAAAATCTATGTTTAGCTCTGGTGACCCAGATATGCAACAGACCGGAACCAATTCATCAACATATGTGAAAGACCTCTAGACATTACATCATGCAAAATATCTAAGCTCTAGCCATATTTATTTCAAAGAACAAGACTGCGCGTTCAATAAACGATTATGCCCCCGGTGGCATCCTTGACAATATATTCTGAATCTTTTCTAAGTCCAAATTAGGTCAAGGTCAAGGTCAAACTGAGCTTGGGTATTACTGGTGGGTTGGTTTAGGTCCAAGGCAATAACTGTATAAGTATAGAAGCATTGTAGTAAGTAGTGTTGATGCTAGACGAAACGGTAAAATCTAGTTAACCAAGAAATAGCCCATTCAAAATATTCTAAGTCCAAATTAGGTCAAGGTCAAGGTCAAAATCAAGGTTGGGTGATATTGATGGATAGGGAATGGTCCAAGGCAACAACTGTATAAGTAATCCAAGCATTGGAGTAAGCGGTGTTGATGCTAGACAAAACGGTAAAATCTAGTTAACCAAGAAATAGCCCATTCAAAATATTCTAAGTCCAAATTAGGTCAAGGTCAAAATCAAGGTAGGGTATTATTGGTGGCTAGGGAATGGTCCAAGGCAACAACTGTATAAGTATCTAAGCATTTGAATAAGTGGTGTTGAAGCTAGACAAAACGGTAAAATCTACTTAACCTGGTTACGGACGGACGGACGGAAGGACGGACGGAAGGACGGACAGGACGATTACTATATGCTCCCGCATCTGTCGATGCCGGGGGCATAAAAATGTGTTTGAAAATTTCACTATATAACTCCATGTAAAATGGCGACACCTGGGCTTGGGCCAAATTTGACCCCAGTGGCAAAATTTGAACAAATTTGATAGAGGACCTGTAGACGATGCTATGTGCAAAATATCTAAGCTAAGTGTATTTTGGTTTCAGACAAGATTTTTAATTTTTTTTTAAAAAATCTATTTTTAGCTCCAGTGACCAAATATTCAACACACCGGAACCAATTCGACAACATATGTGAAGGACCTCTAGACGTTACACCATGCCAAATATCAAAGCTCTGGACAAAATGGTTTCAGAGAAAAATGTGTTTGAACATTTCACTATAACTCTACGTAAAACAGCGACCCCCGGGGCGGGGCCAATTTTGGTCCCAGGAACAAAATTTGAACAACTTTAATAGAGAACCTGTAGACAATGCTATGTGCAAAATATCTAAGCTCAGTGTATTTTGGTTTCAGACAAGTAGATTTTTTAAAGTTTTCATTGAAAAAATCTATTTTTAGCTCCAGTGACCCAGATATTCAACAGACCGGAACCAATTCGTCAACATATGTGAAGAACCTTTAGACATTACACATTGCCAAATATAAAAGCTCTGGCCATAATGGTTTCAGAGAAAAATGTTTGAACATTTCACTATATAACTCTATGTAAAATGGTGACCCCGGGGCGGGGCCAATTTTGACCCCAGGGTCAAACTTTGAACAATCTTGATAGAGGACCTATAGATGATGCCATGTGCCAAATATCTAAGCTCTGGCCCTTGTGGTTTTTGACAAGAAGATTTTTTAAGATTTCCTAATTTTTTCACTTTGGTTGCCATAGCAACCAGAATTCTGCATTGTTTCAAATACTTTGAACAACTTTGAAAGAGCTTGACCCAAGGAACATTCCTGTGAAGTTTGGTTGCAATCAGGCATGTGGTTTTGAACAAGAAGATGTTTGAACAATTCACTAAATATCTCTTTGTAAAACGGTGACCCTCGGGGCGGGGCCAATTTTGACCCCAGGGTCAAACTTTGAACAATCTTGATAGAGGACCTATAGATGATACTATGTGCCACATATCTAAGCTGTAGCCTTTGTGGTTTTTGACAAGAAGATTTTTTAAGATTTCCTTATTTTTTCACTTTGGTTGCCATGGCAACCAGAGTTCTGCATTGTTTCAAATTCTTTGAACAAGTTTGAAAGAGCTTGACCCAAGGAACATTCCTGTGAAGTATGGTTGCAATCAGGCATGTGGTTTTGAAGAAGAAGATGTTTGAACATTTCACTATATAACTCTATGTAAAATGGTGCCCCCCGGGGCGGGGCCAATTTTGACCCCAGGGTCATACTTTGAACAATCTTGATAGAGGACCTATAGATGATACTATGTGCCAAATATCTAAGCTGTAGCCTTTGTGGTTTTTGACACGAAGATTTTTTAAGATTTCCTTATTTTTTCACTTTGGTTGCCATGGCAACCAGAATTCTGCATTGTTTCAAATACTTTGAACAACTTTGAAAGAGCTTGACCCAAGGAACATTCCTGTAAAGTTTGGTTGCAATCAGGCAAGCGGTTTTGAAGAAGAAGATGTTTGTAGAAATTGTTGACGCACGACGGACAAAGACCGACCACAAAAGCTCACCTTGAGCACTTTGTGCTCAGGTGAGCTAATAATACAATATAATTTAATCCAAATACATATAATACAAGGGCCACTATGGCCCTAAATCGCTCACCTGGTAACCATGTAACCATGTACACTGTGTGACCTAGTTTTTGACCGGGCATGACCCTCATTCTAACTTGACCTCGATTTCAATGAGACAAACATTTTGTTCAAGTTTCATGAAGATTCAATGAATTTTGTTGTCTCTAGAGTGTTAACGAGGTTTTTGGATGATTTGACCTAGTGACCTAGTTTTTGACAAGACATTAGCCACATTTGAACTTGACCTATATTTTATTGAGGCAAACCTTTTCATCAAGTTTTATGAAGATCAAATGAAATTTGTAGTCTCTAGAGTGTTAATAAGGTTTTTCGATGATTCGACCTAGTGACCTAGTTTTTGACCGGACATGACTCACATTTTAACTTGACCTAGATTTCATTGAGGCAAACATTTTGATGAAATTTGTAGTCTCTAGAGTGTTAACAAGGTTTTTCGAAGTTTTGACCTAGTGACCTAGTTTTTGACCGGACATGACCCACATTCAAACTTGTCCTAGATTTCATTGAGGCAATCATATTGATGAAGTTTCATGAAGATCCAATGAAATTTGTAGCCTCTAGAGTGTTAACAAGGTTTTTCGATAATTTGACCTAGTGACCTAGTTTTTGACCGGACATGACCCACATTCGAACCTGGCCTAGATTTCATTGAGGCAATCATATTGATGAAGTTTCATGAAGATACAGTGAAATTTGTAGCCTCTAGAGTGTTAACAAGGCTTTTCAATAATTTGACCTAGTGACCTAGTTTTTGACCCACATTCGAACTTGACCTAGATTTCATTGAGGCAAACATTGTGACCAAGTTTCATCAAGATCCAATGAGATTTGAACCTGCTAGAGTGTTAACGAACAATTGTGAACGGACAGACAGACAGACAGACGACGGACATCCAGCGATCCTAAAAGCTCACCTTGGCACTACGTGCCAGGTGAGCTAAAAATTCATATGGTACAAATGTGGAAGAAATTGTTAAAGTGTCACTCTTATTTCAAATAGCCATATAATGGATTTTTAACCTTTTCCCTCCTGCAACTTCAAATGAACAAATCCAGTTTACAACTGAGTCTAATCCATTTTTTATCTGTTCAGGGTTGTTTTTGTGAATGTGTTTCAATATGACAATCAGTGCAGACCCTGATCAGGGGGCTCCACTAGAAGCCTTTAATATGGGTCTTTACTGTTTACATAGGACAAGTGTACTCTGTGTGGGTATACTGTTTCAAGCAATGCATATACATATCGTCGGCCTCCGTCCTTCTACGAAGACGATGGGTCTACACATAACAAGGGTTTACAATAAAGGCTGGTCCATTTTAGACTATTTAGGGTTGTTTTTTTAATAAAATATTACAAAATGACAAACAGTGAAGTCCCTGATTAGAGGGCTCCTGCACTGTTTGCATTAGACAAGTGCACTCTTCACAGGTACTCTTTTGGTAGAGGACACATAAATCCCATTAACTCATAAAGGATAAACAATTATCAATGCTTATCTCAACACAGGCTAGTGGATTAAAGTGTATCAAAATGAGTCAGTATGAGTCAGTATGGCTTAACTCTTTCATCCCTGAAACTTTAAATGGACAATTCCAGTTTCGATTTTTGTCGAGTCCATTTCTGGCTTTTAAGAGTTGTTTTTGTCAATTTTGGCATTACTGACAAACAGTGAAGACCCTGATCAGAGGGCTCCTTTTGGAGCCCTCTGATCTGGGTCTTCACTGTTTGCATAGGACATGTGTACTATTCACATGTACACTGTTTGAAATGACGCCTATATGCGGGACTAGGGTTCAAAGAGTTAATGGGATATGCATGACAAGGGTTCAAAAGGTTAGAGGTATATGCATCACTAGGGCTCAATGAGTTTAGAGGTACGTACTGGAGTTTGTATCAACATGGCTCGTTGATCCCTCATTTGCCGCACTATTGATAATGGGTAGACTGGCTGATTGGCCTCAATAAGACACATAGCTGTTTCCATGGTGATCAACACACCTGTTCGCCCAATACCAGCACTGAAATACAGTAAAACCCCTCTAAACCGGAACCTCTAAATACCGGAATTCTCTCTAAACCGGACAAAAACTTTGGTCCCGTTTCTCATCCATTTTTCCGCCTTTTATTTATTCCTTCACTGAAGAAAGTACATTAATGAACATATATCATCAGAACTATTTTCTATATTCTAGCAGATGATAGCTTAAAGCAGATTGAAAGTAAAGCAGAATGCGCCTTCAGGCGCATTCTGCTTTACTTTCAACCTGCTTTAAGTAGTCAGCTACCTTTCATACTAGAAACAAGCTATGGGTTAAAACCCCTCTAAACCGGAAACCCCTCTAAACCGGATGATTTTGTTGTCCTCATACATGTCCAGTTTAGAGGGGTTTCACTGTACATATATAGAATAAGTCAGATGGTGGGTGGGTGATATAGGCCGATTTTATTGACCTGGCAGGGCAGAGTTACGATGAGGACCATTGCATTTCAATTTTAGGGGTGGCAGCATGTTCGTTTGTTATCGGAATTTACCGTTGTCATCTGCCATTTTTTCTCAGCGTTACATGTGAGTGGACATTTTGACTGAAGGAATATAATGATGAGTGACAAACAGCTTGAATCAAGAACAGACGCCGGGTTAAGCGGCGTCTGATCTGGATTCAAACTGTTTGACAATGTAAGCCCAATCTTAATTTCCCTCCCTATAACAACTCCCTCCGAACAACACACACAATATTTGCCTCCCATTGGATGTTGTTGTAGAGAGAGGGCACTGTATATACCAGTTTCAGGTGGATATGGATGCACGCATAAATTGTTTCTCCATGTTGAAAGTGTCGGACAAATAACGATATAATACAGAACTATACCTGTCACCCCTAAAGTCAAATGTAAGTTAGTTTATCTTTGTCAAAGGTTAGCCCCGCCCTGCCAGGTGAAAAAAATCAGTCTATATTTCATGGTAAATCAACATTAAATCAACATTTATCAATGGCCCTCAGAACAATGATTCCGTCCCCATAACAATGCTAGCCATGGTTCTCCCAAACAAGACATGTATGTTTAACTTTTTCACTGCTGCAATATCATCTACTTTAAATTGTTGTTTTCTGTTTTTTCTGAAAGTTACATATTATTCGTTTTTGCATTATTTGTTATTCTTTCTCTACAGAAGGCCACTTGCTGAAATTTGAGAAAAGTAATAAACTATAGTGTTCAATCTTTGGAGTTTTTCTCTGTATTACATATTCATTTAGATCTATTAACCCTTAGCCCGCCAAATAAATTGTCGTCTGTTATACTTCTCGTCTGCTTCAAGTTTCAAAGTGCTTCAAAGTTGCTCAAAATTGCTGAAAATGTTGTCCGAGTGTCAAACAGCTTGGATCCGGATGAGACAGCGAGTTACTCGGCGTCTCATCCGGATCCAAGCTGTTTGCATATGGAGCTTTAGTCGTGAGTGGCAGGCTAAGGGTTAAATAAAGAGGAGTGACAAACAGTTTGAACACAGATCAGAAGCCACATTGTGGCGTCTGATCTGGGTTCAAATTGTTTGCAACTGTTTGCCAAGTCAAGCTCAGCACTATCTAGGTATTGATATTCCCTCCTTACAACAACTCCCTCCGAACAACACACACAATCTTTGTCTCTGATTGGGTGTTGTTGTAGAGAGGAAATAAGAGTATAAATATTCAGTGGAAGAAGGGTTACATTTGTTTGAAACAGGGAGATTCAAGTGATAACCTACTGTTATTTTCCAATAAACCACTGGGTAGAACTAAATAAATATGAGTATTAAATGGGAGAACGGTTATATTATCCTTTCATAACAAACGCTGCAGTATTCCACTCACCTACAGTGAACCACTGATGGTTCTACCAAACCCACTCGCTTCTGTCGTACTTTGATGACAAATTCTAAGAAGTCAGCCGGATCATCTGGTACCCCATGGTCCGGCCATGCGATATACTGCATGTGTGATATATGCCGCTCTTCTTGGGACTGAAAACAAAATTTAATGTCTCTTTTGAAAATGGTGGATTCATTTTCAAGAATCAGGGCTCCTGATAAGCAGGAAGTTAACTGAACAAATTCAATATTTTCTCTCATTTCAGCACTAATCCTATGGTGTTACTAATCATTAGAATCGTCTCTTCGGGACAATTCTAATGAGTAGTAACACCATAGGGTTTAATGCAGAAATAAAGATTTTAGTTTTGAAAAACTACCCTTATCTAGAGTCCTGGATTCTTTTACTATTCCTTTTGCTTTTATATATCTGTTAATGAAATGTACAATAAGTCTTTGTTATGGATATTTCAAAGAATGTATGTATCCATTTGTTCAGAAATATTGTCCAGATACCATATTGTATTTTAAGGGAAAAGTTATTCATACTGTTAGACATTGATCATGTATCTCCACCAGCAGTCATATGATCCAAGGCTTGTAGTCTTTTTAAAATCTGATCAAATCTATTACAGCGCTCCCTCTCTACAACAACATCAAATGGGAGACACAGATTGTGTGCCTTGTTCGGAGGGAGTCTTTATAGGGAGGGAAATTATTTTACATTTGCAAACAGCTTAAATCCAGATCAGACGCCGCGTAACGCGGCGTCTCGGCGTCTGATCTGGATTCAAGCTGTTTGTCACTCTTCATTAAGTTTTTTCTGTCAAAATGTCCAATATGTATCTTTGAGAAAAATAGCAGACGACAACTTAAAGCAGACGATATTACAGCAGTAAAATCGTTAGACATTATTGTCCTGTTAAGGGAACTGCGATAAGGGTCGTTGTAAGGAGGGAGTCATTGTTGGGAGGGCCGTTGTAGAGAGGGAACACTGTACCTCATAAAGACGCCTTTTACGTCTTTAATTTTTTCCACAACTGAAGAAAAATATTCCCACTTTATACAGTTATGAATATGCACTTTAATATTTTTTCTACATCTGAGCAGATGGTAGTTTACAGCAGGCTGGGAGTAAAGCAGAACAGGCCTTTAAGTGAATTCTGCTTAACTTTTAACCAGTTAACCCATAAATATGCCTTTATTTTATTCCTACATTTAAGCAAATACAGTATAACCTCTCTATTACGACCACTAAATTATGTTAATTATTAGGGTGTTTACGGTAGGTGACCGCTTAAAACAAGGTGACAGTGAAACAGAAAGCTCCTGTAGCAGCTTTCTGTTTCACTGTCACCTTGCTTTAAGCTGTCATCTGTCTATTAAATAATCAATTAGCCTTCGTTTTAGTGGTCGTAATAGCGAGGTTTTACTGTAGTTCAATTTATACAGTCATGAGTATGTACCATAAGAAATATTCCTTAATCCTGTCAGGTTACAGTTTAAAGCAGGCTAAAAGTAAAGCAGAATTCACATCAAGGTACATTCTGTTTTACTTTCAGCCTGCTTGAAGTAGTCGCCTATCTTCAATACTAGAAACAGGCTATGGGGTAGGGTAAGCCTCAAGGGTTAAGCGGTCACCTGTCTTCAAAACTAAAACATGCTATGGGGTAAAAGAGCATTCTGCTTCACTTTCAACCTGCTTTAACCCATTACCCATAAATACACCTTTTTACTTCTTGAATTTATTTCTACACTGAAGGAAATAGTTCCAATTTATACTGTTATAAATATGTATAATAAGAAATATTTTCTATATTCTAGCAGATGGTAGCTTAAAACAGGCTGAAAATAAAGCAGAATGCAAGTGCATTCTGCTTTACTTTCAACCTGCTTTAAGTGGTCACCTATCTTCATTACTAGAATCAAGCTATGGGGTAATGGGTTAAATGGCCTCATCTCTTCAAAACCAGAAATAGACTATAGGGGAATGAGTTTAATATTTTGATTAGTGAGCATCACCAGAGCTCCAGATAAGGGGAGTACAGTAAAACCTCGCTATTACGACCACTAAAATGAAGGCTAATTGAGTGTATATAGACAGGTGACAGCTTAAAGCAAGGTTACAGTGAAACAGAAAGCTCCTATAGGTGCTTTCTGTTTCACTGTCACCTTGCTTTAAGCGGTCACCTATCGTAAACACCCTAATAATTAACATAATTTAGTGGTCGTAATAGCGAGGTTTTACTGTATTTCAAAATCTAAAATCTTTATTTCTGGATTTAACCCTATGGTGTCACTACTCATTAACATTGTCTCGAAAAGACAATTCTAATGAATAATAACACCATAGGATTTGGTGCTCAAATGAGTGAGAAATTGTTGGATTTGTTCAGTTTACTCTCTCTCTTACCTGGGGCCCTGAACTGGGGGAATGAGTTTAATATTTTGATTAGTTGGGCATCACTAAATATCCAAATTTACCTCTACTTGTGTTAAATTGAATTCTCTAAATGCAAATGATGACGACTCTTCCTCTTTTACACATGTGATCTGTAGATGACCGTAGTCCGAGGTCTCGTACAAGTCGGGCCAGTACTGGTGGCACTTGACCCGCCCTCGTTCCACCTTAGTCGTCAGCATGATCACTAGCGTTGACTGCTGCTCCCAGATCATCTGCCAGAAGTCTGTACATGTTGTTGGTAACGGGCCCTGAGCGGCAATGTAACGGTTCACTATACCAGAAACTGGGATTTCCATCTGTCATAAAATAAATAATCATTCTTTTAAGATATCAGAAGAATTTCAAATACAGTCGAACTCCAATAAATCACTGAGGTCAATTTCACCCATATCAATGTAGTTGACTTATATCACCTAGAACTCTCTTTAACCCATTACCCCATAAATACGCCCATAATTTATTCATCCACTGAAAAAAAATAGTTCCCTTTTATACAGTCATGAATATGTATCATACAAAATATTTTCTATATCCTAGCAGATAATAGTATAAGGCAGGCTGAAAGTAAAGCAGAATGTGCCTTATGGCATATTCTGCTTTACTTTCAACCTGCTTTAAGTAGCCACCTATTTTCAAAACTAGAATCAGGCTATGGGGTAATGGGTTAATCAGAATACCCCTTTATTCACATTTTAACTTTGAAAATATGGGTATGCTTGAAAAAAGAGAGCTGGTTTTCGAAATTAGACTGCTGAAATACTGACTTGAGAAATACAGGTAAGATCCATATAACCCATTACCCCATAGCCTGTTTCTAGTTTTGAGGACAGATGATCACTTAAAGCAGGTTGAAAGTAAAGTAGGATGCGCCTTAAGGCCCATTCTGCTTTGCTTTCATCCTGCTTTAAGCTACCATCTGCTACAACATAGAGAATAGTTCTTATCATACATATTCATAATTGTATAAATTGGAACTATTTTCTTCAATTGAGAAATAGATTATAGGCGTAAAAAGGCGTATGTATGGGATAATGGGTTAAGATTGTAGGAGTTATCAGGGCAGTACATGATAATTGGATTTCTATACCCATGGGTTTCCTCCCACAAAACTGACCATGATTTATATGCTACCATTTCACTCACCCAATTTGTATAAGTCGTTATAACTTGTTCCATAATTGATGTAAAATAATTAACCCATTCCCCTATAAATACGCCTTTTTAAGCCTTAACCCTTTCCCACATAGCATATCTCTAGTATTGAATATAGGTGTCCACTTAAAGCAGGTTGAAAGTAAAGCAGAATGCGCTTTAAGCGCATTCTGCTTTACTTTCAGCCTGCTTTAAGCTATCATCTGCTAGAATATAGAAAATATTTTGTATTATGCATATTTATGAATGTATAAATTGGAACTTTTTTCTTCAGGGCAAGAATAAACTGAATGCGTTAAAAGGCACTTCTATGGGGGAAAGGGTTAAACTTACTAAATAGTTCCAATTTAAACAGTCAAAAATAACAAGAGCTGTCGGGGAACAGCAAAGCTCGCCTAATTAAACCTTTCTTAAATAGGTAACTATCAATAGTAAAGTGTATCGGTACATTGATATTCAAGCCACAGGGAACCTCCATTCCAAATATCAGCTTACTAATGCAAATATTTCATGTAGTATAAGTGCATTCCAACACTTACTTCATAACTAACTTTGAAATTTCAGTCCCAAAACTCTAAGTCCGTAAAAGGTAAAATTTTGACTTTTTTTTTTTAAATTTTTAACTACGCAACATCAATGTTCAACCCATGGGGCACCTCCATTCCAAATATCAGCCTCCTAATACAAATATTTCATGTAGTATTAGTGCATTACAACACCCCAAAACTTTAACCATGTGAGAAATCAGCCGAAAAACCCAAGTCCACAAAAGGTGAAATTTTGACTAAATTTTTACATTTTCTTTAAAATTTTAACTACGCAACATCAATGTTCAACCCACGGGGCACCTCCATTCCAAATATCAGCCTCCTAATACAAATATTTCATGTAGTATTAGTGCATTACAACACTTACCCCAAAACTTTAACCATGAGAAATCAACCGAAAAACCGAAGTCCACAAAAGGTGAAACTTTGACTAAATTTTAACTTTATTTTTAAATTTAACTACACAACATCAATGTTCAACCCACAGGGCACATCCATTCCAAAATTCAGCTTCCTAATGCAAATATTTCATGTAGTAGTAGTGCATTACAACACTTACCCCAAAACTTTAACCATGAAAAACCAACGCCAACGCAGACGTGATTCCATAAGCCCCCCCATTCTCCGAATAGGTGAGCTAAAAATCATAAGAAATATTTTCTATATTCTAGCAGATAATAGCTTAAAGCAGGCTGAAAGTAAAGCAGAAAGCGCCTTAAGGCGCATTCTGCTTTACTTTCAACCTGCTTTAAGTGGTCACCTATTTTCAAAACTAAAAACAGGCTATGGGGTAATGGGTTAAAGTTATTAAAAAAATTGTTTAAAAGAGAGATAACTACAGCATGCTTATTAGACTGAGGTAAAAGTACCCCTACAGATACAGAAAATTGGCATGTAAGGGAGATAACTCACATTAACATAATTGGCATTGATATAATCCCCAGTGCTGTTCTTCAGTATCACACGGGTCTGGTCATCTGTAGATAGAAAATAACACATAGTATTGTCCGATTTTTCTCACCTGTCTGAGTTATTTTTAGAACAGAATAGTTAAGAATGGTAAATAGGTAAGCAAGGTAACATTGAATATGTAACCGTACACTTTCCTACTTGATATAAGTATGATCCTCATGCAGCACGAGACCACTGCTCTAACTTTAATGATATTTTATTCTTTCCCAATAAACGCAAACAGGTTGGAGCCAAATCGGAAGCCGGGTAACCCGGCGTCTGACCAGGCTCAAACCTGTTTGCTACTCAGATTAAAAATATAATTAAAATTTCTAAAAGTTATTTTTTCTGGTTTTTTTGCGTTTAAACGGGAAATAATAATGTATCCTCTACTGTACATTATGCACAAAAATTACAGCTATCCCTATCTCTAACTGGCTGTAGAGAAAACTCATCCCTTTTAAAGTTTTAAAATGTTCCAATCTAAAATTAACTTGGACAGGTCAGAAGAAAACACATAGTTATGGCTATGAATTTTACATGCTTTACCTACATGACTTTTGTACATGCAGTTTCAAGTCCAATCAATGATTATCAGGATACAATATAACAGCGCTCCATATAAGGTGTAAACTGAACAAATCCAACATTTTCTCACTCATTTCAGCATCAAATCCTATGGTGTTAATACAATTAGAGACGATTCTGATGAGTAGTGACACCATAGGGTTTAACTCTTTCCTCCCTGAAACTTTAAATGGACAATTCCATTTTCCATTTTAGTCTAGTCCATTTCTGACTTTTAAGGGTTGTTTTTGTCAATGTTTGGCATTGTGACAAACAGTGAAGACCCTGATCAGAGGGCTCCTTTCGGAGCCCTCTGATCAGAGTCTTCACTGTTTGCATAGGACAAGTGTACTGTTCACATGTACACTGTTTGAAAAGCACGCCTATATGCGGGACTAGGGTTCAAAGAGTTAATGCAGAAATAAAACAATTAGTTTTTGAAAAACTCCCCTTATCTTAAGCTCTGTACATGTATAATGTTCATTCCTTTACCCCATAGCCTGTTTCTAGTTTTGTAAGACAGGTGATCTATTAAAGCAGGTTGAAAGTATAGCAGAATTAAGGTACATTCTCCTTTACTTTCAACCTGCTTTTAGTGGTTAACCATGAAACAGGCTATGGAGTAAATCAATTATTAATTATACCGATTTATATAGCACTCTTTTCACACAGTTGTGCTTTCAAAAACTTCACTCATTCAAGAAAATTTAACCATTTTAACCACAGAAAAATGAGTCTAAACAGTACTTGTTACTTACAAGGCGATATATCCCTGTATCTGTTTTTGTTGACGTTGATCTCCAGGCGTGCAGTGTTCATGGTCATACCTGGCTTTTTTCTGTATAATTGCTGATAAAAATAGAGAAAGTACAAGAATTTAGAGACAAGTTTACAATACTTTACAAATATTGCATCTCTCTGATATGAGAGCACATTTTTCCTGTAGATTTTTTTTATTCTTTATTACACTAGCCAATATACTAGTTCAGATGATCATGTGTTGAGTTTTATAAACTGGTTCATGTTGTGGAAAACTAAAATGATCCACAATGGAACCTAATAACCCACAAGAGTTCCAAAGTGTTGAAAGAGTTAATAGAGTAAAACCTCTCTATAAGGGTCACTGAAATGTATGCTAATTGATATAAAGGACAGGTGACAGCTTAAAGGAAAGTGACAGTAAAACAGAAAGCTCCTAAAGGAGCTTTCTGTTTAACTGTCACCTTCCTTTACGCAGTCACCTGTTTCAAAATGCCAAATAATTAACAAAATTCAGCGGTCGTAAGAGAGGTTTTACTGTAGAGTACTCACTTCAAATTGAGCAAGGGCTGCGCCACTTTCCAGACTTTCTTCCAGCAACTTGAGGGACATTTCTAAGGCATTGGCACCTGTTGTGGCACTCGAGATTTGATGTGTTTCTGGGTCGTACACAAAGTCTGGCTCGTCTGACTGGTCATCACCAGAGTATGCTGTAAAGTATCGGAAAACTGGTTAATTTCTTTTAACTCCTAAAATTATGATCATTCAAAAGAAAGATTTCCCGCCGTATTTTCTCTTGACAGTACTTTTTTTTGTCTCACTCAAAAGAAAGCTTACTTTTCCAGGGCTCCAGATAAGGGGGGTATTTCAACAACTAAAATTGTTATTTCTGCATTAAACCCTATGGTGTCACTACTCTTTAGAATCGTCTCTTCGAGACGATTCTAAAGAGTAGTAACAACATAGGATTTGGTATTGAAATAAGTGAGAAAACGTTGGATTTGTTCAGTTCACTCCCTCTTATCTGGAGCCCTGCTTTTCATTTTTACGTTACCCCTTCACTGCTTTACACCAGGACTGGTACAATGGTTATTTGCAAACAGTTTGGATCAAGATTAGATGCCACATCAACATCAAGTAGAGTCTGATCTGGATCCAAACTGTTTGACACTTATTACAATTTAGATCTTACTTAAGTTGATTTTCCTAGAATCTAAATTTGAGAAAAAAATCAGAGAAAAATTGTTTAAAAGCTGAGTACATCATAGCATTGAAGGGTAAAGGGTAAAGGCTTAGGCTCTGGTTTATTTGGCCTGTATGACTGTTTGCAATAAAACTGTTTGCAATAGGCATCAGTTTATGACATAAACATTCTTTGGAAAAAAATTCTCCTCTGAGCATTTATATATACAATAGCATATATTAAGAGAGAGCTTTCTGCTTTACTTTCTGCCTGCTTTAAGCAATCTCCTATCTTATAAATGGAAAACAAGCTATGCAAAGAGTTCAAGCAAATGGAAGTAAAGCAAACAGCTCCTAAAGCTTATTTACAGATTCAATATCATATACAAAGTTGATTTACTATTTCATAGTCAGCAACACCCAAAGGGAACTAACAAGTGGGAAACATTCTCTATGTTTAGCAGTGATTATTTCCCCAACTTAATATTTTTTCATACTTGTTTTAGTGACCATTCAAATTTTTTTTACTACAAGTTGCAGAAAATACAAACAAAATTAATGCTTAAAGCTAGTACAGCTTTACAATTCTGTAATACTTTTGTAATGCATTATGCAATCACTGACTTAATACAATAGCACAAAACCATGATTGATAACATTTGCAAACAGTTTGGATCCTGTTTCAGTGATAATTTTAGAAATCAGATGAATGAGTCTTTGGGATGCACATACTGTAAAACAATGAGTCCTTGAGACAAACATTGAGTCCTTGAGGTGAAAAATTAACCCAATTTCCCATAACTTATTTCTAGTTTTGAAGACAAGTGATCACTTAAAGCAGGTTGGAAGTAAAGCAGAATGTGCCTTAAGGCACATTCTGCTTTACTTTCAACCTACTTTAAGCTGCTATTTGCTTATGAATAATAGGTTAATAAAGGCAAGAAAAGCTATGGGTCCATGGGACTCGTAATTTTTTAAATAATGAGTCCCTGGCAAATTTAATGAGTATAGGACTCAGGATGCACAGGTAAAATTATCACTGCTGTTTAGACACCGTACAATGTGGTGTCTCAAATAAATCCAAACTATTTGACACTCTATGTTGTTTTGAAAGAACAGTAGAAGACGCTTTTTGCAGAGGAAAAAATTACCAAGCATGCTTTTTATGCCTTTTTATTATTCCTTCACTGAAGTAAATAGTTCCAATTTATACAATCAAGAATATGTATCATAAGAAATATTCTCTATATCCTAGCATATGGTAGTTTAGAGCAGGCTGAAAAAAAAAAGCAGAATGTGCCCATTCTGCTTTACTTTTAACCTGCTTTAAGATGTCACAAATCTTCAAAATTAGAAACAGGCTATGGGGTAATTGGTTAAGCCACCTTCTACTGAAGAAGAGTGGTGGTAATCTAAGCAAGTTGACAGCTTAATGCATGATTAAAATCATTTCTATCGATCCTGCATTTCACATACACTGTATAATAGCAACTTATGGGTATATATTTGTATTAAATGGTCTTTGACTGTAAATATAATCATATCATTTGTTCCCAGCTATATATTTGGTAAAACAATATGCAATAGGTTATTGTTAAACACTGTAAGAAATATGGTACACAATAAATATATTGAAAGTATATGATTATCAAGTTATAATGTAAATTAATTGCTTGTCTTTGTGCTTGCATCGTTTGAGGCAATGAAATTCAAAAAAACAAACAGTACAGACCCTGATCGGAAAGCTCCTAAAGGATCCCTCTGATCGGGGTCTACACAGTATATGCATACAATTGTTTGTTTAACCCTCACCAGTACGTGACAAGTATACTCAATATATACTAAACATTTGTCAAAATACTTGAAGAGAGAAAACTAGCCAACCACTAATACAGTGGAGAATCTGTTATTCTTTCCCGTTTAAACGCAAACGTACGCAAACGCAAAGCACTAAAACGTAGAAAAGAACAACTTTTGGACAATTCTGATATTTCATGTTTATCTTGGTGGCAAACAGTTTGGAGCCTGATCAGACGCCGGGATACCCGGCGTCTGATCTGGCTCCAAACTGTTTGCACTGCAAATAATAGTTTTAGCGTAAACGCGTTTATTGGGAAAGAATAACACATTCTCCACTGTAGCATACAATATCTTCAATATCCAAGAGAATGAATAAACACAGCCCATATATAGAGAGAGGTGTGAAATGTTGAGTTACAATCATATAGATACATGTTAAAATACATATAAGCCATGCCATGAGATAACTAAACTTATTGCATCGCAAACACTGTAAACTTTGACCAAACTGACACATCTGAGATGGAGCGCCTGGTCAGGGTATACACAGTTCACACTAGTCAGCATGTACAGTATTAACCCAATACTCCATAAATACCCCTTTTTACACCTTTTAATTATTCCTCTACTGAAGAAAATAAATCCAATTTATACAATTACAAATAAGAATCATAAATAAAGTATTTTCTAGATTCTAGCAGATAATAGCTTAAAGCAGACCAATAAAAAGCTTGAGAATGATTTCAGACTCAACTCAGATGCTTTATAACCTTGGATCCTGAGTTTTGTTTTTTCATTGCATGACTCATATGATATACAATTATTCACAGTGGAGAAGATGCTTTTCTCACCTCTCGGACAGAGGTATCCTGAAATCTAGGGGGTGTGAGATAACCTTATCTGTCCGGACAGACAAGCCGAACTATCTTATGATTGGTTGTTATTGCCGTTGTTATGACGTCGTCATGCATGCATTGGCGCATTAAAATACAACTCGCCACTGTATAGCAAGTTGAACGTGTTTTAAGGGTTGACGAGGTGAGAAAATAAATCTAACACCACAGTTGAGTGTCAGATGAATATCCCACTACCCTCGTTTGAAGATATTTTTGGAACACGAGGCAAAGCCTCGTGTTCCAAAAATATCTTCAATCCTCGGGTGGGATATCCTTATCTGACACTCACGGTGGTGTTAGATTCACTATATCTTTCCTAATAAATGCACTTGTGCTCAAACAATAATATCCACTACAAACACTTCGAAGCCTGATCAGACACTAGGTAATCCTTACATCTGATCAGGCTCTAAGCCGTTTGCCACTTGGATTAAAAAAAATTGTCAAATTGTCAAAAAGCCATTACGAGTGTTCTACAGATCATTGTTTTTTGTTTGCGTTTAGTTTTGTTTAAAAGGGAAAGAATATTTCTTCTTCTCCACTGCAGCTAATACCTAGCATTTATGGGAAACTGGCCTACTATTAGAGTCACCTTATAACTAGTTACAAAACTGCAATTCTAAACTTTTAGACACCTCCAAACATTTCAGAATTATAATATAAAAGTACCATAATGATCCTATAGTATTGGGACAAACAGGCCTGGACAAGCAGTGTAGACCCTGATCAGACTGCTCCTGAGGGAGCAGTCTGATCAGGGTCTACACTGCTTGCCATTCAGTTTGCATCTTTTGGTCAAATAATTGTGCGATCAAAGCAATTTGTTCAAATTTTGTGATAATTACAAGTCACAAAGGGAGTCCCAATACTTAGGATCATTATGTTAATAAATGACAAAGTGACCCATATTGTAAGTATGTGATATTAACAACTTTCTTTTACCAGAACAATTTTCTACTACATAAAATTACTTCTGCCATATCCATTATCCTATAGATGATCTTGATTATAATTTTATTGATACACATACATAATTATTAACATTAAAGATTCAATACAAACATATAAAGCAAATTGATAATTGATTACCCCACCCACTTCCACGATACATTCAAATTTGTGTTTAGCGTCCATCCGTAATTTTTTTTTTTTTTAACCCTTTACTCAATAGATATGTCTTTTTACACATTAGATTAATTTCTCCACTGGAGAAAACAGTTCCATTTTATATAGTAATGAACTTGCAACATTATTTTCCTAGCAGATGATCCCTTAAAGCAGGCTGCAAGTATAGCAGAATGTGCATTGAGGTACAATCTGCTTTACTTTCAACCTGCTTTAATCTTTTACTTCATAAATTGTTTCTAGTTTTAAGGCAGGTGACCGTTTACAGCATGTTGAAAGAAAAGTAGAACGCACCTGAAGATGAATTCTGCTTTACTTTCAGTCTGCTGACTATTACGGTATTACCCCATAAATATGCTTTTTACGCCTTTACTTATTCCTCCAATGAAGAAAATAGTTCTAATTTATAGACATGATTATATATCATTAAATAAATTTTCTATATTCTAGAAAATGTAAGCTTAAAGCAGGCTGAAGTAAAGCCAAGTGTGCCTAAAGGTCACCTATCTTCAAACTGGAAACAGGCTAAGAAGTAAAGGATTTATCCTTTACCCAATAACCCATTTATAACATTAAATATAGGTGATCACTTAAAGCAGGTTGAAAGGAATGCAGAATGTGCCTACATTCTGCATTACTTTCAGCCTGCTTTAAACTATCCCCTGCTAGGCTATATAGAAATATTTTTTTTGGTAATTGTTTATGAGGGTATTAACTGGAACTATTTTCTGCAGCGGAGGAGTAAATTAAATACGCTAAAAATCGCTTCTATGGGGGAAAGGGTTAAGAAACCATTTGAATGGCCGCTAAACACCTCTCTGAATGTAGACATAAGTAAGTCAGCTTAACAGTTATTGGTTAGACCATGTACTACAGTTTCATTATTAGAGGTATGTTACTGTGATATATTAACCAATATTAACCAATGTTGAGACAGTTCACAGCTGTAGATATATCACCCTATTATTATTGGTTAGACCATGTGCTAGTTTCATTATTAGGGGTATATTACTTTGGGAGGCCAAAGAAGACTTGGTTGGAATGTGTCGAGGCTGACATTAGGACATGCAGCCTCGACGGCATTGATCCGCAAAATAGAGAAGCCTGGAGGTTAGGTGTGGGAATCTCTAGCCGCCTGCTGCCTACCCCTGTAGGGACACCCACAGCAGTTGAAAAATAAACTCAGGATTTAGTTTATTAGTTATTACTGAGATATATTAACCAATATTAACCAATGTTCAGACAGGTCACAGCTGCAGAAATATCACCCTATTGTACACTAATTATTATTGGTTAGACCATGTACTAGTTTCATTATAAGGGGTATGTTACTGTGATATATTAACCAATGTTAACCAATGTTGAGACAGTTCACAGCTGCAGAAATATCACTCTAGTGATATTTCTGCAGCTTTGAACTAAGTTTTATTGGTTAGACCATGTACTACAGTTCATTATTAGAGGTATGTTACTGTGATATATTAACCAATGTTAACCAATGTTGAGACAGTTCACAGCTGCAGAAATATCACCCTATTGTACACTAATTATTATTGGTTAGACCATGTACTAGTTTCATTATTAGATGTATGTTACTGTGATATATTAACCAATATTAACCAATGTTGAGACAGTTCACAGTTGCAGAAATATCACCCTATTGTACACTAATTATTATTGGTTAGACCATGTACTAGTTTCATTATTAGGGGTATGTTACTGTGATATATTAACCAATGTTGAGACAGTTCACAGCTGCAGAAATATCACTCTATTGTACACTAAGTTTTATTGGTTAGACCATGTACTACAGTTTCATTATTAGGGGTATATTACTGTGATATATTAACCAATGTTGAGACAGTTCACAGCTGCAGAAATATCACTCTATTGTACACTAAGTTTTATTGGTTAGACAATGTACTACAGTTTCATTATTAGGGGTATATTACTGTGATATATTAACCAATGTTGAGACAGTTCACAGCTGCAGAAGTATCACCCTAATGTACACTACTTCACAGTAATTCTTTGCAATACAGTCGATAATTCAAAATTGCTTAAGTTTGAACATACCTATATTTCAAAGTTAAAACGTTGCATAGCCACATTTTAACTTTGAAATATGGGTATGTTCGACCTGATTGAGCATTGAGTTATCGAAATTAAACTTATGGAACACTTGTAAGGTGGAGTTACAAGCGAGTTCGACTTTATTTACATGTATGTGTCCACTATCTAGTGCCCAACCAAAGTTTAGGACAGTGGTGGCCATTTATAGATGTATTAAACACTTCACCCACTTAATATTCATTAACTCCACCCATTTTGATCTGAATAACATTGGCTAAAGTTTTGTGACTTGTAAAAGAGTCAATATATGCTAAAAGCATAAGGGTAAAGCAGAGTTTAATGAACCAATAGTGATGAGTATAATTCTGCATCAATGACAAAAGGTGTGCCTGTGAAAAGAGCACACTTGTCCAACTGTTTGTCATTTTCCAATATATTAAATATGCAATATATTAGATATGCAATACATTAAATATGCAATAAACAGTCAAAAATGGACTAGACTTAATTGGAAACTGGAATTGACCATTTGAAGTCTCAGGGGTCAATGAGGAATTGTAAGTTTAATATTTTTATTTATTTATTTTGGGTTATAAGGTTCCCCTGTGGATCTTTTTAGTTACCAAAACATGAACCAGTATACTTGGAATTCTGGGTAGTTTAATAAATACTGGTCTTAATTAGCAAACAGTGTATTGTATACCCAAATCAGAGGGCTCCTATAGGAGCCATCTGATCTGGGTCTACCCTGTTTGCAAATGTAACGAGTATATTTTAAACAGGTTCATCTTGTTGAAAGAGTTACATGTAAATATAAATATTTTTTCTTAGTTTTTGGCCTACCTATGGACTGTCTCAAGATAGTAGTGATTTTCACAATAAAAACAGATGAGAAACTTGTAATAACTTGGGATAAATATCAATGTTAGGTCCTCTGCAACCCTTACCCTCACACAACATAATACTTACCGCCGGGCTTAATTATAAGGAGCAACTCCTTGTTACGTGTCTCTCGCGATTGGCGTATAAACACAACAACCTGGGGAAAATTGGTCAAAAAAACAGATGCTATGTATTAAATCATCATATTCTCGGTATAATACATAAAACAATGCAACTTACCATTCTGACGAACCTTTAACACTAATTCTCCAGAATGCGTTTCTCGAGATGCACGAATAAACATGACAACCTGGCGAAAAACAAAGTTTTCTTGGTTTATAAGAAGAAGTTACTTCATGCTATGCTATGGCAAAATCTGCATGCGACTGCTAGAAATATTTATAGGTAATTCCTAGCTTATATCTATTTGGAGCTGATTCTTAGAAATTAAGTAATATTCAGTTCCAAGAATAAAAGAAAACTTTTCGTGGAAAATATATACATGTTTTTGATTTTTCAATAAAGGATATTGGCAAAATTTGACTGGTTATAGAAGTAGAAGTTTTATATTTTAACCCATTTATGCCTAGATATTGCAATGAACTCTCCATGTATATACATGCTGCTTTTTCATTGTAGGTACTGCAAATTACGATATAGCAAACAGTGAAGACCCTGATGAGATGCCATGTAATGTGGCATCTCATCAGGGTCTACACTGTTTGCCAGTGTCCAATTTAGTAAGACACTAGGCTTAAAATGAATGTAGTCAAACATGAGACAAGAATTTTATTTACAACAGTCACATTACGTGTAACTCCAAAAACAAATACATTTATTGCAGCAATATGCTATAAAATATACCATCCAATACCAAGAAATTGCATCATGGAAAAACAATGTTTGATCCTGTTACCCCTGATAGCATATATAGCAAAAAACATTTGTTTCAACATTTTATTGTGGAATCATAACCTATATTGGTGTTTTTTTTAATACCAGTATTGATTATTTATAATTCCAAATGGTCGAAGGCCAGAGCTACCTTTAATCTGATTTGGATCACAACCAATGTTGCAATCTATAACATTTGCAAACAGTCTGGAAAAATAATATTTGACAATTTTATCAATAATTTATTCTGTTTTTTTTTTTAATTTGAATTTTCCCATCCTTTTATACAGAATACTGACATGGAGCTGGTTTTTTATTGCAGAAAACAGGAGAACTTTGCAAACAGTATTTCTGGGAAAATAGCATGAAATCAGACAATACAGGGTGTCACCTAGAATGTTATTTTTTTGTTGACACTTAGTCCATCAGTGTATTAGCCTGAACAAATAAGTTGGAACAGACGATGCATAACTTGGTGTCTGATCAGGATCCAAACTGTCTGCAACTTGGAGTAGATAATAATAATCATGTAAATTTACAAAGTTATCAATTAATTTCAGAATCTGAGCAAACAACAATCATGAAGCATTTATTCAGTATTGAAGGAGTAAATTAATCCTTTCATGATCAAATTATTCGGGAGATTTTCACCAATTCACCGCTTTATTGTCGTCTGCTTCAGTATTGTTGTCTGCAAGACACATTTCAAAGTTAGATTTAAGGTTGTATGACTTAATAAATATCGATAAGAGTGTCTAACAGTGTGGGTCATGATCAGAGGCCGCGTAACGCGGAGTCTGATCATGACCCAAACTGTTTGCAAAAACGCTTTAAGGCATCATTGAGAGTGAAAGAGTTAAGGATGGCATCTATCAGCTTATTGTTTTCAGAAACATTCTATTTCAGTAATCTACATATGACTGGAAACATTAACCAATCAAATTTTGATACCAGGTCATGTGACTATATACTGCTTACTGATTGGCTCACCTGTTCATGTGTGTGCTGAGAGACATCACGGCCGTTGATAAATAAGACCTGATCTCCCTCATTAAGGCGAGGTATAGCGTTTTCTGCTGGTGTGTTGGGCGCCACCCGAGACACGATGATTGGCATACCCTGATCAACCCCACCCTATAGGAGAAATAGAAGAAACATGTATTTGATAATTATACAATGCATAATCAGGGTTCCAGATAAAAGGGAGTAAACTGAGCAAATTCAGCATTTTCCCTTTTATTTCAGCACCAAATCCTATGGTGGTACTACTCATTAGAATCGTCTCGGACAGATGATTCTAATGAGTAGTGACACCATAGGGTTTAAAGCAGAGATAAAGATTTTGATTTTTGAAATACTCCCCTTATCTGGAACCCTGCATAGTATTACAGGGTCAGTCTGTACTGTACTTTGAATTCTACTCTTTCCTGATTACGGACTTTCAGGATGAAATAATAGCGGTAACGTTCAACTTATGTGAGATCAGTACCGACTTAATACAAAATAAGACAATGCAAAATACAGTGGTCCTTCTCTACAATGGCCCTCCCAACAACAAATCCTTCCTTACAATGACCCCTGCCGCAGTTCCCTAAACAGGACAATTATGTCTAACGCTTTTACTGCTGCAATATCGTCTACTTAAAATTGTTGTCTCCTGTTTTTTTCCTCAAAGTTACATATAAGTGGACATTTTGACAATAAATATAATGACAAGTGACAAACAGCTTGAATCCTAATCAGTGGCTGCCTTGCCCCACGTCTGATCTGGATTCTAGCTTTTTGTAAATGTAAGCCAAGTCTTAATTTTCCCTCCTTTAAATGACTCCTTCCAAAAAACATATACACTCTGTGTCTCCCATTGGGTGCCGTTGTTGAGAGGGAGCACTGGAATGATAACCAGCTACAGTGGAGAATCTGTTATTCTTTCCCAATAAACGCGTTTACGCTAAAACTATTATTTGCAGTGCAAACAGTTTGGAGCCAGATCAGACGCCGGGTAACCCGGCGTCTGATCAGGCTCCAAACTGTTTGCCACCAAGATAAACAAGAATTATCAGAATTGTCCAAAAGTTGTTCTTTTCTACGTTTTAAGTGCTTTGCGTACGTTTGCGTTTAAACGGGAAAGAATAACAGATTCTCCACTGTATAATGATATTGAAATTGCTGTCATTCACCTCCTCCTTTGAAAGTGAGATGTGCCATGAGAAAACCTAATTGATTGCATTGCAAACAGTGAAGATAAAGGTCAGTTGTCACATCTTTGATGTGGCGGCTGGCCTTGACCTTCACTCTTTGACATCCACATGCATCTAAAGCATTTTGCGTACCTGTAATATATACAGTATTCGGCAGTTTAGACCAAACTCAAGACACAGAGATAAGATGACAACGGTGCTTGGTCTGTACAATTTTGCAATACAATACAAGGCTGGTATTGTCATGACGCAGTTCAAGTGACATGTATTTCAGTACTGACCTTGACATTGAAGCCAAATCGCCCCTGTTCATCTGGGATCATCCGGATGGTAACCAGACCCTGGCCATCAAGGAAACCATTGCCATTGGGCTGAAAATACATAAAACACATGCTTTACAATGATGTCATCATAATTTTTTTTTCCGCCATAACTATAAGCGTAAATTATCCATATCCAACACTGAGTGTTAATTAACCCTTTCCCCCCATAGAAGCACCTTTTAGCACATTTAATTATTCCCCCACCAAAGAAAACAGTTCCAATTTAAACAGTCATGGAAATGAACCATTAGAAATATTTCTCATTCCTAGCAGATGATAGCTTAAAACAGGCTGAAAGTACAGCAGAATGCGCTACTTTCAACCTGTTTTAACCCATTACCTCTTAGCCTATTTCTAGCTTTGAAAACAGGTGACCACTTAAAGCAGGTTGAAAGTAAAGCAGAATGTGCCTTAAGGCACATTCTGCTTTACTTTCAGCCTGCTTTAAGCTACCATCTGCTAGGATATAGAAAATATTTCTTCTGGTACATATTCTTGGCTGTATAAATTGGAACTATTTTTTCAGTGGAGGAATAAATAGAGGCGTAAAAAGGCGTTTTTAAGGGGTAATGGGTTAAGAGGTCACCTATCTTCAAAACTAGAAACAGGCTATGGGGTAAAGGGTTTAAGACTGAAGGCTACTTAAAGCAAAATGGAACTAAAGCATAAAGCTCCTTTAGGCAAGGCTTTAGATAACAAGTAGTAAAATGATCAAATCCAACATTACCTCATTTATTTCAGCACCAAATCATATGGTGTTACTACTCATTATAATATTCTTGATGAGTAGTAACACCATAGGTTTTAATGCAGATAAAAAAGATTTTAGTTTTTGAAATATTCCCCTTTCTCTGTTTAGAGGTCAGCTTTCTGCGTTATGTTTATCTTGCTTTGAACTACAACCTGTATTCAACGTCATAATGGAAATCCCTGTAAAAAATGTTTCCATCAATGCATGATTATTAACAAATCATAAACATTATACACATTCACAGACAAAATAAGGGAAACAACATAATTAATTCTTACAATGCTTGAAACGGATATACCCTCACTTTGCACCTTTACTTTTGTCCAGCTTTAAGCTACAGTCTGCTAGGATATAGAAACATTTCCTATGAAACGTATCTCCATAACTGTATAAAGTTTTCTTCAGTGGAAGAATAAATAAAAGGCGAAAAAGTGTATTCATGAGGTAACGAGTTAAAGCATGATGAAAGTCAAGCAGAAAACTCCTGTAGGAGCTTTCTGCTTACTCTCACTATGCTTTAAATTTGAGAGGGGGTTTATCGTACATATTCAAAAGCACAATAATTTCTCTCTATTACGACCACTAAAACGAAGAATAATTGATTGTATAAAAGACAGGTGACAGCTTAAAGCAAGGGGACAGCAAAACAGAAAGCTCCTTTAGGAGCTTTCTGTTTTACTATCACCTTGCTTTAAGCAGTCACCTACCTGAAAAGCCTGATATTAAACACAGTTTAGTGGTCGTAATGGAGAGGTTTTGCGCTTTATTGTATTTCTAGTCAGAAATTATTTTTGTTTGGTGTCTAGACAGTGAAATAATCCCATGTTACATATTTCATTATAACCCAGTATAGTGATGAGGTATCAAGTTTCTGGGTAGGGTAAATGTACTGGAAAGTTACATATTTCACATCCTTTTGTTATTACATACTCCCTAGTTTACCTCTGGTGTAAGGGGTATATCATTAACAGACTGATAGAAATCAGCCAGTGGCAGTTTAACCCATTACCCCATAGCCTAGTACTTATACTTTTGAAAACAGGTGACCACCCAAAGCAGGTCAAAAGTAAAGCAGAATGTGCCTAATGCACATTCTGCTTTACTTCAAGCCTGCTTTAAGTAACAATCTGCTAAGATACAGAATATATTTCTTACGGGATTCTGTTTTTGTAAAAGTTCTGTAGAAATTATCTTTATTTTTAAACAAAATTATGCCAACAAGAATGATCTCATTCAAACATGTTATTTATGGAAATAATTTGAACAAACCGGAAAATTGAAGATTATAGATTAAGGTTAAATAGAAAGTTACCATTAAACAAGAAAGCTCTTCAAGTAGCTCTCTGTTTACCTTTCATCTAGCTTTCACCTGCCTCCTATTGTATCATCAATTAATCTTCCTTTTAATGTTGAATAAAAGATTTTTTCTTTATTATTGAATTATAGGAAAAGATATTATAATGATGTTAAGACACAAATATCCAAAATATAACAAAGATAAAATCTCACCAGCCAAAAATCCTCAATCCAAACTATCAACATCTCCATAGGACAAGACTCTTACTATTACTAACACTGTATTTTGTTTCGCAAACCTTAGGGCTACCTCATATCAACAATGTGGATGACATTTCGGTCCTTAACCATCAACCCATGTTTAATTGGCTGTACACCTCCTTATATGGAGAGCGGTGACGGGGTGAACAATTTCAATTGATGATTGAAAACAAACATCAAAAGCTACAGGTGTTTTGTAAAAAATTCAAAGTTGAAATCAAGAGAACAAACCATTCCATCATATTTAACCCATTACCCCATACATATTTTTGCAAACGATTGGGTTCAAGATCAGATAAAGCCAAATGCCGTTTCTCATCAGGATCTAATCTGTTTGACAGATTCTGGTCCTATTTTCAGATTTTTTTATTGAAAATTCTATTTCAACAATAGTAGCAGACGACAATCGCTGCAGACGGATATATCCGTTTAGCATTCAGTTAGAGTAGGGAGTTAAAACATTTACAGTATTTGCAAGGTTAAGTAACAATGCAGATTATTTTGCATTTTTATTTGAGGTTTTTAAAATTACATCTTTATCGCCCTCGCATTGTTTTGTAACTAACGTTTTAACATTCTTTTTTCACATTAGTTACCAAGGTGACTCATATTGCGATGGAGTGGTAAAGTTTTCTGAGAACTATCAACTTATGAAACAAGTTGTCAATAATTTAACCCTTAGCCCGCCAAATAAATTGTCGTCTACTATATTTCTCGTCTGCTTCAAGTTTCAAAGTGCTTCAAAGTTGCTGAAAATTGCTGAAAATGTTGTCCGAGTGTCAAACAGCTTGGATCCGGATGAGACGCCGAGTTACTCGGCGTCTCATCCGGATCCAAGCTGTTTGCATATGGAGCTATAGTCGTGAGTGGCAGGCTAAGGGTTAACTTATCTAGAATGGTTATTAGAGTGAACCTATCTTTGTTAACCCCTTACTCAATAAATACAACTTTTTACACCTCTAATTTAGTCCTACACAGCAATTAAACAATTCCATTTTATAGGGTCATAATGTATACCAATGAAATATTATTCTATAACTAACTGGTGGTAACTTAACCCATTACCTCATAGCCTAGCTGTTTCTAGTTTTGAAGATATGTGACCTATTAAAGCAGTTGGAAAGTAAAGCAGGATGCGCAAAAAGGCGCATTCTACTTTACTTACAGCTTGCTTTAAGCTATTATTTGCTAGGATATAGGAAACATTTCTTATGATTTTTATTTGTGACAGTATAAATTGAACTATTTCTTCAGTGGATGAATTATTTAAAGGTGTAATAGGCGTATTTATGGGGTAATGGGTTAAAGCAGACTGAAAGTATAGAAGAATGTGACATAGCATAAATTCTGCTTTATATTTCAAACTGCATTAAGTGGTCACCTGTCTTCAAAAATAGAAACAAGCTATTAATACAATTAATAGGAAAGTTAATTCCCACAGGAATTTTCTGCATTATTTTTGTCCATGTTTCAGAGCTAAAGGTTAACAATAAATCTCAATATAGATTTTTTATTACTACCATCAATACTAATTGATTTGATGACGAATTCGCAAAAATGATGACGATGAAAAAACCACAAGCCAAACTGTGTCAAGAAAAAATGTCTGTCCAAACAATAATTGCACCTGATCACCTCTTTGATCAAAGGGTATGTTTTATATATACAGTGAAACCTCTCTATTACGACCACTGAATTTTTGTTAATTATTATGTGTTTAAGACAGGTGACTGCTTAAAGCAAGTTGACAGTAAAACAGAAAGCTCCTTCAGGAGCTTTCTGTGTTATTGTCACCTTTCTTTAAGCTGCCACCTGTTTTTATAAAATCAATAAGCCTTCCTTTTAGTGGTTGTTATAGGTTTTTTATTACTGTAGTTGACTTTTCTAGCATCCCTCATTTCTTCAGAACAGTAACTGTTACTAACAAGGAAACCGTCAAAACCAAGTTAACTCTAGTCCCACATATAGGCTTCCTTTTCAAACAGTGTACATGTGAATAGTACACATGTCCTATACAAACAGTGAAGACCCAGATCAGAGGGCTCCTTTCGGAGCCCTCTGATCAGGGTCTTCACTGTTTGTCACACTGCCAAACATTGACAAAAACAACCCTTTAAAGTCAGAAATGGACCAGACTAAAATGGAAACTGGAATTGTCCATTTAAAGTTTCAGGGAGGAAAGAGTTAAGCAGTTATTGTTTGACAAAGTATGCATTTGAGCCATGTCAAAATATATTTATAGAATCTGATGAGATAAAGGAAAGCAGAATGCGCCTTAGGGTGAATTCTGCTTCACTTTAAGCCTGCTTTAGGCTACAATCTGCTAGAATCTAGAAAATGTTTCTTATGGTTCATATTATTGGAACTCAGTTCTTCAGTAGAGGAATGAATAAGAGGGTAATTATGGGGTAAATTGGGTTAAGGTATTTCAATGTAGACTTTCATGTCTTTGAAGTTTGTCTGATATTGGTAAATAAATCATCTCTAATTGTATCAAACTGCCATGATCATATAAGGTCAACTGCAGTAAAACTATAATAATACAGAAACACCTCATCATTACGACCAATACATTGTGGTAATTATTAGGCTTTAACCACAGGTAACTGCTTAAAGCAAGATGACAGTAAAACAGAAAGCTCCTTTAGGAGCTTTCTGTTTTACTGTCATCTTGCTTTAAGCTGTCACCTGTCTTTTATACAATCAATTTAATTGATTATTGAATTAGCCTAATAGTTTAAGTGGTTGTTATAGAGAGGTTTTATTGTACTTTATTTACATTTACCCATTACTCCATAGATATGCCTTTTTATGCCTTTGTTTTCTTCCACTCACTAAAATAATTCCAATTTATACAGTCATTAATATGCACCATAAGAAATAGTTTCTGTATTCTAACAAATGGTAGCTTATAACTGCAATCACTATACAGTCAAACTTCGATATCTGGAACTCCTTTAACTCGAACATACCCGTATTTCAAAGTTAAAACATGGCTTAGCCACGTTTTAACTTTGACATACGAGTATGTTCGACATAACCGACTATGAAATAATGAAGTTCATGTGTCGACGTATCGATAGTTCTAATTAAGCGAGTTTGACTGTACTTTATTTCTATTAACCCATTACTATGCCTTTTTATGCCTTTAATATTGTTCTACCACAAAAGAATTTATTTATTAATTTATTCCTCCACTGACAAAAATAGTAACAACTGATAGTATAAGTATAGTCATAAACATTTACCAAAATAAATATTTCTATATCCTGACAGATGGTAGCTAAATAAATAAAGTAGGCTGAAAGTATAAAGTAGAATGATACACAACACCCTTGCAGTTTCATATACCTATATAGCTATTGTTTATTTCAACATCACAAAATTCTTTCAACATGTGTCAGTGAGAGTGAGTGAGGTGATGAAAAGCTTGCTACCAACAATAAAACATCGGGCCCATTATTTTCAACAGGCATCATTAATCAAATAGTTAGCCTTTAAAATGCTGAATATTAAATTATTTAAATGGCCTCTCCATTGTAATTAAAATTGACCAGTTTATATGGATAATTGAGGGATGTCACAACACGGTTCTTTATAGCATGGCAAACAGTGTAGACCCTGATCAGAGGGCTCCTAACGGAGCCCTCTGATCAGGGTCTACACTGTTTGCAAAGAATCTTTTTACTGGATTTTAATGCAGTAACAGCAAAGGGCTAAACATTTTCGCTGACACTAAACAGAAACATGGCTGTAGTGAAATATCTAAGTTGGAATAGCCTAATGGTAGTGAATGAACAGAAGCCAGAATATATCTCCATTAACTCATATAGTGTGAGATTGAAGACGTCATGGTATGTTCCAACAATTATTTTGTTAACTGGATATATGATCAGGATCTAAAATGTTACTCAATTTTACTTCTATATTAAGAGTGTGAATGTTAGAAACTGGTATATGTTGGAAACAGTGTAGACCATTATCTGTCTTGAAAATCTAGAAACAGGTTTGAGGGGGTAATGGGTTAGTTTTCTGTACTAAAAATGCCCTAAATTGGCCATCTGACACTACAAACAGTATAAGCTACACCAGCCAATAAAGTTCATTCAACCTCTGTTTACTTGCTGTGTTAAAACCTACTGATAGACAATCCCAATTGCCACATTCTGATTTAATGTTTAAATAACTCTATGATTGTCTCCCTTTGCTAGAAGTGTTCAACCAACAAGTTCTCCTGCAGTAAACATGTAAAAAAATATATTGACTTGACAAATTTTGAAAACAGCGTTGACCCAGATCAGACAGCTCCTGAAGGAGCTGTCTGATCAGTGTCTACACTGTTCTCTTTAGGAAATTTCCTTATTTTACCAGCCATTGCAGATGAAAGATGATCATAGAGCGCCGAGTTTTATACAATTATGAATATCAGCTAGAAGCGACTGATAAAAGTTTATACATTGTTTTTTTTTACATGTATGCCTAGATATTTTTATGAATGGTTTCTTTGGGGCTACTTTCAAGGGCTCTTCAATTATATCTCACTTCCCTATCTGACAAAACAGCAACTGTAGTGGCAACCCTGATGAGACAATATGTTTATACAAGCAAGCAGAGTGGTGTCTCATCAGGGTCTACACTATTTGCCAATGTCCGTATATGTAGTTGCTAGACATATATGAGCAATTTACAACAAAGATAATTGTGATAACTCAATCAGTCAGAAATATTTTAAGTGACAAGCCATGTCTGTGTCTAGAGCGAAGGTTGACAACCTTTCTATGCCATCAAGGAATGTGAAGTAGACTGCCACATCATACAGCATAACCATTTCCTCCATAGCCTCAGGGCTGCCATTTCTCCGGATTTTTCCTAAATCTCCGGATTTTTTCCCATTTCATGGTAGCTTAAAGCAGGCTAAAAGTAAAGCAGAATGCGCCCTAAAGCGCATTCTGCTTTACTTACAGCCTGCTGTAAGTAGTCGCATGTCAACAAAACAAGAAAAGGCTATGGGGTAAAGGTACGATTCTTAAATTTGCACTTGAAAAATGCAAATTTGGAAATCTTAGGATTTTTCATGTCAACTTATGGCAGCCCTGTAGCCTTAGTGTGTTAATTTCCATTACCCCATAGTCTCTTTCTAGTTTTGAAAATAAGTGCCTATACTTAAAGCAGGTTGAAAGTAAAACAGAATGTGCCTAAAGGCACATTCTGCTTTACTTTATAAGCCTGGTTTAATCTACCATCTTCTATAGTCTTATGGTGCATATTCATGACTGTATATAGAACTGTTTTCTTCGGTAGGAATAAATTAACCCTTTACCTGATAGCATTGTTTCTAGTATTGAAGATATGTGACTACTTAAAGCAGGTTGAAAGTAAAGCAGAATGCGCCCTAAGGCGCATTCTGCTTTACTTTCAGCCTGCTTTAAGCTATTAACTGCTAGAATAAGAAAAGTATTAAATATGACATATTCATTACGGTATAATTTGGAACTATTTTCTTCAGCGGATGAATAAAATGAATGTGCTAAAAGTCGCTTCTATAAGGGAAAGGGTTAACGGTGTAAAATTATGTATCTATGGAGTAATGGGTTCAGCTAACACATCTTATAGGCAGTGATTACAAGCAATTTTTCTGTGGTCAAAATATATACACATTACCAGTAGACAGCCCGATACAGAGTGATGTATTTAGCTCGAGACGTTTTTGGCGGAAATAGCCGATCTGACGAGCGCCTTGGCGCGAGTCTGATCGGTTGTTTCCGCCAAAAACGTCTCGAGCTAAATGCAACACTGTTGTGCACTGCCAACTGGTGATGTGTTTATTATATGCCTTGAATACAAACCAGAAACAACTAAATTGTTGTTTAAATCATTTTATATCCAAAAGTTATTACAATGTAGTTATTTGAAGCAGAACAAGATTTTTTGTATGTCACAAAGAATAACGTGGCACTCGTACATGTACGTAAATGACGTCACGTCAAATCGAAAGCGAGGTCAGAGTAAAATACAAAGTGGCTGATACAAGGTGGCTGATACAGACTCTTGTATTTTACTCTGCAAATACACGCGGAAACGCTCGATATCACTCGAAGGCATATAATAAGTAGATTTTATCAGCTTGTTGTCTTCAACTTTCAATCATTTGTTGAATACCTTCATATTCTGTACCAAACATAAGTGATCAATTTTACAGCAAAGAAAATAAACATGACCCTCACCTTTTTCATTGTGTCCTTGACACCGACCAATCCAAAGGCCATTGCACCCCCCACCCTACACTGCCTCAACACCATCTTAGTGCCTTGTAAGTTTGATGAATTATTTTCCGCCACACGCTCCGAAAATCTAGATCCTTTGTTCACTACACATTCGCTATCGCTGACGGACACCTCATCCTCTGCCTTAACACCGCCAGCACCTCTGTACCTACCACGCCCACCTCCCGATCTACTGAGATCTTTTCTAGCACCAATTCTTTCCGATTTCAATTCTTTCATTTTATCGATGCTTAAATGATTGGGTAAATTCCTACGAGCATCCTTTTTAACTTGAGCATCATATGAGGATGACTTTGAGTGAAGAATTTTATTCCTCGACAAAGCTGCATATTTCTCTTCATCAGACCTATTGTCCCCTATAGTTCTATCATGTTTTGTGTTTGAAAGACGCTGTCCTTCATGAGCAATGTTCATATCACTAACTTCATACACATCATCATCATCATCACTATCCCCCCTAGCACCGTGTAACTGAAACTTCTCTCTAACAATGTCTCGCTTGTGCTCAGCAGCTGAGCTATTGAACTTTCTAATTGTGTCTTTTTTTCTACGTAAGTTTGATACAGATCTGGACATTTGCGAACCTTTAGGATTTGATCCAAGTGAGTTCTCTGTTCTGTCCTTTTCCAAGTTTCTTGTAATATTTGAAGCAGATTTAGACCTACCCTGAGGTTGATTTCTATCTGTCGAGATTCTCCTAGCTTCCCTTGATGAATAATTTGTTCCCTGATGGCTAGAATCCATATGTCTTCTAGGGTCTCCTTCAGTTTTTGTTGTGTTTACATAACTCTCTTCTGCAAGTGTTTGAGCCATGACCTCATGGTTTCTAGCAGAATCTGATATCAGTGTTCCTAACTTAACCTCTGACCTGTAAACTGATTGGTCCAAAGACTTGGATTGTCTGACTAACATTGGTCTATTTTCAGATGCACTTTTACCAGTCAGTTGAGCACTTGTATCATCAAGTCTCTGTCTGTGTTGTTCTTTGTCATAGCTATCTCTACTTTGTTCATCTACTGATGTTTGTCTATCATCACTGTGCAAGCGCTGCCTCATAGTTTCTGAGTTTCTTCTAACATGTTCAGATCTACTTAGAGTATCAAGTTCCTTTTTCAACAGTTCTGAGTGCATTTTGGTATCATGGTGCCTATAAACTACTGCTCTTGTGCGTATATTTGGCTCTGAGAGCCTTTGTGGACGTAACTTTGGTCTTGTTTGGTCATACTTAGCGTCAGAACTATAGTCTGCCTTGCCAGAGTCTGTTGTTGAAGCTGTGGGTCTTTTAGAAGTATCAGAATACCCCCATACCTTTCCATCTCTGGCTCTATGCTGCTCAGTAATGTCAACAGACACTCCTTTAACTAGTTTAGCTCTGCCAGAGTCACCTCGACTTCTCCTTTGGTTCTCTAACTCTTGGGTAAAATATTTGGGAGTATAATTCTTTGGCAATGAAGGTTTTGGTGGTGGTGCATCGAGATCTGTTTCAGATATTCCAGATCTGGTATCACTATATCCTATCACATGTGTATAGTTCTCTGCTGTAGTATTTTCTACACTATGCCCCTCTAGCTTTGCTAGATTCAGTCCTTTGAGCACCTCACTTTTTCTCCTCACAAACACCTTCATGGTGGTCTTTTGTTCTGTCCTGTTTGCCTCTCTAACTCGCCTGGGGAATACATACTTCCCACTTGAGATAGAGATATCGGAGAAAGATCGAGGTCTTACAAACTGTTCAAACTCATCTTTGGCTGTCATTTCAGAGTTGTCAGTTTTATTCTCACTGTTATCAGCACCTGCAGCGAGTGTGGTGTTTGTGTGTGTAAATTCTTGAGACAGTTTTCCATGTTGTTCTTTGGTATGCTGGGACATAGAGGATGTCATAAACACTACCATCTCATCCAAACTTCATCGTGTGTGCGTACATCTTCAAGTTGTCCAGGTCACTATTCTATCCATCACCCACATCACTATAATATCCTGGTTAATCAGTCTCGTGAAATCCTCGCAGAAGTTTTTTTTCACACCTATTAATTGCATGATTAACTATAGCCAAATCTTGATATCTTCCCCTTCCTTTCGTTTGAACTAACCAGTATTTTAACTCTTTCCTCCCTGAAACTTTAAATGGACAATTCCAGTTTCCATTTTAGTCTAGTCCATTTCTGACTTTTAAGGGTTGTTTTTGTCAATGTTTGGCATTATGACAAACAGTGAAGACCCTGATCAGAGGGCTCCTTTCGGAGCCCTCTGATCTGGGTCTTCACTGTTTGCATAGGACAAGTGTACTATTCACATGTACACTGTATGAAAAGCACGCCTATAGGCGGGACTAGGGTTCAAAGAGTTAAAGTAAAAACATAGTTTGACGTTTCAATTTTGAAATACTGGTTAGTTTTAACTTAAGGAAGATAGAATTATCAAAATTTAACTGTAGGAAGTATGGATAGGTTTGACTTAAGAATGTTTGAATATTTGTATTTCTCAAACTGTGTTATAAAAGTCCATAAGGTATACTGTCTTCAAACTTTACCAACCAAAAACCTTATTCCTTCTGCTCGAAAAGTGGGAATTTCTGTTTCTAAATATTTACTCAAGCATACCAATTGCTGAAATATTCCCCCCATCTCATTGCGTCTAGACCCAGTTTAGTAAAAGAGCGATGTTTGAACAAATCATGACCCCTTTTATCCCTAGAGTGTACATTGGTCTTTAGAATGTGTTTTCCATAATGTATCAAGTTTCGTGAAAAACTGCAAATATTGACATATCTCTGGCTCTACCTTAATAAGCCGGATTTAACACTACAATTAAACCCTATAGCTGTCACTATATCACCTCTGAAGAGAAACCTTGAGATTTAGCATTTAAAGACGGTGCTGCTAAAGCAAGATGAAAGTAAAGCAGAAAGCTCCTTTCTGCTTTACTTTTATCTTGCGTTAAGCCACATAAATGTCAAGCACTATCGATGAGACTTCTTTTGAGTAATTATCAGAGCTTCAGATATGGGGAGTATTTTAAAAATTAAAATCTTCATTTCTACATTAAACCATATGTTGTCACTACTTAATCGAATCGTCTCTTTGAGACGATTCTAATGAGTAGTCACAACATAGGATTGGGAGCTGAAATGAGAGAGAAAATATTGGAATTTGTTAAGTTTACTCCCTCTTATCTAGAGTCCTGTGGATTGTGATAGAGAGAATTTACTGTAAGTACAAACATAGGCTTGCAGTGGACAATGCACTTGTCGCCCGACACCTTACAATGTTTTTCTTTCCTCTTTTAGAACCAAATCAAAACAACCCGACCACTACTTAAATGGAAAGTTATAGTGCTATTAAACCTTTGCCTAATAGCATATTAGTGTGTTTCAAGAACGATGAAGACCCAGATCAGACAAGTTCCCCAAGGCACTATTTTTATATAGGATCTGTCAGAGAGAAGACTTTCCTGGGCAAAACATTTCCTTATATCGGTAGTTTCAGTCAATGTAATAGTTCAAATGATAGGAATGGCAGAGTTTTGTATACGTATGTTTAGCAGGATACAGGGTTAACCCTTATCCTGCTGATCGCGACTTAACTGATTTTAGCAAACAGTTTGGATCCAGATCAGATGCCGCGTAACGCGGCGTCTGATCTGGATCCTAACTGTTTGACACTCGTCTTTTTAGGTTTCTTTGCTGACAAAATGTATAAATCTAGATTTAACAAATTTTGCAGACGACAATTTCGAAGCAGACGATATTACCGCAGGATAAGGGTTAAAATGGTATTCTACTGACCACAAACATAGAGGACCAATTAATGCCTACTAGTAATTGATCTCAAAGTGAAATAATAACAATTAAGAAATATCTAACCCATTTAATACATTCCACAATCAACTCTTTACCCCATAGCCTGTTTCTACTTTAAACCCTATTGCCCAGATGTGCATTTGAGCACATTAAATTTATTCCTTAACTGAAAAAAATATTTTATGTATCCTAACAGATGGTAGCATAAAGCAGGCTGAAACATTCTGCTTTACTTTCAACCTGCTTTAAGTAACAGGTCACCTGTCTCCAAAATTTGAAACAGGCCTATATGGGGTAAAGGATTAAGAAGAAAAGGTGACCACTTAAAAGCAGGTTGAAAATGAAGCAGATTCTGCTTTACTATCAGCCTGTTTTAAGCTACCATATGGTAGGAATATATAAAATATTTGTTTAGTGCATTTTCATGATTGTATCAAGTGGAACAAGATCTTTCTTCAATGGAAGAATAAATTAAAGGTGTAAAGAGGTGCAGTCTTTTGGGTAATTGGTTAAGACCCAAATTGTGTGTTTCTTGGATTTTTAATTTCTGGAAATATGAAATAAATTTTCGTATTTCAACTGACAACACTTTTGTAGCAATGGTCATTTTTGTAGCTTTAAATACACACTACTGTTGAACAAATCTTGAGTACATTACAGAAAACACACCCGAATTCTGAATTTCAATTCATATAAAAATTCAATGCAATATTACATTTCAATGAATTTAAATAAGGAAAATCTCAAACTTCCGAAACCCGATATGTTCTTTGCTATTTAAATTAACACAATTTAGGAAATTTTCATAAATCTTAATAATTTGATACTGTGCAAGCTAAATCCAGTACTTAACCCATTATTCAATAGATACGCCTTTTTAAGCCTTTATTTTATTCCTTTACTGAATATGAATCATGAGAACTATTTTCTTTATTCTAGTTGATGATAACTTAAAGCAAGCTGAAAGTAAAACAGAATGTGCCTTAAGGTGCATTCTGCTTTACTTTCACCCTTTTTAAGTGGTCACATATTGTCTTCCAAAACTAGAAACAGGCTACAAGGGGTAATGGCAGGGCTCCAGATAAGGGGAGAATTTGAAAAACCAAAATATTTATTTCTGCTTTAAACCCTATGGTGTCACTAGTAAAACCATAGGATTTGGCCCTAAAATGAGTGAGAAAATGATGAATTTGTTCAATTTACCCCCTCTTATCTGGAGCCCTGTAATGGGTTAAATATGATCATATTTTATTTCATTTTATTCACATCTGCTGAGGAACATATTTCTTTATAAAAAGCACATTTAACTAATTATCTACAACTAAATGACTCAACTTAACTCGATAACTGAACTAGCAGAATTAATCCAAACTTAGTCTACTCTATAATTACTAGTCTATTATACACATCGTAACAAACTTGATTCTATTGGTCCATCTACTGAGGTTGTTAAAATATTCCCGCTATTGATCACTTTTAACTCTTTGTATGCTAGCAGCGAAACTATAACATTTTCAAACAGTTTGGATCCTGACGAGATGCCGCATAATGCGGCATCTCATCAGGATCCAAACTGTTTGACACTCTGACCCTATTTTAATAAAATAATTCCATAATTCTATTTTTAGAATGCTAGCAGACGACAATTGTTGCAGACGAAATAAATTATCCAGCATTCAAAGAGTCAATACAGGTAACGAACTGTCTAATCACGAACACATCTATTCCACTCTCTGAGTCACTGTCGCCTCATTAAAACACATTTTGAATGTCAACCGTGATAATGTTATTTAAAAGCCTCAATATAGTTTACATTCTATTCAGTTCATGTTTATATTTGCATAAAATTCCTTTCCAACATGTTTTTGAAATAGTTTGATCTTTATTCGGCTACAAATTCCACGCTAACCTTTCTATTACGACCACTAAAACGATGGCTAATTAATTGTATAAGAGACAGGTGATAGCTTAAAGGAAGAAGATTTCTGTTTTACTGTCACCTTACTTGAAGCAGTCCCCTGTGTCATAAATATAAATCCCGTAATATCAGCACAATAGTAGTCGTAAAAGAGAGGTTTCACTGTATTCAGTGATTTTGTCAAATAATAATATTCTAATGTAAGCTTGATGCTGCTATGTGTAAATTATATGGAAATTTTATCACACGGAACTCTAAGTCAGGTACATATAGGATTAAATTAAACAGTTTCAACATTTTCACCTTCTTGTCTTTAACACTAAACCCTATGAAGTGACTACTCATTAGAATTGGCTCTTCAAGACAATGCTATTGTGTTAAGTAATAACAAAGGGTTTGAAGAAAACATAAGGGTTTTAGTATCTGAACTACTTCTGTGATATCTGCAGTTATGCTTTTAGTAGATTGGAAGTCAGTCAGTAAACAAGAAAATATGTGACATTTAGATACTCAGAATTCAAATAAAATCAACACTGTTTTGATGACATTTCAGATTGCAAATGTTTAACCTGCTCTTTAAATAGGTTTTGTTGAAAGCAGTATAGATCCAGAGCAGTCGCAGATCTAAATTCTTTCAACATCATAGACCTCTTTCAAATACACCAATTACATTTGCAAACATTGTAGACCCAGATCTGGGTCTACATTATTTGCTAATTTAGAGCAGCATTTACAAAATTACCCAGAATTCCAAATAGACAGGTTCATGTTTTGGTACCTAAAACGATGTGCAAGGGAACCCACAACAGTTACTTAGTTTTATAACAGTTAAGTGGAGGAGTAGGTAAAGACGCTCTAAGGCGCTTCTGTAGAGCAAACGTTATATTGACACCTGCTACAAGATCTAGGTGACAAAACTCTGTTTTCTCTCTCTTTTTTTAAAAATATATTTGAAGAGACAGACGTAATGCCTCAAATGCCTATTCCTCCGACATAACAGCTCTGCTTGGCAATAGCCTATCAGTCAGCCTCGGGAAGATAAATTTCCTGAAGTCTAATTTATTTGAAATTACTGTCCAATCTGTATTTCGCAACAATTTCAATGACAATCTATCCGAAAAAATGTTTTCGGACAGTTCAAACCTTAAAGCGAAACAAAAGTAACATGAAAAGCTATAAAAGTAATTTCATGGGTTACTTTTGTACTGTATTCAACAAGCATATATAGAGTTTATAGCTTTCTTTAACTCTTTGCATGCTAGCAGCTGATATATCTGCCAAAATGATTACCTTTTCAAACAGTTTGGATCCAGATGAGATGCCGCGTGATGCGGCATCTCATCAGGATCAAAACTGTTTGACACTCTGACCCTGTTTTGAAAAGAAAATTAGATAACTCTTCTTTTTTAGAACAGTTGCAGACGACAATTTTTGCCGACAAAAAAATTACCGAGCATGCAAAGAGTTGAAGAGTGGTCTACAGTCGTAGTTTCTACTGTTTTGTGTAAATAAGATTATGCAGGGCTCCAGATAAGAGGGAGTAAATTGAACAAATTGAACATTTTCTCATTCATTTCATCATCAAATCCTATGGTGTTACTACTCATTAGAATCGTCTCTTCGAGACGATTCTAACGAGTAGTGACACCATAGGGTTTAAAGCAGAAATAAAGATTTAAATTTTTAAAATACTCCCCTTATCTGGAGCTCTGATTATGTTCATTTTTTAACCCTATCTTTTGATAAGGGACAGGCTGAAAATACCAGAGCTATGAGACATACTTGAGATTGCCGAGTTCAGTCTTATATTTCAAATGTGATATATATGTATAAGGTAGTTTAACTTCATAAATTATATTTACAGTAAAACTCCTGTTCAGAAACCCGTTTGATTGACATTTGTTAAGCCATTTTACCTATTATAGCCTGATTCTAGCTTTGAAGACTTAAGGTGGCTGAAGAAACGTTCTGCTTTACTTTCAGCCCGCTTTAAATTAAAGCTACCATCATTCTGCTAGGACAGATAAAATATTTCTTATAGTACATATTCATGGCTGAATGACTATAGAACTTATGATTTTCATTTTCTTATAGTGGAGAAATAAATTAAAGGCATAAAAATGTATGTATTGGGTAATGAGTTAACAATGCTGAGTTTTCAAACGGATTCATCCTTATACTGTTAAATGTATTATTGTATGACAGACAGTGCAGACTCTGATTGGAGCGCTCCTGTCCTCTGATCTGGGTCTACACTGTTTGCAAAGTTTATATAATTGTTCAAGCAATGTAAAGATTCATGAAGAAGCAGAAATTACTGATGACAGCATAATGCAGTCCTGACAAAAGCAACATGCTCCAAAATTAGCTTTCTGCATTACTTTTATCCTACATTTAAACTAGGTTATTTCCTTAAACCATTACTCTATTGCCTGTTTCTAGTTTTGAAGATAGGTGACCACTTAAAGCAGGTTGAAAGTAAAGCAGAATGTGCCTTAAGGCACATTCTGCTTTACTATCAGCCTGCTTTAAGCTACCACTTGAAAGGATAAAGAAAATATTTCTCCAGATACATATATTAATGACTGTATAAATTGGAACTATTTTCTTCAGCGGAGGATTAAACTGAATTCACTAAATTGAGGTGCTTCTACGAGGTAACGGGTTAAAGTGACATTTAGTACTTAACATAGGTTATATTTTATGAAGCGTTTTATATCACAATAGATGAAAATAAAAGCCACAAATGGAGAAATTTTAATTATAACCATACATTTTCAGGGTCCTTGAGTTTGTATACAAGTCAGGACTTTAGTGTAAACCACTAAAAGATCATTTAAGCCTGAACCATTTAAGACAGGTTTTCGTTTTAAAGCAGGCTGAAAGTTAAACAGAATTTCAGCCTGCTTTAAGATTTCATCTGCTAGGGCAGGCAAAATGTTTCATCTGGTGCATTCATGACTGTATAACTGTAGCTATATTGTAGTAGTTGATATTGGTTTATTTAAGGTATGGGGTATATTATTAACCCATTACCCCATAGCTTGTTTCTAGTTTTAAGGACCATTTTACCACTTATAGCAGGTTGAAAGTAAAGTAGAATGCGCCTTAATTTCTACTTAACTTTCAGCCTGCTTTAAGCTCCTATTTGATAGGATATAGAAAATGTTTCATATGGTGCATTTTCATGACTGTATCATTTGGAACTATTTTCTTTGGCGGATGAATAAAATGAATGCGCTAAAAGTCACTTCTATAAGGTAAAGGGTTAAGGTATATGGAGACATGTGTCTTAATAACTGCTTATGCATCTTTTCACTGACTGCTGTAATACAGACTTTATTATACTGCTTGACAATCAAAGTGCTGTTATAATAGGAAGGCTCAACCATGTGGGGACATTTTTGTCTTTTTTTTTTCACAAACTGTCTGCGTATGTAATTGTAAAATAACCACACGGTCTCCATATTTCACCACTTTTCCACAACCGTAAACCTGAATTTCACGCTACATGGCCACGCTGTCTTAACATCGTCAACAGTTTTCATTGTGACAAATGTGTCACTATGCCTCCCTTTGCATAACTCTACATTATGACTACAGCAAAACTTGTATCAAGAGTCACCACCAACTGGAGAAGCATGATAATTCTAAAATGCAGATAAACACTTTACCCATTATATTACCCTATAGCCTATATCCTAGAATGTAAGATAAGTGACCACCTAAAGCACATTCTGCTTAAGTTTTAGCCTGCTTTAAACTATCATCTGCCATGATATAAGAAATATTTCTTACATTGCATCTTTATTACTGTATAAAATGAAAATCTCAAATAGAAATATCATTAAATACAAGATTGACTGTATCACGGAATCTTATAACTTCTTTAACTTATCAGGATGGAGATCCGCCTGGCAATCCCCTATCCACCCACCCTTAAATGTTACCCTCTGTTAAAGTACAGGACAGTTCTTTGAAACTGATATTCATAAAATAGAACAAAATTTTGGTGACAGGTGAATTTACCGGTAGATTAAGCTACTGTTTGAGGAATACTGTTTTGGACCCATTCGACTCTGTGGGTTATTGGGTGTCTTTGTGGATTATTTTAGCTACCAAAACATGAACCAATTTTTACTTGGAGTTCTGAGTAGTTTAATAAATACTTTTCTTAATTAGCAAACAGTGTTGACCCAGATCAGAGGGCTCCATATGTAATGAGTATATTTTTACCCTTTACCTGATAACCTATTTCTAGATAGGTGACTACTTAAAGCAGGTTGAAAGTAAAGCAGAATGCGCTTTACATTCAGCCTGCTTAAAGCTATAGAAAATATTCCCTATAATACTTATTCATTACTGATTAAATTGGAACTATTTTCTTCAGCCGATGAATAAATCATATCTGCTAAAAGGCGCTTATATTGGGGGAAAGGGTTAACCCTTTGAACCCTAGTCCCGCATATAGGCGTCCTTTCCAAACAGTGTACATGTGAGTAGTACACTTGTCCTGTGCAAACAGTGAAGACCCAGATCAGAGGGCTCCGAAAGGAGCCCTCTGATCAGGGTCTTCACTGTTTGTCATAATGCCAATTATTGACAAAAACAACCAATGGACTAGACTAAAATGGAAACTGCATGGAATTGTCCATTTCAAGTTTCAGGGAGGAAAGAGTTAAACAGGTTCATGGCATTGAAATGCCTTTTCATGTATCCTACCCTGTCCTGATACAGGACTATAAGAAACATTTCCAATGTCCTAATAAGTAGCTGCGTAAAGCAGGCTGAAAGTAAAGCAACATTCTCTCTTAGGAAGATTTTTTTCCTTCTTTTAGCCTGCTTTAAGCAGTCACATGCCTTAAACACTCAGAAGCATTCAGGGAAAAGGGTAATAAATGAGTTAAAACACATGCCCATTAATGACGGACCAACTTAGTGTTACCATACAGTAGTTCACTATATTTTTTTCAAATGAACTGACACGTAACACATGTTTAACCATTACATGGTGTCTCATCTGGATTCAAACTGTTTCAGCAGTAATCAATGCCAGCCCTTATGGCGTCAGGCCTGCTTAAACAACTGACATTTGCTTTTATGTCACAAATTTAGTTTTCCGCCTTTTTGACTGCAGAAGCATCGATGCAGAGACTTTAAAAGCCAGAGATACACGGCTCGAATGATTTATACATACGAGACCGTTGAGCGAGATTTCGCGAGAACAGGTCATCGCGAGTTATATAAGCTTTAGCGACGATCGGGAAAAAGTCGATATTTGGAATTACTTATCAGTTGCTGCGTTAATACGGTCTACAGTTATTTTACAATACAAACATTCCTTAAAGAAGCCTCTTTTTCGAGGTTTAACACAAAAGAATAATAAGAATAAAGTCCGAGCATCAATTAACCCCTCTGCGCACCGCACACACGTTAATTAGTGTTTGGAAAATGCCGATTCAATGAAAAGTGACGGCAGTTTGCACGAAGGTGTGAATGGACCCATGGGTGGCCTCATGAAAATTTAATTTATAGCAAAATGCGTGGACAGATTGACATGAAAATTTCGCCATAACTGTATCTTAATATGAGCTACATAGACAACCCATTCTTATTCATGTTTGAATGTTCAAACTGCTGTTTAAGCGTTTACGGCAAGGCGATATTGCATCGATCTTCAATCGAAGTACCAGTGGGTGGCCTCAATAAAATTTAATTTATAGCAAAATGCGTGGACAAATTGACATGAAAATTTCGCCATAACTGTATTTTAATATGAGCTACATGGACAACCCATTCTTATTCATGTTTGAATGTTCAAACTGCTGTTTAAGCGTTTACGGTAAGGCGATATTGCATCGATCTTCAATCGAAGTACCAGTGGGTGGCCTCAATAAAATTTAATTTATAGCAAAATGCGTGGACAAATTGACATGAAAATTTCGCCATAACTGTATTTTAATATGAGCTACATGGACAACCCATTCTTATTCATGTTTGAATGTTCAAACTGAAGTTTAAGCGTTTACGGCAAGACGATATTGCATCGATCTTCAATCGAAGCACCAGTTGGTGGCCTCAATAAAATTTAATTGATAGCAAAATGCGTGGACAGATTGACATGAATATTTTGCCAAAACTGTATCTTAGTTTGAACTACATGGATAATTCATTCTTATCCATGTTTGAATGTTCATACTGAAGTTTTAAGCGTTTACGGCAAGACGATATTGAATCGATCTTCATTTGTTTGGAACTTACCAGCAACCACGCAGTGCACGTATCTTCCGTTGAGCCAGGAATACACTTTCTCGGTTTAATCCACAACTCATATTTTGGTTTCACTCGATTAGTATCACAAAATATTGTATAAAAACGAAAGAAAGTCAATATTTATAAGTCAACTGGTCGATATGTGTATTTTTTCCCATTATCGCGACGCTGTCATTACCTGTGCTGGTCACGTGACCGCATCGACATACGTCACTGCCTCTCAACGGACACCTGTTATATGGGGAAAGAAGGAAAATAAGGGAGCCGTGTATCTCTGGCTTTTAAAGTCTCTGATCGATGTGAGTGTCAAACTGTTTGGATTCTGATCAGACGTGTTATGCGACATGTGATTTAGGGCTCCAGTCTCATCATAAGGGCTGTATTTCAAACACTAAAATCTTTATTTCTGCATTAAACCCTATGGTGTTACTACTCATTAGAATCATCTCTACGAGACGATTCTAATAAGTAGTAACACCATAGGATTTGGTGTTGAAATGAGTAAGAAAATGTTGGAGTTCAGTTTACTCCCTCTTATCTGGAGTCGGTGAATCAGGATCCAAATTGTTTCCAAATAACCATTATACTCTGGGTAGGGCAGTGAAGGGGTTATAAGGTGTCTACATCCATCACTGAATGTCATGAAAACAATCTCACACACTGGTGAACAGTCAGTTAAAACTATTTCACTTGAAAATATTTAGCATTCAAAACCCTCTATCCATGCATTCAAATTATTATGACCTCTCTATGTTTTGTATACAAAGCAGTTCTGTCCAAAGAGGATAAGTCCAAAGCAAATAGTGGCAGGCACTAGACAGAGCTCAAAGATCTGGATCTACATCTAAATTGTTTGCATGAAGTTGCTGGAGAATATAAGGGTTTGCAGTAAAACATTGTGACATACGATTTGTGAATCATCACAGACCGATACAGTAACCTATTACTCCAAAGATACGCCTTTTTACACCTATAGTTTATTCCTCCATTGAAATATTCTTTTTAATGTGCATCATAAGAATTTTAGTTTCTATATTCTAGCAAATGGAAGCTAACAGTAGGCTTAATTAAGGAGCATTCTGCTTTACTTTCATCCTGCTTTAAGTGATTGGCCCTTCTTGAAAACAGGTTATGGGGTAAAGAGTTGAAACAGTATGTTTTTGGGTTCCATCATCATGTCATAGCATTATGACACTTTGACTCGCTAATCATTGTAACGGCGTAAGAATTTTGAAAACTTGTTTATCTGCATTCAAAGGTGATCATAATAGAAATCAGCATGACCCAATATACATGTGAAAACATTCCTCTGTCGGTGTGATAAAATTCTTTATTACCTCAATAAATATGACACAATCTTTTGCAGACATTATCAAACCATTATTATGCCACGTCATGCATTGCAATGCCCCCTTTCCCTGTGTCTTGGCACTTGGTGCACACACAATAATGTTTTCCTACTGTGTAAATATTAGGCGTTTAATTATTCTTTCAAATCTCAGCTAGCTAAACTACCTATATATAAACACCTATTTATTACCAATAAAAACATTGAACCAGAAAAAGCTTACAAACCTTAGCAGCGATAACAACAATACAACAAGAGCACCGCAAGCGGTACATTATACACCCACTGGCAAAGAAATATATAGTTTTATCAGAATTTATTCTAATATGTAGACTCTTAGAGCTCTGAAAGCATAAACAATACTGAAATAACGCCTTTTCTAGCATATCTGAGTACACCAAGGGCAGATAACTCTTGACACAATGATCTGATTTCAATAATAATTAACCCTTTCATGAACTTTAACTTCTATAATTATACTGTGGGCAAACATAATCAAAATACATTCAAAATTGTAGTTGATAAGTGTGTTAACACTGTCAAATAAGCCTTTTATAGCATATTTGAGTACACCAAGGGCAGATAACTCTTAAAACGAAATATCAAATATATCTCAAACTTAACTCAGCTTCAGATTTTGATGCATATAACCTTTCTGTGGAGTTTCATTAATTATCCTTCAAATAGTTTTCCAAGAAAACTCTGGACAACCTTTTTATAGCACATTAAAGTACATCAAGGGCAGATAACTCTGTAAACGAAAAATTGAATGAAACTCAAACTCGACTCAGCTTTAGATCTTGATGCATATAACATTTGTGTGAAGTTTCAATAATATCCCTCCAATAGTTTTCCAAGAAAACTCCGGACAAGGTTTTTATAGCATATTTGAGTACATCAAGGACAGATTACTCTGTAACGAAATAGCAAATGAACTTCAAACTGAACTCAGCTGTAGATCTTGATGCATATAACATTTGTGTGAAGTTTCATTAATATCCCTCTAATAGGTTTCCCAGAAACCTCTGGACAAGCTTTTTATAGCACATTAAAGTACATCAAGGGCAGATAACTCTGTAAACGAAAAATTGAATGAAACTCAAACTCGACTCAACTTTAGATCTTGATGCATATAACATTTGTGTGATATTTCAATAATATTCCTCCAATAGTTTTCACAGAAAACTCCGGACAAGCTTTTTATAGCATATTTGAGTACATCAACGACAGATAACTCTGTAATGAAATAGCAAATGAACTTCAAACTGAACTCAGCTTTAGATCTTGATGCATATAACATTTGTGTGAAGTTTCATTAATATCCCTCCAATAGTTTTCCCAGAAACCTCTGGACAAGTTTTTTTTTCATATTTAAGTACATCAAGGGCAGAAAACTCTGTAGCAAAAAATCAAATGAACCTAAAACTCGACTCAGCTTTAGATCTTGATGCATATAACATTTGTGTGAAGTTTCATTAATATCCCTCCAATAGTTTTCCCAGAAAAATCCGGACAAGCTTTATATAGCATATTTGAGTACATCAAGGGCAGATAACTCTGTAATGAAAATTCAAATGAACTTCAAACTGGACTCAGCTTTAGATCTTGATGCATATAACATTTGTGTGAAGTTTCATTAACAACCCTGTAATAGTTTCCCGGAAAAACTCCGGACAAACAAAATGTTGACAGACGAACGAACGGACGAACGAACATACTAACGAACAAACGGACGGAGAGGGCGACGCCAATATACGACCACAGAGGTGGGTGTATAAAAATGTGTTGTGCTTTATTATAATTTCACTCTTTTCATGCATTAATCACCAATAACCAACACTGTTTAACACATTACTCTATAGCCTGTTACTAATTTTGAAAATAGGTTACCTGATTTAAAAGCAGATTGAAAGTAAAGCAGAATGGGACTTCAGGCACATTCTGCTTTAATTTCAGCCTGCTTTAAGATGTCTTCAATTCAGAAAACACTGCCCACTATGAATTATCAGACATCTGAAATATTACATTGGCTAATGAAATGTGGAACACAAACCAATTCTGTAAGAAAACACTGCAGACCCTGGTCAGACGGCTCCTGATGTAGCTGTCTGATCTGGGTCTTCATTACGCTCAAAAAGCATTAATATAATCTACCAAATACTAAATTGTGACTATTCAAAGTGAGGAGCCTCACTTGACCCTGTATAGGCAGCGCTCTAGATAAGAAGGAGTTAAAACCAAACAAATCAAAACTTTTCTTGCTAGTTTCAACACCATACGGTTTAAGTTTTTGAAAAACTCCCCTTATCTGGAACTCTGCACCATAATTTTATTGGGTGTGGCAAAGACACTTTTGAATTTTTTTCCCTTATCTGAGATGGTATCCACTAAATAACTTTAAACTCTTTGCATGCTAGCCTCTGATATATCCACCACAGTGAATGCCTTTTGCAAACAGTTTGGATCCAGATGAGACGCCGCGTAATGCAGCGTCTCATCAGGATCCAAACTGATTGACACTCTTACCATGATTTGAAAAGAAATTTAGAAAGTTCTATTTTTAGAACAATAGCAGACGACAAAATGTTGCAGATGAAAAGAATTACCCATCATGCAAAGAGTTAATCATGATAGGAGAAGGAGGAGTCTTTATGTCAGGGCTGCCATTTCTCCAGATTTTTGCTAAATCTTCGGATTATTTTCTAGTTCATGATAGCTTAAAGCAGGCTCAAAGGAGAGCAGAATGCGCCTTAAGGCGCATTCTGCTTTACTTCCGGCCTGCTTTAAGTAGTCACATGTCAACAAAACTAGAAACAGGCTTTAGGGTAAAGGTATGATTTGTAAAATCGCACTTGATAAATGCAAATTTGGAAATCTTAGGATTTTTCATGTCAACTTATGGCAGCCCTGTTATGTCAAACACAGAGGTTCCCAGTTACCTAATCTTCACAGGTATGTAGCTAAACAGGGGTGGGCCAATTAGATCCCATCCAAATTAAATTCATTACATTACTTAAGTTCCTGTGTAACCAATTAAAACGAGGCCGTTTAAAAATTGGGGGAAACATGTGGCTTTTTAACTCTTTCTGTCATAGAAGTGCCTTTTAGCGCATTCAGTTTATTCCTCCTCTGAAGAAAATAACTTCCAATTTATACAGTCATGAATATGTAGCATAAATATCTAGCAAATCTTTAAAGCTAAAAACAGGCTTAGGGTAAAGGGTTAAAAGAGTTAGAAAGTCCTGGGATAAGATATTAATTAAAAGAAGAGCAGAGAATTGCAAAATGTATGGATGCTGATTATTAAACCTTTAATTTATTTAAAATGGCTTCTGTGCAAGATCCTACATTCTTTAACCCTTTCCCCCATAGAAATGCCTTTTAGCACATTCAATAATATTCCTCCACAGTAAAAAATAGTTCCAATTTATACAGTAATAAACATACACAACTATAAATATTCTCTATATCCTACCAGATTGTAGCTTAAAGCAGGTTGAAAGTAAAGCAGAATGTGCCTTAAGGCACATTCTGCTTTACTTTCAACCTGCTTTAAGTGATAACCCATTTTCAGAATTAGAAACAGGCTATCGGGTAAAGGGGACTGTTTGTGTACCTTTTTGCAAACCTAGCTTGTGTAATGAGTAATAACAACATAGGTTTTAGTGTAGATGTAAAACACAAAAAAGTTGAACTTATTTTTTACTTTCTGGCATTCTGCAATCCTTTAAGTTATTAAAGCATTAGATGCTTTCAAGTAAGTTGACAATAAATACCCAGGCTCTAAACAATGACAGATATTCTGTATGATCCTATTTCATGATGATGTTTGTTTTTGTTAAGAGTAAACAGAGATATTTGTTTATATGATTTAGTAATCCTAATATTGCTATTCCTACCTTTTCCATAATAGCTTTTGTTTGTTAAAGTCCGTTTCTGCCATCTATGGGCTAATTGGACGCCCCAGAGAGAGCGGAGCGGATACAGAGAACCCGGGGGCCATGCCCTACTCTTATTATCAAAAGAGTTCTCTGGTTCTTTTAGATGCCAAGTGAAAACCACTCATACATAGGACCTCGGCTTATAAAGTCTCATCCCAAGGACTTGGTCCTGCGGGGCATCAAACTCACAACCCCTGACGTCGTAAGCCGGTGCTTTACCCCTCGACTATGTCTGCCAGTTCCATAATAGCATTATGGTTTAGACTATACTACAACTTTAAAGACTGCTCATTGATATTCTTTTTTGAATACTATCCTAATACAAGTATAACTAACTATCACTGATCTACACTGCAGGGGCCCGTTTCATAAAAAATCTTACGACAAATGTTGTCGTAAGTCAAAACATTAAAATACATTTAATCTCCGATTTCTCTATCTATTCCTGTCTTGTGACATCTTTTTGGAATCGTCTTTTCAAGACGATTCCAAATAGATGTAACAAGACAGGATTAGATGGAGAAATAAATAATAATTGAGACTTTTATAATCTGACTTACGACAACATTTGTCGTACGAAGTTTTATGAAACGGGCCCCTGATCCTGATCCGATGACATAAAACTTAGTAATGACATGAGATCAAGGCCTGTGCATTATCTGAACTGTCTGGTATAGCTACTTCTTGCTGCGACAGGGCTCTGGATAAAAGGGAGCAAACTGAACAAATCCAACATTTTCTCACTTATTTCAACACCAAATCCTTTAATGTCACTACTCATTAGAATCGTCTCGAAGAAAATATTCTAATGAGTAGTAACACCATAGGGTTTAATGCAGTAATAAAGATTTTAGGTTTTGAAATACTCCGCTTATCTGAACCTCTGCTTGCATAAAATACAGTTTAAACTAACCTTACTAAACACAAACTAGTAGTTCTACTCAATTAGTTTGACATTTTTACATTCCTCAGCAGATCTCATCCATCTAGATACATGAAATGATGTGATTGACATTATCAAACAGTGTAGACCCAGATAAAAACAAGACTGCGTTCAATAAACGCTTATGCTCCTGCTGGCATCATTGCCAATATATTCAGAATTATTTCCAAGTCCAAATTGGGTCAAGGTCAAATCAAGGTTGGGTGTCATTATTGTATCAATTAACCCTTTACCCCATAAATACACCTTTTTACACCAGTCCTTTAATTCATTCCTACACTTAAGAAAATAGTTGTAATTTTTATAGTGATAAAAATGCTTCATAAGAAAAAAATTCTATATTCTAGCAAATGATAGCTTAAAGCGGGCTGAAAGTAAAGAAGAATGCGCCTTAATGCACATTCTGCTTTACTTTCAACCTGCTTTAAGTGTTCACCTACCTTCAATACTAGAAGGAGGCTATGAGGTAATGGGTTAAGGGAATGGTGAGGTTTTACTGTGGGTAAAAAATGCAATATTTTCACTGCTATGTTATAAGTGGGTTTGACTGGGTGACATAAAATCCGCTGGTGTATAACTGAGCACATACTCTTAAGTACAGTCTCACCCATATGCTCAGCAACCACTCAAATAAATGCATATCCATCTTAACAGACAGGTGACTGCTTTAACCCATTACCCCATAGCCTGTTAATAGTTTTGAAGACATGTGACCACTTAAAGCAGGTTGAAAGTAAAGCAGAATGCGCCTTCAGGCGCTTTCTACTTTTCTTTCAGCCTGCTTTAAGCTCCCATCTGCTAGGATTTATTAAAAAAATATTTCTTATGGTGCATATTCAAGAGTGTATAAATTGGTAGTATTTTCTCCAGTGGAGGAATAAAGTAAAGTAAAGGCATAAAATGTGTATCTATGGAGTAATGGGTAAAGCAGCCACCTGCTTTAAATCTTGTCTATGCAGCTACTTTTGAATGGTCGATAGGCTGGGCCAAGACTGTACACCCTACTCTTGAATTTCAAATTCCATACACTTAAAAAGTAAACACAGTCCGTCAAGTAAAATCCTTAAGCAAACCTTATCCTATGCAGCTATAGGCCACATTTAAACTCAAAACAGCCCTTCACACATGGGCCACTCTCTCGAGTAAAAACTTATCCACTTGGTGTATAAACACTTTTTTAAACATAATCTGTACACAAGACGCCTAGTCTGGTAGGTAAAATAATAATCATTCACTGTCTATGAAATTCAAAAACATGTAAACATCCTTTTCAGTCATCGTAAGACTTCAAGTGTGAAATCCACTAACGTACTACGTACAGTGGTTTTTCAGGGACACACTTGAATACACTACAATACACTCACCCAGGGGTCAGGTGGGGATATGCCATCCACCAATCATATCTCCTATTACACTGCATTATGTCACAGTTGACCAATCAGAGCACCTGTTACATCAGCTTATCAGTACAAGGAATGTTTGGAGACATTTTCAAGTTGAGAAAAAAATGCATTTGACGTCTGTCAAATGCACGTTATACAGACTTCGGTGTTCTGAATGCACAGTGGGCTGAGTGAATGAATATGTTTTCATTTTTATTTTAATCACACACGTCATGGTTAAACTACACTAAGCGAAACTAATTACACAATCAACTCTTTAATATCAGGGCTCCAGATAAGAGGGAGTTAACTGAACAAATTAAACATTTTCTCACTTATTTCAGAACCAAATCCTATGATGTTACTACTCTTTAGTATCATCTTTTTGAGACGATTCTATTGAGTAGTGACACCATAGGGTTTTAAGCAGAAACAAGATTTTAGTTTTTGAAATACTTATCTGGAGCCCTGAATATCTTGCTATAACTCTTTGCGTGCAAGTGGCAGATATACCCAATTACCCCAATATTTATGCCTTTTAACACCTTTAATTTATTCCTCCACTGAAGAAAACAGTCATGAATATATACCATAAGAAATATTTCTCTATCATAGCAGATTTTACCTTAAAGCAGAAAGTGCCTTAAGCCTGATTCTGCTTTACTTTCAACCTGCTTTGATTAATCATCTGTCCTCAAAACTGGAAACAGGCTATGGGGTGATGTGTTTACTGTTAGGCTACCATTTGCTAGAATATAGAAAACATTTCTTATTATATATTTAAGACTTTGTAAATTTTCTGAGAAGGAATGAATTCAATGTGTTACACTGTGTATATGTATGGAGTAATGGGTTAAACCTCTTCATTGCTCGCCTTGATCCAGTTGTTGTAATGACAGTCAAATCATACTTAGCAGACTAAGGGTTCCAAACCTGAATATTATTTGCTTTTCGCATTCATTAGTTTCCAAATCAAGCTGAATATAATTATACCAGGGCTCCAGATAAGAGGTAGTTATTTCAACAAATTCCACATTTTCTCACTATTTTAGCACCAAATCCTATGGTGTTACTACTCATTAGAATCGTCTCAAAGAGACGATTCTAATGAGTAGTGACACCATAGGGTTTAATTCAGAAATAAAGATTTTAGTTTTTGAGAAACTACTCTCATCTGGTGCTCTGATTATACAATATAATTATACACCATTTAAGGTCAATATTATTCTGCAACAAGTGAGATCGTATCTGCCAAAAGATCAAATCCATTTCCTTTACAATTACATGTATTTGGTTTCATGATAAATGTAATACAGTACGTAACGCGGCTTCTCATCAAGATCCAAACTGTTTGACACAATCCTGTTTTTAGAACAATAGCAGGGGACACGTCATTGTTGCAGACGAAAAAATTACCCAGCATGCAAAGAGTTAACTCACTGGGCCCTAGTGACACATATATGCGTCCTTTACCATATGTGTACATGTTGTAATATGCAAACAGTGATGTCCCTGATTCGATCAGGGACATCGCTGTTTGTCATTTTGCAATTTACAATGAAAAACACCCCTAAATAGTCTAAAATGGACCAGCCTTTGTTGAAAACTGGAATCGTACATTGGAAGTTTCAGGGGATAATGAGTAAAGCCCATTAAAGAAAACATTGACTGCTTCAAGTCTGTGACAAATAACAAAGATATCTATTTCTACTTCATGTAAAAGGAGACCATACCAGAATAATTCATTTTAGAACCTTAAAAAGTTTACATACATAAATACATGTATTCCCATTTTTTTCTGAATTTAATTTGAAAATTTGGACGACAAACAAAACCAACTTTGTAAGATTTAGCAGGTAAAACATTATGGAAGAAATATGAATTTTCATTCAGCTCGTGACAATTGAAGGCCATAATTTAATGGAAAATTCAAATTGATTTTCGTAATGACATTAAACACGCTGATACTATGCAGACACAATTTTCAAGCCAAATTTAACTCTTTGCATGCTGGGTAATTTTTGAACCTGCAACAGCAGTTACTGTCATCTGCTACTGCTCTAATAATAGAAGTTTCAAAATTTATATTCAAACAAGGTCAGAGTGTCAAACAGTTAGGATTCTGATGAGAGGATCCAAACTGTTTGCTAAGGTAATCACCAGGATTCCAGATAAGAGGGAGTAAACTGAACAAATCCAAAAAATTTTCACTCATTTCAGCACCAAATCCTATGGTGTTAATACTCAGTAAAATTGTCTAGAAGAGAATTCTAATGAAACGTGACACTACAGGGTTTAATTCAGAAATTTGAAATACATGTACTCCCCTTATCTGGAGCCCTGTAATCACTGTCAGTCCCGTATAACATGTTAAGAACTAATACAGTCCATCCTGCACACAGTGCCAAATATCTTTAAAGACAGACAGCTATTTAATGCAGAGACAAATTAATGCAGAAAGAAAGTAGATGCCTAATGCAGGATAAAGGTAATGCAGACAGGTCCAATAGGTCTAAAGGAGCTTTCTGCATTACCCTTGCCCAAATACATTGAATAAATGATTGACAGTGTTTGACAAAGCTTGTGAAAGGGGAGCTTTTCGAAATGATGAAACGTAACTCGATAGAAACATTATCTTCAATTAATTTTCAAAATCTGTTATACAATGCAATTAAACCAAATTCTACCCTCAGATTATAAATGATTAAATCCATGTATGGTACAGGGAATTTCATAATCTACTTTTCAAATTCAGTGCTAAAGAAGAGAATTCTTCACAAATGCATGCAAATGTTTTATAATGAGCATACTTAACTGAATGTCACTTATAATGCTTTGGTATAGCTTTCTGCATTATTTTGTTACTTTAGCATGCAGGTCACTAGCCATTTCATATCTCAACATTTCTATAGATCATTGTGGTATGATTCTGAAACAACAGATCATTTCCCTTAATCCTTTACCCAATAGCATGTTTCTGGGTATTGAAGACAGGTGAGCACTTAAAGCAGGCTGAAAGTTAAGCGGAATGTGCCTTAAGGTACATTCTGCTTTACTTTCAGTCCGCTTAAAGCTACCATTTGCTAGAATATATAAAATATTTCTTATGATACATATCCATTACTGTATAAATGTGAACTATTTTCTTCAGGGGAGGAAAAAGGTAAATGCGTTAAAATATGTATTTATGGAGTAATTTGTTAAGCATTTACAAACTGTATAATTATTAACCCTTAGCCCGCCAAATAAATTGTCGTCTGCTATAAGTTTCAAAGTGCTTCAAAGTTGCTCAAAATTGCTGAAAATGTTGCCGAGTGTCAAACAGCTTGGATCCGGATGAGACGCCGAGTTACTCGGCGTCTCATCCGGATCCAAGCTGTTTGCATATGGGGCTATAGTCGTGAGTGGCAGGCTAAGGGTTAACAGTAAATTGGGAAAGTTGTGCCTATTAGAACATAAGAAACACCAAAATTAACTCTAAATTAACATGAAACAATTTCACTTTTTGTTCTGCAAAAGTGGAATCCACAACAAAGACATTATACTTTTCATGAAACCTGAAAAACGCGAGTGTTGAAACACAGATATACACTTAGTAACACTCTTGGAAAGTAGTTCCCAGTTGCACTGAGGGAACTTAAAGCAGGCAGAAAGTAAATCAGAATGCTCCTTCAGGAGCAATCTGCTCTACTTTCAATCTGCTTTAACCAATTACCCCATAAAAACGCCTTTTTATACCTTTAATCATTTCTTCTTCTGAAGAAAAAAATTTCCTTTATACACCATCAAGAATGTGAATCATATGAAATTGTTTCTATATCCTTAGCAGATTGAAGCTTTAACAGGTTGAAAGTAAAGCAGAGTAAGCTTTAACCCTTTACCCAATAAGCTGTTTATAACATTAAAGACAGGTGATCACTTAAAGCAGGTTGAAAGTAAAGCAGAATGTGCCTTCAGGCGCATTCTGCTTTTCTTTCAGCCTGCTTTAAACTACCATATTATGCTAGGCTATATAAAATATTTGTGATGGTAATTGTTCATAAGGGTATAAACTGGAACTATTTTCTTCAGCGGAGTAATAAATAAACACGTTAAAAGTCGTTTCTATGGGGGAAAGGGTTAAGTAGTCACCTGTATTCAAAACTAGAAACAGGCTAACGCATAATGGGTTCAGGGAAACGGGGAACAATAACAAATGGCTGTTCTTGTCTGTTTTTGACAGGAGTTTGAATGTTGTTGCCGTGGTGATAATGCAAATGGTGCTAATATTGATGCTAATTGGACATAATTGGTTTGAAGATAACTTCTTTACCATTATCCCCTGCTAAATTATCACCGTCTTCCTTGAAATTGTTTTCTGAGAACAAAAAAATGGAAGAAATCAGTTTTTGTACATTTTATGCCTCAATCCTGTTCAAAGGAAGAACAACAGTAATTTACATGTACGTGTCTCACAATTTAATTAGATAGTGTTTAAATGATATCTGACCAGGATCAACACTGTTTGCAAGTGAAAGCCAAATGATACTTAGAAGGATAAGGATTAATTAATGCTTTCAACAGCATGGGTGTGTTTGAAATATACTCTTCACATTGTAAACAGTGTAGAAGGAGCCCTCTGATCTGGGTCTACAGTGTTTGCTAATTTAGACCAGTACAATGTATTTATTAAACTACCCAGAATTCAAAGTAGACTGGTTCATGTTTTAGTAACTTAAACAGATCCACAAGGGAGCTAAATAGCCCACAAGAGTTACTTAGTGTTGAAAGATGTGTGTGTTGTAGAGAGTGAGGCTTAATTAAGGTAATAGCTACTGACAGGTTGGGCAGGTGTGTAAGACGAGACTTGACCACTTATCCTACTGAACCCATTACCACCTAATGCCTGTCTCCAGTTTTTTCAGACAATCTTTTAACACTTTACTCCATAGCCTGTTTCTCGTTTTGAAGACAGGTAGCCTCTTACAACAGGTTGAAAGAAAAGCAGAATGCGCCATTAGGCGCTTTCTGCTTAATTTTCAGCCTGTTTTAAGCTACAATATGCTTGGATATAGGAAATGTTTTTAATGTTGTACATTCATAACTGAAAAACATAGAACTATTTTTTCAGTGAAGGAATGCATAAAATGCGTAAAAAAAGTTTATCTACGGGGTACGGCTTTAAAAAGTATATGCATTTTTTAACCCCTTTAATTTATTTAGTTCCAATTTTATACAATATTTCTTATATCCTTGCAGATGGTAGCTTAAAGTAGGTTGGAAGTAAAGCAGAATGTGCCTTCAAGCACATTTTGCTTTACCATATCAACCTGTTTTGTAATAGCTGGTCACCTGTCTTCGACATAACCAGAAACAGGCTATGGAGTAAAGGGTTAACCCTTTGAAACCCTAGTCCCGCATATAGGCGTCCTTTTCAAACCAGTGTACATGTGAATAGAACACTTGCCCTATGCAAACAATGAAGACCCAGATCAGAGGGCTCCTTTTGGGTCTTCACTGTTTGTAATAATGCCAAACATTGACAAAAACAACCCTTAAAAGTCAGACTCAATAGGAAACTAGAATTGTCCATTTTAAAGTTTCAGGGAGGAAAGAGTTAATATAGCTGTAAATAAAAAAAAGTGAAACATTGCAGTTTCTTTAGATTTCAATCAGTGTCCCACATATTGACCTACCTTAGATGGTGGACCTAAGTAATATAACTCCTCCTCAAAAACTTCTTCCTCTAGAGTAGCCTCCCCTAGCTCTCCTGAGTCTATAGCTCTCACATCTTCACAAGAACTGTAATTCGTTGCTAACTTCCTCTGTAAGTGTGTGCACACGGGGTACATTCCCCAGTCTCTCAGGCCCAAATACTCTGCCTTCGAATTCGGCCTGGACTGACAAAGTGAACAATTCCGACTGTCCGCGCTTCTTCCCAAATCTTGAGTGGAATTCCACTTTGAACTACCGTCACATGATTCTAGCCAGTCTATACACCCTTTCTTAGTGGAATACCTAAATCTATCCCTCCCTGAACTGGCCTGCAATGACCAAGGAGGGCTGGTAGCATTCCTAGTACACAAGCTTTCAGCCTGAGATTTCGTCCTTATCGTTTCCGAGAGCAGGTCCTCAATTTCATCGTTATATTCCTCATCGAAGCCACTTGTGGTTCTGGAGACGGTGTACTGTGGTTTGTTTACCACACATACCTTCACGCTGTAGGCATCAAACCAGTCACATACACCTGCTACGCTCTGTGACATGTACTTATTATTGTTCTTATCGCCAGTCAATTCCACTGACTCTCCTTTATGTTTTAACTACAATAACACTTGACATTAAACATTCCCCCCCCCCCTAACACTTAACTTGGCACAGAGCTCCAGATAAGTCCAATACTTTCACAAATTTTAAAATCTTTATTTCTCCACCAAACCCTATGATGTGACTACTCATTAGAATCGTCTCGAAGAGACAATTCTAATGAGTAGTCACAACATAGGGTTTTGTGTTGAAATAAAGAAGAAACTGTTGAAAACATGAAGTTTACTCACTCTTTTCTGGAGCCCTGGTCTGGTGTGTTTGTAGAGGCGATCTAGCTCCTCATGATAATCATAGGCACCAAGGCCATGAGCAAAGCCTGTTTTGAACCTCTCATAGCTACAGAAGTTCGGGATGGTGGCAATCGCATTTGACAACATGCTTACTTTTTCGTACTACAGACAGACTAGATAACGAATTCCAACTCAACCATGTTGGCTTCTGTATCAGTTCTATGCGATCCAAGAATGTTAATACACCCACACAAGTAACAGAATCAACAAAGGTCACGGCATTTTGGCAAACATAAACAGCAGTGTTTTTGATGGCTGACGCAAACAGGAAATGTTCTCCCACAGTTAAAATAGTCTATTCCAGTTTTCTACATAAAAAAGTTCCATCAATCACAGCTTAGATTAACCCATTACTCCATAAAAACATCTTTTTATGTCTTTAATTTATTCCTCCATGGAAGAAAATAGTTCCACTTTAAATACAGTCATGATTATTTCCCCATATGAATTTGTTCCTATATAGTCTAGAATATGGTATTGTTGTGTTTTATTAACCTGTCAAAATTTCAATAATTACACGCTGGTTGAACACGCTATACTTAGCTTCGGTCGAAATCGATTATTTCCGTTACTTTTTACGGGTAAGTCTGGGTTGAAACATAAAGTTCATATTTAGAATAAGATTTGGATACCTATATGTCTTCGTGGTCGAGGCAGTACAGTAATGTTGCTTATTACATGTATGGTCATGAGTTCGATACCCAGGCAGCGGAGGATTTTTTTAATTATCATCTTTATTATTTGGTGTATACGAGTCTGCAAGAAGGAGAAGAAGAATTGATTGAAATCTCTGTGGATCTGATTTATGTTTTATTCACGATCAGAGATACACTGTTTGCCATTAAGTTGTCATACATTGACTAGAATTAATTGCAACCTGGAAGAGTCCATTAAAGGTTTCAGTGATAAATGAGTTAAGGCATTTGTTATCTAGGTTTGAGAGACACATCGGGTCACATTTTACATACATTAAAAAAAATTAATAGTTTACAAAGTGTAACGTTTATGTTATCTAAATTGCACATTTTGTATTAAAGATCACTATGTTGAACAATTCAAGTAAAATAACTGTTTGAAACAAAAGTAATACAAGAAGAAATAAACCTAACGGGGATCGAACCCGCAACCTTTAATTCATTTACAAGTATCCGTACTCGCTACCAACTGCTCTAATACGATTATTGATTTAAATTCGACACAGAATGCACAATATCCTCCAGTTCCTATCCGTAAATTAAAACGGAAAATATCGACTTAATACCGAAGCTAAATATATCCTTTCCGTGACGTATGAATATTCAATTTTTGACAGGTCAATAAAACCAAACAATAGCTTAAAGCAGACTGAAACTGAAGAAGAATGTGCATATAGAATGTATTCTTCTTTACTTTCAATCACATTTTAGAGATCAACTGTGTTGACAACTAGCAACAGGCCATGGGGTTAAGGGTTAAAAGGGGAGTGTTTCAAAAACTATTATCTTTATGTTTCATTAAATCTATTCTGTGACTAAACTGTAGTCAATAAACTGGGCTTGGTGGCGACAAGAAAAGGGGAGTATTTCAAAAATTAAAATCTTTTATTTCTGCATTAAACCCTATGGTGTTATTATTCATAAGAATCGTCTTAAAGAGACGATTCTGAGTCAGTAGTAACACCATAGGATTTGGTGCTGAAATGAGTGAGAAAATATTGCATATGTACAGTTGTTCCTGCATCTGATCTGGATCACTAAGTAATACTGGTTGTCCAAAGTTTGTACCTGTCCGTGACATACTGGACTAATTTATATAGTGTTGTCAGAAGTCTTAATCTCTCATGGAATTGTAACAGTTCTTGCCTTTTTATCCATTACTCTATTCTTTCCCAATAAATGCATTTACGTAACTAATATTTCCATTGCAAACAGTTTGGAACACACAGAATGATGAAAATGACAAATCAAAACAAACAACGCTTTATGCAGACAATATTCATTCAGCCTCCAAAAGTGCCTAAATTAAGAGACAATCCACTATTTTTAGCATCAATCGCATAGAAATTCTGCACACAATCTAACAAGTCAGTACTACTGTAGATATTCTGTAAGACAAAATCCTTACAATATGGTAGTTTGGCAGCTTTCTCTAATTGTCTCCTCCCACGCTACAATGCACAGGTGAGATCCCCCATCCTGCCCCCACCAAACATACAGTAAACTCCTCCAATTAGAGATCAATGGGTTTAAAGGCAGGTAAAAACTTAAAGCAGGACAACAGTAAAGCAGATAGCTCCTGTAGGAGCTTTCTGCTTTACTGTCATTGTGCTTTTAAAGCAGCAATCTGGATTTAACATACTCCAATGAAAACTCAACATCGTAAAAGCAATCAAAATCGACTAAACTTAATAGGAAATTGGAACTTTCCATTAAAGTTTCAGAGGAAAATGAGTTAAATACCAAATATAAACATCTTGAAACCCCTTAACCCTTTACCTGATAGCCTATACATGTATTTAGTAATTAAGATAGGTGACTACTTAAAGCAGGTTGAAAGTAAAGCAGAATGCGCCTAAGGGCGCATTCTGCCTTACTTTCAGCTTGCGTTAAGCTATCATGTGCTATAATATAGAAAATATTTCCTATAATACATATTCATTACTGATTAAATTGGAACCATTTTCTTCAGCGGATGAATAAATCATATCCGCTAAAATTAAGGCGCTTCTATTGGGGAAAGGGTTAATAATTCCTGTGTCAAACCCAATATCAAAACCCATGACAAAATATGCTATTCAATAATTTGAAAGTGGACCACTTGTTATACCACAGGCTGATTTCATTTTGAAAAACTAAAAACTTTTTTTATTTGAATCCTAGCCAGATTACAAAACTAGAATCTGATATAATCCAATCTATTAGTCCAACGTTTTATTAAAAGTTCCACACTTATGAAGACTGGGTACCATACTTGAACCATTTCAGCAATTTCTTCCGAGCTGGTTCCCAACATTATATTAAATTTTGATAACACAGTAAAACTTTGCTAATTTGAACATTCCAACTCTGATTTTTGTTATACATGTACATGTAAGCAAGTGAATGCTTCAATCAGTATGAAATTAATACAGAAAGCTCCCTCAGGGAGCTTTCTGCTTTACTTTCATCCTGCTTTAAGCTGATGCTTGTCTTTAACACCCAAATGCAAGCATTCATTGAGCGGTCAAATATACAGGTTTTACTATATTCGGTTTTATGGTTTCAATTTGAAAGAAAATCATGTACTACCATTACATACAACATATAAAAATCTTCTTCAGTATTTAGCCATTAACCTGCTGAATTGAGTTCCAATTTGCAACAGTTTGGATCCTGATTAAACACAGTGATACTTAAAGGCATCTGATCAGGGACCAATACCTTTTAGACCTGTGTCAATGTTTTTTCTGTTATTTTATTTTACTAAAACTAAATTTTTAAAAAACTTGAAACTTAATGAAGCAGATACCAATATACAGTTTAACCCTTAGCCTGCCACTCACGACTATAGTTCCATATGCAAACAGCTTGGATCCGGATGAGACGCCGAGTAACTCTGCGTCTCATCCGGATCCAAGCTGTTTGACACTCGGACAACATTTTCAGCAATTTTGAGCAACTTTGAAGCACTTTGAAACTTGAAGCAGACGAGAAATATAGTAGACGACAATTTAAATGGCGGGCTAAGGGTTAATGTTGGATGTTTTATATGATTTGAATGGAAATGCAAATGTTGTAGATCCTGCCAAATTTTTATGGGATTCAGGAAATCGATTAGATTTAGAAGACTTCTGGTCTACAGATAGTCTTGTATAAAGAGACCTGCACTCAGTTAAACAGCAAGGAACCCTCTTACAACTGTAACAAAGTGACTAACTGACTATATACTTAGGATAGAAAAATAATGCAGATAGCTCCTTTAGCGTACTTCTTTTTATTCTGCATTATCAGCAACTACATGTAAGAAGCCCATTACTCTATAGCCTATTTAAAAGTTTGAAGACAAGTGATCACTGAAAGCGCAGCATGTGCCTAATCACGGTATACAGTGAAACCCCTCTAAACCGGAACCTCTAAACGTAGTTTAAAATAAACATGGATAGAATGAGTTAGTCAAGTGATATCACAGACAATAAAGAGCTACATCATGTTGTCTTTTTACTGATTACAAAGATGTGTTTTGATCCTATTGCAGTGTTCCCTTTCTACAACGACACCCAATGGGAGACAAAGACTGTGTGTGTTGTTCGGAGGGAAATTGGCCTACATTTCAAACAGCTTGAATCCAGATCAAACGCCGCGTAACGCTGTTTGTCAATCATCATTTTATAAATTTTGTCAAAATGTCCACTTATATGAAACTTTGAGAGCAACCGCAGACGACAAATATAAGCAGATGGTATTGCCGCCATGGAAAGGTAGGACATAAATGTCTTGTTTTGGGAACAGCGGCAAGGGTCGCTGTAAGGAGAGAGTCGTTGTTGGGAGGGCCGTTGTAGGGTGGAAAAACACAGTACTGCACGATGTACATGTAAATGTGCAACGATAGTGAAAAACAGACTCAATAATATAACTATAGAATATGTGAGAATGGAAATATGTGGGAAGTGAAACAGAACGTCGTTAATTTGAAATTAATAAAAAAATTCACCGAATGTGGGATTCGAACTCGAGACTTCTGCGTGAAAGTCTAACAGCATAACCACTACGCCAATACAGCATATGCTAGTATGGTTGTCAAACTTGTACTTATCGGTAATTTAGCTAATTTTCTTTGTTTACATTAGTACTGTTTTGTAAACAACGCCATCCGATCGTTGTTCTACTGTAGAGGGGTTTCACTATACATTGTTTGCACAAAACAAGTGCACCCTATACAGGGCTCCAGATAAGGGGAGTATTTCAAAAACTAAAATCTTTATTTCTCATTTAACCCCTATGGTGTCACTACTCATTAGAATCGTCTCGAAGAGACGATTCTAATGAGTAGTAACACCATAGGTTTTGGTGCAGAAATGAGAGAGAAAGAAGAGGATTTGTTGAGTTTACTCCCTCTTATCTGGAGCCCTGCCTATACAGGTATATATTACGTATATACTGCTTGTAATGATGACTTTCTCATTGCTATGGTTGCATGTGTTAATACAAGACTTACTGTACTTGTAAAATGAACTGCTAACTAATTTCTTCTCATTAAGAATAGATCAAAACACATGCATTGAATAAATTTTCTTGAATCTACTGTTAAGATATATGTAATAAATATCACACCTTTAGACTCTCTTTATTTTGCTCATAAAACACCCTTTAACTATATCTTAACTCTTTGCACGCTAGCGGCAGATATACCTGCCTTAGTTATAACATCTGCAGATTTATAAGACGCCTCGTGACATGGCCTCTCATTAGGATCCAAACTGGTTGCCATTCTGACACTGATTTTACCAGAAAATTGGAAAATTCTAATTGTAGAACGATAGAAGACGACAAATTATTGCAAACGAAAAAAATTACCCAGCATGCAAAGAGTTAAGCTTATTCTTTCTTTCCTTTATTTGCAGACACATGACCCCAGAAATAAATCTTGTTTTAACCCATATATGCCAATTACCTAAAAATTGTTTAAAAATGGATTTCTAGATACTGAATGGACATGGATTATATTTCTAAATTGTTGTCATCCAAAGGTCATTTTAAAGTGGCTGTGAATTTGCTTTGGTCTTTAACTGTTCTTGTTAGAGTATTCACATATCATAAATGATAGACAACTTGTATTAAATATAGCTGAATATCCATTATATCAAACTGTGCCCATTATGAACATCTATCAGGATGGAAGTATAACAGAGAGCTCCATCTAGAGCTTTCTGTTTTACTTTCATCTTGCACTAAGTAGCCATACATCTTAAACATCACAATAAAAATCTTTTAACTCTTTAAGCATTAAGATATTTTTGACTTGTAGGGTCATAAGAAAAAGTTAAGTATCCATCATTTTGGAGTTATATCTCTTCTAGATCCAAACTGTCATGGTTTCATCATTAGCAAGAAAAGAGATCAGTGATATTTTTACAGAGGGCTTCCTTTATTCGTCCCGACACATTCTCTAAGTACTTCTCTGGCATAAATGGGTTAATCCCCAATCACTGATGAACGAGGAACATTTCCAGGAACTTTCTGAATGACGCTGATCGATCGATCGATAAGAAACCATTAAACCAATATTACTGTTCTTTTCTATGAAATGTTTAATCAGACTTAACTCAAAATCCATTTTAATGACTGCTTTGCTTGAAATGGAAGAAAAACATAAACCATTAACATCCTACAATTTGGAGTAACTAGGTGTCTACTCTGGATCAAAACTGAAAAACTTAGTGAAGACACACTTAGAAATAGGGTTAAGAATTCACCCATGTTTAGGGTTCGAGATACAAACGCAAACGTACGCAAACGCAAAGCACTAAAACGTAGAAAAGAACAACTTTTGGACAATTCTGATAATTCTTGTTTATCTTGGTGGCAAACAGTTTGGAGCCTGATCAGACGCCCGGTTACCCTGCGTCTGATCTGGCTCCAAACTGTTTGCACTGCAAATAATAGTTTTAGCGTAAACGCGTTTATTGGGAAAGAATAACAGATTCTCCACTGTAAGAGTGTGTTAACTGATAATTTCCAAAATATTCTCCTTTATGCCTCCTTAGATCTAAACCCTCAGAGCTCCAGATAAGGGGAGTATCTCAAAATCTAAAATCTTTATTTCTGCATTAAACCCTATGGTGTCACTACTCATTAGAAGCGTCTCTTTGAGACGCTTCTGATGGGTAGTAACACAATAGGATTTGGTGCTGATAATAAGTGAGAAAGTTTGATTTGTTCAGTTAAGTGTCTCTTATCTCAACCCTATGCTAAGCCCATTTATTAGAATCGTCTCTTTGAGACTATAATTCTAATGATTCGTCACAACAGTGTTTGGTGAAGCAATAAGAAAGTAAGTATTTGAAATATTAGGTTCCCTTATGGATCTTTTTAGCAGTTACCAAAACATAAACCAGTCTTATTGGAATTCAGGGTAGATTAATAAATACTGTAAATTAGCAAAACAGTGCAGACTCTGATCATAGGGCTCCTATAGGAACCCTCTGATTAGGGTCTACACTGTTTGCAAATGCCAAGAGTACATTCAAAACAGGTCCATGGCATTGAAAGAGTTAAAAAGGATTGACTGTATTTGGGTGATTCAGTTATCTGTTTGTAAATATCCATCATCTTGTTCGAGAAACCTCCAATATACTTAATGGAAGCAGCCTCTTTACTACAACTATAAAGGGACTACAAACACGTCCCATTATTATCATACCCATAAAGAAATAGGCACACAAAGTCATGGATTAGTTTGGGCATACCTAAATGTGTTTCAGCCTAGTAAATAAAGTCAGGTAGAGTAAACTCACAGAACAAATTTTCTCAATCATAACCCTTTACCTTATAGAAGCGCCTTTTAGCGCATTCCGTTTAATCCTCCGCGGAAGAAAATAATTACAATCTATACAGTCATGAATATGTATCAGAAGGACTATTTTCTTAATTCTAGCAGGTGGTACCAAATTAAAGCAGGCTGAAAGTAAAGCAGAATGTGCCTTAGGGTGCATTCTGCTTTACTCTCAACCTGCTTTAAGCAGTCACCTATTTTAAATACTACAAACAGGTTATGGAGTAAAGGGTTAACATCAAATCTGGTGGTGTTACTACTTATTAGAATCGTCTCTTCGAGACGATTCTAATGAGTACTAACACCATAGGGTTTAATACAGGAATAAAGATTTTAGTTTTTTTACACCCTTATCTGTTATGTTTCTTCTGGTTCTTATTATGATCATTTCAGTATGTAAGATTACCTAGCCTGATTCTAGTGTTTAACACAGGTGACCACTTAAAGCAGATTATTAAGGCACATTCAATCTGCTTTAAGCTTCTTTCAACCTGCTTTACGCTACCATCTGCTAGGATATAGAAAACATTTCTTATTATGCATATTTATGTTGAACTATTTTCTCCAGTGGAGGAATAAAGTTATTATTTGTGTAAAAATGAGTATCTTAGATAATAATGGAGTAATGGGGCAATTAAGCTGCCACCTGTATTCAAAGACTAATTCATTTTTTTTTCAATGCATGGCTGGGCTAACACAAATTTAACCGTTCTATGATATTTAACCCTTTACCCCATAGCCTGATTCTAGTTTTGAAAATATGTGACTACTTAATATGTGACTGCTTTAAGCTACTATCTGATAGACTGTATTAATTGAAACTTTTTTCTACAGCAGCAGAATACATTGAATGCGCTAAAAGGCGCTTCTATGGAGTAAAAGGGGCATTCACAAAACCTAGCTGTCACAAAAATATGATGACAAAACTTTGATATTCTAAGCTCGGGTCAAAACTAAAATAGTGTGGTATACGTAGTATCAGCATGTGGTAATAGGTATGCTAGTTTTGGTGTAACTCTTTATGCCATTGACAGGTTTATTCTTGGAAATATTTGTCTATAAATGATGCCTAGAAAGTTGTATTATTTATTCTACGGCCATCTCATATATTTATACACCGTGTCAGTAAAACCTGCAGTGACCATTCTAATGTTAATAGCACATTTTCGTGAACTTCACTTCACAAATTATACAGTCAAAACTCGATACTTTGAACTCGCTTAAATCGATAGTACCAGTATTTCATAAGTTGAATTTCGATAAGTTTTTTTTATCTAGTTCCAAAATGTTAGCAAAACGCAAATATTAGATGCTATTTTCATTCTACATACTTTGTCCTCTGCAAAAATATCATTTCATTTTGAATTTACCAGTTTATGTTACAGATCAGGTTCCTCATCTTGTAATATCTAGATCCAACCAGTTTTTCAGATCCACTCCTCTTGTATAGAGAATCATTTCCTCCAATAAAACAAAATTCCATTTAATACAACTCCTTGAATAATGCAACGCATCCCACTATTCCAAAAATTAAAATCCAGTCCCGTCCACTTCTTACCACTGAATAATACGGACTGTGAAAACAAGAACTACCCAGTATCAATGGAACACTATGATTAAATCCCCCTGAATAATAATTAAAACACAACAAACATGTATCTTGAAATACATAGCTCTTAAGTCACCCCCTCGGTTATACCAATTTATAACAAACGTTTCATTTCTTTATTATTGAACATTCTTTTATATCTGTATTGAAGTCACTTACTACAGTCAGACCTCGCTTAAATCACTGATTCAAACTATCTCTCATTGTGGTTGATTAAGACAGGTAGGTGGCAGCTTGATGCAGGGCAAAAGTAATGCAGAAAGCTTCTGTAGAAGCTTTCTGCATTACTTTTGTCCTGCATTAAGCAGCCACCTGCCTGTATTGATTGTAATTAAGTTTTTACTAGTATGTTGCGCAAGACTTTGATTTGACTGTACCCCGTTAAACTTCAGTGATCATTCAATCAAATCAAGAAGTTTAAAGACCTCTTTTGAAACAGGTGGATGTCTATTAACCCATTACCCCATAGCCTGGTTCTAGTTTTGAAAATAGGTAAGCACTTAAAGCAAGGTGAATGGTGAATTCACCCTGCTTTAAGCTACCATCAGCTAGAATATTGAAAATAGTTCTTATCATACAGTTTCATAACTATAAATTGAAACTATTTTCCTCAGTGGAGAAATTAATTTAAGGCGTTAAAAGGTGTATTTATGGGGTAAAGGTTTATAAGCAGGACAAAAGCAATGCAGATGGATATTTTTGGAGCTTTCTGCATCATTTTTGTCCTGTCTTAAGCACATGCTTACCTACTTTCAGAGATCAAACATTTCTTTCTGTTATAATTGAAATGGTAATGCTGAGTAATACAGGTATAACAAGCAATTCATTTAAGCTCTCACCTACACAGTAAAACTTCTCTATTAGGACCACTAAATTTTTTTTTGTTATTCGTTTTGCATAAATAAAGGGCTAATTGGTTGAATAAAAGACTGGAAGTTTAAAGCAAGGTGAATGTAAAACAGAAAGCTCCTGAAGGATCTACATGGATCTAGAAAACATTTCTTATGCTGAATATTCCTGACTATCAAAAGTGGAATTATTTTTCTCCAGGATAAATTAGATGTGTAAAACCAGCGTATTTATGGGGTAATGGGGAAGTCGCATTCTGCTAATTACTTTCAGCCTGCTTTAGGCTACCTACCATCTGTTAGGATATAGGAAACATTTCTTATAGTGCATATATTATTCATGACTGTATTAACCCATTAACCCTTTTTATGCCTCTAATTTATTCATCCACCGAAGTAAATAGTTCCAATTTATACTGTTATGAACATGCAACATAAGAAATATTTTCTATATCCTAGCAGATAGAAGCTTAAAGCAGGCTGAAAGTAAAGCAGAATGCACCTTAAGGAGCATTTTGCTTTACTTTTAACCTGCTTTAAGTGATCACCTGTCTTCAAAACTTAAAACAGGCTATATGGGGTTATGGGTTAAGCGAAATTATTTTCTATAATGGAGGAAGACATTAAAGAGGTAAAAAGGCATATCTGTAGGGTAACAGTTTAGAAGAAAAACACCCATAAAATATTTATTACTCTGTGCAGATGACAATTTGGAGCATGATATTATTTCTATAGTGGGAATCATGTATCAGCTATTATCTCTTTGCATGCTAGCAGCGGACTTGTCAATACCCGTGCAAACAGTTTGGATACTGACAAGACGTTGCATAATGCAGCATCTCATCAGGATCCAAACTGTTTGACACTCTGACTCTGTTTTGTAAAGAAATTTGGAAAATTCTATTTTAAGAACAACAGCATCTGATAATTGTTGCTGACAACAAATTTACCCAGCATGCAAAGAGTTATTTTGCTGATCTTGCACAAATTAAAACCTAAATCTGAATTTGATACTAGCTTCATATGCTTAATTCACCCACACACACTAAAAACTTTTATCTTACCCAAATTATTACTCCACTGAAGAAAATAGTTCAAATTTATACAGCCATGAATATATATTATAAGAAATAGTTTCTACATGCTACTAGATGATATTTTAAAGCAGGTTGAAAATAAAGCAGAAATTGCCCCTTAAGGCACCTTCTACTTTGCTGTCAACCTGCCTTAACCCATTACCCCATAAATATGCATTTGTACGCCTCTAGTTTATTCATCAATTGAGGCAAATAGTACCAATTTATACAATTATGGGAATGTACCTTAAGAAATATTTTCTATATTCTAGAAGATTTTTGCCTAAAGCAGGCTGAAAGTAAAGCAGAATGCGCCTTAGGCGCATTCTGCTTTACTTTCAACCTGCTTTAAGTTGTAACTTGTTTTGAAAACTAGAAACAGGCTATGGGGTAATGGGTTAAGTGGTCAACTGTCTTCAAAACTAGAAATAGTCTGTAGGGTAATGGATTAACTTCCAATATTCAGAGAAAAAACATCAAACGCAATCCAGTATCTAGCTGGTGCTATTTTAAAACTGTTAAATTATTTTAAGAATTTTTTCAAACTTTCAAGGACAACTCTGACCCATGACCTCTTTATTTATAACACAAAACACATGTCAAAAGAAATATTTTCTGTCCATACAAATCTCGACTGATCGTATTATAGTCGAAATAGAGCTGGCTTTTAACGTCTGTTATTATCTATTCACAGTTCTTAATTATGCAAAGCTGCGAAAATTTCAATATCCTTTCAACAGACAAAATGCGTGACTACCAATATAAGAAACTTGTAAGATTAACCCATTACCCCTCCCCCCACTCCACCCCCATCAAATGTTTCTGGTTTATATGTCTGATAAGAAATATTTTCTGTATCCTAACAAATGGTAGCTTGAAGTCTGAAAGTAAAGCAGAATTAATGCACATTAATGTTGATCATTCTATTTTACTTTCACACTGCTTTAAGTGGTCACCTGTCTTCAAAACTATAGGAACACGCATTTTGGTAAAGGATTAATTAATGGTTTGAATTGTTAAAGTCCGTTTCTGACCCATCTGGACGCCCTAGAGACAGGGGAGCGACAACAGCAAACCTGGGCGCAATGCCCTACTCTCATTATTGACAGAATTCTCCCTGGCTCTTTTGGTTGTCCATGCAGAGTAAAGCACTGATACATCAGACCTCAGATTGTAAAGTCCCATCCTAAGGACCAGAGGCCCGTTTCATAAAGCTTCTTACGACAAATGTTGTTGTAAGTCAAAACTTTTTAATCTCTGATTTCTCTATCGATTCTCTATCGAATCCTGTCTTGTGACATCTTTTTGGAATCGTCTTTTCAAGACGATTCCAAAAAGATATCACAAGGCAGGATTAGATGGAGAAATTAATAATAATTGAGAGTTTTATAATTTGACTTACCACAACATTTGTCGTAAGATGTTTTATGAAATGGGCCCCTGGGGTAAAGGGTTAAATTGACTTATGTTTGAGATATTTAGGTTTCAGACTTGTACAGTGGAGAATCTGTTATTCTTTCCCGTTTAAACGCAAACGTACGCAAACGCAAAGCACTAAAACGTAGAAAAGAACAACTTTTGGACAATTCTGATAATTCTTGTTTATCTTGGTGGCAAACAGTTTGGAGCCTGATCAGACGCCGGGTTACCCAGCGTCTGATCTGGCTCCAAACTGTTTGCACTGCAAATAATAGTTTTAGCGTAAACGCGTTTATTGGGAAAGAATAACAGATTCTCCACTGTACCCATTGCATTGTCAGACTGTCAATATAATCGAAACCATATAGGACACTTACTACAGTAGAACTTACAACCACACAAAATATGACTCACTGAAAACGTTAACCCCAGGTTGCAGCTTAAAGCAGGGCAAAAGTAAAGCAGAAAGCTCCTACAGGAGCTTTCTGCTTTACTTTTACCTGGCTTTAAGGAGCCATCTCCCTTTAACTTGAACACAAGCCCTCTTTGGAATGGTCCTAATAGATGAGCATTACTGCGTTACTATGAATATATGCAGTGAAATATTAGGCCACAAAATATACAGCAATAATGGATCCTTTAGAAAATGTGAAACAAATTTACTGCTATTTTGTATTCAGTGTTTTATTATGCCAATATGGTAGAAGGCAGACATTTAAAAAACGTTTATTTGTCAAGTAAATAAGCTACTGCAAGACTTGTGTGAAAACTATAACTTTTTTATTTGCCCTTATTTTTCTAATGGACTTTTCCAATGTCTGTTATAGTAACGTCAATTGTAATTTCAGGAGGCAATTTCTACATGAAAATACTATTTAACCCATTACCCCATAAATACGCCTTTTCACGCCCTTTAAAATTCTTTCACTGCAGAATATAGTGCCACTTTAACAGTCATAAATATCTATTATAAGAAATATAATCTATATTCTAGCTGTTGTTAGCTTGAAGCAGGCTGAAAGTAAAGCAGAATGCACCTTAAGGTGCTTTCATTTCAACCTGCTTTCAGTTGTCACCTAACTTCCAAACTAGAAATAGGCTACCGGGTAATGGGTTAAATCTTTCATATTGGTATCATTATTTGCTTAAGAAATGTCATCAGCTCTTTATCTCACTCAGTCTGAATGTCTGGTATTAACTAAGTGTCAATGTGACTGATCTGGATCCAAACTGCCTGCAGATTCCAGTCCAGTCCTGTAAACCCTTTCCTCCATTGAAACGCTTTTTAGCACTTTGATTTTATTCCTCCACTGAAGAAAATAGTTCCAATTTGAACAGTCAAGAATATATATATGTATCAAAAGACATAATTTCAATATTCTACCTGGAGAAAGCTTAAAATAGGCTTTGGGCACATTCTGCTTTTAACTTCTAACATACTTTAAGTGGTAACTATGATGTCTTTAAATCTAGAAACTGTTCAACCTGACTATGGGTTAATTCGTTAAGCAGGAGGAAGATTTAACCCATTTGTGCCAAGTGGATTCTTCCATGTTTATATATTAGATTAATCAATTTTTTATCAAAGGGATGCCTGGTCAAAATTTTCATTTTCACTTTGTTTTATATTAAAACTCCTATCAGCAAACAGTGTAGACTCTGATCAGATGCCGCATGCGGCGTCTGATCAGAGTCTACACTGTTTGCCTATGTCCCATATTTGGGATCATAGGGTACAAATGGGTTAAGCTGCATTGTATACAGTAAAACCTGTCTTAAGCAGCCAGTGAAGGGAAGCAGTCAAATTGGCTGCTTAAGACAGGTGACCGCTTAATCCAGGGGCAAGAAAAATGACTACTATTTTGAAAACGGTCACGGTTTCGTTTCGCTATTCATTCCTATTTAAAAAGTCAACAACATATTAAAAGTCCTCAAACTCATACAGAAGTGTATGACCAGTACACTTTTTGATTATAGAAACATTGACACGAGCATCAGTTACTCGGCGTCTGATCTCCATATCAACATGTGCTGGTATTACTGGTAATCAGAAAATGGAATACAGTAGAATCTATATGTTGTTTCATTACACTTACGTTTGTACACGTATTTTTCTGTGCCACGGAGGCAGAATCCATGTGCGCGTGTCTACGGATTTTCCGGAGCTCATTTAAACTTTACAAATGTTGTCAAACGTACTTTCAAGTCAGCATTAGAGATTAAAAGTCAAAAATCGGTCGACCATTTTGTTCAGTTCTGATTGTTGTCGAGGAAATTAATTGCAGGCTGGGAAATTTAACACCGGCTATTTTTACACTGGGGGAACACCCAGCATCCTCGAATTACGCAAGTTTTGATTGGTGGATAGTATTCATTTGCATAATAACGCGAGATTTTCTCCGAAGTCACTAAATCTAATTTTAGTGATGTACATTACACATAAGAACGACGCGGGCCGTGTAATTGACGATAATTTAAGAGTTTGATACCAGTAGCATATGCTGTGTTATTTAGGCGGTTATTAAGAGTGACACGTTCGACAGAAATCATAACACGTGTATTCAAGTTGCCTGACCGTTCATTACAGTAAGTTTGATATGGAAAATGTTGATTACGTAATCGCTAATCTCCCAGACAAACTTGTTGATAATAACACGCCCCGCTGAGCACGTAATTTGACAAGTTGAGGTTACAGACGGATCGACGCGTGGATTTGTTGAATGACACAGGTATTCAGGCATATCACCATGGAGAAAGTCCTTTCTCCATGATATCACACTTCAGCGGGCGGCCACTTGGCCGTTTAATACAGTGTGGAAACAGTGTTTGTGGTGAATTTTTCTGGCCGCTGGCTGCGTTATACAGGTGACCGCTTAGTCAAGGGGCAATATAGAATGAATTCAATCGGGGGGAGATCGAACTGGCCGTTAAAGCCAGGTGACCGCTTATACCAGGTGACCGCTAGGACAGGTTTTACTGTACTTCCATTTACGTCATAAAGTCTGCTAACTTAATAGCTTACAAAAAGGCAAACTATTGAATAACCTTAAGTAGAGAATTCAGATCTCTTAGAAATGCAGTCGATATATGGCAAAACATTTGCTGAGAGAGGGCCATTCAAAAGAAGGCCATTTAGCAGTCTTTTAGGAAGCCCTATCTAAAAGAATACACAGGGATAGCCTTTAAAGTGACTCGCAACCAGATGGTGTATTTGCAAAAATAAAATAAAATACTGAAATAAAACCAAATGTGTAGGAAGCATTATCGTGCATCTGGCATTAGAAAAATATGATCGGTCTAAAAACACCCTCAAGAAAAGTCTTCAAATCTTATTTTTTTGCATTTTTTAAACAGAAAATCATATGCTTAACTAATTCTTACCTGTATATATAAGTGTATATATATATAAGACATATATTTACAAATTTCTATTTTTAATGCTAAATCTGGTTGTGAGCCTCTTTAATACAGATGGCAGTCTCAGATAGTACACAACTGAACTAATGACTACTTTAACCCTTTCCTCTTGCCTTTTAAACATTTCTACCAATTCTCACACAGTCATAAGCATCACAATGATTGCGCTAAATACACTGAGTGGTAGCTTAAATTCGATTTGTTTGATTTTAAGTCGCTTTCAACAGTATTTCAGTCATATCGCAACGTCCAGCTAATTACAGGTGGAGGAAGACCCCAGAAGTCTTTTATGCACTGTTTCAGGCACAAAACGGCAACTGGGTAGAACCACCGACCTTCCGCAAGCCAGCTAGAAGGCTTCCTCACATGAAAAATCCAAACGACCCTACTGGGATTCGAACTTGTGGCAGCTCAGAACATGTTGAAAGTAAAAGAGAAGTTTATGCTTATACCAGAACTTATACCAGCTGTATGATACATGTCCTAGCTGACCTTTATAGGATCAACTTGAAACCCATAGTCCCCTGTATCTTGATACAGTTACCAATTGACAGGGGCTGCAGTCCACTTACAAAATACATGTAATGCACTTTCTTTTTAACCCTTTACCCCATAGCTTGTTTCTAGTTTTGAAGACAGGTGACCACTTAAAACAGGTTGAATGTAAAGTAGAATGCGCCTTAAGGCCCATTCTGCTTTACTTTCAGCCTGCTTTAAGCTATAATCTGCTAGAACATAGATTTTTTTTCTTATAAATCACATTCATGACCGCGTAAATTAGAACTATCTTCTTCGGTGTAGGAATAAATAAAATGTGCTAAAAGGCGCTTCTATAGGGGAGAGGGTTAATGTGCACAACCACTGACTGTGATATCTCAACATCAGACAAGGCTCCGGGTACGGGGGAGTATTTCAAAAACTAAAATCTTTATTTTTGCTTCCTATTCGAAGAGACGATTCTAATGAGTAGTATCACCATAGGATTTGGTGCTAAAATGAGCGAGAAAATGTTGGATTTTTGCAATTTATTCCCCTTATCCAGATATCTCTACATCAGTAGGGGCAAAGTATCTCTTCATCCATACATCAATACAGTAAAGACTCTTCCCTTACAGCCATTCAAAAGAAAACAATTTCACTGAATAAAATAAAAGATTACAGCTTGAAGCAGGATGAAAGTAAAGCTTTAGGAACTTTCTGCTTTACTTTCATCCTGCTTTAAGCAGCCACCTGCCTTAAAATATTGACAAAAAGATTTATCTTTTAAGTGTCCAATATACAGTAGAACCTCTCTATTACGACCACTAAAATGTGTCAAATATTAGTCGTTTAAGACAGGTGACTGCTTAGAGCAATGTGAAAGTGAAACAGAAAACTCCTATATAGGAGCTTTCTATTTCATTTTCACATTGCTCTAAGCTGTCACCTGTATTTTATACAGACAATTAGCATTCTTTTTATTGGTCGTAATAGAGAGGTTCTACTGTAGTACGGTTGTGGAATGTAGTGAAGCCTATTCACTTCCTAGGAAACCTTCAAGTGCTTCCTGTGACAAAAACAACCCATACATCTACAGTCGAACTTCGAAACCTCGAACACCCTAGGGACGTTAGCATTTGTTCGAGAAAAGGGTTGTTCGAGATTCAAGTGGTATGAAAATAGAAACCTCAAGTTCGACTTTGTACTGCGATAGAGACATACAGCTGGTGTGTTGGGTATATCAGAATAACGTGTACGTTTTAAACACAATAATTAGACAGATAACTTATTCGATTTCTAACATTTACATCTTACACATAGATCCACATAAGGCAGAAATAGTTTGGTGTCAACTTGCTTATTTTATGCATTTGCAATTAAAACGTACGTCAAAAAGTACCGTTGTTTCCTTTCATGGTCATTATATACCTAATGCACAACTAGCATAGAAATATTGATTATATACACATGAATAGAAAAACATGAATAATTAATCTGCGCTTGTTACACTAAAAGTAAACGAGCCATATATATATAATTTGTTTTAAAATCGCTATGCTTGCATTGTTATCGCTTGAAACGAAACATTTAGCAAGTTCAATGTTGTGCATTACGATTTCTGAACATTAAGTTATCTCCCTTTTAAAAGCATCAAAGTTTTTACCTCACTTATTCTTATTTAAGAAATGTGGGTTTTTTTCTCTTATTTTGATCATCTTTAATCAATAAACGATTCAGGGTGTACACGTTTCAAATAATTAAAGCAAACACACACTGACACAGTTGTGTAACGAGTGCCGATCTGACGAGGTGTGAAAATTACACGCGCCGCCGGTGTAATTATAACATGAAACAATGGGACCGAAACTGACCGTGTTGACAGTTCGAGCATAAGGTGCGAACTATTGTTGACAGTTCGACCATTTGGTGTGACATATAGAACAAACTACTTCACGGGGACCGCACATCAGTTCGAGAATTCCAGCTTTCAGTGTTCGAGAATACAGAAGTAGAACAATAAGGATTATATAGAGAAAGGAACGGGACCAAGAAATGAGTTCGAGAATTCGATCGTGTTCTAGCTTTCAGAGTTCTAGCTTTCGAAGTTCGACTGTATGTTCAGCAACCATTAATTTTTATCCCATTTCCGACAAAATAGTGAAAATAACAAATCACCTGTATCAAGCTAAGTTTAAGGCAAGTTGCTGCTTAGCCAATTACTCCATAGTCTGTTCTTAGTTGTAAAGACAGGTGATCACCAAAAACAGGTTGAAAGTAAAGCAGAATGCTCCTTCTGCTTTACTATCAGATTGATTTAAGCTACAATCTGCTTGGATATAGAGTATGTTTCTTATGGTGCTTATTTATGTATAAATAAGAACTATCTTCTTCAGTATAGCAATAAATTAGAGGTGTATGGAGTACTGGGTAACAGTAAGATGGAAGTAAAGCAGAAAGCTCCTGTTGGAGCTTTCTGTGTTACTTTCATCTTACTTTAAGCAGTGACATCTGCATTAATCACCATTCAAAAATATTAATTAGTTCTGCTCATATGGAGGAGATAGAAGTATCCCTAGCTGTTTATGCACCGTAATAGGCATATATATTATATACCCTAGCTGTGCGTCGCTTCAAGCAAGCTGAAAGTAAAGCAGAATGTGCCTAAGGAACATTCTGCTTTACTTTCAACCTGCTTAAAGTAGTAACCTATTTCCAAACTAAAGGTACAGACTTATAGGGTAATGGGTTAAATATCAAGCATTTTTTATTGAAACTTTTAAAGTTTATATCCTCAGCCTAGCAGTAAATTGTCTTTTCCATTTAAAATAATGATATCATTTCAACAAGATACTATATAGACTATTTACAATCTGCTATAATATAAATATTTTCATTTTTTTCTGTTAAAGGGAGAATACTCTGATATCCAGTTTTTTCTGTTAAAGGGAGCCTACTCAAAACCTGCAAAAAACATGTTTGGTTACTTCCCTTGCATCAGATTTAAAATGCTAGAATTGGGAGACACAGTTGGTGCAAAGTATATAAAGAAGGCAACATAAGCAAGACCTCAGTCTCATCTTTCTGAAATAAAATGGGGAATAAATAATAATGCAGAAAGCTCCAACAAGAACTTTCAACATTAACTTTGCCCTGAAGAAAGCAATAACCTAACCCATTACTCCATCAATATGTCTTAAACTCATTTCTCGGCTGAAAAAATAGTTCTTGATTTATAGTTATGAATATTTACCACAAGAATTAGTTTCTATAACCTAGCAGTGGTAGCTTAAAGCAGGCTGGAAGTAAGGAAGAAAATTCTTTCAGGCACATTTTTCTTTACTTTCAACCTGTTTTCAGTCGTTGCCTGTTTTCATAACTAGAAATAAGCAGTAGAGGAATGGGCTAAATAAAAGACCAGGACTCCAGATAAAAGGGAGTAAACTGAAAAAATTCAAAATTGTCTCACTCATTTCAGAACCAAATCCTATGGTGTTACTTTTCATTAGAATCCTCTATTTGAGACGATTCTAATGAGTAGTGACAGCATAGGGTTTAATGCAGAAATAAAGATTTTTGATTTGGAAATGGTGTGACTACTCATTAGAATTGTCTCTTTGAGACGATTCTATGAGTATAGCCACACCCTAAGAAATAATTGAACTTTGTTCGGTTTACTCTCTCTCTTATCTGTAGCCCGATGCCAAACTATACAGTCGAACTTAGATATCTAAGTCAGTTTTGTCGAACATACTCGAATTTCAAAGTTAAAACGTGGCTTAGCCACATTTTAACTTTGAAATATGGGTATGTTAGACTTAACTGAGCATGAAATAATGCAGTTCATATGTCGAACTTTTGGATAGTTCGAGTTAAACAAGTTCGAGATATCGAAGTTAGACTGTATATCTGGCAGTGAAAATATAAAATGGTACTCACGATGCAATCATTATATGCTGGAAGGTCACAGATGTTGTTTCCTGTGTTATGGTTGGCGTCTGTAATGGCCTGTCCATTGCCCGTGAAGTTGACCTGCTTGGTGGGAATGGGGGCTGGGTATGTGTCCCGTGTGGCATTATGCGCAAGGAAACCACCATCACTGAAAATACAATAATACAAGAATGAGTCTTAATGTGAGGACTATTTCAGAATCTTTCACCCATTTATGTTTGGGTATTTATTTTTGGGTATGAATACTAAGGTAACTTCTCAGTAACTCAGTAATATCTCTCAATATTAACCTCTTAGGGAGCAACTACTCATTTATGTTGCAGGTGACAACTTCATACAGCATGAATTTAAAGCATTCTGCTTTGCTGCCATCCTGCTTTATGCAGTAAATTGCCTTAATACTTCTCTCACTGTTTATTCATAATAATATCAAACTCTGCCCATTATGAGCATCTATTATCTGAACTATTACAGAACAGGGAAAAATAATTTCCCTAGCAAAGTGTGCACTCATATCAGGGCTCCAGATAAGAGGGAATTAAAACTGTCAAATCCAACATTTTCTCATGCATTTCAGCACCAAATCCTATGGTGTTACTACTCATTAGAATTCTCTCTTCAAGACGATTCTAATGAGTAGTAACACCATAGGGTTTAATACAGAAATAAAGATTTTAGTTTTTGAAATATTCCCCATTTCTGGAGCTCGGCTAATATCTTCCAAATTTGACTAGATAATACCATTGTTTCCAGTAAACATTGTGGGCGCCTTCAATTGCAAGGATTGAAATCCGGTCATCATTTAAATATCTACATTTATCAATCCACAGGCTGGGTCTGCAGTATAATGAAATATCTCCATCATTCCTGCCAAAAACCTATTCCAAACCAGACAAGTCTGCCTGTATCCATCGAAACTTTCTGTGTTAGCTGGGAAATGATCCAATCCATTCAATCTGAACCCTTTAAATGCTGGTAACCAGTATTGATGAATTTTGTAAACAGTCTGGTTTCCTGATCAGGCCTTACGTTTTAGTGAACCTGATCTGGTGATCCGAGCTGTTTTGTCACCCAGATCAAACTGCTGAAAATGTATTCTGGAAGCAGTCTTTTTCCAGAATTTCAGCACACATCAATTAGCCAACTTTTAATTGAGGATTAAGCTAGTGGTATAGAGACAAGAACATTTCTTTCTGCATCTATGAGAATATATGAGAATATTCAGTAATCTCCCACCATTACAATCATTCCAATAGCAATATAGTTTCCTGAGTTCTAAATAAGGTAGCTGCTTAAATTTAAAGCAGGATGAAAGTAAAGCAGAAAGCTCCTGTAGGAGCTTTCTGCTTTACTTTCATCCTGCTTTAAGCTGTCACCTGTCTTAAGCACCATCAATGCATGTTTAAGTTAAAAGTTTTACATGACGTTACTGTATATTGATTAGCCGTTCCATTTATTGGCTGTAGGAACAGTTGCGAAAAAAGGTTATTCATTTTTTGGGACCTTTGTATTCCCCAATGCCAAACGCTTCATTCGAAATCGGATGAAGTCTAGATATAGGTGAACTATGCAGACAGTGGTCTAAATTGAAGCCTGAGTAGATTCTTTCTTCTTCCTTTTTTTTTTATTTCAAACAGGCAAAAGCACTAAGCCTGTCTCAACTGAGTCTGATTTAAGCAACAACCTGTCATAACCCATTAAGCCATACTGACTTATTGCGCAATAGCCTCATACTGACTTATTTTGACACACTTTAATCCACTAGCTTGTATTGAGATAAGCATTGATAATTGTTAAATGTGTTAACCTGTTACCCAATAGCCTGTTACAGTGACTACTTAAAGAATTAAGGCACACACATTCTGCTATAGTCTATTTTCAGCCTGTTTTAAGCTATTTATCTGCTTGGACATAGGAACTATTTCTTATATTGCACATGCATTACTGTATAAAATGGAACTATTTTCTTTAGTAGAGAAATAAATTAGAGGCATAAAAATGTGTATTATGGAAACATAAGAGATTCAAGGTTCTTCATCGAACAGAAGTCTAACTCAAGTTGTATTGTAGTTATCAGGAAACATAGCCTGATTACTCACTCACCCAGTGATTTCCAATTAACTTTTAGTATGTTGGTTAATTCTGTCATCTGCTACTATTATCTCATAACCTGTTTCTGCTTTTGAAGACAGGAGACAACTTAAAGCAGGTTGAAAGTAAAGAAAATGCGCCTTAAGGTGCATTTTGCTTTACTTTCAACCTGCTTTAAGCTACTATCTACTAGGATATAGAAAATATTTCTTAAGGTAAATTTTTCTGATTGTATAAAGTGGATCTATTTTCTTTAGTGGAGGAATAAATAAGAGGTGTAAAAAGGTGTTTTTATGAGGTAAAGGGTTTAATATACATTTAATTAACATTCCATAAAAAATAGGGTCAGAATGTCAAACAGATTGGATCTTGATGAGACGCCGGATAATGCGGCGTCTCATTATGATCCAAACTGTTTGCAATGAAATCAGGGTACCGCGGCTCAGCATGCAAAGAGTTAACAGTTACGAAATAAAACCAACAATGACAGACAATTCCCTAGAACAATGACGTCTTGACAAGTAGACCATCCCAAGATAACCACTATTAAACATCTTCCATTTTTACACGGCTCCAGATAAGATGGGAGGAAAAAAATACTAATAGCCTCCAATCCTTTTTTCCATTACATTTCCACAAAACACTATACTGACTGACTGAATACTCATTAGAATTGTCTCTTCCCACTTAGAATGTTTGTAGTATTGATGGGTGACCATTTAAAGCATGTTGAAACTATTCTGTGATAGAAATGCAGGGCTCCAAACAAATCCACAAGTTTCTCACTCATATCAGCACCAAATCATATGGTGTTTAAGTAACTGCTCATTAAAATTGTCTTGTAGAGACAATTCTAATGAGTAGTGACAACATAGGATTTAATGCAGAAATAAAGATTTTAGTTTTTCAAAATACCCCTCTTATCCGGAGCTCTGAAAATGTTCAACAGGTTCGTCTAGCATCAACAATGAGAGTGTCACCTTCGAGACAATTCTAATTAGTAGTGACATCATATGATTTAATGCAGAAATAAATATTTCAGTTTTTCAAAATATCCCTATTATCTGGAGCTCTGAAAATGTTCAACAGGTTTTCTAGAATCAGCACTGAAAGCGTCACCGAAATAATTGTCATAAGACGTTGCTATAAATCCTCAGAGCTGACTCACTAGCAAAACTGTGGCTTATAACCCTTTAATCTCTGAATAAATTTGGTCTCCCAAAAATGACATCTGCTTAGACATTTTTTCTCTAAATTTGCATATTTGCGATCCTAGTCACAAGCAGTTTGGTTCCAGATCAGACGCCGAGTTACTCGGCGTCTGATCAGGATCCAAACTGTTTGCAAAGGGTACGACGACTACGTTCCCCGCACTCGAAGGCTTAAAAGCTTTGTATCATTAACTGGTCAATTTTCCGAGCAACACCGTGGGTGCTCCATTAGGGATGGCTTTTCATTCCAAGAACAAGATGAGAATAGGCGCTAGCCGAGATTATTTCTCCTAATAATAGAAATAATCGCTTTACCGACCCGTAAACTATCTTTAGCTTTTGACACATCAATTACATAAATCGCTTACTCCAAGCAGGATAAATAGCAAATAAATCCTGTGATTACATTTTACAAACTACGCATTTCATCAGGATCCAAACAATTTGACACCCTGACCCGGCTATTTTTATTTCTTTTGGAATAATCTTATTTTAGAAGTCACAGACAATAAATAGTGTTAATACCCTCCGGACACAGTGAAAAGAGTTATTGCAGAATTTTGGAATAAAATCAGACAGGCTCCGAGGTTATAAACCTTTTAGTTGAGTCTGAGTGTGTTCCCAGGCATTTGATTGGTCAGATTTGAGCCTAGGCTCAAATCTGACCAATCAAATGCTTGGGAACGAGTTTAGACTCAAGTCAAAAGCTTTATAACCTCGGAGCCTGGACTCTATAATAAGGATTCAGCAGCTAGGGAGTAACCTATAGTCAAAACACAAGTCTTTTAACCCATTCCCCCATAAATAGGCTACCATCTGCTAAGAGATAGAAAGTATTTCTTATGCTTCATTTTCATGATTGAATTATAAAGTTGAAATATTTAGTGGAGGAATATCTAAAAGCCGTAAAAAGGCTTATTTATGGGGTAATGGGTTAAACAGACCAACAGACAGACGGAAAACAATATGGCATCCCGTAAAAAGGCTTATTTATGGGGTAATGGGTTAAACAGACCAACAGACAGACAGACGGAAAACAATATGGCATCCCCCACCTTTCCCCGACTAAGTGGTGCAGGGGCATTAATCTTCTATTTCTACAACAGTGGCAGGGCTTCAGATAAGGGGGGTATTTCAAAAAATGAAAATCTTTATTTCTGCTTTAAACCCTATGGTGTCACTACTCATTAGAATCGTCTCGAAGAGACGATTCTGATGAGTAGTAACATCATAGGATTTTATTTTAAAATAAGTGAGAAAATGTTAGATTTGTGCAGTTTACTCCCTCTTATCTTGAGCCCTGAGTGGCATACAACAATTGTTGCAGACTTAAGGATTATCCAACATGCAAGAGATAAACTGAGAATATCTATACTGCATTTAAAATTGAAAATCCAATATCAAAGGCAATCCCCCACGCCCCCACCCAAAAAACATGCAATTTAAAAAAGAACAAAACCACAAGCTGAACAATCCCTGAGCTTACCCACAAATCTCCTCGTAGTCTTTTCCCTTGGATTTAAAGCAATCGAGACACTTCAGTAAGCCAACTGTCTCTGCATAAACCATTATTGTTGTAAACATTTTTGGTTTTCTTATTACAGAATCTTAACACAGTCACAAAATTCTGTTTATACACATTTAAAATTCAGTCAGCCGCACGAAACACAAGTTCCAACCATTTCTACAACCAATTCTTTCACTAAGAATCAGAAAATTCTATCCGTTACTTTCACACTTTAAATTCAGTCTTGGCACATTGAATCGAAAGTTCCAAACATGTCGACAACCAACCACTTCTTTCACTCTTAAATTTGTCTTTACAATCTAACTTCAGTGTCAGTATAAAACATCAGTGGTCCAAGCATTTCTACTTTACTTGAAAGAGTTTAATTAAACTCAAAATCAGGGCTCCAAATAAGGGGAGTATTTCAAAAACTAAAATAATAATGTCTGCATTAAACCCTATGGTGCGACCACTCATTAGAATCGTCTCGAAGAGACGATTCTAATGAGTAGTTACACCATAGGCTTTGGTGTTGACATGAAGTAGATAATATTGAATTTGTTAAGTTTACTCTCACTTATCTGGAGCCCTGCTAAAAAATCACAGAATTCTATCCTAACAATCATTACTCAATTCATATTCTCTTCCTTTGAACATGAACTTCAGATGTCTTATCTTCCTTTTCTCATGTAGAAGTACACAATTCCGATAATGATGACACACAAAGTATATAACCCTTCTCCCATCTCTATAACAGGTCTCGATCCAGATTAAAGAGGGAGTAAACTGCACAAATCCAACATATTCTCGCTTATTTTAACATCAAATCCTATGGTGTTACTACTCATTAGAATCGTCTCTTCGAGACGATTCTAATGAGTAGTGACGCCAAAGGGTTTAAAGTAGAAATAAAAGTTATAGTTCTTGAAATACTCCCCTTATCTGGGGCACTGTTATATTGTCTGCTTTGAAAGTGTCATCGACAACAGTTGTCAAATTCATGCATTTTTAAATTGAAGAAACCTATAAAGACAAGTGTCAAACAATTCAGACCGAGATCAGACACTGCTTAAAATATGCTGTGTCTGATCTGGATCCAAACTATTTGCAAATATATTTCATGTTGTAATTGGCCTGCAAAAGTTTAATTAACTCCCTTTGCCATTACTTTTGATATAGATCAGAGATCCAATAACTCAGCTTCTAATCAGGATACAAACTGTTTGATATTCAAAATTTCAAATACAAACATATACCTTATTTCATAATTATTATAGACGCGCCTCCCCTTATAGACGTAAGTTAATAAATTCCATGAAGAAAATATTTTTCGTCGAGCAGACAATAATTATTATGGCAGGTAAAAGGCTTTATTGTCATGTACATCAATCCATTGTGCTTTATCTATAATTCTCTATTACTTCCTTTTACTAGCTTGTACATAATTAATTTCCTGTGAATTTCTCCGATTTCCAGTTTCATAACGAAAGCACCAAACATATCCATACTGTCAAACCTGCATGTGTATTGTACAGAAATTTTCAAAGAGATTTTTTATATACAGACAATCAGCTTAATGCAGAACAAAATTAATGCAGAAAGCTCCCACAGGGAGCTTTCTGCATTAATTTTGTCCTGCATTAATTAGTCATTATTCCCTATGTCAATACACTGAGCGGTCAGTGAACATATTGTAGATGTTCATTATAAGTACAACCTATTTCCACAACCCCACTGTTTTCTACTAAAAGGCTTGGCTGACTATCTTTCCTAATTCTCTGTACTCGATAAATTCAACATCATTTCAACTTGTAGCGTTACAATTTCTGCTTTAGGCAATAGTTCTGCTTCAATTGCTACCCATATGCATTCTATAAACAACTTGTCACCTGCTAAAAATGTAACTTGCATCAATTAAGAAAAATAAAATCATTTTGTTTAGATCTTATCACACACAATATCTTACATCATTCTGTAAGACAGATAGGATCAAAGATTCAAGTCTAAAGTTCATTGAGTCGATCTTACTCTGGATCCGTTATGTTGGCTCAAAGATAAAAAATAACAAGTGACCTGATTAGAATAGGTTAAACTTACATCTCTATTTTAAGACGTAAACTGAAATGTCATTCAACTTGGTTTCAAATGTTTCTCGTTTGCCTAATTGAGCGATCATTGAAAGGTACTTTTACTTGCTGATCCTGCAATCCTCTCTTTTTTGAATCAGTAGAATTTTTCCATTACTTCAGCTGACTTAACTCTTTCCTCCCTGAAACTTTAAATGGACAATTCCATTTTCTATTTAAGTCTAGTCCATTTCTGACTTTTAAGGGTTGTTTTTGTCAATGTTTGGCATTGTGACAAACAGTGAAGACCCTATCAGAGGGCTCCTTTCGGAGCCCTCTGATCAGGGTCTTCACTGTTTGCATAGGACAAGTGTACTGTTCACATGTACACTGTTTGAAAAGCACGCCCATATGCGGGACTAGGGTTAAAAGAGTTAACCCATTACTCTATGGATTGCCTGCTTTTAGTTTTAAAGATGGCTGGCAACTAAAAGCAGGTTGAGAGTGAAGCAGAATAAGCCTTCAGGCATATTCTGCTTTACTTTCAGCCTGCTTTAAGCTACTATCTGCTAGGATAAACAAAATATTTCTTAACATGCAAATCAATGATTGGCACTTTTTTTTCAGTCGAGGAATAAATTAAAGGCATAAAAATGTCTTTAACCCATTACCAGATAGCCTGTTTATAGTTTTGAAAATAGGTGACTACTTAAAGCAGGTTGAAAGTAAAGCAGAATGCGCCATATGGCGCATTCTGCTTTACTTTCAGCCTGCTTTAAGCTTTTACCAGCTAGAATAAGGAAAGTATTAAATATGACACATATTCATTACTGTTTATATTGGAACTATTTTCTTCAGCGGATGAATAAAATGCATGTGCTAAAAGTAGCTTCTATAAGGGAAAGGGTTAAGGAGTAATGGGCTAACACTGGTTAGACTGTATGAAAGTGATACCTTTCATCATAACTTCATGTATCTCATTTATGAATAAATGAAAATATGATTATGAAATATTTCCACTGCAATGTGATAAATGATATATACAGGGCTCCAGTTAAGGAGAGTATGTATTTCAAAACCTAAAATCTTTATTTCTGCATTAAACCCTATGGTGTCACTACTCATTAGAATCGTCTCGTAGAGACGATTCTATTGAGTAGTAACACTATAGGATTTGGTGCTGAAATGATTAAAAATATTTTTGGTTTTGTTCAGTTTTCTCCCTTTTATATGCATCAGTTCATCCTATCCCTATAATAGTTTTTAACCTGTAAATTATAACCTTCCTCCCACTTCATCAATGTCACATCCATTACTACATCATAGATTGCATAGAAACACATTTCCATAGGTATGAAAGGTGACTTTGTGGTTAACCTGTTCCTACATACCCATAATGGTTCAAATAACTTCTATAATATTATTATAACTGTGTTGAACCCTTTATGCCATACATGTACCTTTAATTTATCACCTACTAACTCTAAGGAGCTTTCTTCATTAATTATTTCTACCCTGCAACAAAAACTCCCTTGTCTTCAAGAGGTATATACACACGCTACCACATGCAGAAAGTTCTGCCTAACCCATTACCAAATAGCCTATATTAATTTTGAAGACAGGCGATCTGACTTAAAGCAGGTTGAAAGTAAAGCAGAATACACTTTACTTTCAGCCTGCTTTAATTAAGCTACCAACAGTTACTGCTGGGTAAAGAAGATATCTGATATGATACATATCCATGACTGAATAAATAGGAATTTTTTTCTTCAGTGCAGGAATATGGTAAAGGGCTAAAAAAGGTGTTTTTATGGGGTCATGGGTTAAACCAGATAAACTAAATTAAAGCAGACTTATTCTAGTTTTAAACCATTACCCCATAAATAAGCCTTTTAACACCTTTATAATTTATTCCTCTAATGAAGAAAATAGTTCCAATTTATATTGTTACAAATAATAATCTAAGAAATATTTTCTATTTTCTAGCAGATGATAGTTTAAAGCAGGCTGGAAGAAAAGCAGAATGCGCCTTAAGGCGCATTCTTCTTTACTTTCAACCTGCTTTAGGTGGTCACATATCTTCTAAATTAGAAACAGGCTATATGGGGTAATGGGTTAAGCTACCACCTGTTTTTATCAGCATAAATGAGACCCTATTTGAGCAGTCTTAATAGCATGACTTTACAGTTATATGACTTGATTGTCTGAAATCCAAATCACTGGTCCTCGGATCTACACTGTTAACTCAAATCCAGTCAAAAAACCATCAACACTAGAAAAACAAATTTTTCTCCGAAAATACACTGTTAACCATCTCCCACCAGTTGCATCCTTGTAACTATTTCATTCACAGAAAAGTCTCTCTCAGATATCCATTCTCCTGAAAACATCTCCGAGAGAAACTGAAAACAGGCAAAGGCGAATGATAATAATCAATGAGTGATTCACTTTTTATTCTTTCCCCTCCCACTCCATGGAGTGCAGCGAATATTTTCTTGAAAATGCGCTGAAAACGTCACCTGCTGCAACAATTTTCCCAACAACTTTCATGAAAAGCATGCATGTCATATCAGACGCAGACATCTCAATCACAAAATGTCAATCAAGTTAATATAACCCATTACCCTTTAGCCTGTTTCTAGTTTTTATGAAAGGTGACAACTTAAAGCAGGTTAAAAGTAAAGCAGAATGCGCCTGAAGGCGCATTCTGCTTTACTTTAAGCCTGCTTTAAGCTTAGTAAGTAGCCATCTGCTTGGAAATAGAATATATACTTTTATGGGGCATATCATCAAATGAATGTGTAAATTTTCTTCAGTGGAGGACTAAATTAGAGGCGTTAAAAGGCGTATTTATGGATTTATATAGTCACATTATAGAGTTTGGTGGAGACTTAAGGGTTTTCGTATTTGAAATACTCTCCTTATCTGGTGCTGTAGACTCGAGATCTCTTCAATAAACGACCTATCTGTAAATTGCCTATTACATCACACAGCTCTCTGTTGAGCTAAAAAAAATCTTTTTTGTCTCTGTGTTTTGTAATTCTGTGATGTCGTCAATAATGTTTTGTCATTGAAAAATACATCCAATATTATTTTACTGTTATATATATCTGACAATATCCTCAAAGCAGACAACTCTTTTAGCAGGAAAGCAGTTAAAGCCTATGATGACATTTTTGAATCTTGACATTAGAATCAGTCTGTTACTGTTCTATTTTTAGCCCCATGGCAGTGAACAGACGATAGAATCTGATTTTTGTTGTTGAAATAATAAACCTAACATTATACCGTACTCATCTGTTTTATTCTAAAGACATGTGGCCAAAGTTATATTCAATTTGAATCCCGTAACCAGCCTTTGAGTTTAAATCTCAGCCTCTGATCCAAACTGTTGGCAAAGCCACTGAGTTTGCTGCTAGCATACTTTTGACATCAAGTTTGGAATTCAAACTGTTTTCATCTGGGTTATCTATATAATAAATGTATGAACAATTGTTGTTTTTGAGACCTTTATATCAACACTAACGTAGTGGTCATTTAGAGCATTATATAACACTCAGAAGTTGAATACATTCCAAAATCAAATTCTTCCCTGAAACTTTGTTTTAACGGACAATTCAGGCTTCCAATTAAATCTAGCCCTTTTTGACTATTAAGGGTTGTTTTTTTACAATATAAATTGCAAATCCCTTAACCCATCACCTCATAATTTATATACACCTTTTTACGCCTCTAATCTATTCCTCCACTGAAGAGAATAGTTCCAATTTATTCAGTCATGAATATGAACCATATGAAATATTTCCATTATTCTAGCAGATGATAGCTTAAAACAGACTGAAAGTTAAGCAGAATGGGCCTACACTCTTTGCACCCTAGTCCCGCATATAGGCGTTCTTTTCAAACAGTGTACATGTGAATAGTACACTTGTTCTATGCAAACAGTGAAGACCCAGATCAGAGGGCTCTGAAAGGAGCCCTCTGATCAGGGTCTTCACTGTTTGTCATAATGCCAAACATTGACAAAAACGACCCATGAAAGTCAGAAATGGATTAGACTTAAATGTAAACTGGAATTGTCCATTTAAAGTTTTAGGGAGGAAAGAGTTAAGGCGCATTCTGCTTTACTTTCAACCTTCTCTAAATAGTCACATGTGTTCAAAACTAGAAACAAGCTATGGGGTAATGGGTTAAGGAACCCTCTAATCAGGGTATACACTGTTTGCACAGGATAAGTGAATTCTTCACAAGTTTACTTGTCACTAAGATTCATTGTGTTAACAGACTTAAAATCTGGAATTTAAAACATTTTGCATGCAGACAACAACTCGGAGAAGCACAGACTACATAGCACAGTTAAAATTTATGCTTTTCATTTGCATAAAATGACTTCTTACAGGCAATTGGTTGATGTAAAAAATCCCATTTATTTAATCATCCTCTCTGGTAATGTTTTTTGGCCTGATGCAACTCCAATAAACTGTAGAACATGACTGAGTCTTTTTCTATAACCCTTATCCTGGTAATTGCAAAATTCAACTAGACTGACATTTGAAACAGATCAGATCCAGATCTTATTCCAAAATAGTTGGCATCTGATCTTGATCGATTGACAAATATCTTGATTTTTTGGAGGGTGTTTTTTTAAAATTTATTTAATTTATTTTTTGGAAGATAACGATTTAAAGAGTTATGGCAGAAAAAGGGGTTTACCTTTTTGAATACTGATTCGATTAATGTCTGTTCAAACCTAATTGCCTTTTCTGGTAACGTACAGTTTGGATTCAGATCGGACATCAATTTATAAACCCAGATTCTGTTTCAGATAAAAAATATAATGTCTTTTTTATCCTTGTTGTGCGAGTAAAATTGAGTAGAATTAAACAACATTTTCAAACAGTGTAGACCCAGATCAGAGTGCTCCTGAAGGAGCCCTCTGATCAGGGTCTACACTGTTTGCGATTATTTTAATTAACTTTGGGACAAACACCTCAGGAACAAAATTGATGTAAACTGGTAATTATTTAACATATGGAAGAGTTTGTTTTGTTGGAAAACAGTGTAAGGGTAAATCACACAGGGATTAGCTTGTCTTCAAATAGCAATAAATGTAGACCCACACACTACGCCCTCCTATCTTACATTTTGCTCAGCCAATAGGATACATTTCATTTAAAAGTTCAATCAAATAACCATTCGCCTACTAAATTTTTAAAGTACATGACATTGTATACTGACACTTTCTTAGTTCTTTATCGCAGAGTCTGTTTCTAGTTTATAGACAGAAGGCTAGTTAAAGCAGACTGAAAGTAAAGCAGAATGTGCCTTACCGGTAAATAGGGTACAGTCTGCTTGAATTTCAGTCTGCTTTAATCTATAATCTGCTAGGATATGGAAATTATTTCTTGATACAATGGTTTATATTAACAACTGCATAACAAAGAACTATTTTCTTCAGTGAAGGAATAAATTAAATGTGTTTAAATGTTCATCTATGCAGTACATGTAATAGGTTAAAACTGATCTTCTAATGAGTTGTTGCTTTTTTACAAGTTTCACTGTATATTCTCTAAGCAAATGACTCCCTCAGCCAATCCCAAACCAGCCCTGAAGACATTCATTTCCTTCAATGTTCGCATTTCATATCTTTTCCATCCTATTTTCCTCCTATGAAATGCAATATACTATAATGGAACTTCCAATATTTCTGCATCAGCCTTTTTACTCCTGTGTGTATGTGTATAATAACGAAAAATTCATTTTCATTAAAAACAATTTCACAACTCTTTTGAATGAAATCGTGACCTAAGATCTAATTGTTTTACAAATATTACAATCCTGCCAATTCAATTTAGTTTCTGAGCTGTTGAATCAAGGCTCCAGATATGAGGGAGCAAACTGCACAAATCCAACATTTTCTCACTTATATTAGCATCTAACCCTATGGTGTTACTACTCATTAGAATCGTCTCTTCGAGACGATTCTAATGAGTAGTGACACCATAGGTTTTAAAGCAGAAATAAAGATTTTACTTTTCTGAAATACCCCCTTATCTGGAGCCCTGCTTGTATTATGGCTCTGGTCTAATGTCAAACACAATTAAGGCTAATGAAGCACAGGATAAGAATGAAGGAAAATCTTGATAAAGTAAGAAAATGCATTTCTGGGTTCTATGATCTCTCCGGGAATTCTAGTCTATTCAACTAATGATGTTATTGATATATATGTACACACACAAATCTGTTTTCAGCCATATGTCCATGAACAACATTAATTTTTGTTAAAACAGATGGCCGTTCCATTGATGACTACTGCCGCAACAAAACAATTTGATTAGGATCCAACCTATTGGACAATCGTGTTATTATATGTTATGTCATTTCGCCTTAAATCTAGCTTCAAAACACTCAGTGCAGACCACAGTATTGAAGCAGACAATAATTTATTGCTTAATGCAGACAACAAAATTTGATGTTAAAAGTTTTGAAATTGTAACCTAGAGCCAGTAGTTCTAATTTTGGTAACCTGTTTCAGTTTCGGTAGTATTTCCATAAAAGCTTTTTGCTTAAATGCCATGGGCATACTTAACAAAAGCATAAAACAATTCCTAAAATTCGCTCCTCATTATAAACAACACCATTCACCACCACTATGAAATCCTCATAGAAATACATGTACAGTGGAGAATCTGTTATTCTTTCCCGTATAAACACAAACGTACGCAAACACAAAGCGCTAAAACGTGGAAAAGAACAGCTTTTGGACAATTCTGATGTTTCATGTTTATCTTGGTGGCAAACAGTTTGGAGCCTGATCAGACGCCAGGTTACCTGGGGTCTGATCTGGCTCCAAACTGTTTGCACTGCAAATAATAGTTTTAGCGTAAACACGTTTATTGGGAAAGAATAACACATTCTCCACTGTACATGCTGCTATCACAGGCTCTGTTAATCCATTTTATGCGGGATACACTCTTTTAGGTGTACCTCTAGGCAAACAGTTTTGATCTCAGATCAGGCCCCACATTGTGGGGCCTGATCTGAGATCAAAACTGTTTGCAGCTAAGTCAATATTCTATCAGAAACTGCTAAAATCTTTTGCAAGTATTTGAGTTTATACCCGCTGCAGACGACATTTTAAAATGGTTGCCAAATATTAACCAGCATGCAATGGGTTAAGAGAGCCAGAGGAAACATTTCCTGTTTCTGGACTGGTGGATGCTTTAGGGGAAATTCTGTCTTTAAGACTTTCAGCCTGATTTAAGCAGCCATCTGTCTGAAACACTGATAACATTTCATGCAGGAAAACTCCACCCTTTCACCTCCAAAGGCAATTACAGTTGGTTTTGCAACAATTTTAGATCCGGATCTGATGTCTCGTAATTTCAAGCTATTTGACACTCATATAAATGTTTTTAAACTAAACCACTTCAAATTCTAAATTTTTAGAAATAAAAGCAAATGATATGTTTCAACTAAACTATTATTATGGCAGTGAATGTATAGACAAGTTATATAACATCATAATAGAAGAGAAAGGGCTCATAGTATTAAAGACTGATAAGCTTCAAGCAGGATAAAGTTCTTTTAGGAGCTTTCTAATTTTCTTTCATCTTGCTTTAAGTAACATTTGTCTTTAAAGCACCTTAACCATTGAATCTCAATCGTGGAGGGGTATAAGGTAACAGCTTTTAACCAGCCCCTTTAATTTATTCCTTCATTGAAGAAAAAAGGTATTTTTTACAACATCATGAAAATGTACAATATTTTTTTCCAGATCCTAGCAGATAATACCTTAAAGCAGGTTGAAAGTAAAGCAGAATGTGCCTTAAGGCACATTCTGCTTTACTTTCAACCTGCTTTAAGTAGTCACTTGTCTTCAAAACTAGAACAGGCTATTGCAATTGGGTAAAGGTTTACAGTATCTGTGGTACTCTTTATAGCATGACTTGAGCAATTCAAACCCAGGGAAAGAAAAAAATGGGTTTCAGGAGCTGTTTTTCTTAATACAGTTATGCAAATTATCTTCGAAAAGATGTGAATTTCAACTACTCTGAATGCATGCATGATTCGTCAATTATTCATGCAACAGACTCCAAGGACGGATCTAACTCCTTTGCATATTTAGTAATTTTTATCCTGTAGTGTTCTAAAATTAGATATTTTGAAAAAAATTCTTTTCAAAATAGGATCAGAGTGTGAAAGAGTTTGATATCAAATGAGACGTCAAATTATTTGGTATCTCACATGGATTCAAACTGTTTGCAAAGGGAGTAATTGTTTTGGTATAACAAGTGACAAAATAATAGTACATGTACTCTCAAACATGTAATCAGTACATACCTTTTAGTGTTTGAAATGGCAAGAGTTATCTCCCTTATAAATATCCATGAACAGATGTACTTTTTTGTCCTTTCCCTATAATTTATAGCTTGATATCGAAGTTTAAAACAGGTTGTTTGTTAAAGCAGGCTGAAAGTAAAGCAGAAAGCTCCTTCAGGAGCTTTCTGCTTTACTTTCAGCCTTCTTTATAAGCATTCACCTAGCTGTCAGGATTCAACATTTATTTGACTCTTTAACACTAGGCATGGTAAAAATATGAAAATACACATCTCTATGAGGAAATAAGTGAAATTGAACCAGCTAAAAGATGCTTCTACAGTTGGTCAAAATGGATAAATGACATTCTGGATCCTCTCCTGGAGTCAACATTCAAATGGATCAATGCTTGGCCATGAACTCTCTGACAAAAACTCCCCCATTTTTAGCACCGAGTTCAGTTGGAGCCTGTTGAGTTACAATTCCATGTTAAAGTATGGAACTGAAATTGCTAATGGCAGCTTTAACGAAGAGCATGAAAAAAAAAACTAGTTTTGTGGGCGAAAAAAAGTTTTACCCTTTCTTTGCTGGAAGGCAATGTATGTGCATTATTTTCAAACAGTGTAGACCCTAATCAGAGGAATTTCAAGGGTCTACAATGTTTGTTGTACTTACAGTTTTCTGAAATATATTTTTAACATTCCTAAAATCAATGTAAACTGGTCATTCCCCCCCCCCCCCCACCCCCACCCCCCCCCCCCCCCCCCCAGAGTGGAATAATCCATTTGAAATATTTAGCATAGAAAGGGTCAATTAAAACTTTCAAACAGTGAAGACCTAAGTTTAAAGAGTACAGCAGTTTTTTATCAGCCATTTAACTTTATTTTTCAGAACAAATGACTGACCTGTAAACAATGACAGAAAATTCCATTTGTAAAATTAACAGCTTTAGAATAGTCATGTCATATCTAACGTTTAATTCTTTGTACGCTATAGCAGCAGATATATCTGCCACAGTGATAACCTTTGCAAACAGTTTGGATCCAGATGAGACGCCGCTTAACGTGGCGTCTCATCTAGATCTAAACTGTTTAATACTCTGACTGTGCTTTGAAAAGAAAATTAGTAAAATTCTAATTTTTTTAACGTCAGCAGATGACAATTGTTGCAGACGAAAATATTACCCAGCATGCAAAGAGTTAAGAGCACATGATTACTCAAACTGTGATTTCTGTGTTAACCCTTTACCCCATAGCCTGTTTTTTAATGTTGAAAATAGGTGACTAGTTAAAGCAGGTTGAAAGTAAAGCAGAATGCGCCCTAAGGCGCATTCTGCTGTACTTTCAGCCTGCTTTAAGCTACCACATGTTAGAATGAAAAAAATATTTCTTATGATACGTGGCTGTATAGATTGGAACTATTTTCTACAGCGGAGGAATAAACTGAATGCGCTAAAAGGCGCTTCTATAAGGGAAAGGGTTAAAAGATGAGTTGTTGATTGTGTATTTGGCAATTTCTTAGAACTGATGAAACTTAGAAACTTCATTTACTATTATACACCTTTAATGTTACAAATTAATCAGCTTAAAACTTGTAGTCTAAATGTTTACATGTATTTCTTAAATTGATTGAAAAAACATTGCGTATGGAGATTATCCACATTAGACACAGTGTTCTTCGCTATCTGATCAGGATTCAAACAGTCTGCCAAAAATGTGAGTAGTTTATTTCTGCATGGCAGTGAAGAGGGTTTATGTTCACATCAAAGGGAAATAACACTGTTTATCACATTACCTAAGTTTATGTTTTAATATTGAGTTACACACCCTGAGTGCTAATTGCATTATTGATGTCTGCATCTCTTTTTTTAAATTAGAATTTTCTAAAACTTTCATTTCAAACTAAGATCAGAGTGTCAAACATTTTGGATCCTAATGAGGGCCGCCTCTAGTGGCATCTCATCTTGATCTGATAGGGCTCCAGATAAGAGAGAGTAATTTACTGAACAAATCCAACATTTTCTCACTTATTTCAGCACCACAATCCAATGGTATTACAACTAAGAAGAATCTTCTCGAAGAGACTATTCTAATGAATAGTGACACAATAGGGTTGAATTAAAGATTTAAGTTTTTGAAATACTCCTCTTATCTACAGCTCTGTAAATTCATTGTTAAGCAAATATTTAATCCAGTTGATTCTTGGAGAACTAAATAACATCTTCACTTTTGTTGTTAAAAGTACAATCTGCATGGCAGAATTCATTATTTATTCCAAAGGCATGTGTTTCGTTTAGAAGACAGAAGACCACTATTATATGAAAATGCATCTTAAGCCAGCTTTAAATTCATAACTTTAAATCTGCTGCAACAACTCTACATCCACTGAAGAAAATAGTTCAACATGATATAAATATGCACTAAATGAAATATATTCTATATCAAAGCATATGGTAGCTACACCCTTACTCCATTAGAAGTTCCCTAAACGCTTTTAATTTATTTCCCCAGTCCACTGAAGAAATGAATTCCAATTTATACAGTCAAAAACATGTATTAAAAGAAATATTTTCTATATCCTAGCAGAGGGTAGCTTGACGCAAGTGAGAAAAATGCGCCTTAACCTATTAATTACCCCATAGCCTGTTTCTTGATTTGAAAATAGGTGACCACTTAAAGCACATTCTGCTTTACTTTCAGCCTGCTTTAAGCTACCATCAGCTACAATAAAGAAAATATTTCTTATGATACAGATTCATCACTGTATATTTTGGAACTATTTTCTTCAGTGGATGAATGAATTATAGGCGTAAAAAGGCGTATTTATGGGGGGAATAGGTTAAGGCATGTTCTGCTTTATATTTAACATGCTTTATTTGATACCAGGAGTGTCTTCAATACAAGAAACAGACTATATGGAGTAAAAGGTTATATATATAGAATGTTTCTGTACTGGAGATACCTGCTTTATTAGAAATCTACATAAATTTGCAAAAGTTATCACATAGTTGCCATAGAAGTGATTTAACCTTGTTAATCAAATTTAAATAAAAAAAAAATCTTTCACCTTTTTTCCACCATTTGCCATCAATAAACTTGGAACCAGTCAACAACAGCCAATCAAAACCAGTCTACTTTAATATTTTATTAATTCACAAAAATCATGAATTCATAACTTTCCTTTCTGTCTCGGACATAATATACACACACATTAGACTTAACTCAATCCTATTTGATTTCAACATAAACCTACGGAGATTAAAATTTGAACATTTCCACAAAGAACAATTCTTGTACATGTAACATTAATTAACTGACCATAATTCAATTCCATTCACAATAATTTGGATCCAGAAGATGCAAGTTGATATTTTAAAGTTGATCAGGATCCAACCTATTTGTCATCTAGTGCATGCACACACCTCTATGAGTAATTGCTTTGCATTGAGTATCTGATACTCTATAGATATCATATATTAAGCAGACGTCATTTTCTGTCTTAGTAAAGGGTAATACCGGAGGGGTAAACTTTAGCACAATGAACTATGGTTCGAACCTATAATCCTTTTGTTATTATGAAAGAAACCAAAGAGCTTTAACTCTTCGAACACTTAGAAATACTGTCGTCTGCAACTTTTGTCTTCTGCTACTGTTCTTTAAATAGAGTTTTTAATTTTCATTTTAAAACAGGGTTACACTGGTTTACAAACAGTTTGGATCCTGATGAAACGCCGCATTACGCGGCGTCTGATCAGGATCCAAACTGTTTGCAAAGGTTATCATGGTTTAAGGGCAAGCATATTAAGAGTTAAAACTTTAAATACCCAAATATCATAAAACTTACCATTTAGACTTTTCAAAAGAATATTCAATTACTGTGACAAAAACAAGAGACAACTTAAAGCTAGATAAAAGTAAAGCAAAAGGAGCTTTCTAAAACAGCTTTCTGCATTTCTTTCATCTTGGTTTAGCACTTACCTGCCTTACAATACCAAACAAACCTTAATTTTGATACAAAGAAGGCTGTACCATGTTATACTTTGAATACTTTCTACTTTCAACAGGGGTTGGAAGGAATATTGTACTCAATTCACCAATTACAATTATCTCCCTTTACAATTTACTCAGTTAAGTCGTAGTTACCTCCCTTTACAATGTCTGTTACTAAAATGTGTACCAACATGCTCATACAATTGACGAAACAGACAGGGTTGCCCAAACTTTTGACCTGTAACTTATTATGCAGGTGGTAGGTTAAAGTGGGCTGAAAGAAAAGCAGAATGTGCCATAACCCATTTTTAAGCAGCTATTTGTCTTAACCCATTACTCCATAGATACTAAGTGTTTAATTGGCATTAAATTTCTTTCATTACAGACAATATAGGTCCATTTATGTAGTCATTAATCTATATCATAAAAATATTTTTATCTTCTAGCAAATGATAACTAAAAGCAGGCTGAAAGTAAAGCAGAATGTGCCTTATGATGCATTCGGGTTTACTTTAAGTCTGTTTTAAGCGGTCACCTAACTTAAATACTAGAAACAGGCTATTGGGTAATGATAAATACTGAAAACAGGATCTTGGGGAAAGAGTCTCATAATTGGTTATCAAGCCAAACACACTCGAAATCTTATTATGATCAAAACAGCCACAGTTTGTTGTGTAATAAAAGCATTCAAGAAAACCGCAGTGGACAACACTTGAAGTCATCCCGGTGTAAAAACCCAACAAATCCATTACAGGGGAACATACAACTTTTTTGACAGTCAGACCATATGATCAACTACTATAACTTTATGAAGGTGCATGATCTATTTAACTAATTTTATTAAAAAAAAAAATCAAAACGGAATCCAGGCATCAAACAGTTTGAATCCTGATGAGACGCATGTTATTCTGCATCTCATCTAGATCAAAACTGTTAGCAAAGATAATTACTGTGGGACAGATCCACTTCGAGCATTCAAAGAGTTAATCCTTTCCCACATAGAAGCGCCTTTTAGCGCATTCAGTTTATTTCTACGCTGAAGAAAATAGTTCCAGTTTATGCAGTTATACATATGTTTCATAGGGAATATTTTCTTTATTCGAGCAGGTGGTAGCTTAAAGCAGGCTGAAAGTAAAGCAGAATGAGCCTTGAGGCACATTCTGCTTTACTTTCAACCTGCTTTAAGTAGTCGCCTATTTTCAAAACTAGAAACAGGCTATGGGGTAATGGGTTAGACAGCTTGATGCAAGACATGAGTAGTACAGTCACAACTAAGAAAGATCTTTTGCACAATCCAGTCAGGTCCTGTGTTTACCCTCAGTTAGCAATGATAGCGGTGAAACCATGATCACCTTAATTTGCAAACAGTTAGGATTCTGATGAGATGTTGCGTTAAGTAATGTAAAAAGTTTCTTATCTGTTGTCCTGCACTAATAGGTTATTCTATGCAAAACTTTCTGCATTAGATTTTGTTCTGCATTATTTATTTCCAAGCCACATAGAGCATAGGGATAATTTGGTAAGAAATAACCATTGAAAACTCTCTAGAGCATGACTATGAGCTGGGCCTCACCAGGTGAACTGAGATTGGAATACCAGCTGACAGATTATGCTGCATGCTTTTTCATGCCTTTGAGAACAATGGGGGACTCCATCAATGGACTGAGGAAATATCTTTAAAACAACAACCAATGGGAGAAAAATATTAAGTCTGTTGTTTGGAGAGAGTTGTTACAGGGAGGGAAGATTAATTCCCCTAGAGTGCTTAGCATGGTTTTGCTTACATTTGCAAACAGTTTGAATCCAGATCAGACACCGCATTATGCCAGGTCTGATCTGGATTCAAACCTTTGTCACTTGTCCTATGTTTCTTCTGTCAAAATGACCAATACTTATCATCAATATATACAGCAAAACACAATTTAACCCTTAGCCCGCCAAATAAATTGTTGTCTGCTATATTTCTCGTCTGCTTCAAGTTTCAAAGTGCTTCAAAGTTGCTCAAAATTGCTGAAAAGGTTGTCCGAGTGTCAAACAGCTTGGATCCGGATGAGACGCCGAGTTACTCGGCGTCTCATCCGGATCCAAGCTGTTTGCATATGGAGCTATAGTCGTGATTGGCAGGCTAAGGGTTAATGCTGATAATATAACAACAGTGAAAGCGTTAAGACATAATTGTCCTGTTTGCACATGGGCAACAGTGACAAGTAAGGAAGAAATTTTTGTCCAGAGGGTTGTTGTAGGGAGGGCGCACTGTATACACATTCGATCTTTGTTTTAAATCTACTCACATTACGAGGTAACTATTGATTCATAAAATTTACATTGTTACAGTTCTGTTAAGAGAAACATGAGCACACTTCTACAATCTATAGACCCATTGATTACAAACCCTATAGTAAGTGAAGCATTCCATTTCAAAATATCTTGATTTTTTTTTTACTCTTTGCAGGCTAGGCAGCGAACACATGATTACCTTTGCAAACAGTTTGAATCCTGATGAGACGCCGCATAATGCGGCGTCTCATCAGGATTCAAACTGTTTGACATAAAATTGACTGATTATTTTAATTATGAAAAGAAAATGTCAAAAACAGTTTTTTAAAACTGTAGCAGACAAGTTTTGCAGAAAGAAAACATATTTAGCATTTAAAGAGTTATAATAAATACAGAAGAAACAAAGATATAATGACCAAACAAAATAAGATGTTTGTTATATTTTTTTACGATATATGGTTGCTTTATTAATAAACCAAGGTGAAAGTAAAGCAGAAAGCTCATGTAGGAGCTTTCAGCTTAACTCTAATCTGGCTTAAGTTCAAGTCTATTTAATACAGACAATGGCATTAAGACTTCTTTTGAGCAATAACATAATTATAAATTTGGTCTTACTTTAATTATCTCAGTTTTATTTAGTATAATTTATTTTACATTTTTCATCAGCAAATTTCATACAATTTCAACTATAGATACTTCCAATACTTTGGTGTCAAACAGCTTAGACCCTGATAAGACACCAAATAAATTGACGTCTGAAACTGTATGTAAATGCCAACTTGTAAACAGATATAAACAGTAAATTCCAGCTATAAAAGTACAGTAAACTCCGCTTATAACGATATTCAGGGGACCGTGGAATAAGTATCGTTACATCCGGATATCGTTACAAGCGATCTGGTGGGTCTTGACGACAGTGTCCGAATTTTGTTCTATCCGAAACAATGGTTACTACATAAAGTTCTGCGCATTTTAAGACTAACGAAAAAAATACTATTCTGACCTGTTATAAACTCTAATGGTTGTTATTTCTTTGTTTCAATTGGCACAAATAAACTTATTGTGCAGCTATTTCACTATTTACAAATGATTTACGTACTGTCTTTCTAGTTGTTCATAGATACTGGATAACGAAAGTAAACCGGAAATGAACATGGGTTAATCCAGACAGGGTTCTAAATTAAGCTCGCATACTCGCAAACTGCGAGTGGAATAAGATCACTGCAAGAATTAAGTGACTTTTCCAGAAAATCGCAAAAAATGCGAGCAGCGTTTTTCGGACAGATAAACACAATACTACGCCTGGCAAACTATGCCCGGTTTATTCCGTAACATTTAGAGTGGCAGAAATTGACGAGTAGACTACCGAGTATTTTTCGTAAGCCAATCATAGCTTCTCGGGCAGTTTCAACCTCTTTGTTGTTGGTAAGAATGACGTAATGACGGACTTTCCCAATAATCATTGGCTAATGAAACACACACTTTGCTACAGTACTTCGGGTTCCGATGTCTGCAAATATGCGGGTAAACAATTCTAATCACTGACTTGACAACCCGACAAGTTCGTCAAAGACGATGCCATTTAAAACAAAGTTTGTGTTTTTCTAAGTCCTTTATAGACCTGTTGAATTATCTGGTATTTGGAGTTTAATCCAACACTTTGTCTTTCCGACCGTACAAATACATATTACAGGTCCGTTATATATAAGAATAAAGTATCGTGTGGGCGAGTGAATGAAACCAAAGACCGAACGTGTAGTGATTTTTATTCACCAAATATAACATATATAAAATATGAATTCATGTAGAAATTTTGTCAAGTCAAAGTGATTTGATGAGATAACAAAACGTGGAAACCCTCATGTAATGGTAAGTACGCTCATAATTGGACTGGTTACATGGTGCAGTGCACACGCACTATTGTTTGTTTGAAACTTGTTAGCGATATTTTTCACAACTTTCCCGGATTTGTCTTCGCACCTCTACACAGGTGAAAATATCGTTACATGCGATCAAACTGGAGGCATGGGACTGAAAATTAATATCGTTACATCCAGATTATCTTAACAAGCGATATCGTTACAAACGGAGTTAGCTACATTGAATTATATAGAAGGCTGGCAGGGACCGAAGGATCTGTATCGTTACAAGCGATATATCGTTACTAGCGATATCGTTACAAGTGGAGTTTACTGTATAAGAATCTTACAGTGTGGTCAAGGTTATGGAGGTTGGCGTTAATCTAAATTAAACTAGAAAGCTCCATTATTTTTGTGTTTACTTTTCTCTTTCAGCTGCTAGCTGTCTACACAATAAGTCTTATGTTGATATGTTTTTTTCGTAATAGTGGACCTTTTACAGTAGGTATTACTACATATCTGCAGATCAAATTGCAGTTATCTTGACAATAATTTGGTATAATTTGAGTTTAAGTATTCTACTTCACTTTACATGCAAATATAGCTAAATAATAATTGAGCCGGCAACTCCTTTAACAAAGAGCAATACAGTCGAATATCAAACTTGCTTAACTTATATTTTTACATATCTCTACAGTTGAATTTCCTTATTTCAACCTGGCCTAAGACGAGCATAATGCTTATTTCAAAGTTAAAACATGGCTTAGCCAATCCGTTTTAACTTAAAATACGGATATGTTTGACTTAGGCAAATTCATGCTATCAAAGTTTGAATGTACATCCATGTTGTACTAAAACTCTACAATGCAAACTGTGATTGCACAGGAATTTGTATTAATTGGTGTTTTTTACCTAAAGTTGCATTGAAATAAATGTGCTGGCAATTTTGAAGATACAGTTGGATAAGGTTTAATTACGTTTGATAAAAGATTTTTTCATGATAATGCAGTAACTATTAGCTGGATGCATGAACCTCTTAAATAGGCTTTATCTTATTGACAATGTATTAAGAATCTACAAAATAATGAACTTTAACTGTAAGTCAAGGCAAAAAAATTGAACAATGAAAAGTCACGTCAAAATGGGCGATAAATCAATCTGTAAATTGGGGGGTTTTTTTTGCGTTTTTATTTTTTGGAAAAGCTGCTGAGAGAGCTTCCAGTTGGCTCTGGATCAAAAGAAGTCAAACAGCATGGCAGCCAGCTAGCATAGACGAGGTAATGACTAATCACCATAACCTAAGATAACCGTAAAGCATATAATACTCTTTTAATCCATTACCCTATAAATTAACTTTTGTACGCCTTTATTTTCTTCCTCCACTAAAGAAAAAATTTCAATTTATACAGTCATTAGAGATGGGTGTATTGTTTGTGTTGCGTTTCCTGCTTGAGTCTTCTTTCGTATTTATTTATGATTAAGTATTATAAGATAATTTTTCTATATTCTAACAGATTCTAGCTTAAAGCAGGCTGAAAGTAAAGCAGAATGTGCCTTCAGGCACATTCTGCTTTACTTTCAACCTGCTTTAAGTGGTTACTTATTTTCAAAACTAGAAACAGGCTATGGGGTAATGGGTTAATTGATATAAATTATTAACTTTCTGTTTTCTGTTTTTTCCGGCTTTTACCTGCCATCAACCTTTAACACCGAAGCCCATGAATTGAGGCTCATTCAACATGGGTTTCAACCCTTCGATTGACGAGCTGTCTTGAGAACTATTGCTTCAAAAAATATTCTTTAGATAGTTTGAATTCCATTCAAGTTTTCAGCATGGGTGGTATTAACCCTTTCCCACATAGCATATCTCTAGTATTGAATATAGGTGTCCACTTAAAGCAGGTTGAAAGTAAAGCAGAATGCGCTTTAAGCGCATTCTGCTTTACTTTCAGCCTGCTTTAAGCTATCATCTGCTAGAATATAGAAAATATTTCGTATAATACATATTTATGAATGTATAAATTGGAACTATTTTCTTCAGGGCAAGAATAAACTGAATGCGCTAAAAGGCGCTTCTATGGGGGAAAGGGTTAAATCACTTTTATCAAGTCATATAATCTGCAAATCACCTATATATGCTACTGTATTAAAGGTGGCTGTTTTAATCCATTACCCCATTTATTCTTAAAATTTATTCTGAAATGGAAATATTTTCTATATTCTAGAAGAAGGTACCTTAACCCTTTGAACCCTAGTCCCGCCTATAGGCGTCCTTTTCAAAAAGTGTACATGTGAATAGTACACTTGTCCTATGCAAACAGTAAAGACCCAGATCAGAGGGCTCCGAAAGGAGCCCTCTGATCAGGGTCTTCACTGTTTGTCATAATGTCAAACATTGACAAAAACAACCCTTAAAAGTCAGAAATGGACTAGACTAAAATGGAAACTGGAATTGTCCATTTAAAGTTTTAGGGAGGAAAGAGTTAAAGTAAAGCAGAATGGGCCTTATAAGGAGTATTCTGCATTACTTTCAATCTGGTACCATGTCTTCAAAACTATATAGAAACAGGCTATGGAGTAAAGGGTTAAGCTGATGATAACTCTAAAGATTTAAAAAATCTCTCTTTCTCTCTTTGTTTTATTGCATTGCAAAAGCATCTAATTTCAGACTGAATAATCATGCCCCTTTTAAAAGCAAAGTTTTATTGTACCTATATTACCGACAGATGAAAAATGGAAACATTTTGTGCCAAGCAAAATTTTCATATCACATTAATCGAAAGGATTAAAAATTCCTCAACATAAAGAACGGCTATCTCTTGCAGGGGTATTATGTCCATCTCCAATAAATATGTGATTTACGACCATTTATGACAGATCAGATCTATAAAGGAACAAAAGCCGTCTACTGGTGCCCCGTTTTCAGAGGTCACAGGAACAATCTCGTATTAATGGTGGTGAAAGCCCTAATCTTTTAACACCTATCAAATCAAATACATATTACAGAACCGTGGGTAGGTATTACCCCTAAAACCAGGGCTCCAGATAAGGGGAGTATTTCGAAATCTAAAATCTTTATTTCTGTTTTAAACCCTATGGTGTCACTACTCATTAGAATCGTCTCAAAGAGATGATTCTAATGAGTAGTAACATTATAGGATTTGGTGCTAAAATGAGTGAGAAAATGCTGGATTTGCTCTGTTTACTCCCCCTTATCTAGAGCCCTGTAAAACTGTCTAACATGATAATGATAGATTTATCGACTCCCCTGGATTATAACCTTTAGTCTCAGCATGGACAGTGTGTTAATCTAAATCCCCTTTTCTTCTTGACCCTTTAACCCCCTTTTAATATTTACAGGGCTTTAAATTGGAATACCATTTTGTTATGGCTCGATGGTGCAGACTCTGTGTAATTTAGGTTTCCTTATATAGATACCTTTTTGATCTGGATCGTTCTGGTTTATGAATGCTCACCCGATTTATTCTATGAATATTCAAAATGTGATTCTACAGTCAAACACATGGTTGAATAGTTACTCAAAACAAAATCATGTAGATTGTATAAGGCAGGTAAGTGTTGGCTTAAGGCAGGACAAAGGAGCTTTCTATATTACTTTGGTCCTGCATTAAGCAGCCCTCAGTTTTTATTTATTTATTTATTTATTTGTTTTGATTTCACGTCGCTTTCAACAGTATTTCAGTCATATCGCGACGTCCAGCTAATTATAGGTGGAGGAAGACCCCAGAAGTCCTTTATGCACTGTTTCAGGCACAAATCGGCAACTGCCATGGGTAGAACCACCGACCTTCCGCAAGCCAGCTGGAAGGCTTCCCCACACACTCAGTTTTTAAGAATTGACATGCATCTTATTTTTGAAATGGCAGTTCTTCAGGGCACTCACTGTATTTATTTATCATATAGATTTAAACTTTGCTTTCCCCTTAAGCCATTACTCAATAAATATGACGTTTTACCCCTTTTATTTATTCCTCCAATGAAGAAAATAGTTCCAATTTATACAATCATGAAAATAATGTAATATAAAGAATTTTTTTTTAAATTCTAGTTGGTGGTAGCTTAAAACTGGCTGAAAGTAAAGCAGAATGTGCCTTTAAGGCACATTCTGCTTTACTTTCAACCTGCTTTAAGTGGTTATCTATATTTTATACTTGAAACAGGCTAAGGGGTAATGGGATAAGTCTTCTGATCCCATGTCTATGGGTGGGCTTTCGATAAGGGAAACTGGATCAATACATACAGATAGGGCACATTACCATTTGTGTGTGTTGTAAATTTTGGTACGGAAACTCAAGTTAAGGTGTGAAACAACTAAGGCAAATCAATACTGCCTTTATAATAATCCATAATTATTACAGTGTAATATACAAACTGGCTATTTGATGGATCTATCGGATAAACTAAAGAGGGTGTCTTATTATACACAGCACAACCCAACAACAATGAGTCAATGCTGAGCAGAGCTGTGTGGCTGGAATGAAGCAATATTACATAATTATGGCTTTGATTGGATGAAAACCCATTTTAGAAACAAACATAAACAACAACAGCTTACCCAGTAAATCGCAAAGGTCTTTAACCAAAAGATTAAAAGAGTTAAGCAATATATATCCTTAAAACAAAGGTCCTCATATAACCCTTTCAACACTAAATAACTCTTGTGGGTTATTGTTTTCATTAGTGGATCTTTTAAGTAACCAAAACATAAACTAGTCTAATTGGAATTCTGGGTAGTTTAAGCAGCCACCTGCATTAAATACCTAATAATTAACAGAAGTTAGTGGTCATAAAAGAGGGGTTTTACTGTATACTTTATATTTAAAATTAAATATTCCCCCCATAAAACATGCCTTTTTACACCTTTAATCTATTCCTCCATTGAAGAAAATAGTTCCAAATTATACCTTTGCAAGTATATAATATAAGAAATAGTTTCTATATCCTAGCAGATGCTATCTTAAAGCAGGCTAAAAGTAAAGCAGAATGTGCCTTAAGGCACATTCTGCTTTACTTTCAAGCTGCTTTAAGTGGTCATCTATCTACTAGAAATAAGCTATGGGGTCATGGGTTAATACAGGTGATTGGATAAAACAGGCTTTTCAGGACCTGTCTGCTTTATTCAAAGGCAAAGGCATTTATATTAACAGGGCTCCAGATAAGAGTGCGTAAACTGAACAAATCCAACATTTTCTCGCTTATTTCAGCACCAAATCCTATGGTGTTACTACTCATTAGAATCATCTCGAAGGAAAATCGTCTCTTTGAGACGATCCTAAAGAGTAGTGACACCATAGGGTTTAAAGCAGAAATAAAGATTTTAGTTTTTGAAATACCCCCCTTATCTGGAGCTCTGTATTAAGGAAAGTGCATATAGACAATTAGGCATCTTTTCCCCTTGTTGGTGACCAGAGATTTGATGGTCACTGATGACAATAGATGAGACTATGCTATTAACCTACTAACCTACTGACTAACCGATAGACCACTTATAAATGACAGTCTACATATTACCCTGCACACACCTAACCAGTAATACCCTGAAGAAATCTTATTTGCTTCACTCATTACCCACAAAATATATGCCTTTTATGCCTTTATTTATTCCTCCTGGGTATAGAAAAAGGTTCAGCTGTTGGATAAAAAGCCTCGTTAAATAAAGATGTAGCCGAGCGGTTATAGTAACTGTGACTGGCAATCATTCTCTGTTGGGGTTTCAGGGCTCCAGATAAGGGGAGTATTTTCAAAAACTAAAATCATTTTTTTGCATTACACCCTATGGTGTTGCTACTCATTAGAATCGTCTCTTTGAGACGATTCTAATGACTAGTTACACCGTAGGATTTAGTACTGAAATAAGTGAGAAAATGTTAGATTTGTTCAGTTTACCCCCTCTTATCTGGAGCCCTGGGTTTGAATTCCCATCTCGGCACATTGAATTTCTCATGTAGGGAAACCTTCCAGCTGGTTTAAAGTTGTGGAAGGTCATGCTGGTTCTACCATGTTGCTGATTTGTACATTAAACAGTGCATAAAGGGCACAAGAGGTCTTCCACCACCTGTAATTGGCTGGGCGTTGTGTTATGACTGAAATACTGTTAAAGAGACATAAAATGAATTTATTCCAGCTACTACAATATTAGGATATAGGACACCAAATATTTCTGTTATACAGAAGACATAAAATTCATTATTTCTTTTACAGAGTAGACATTAATTGCTTATAGTGTGACATATAGCATTGTTGCCTTGGTCCAATGTGCCAAATCAATTAACTCCTCAAACACTACAGTAAAAACCTCTCTTATTACAACCACTTAATTGCATTAATTATTAGGTGTTTACGACAGATGACTGTTTAAAGCAAGGTGACAATAAAACAGAAAGCTCTATTAAGAGCTTTCTGTTTTATTGTCACCTTGTTTTAAGCTGTCACCGTTCTTTTATACAATCAAATTAATTTGCCTTAATTTGTTTTAGTGGTCGTAATAATGAGGTTTTACAGTATAGGATATTGTCTTCTGCAACAAATGTCCTCTACTACTGTCCTAAATTTAGAAATTTTCTAAACTTTCAATTTCAAAATAGGGTCAGAGTGTCAAAGAGTTTGGATCCTGATGAGATGCCAGGTTACTCGGGGTCTCATCTGGATCCAAACTGTTTGCAAGGGTAATCCAGGTTAGCGTGCCAATTTTAAATCCATTAATACAATGTCTACCCGATTACGCTGGGTTAGAAAACCTATCCACGATTACAATCTATACGTAATCTACAGATTGAATCATTGTAACCTTAATCTTAATTGACCTCTATGGTTCTTAAATTGGGATCTAACTCGCATTTGGGAACAGTTTGAATCTAGATCAGACACAGGGTAACTCGCTGTCTGATCTGGATCTTAACTGTTTATATGTTAATTATTTTGGTCAATAACAAGTCAGAACTGGATTTGAGCGAGTTTGTTGGCATCGGTTTTGTCAATCAAACATATTAACCTGAATATGATTAATCTGCAGAGATGCCAAAACGTAACATCAGTTTTTATGTCGTTTTTTTAACGTGACAAATGGAAAATTTAGAAATGTAAACAAGACAGATAATGCAATGATAACCATCTTTTTAAAGCTTCAAACAACAGGTTCACCATGCAGACTAACACTGTCACTGTACCAATGTACATGTACTTTCAATCCAGGTAAAAAAGCCCATTCATATACAGTACAGTGCTACCTCTCTACAACGGCCCTCCCAACAACGACTCCCTCCTTACAACGACACTTGTCGCTGTTCCCTAAACAGGGAAATTATGTCCAACCTATTCACGGTTGCAATGTCGTCTGCTTAAAATTGTCGTCTGCTTTTTTCTTAAAGTTACATATTGGACATTTGGACAGAAAAAAACAAATTACGATTGACAAACAGCTTGAATCCAGATCAGACGCCGCGTTACGCGGCGTCTGATTTGGATTCAAGCTGTTTGCAAATGTAATCCAATTTGCCTCCCTATAACGACTCCCTCCGAACAACGCACACATTTTTTGTCTCCCATTGGATGTCGTTGTTGAGAGGGAACACTGTATTTCCCAATTACAATTAATGACCCTCTGATCAACGGTTCTCTTTTTACAACAATGTTTAATTGCCTCATGACCAATATATCTAACACATTCACTGCTGCAATATCGTTTGCTAAAAATGGTAATATGCCATTTTTTTCTCAAATTAAAGTTTTGGACATTTGACAGAATAAACATGAAGACCAGTGACAAAAAGTCTGAACCCAGATCAGACACCCCGTTACACTTAATGCGGCCTATGATTTGGGTTCAAACTGTTTGCAAATGTACTCTAAGGGTATTAATATTCCCTCCCTATAAAAACTCCCTCCAAACAAAACATTGAGTGTTGTTGTAGAGAGGGAGAGCACTGCAGTTTCAATCCAGGTCAAAAAGCTTGATACTGTTCTAAACATAGAATTTATTTTCAAATACAGATTTCAAAACAGGGTCAGAATATCAAACTGTTTGGATCCTAAGATGAGATGCCCTGTCATGTTAAAGTGTTTGCAAAGGTTAAATAGCATGGTTTTGCCGCTAGCATGCTAAGGAGTTAACTCAAAGATAAAACCATGTCTTTTTGGCAACTTGTTCAGATTATTTACATATCTATCCATAATCATCAAGGATCTGTGCATATTTGGTAGATTAGGATCTGTTAACCGGGATTTGCATCATCAAGCAACCTTAAGTTCTTCTAATAAATCAAAATGTAATTGACATATATTAGGCCAAAAAGATATGCAAACAAAAGAAACCCCTTACTCACTGTGAGTCAAAACAGTCCACCACAGCACCGTTAATTTGACATGCTTGGGGCGGAAATATATCCGCCACAGTGATTGCCTTTGCAAACAGTTTGGATCCAGATGAGACGCCGCATAGCGCGGCGTCTCATCAGGATCCAAACTGTTTGACACTCTGACCATGTTTGAAAAGAAATTTTGTAAAAATCTAATTTTAAAACAATAATAGATGACAACGGTTGCAGACGAAATAATTACCCAGCATGCAATGAGTTCCTTTGACATGCCTTTGACCATTGTGTAAGGGACCATTGTTTTCTCTTTACAAAGACATGCAAATCTTTAATTATTGTCCTGGCCTTGCGGTGAAACCGTGATAGCTAATTTGCAAACAGGTTGGATTCTGATTAAATGCAGAGTATCTTGGTTTCTCATCAGGATCAGAGCTGTTTGCCATCTCGACCCTTATATATATAAGTTTATATTAGAAATGTAGCAGATGAACAAATTATGCGGCTTCTGATCAAGAGTTCAAACTGTTTGTCACTTGTCATTACGTTTCTTCTGTAAAAATGCCGGATACAAGACTTTGAGAAGAAAATTAGAAATTTTCAGCAGACACTATTGCAGCAGTGAAAGTGTTAGTTTAATTGTCATGTTTTGGGAACAACAGAAAGTGTTGATGTAAGGAGGGAATTGTTGTTTGGAGGACAACACTGTAGAGAGGAAACACTGTAGCAGTCATTTGCTGAAACATAGTTGGATGTAGGTTAGGTCAGGCCTAGATAAGGGGAGTATTTCAAAAACTAAAATCTTCGTGTCTGCATTAAACCCTATGGTGTCACCACTCACTAGAATCGTCTCTCCGAGATGATTCTAATGAGTAGTAACATCATAGAATTTGGTGCTGAAATGAGTGAGAAAATGTTGGAATTGTTCTGTTTACTCCGTCTTATGTGGAGCCCTGTAGAGGTACCCTAATGTGATTTTGTGAGGTGAGTTCTGAGTAATGTAAGATATCAATTAACTATGAGGATGCTCCTTGGTTTTAAAGACTTAATACCCTGATTTGCTTTTAAATGGTTGTAAAACATCTGTTTAACTCGTATATTAATGATAATTTATTGTAAATCACTTTATGACATGAAACTATACACCAATATGTCAATAGGGCATGAAATTTGACTGATTAGCTCCAACATTTTGCACTATCACGTGAACACTCAGAACTTGTTCTTGTAAGGTGGTAATTGACATTCTATTAAATGAACAGGGCACTTAGGTGTGAGAATCAAACACTTGTAATATTTACTCAATCAAAATGTAAGTGGCACAAGACATTATATGTAAGTAGGGCTGAGTTACTCACACAACATCTCAATTTAATTTCGTAAGTGTAGCCCGTTCTATTATGAAAATGCTCACCCCAATTTTTTGTGAACAAACAAAACATTACATTTTTGAGCTACCTCTTGGATTTTCACTCCTATATCATTATTCATATTTTGAATTCAAACAAAAGGGGAAAGTCATCAAATAAAATGAATGATATAAAAATTGATATCAAATAGGAATTTAATATAAACACTCAAGGTCCAACAAGTTTTAAACCAGCAGACATATAGCACCGTTTTAACTCTTTGCATGCTGGGTAGTTTTTGTTGTCTGCAACAATTGTCGCCTGCTACTGTTCTAAAAGTTGAATTTTCAAAATTTCTTTTCAAAACAACCTGGTCAGTCTCAGTGTCAAACAGTTTGGATCCTCATGAGACACCGGGTAATTGGATCAACTGTTTGGAAAGCTAATCACTGGCAGACATATCATCCACTAGTATGCAAAGAGTTAAGCATTGATTAGAAAATGTGCCTTCTCATTATGTCCTGCATCATGAAATATAGCTGCTTTAGTACCAACGATATTAAGTATGCAGGGCTCCAGATAAGGGGAATATATTTAAAAAATAAAATCTTATTTCTGCATTAAACCCTATGGTGTCACTACTCATTAGAATCGTCTCTTCGAGACGATTCTAATGAGTAGTAACACCATAGGATTTTGTGCTAAAATGAGTGAGAAAATGTTGGATTTGCTCAGTTTACTCCATCCTATCTAATTAGCCCTGAGTATGGTATATTTAGTTCCTGCAGGAGTTCTATGCTTTAATACTAACTTATTTACATTTCAAAGTAGACTTTAGCAAACAGTTCAGACCCTGATGAGATGCCAAGTAAGGCATCTCATAAGGGTCTGCACTGTTAGCTATATCATAGATACAATATTTTTCTGTATGGACAAACATTGCAATGTCTTTAGATGAATCTTATATCTACAAATGGTAATCTTTAACTCATTACCGCATAGCCTATTTCTAGATTTATACTTAAAGCAGGCTAAAAGTAAAGCAGAATGCACCTTAAGGCGCATTCTGCTTTACTTTCAGCCTGCTTTAAGCTACAATCTGTTAGAATATAGAAAATATTTCTTATGATATATATTCATGACTTTGTAAAGTGGAACTATTTTCTTCAGTTGAGGAATAAATTAAAGGTGTAAAAGGTGTATTTATGGGGTAATGGGTTAAGCATCCAGGCATGATTGGTTCAACCAGTTTGGGACAACCACCTGTCTAAAGAATTGCAAATTGGGTGAAAGGGTTTATAAAGAAATGGTCATTGTGTGCATGCCAGAATATTTTATTAACTTTTCCTAGGCGGTTGTAATACAGTGGAATGTTTGCAAATCTTAGCCCCTAATGCAACTCCAGATTTTCACCCTGAACTCTTCCTTTTTCTCAGATAAATGAAAACTTTATATCCACAATCAAGGAGATTTGGTTCTCAAAATTATTTGAAAGTATGACGAACAGGAAGACCCAGATCAAGACCCTGTTCTCAAATATTATTCAATGCCAAAGCTGTTTAACCCTTTGAACCCTAGTCTGCATATAGGCGTTATTTTCAAACAATGTACATGTGAATAGTAAAATTGTTCTGTGCAAACAGTGAAGACCCAGATCAGAGGGCTCTGAAAGGAGCCCTCTGATCAGGGTCTTCACTGTTTGTCATAATGCCTAACATTGACAAAAACAACCCTTAAAAGTCAGAAATGGACTAGACTCAAATGGAAACTGGAATTGTCCATTTCAAGTTTCAGGGAGGAAAGAGTTAACAGGGTTAATATGTCCATATCCAGCAAAGCCACTCGAAATCCCTGTTATTAAATTGACAGAATCTCACCAAATTCCTGCACAAACAGTGCCATAATTCCATAATCAACACTAAACCATGGTTTGATTAACTCTTAACTCTTTGCATGCTGGGTATTTTTTTTTGTCTGCAACATTTGTCGTCTGCTACTGTGAAAAAATTAGCATTTTCAAAAATTTCTTTTAAATTCAGGGTCAGAATGGCAAACAGTTTGGATCCTGATGAGACGCCGCATTATGCAGCGTCTCATCTGGATCCAAACTGATGGCAAAGGCAATCATTGTGGTGGATATTATCCGCCGCTAGCATGCAAAGAGCTAATGTCATGCTGGTAGGGTATATATGTGCCACAGTGATTACTTTTGCAAACAGTTTGGATCCTGATGAGACTACGCATAATGCGACGTCTCATCAGGATCCACACAGTTTGACACTCTGACCCTGTTTTGAAAAGAAATTTAGAAAATTCAATTTTTAGAACCGCTGCAGATGACAGTTGTTGCAGACGAAAATAATTACCCAGCATGCAAAGAGTTAAGTGTACCAAAGAGCACTCGGAAAGTTGTTGCATAATACCTGATACAATTGAATTTACTTCAATAGATAATACAATTAATTTTAATAACATTAATTCAAAATAAACTGGGACCCTGCTATGCGCAACATGAGCTGCAATTTGTAAACAGTTTGAATCTAGATCAAATGCTAGTCACTTAATGGCAACTGATCAGTATTCGAACTGCAATTTGAGACTCATTTATAGATTTTTGCAGATAAAAAGAATTATTAAAGCTGAATTTTATCATTATTTTGTACAGGGCAAAAATGGCAGATAATAAAGTGACAAGATTTTTAAAGTTTAAGTTTGCAATAATTTTGAATCATTGATGAGATTTACTTTTATGTCAATAAGAAGGCCAGATAAAGTTGGGCTTGCTAAACCATCATTTATTAAAATGGCCAGAACTCCAAGTTACTAAGACTGGTTCATGTTTTTGTGACTAAAAATGATCCACAAGGGAACATAATAACCCACAAGAGTTACTTTGTGATGAAAGAGTTACAGGAATGGCCACTTATTACTATATCTGGACTTCATTTGGAATCTTATCTAGATCCAAACTTACAGTTTTCAAGGGTCAAGAAAAAACACATATCTAATAATATCAACTTGAGGGTCAAGGTCAAATTGTTCTCAGGTTTTTCAAAATTTAATACACACAAAACCAATATTTAAGAACATACTAACTGTCTGTTTAGGGTTAAGCTGGCGAGGCATGGATTAATCGGACAACTTAAGAAACTTTAATACGGCATGACACCGGGGATTAAACATATCAACCCTCGAACACGCATAAGCTCACATACTCAATAGATTTTATGGACCAGAAAACAGATACAGTCGAACTTCGATATCTCGAAGTCGGTTTCGTCGAACATACCAATATTTCAAAGTTAAAACGTGGCTCAGCCACGTTTTAACTTTGAAAATATGGGTATGTTCGACTTAACAGAGCATGAAATACTGCAGTTCATATGTCGAACTATCGAATAATTGGAGTTAAACGAGTTCGAGATATCTAAGTTCGACTGTATATATATATATCACCAGACCAACCTGATATTAATTTTGCAGTCACACTTCTATTAAGAAGAATGTCTATTGCTAAAGATAGGTGACTGCTGTATGCAGAATGAGTATAATAGCAAGGTCTCTCTGCATAACCTCTGTTCTGCATTAACCTGTACTATACTGTTTACATTTAATACTGAGGCTGCCTATACATTTTGCTTTAGTATGGTTGCGTAATAAAGGATTTACTGTATATTTAAAGCCCACAGGGGTAAAGTAAATAAGAGTAAAAGCCTGATATAAATAGACAACATGATAGAAGATTTGGTTTTGGTGTTAAGGACAGGTGGCAGCCGAAAGCAGGATGAAAACAAAGCAGAAAGCTCCTGTAGGAGCTTTCTGCTTTGTTTTTATCCTGCTTTAAGCTTTCATTTGCCTGTAAACTCAAAGGGAACTTTCATTTTGAGTGATTATATTGAGGTGTTACCCGGCTGTACTTTTTCCAAGGTTCAGTGTAAAATTTCCACGGAATATGAATAATTTACGTGGAATTTCCATGGAATTCTAAAAGTTCCATGGTTATTCGTAACAATTTCCAAGGTTTTTGTTTAGTCACCAAAATTTCCATGGTTTATGCATGCTTATGAACAAAAAAACCACATAATTATCAAGAAAAAACCTTGGAAACTCTTAAAACCTTGGCAAAAGCTCGGAAAAATTGGACTTTGGCAAAAATAAACACGGAACAATCTCGGAAATAAGAACTTAACCATTTTTTAGCACGGAAAATCCTTGTAAAATAATAACTTAAACAATTTGCACCTCGTAAAAATTGTACTTAGACATTTTCCAGCACGGAAAAACCTTGGAAGTACAACTTAGTGAATTACAAATATAAGTAATATTTGCTACAATTGTAAGTTTCACAAAACAGTGAATATTATACACACCCAGGACACCAGCTCACAACAATCAGAGGTCAGAGATTTAAGTTGTCTGTTTATCTATACTTTAAAATGTGAATGTGGCAAAAATTAAAGACTCCAAACCAGTTCAGACTCCTGACAAAAGATTCATGGTAAGTTACATAACTTACATAAATACAATTTTATCATGATCATAATATATTTTGGATATTTACATGATACAAACAAAAGCATGTGGTACCCCACCCACTAGTAGTTAACTATTCCTCGTATATATATACTTTTCCATGGTATTTTGTCGAAACCACGTAAAATGGTTCTAATATTTCCATGGTTTTTTCCTAAATATTTTACAAGGATTCCTCGTAAACTTTTCCGAGGATTTTTTGTTTCCGTGGTTTTTTGGAGAAAACCTTGGAAATTTAAATATTTTACAAGGATTCCTCGTAAACTTTTCCGAGGTATTTTGTCAAACCATGTAAAAACCAAGGTCTTGTATTTTCTAAGGTTTTCTCGTCTTTTTTCCAAGGTTTTTGTAATATGACCGTCCGAATACTCCGTGGTTTTTTCCATGTTTTTTTTTCCTAAAACCTAGGAAAAAGTACAGCCGGGTATACCGTTAATACAAGCTTCTTTATTGATTGTTGCCTAATGATGCATATACAGTGGCTTTTAAAGCTTTGTCCTTCAACTATTCTAACGATGAATGGAAATTTCAATCTGTAAATTTCAAAGAATTAAATTTTCTGATGTCGACTCACAGTTCCACTCAACTGATACAAAATATTGAATAACTTTTTGTTGAGCTCAAAGTATGTAAGAAAAAAATCTTAAAAATATTTAATGATATCTTGTTTTGATTACAAGCTAGAACTGTCTGTTTGAGACAATTAATTCATAGCTACCGCCAGTAGTCCAGCTTTGTTAACACAGTGGACTATGGTACTTGGGTCCTGCGTTTCATCCCCCACTGGACCAGCAGCAGTCTGACTAGTGTATTCATCTGAATCTCTTATGATGTACAGGAATGTTCTTGAGCAAGGCATGCATCACAAATTGCTCCTTTCCATCCAGGGGTTAAAATGGGTACATGTGAAGGGTCTGAGCGGGATCGCAACTACCTACAGGCCATGATGTTAGCAGTACTCAAGATTGTAGACAAGATGGTTGTTTTATCATTTTTGATCCTGATCAGAAGCTGGACTACTCATGATCTGGGACCCAAACAAAATACCAAAGTTGCCAAGAACAGGTCAAGGGTTAATACAGTGTCTTATTTACTCAAAAAATATTTCCAAAGTTCATGAAAAACCTAACAATCTCATACGAAGTGGACATTTCATATATTAATTTTCTGTTCGGTGGTACAAAGCTTTCGGTAAATTGGAATGTTTGTACAATGCCTGGTGCCCTGATCAATGAGGTACCGGTAGATAAGATCTCACGGACAATACCAAATACTTTTCAGATAGTTGTATTGTTATGTACGAACAGGCAATCAAAACTGAAAATCAATTACTCAAATCCCAATTATTGGATTGTCACTTTCAGTAAAAACAGACCCCCGTATACCAATATTTCTTTTTTCACTTTTACCAATATGAATTGACAATTTTAACAAAAGCCGGCCACTTCTGACCAAGTAGTCATATTCAATGAATCTTGTTTTCAAAGGTCATGCATTCAGCTATGTAAAAAGCATGGAAATATTGTCACACAAGTTATAATATTGCTTATAGATGCAGGTCAAAAGTAACTTTTGACCTGCATTTTATATCTACTATACTCATTGCTGTTGTTGATGTTTCTATTAAGAAAGGATTTACGTCCACTACAAACCAGCCAATGATGCCACTCCTATGTTTTAGACTGCCATTTTAATTAGGTGTAACTGTTGACTACTTGATAATCACTGATCCTCCCACTTTCTCTCTGATCAACCCCCTTTTCTCTCTGATCAATTTCAAACATAATACAGTCAAACTTAGATATCTCGAACTCGCTTAACTTGAACCATCCGATTTGTCGACGCATGAATTGCACTATTTCATGCTCAGTTAGGTCGAACATACCCATATTTCAAAGTTAAAACGTGGCTTAGCCACGTTTTAACTTTGAAATATGGGTATGTTCCATTAAACCGAGTTCAAAATATCCAAGTTCGACTGTAATCGAAAATTAAATGTAAAGACTGAAATTTGAATGTGAAAGAAAATATAATAAAATTTCTTTTTTATTAAACAAAGTCTCCATATCAAAAGTATATTATAAGATCAAACCTATGTTGATGAACCATTCAATCACGAGGAATAGAGATCTCTCAAGACAACATTACTCTTAAATGTTTTGCATAAACCTTTTCCCACATGGAAGCCCCTTTTAGCGCATTTAGTTAGTTCCTCCACTCAAGAAAATAGCTCCATGTTATACAGGCATGAATAATTGTATCATACAAAGTATTTTCTATATTCTAGCAGATGGTACCTTAAAGCAGGCGCATTCTGCTTTACTTTCAACCTGCTTTAAGTGGTCATCTGTCTTCAAAACTAGAAACAGGCTATGGGGGTAAAGGGTTATATAATACAGGTTGGTCTGTATTAATTAGTAGAGAACTCCTATTATTCTTATGCAGACTGGTCGTTTATCAGAAAATAGAAGAGTTGACAATTGACAACCTAAATCATGTATAATGGACTTTTGGCACATTTAAAATTTAAATTTCTGCCCTCAAGTACTTGTACTCACAGATAAGACTGCACATACAAACAAACCGTGAGGTGATCAAACCATAAATTTTACATTGGTCGCGATTTCTTGGTAGCTTACATCATATGGGGGGCAAAATCTGTCACTTTCTGAGCTTTTTATTATACATTAAATAGTGCCCACACCTATATTAGTCCTTCTGATGTATGCATTTGTTGTTTTTACGCTTCTCCTAGACGCAATTACATTTTTTCTTCAATGAAATATCTTTTCCTATATTATGACTTTTACAGAGCTCGATCCAGATAAGGGGATTATTTCAAAAACTGTAATCTTTATTTCTACATTAAACCCTATGGTGTCACTACTCATTAGAATTGTTGTCTCTTCGAGACGATTCTAATGAAGAAAAGATGTTATTCTTTCCAATTTTAACAAAACGATATACAATACTATACATTGCAGAAAATCACTGCTTTTTGAAAATTCTGACAGATGTTTTTGATTTGAGTAGAAAACAGTGTGGAGCCCGATCAGATGCTGGGTTTCCCGGCTTCTGTTCTGGCTAAAAACTGTTTGCAATGGACAAACAGGTTTTACCATAAACATGTCAATTTGAAAGAATAATGCTTCTGCGTATAAGTACCATGCAGTGTCATACAGTTTTGATCCTGATGATCAGACAATGAATAAACTGTGTGCACATTTCAGTGCATTTGGGGTTAAAGCAGTTAACCCTTTACCTGATAGCCTATTTCTAGTACTTAAGCTAGGTGACTACTTAAAGCAGGTTGAAAGTAAAGCAGAATGCGCCTTATGGCGCATTCTGCTTTACTTTCAGCCTGCTTTGAGCTACCATCTCCTAGAATAGAGAAAATATTTCTAAAAATGCATATTCATGACTGTTTTAATTGGAACTATTTTCCTTAGCGGAGGAATAAATCATATCCGCTAAAAGGCACTTCTATTGGGGAAAGGGTTAAAATGGGTTAAAAGGTCAGCAACATTTGGACTTTTTACGCCACAATGTTAGCTTGTGTCTTGAAGGCATTTGTAGGCTTAACACACCTATAACAATCTCTGATTTACTATACAAAAATTCAACAAAGCTCCATAAATATCTTGTTTCAAAGTCCCCTAATATTATTTATGTTTGATTAAATCATACAGTCAAGCCGCTATATTAAGACCACAATCATCACAGGCTTGTTTATTGTTATTAACACATATATTAGTATAAAGCAGGATAAAAGTTAAGCAGAAAGCTCCTTTAGCTCGCTTTACTTTTACTCTGCTTTAAATTGCCATATCTTAAACACTGATAAAGGAACCTTAATTCAAGTGACCCTTATTTTAAAGGAGGGTTTGTTTTTTGCTGAAATTCAGTGGCTCGAAAGGTATCAATATAGGTTTATACTACACCTGTTAATTAAAGTAATAAATATACCACCCCCACACTGGACGTTCCTTAAAAAGCCCTGGGGGTTCTGTAAATTTAGCTCAAACTAGTGGACCCCTTCAAGATTCCAGATTCACATCAAAACTCTTTAAACAATCACAACGTGCAAGAATATGCATTTGTTTCAAATAAACAAAGCTCCAGATAATGTGTTTTACCCTATGGTGTCTCTTCTCATTAGAATCGTCGAAGAGACGATTCTAATGAGTAGTCACACCATAGGATTTGGACCTGAAATAAGCGAGAAAAGGTTGGATAATCAATATTTGGGAGAAAAGTTAAAAACTCACATACAACATTTGGGACACATCCACTCATGTATTAACTGATGAACTAGGAACATATTGTACTATTTGAGATAGATTGCGACTCAAACAAATTTTTAACCCTTTCCCCCATAGTAGCGCCTTTTAGCGCATTCAATTTATTCCTGTGCTGAAGAAAATAGTTGTAATTTATACAGTCATGAATATGTATAATAAATAATGATTTCTTTATTCTAACAGGTGATGGCTAATAAAGCAGGCTGTAAGTAAAGCAGAATTTACATAACTAGAAACAGGATATTGGGTAAAGGGTTAACCCTTTCCCGCATAGCATATCTCTAGTATTGAATATAGGTGTCCACTTAAAGCAGGTTGAAAGTAAAGCAGAATGCGCTTTAAGCGCATTCTGCTTTACTTTCAGCCTGCTTTAACCCATTACCTCATAGCCTGGTTATAGTTTTGAAGACAGGTGACCACTTAAGGATGTCGGCCTGTCTTTTTGAGCATTATGAAATTTCCGAAAAAATTTACGAACTCGTTTTAAAAAAAATGGTAAGAACTCATTTTTGGTGAATGCATACAGTAATAAAACACTATTTTCCCGGGAAAAAATTGGATTTTCGTTCCGGAAGGGACTTTTTAAGTTTTATGTCCTCTTCGTAGTTAACAGCATACACTGTTTTCATAGGTAGGTTGTATTTTGTTACATCCGATTTCATTTCAATTTCTCAGAATATAAGCATGAAATTTTCATGGTAGTACAGCTTTAGTATAAATTATAGATAACTCAATAGATAAAATGAAATTTTTTGGAAAAAAAATATTTTTGGTAAAAGTACACAAAAAATTGAAAAAATGAGAAAAAATGGATTTTTTAGATAAAATGATCTATATCTTTTTTAAAAGATACGGGACCCTGTGTTTTTATTTGCTATTTCACTAAAACTTTTTGTTTGCAAGGCTAAAAACAACAAATAAAAAATTTGGTATTTCGTTTGCTACAATTTGTAGGGCAATTTTCACAGTGCCTTATTCTCCCATTATAAACAAGAGGGCCATGGCCCTTAATTCGCTCACCTGAGGTCATTGTGCCTTAGCTTAATAGGCAAGACAACATTTTAATATAGCTGTAAATGGAATTATCTTCCAGACAAAAAAAACCATGACAAATTGGAATAACTTAAAAAAATATTGTTGGCAGAGTTATGGCCCTTATCCATGACACTTCTTCTTATCAAGCTACATGTATTTCCATATGATTATTTATTGCGCACTCTGCTTTACTTTCAACCTGCTTTAAGTTATCATCTACTAAGATATAGATACTATTTCTTATATCTTACATGTTTATGACTATATAAAGTGGAATTATTTTCTTTAGAGGAGGAATAAATTAAAGGCGTAAAAAGGCATATGTATGGGGTAATGGGTTAACATCAGTAGAACTGGAGTTATCTCAAAGACAAGAAAATATGACACTGGGAAATATCTCAAAAATGACATTGACCTTTGTAGGACATGACCCAAGTTATAAAGTTTCTAACTTTAACAAAGTTATGGCTAAGATTAAAGTTGTGGACTGACAGATAAACAAATGGACAAACAGACAAAAAAGCAGACAGACAAAAACAATATGCCCCCAACTGCAGGGCATAAAAATATAGCAGACACCACCATATGCAACCTCATCAGCTGACCAGCTGACCTGAGTTCAGTTATGTAACTCTGCCAGTAGGAAATTTGGCTAGGGTCTAACTCTTATAATGCTGAATTGCTGTCTGCTATACATATTTTGAATGTGAATTATGACCTAGATATTTAACCGACCAGAACCATTTGAACAAACTAGGTAAAGGACATTTAGAAGTGTCACCATGCCAAATATCAAAGCTCTGGCCATATCAGTTTCAGTGGAGAAGACGTTTGAAATTTTCACTATATAACTCTATGTAAAACTGTGACCCCCGGGGCGGGGCCAATTTTGACCCCAGGGGCATAATTTGAACAAACTTGATAGAGGACCTGTAGATAATGTTATGTGCCAAATATCTAAGCTCTGGCCCTTGTAGTTTCAGACAAGAAGATTTTTTAAGATTTCCTTATTTTTTCTCTTTGGTTGCCATAGCATCCAGAGTTCTATATTGTTTTCAATTCTTTGAACAAATTTGAAAGAGCTTGACCCAAGGAACATTCCTGTAAAGTTTGGTTGAAATCTGTTCAGCCGTTTAGGAGAAGATGTCATTTGAAGCAATTGTTAACGACGACGGACGACGCACGACGGACGACGGACACAGGGCCATCCCAATAGCTCACCTTGAGCCTTTGGCTCAGGTGAGCTAAAAAGTGGGTGGGGTAAATTTTACTCCTTTCTGGTGAAATCAAATATTTTTATTTTGGATCTTGAAAAAACATTATTTTCAGGGTTTATTCTTACTATGGTAATATAAATTAGGATACTTTTGGTACAAATAGATTGTTTAAATAAAGATTGAAAAACCGTAGTACAAAAAAGTAGGAGTTTTTATGAAGCTTCAATTTTAGGGGGGTAGCCTTGAAAAATCTCAAATTGTGAAAAAGAAAGGTCCGGTACCCCCACTTTTTTCACCAGTTTTGTCATAGAAACTAATTTTACTATCAGTATGCAAAGTTTGAAGAATTTGGTATTTACTTTACCAAGGTGCACCTACCCCCTTAAAGCAGGTTGGAAGTAAAGCAGAATGTGCCTTAAGGCACATTCTGCTTTACTTTCAGCCTGCTTTAAGCTAAAATCTGCTAGGCTATGTAAAATTTTTGTAATGGTTATTGTTCATGAGGGTATAAACTGGAACTATTTTCTTCAGCGGAGGAATAAATTAAACACGCTAAAAGTCGCTTCTATGGGGGAAAGGGTTAAGCTATCATCTGCTAGAATATAGAAAATATTTTGTATTATACATATTTATGAATGTATAAATTGGAACTATTTTCTTCAGGGCAAGAATAAACTGAATGCGCTAAAAGTCGCATCTATGGGGGAAAGGGTTAAGGGACAAACTGAGACATCACATTCAACTCAAAACATTAACAGTCAATATACAGCAAGATATTTTGTTATCACCATCAACTGTAACATTTACCAAAATACCATTTTAGTGCACTTTAGTTAGATACATATATACAATCACAGAGATGGTATTTATACCCATCCCTTTGCCATACATTGGCATTTAAGGTGAACGCTCCAAATACAATGAGATAAAGCCAATGTTGGTCTGCAATATTAGTACTTTACATATAGAACATGCTCTCTGCTACAGTGAGTTGAAGTGAGTACCGATATGGACCAACATTGGCCTAACTCATTAGGGGCGTACTGCCTTTACAGACATATAAACATGAAAACATGATAATTACACCAGTCCTGTCAAACTTGTAATAGCTATTTCCTCTACATGTTGGGGCAGCTTTATCTATTCCTACCTCTATTTAACCTATATAGTGCCTTTAGGACACCATTTTTTTAAAACCTGTTTTAAGTGACATGCATCTGCCAGGATAAAGAAAATATTTCATACCATGCATGTGAATGACTGCATAACATGAAACTATTTCCTTCAGTGGAGGAATAAATAATAGGTGTAAAAATGTGTATGAATGGAGTAGTGGGTTAAAGACAGCTAGCTCCTTGATGCAGAACTAAAATAAAGCAGAAAGCTCCATTAGGAGCTTTCTGCTTTACTTCTGTTCTGCATTAAAGTCCTTAGACATATCCTAAACCGCGAGAGACATAAATCTTATTCCCAGTGGTCACTCTATACAAGTTTGACTGTATTAAATATGCCCTAAACCAGATTGCATGACAGTTTTGTCCACAGTTTTGTAACCACTTACCTGCTATAAATTTTCCTTGGGCTGACAAAAATCAAATAAAAATTTGTTTAACAGAACTTACAATCCCATATAGACCTAGCATTTAAATTATCCTGCTAGGCTTAACCTGGCTGAAATTTGTTAATTGAAATTCAAATCAGGTTCTATAAATTAGGATTAGTATTAAGGCCAGGATCTGAACTGTTTAACCCACTACCCTGTAATTCCAGAAGTTTGGCAGATTTAATCTTTGATAATTAATCATATGGTATGAGATATAGGGATAAAAAAAAGGCTTAAATATGTTATCTTTGCCCTGATCATGATCAGCACTGTATACTGAATAGGTTTTAAACACAAATAGTGGCTGCAAACATTTCAATCTAGATCAAATTCAAAATTCAATGTATGAGTTACAGAATTATAAGTGTAACCTTTTTTAGGCAGAAACTTGAGAAGTTGTATCTATTACCCTTTCATCACTTGACGTCAGCATTATGATTTAAAAGCACCAAAAATGAACATTCATTACAGTGGAGAATCTGTTATTCTTTCCCGTTTAAACGCAAACGTACGCAAAAACGCAAAGCGCTAAAACGTATAGAAAAGAACAACTTTTGGACAATTCTGATATTTCATGTTTATCTTGGTGGCAAACAGTTTGGAGCCTGATCAGACGCCGGGTTACCCGGCGTCTGATCTGGCTCCAAACTGTTTGCACTGCAAATAATAGTTTTAGCGTAAACGCGTTTATTTGGAAAGAATAACGTTTTTTCCACTGTAGCAATGCTCAAAAGTGGTGGCAGTTTTAATCAAAGATTAAAGTAAAGTGGAAAAGGCTCCTAATAGAGCATTCTGATTTACTTTCATCTTGCTTTTTATCAGTCGTGTCTGCCATATATACAGTTGTACAGAGGTCTTGTCAGATTAGCACTTTTGGCTATGGAGGAAAGGTTTAACCCATTACCCCATAATCTGTTTCTAGTTTTAACCCTTTCCCCCATAGAAGCGCCTTTTAGCGCATTCAGTTTATTCTTGCCCTGAAGAAAATAGTTCCAATTTATGCATTCATAAATATGTATAATACAAAATATTTTCTATATTCTAGCAGATGATAGCTTAAAGCAGGCTGAAAGTAAAGCAGAATGCGCTTAAAGCGCATTCTGCTTTACTTTCAACCTGCTTTAAGTGGACACCTATATTCAATACTAGAGATATGCTATGTGGGAAAGGGTTAAAGAAAGATATCTTTAAGCAGGTTAAAAATATAGCAGAATGCGCCTTAAGGCACACTTTGCTTTATTTTCAAATTAACCTGCTTTAAGCTTTCATCTGCTAGAGTACAGAAAATATTTCTTAAAGAACATATTAATGACTGTATAAATTGAAAGTATTTTCTTCAGTGGAAGACAAATTTAAAGGCGTTTTTATGGGATAATGGGTTAATATATATCTATATTTCATTTTAAAATAGTTTTTCCTTCTTGTACTTTTGACTTTTGGCAGGAGACAGTTATATGGACAATGTTTTACTGGTTTAAATGTCAGTAGGAAATGTAAGTATAACATAAGTTATATTTCTCAAATGGCAAATGGTGATGACCCAGTTTATACATTTGAATGCTATTATATAAATATCAATCACCTTTTCAACGTGCTATCTGCTTTAATTCTGAAGAACTCTTCTTCAAAATTTATTTGCAGATTTACAAGACATATTAGTACAAACAGTTGGATCTTTATCAGATTCCGAGTTACTTGCCATCTGATCTGGATCCAAACTGTGTTCAAGGATCCTAAAAGGAGCACTCTTATAGCATGTCAACTGAGATTCCTATTTCAAATAGGACTCTTTCAAATCAAATGCCAGCTTGAGTGTCAAACTGAGAATGCCAAAAAGCCCACTAAAGTGCAAACCTATCCTATAACCAAACCTATCCTATAAACTCACATTTCATATTATTTGCACATATCGAAAAAAGAAAGTTGTTATTTTACATACTATGCAGCAGACTACATTTAAAGCAGACAATATTATTTTTATTTCCTGCAGTCAATGGTTTAGGAAATTAAATGGAAATGAAAAATTTCAGTTGTACCATTGTGACTGGTATAAACCTCAGATTCTGTGTGAATATGAATCATACTTGTTTGCAAATATGAGACAGGATTGAGTTTAATTTACCCTTTACTCTATAGCCTGTTTCTAGTATTGCATGAATATAGGAGACCACTTAAAGCAGGCTCAAAACAAAGCAGAATGCGCTCTAAGCTCAGAATTTTGATTTATTTCCAGCCTGCTTTAAGCTACCATCTACTAGAGTATAGAAAATATTTCTTATGATACATATTCATGACTGAACAAGAGCACCGCAGTGCGGCAAAATACGCCCGTCAAGGCCGTCAAAGTCGTCCGGACTCAGGCCGACTGGAAAAAGTCGCCCAGAGTGTAGGCCCTACTATCGATCTCAAAAAGACTATGCTGTAGAATTGCGATAGCTCAAGTACTATCAAGAAACTATTGCAATACTATCTAGATAGTTTTTCTACCAACTGTTTTCTCATAAACAAATGCTTTGGGCGTATTTACATACTTTGGATATATCACTGAATTTTGACAATAAAGGGGGCATAACTCTGCTAAAAATTGTCGCCAACGTCTGAAATTTAACTGGAACCAAAATTCACAGGTGCCTTCCCTGTATGATGAGAAAGCTAAATATGAAATTTGGTTACAATAGACAAAATGTAAGTAAAATTATTATCAGGAAACAATATATTGTTAAAAAAATTGTGTGAAGGGGCGTAACTCTGAAAATACGGAGTCAAACCAAAAACCCGTAATATATATTAAGTCACTTCATTCATTGTATCACCGTATCAAATTTAATATCAATTGAATAAAAAATAAACAAGGGCCACTATGGCCCTAAATCGCTCACCTGGTAACCATGTAACCATGTACACCGTGTGACCTAGTTTTTGACCGGGCATGACATTCATTCTAACTTGTCCTCGATTTCAATGAGACAAACATTTTGTTCAAGTTTCATGAAGATCCAATGAAATTTGTAGCCTCTAGAGTGTTAACAAGGTTTTTCGATAATTTGACTTAGTGACCTAGTTTTTGACCGGATATGACCCACATTCCAACTTGACCTAGATTTCATTAAGGCAAACATTTTGATGAAGTTTCATGAAGATCCAATGAAATTTGTAGTCTCTAGAGTGTTAACAAGGTTTTTCGAAGATTTGACCTAGTGACCTAGTTTTTGACCGGACATGTCCCACATTCGAACTTGGCCTAGATTTCATTAAGGCGATCATATTGATGAAGTTTCATGAAGATCCAATGAAATTTGTAGTCTCTAGAGTGTTAACAAGGTTTTTCGAAGATTTGACCTAGTGACCTAGTTTTTGACCGGACATGACCCACATTCGTACTTGGCCTAGATTTCATTGAGGCAATCATATTGATGAAGTTTCATGAAGATCCAATGAAATTTGTAGCCTCTAGAGTGTTAACAAGGTTTTTCGATAATTTGACCTAGTGACCTAGTTTTTTACCGGAAATGACCCACATTAGAACTTGACCTAGATTTCATTGAGGCAAACATTGTGACCAAGTTTCATCAAGATCCAATGAGATTTGAACCTGCTAGAGTGTTAACGAACAATTGTGGACGGACGGACAGACAGACAGACGACGGACGACGGACATCCAGCGATCCTAAAAGCTCACCTTGGCACTACGTGCCAGGTGAGCTAAAAAGTTCTGTTTTTTTTTTTTTTAAATGCCCATTTTTGACAATAATGGGGCATAACTCTGCTAAAAATAGTCGCCAACGTCTGAAACACAAACTCGTACGAACTATTGTGGTATGGAATATTTGTAGGAAGTTTAATTAAAATCGGTCAATAAATGAAGGTGAGAGAGCGCTAAGAAGAAAAGTTAACGGCCGAAGTGTGGCTTATTTTAAATTTTAAGTATGTAAAGGGGCATAACTCATAGAAAAATAATTTAACTGGAACCAAAATTCTCAGGTGCCTTCCCTGCATGATGAGAAAGCTAAATATGAAATTTGGTTACAATAGACAAAATGTAAGTGAAATCATGATCAGGAAACAATATATTGTTAAAAAAAATGTGTGAAGGGACATAGCTCTGAAAATACGGAGTCAAACCAAAAACCCGTAATATATGTTAAGTAACTTCATTCATTGTATCACCATATCAAATTTGAAATCAATTGAATAAAAAAAAAAAAAGTTCTGTTTTTTTTTTTAAAAATGCCCATTTTTGACAATAAAGGGGCATAACTCTGCTAAAAATAGCCCCTAACGTCTGAAACGCAAACTCGTCCGAGCTATTGTGGTATGGAATATTTGTAGGAAGTTTAATCAAAATCGGTCAATAAATGAAGGTGAGAGAGCGCTAACAAGAAAATTTAACGGATGGACGGACGTACGGACGGACAGCGCTGGGTATACCATAATAGTTGGAACTATTTTCTTCGGTGGTGAAATAATTGTGTACAGTGGAGAATCTGTTATTCTTTCCCAATAAACGTGTTTACGCTAAAACTATTATTTGCAGTGCAAACAGTTTGGAGCCAGATCAGACGCCGGGTAACCCGGCGTCTGATCAGGCTCCAAACTGATTGCCACCAAGATAAACAAGAATTATCAGAATTGTCCAAAAGTTGTTCTTTTCTACGTTTTAGTGCTTTGCGTTTGCGTACGTTTGCGTTTAAACGGGAAAGAATAACAGATTCTCCACTGTAGCAATGAAGTAACGGGTTACAGTATTGAGAAGACATTATTATTTCCCAATAAACATGTTTACTCTAAAACTATTATTTCTACCGCAAACAGTTTGAAGCCAGATCAGACGCCAGGTCACCAGGCATCTGATCAGACTCCAAACAGCTTCCAACTCAAATTAAAACAAGTCATCAGTTTCTTCAAAACGATGTCATTTTCTCCGTTTTACTGCCATGCGTTTGTTTCGTTTGCATTTAAACGGAACGAATAACGTCTTCTCCACTGTAAGTTGTGTTAAGCATAAGAAGGGTTATAAGAGAGATGGATGTTTATAACAGAAGTGTGCTCCATTTATTCAGTGTATAATAATTCTGTTTGTTCAATGACTTTAACAGTCCTCGCAGTGTTTACTCCACTAATTTTATTCTGATACAACCAAATCCTAAGCCTCGACCACTCAATAGAGACCCAATGTAATCTCTGATAAAACCAGGTGACTGTGCTTAAATGCATCACCAAGGCAATGCAGAAAGCTCCCTGTGGGAGCTTTCTGCATTGCCTTGGTGATGCATTAAGCTGCAAACTGTCATATAAAATACCAAAGAGAATTTTGACAGGACAGGCAGGATCACAGGCTTTTACTGTATTTATGTTTTTCAACAAACCTATGCTAATCAATGGACAAACCATTGACATTACGCTTCTTGTAATATGAGGGATTGGCATACGGTCCATACCCGTATAAAGTTAGAATGGAGAAATTATGGTCATAGATTCTGAACTTCAAAATTGCCTATGTTGTGGGGAAATGCTTTAAAAACCACCAGATGTTTTTCAAACCGTGTTTAACCACAGATAATGTGGGATCTGTCATTTTGAGGTTCAATGTTGAAAATGTAAATTTTTCAATAAATATATATTTTTTATATTTGATGCAAACTATATGCATCCATAGCAAACATGTACTAGTGATTGCTCCTTAGATAGATCCCTCTTATTAGGGTCTGCACTTTAACCCATTACTCCATTACGCCTTTAATCTATTTCTCCACTGAGGATAACAGTTCCAATTTATACAGCTATGAAAATGTATGATTAGAACAAATTTCTATATTCTAGCAGATGGTAGCTTAAAGCAGCCTGAAAGTAAAGCAGAATGTGCAATAAGGCCTATTCTGCTTTACCTTCAACCTGCTTTAAGTGGTCACTTGTCTTCAAAACTAGAAACAGGTTATGCCATGGGGTAAAGCACATAATGGCAGCTAGATGTTCAAATGTAAAATGATTAAAACAATGTTTTCCTTCAATTGTCTTTGCTAATTGTAAGGAAATAAACACGTACATGTATTTGCTAAATGTGAGGAAGTAAATATGACTACTAATAGTACTATCAGTGAGATTTCACTAAATCATAATGTTACTTTTGCATGATAAACCTGCTGGTGACAGTAAGGATATGACAAGATCAGAGTTAGTTAGCTCTTAACTATCTACATACTATATAGTGACAGATATGTCCCACAGTGTTTACCGGTACCTTTCGCAAACAGTTTGGATCCTGATGAGATGCCGCGTAAAGCGGCGTCTCATCAGGATCCAAACTGTTTGACACTTTGACCTCGTCTTGAAAAGAAATTTAGAAAATTCTGTTTTAAGAACAATGTTATAGCAGACGACAATTATTGTGATGAAACAATTACCCAGCATGCATAGAGTTAATCACAGTGTCATACTGCACTGAGAGGTCAGACTGTCCGTAATGACCACCCAGGTGACATACAGTTATCAAAATTTACTCTTAATTAACTCTTTCAACACTTGAAGTAACTCTTGTGGGTTATTAAATTCTCTTGTGAATCTTTTAAGCGTCTCCCATGAATTGGAACAATTTGCGATGGTAATATTAAATCAAGGTTTTGCTGCTAACATACAATGATAAAGCAGACTTAGAGAATAAAGCAGAAACTGACCTTTCAATCTGCTTTAAACAACCACAGAAAAGGTTGCAGAGTACAAACTGAAAGTAACATTGGAATTTTTAATTACTATTGTTTTCCTTGTTTATGGTGACCAACGGAAGTAAATGTAACAGGAAATGTGGAACATGTAGGAAAAAGCTCTGTACACATGGATTTCAACTCTGAGTCCCAGACTTTATAACTAAGGCAGAAACCCAAATAAATGAGAAATTAAGTGTAGCTCAACTCAGAGTCTTCACTGTTGCTTGTTTAACCCATTAACCCATAGCCTATTTCTAGTATTAACCCTTTACCCAATAGAAGCGCCTTTTAGCGGATATGATTTATTCATCCGCTGAAGAAAATAGTTCCAATTTAATCAGTAAGGAATATGCATTACAGGGAATATTTTCTATATTAAAGCACATGATAGCTTAAAGCAGGCTGAAAGTAAAGCAGAATGCGCCCTAATTAGGGCGCATTCTGCTTTACTTTCAACCTGCTTTAAGTAGTCATCTATCTTAAGTACTAGAAATAGGATATCAGGTAAAGGGTTAAAGATAGGTGAACACTTACAGCAGGTTAAAGTAAAGCAGGATGCGTCTTAACCCATTCTCCAATAAGTACGCCTTTTTATGCCTTTCATTTATTTTTCCTCTGAAGAAAATAGATCCGATTTATACAGCTATGAATATGTATAATAAGAAATATGCTCTATATTATAGTACATGATAGCTTAAAACAGGCTGAAAGTAAAGCAGAATGTGCCTTAAGGTGCAGTCTGCTTTACTTTCAACCAGCTTTTAGTGGTCACCTGTCTTCAAAACTAGAAATAGGCTATGGGGTAATGGGCTAAATCCCATTAATTCAGCTTTAGGTTCAGTCTGCTTTAAGCTACCATCAACTAGCATAAAGGAAACATTTCCTATGGTGCATTATGACTGTATCAAATGGAACTAATTTTTTCAGTGGAGGAATAGATTAAAGGCATACAAGGCATATTTATAGGGTATAATGGGTTAGAAAATGAGTTGTTGTAGGTGCTTGTGTTTCCTTTTAACCCTCAGTATAGATCAAACTTAACCCTTTTACAGTAAAATTGTCTGCTTTCAATTTGTCATGTGAAAAGTTTGTTAAATTGACATTTGTACATTTCTAAATTGAAGAAACCTCAAGAAGAGTGGCATACAAAGGACCCAGATCAGACTTAGCATTACATGACGTCTGATCTAGATCCAAACTGTTTGCAAATATCAGTCAAGTACTGATGTTTTGATATTAAAAAATACGAGTATATCATAGACAAACATTTTAATTTAAGTAAACAAAAATTTAGTGTGATATTATATTGCAAAATTATGTTAGCATGATGTTTATTAAAAGTATACATGCTGCATAGTAAGAAGTGATACATTTAGTGAATAGAATTAATTATTAAAGTACAGTGAATGAAAAATTGATTAAATTCTGCAGTCAATTAGGCATTTAAATGTCAACTAAACAAAGATATCTTAGAAGCATGAAAAGACGTATCTAGGAGGAATTTAAGTAAAGGCTTCAAGAGATCTTTCTATATGGGGGAAGGTGTTGTTAAATTATAACCTGGCTTTACTCTATTGCCTGTTTCTAGTATTGAGGACAGGTTTTACTCCATTGCCTGTTTCTAGTTTTGAGGACAGGTGACTATTTAAAGCAGCACAAAGGTAAAGCAGAATTCAATGTGGCATATTAGGCTTTACTCTCAGCTTGCTTTAAGATTTTATCTGCTAAAATATATAGAAAATATTTCTTTAAAGTAAAGCAAAAAGCTCACTATTTGCTTTACTATTATTATGCACTAAATAAATATATAGCTCACTATTTGCTTTACTTTTATTCTGCATTAAATAACTACGTACAGGCCTTTTTTTTTTGAGTGATCAAAATATTTAGTGGGACTAAGTTTACTTTTGCTTGTTCACACATTTAATTAAACGTCTCGGCATGAAAACAAATGTCCAATATTCATTATTGAATGTAAATTTATACATGTAAATGTAATAAGATTCACTACTCTATGTTAATTAAGAAATACGAACCTGCCACAAATTAGGCTTGCACTTTTACCCATGAAACTTCACAGCGATCTAGGCGTCCCTGTATCTCTCCAGTGATTTATAATCCTCTAATATCACCACTCCATTGAACAAATTTTCCACAAGGAATAGCAGTGAAAAAAATTTAAAATCTAAATCCTATTGTGCTTATCTCGATTTATACACCCAATCACGTATTAAATGCACGTATTGTAAACCTGGTTTTGGTTTCACTTTTGTCGTGTAATATTCGATTCGATTTAACACTTATTTTTTGTTTCCTCGTAGGGTTTTTTGGTATCTCGTAAAAACTTTCTTTGTCACAATCTATAAACCGGACGTCATTATTGTTCACCTATACGACCTATAGCTACAATAAAATTATAATTTCCAATCAAAACCATAGCACTTTCATTCACTAATCTGTTATACACACACATTTTATACTATTATATCTCTTTGAACGATAACGCTGAAATCATGATAACCTTTATAAAGAGTTTCTATCCAGATGATTCACCGCATAACGTGGCGTCTCATCAGGATCCAAACTGTTTGACACTCTGACCCTATACTGAAAAAGATTATTCTTGAAAAGTGTTAATGTGAACAGATAAGCAGACGACAATTGTTGCGAAAGACATTATTATTTGACATTTAAAGAGTAAATGCCTGTAGTAATTTCTTTCTACCAATAAACACTTAGTAACTCTTGTGGGTTATAAGCTTCCCTTGTGGATCATTTTAGTTGCCAAAACATGAATCAGTCTACTTGGAATTCTTGGTAGTTTAAATAAATGCTGGTCTAAATTAGCAAACAGAGTAGACCCAGATCACTGGGCTCCTATTAGAGCCCTCTGATCTGTGTCTACACTTTTTGTCAATATAATGAGCAGGGCTCCAGATAAGGGGGGGTTATCTGAACAAATCCAACATTTTCTCAGTTATACAGCACCAAATCCAATGGTGTTACTACTCATTAGAATTGTCTCTTCGAGACAATTCTAATGAGTAGTGACACCATAGGGTTTAACCCTTTGAACCCTAGTCCCGCCTATTGGCGTCCTTTGCAAACAGTGTACATGTGAATAGTACACTTGTCCTATGCAAACAGTGAAGACCCAGATCAGAGGGCTCCTAGGAGCCCTCTGATCAGGGTCTTCCCTGTTTGTCATAATGCCAAACATTGACAAAAACAACCCTTTAAAGTCAGAAATGGACTAGACTTAAATGGAAACTGGAATTGTCCGTTTAAAGTTTCAGGGAGGAAAGAGTTAATGCAGAAATAAAGATTTTAGTTTTTGAAATACCCCTCTTATCTGGAGCTCTGAATGAGTACTATTTCAAACAACTATTACAACTACTCGATCAAACACTCATTGATAGTGTTAAAGACAGGTGGTAGCTTAAAGCAGGATAAAAGTAAAGCAAAAAGCTCTGAGTACACTTTTCTGCTTTACTTTCATCTTGCTTTAATCCATTACCCCCTAAAAACCTTTTTATGCCTTTTCATTTATTTCTCCACTTTAACCCATTACCCCATAAATACGCCTTTTTACGCCTTTAATTAATTCCTCTACTGAAGAAAATAGTTCCAATTAATACTGTCACAAATAAAAATCAGAAGATTTTTTTTCTATATTCTAGCAGATAATAGCTTAAAGCAGGCTGAAAGTAAAGCAGAATGTGCCTTAAGGCACATTCTGCTTTACTTTCAACCTACTTTAAGTGTTCACATAACTTTAAAACTAGAAACAGGCTATGGGGTAATGGGTTAATAAATCCCACTTTATACAGTCATGAATGTGCACCATAAAAATTCTATATCCTAGCATATATGGTAGTTTAAAGCAAGCTGAAAGTAAAGCAGAATGCACCTTAAGGTACATTCTACTTCACTGTAAACCTGCTTTAAGTTATTATCTGTCTTCAAATCTATAAACAGGCTTTGGGGTAAAGGGTTAAAGTAGGATAAAAGTAAAGCAGAAAGCTCCAACAGGAGCTTTCTGCTTTACTTTCATCCTGCTTTAAGAAATCACCTCCCTTCAACATTATAAACAAACCGTCATTTGAGTTGACATAATAGCAAAACTACACTATATTTCCTTTTCACTATAGTCACTATAGTCATACACACAATCATTTAACAGCTGATCACACCCTCGGAGAAACTCTCATTTACCTCCACCCCTACTACATAAACTAACATATTCCAGCCATGTACGAAAATCATTTTAATTGTTTATCTTTTGATCAAAAATTGATCCTGGACATTCAATAAAACCAAATCCCCTTCCACATACTATACACACACCACACACCCCGGGTAATATCAGCTGTGTTTGTCGGTTTAATAATCCTGGCTGTCCGAAACTAAGTAAAGTTTTAGGCACTGTTTACCCGACATTCGTGACGATGGTAAAAGCACTACAGATTACTATCGGTGTCGCCCCTTGTCCACGATACAATGCAGATAGACTAAAGACAAGTCATTCGTGCCTAAGAGGTCTATTGTAAAATCACAGGTGAAAACATTTTCGCAGTTTTTAGTTGCGACTTGATTACGTATATCTGTTTTATCCTGACACACTTTCATAGCGGGGGTTTAAGCATTACTGTTTATTATTAACCAATTGTGACTTGACTAATATTTACAAACTATTTAGATCAAGATCATTTGTTGATAAGTATCAAGTTTTCACCCTGATTACATTTCAAGAAGTATAAGAAAGTTTGTATATTTCAGCAGATGACACTTTTAATCCTTGATAAAACATTATTATTTTACATTGTTTATTGATATTTTTTGAAAATAGTGTATATATAGACGAAGATCTGAAGGAAACAGCTCTCTGATCAGAGTCTGCACTGTTTTCTTATAGGATCTAATATGATGACACTTTTAACCCTTTACCCAATAGCCTGTTTCTTGTTTTGAAGACATGTAACCAATTAAAGCAGATTGAAAGTAAGGCAGAATGCACCATAAGGTGCATTCTGCTTTACTTTCAGCCTACTTTGAGCTAACATCTGCTAGGAAGTATAAAATATCTCTTATCATACATGTTCATGACTGTACAAATTGGAACTATTTTCTTCAGCGCTAAAAGTCGCTCCTAATGGGGAAAGGGTTAACCATTCCATCCGCTAAAATCCTATTTATTAATGCTTTTTGAAAACTGTGAAATGAGACTGAATTATGCATTCCTTTCTGAAGGGACTTTTTCCCTTATTTTTCTAGCCATTGAAGTAGTACACGTGATAAATGTTCATAGTAGGCAGAGTTTGATATATGAATATTCAGCACAAGAAGAGTAACATAACCCTTTCCCACATAGCATGTCTCTAGTAATGAATATAGGTGTCCACTTAAAGCAGGTTGAAAGTAAAGCAGAATGCGCCTTAAGCGCATTCTGCTTTACTTTCAGCCTGCTTTAAGCTATCATCTGCTAGAATATATAGAAAATAGTTTGTATGATACATATTTATGAATGTATAAATTGGAACTATTTTCTTCAGTGAAGGAATAAACTTAATGCGCTAAAAGGCGCTTCTATGGGGGAAAGGGTTAAAGGGGTTGAGTTACTTTACATTTAATTTGTTTCCAAAAAGGTAGAAAACCTCAGTTCAACCACTAAGCACTCTTAAACATTGATTTCTGAAACCTTTCTGAATAGGTATGGATCTATATTTATAAATAGGATAGTCAACATTTAAAATTTGCAATGAAAGAGATAATATAAGCCATGTATGATACATCTGCAAGCAGGTTTGTGTAGAGGAATTCAATATGAACATTGAGCATTGACTCCAAACGTTTGTAAACATATAGGATAGCAGAGTAAATACAGTCAGACCCTCATGGTCCTAGTTTATAAAAGCTTTGAGTAGAGTCTGAGATAGTTCTCTAGCATTTGATTGGTCAGATTTGAGCTTTTGCTGAGCTTCATGGTCCTAGGTTTAAATCTTTTGAGTTGTGTCTGAGATAGTTCTCTAGCATTTGATTGGTCACATTTGAGCTTTACCTCAGCAAAAGCTCAAATCTGACCAATCAGATGCTAAGCTTAATATAACCTTGGGGCCAGAACTCGCAACTCATTTTAGTCAAACTTGTATTTCCTCATAAGCTACCATCTGTTACGATATAGAAAATATTTCTTGTGGTACATATTCATGAATGAAATATAAAGTGGAACTATTTACTTCAATGGAGGAAAAATTTAAAGGCATAAAAAGGTTTTATTTATGGACCAAATATGCCCATGGCATGAAACATACCTGCATAATTATTGAAAAAATTAAAATGTGGCTGTCAAAGCCACTTGTTAACTTTGATATAATGGGTATACCTTCCACCAGAGAAATTCAGTTTTTAATTTATATCAATGCTTGATTGCTTGTTGCATAAGACTTCTATATCAAATCATCCGATATATTTCTGGCAGAATATGTGCACTGAGAGAAAACTCTGAAGCACTAATTAACTCTCCTTACAGAAATAATGACTACTTAACCGATTTACCCCATAGCCTGTTTCTAGTTTTAAAGACAGGTGATCTGTGACTTAAAGCAGGCTGTAAGTAAAGCAGATCATGCTTTAAGGTACATTCTACTTTAATTTCAGCCTGCTTTAACCTTTTCCTCATAGAAGTGCCTTTTAGCGCATTTGATTTATTCCTCCACTGAAGAAAATAGATCCAAATTACAGTCATGAAATAGTTTCTATCTTCTAGCAGTCATGGTAGCTTAAAGCAGACTGAAAGTAAAGCAGGATGCAAATTAAGGTGCATTCTGCTTTACTTTTACCTGCTTTAAGTGGCCAATTCTTTCCAAAACTAGAAACTGGCTATGGGTAAAGGGTTAAGCTTCAATCTGGAAATATAACTATATATATTTACCATCTGCTAGGATATAGGAATATCTTTATGGTGCATAATTCATGACTGCATAAGTCCAAAAACTATTTTCTTCAGTAGGAATAATTTAAAGCCATAAAAAGGTACATTTATGGAGTAATGGGTTAAAACAAAATTTCAAAACTGCAATACAGGGAATCAAAAATGCACCACCCATGATGTAGAGAAAGTCAATGGATATCATAACCATGTTATAAAGCAAACAAATTTGAAATAACACAACAACACATTCTATACAACTCAATATGGATCCAAATGCAACAAATGGATTAAAGCCCATGCAGTCCCTATACCAACTATTGATACAACTTGACACCTAAATAAAAGGATTTTTCTCCCCTCTTTTGCTAGTGCAAGTAAACAGACTGCTCTGTGTATATTGGGAGTTAAAACTATCATAGAATAGCATAGAAAAAAATAATCAATTAACCAATAAGTTTGAAGAAGCAAATACCATTTATGAATATCACCTTTTGAGCACATTGGAATTGTCATACATATGAATGTAATGAAGCTAAAAATTAGCATATTTTATTCATACTGTGATTCAAACAAAACTGTCATGGATAAAGATCGACCCATCATTCAATGTAGTAAACGCATGCGATGATGGACTATTCAAAAGTTGTTTAACCCTTTCCCCAATAGAAGCGCCTTCTAGCACATTCAGTTTATTCCTCTGCTGAAGAAAATAGTTCCAATTTATACAGTCAATTGAGATGTATCCTAAGGAAATATTTTCTTCATTATAGCAGGTGGTAGTTTAAAGCATGCTGAAAGTAAAGCAGAATGCGCCTTAAGGCGCATTCTGCTTTACTTTCAACCTGCTTTAAGAAGTCACCTATTTCCAAATTATTTTAAATAATGGGGTATAGGGTTAATTGAAGTTAGCAAAACAGGTAACAGCTCAATGCATGAGAAAAGTAATGCAGAAGTAAAGGAGCTTTCTGCATTACCTTTGTCCAGCATTAAGCAGAAACTTGTTTTTATAGACCATCACGCTTCCTTACGAAAAGTTTGTTTAACATCAGTATGACTGCTACTAAGATAGTGTTGAAATGTCAACACCAGCAGAATCTTAACTCTTTGCACATTACTGAAGTAATCTTGATTATATGTGCAAACAGTTTTTATCCTGATGAGATGCCGTGTAACATAGCATCTCATCAGGATCCAAACTATTTCATACTATGACCCTGTTTTGATTTTTGCTTCTATTTTTTTTAAATTCTTTTTTTAGAACAGTAGCAGACAACAACAAGAGCACCCCAAGCCGGGCACATTATACGCCCGTCAAATCGATCTTAGAATGTAGTCATACCAAAACCCTATCAAGGTAAAAACAAAAGGGGAAGAACCCTGAAAGTTAGGGGTCATATGCTGACCAAGTTTCAAAAGGATGGGAATAAATTTGTTTGAGAAAGAGAGCTACAAACAAAAAATGCCCGTTTTTGACGATAAAAGGGGCATAACTCTTGAATGTCAGGGGCAATCTTGCTGGTTATGGAGCTTGACCGAGACATTATGGTCATACACATGCTGACAAAGTTTCAAAAGGATTGGAATAAATTTATTTGAGTTAGAGAGCGGACAAACTAAAAAATGCCCGTTTTTGACAAAATAAGGGGCATAACTCTTGAATGTCTGGGACAATCCTGCTGGTTATACAACATAACCGAGACATTATGGTAATACACATGCTGACCAAGTTTCAAAAGGATTGGAATAAATTTGTTTGAGTTAGAGAGCGGACAAACTAAAAAATGCCCGTTTTAGATGAAAAAAGGGGCATAACTCTTGACTGTCTGTGGCAATCTTGCTGGTTATGAAACATAACTGAGACATTATGGTCATACACATGCTGACCAAGTTTCAAAAGGCCTGAAATAAATTTGTTTGAGTTAGAGAGCGGACAAACTAAAATATGCCCGTTTTTTACGAAAAAAGGGGCATAACTCTTGAATGCCTGGTGCAATCCTGCTTGTTATCAAACTTGACAGAGACATTATGGTCATACACATGCTGACCAAGTTTCAAAAAGATTAAAATAAATGTGTTTGAGTTATAGAGCAGACAAACTAAAATATGCCCGTTTTTTACGAAAAAAGGGGCATAACTCTTAAATGTCTGGGGCAATCCTGCTGGTTATCGAACTTGACCGAGATATTATGGTCATACACATGCTGACAAAGTTTCAAAAGGATTAAAATAAATTTGTTTGAGTTAGAGAGCGGACAAACTAAAATATGCCCGTTTTTTACGAAAAAAGGGGCATAACTCTTGAATGTCTGGGGCAATCCTGCTGGTTATCGAACTTGACCGAGATATTATGGTCATACACATGCTGACAAAGTTTGAAAAGGATTAAAAAACATTTGTTTGAGTTACAGAGCGGACAAACTAATATGCCCGTTTTTGACAAAAAAGGGGCATAACTCTTGAATGTCTGGGTCAATCTTGCTGGCTATCGAACTTGACCGAGATATTATGGTCATACACGTTCTGACCAAGTTTCAAAAGGATTAGACTAAATTTGTTTGAGTTAGAGAGCGGACATGAAAAAGTTAACGGACGGACAGACGGACAGACGGACGGACGGACAGACGGACGGACAGCGCCACGACATAATACGTCCCGTCTGAAGACGGGCGTATAAAAATTGTTGCAGTCAATAAAATTACCCAGCATGCATGCAAAGAGCTGATATCCTTTGAGCATGAGGCATAATCTGACATCCGATTGCAAAAGCATTATAGAGTGCATACAATTCAGTCCAAAGGATATAACATAATCAAAACTAAGGGGACATTGAAGCAGCTTTGTAAGGCTTTTCTGGGTTCTTTACAATAACAGATATATTAACGTTTCAGAACTCTTTCCATGCTGGGTAATTTTTTCGTCTGCAAACATTTGTCGTCTGCTTTTGTTCTATAAATAGAATTTTAAAAAGTTTTCAAAACAGTGTCAGAATGTCAAACAGTTTGGATCCTGATGAGACGCCGCATCACGCGGCGTCTCATCGGGATTCAAACTGTTTGCAAAGGTAATCACTGTGGCACAGGTATTCGCCGCTAGCATGCAAAGAGTTGAAGACGTAGTGTCATTAAAACTGCCTATTAATCTACTGTCCAAGAAAGAACCTGATATTTTAATGTAAACATACATGAATCATTCAATATGGAATTTATCTTTTTTTTTCAAACTATTTCAGCCAATCAATTTACCAATCAATCGCACAATAATTCATATAGAACAGAATTCTAAAACTGCACCCAGAGCAGATCCTATACATCTAATCTATGACCCTGCACCATCGTCGATCAGCTCTGATATGGGTCTACACTGTTTGTTTATGCAAATTTGCAAGTTTTCATGAAGCTCTCAGGTGTTTTAATTACAAATCAATGCAATTCTGACTTGGTGTGAATCATCCAATCAACAACCGTCAAACCTGCGCTAAAAACCCATTCATTAACCCTGTAATTCCCCAATAGCCTGCTTTCAGCATTCATGAAAAGGTGGCTGTTTACAGACGTCGTCTGAGAGTCAAAAGCAGAAATATCTGCTTATAGCAGGCTGAGAGTAAAGCAGAAATCTCCCATAGGGAGATTTCTGCTTTACTTTCAGCCTGCTTTAAGCAGCCATGATTGTATCAGGAAAATAAGTTTAGTATTGCTGAGCTATATGATATGATAGAAACATGCAAAGGTATTACTATAAGGAATTTAATGGTGAATAGTTATATGTAAGGCATAGAAAAATAATACTATGATAGTCAGGTTAAGACAGCAGGCAGTATATATCTAACAGCATAATCCAGTCTGGGTCTACACAATTTGTAAATGGCTTAAGTAGAGAAAAGATGTTAGGCATTGTTAGGTTAACAACAGGAACACTGTAAAAATATTTTCAAGTCCTTATATCAATAAGCACCATGATTTTAACCCTTCATCTGCCTATATAATATTATATTTCACTGACATTTGAAAACGGTTTGGATCAGGATCAATTAGTAAGAAACTCATCCTCTTATCCTCAAACTCTTATCCTATTAAGTTTTTTTTTTCTAATTGAAATGCATTAAATTTAAGTGTGAATAATATTCAGGCATGAATTTTAACTCTACATAGTCTCTAGGCGTGAAACCATGATAACCTTTGCAAACAGTTTGGATCCTGATGAGACGCCGCGTAACGCAGCGTCTCATCAGGATCCAAATTGTTTGGCACTCTGTCTGTTTTGAAAAGAAAATAAGAAAAATCTATTTTGAGAACAGTAGCAGATTACATTTATTTTGCTGCAGAGGAAAACATTACCCAGCATGCAAAGATTAAAAGAAGACCGTAATCTTGGCATGATAAAGGGTGGAGCTTGTGCAGTCAATACCTTTTTTGTCATGATGAATGGACAGGTAGAATTTCATTGTGCATGGAGGTCACCTTGTGTCAAACTATTTCCTCCATGAAATATTGACCCATCCCTGTGTCTTTCAGGGATCTTATAGATCATTTTGTGAGGTGTTCTTAACCCTTTCCCCCATAGAAGCGCCTTTTAGCGGATATGATTTATTCCTCCGCTGAAGAAAATAGTTCCAATTTAAACAGTCATAAATATGTATCATACAAAACAGTTTCTTTATTCTAAAAGATGATAGCTGAAAGCAGGCTGAAAGTAAAGCAGAATGCGCTTAAGGCGCATTCTGCTTTACATTCAACCTGCTTTAAGTGGACACCTATATTTAAAACTAGAAACAGGCTATGTGGGAAAGGGTTAATAAATCCTTGAATGCAAACAAGGTGGCCAAATTGTGAAAACATTTGCAAACAGATTGGATCCCTGCATAAACCAGTATCTCATTAGGATCCAAACTGTTGGATATCCTGAACCTGTTTTGAAAACAGAGTTTTCTGGTTCTTAACCCTTTACCCCATAGCCTGTTTCTAGTTTTGAAGAAATGTGACCAATTAAAACAGGTTGAAAGTAAAGCAGAATGCGCCTTGAGGCGCATTAATTCTGCTCTTCTTTCAGCCTATTTTAAGCTAACATCTGCTAGGGTATTGAAAATATTTCTTAGCATACAGTGGAGAATCTGTTATTCTTTCCCAATAAACGTGTTTACGCTAAAACTATTATTTGCAGTGCAAACAGTTTGGAGCCAGATCAGACGCCGGGTAACCTGGCGTCTGATCAGGCTCCAAACTGTTTGCCACCAAGATAAACAAGAATTATCAGAATTGTCCAAAAGTTGTTCTTTTCTACGTTTTAGTGTTTTGCGTTTGCGTACGTTTGCGTTTAAACGGGAAAGAATAACAGATTCTCCACTGTACTTATTCATGACTGTATAAAATGGAAAAAAAATCTTTGGTGGAGAAATATATTAGAGGTGTAAAAAGGTAATGGGTTAAGGACACCCAGGGTAACACACTGATACATTGGATCAGGTCCACCGGTCCTTAAATGCCTGATGACATGTTACTCTTATCATGATCAAAACTAAAATTAAGTTTGCGATTTGTGAATAGTTTGGGATTGAAATCCCGGAGTTTAACTCGAAATCTGTCAAGTTTTGTTACAGTAAAATCAGAAGTGTTATATTTCTGTTTTGTCACATTTTTAACCCATTAAAAGAACAATCATATAGAAAATATATCGGTTAAATTACGGAAAAAAATAGTTACAATTTAACATTTAAATGATTTTTCATCCAAAATTGTTGACTTCTATAATTAAGATTTTTTTTGCCTATAATGAAGGAAACCAATTTTGTTTTAAATCTTTATAATGCTAAATTTTTCCTATTGCCTATTCCAATTTTGAATTGGACTAGTATTATGTTGACTTTATGTATAGGAAAAGTGATAGTAAATCAAACAGTGTAGACCCTGATCAGAGGGCTCCTTATGGAGCCCTCTGATCAGGGTCTACACTGTTTGCAAAATATGCATAATACTAGCTTCAAGCATAGACAGGGTCTAATACAGAGGAAAAACATTAATTTCCTTGTTACAGAAAATTAACAACCAAAGCAACAAGACACCTAAATGAAAAGCATTAAAACATACATAATTACGTAGCAACATGCTTTTGTCCCGCGGAAAATAGTTTATTGAGAACGAAACAAAGCTTTAGAAAGTGTCGTTATGAATCACAATGGCTTGCAATTTTTCCATGTAACATTTTGTTTCAAACCGCAGTGCAAGTCAACAGAGACCCGCACTTAAATTGACACTCTATTGGAGAATTTGTGATAACCTTTGCAAACAGTTTGGATCCAGATAGGATTCAAAGTGACTAGGGATCTCATCTGGATCCAAACTGTTTCAGCTCTGAAATCATCAGATCTGCAAGTAGAAAATTATAAATCTACTATCAGAAATTCTGCATATCAAAAATTCCTTAAAGAAATGCTTATACAGCCTTCAAGGCAAATATTGAAAAGACTTAAATTAGTTCATATTTTACCAATACTCAGAGGCCAATAAACAAAAGTGATATTGAACATTGCATTGTTGGTCAAACATTGTAGAAATTACTGGCATTCTTTAATTGCAAATGTTTCCAACAAACTTAGGGATATTTTCATATAAATATTGACAGCTACTATTACTTGTCTCAATGCCAAAAGTATTTGTAACATGGCATCTAGTATGGATCATCATGGTTTGCAAATCTTATTGCTCTATTTCACTCTATCTAGCTTATATTTTCTAAAAGTCAATAATTGCCCCAGCTGAACTCTTTGCAAGCTGAGTAATTTTTTCGTCTGCCAAATTTGTCATCTGCAACTGTTCTAACAATAGAATTTTCTAAATTTCTTTTCAAATCAAAACAGGGTCAGAGGGTCAAACAGTTTAGATCCTGATGAGATGCTGTGCTATGCAGCATGTCATTAGGATCCAAACTGTTTGCAAAGGCAATCACTGTGGCGGATATACCGCTAGCATGCAAAAAGTTAAAGAAAGATGAAAGTAAATCTGATGGCCCCCTACAGAAGGATTCTGCTCCACTTTCATCTTGCAGTTTAACCATTTGAGCCCTAGTTGGGCATTTATGCTTCCATTACAAACAGTGAAGACCCACTTATCTGATCAGAGCCCTCAAAGGCAATCAAGGTTACGCTGCTAAGAGTGCAAAGAGTTAAGGATCACTATGTCACTATACAAGAAATGCTACTTCAGGTAAAATATCTCAGGGTCTTCAATACGTGCATCTTAAATATCTTTTCATATTCCCTATTACTCATTGAGACATAAATTTTGGCCGATACCAAATCATGTTTCAAGAAGAGATCGAGCAATCGTGGCACTCCAACAACAACTTCATGTTTCGTGTAAACCGCCATTGATACCCCTCTTGTGTAAGCCTAGATAAGTATTATCAGCCATTGGAGGACCTGTCCTGATCCAAATCGGGGTGAACCCTGGGAAAACATGCTTATGGAGAAGGTCAGATCAATCTTAAGTGATCACAAATTACTGCTCCTATCTGCCCCAGATTAAGTCACCAAAACAATCGGTCTGTATAATAGGCCTAATCATGCAGTGGACGTATTTGACAATGGGAGGGCAGAGGTTGATTAGATCAATGCAATACAATTGGCAAAGGCTTTAAACTCTTTGCATGCTGGGTAATTGTTTCTGTCTGCAACAATTGTCTTCTGATTTTGTTCTAAAAAATAAAATTTGCTAAATTTCGTTTTAAAACAGGGTCAGAGTGTCAAACATTTTGGATCCTGATGAGACGCCGCGTTACGCGGCGTCTCATCTGGATCCAAACTGTTTGCCAAGGTAATCACTGTGGGACATATCCGCGGCTTAGTAAGCATGCAAAGAGTTAAAGCTTGTTTTAAATGCAGCAACAAGTAGCTGTACATTTGCAAACAGAGCAGACCCTGATCAGATGGCTCCTGATCAGGGTCTGAACCATTATTGAGTTAAAGTTTAATTGTTCTCCAGTCATGGTGGTCAGAATTAAAGGATTATAAGCAATTACAGTGACTGAATCAATTTCCTGTTTGAAATTATTAACATTTCCAGGGTTGGAGTAATTTGAGCAAGCATGTAATTATAGAAGTAGAACGGCCATTTGGGTTACTGCACTGAATTCAGATAGTCATTATACTAAGTCACTATACTTAACTTATTGACTATAAAGGGTATACTCATTATTTACAAACAGTGTACCTGTGAAGAGTACACTTGTCCTATGGAAACAGTGTAGACCCTGATCAGATCCTGTAGGAGCTCTCTAATTGGAGTCTGCACTATTTTAAAATCATATTCTAGCAACAACTCAAAATGGTCAAAATTGGACTAGAGTTAATTCGAAATGGGAATTGCAAATTTGAAGTTTCAAGTTAAAGTTACAAGTTATTTTGTTTTATACTTTTACTTAACCACAAAATAATTATATTTAACTTTTCTGCAAAATTGCAAAATTTCAGCCCACAGAAATTATCAATTACACTGAAGAATACACAGGAATCAGCCAGCATGCCATTTAGCACCGTTAACACATTCAACCGTAGCAACGAGTATTCTCGTCATTTACAAACAGTGTACCTGTAAGGATTACACTTGTCCTATGCAAACAGTGTAGACCCCGATCAGAGGGCTCCTTAAGGAGCCCTCTGATCAGGGTCTACACTGTTTGTCATTTTGAAATATATTGTTAAAATCAACCCTAAATAGTTAAAAAAAATTGGAATTTTTCATTGAAAGTTTCAGGGGTGACTGACTTAAAGAGTTGTCAAGTTTCACTTGCAGTAATGGTGATAAAGACTTTCCTTATTAATGGAGATAAAACTAAGTGAAATATGAAGAGCCGGTGCATAAAAAATTTAGTGTGCAAAATAATTAATTCTTCAACTCCCATCGAAATTGTCATTGATTGTAAAAAAAATTAAGAGTTCAGCTCTTTGCATGCAAGCAGCGGAATCGTTAACGTCTGTATAAACAGTTTGGACCCAGATGAGATGCCCCATAACGTGACATCTCATCGGGATCCAAACAATTTAACATTCTGACCTTGTTTTGAACAGAAATTTGGAAAGTTCTTTTTTAGAACAATAGTAGACGAAAATTGTTTGAGTTAAGAAAAAATACCCAGCATGCAAAGAGTTAAAGTAAACTGAAAATGGAAATTATTATGCTGTAAGAGCTTCAAGTAAATAAAAACCCATTAACCCTTAGCCCGCCAAATAAATTGTCGTCTGCTATATTTCTCGTCTGCTTCAAGTTTCAAAGTGCTTCAAAGTTGCTCAAAATTGCTGAAAATGTTGTCCGAGTGTCAAACAGCTTGGATTTGGATGAGACGCCGAGTTACTCGGCGTCTCATCCGGATCCAAGCTGTTTGCATATGGAGCTATAGTCGTGAGTGGCAGGCTAAGGGTTAACTCTTTGCATGCTGGGTATTGTTCACGTCTGCAACAATTGTCGTCTGCTACTGTTCTAAAACTAGAATTTTCAAAATTTTATTTTCAAAACTTGGTCAGAGTGTCAAACAGTTTGGATCCTGATGAGACGCCGCGTTATGCAGCATCTCATCAGGATCAAAACTGCTTGCAAAGTTAATCAAAGTGGCAAATGTATCCACCGCTAGCATGCAGAGTTAAAGCTGACACTGCTGTTCCGAACTTGTCTTGCAATTTGGCAGACAGTTAGGATCCTGATCAAATGCCAAATAATTGCCAGTGGGATGATCTGGACCCAAATCTGGTGGACTTCCATAAGTAAGGTTTCTTCATTTAAAAATTGTTTGAAAAATACTTTTGAAAATGTGTGCATACAACACTATTGAAGCTGATGGCATTATAAGAGCCGTCCTTGTCCCCTACACTGCCCTCTGTGATCAATTAACTTTTTAAACGCTAGGGCTGGAATTATTATTATCTTTGAAAACAGTTTGGATCCTGATTAGACGCCGTGTAATGCGGCATCACATCAGGATTCATACTGTCTGACACTCTGACCCTGTTTTGAAAAGAAATGTTGAAATATCTATTTTTAGAACAGAAGCAGACGACAATTGTTGCAGACGAAAGAAACTACCCAGCATTCAAAGAGTTTAAACTGAACTAGGACAATGTTTTCATACTTCAGTAAATTTCATTTTTTTCAAATCAGGATAGAGACTTAATAATTAACCTGAATATTATTTTTATTAATGATTGTTACATGACACGGGTTCAGGTATATGAGTTCTATGGGAAACAATTAAATTTGATCATGAATGTATTACATTTAACTCTTTAACCCTTTCCCACATAGCATATCTCTAGTATTGAATATAGGTGTCCACTTAAAGCAGGTTGAAAGTAAAGCAGAATGCGCTTTAAGCGCATTCTGCTTTACTTTCAGCCTGCTTTAAGCTATCATCTGCTAGAATATAGAAAACATTTTGTATTATACATATTTATGAATGTATAAATTGGAACTATTTTCTTCAGGGCAAGAATAAACTGAATGCGCTAAAAGGCGCTTCTATGGGGGAAAGGGTTAAAGCTTCTTCTTAGTATTTAAAACAGATCCCTACATAAAGCAGGTTGAAAGTACAGCAGTTTGCTCCTTAACCCATTACACCACAGTCTGTTTTTAGTTTTGAAGACATGTGAACACTTAATGCAAGTTTAACATAATGCAGATTGTGTCTTAAGGCATATATTGTGCTTTATACTTTCTGCCTTCTTTAAGCTACCATCTGATAGGATATAGAAAATATTTCTTTTAGTACATGTTCATGACTGTATGAATTGGAACCATTTTCTGTAGTTAAAGAATAAACTAACTGCATAAAAATATGTATATATGTAGTATAGGGTTAACGAGCAATTTATATGTATGCTTTACTTTAACCTAATCCATCTTGAAAATAGAAACTGGAAATGTTTTATATATTGACCATAGGTCTTCCTAGCAGGGGACTACATTTCTACCCTGTGAGAAGCAAAGTGAAAAGGCATATTTATGGAGTAATGGGTAAACAAACAATTGAAAGTTGGCCTGAAAGAAACACACCTGTCAATCTTGTCTGACAAATGACAACTTATGAAAACAAACTCCATCATTTGCTGGAGCAAAGGTTGATCCCTTCAGATCATGATAAGTGGAATGTTTTGTCTCTAGATATCATGTCCTGCACGGGATAATTTTGAACTACTAAAAGTCTGTATACAAACTATACAAGTACACATTATACAGTGGAGTCACTCTATAAGGAACACTTAACCCTTTCCCCCATAGAAGCGCCTTCTAGCGCATTAATTTTATTCGTTCGCTGAAGAAAATAGTTCCAATTTATACAGTCAAAAATATGTATTATACGAAATATTTTCTATATTATAGCAGATTATAGCTTAAAGCAGGCTGAAAGTAAAGCAGAATGCGCTTAGGGCGCATTCTGCTTTACTTTCAACCTGCTTTAAGTGGACACCTATATTCAGTACTAGAAACAGGCTATGTGGGAAAGGGTTAAAGATAGCAGGCATGTTTAGTTTTGTTTTTTAACCATTTACTCCATAGCCTGTTTCTAGTTTTGAAGGCTGGTGACCAAATAAAAACCGAGGTTGAAAGTAAAGCAGAATGCGCCTTATTTAGGCGCATACTGCTTTACTTTCAGCCTTTTTAAGCTATCATGAGCTAGGATATTTAAAATGTTTCTTATGATACATAAGTTTATGTTCCTATCACTGTATAAAGTGAAACCATTTTCTTTAGTGGAGAAATATTAAAAAGGGGAAAAAATGCATATATAATGGAGTATATACTGGGTTAAGCACAACAAAATTTTGTTGGATATGGAACCTGTATGCTTGATTATTGCAATACCTAAACATATCTTTGCTAGAAAACTTGCTCTCATGAGGCGAGAGGTCTATAATGTCGTGTCTATTCGTTAGACTGGTCTTGAAAAGTAGTCACACCATAGGGTTGACCAAGAGGAAGGGGAGAACAGAGTATTTTGATTTGAGAAAATGTTGGAAACACTTCGCTTCTATCTAATTTTGCCCTGGCTTGGACCATGGCTCTACGGTGGGATGCCATGTAATCTTTGATCTTATGGACAATGCCTAAAACCAACATACAATCATTGGTGATAATGGCCGACTTATAAACATCCTTAAGCTTTTAGGTCTATTACACCAAAGCCGTACATAAATATTGAGATATACACTAAAACCCTCTCTATTACTACCCAAATCAACATAAGGTCTCACAGTTTTAAGCGTTTAAAGACATTTCCATTCTTAAAACAGGATGAAAGTTAAGCAGAAAGCTCCTTTAGGAGCTTTCTGCTTAATTGTCATCCTGCTTTAAGAAACCACCTGTCTTTTAACTTAATTTATAAGTCATCTCTCGAGGTCGTAAAGGTTCGGTTATACAGTATGTTGATCAAACAGTGTCAGATCGGTGAAAATTCCAGCACCTAAGCCTGCCCTCGGTCCTTTATAAACTGGAACCAAAGGGGGTAAAAAAATTCCCAGGCCAATGCCATAGCACAGGGATCAGAGTTCAGAAATGTCAATAAACTAATGCAATTTGTTTTTGTGATTAAAATTTTATCATTATATTTGTTTAATGGATTAGTATGCCATAAATGTTTCATAGAAGTTTGGACACAAGATTTCAACTACAGTGAAACCACAATATTGTGACTTGTTACTTACAATAAGAGACTTTTACATGTCAACTCAGTACCACAGAGACTTCAAAGTTAATAGAAAAGTTTAATTTCTAGTATAGATCTAGTATATTTTGACAGTTCAGGGTGGTTTTTTTTTAAAATATAGATAACTACAAACAGTGCAGACGTTGATCAGAGGCTCCTATAGTTCTACAGACTATAAAGGAACGCATTTTAAAATTTTGATAAAATGCTATTTCAAGCCGTCAGCATCTCTCAACTCATGCAAAGACTACATGCACTATTAGATATTATCCTTTGGAGTCATAGGGCCAAATATTTGACAGGGTTTTGCTTCTGACCAAGAATTAAAATGTTAATTGTCTCTTTCAGTCATATTAAGATGTACACAAAATCAACTTGAATTTGATGAAATTAAACAAAGACCAATTTTAAAATTAGAATATAAAATGAATGTTTTATGGCACCAATTTTGAAGCAGCCAATATTACTTTTTGCATGCTAATGGCAAACAACAAACACCTTTGCAAACAGTTTGGCTCCAGATGAGATGCCCCATCAAGAAATTTTATAAAAATTCTTATTTTAGAACAGCAGCAGAAGACATTTAATTGTTGCAGACGACAATACTACTTCACAGTGTTCAAGGAGTTAACTCCTTGCATGCTAGCGATTGCCTTTGCAAACAGTTTGGATCAAGATGAGACGCCGCATAACGCGGCGTCTCATCTTGATCCAAACTGTTTGCCATTCTGACCCTGAATTTAAAAGAAATTTTGATAATGCTAATTTTAGAACAGCTAGTAGCAGACGACAAATGTTGCAGACGAAAAAAATTACCCAGCATGCAAAGAGTTAAAGAAGGACAATGTTTAACCCATGTCATGCTGATATATTGTTCAATTCGAATTTGTCTAAGGTTTCTCAAGTTATATTTGAATATATTTTTAACGTTAGAAACATTCCTTACATGGATCAGACATATTGGTTCCTGATCAAAAGTCAATTTACCTAGTGCCTGATCTAGGTCTAAACTGTTTGCAAATGGCAAGAGTATAGTGCTTCTTAGCAGGTTAAAGGTCAAAAGTCTATGAGGTAATACCTATATGACATGCAATGTCTTTGATGTTCTTATCTTGTAATAGAACAAATTATTAAAGAGGGTTAATTTAGGAGAAAAAGTCTTTTTACTATGACATTGTGTTGCTCTGTGTATAATCTAAATTAAAGTAATTTAAAACTGTTCAACCAATGTTCAGCAACAGTTTCAATAACAAACCTAATAATTATGTAAGCATGACACATCTTTAAAGACAACCAATTGCTCAATACATGACAAATGAAATGCAGAATTTAGCTCCATCACATGTGTCATGTATAATTAAGCTTCCCCCTTGAAGACAATGATTCTTAAGCTCGTTCAAATGCAAGTTTCAGTGTACCGTATTATGGTATAGAGTTATTCATTAACTATTTACTCCAATTTGATATGAGTTTTAAGCCTTTATCTCCATACCTCCACTCGAGAAGTTAGTTCCAATTTATGGTCATTATAATATGTATTCTATATTCTACCACATGGTCGCTGAGACATAGCAGGATGAAAGTAAAGTAGAATGTGCCTAAAGGCACATTCTACTTTACTTTCAACCTGCTTTAAGCCATTACCTAGCTTCAATACTAGAAACAGGCTATGGAGTAAAGGGTTAAACATACATCTGTCATTTAGGCTTATTATCAGCACTTTTCACATACTTGCAAGCAATTAAAGATATGCTAACAATCTCTGACTGGGGATTAAAAGATTTCAGGGTAATTAAACTCTTGTCCATAGAGCCCATGTGATATAGCTAAAGTGATTTATTGAAAACCAGATCTTATTTGGTCCCGTGATGCACAATTAACTTCTTTATATTTCCATTAAATGATTGTATTTATTTGACAATTGAATTCCGTCCTTTCCATTAAAGCTGGATGTTCTTTAATGCTTAATTGTCCTATTGAATGCAAGCTGTAAGCTAGCTGACTGAAGATAACAGAGATCCAGTTAACCCTTTGAGCCCTAGTCCCGCATATAGGTGTCCTCTTCAAACAGTGTACATGTGAATAGTACACTTGTCCTGTTCAAACAGTGAAGGCCCAGATCAGAGGGCTCCAAAAGGAGCCCTCTGATCAGGGTCTTCACTGTTTGTCAGTAATGCCAAAATTGACAAAAACAACTCTTAAAAGCCAGAAATGGACTAGACAAAAATCGAAACTGGAATTGTCCATTTAAAGTTTCAGGGAGGAAAGAGTTAAGGGGGGTTATTTCTTAAACTAAAATCTTTATTCCTGCATTAAACCCTATGGTGTCACTACTCATTAGAATCGTCTCTTTGAGACAATTCTAGTGAGTAGTAACACCATAGGATTCAGTGATGGAATGAGTGAGAAAATGTTGGATTTGTTCAGTTTACTCCCTCTTATCTGGAGCCCTGGTATATACTTAACAATACTATATGAACCATAGTAAAACCCCTCTGGTTATGCCACTATCTAAGGTTAGACTATTAGTTACTCCATAAACGTGTCTTTCTAACTCTTGAATATATTCCTCCACTAAAGACAATAGTTTCAATTATACTGACACAAATATCAACCATAAGAATTATTTTCTAAATCCTAGCAGATGATAGCTTAAAGCAGTCCACTTTAATTTCAAACTGCTTTTAAAACTCTTTCCTCCCTGAAATTTTAAATGGACAATTCCAGTTTCCATTTTAGTCTAGTCCATTTCTGACTTTTAAGGGTTGTTTTTGTCAATGTTTGGTATAATTATGACAAACAGTGAAGACCCAGATCAGAGGGCTCCTTTTGGAGCCCTCTGATCTGGGTCTTCACTGTTTGCATAGGACAAGTGTACTATCCACATGTGCACTGTTTGAAAAGGATGCCTATATGCGGGACTAGGGTTCAAAGGGTTAAAGCAGTCCACTTTAATTTCAAACTGCTTAAGGGGATTTAGTAACCTGTCTTCAAAACAGACAATGGGGCATCAACAATATACAATGCACAGTTACATTATGACCACTATCTAAGGTTAACTATTTATTGTATTAACCCATTACCTTATAAATATGCCCTTTTTACGTCTTTAAATTATTCGTTTTCTATAGAAAATAGTTCCTTTTTATAAAGCCATGAACATGAACCTTAACAAATAATTTCTATATCTTATCAGATAATAGCTTAAAGCAGGCTGAAAGTAAAGCAGAATGTGCCTTATAAGGCACATTCTGCTTTACTTTGAACATGCTTTAAGTGTAGTCACCTATTTTCAATACTTGAAACAGGCTTAGGGGTAAAGGTTTTAGAAAGGAATGCAGCTTAAAGCAAAAAGTGCATTGCACTAGAAGGTTTTGCTGTAGTTTCAATGGTAAATTATATACAAAATGTATCTGTGTAAGTGAACTCTAGATCTTGAATGCCACATGCCATTTCACTATGAGAATGTCATAACATTTCAAAACCCAGTAGAATGACATTTAATTGTTTGAATGCAAAGTGTTTTTTTGTCTGGAACAAATTGTTTGTCTGTTACATACTGTTCATTAGAAATTTTTAAATTTTCTTTTCAACTAAGGTCAAATTGTATGTAAAATAATTTGGATTCTGATAAGAATGAATTTCTTGACATCTTGATAGTGCTTACAAAGGTAATAATGGTTTCACAACTTAGAATGCAAAGGGTTAAAAACTTACATTAATGACAAAGGAACAGCTTAGACAATTTTGGAATGACAGATGCATAGTTGGCACACTTAATCACTATTTTGGCAGCATTGCCAATGATATCATCATTTGAATTTGTAAATAGTTGATCCAAATCAGACACTACATACAGTGGAGTAACTGTTATTCTTTCCTGTTTAAACGCAAACGTACGCAAACGCAAAGCACTAAAACGTAGAAAAGAACATGTTTTGGACAATTCTGATAATTCTTGTTTATCTTGGTGGCAAACAGTTTGGAGCCTGATCAGACGCCGGGTTACCCGGCGTCTGATCTGGCTCCAAACTGTTTGCACTGCAAATAATAGTTTTAGCGTAAACGTGTTTATTGGGAAAGGATAACAGATTCTCCACTGTAACTCAGTGTCTGATCAGGATCCAACCTGCTTCACCTTGATGGGTCTATTTTAAATAAAGTTGAACAATTTTAAGGTTCAGATGATTCATCTCTGAAATCTTCCGTTCTCTGCGTGTCCAGACATTTCTGGTTGAAATTACTAATGGCACAATTCAAAGAGAGAAAAAACAACTTTTAATTGCAATAACAACTTAACCTGACCTGTTTGAAGGTCAGTTACAGGGAAGCGTAACTACAATCACACTTGACATACAGTAGAAACCTCTCTATCACAACCACTCAATTGTTTTATAACCCATAATACTCCATAAATATGCCCTTTTACACCTCTATTCTATTCCTCCACTGAAGAAAACAGTTCAAATTTATACAGTTATGAATCTGTACTATAAGAAATCTTTTCTATATCCTAGTAGATAGAAGCTTAAAGCAGGCCTTGAGGTGCATTCTGCTTTATTTTCAACCTACTTTAAGTGGTCACCTGTCTTCAAAAATAGAAAGGCTATGGGGTAACGGGTAAGTTATAAAATGTTTACCACAGGTGACTGCTGAATTAAAGCAAGGTGACAGTAAAACAGAAAGCTCTTTTAGGAGCTTAATTCTGCTTTACTATCACCTTGTTTTAAGCTGTCACCTGGCTTAAACCTTTTACCACATAACCTGTTTCTAGTTTTGAAAATAAGCGACTACTTAAAGTAGGTTGAAAGTAAAGCAGAATGCGCCCTAAGGCGCATTCTGCTTTACTTTCAGCCTGTTTTAAGGTACCACCTGCTCGAATTAAGCAAATATTCCCTCTGATACATATTCATGACTGTATATATTGGAATTATTTTCTTCCGCGGAGGAGTAAACGGAATGCGCTAAAAGGCGCTTCTATAAGGTAAAGGGTTAAGACAATCAATTATTCTTCGTTTTAATGGTCATCATAGGGAGGTTTTACTGTACTTGAGGAAGCAGTCTCCATAGTCTCTGAGTGGCCACTTAAACAAGTTTGACTGATTTTCAAAAAGTAGGGTAACCACATTAGTAGTATTTAAACATAGAAAATGTTAATTACTTGTAACGTCATGTGTTTGGGACCATAAACAGGAGAATCATTTACATTTATCTACATGCAGGTGCTTGTTTCATGCTGAATGTAAAGTATTTCAGAAAACTCACAAAAAACACTTAAACGCTTTTCAGTCTAGTGTCTACTAAAGATGATGTTCCTAAATAGTGAAGACCCTGATGAGATGCTGTGTTACAAGGCATCTCATAAGGATCTACACTGTTTGTGCATATTGTCCTCTTAAGGTGGTGTCTCATCAGGGTCTGCACTGTTTGCTTTTTCATATAAAATGTTTCTGCTGTATGAATAAACACTGTAATGTCTTTAAATGATTAAATCACCAATCAATTAGCATGGCAACCAGATATGGGGAAGTAATCTGAACAATTCCAACATTTTCTCACTCATACAGCACCAAATCCTATAGTGTTACTACTCATTAGAATCGTCTCTTTGAGACGATTCTAACGAGTTGTGACACCATAGGGTTTAAAGCAGAAATAAAGATTTTAGTTTTTGAAAAACTCCCCTTATCTGGAGCCCTAAATTAAGAAATATTCCAGCAATCACACATTTGGAAAGTTCATTGCAATGCACAGGCATAACTAGGTTACAGAGAGGTTTTTTTTCTACCATAAAACCCAAATCAATCTCAATCACTAATAATAAATCTTTCATACGAAGAATGACTGTACTGAATTTTTGTATGCCATTCAGTTTTACAATTTTTAATCACTATGTTCCAGTAATCAACCAAACTATTATAAACCAAAGAAAACAGCATACAGACTCTCTCCAGTTATCCAATCACTCATTGAGACAGCATAGACGTCTCTAAAGACAGTTAGGTGGCTGCTGAATGCAGGATAAAAATAATGCAGAAAGCTCCTTTACAGGAGCTTTCTGCATTATTGCTATCCTGCATTAAGCAACAACTTGCACCAAAAGACAACCCATATGTTTTCAGTTGAGTGATCTCTTACTATAAAGACTGACTGTTTCTAAGCTTTCCCCCTAAATAATAGCTAATAATAGTCTAATTGGCAGCGTATACCCTATTTAGACCACTTGTAAGCTCTTAGCATGCAAAAGTAAAACAATTATTCCCATTGCAAACAACATGGATCCAGATGAGACGCGTAGTAACTCGGCATCTGTTAAGGATCTAAACTGCTTGACACTTTGAATCCATCTTAAAAAGAACTTTTGAAAGAATTCTAACTTCAGCACAAATACAGAAGACAATTATTGTAGCGACAATCTGAGCAATAACATTCAAAGAGTTATACTTATAAACCTTTCAACACTCTGCATGAAGTTTTGATCCAGATCCGGTCCTACTATTGTAAGATCTAAATTGTTTGTCAAAAGGATCCTGATTGTGAAAATATGTAAAAGACAAAAAACCAATTTCAGAATTTTAGCGACAACCTTTTGAAGCAGGTATCAGTTAACTCGAGAGTTGAAGCACATTGCTAAACCCATAAATGCCAAAGCACAAAATTCAATCACTAACAATTAGCAAATTCCATTTTAGCAATTATGCATGGGCAGATTTCAAGCTGTGATTACCTACAAGTTAATCTATAAAAAGTACAAAAACCTTTGTATTTCCTTTTCAAAGCTTTTGTTTCGCTAATTTGTACACTTGCCAAATCGATGTCTCCCAGCCAAGGTAAAGCAATACTTATACTTGGATTACAACAGAGAACTGCTAGGGTATTGGTCAATACAGTGGAGAAAACTTTATTCTTTCCAATTTAAACGCAAACGAAACCCAAACGCAAAACACTAAAACGTAGAAAATGTCAATTTTTAGATATTTCTTCCAATTCGTTTTTATCTGAGAGGCAAACAGTTTGGAGCCTGATCAGATGCCGGGTTACCCGGCGTCTGATCTGGTTCCATTCTGTTTGCAATGGAAATAATAGTTTTAGAGTAAACCCGTTTATTGGGAAAGAATAACATTTTCTCCACTGTACAAGGGCACCAGGTAAGAGGGAGCAAACTGAACAAATCAAACATTTCCTCTTTTATTTCTGCACAAAACTCTATGGTGTAACTACTCATTAGAATTGTCTCTTCGATTTTTTTTATTCTTTTTAAATTTTTTAAATTCTCCCCTTATGATTGGAACTCTTGTTGAATACAGTAAAACCTGTCTATTTCAACCACTAGATTCTGTTAATCATTTTGTGTTTATGACAGGTTGACTAATTAAAGCAAAGTGACAGTAAAACAGAAAGCTCCTTGCTTTAAGTTGTCACCTATCCTTTGTACAATCAATTAGCCTTCATTTTAGTTGTTGTAACAGAGAGGTTTTATTATCATTGTCCCTGAACTAAGTTTTGGCTTTTCAGAGCTTTCTGTTTTACTGTCACCTTGTTTTTTGTATAATCAATTAGCCTTCATTTTATTGGTCGTAACAAAAGGGTTTTACTGTATATCCCTGAACTAAGTTTTGGCTTTATATAAGATGTATCAATATTTATAACTCTTGCGCTATAGTAAGATACCTGCAAGTTGTTTCAAAAGGTTTATCATCTACAAAAACTTATTCAAGTTAAGATAATAAATAACAGCCAGGCCATATCGAAATGCCGGTTTGCGAGGACACGCTCAAGGACTTTGAAGGAAAAAAAAGGGATGTATGTGTCTCATAGACACTTGAAATAAATCCATGGGCCGTTTCCTAGTACGTATCAATAGCTGTTGACCAAGGGAATCGTAACTATATATATAAACACTTGAAGTGTGATTCCCTTTACCACTTCACTGTCTTACCTCGAGTATAATGGTTATTGGCAAACGGTTATAGGATCCTGATCAGATGCCGCGTGACGTGGCGTCCGATCAGGACCCATACTGTTTGACACTCATTTCAATATTTTGTACGTCAAAATACCTTGAATTTAAATTTGAGAAATAAAAGCAGACGACAATCGTTTAACCCTTTACCTGATAGCATTGTTTCTAGTATTGAAGATATGTGACTACTTAAAGCAGGTTGAAAGTAAAGCAGAATGCGCCCTAAGGCGCATTCTGCTTTACTTTCAGCCTGCTTTAAGCTATTAACTGCTAGAATAAGGAAAGTATTAAATATGACACATATTCATTACAGTATAATTTGGAACTATTTTAAAGGGTTAAAGCAGATGATGTCATGGCAGTGAAGGGGTTAACCCCAATCGAGTGTCAACTGAAACAGACAAGCCGTTCATGCTAAGTAATATTTTCGACTTCAATAATTGTCGTCTGCTACTGTTCTATATATAGAATAATGCAAAGCTTCTTTAAGGAACCACCTGTGGCTACAAATTTTAATTTAGCCCATTAACCACTAGCGATATGTATACTTGTAATTAACACAATACACTTATTCTTGTCCTATGCATGCAAACAGTGAAGACTCAGATCAGAGGGATTCTATAGAAGCACTCTGATCAGGGTATGCACTGTTTGTCATTTTGCATTATATAATTATTGTAAACATCAGCTCTAAATAGTCAAAATATTGGACTAGACTTGTCCATTCAAAGTTTCAGGGGAAATCAATGATTTTCGGTGATAAACTCAGACCCCTTTCCTAGTTCAAATCAATACCCTTTTGAATCAGGGATAAACACTTGAAATTGTGATGCTCTTAAACCAACTGAGTGTTATCTAATATTTTGTAAAACTGGTAGACTCCCAACCAGAAATAGAACTTTAGAACTGTTTCAGATCTGAAGTGTATGACATTCCATATGTGGCTTTCTAAACAAATAACATTTTCGAACCGACAGGACAAAGTTTTGTCTATAATCTTTTCCAAAACTGTATAGATTTTTACCTTTCTCCTACTACAGCGCATATTGGTGTTTCTGAAAACAATGTGGACCCAGATCAGACAGCTCCAGCGGTGTATATTCCTTTCTCAGTGTCATGCGACACCTACTGACCATATCTCAGTGTGTTGATGAAAGCTTTAAATATATGTATGTTCTACTTAGGAAATTTGTCAGAAGGAAATACAGGTAAATTTTACTTAAACCAAAATCCAGATAACGAGGTTTGACTATAGTTCCAGAAAAAGGGGGATTATCTTAACCCTTATCATGCTAAGCCCGACATGGCTAATATTTGCAAACAGCTTGAAACCAGATTAGACACTGTGTTATATGGTGTCTGATCTAGATCTAAGCTGTTTGTCACTCATATTAATATTTTCTCAAGTTTAAAAAAGATACAATTAATTATTATTTTTTCAAACGATATATTCTAAGCAGACAACAATTCAGCATGATAAGGGTCAAATATTAAACATTAATTTTTCCATTCAATACTATGTTCTGGCTGCTCATTAGAATCAACTATTGCAGACGGTTCTAATGAGACCTCACAACATAGGGTTTGAAATACATGTATTTAGATAAGTTCAATTTAGTCTTTCTTACGCTAGACTCTGTACTGGGGACATCATTATTACAATCTGCGATATCTCGAACTCGGTTAAATCGAACATACCCGTATTTCAGAGTTAAAACGTGGCTTAGCCACGTTTTAACTTTGAAATATGGGTATGTTCGACCTAACACAGCATGAAACAATGCAGTTCATGTGTCGAACTATCGGATAGTTCAAGTTAAGCGGGTTCGAGATATCGAAGTTTGACTGTAATATCTAAAAGTTAGGCGAAGAAAAAGGCCAAGAAAACTTGAATATACTTACTCGTCCGATTTGTCTGAATGAAGTGATGTCTGCGAGGCAGATCCGACTTTATAATCGTGCGGTAATGTTGCTCGTTGATGATGATTAATTCCGTCGTACCGATGAAATGAATGATGAGAAGAATTTTGGGCAGTACTGCCCGAGAAAGTTCTTGACTTGGGTATGTTACGATACCCGTCTATAGTGTTTCTTTCCACTAAAATCACATTTCTTGTATGTCCTCCTACAGTTCTCCGTGCATAACGTTTGCTGGGCGATCTGCAATGATAGGAACATTAAGACACTGTAAAACTATTCCATGGCTTCCAACATGCAAACATTTTCTCTTTAATATTTGCATCAAACCCTTTGTTTTAGACTATACAGTAGAACCCCTCTATTATGACCACTAAAAAGAAAGCTAATTGTCTGCATAAAAGACAGGTGACAGCTTAAAGCAATGTGAAAGAGAAACAGAAAGCTCCTGTAGGAGCTTTCTGTTTCTTTACATTGCTTTTAGCACTCACCTGTCTTAAACTATGAATATTTGACACATTTTAGGGGTCGTAATAGAGGGGTTCTACTGTATATCATTAGTATCCTCTCTTCGAGACAATTCTTATGATAGAGCTATAGTCACTAAATAGGATTTGGTTGAAATATAAGGACTTTTGGTAGGAAAATACAGTAAAACCTCTCTATCACAACCACTAAAACGAAGGCGAATTGATCATATAAAATACAGGTAACAGCTTAAAGCAAGGAGACAGTAAAACAGAAAGCACCTAAAGGAGTGTTCTGAATGTGTCGCAATCACCTGTTGTACACACACAGGGCTCCAGATAAGAGGGAGTAAACTGCACAAATCCAACATTTTCTCACTTATTTCAGCATCAAATCCTATGGGGTTACTACTCATTAGAATCGATTCTAATGAGTAGTGACACCATAGGGTTTAAAACAGAAATAAAAATTTATTTTTTGAAATACCCCCCTTATCTGAAGCCCTGCACACACATCTATTTATTAAAACAATTTAGTGGTCGTAGTAGAAGTTTTACTGTAATTAGACAAAAGTCATGTGAACATAAAGAAACTATAAAATAACAAATCACTATAAAATTCATTCACATCGTCATCAAATGCTAATTGTTACTACTCATTCGAAACATCTGGAAGAGACAACTCTTATGAGTAGTTACAAGATAGGGTTTGATGAAAATATAATGATTTTAAGTATTTTTGGTAGGAACATAACTATTTATTTAAGCATATGCAAATACTATTTGAAATACTTTCTTTATCTGGCACAAAGTAATATAATTAAAAAAAACACTTTGAAGAAATTTGACAGAATAAATATTTTGCAGTTCTAATTTCTAATATTTTGTTTAAATAAAGACAGACAGATAAACAGACTGAAAACAGATAAAACAAATAAACAGACAAACACCCACTCTAAATATAGCTAAATATAGAAAGCTTAGCATCTATTTACCCTTGTCTGAATTAATATGAATTTACCAACCCTACATTTAAAAGCATTTCATGTTGGCCAAATTTGGTATTTCTTGGTAATCAAAGCAAATAAGAAAGGAATTTCAACTCAGAATGGTATATATAGGTCAAAGCAAAATTTTATTTAACCCCCCCCCCCCCCCCCCCCCCAAAAAAAAAAATTGAAGTGTCAAAAATCCAGCAAAATACCTATATAGCTTTCTTGAAAAGTAACTGACTTATTTCAATCCTGGTAACCTCGGTAAAAAGAAGTTGTTTTCACTCTAAAACACACGAAATTTCTATAGAACAAGCTTATAGTTTTTTAAGAAGACATATTATAACTGTTTCCTCCATAGTCTTTCGTGCAAATAATTCATATCCAACAGACATAGCAAAGAGCTGCTTTATTTATAGCAGATGGCTGCTTAAAAAAGGTCCTTTTTGCTTTACTTTCATATTGCTTTAAGCATTCACCTGTATTTATGACAATCAGTGGTAGAAGGAATCAAAGGTGCCCAAAGGAGATTAATGTAAAGGAAAGGATATTAACTTATTACTCAATAGATACAAATTGTTACACCTTTAACCCTTTCCCCCAATAGAAGCGCCTTTTAGCGGCTATGATTTATTCATCCGCTGAAGAAAATAATTCCAATTTAATAAGTAATGAATATGTATTTTAGGGAATATTGTCTATATTATAGTACATGATAGCTTAAAGCAGGCTGAAAGTAAAGCAGAATGCGCCCTAAGGCGCATTCTGCTTTACTTTCAACCTGCTTTAAGTAGTCACCTATCTTAAGTACTAGAAATAGGCTATCAGGTAAAGGGTTAAATTATTCCTCCACAGAAGAAACTAGTTCCAATTTATACAGTCAGGAATATGCACCAGAAAAAATCTAGCAGATAGTAGCTTAAAGCAGTCTAGAAGTAAAGAAGTAATCTGCTTTACTTTCAACCTGCTTTAAGAAACTATCTTTCATCAAAACAGGCTATGGAGTAATGGGTTAAAACAATATGGTAGTTATAGTTGTATTGGTTCACTAGCACAAAATATTATATCACATTACATCCACTGAAATCAGGCATGCTTTTACAAGCAGCAACAACAAGCAAATAAAGCAATTTAAAACACACATTATTAACAACAATATCATTTTTGGTTCTAAGCTTACAGCCCAACTGAAAGTAAAGCAGAAAGCTTTCTTTGGACATTTTCTGCTTGCTTTACTTTCATCCTGCTTGAACAGATCATATTTTGTTTCATTGACAGAGCTTTACTGCAACAGATCTAGAACTGTACAGCGTTCCCTCTCTACAACACCACCAAATGGGAGACACAAATTATGTGCATTGTTTGGAGGGAGTCGTTATAGGGAGGGAAATTGGTTTACATTTGCAAACAGCTTGAATCCACGTAACGCCGTATCCGATCTGGATTCAAGCTGTTTGTCACTCATCATTAAGTTTTTTTTCTGTCAAAATGTGCATGATGTAACTTTGAGAAAAACAGCCGATGACAAATTCAAGCAGACAATATTGCAGCCATGAAAAGGTTGGCTTGTTTGGGAAAAACTGCAAGGGTCCTTGTAAGGAGGGAGTCGTTGTTGGGAGGTCCAGTGTAGGGAGGGAACACTGTAGTAAAATGAATAAATCGAACCTCAGTAATGAATCTATATATGTTAACTGATACTGTAAGATATTACGATATGATACAATATCCACATAACATTTTTTTCTCCCCATGGAATGTTTGTTTGACAACAAAGGGTTTATGAAATTACGATGCCTATTAGCGGAAAATTACAAGCTAAAGGGACGGGAGTAAAATAATCAGAGCAACACTGCATTAATAACAGATTTATCATGATCAAATTAACTGTATTATTTTCTGTATTTTTTTTTTTTACCACATGGTTGAGTTTACCCTTTCCTCTACAGAATCACCTATTAACCCATTACTCCAACAGGGCTGCCATTTCTCTGGATTTTTCCTTAATCTTAGGATTTTTTTCCCAGTACATGGTAGCTTAAAGCAGGCTGAAAGTAAAGCAGAATGCGCATTAAAGCGCATTCTGCTTTACTTTCAACCTGCTTTAAGCATCACATGTCTTAAAAACTGAAATCAGGCTATGGGTAATAGGTATAAGTAGGAAGATGGCGCTTGACATTTTGAAAATTTTGAAATCTTAGGATTTTTTTTATCAATTTATGGCAGCCCTGCTCCAAAGATACAAATTTTTACACCTTTAATTTATTCCTCCACTGAAGAAAGTAGTTCCAATTTATACAGTCAGGATTATGCACCATAAGAAATGGTTTCTTTATCCTAGCAGATACCCTAGGTAGCTTAAAACAGGCTGAAAGTAAAGCAGAACTCTACACCTACACCTGCATAGAAGAACTACAAATGAGTATTCAGTGATAGTAAAGTTACAGGTGGCATCTTAAAGCAAGATGAAAATAAAGCAGAAAATTCCTTAAGGAGCTTTCTGCTTTACTTTCAACTTGCTTTAGGATTATGTGGATAAAAAAAGTTTGCCTAATAAATGCTGGTCTTATCTTCTAACCTTACCTAGCTTTACTTCAACAAACATTTGCAAATAGATTGGATCCAAATCAGACTTGTACTTTGGTTTCTGATCAGGATGCAAGCTGCTTGAATCTTGTTTCAACATGACTCTTCAGCTCTTTAAGCATTTTTCTACTACTAAAGATATAGAAAATATTTCTCATGGTACACATTCATGATTATGAAAAAAAACTATATTCTTCGTGGTGGATTATAAAGTAAAGGAATAAGAAGGCACATGGAGTACCAGTAATGGCATGTTAAAGCAGGCTGAAAGTAAAGCAGAAAACCCCTTCAGGAGCTATCTACTTTCATTTCAGCCTGCTTCAGGCAACCAACTATTACTATCTTAACCCATTTCCCCATAGCCTGTTTCTAGTATTGAAGATAAGTGACCACTTAAAGCAGGTTGAAAGTAAAGCAGAATGGGCCTTAAGGCGCATTCTGCTTTACTTTCAGCCAGCTTTAAGCTATCATCTGCTAGAATGGAGAAAATACATAATGTATAACTGTATAAATTGTAACTACTTTCTTAAGTGGAGGAATAAATCAAAAGGCGTAAAAAGGCATATTTATGGGGGAATGGGCTATACACTGAAAACAGGGTACAGAGAAAGGGTATATACAAGTTTGTAAGAGTTATCCCAATCAGCCTAAACACGGCTAAAACTGCCAAAACACAGGAATCCACCAGTTGCTAATTATAAACAGAGTACAAAAAATCTACATATAAAGTTAATTTTCCCTAAATCAATCCCCCGCAATTCAAAGGTAAATATTTAATACAGCACAATTGCCTATCAATAAATCAATAATTATTTGATATTCAATTTTGTTATGAATCAATACCAATGCTCTATATTTACCATTTCATTTCAGCAATCAAAGAAAATAATAAAATCATATCAACTCTTTTGCTTCAAAGTTTGTACATGGTATTGTTAACCCATTACCCCATAAGTATGCCTTTTTACGCCTCTTAACCCTTAGACCGCCAAATAAATTGTCGTCTGCTATATTTCTCGTCTGCTTCAAGTTTCAAAGTGCTTCAAAGTTGCTCAAAATTGCAGAAAACGTTGTCCGAGTGTCAAACAGCTTGGATCCGGATGAGACGCCGAGTTACTCGGCGTCTCATCCGGATCCAAGCTGTTTGCATATGGAGCTATAGTCGTGAGTGGCAGGCTAAGGGTTAATTATTCCTCTATCTAAGAAAATAATTCCAATTAAAACAGATATGAATATGTATCATAAGAAATATTTTCTATATTCTAAAAGATGTAAACTTAAAGCACATTGAAAGTAAAGCAAAATGCGCCTTAAGGTGCATTTTGCTTTACTTTCAACCTGCTTTAAGCGGTAACCTATCTTAAAAACTAGAAATAGACTATTGGGAAATGGATAAATACTACATGTCTTCGCAATTGCTGTGTTTTGTCTGACTCATTAGAATCATCTTTCCAAGATATGTCTATATGTATTAAATTGCCTTAAAATAATATTTAGGGGTGGTTTGGGATAAATTTAATCTTTCAGCACTTAGAGTAACTCTTGTGGGTCATCAGGTTCCCTTGTGGATCTTTTTTGTTACCAAAACATGCACCAGTCTACTTGGAATTCTGGATAGTTTGATAAATAATGCTCTAAATTGGCAAGCAGTGAATACACTGATCAGAGGGCTCCTACAGGGTCCCTCAGCTCTGGGTCTACATTGTTTTCAATATTGCCATGTCCAGCTAAATACAGGTGGTGGAAGACCCTAGAAGTCCCTTATGTACTGTTCAGGCGCAAATCGGCAATTGGGTAGAACCACCAACCATCCTCAAGCCAGCTGGAGGGCTTCTTCACATTAAAAATCCGAATGCCCGTACCGAATTCGAACCCAGCGGCGAATAGCTTAATTATGTAAGTCACAATGACTTTACCACTAGGCCACAGAGGCCCCATTTCCTTCAACACATTATATCACCTCTGTGACAAACTCATCAGATCTTGAGCAGTAAACATCTAATACTGCATGTAGATCTAAGTGCAGTTCTGTTGAAATAGCTAGCTTATTGATAGCACAACTTTATTTCTTTTTCCAATATATAGTCAAACTTCTATATCTCGAACTCGCTTAACTCAAACTAACCGATATTTTGACAAATGAATTACATTATTTCATGTTCTGTTCAGTAGAACATACACATATTTCAAAGTTAAAACGTGGCTAAGCCACGTTTTAACTTTGAAATACGGGTATGTTCGACATAACAGAGTTCGAGATATCGAAGTTCGACTGTATAAGAACATGCACTGAGCCACTAATTAATTGCATGCCACAATCAGTTAATTGCTTTTTCTATTAATTACACATGAACAAAAAAAGATCAGGATGAAAACTGTTCAACACTATGTCATTTAACCCTCTACCCTGTTGCTAGTTTTCAAGACAGGTGAGCACTTTAAGCAGAATGAAAGTAGAGCAGAATGTGCCTTAAGGCACATTCTGCTTTACATTCAGCCTTTAATTTAGCTACCATCTGATACGATAAAGAAAATATTTCTTTTGGTATGTGTTTATTAACAGTATAAATTGGAACTACATTCTTCAGTGGAGGAATAAATCAATGCGCTAAAAGGCACTTCCATTGGGGAAAGGGTTGACTGATAGCTGCTTAACCCTTTCCCCCATAGAAGCGCCTTTTAGCGGATATGATTTATTCATCCGCTGAAGAAAATAGTTCCAATTTAATCAGTAATGAATATGTATTGTAGGGAATATTTTCTATATTATAGCACATGATAGCTTAAAGCCGGCTGAAAGTAAAGCAGAATGCGCCCTAAGGCGCATTCTGCTTTACTTTCAACCTGCTTTAAGTAGTCACCTATCTTAAGTACTAGAAATAGGCTACCAGGTAAAGGGTTAAACTTTTCTCCCATAGCTTGCTGCAAAGTTCTATGGCAGGTGATGGCTTAACCCATTAAGCAATTCTGACTCATAGTAACGCATTGCGCAATATTCTCATACTGACTCATTTTGACACACTTTAATCCACTAGCTTGTATTGAGATAAGCATTGCTAATTTTTAATCGTTTATGAGTTAATGGGTTAAAGCAGGCTAAAAGTAAAACAGAAACTCATCGTGTAGCTTTCTACTTCACTTTCAACCTGCTGTAAGCCATCAACCTATCTGGATGAAGACAAAGGTACCCAGTGTCTCTTCAACATAATGCAGAAGAGGCATGCCATAGCAGCTAGAAGCATGAAAAGAATTCTCAAATCAGGGCTCCAGATAGTTGTAAACCGAACAATTAAAGCATTTTCTCTCTTATTTCAGCACCAAATCTTACGGTGTTACTACTCATTAGAATCATCTTTTTGAGACGATTCTAATGAGTAGTGACACCATAGGGTTTTATGCACAAATAAAAAATTTAAGTAACCCCCTTAATTGGACCCCTGCTCAAACATGTCAAAGGAAGGAGTTAACCCTTTACTCCATAGCTTGTTTCTAGTTTTGAAGACAGGTGACCACTTAAAGCAGGTTAAAAGTAAAGCAGAATGCACCTGCTAAAAATTGAAAATATTTCTCATAAAACATAATCCATGACTACATTTGTAAATTGGAACTATTTCCATTAGTTGAGGAATACAAATAAATACGTATCTATGGAGTAATGGGTTAAAGGAAGATAAAATAAGCAGAAAGATCCTATATAGTTTTCTGATTTAACCCATTACCCCATAGCTTGTCTCTGGTTTTGAATATAGGTGACTACTTAAAGCAGGTTGAAAGTTAAGCAGAATGCGCCTTAAGGCACATTCTGCTTTACTTTCAACCTGCTTTAAGCTTCCATCTGCTAGAATGAAGAAAATGTCTTTTATCTTACATATTACTGTATAAATTTTAGCTATTTATTTTGAAGGAATAAAGAAAGGCGTAAGAAGGCATATTTATGGGGTATTGGGTTAAGAGAATTGACAAGTAAGAACACAGCTTTCAAGGGGTAATTTCAGAGCTTTGACCACAGACCATGCAAGAATTAAATCGACAAAAATATAAAAATATTCATGTGAAACAAATTTCGAGAAAAAAATCCACATTAAATAATCAAGTAAAGAAGAACTGATGACATCAGTAAACAGTTTGGATTCAGATCAAGCCCTTTTAACCCATTACCCCATAAATACGCCTTTATACGCCTCTAATTTATTCGTCTACTAAAGAAAATAGTTCTAATTTATACTGTCACAAATAAAAATCATAAGAAATTCTTTCTATATTCTAGCAGAAAATAGCTTAAAGCAGGCTGAAAGTAAATCAGAATGCGCCTTAACTTAAGGCGCATTCTGCTTTACTTTCAACATGCTTTAAGTGGTCTCATATCTTCAAAACTAGAAATAGGCTATGGGGTAAAGGGTTAATAAAGGGTCCAAACAAGGATCCAGCTGTTATTTAAAACCATTACCCCATAAACAGGGCTCCAGATAAGAGGGAGTAAACTGAACAAATCCAAAAATTTCTCACTTATTTTAGCACCAAATCCTAAAGTGTTACTACTCACTAGAATCGTCTCTCTGAGACGATTCTAATGAGTAGTGACACCGTAGGGTTTAATGCGAAAATAAAGGTTTTAGGCTTTAAAATACTCTAGTTCCATTGTACATAGTCATGAATATGTACCTTAAGACAAAATTTCTTTATCCCAGTAGAAAGTATCTTAAAGCAGGCTGAAAGTAAAGCAGAATGCACCTTAAGGTGAATTCTGCTTTACTTTCAACCTGCTTTAAGCTGTCATTGGTCTTCAAAACTAGTAGCAGGCTACGTGGTAATGGCTTGATGTAAGAAAATGATTTATTTTTTATGATTTTATATCACTTTAACAGTATTTCAGTCATATCATGACCGCCTATTAATGATACAATAGAGGAAAACTCCAGATGCTGTTTCAGGTACAAACTGGTAACTCATGGATAGAGCCACTAACCTTCTGGAAGTAGAATAATGAATCAGTTGCTAATTTGCCAATCAAAGATTGAAACTCTTAGATATTAAACATATTACCACAATACCCAAAATAAGATTAACCCTTAGCCTGCCACTCACGACTATAGCTCCATATGCAAACAGCTTGGATCCGGATGAGACGCCGAGTAACTCGGTGTCTCATCCGGATCCAAGCTGTTTGACACTCGGACAACATTTTCAGCAATTTTGAGCAACTTTGAAGCACTTTGAAACTTGAAGCAGACGAGAAATATAGCAGACGAGAATTTATTTGGCGGGCTAAGGGTTAACTCTTTCAGCACCACAGACCTGTTTAAAATGTACTCATTACATCTGCAAACAGTGTAGATCCAGATCAGATGGCTCCTACAGTAGGCCTCAAATATGGGTCTTCACTATTTGTAAGTTTAGAACAGTATTTATTAAGCTTAACAGAATTCCAAGTAGACTGGTTCTTGTGTTTGAAATGTACTCATTACATTTGCAAACAGTGTAGACCCAGAACAGATGGCTCCTTTAGGAGCCCTCAGATCAAGATCTACACTGTTTGCTAATTTCGACCAGTATTTATTAAACTACCCAGAATTCCAAGTACAATGTTAATGTTTTTGTAACTAAAATAACCACAAGGGAACCTGATAACCCACAATAGTTACTTTGGTGTTGAAAGTGTTAAAAGTGTGGCATTGAAACTGATAGTTTTTTATGGTTTCTCTTTGGGGGGAGGGGGTGTTTTTTTTTAAAAATATTTTTTTATGTTTAGTTTTTAATTATAATGCTGGTAAAAATATAAAAATACATTCATTTAACCCTTTACTTCATAGCCTATTTCTAGTTTGAAAGATAGGTTACCAATGAACACACATTCTGCTTTACTTTCAGCCTGTTTTAACCTACCATATACTAGGATTTTAGAATATATATCATATGGTGCATATTCATGACAGTATATAGTGTTTAAAGTGGAGGTTGTGTCTTCAATGCAGGAAAAAACAAAAATGTCGAAATAATTATCTATGGAGTATTTGGGTTTAACGTACATATCAACTTATCTTCTGCTAAAATAAACTGTGAAACTGAAACTATCTAGTTTTCCGTGTTTACAAAAAATGGTCATGCATTTTCAAACACAAGAGTTTTGAAAACTGAGTCTACATCTTTGAAGCATATAAGTTGACAACACAAAAATATACAATAACCAAGGGAGATAATTGGGTCTGGCTAATAAGCTGCATACATCAATGCAAGGGAGGTAATCCAGCCAAACTAAATATGTGCTAAGACAACGAAAGAGAAGGCGATTACATACTAAGATCATGCAGAACAGAACTTAAAATAAGAGGGACACTTTAACTGAAGCTTAACTGAAATCTAACTTAAGTGGGAGGCAGGAATCAGGAAAATATCGATACATTTTGAGGATGCAAAAATCTGTAGTGCAAGAGAAAATACCGATTTGTTTTCTCACCTTGAGAATGAGCGCTCATAATTTGCACGCCTCTTTGTTTCCTCTAATGTTTGATACTCGGTCTTACCACTGAAATGAGTGCATCAAGGGATGTAATTCTTGTTGACGAGAATTCAAAGGGAGGTAATTCTGTACAGAATACTCTGGGGAGAAACTGCCCATTGAAAGCTATACTTACTGAAGCACTGGCGAGACTGCACACATTCAAGCGAACAGGGGAACCGCTAAACTACACACAGGAATTGACTGATACAGGCAAAGCCGCAAGTGGTTGAATAAATAGTTAACTCTTTCAACAGTATGTAACTCTTGTGGGTTATCAGGTTCCCTTGTGGATATTTTTAGCTACCTAAACATGAAGCAGTCTACTTGGAATTTTGAGTAGTTAACCCTTTACCCCTTAAAAACGCCTTTTTATGCCTCTTATTTATTCCTCCACTGAAATAAATATTTCCAATTTATGCAGCCAAGAATATATACCAGAAGAAATATTTTCTATATCCTAGCAGATGGTAGCTTAAAGCAGGCTGAAAGTAAAGCAGAATGTGCCTTAAGGCACATTCTGCTTTACTTTCAACTTGCTTTAAGTGGTCACCTGTTTTCAAAGCTAGAAATAAGCTAAGAGGTAATGGGTTAAATAAATACTGGTCTAAAATAGCAAACGATGCAGAGTTCCTATAGAAGCCCTCTGATCTGAGTCTACACTGTTTGCTAATGTAATAAGTATATTTTAAACTGGTCCCTGGTGTTGAAATAGTTAAGCATGGCAATTTTGAAATAAGCTTTTCATATTAACCCATTAACCCATAAATACGCCTTTTTACGCCTTTTATCTATTCCTCCACTGAATAAAATAGTTCCAATTTATACAGCCAAGAATATGAACTATAAGAAATATTTTCTATATTCTAGCATCTGGTAGCTTAAAGCAGGTTGAAAGTAAAGCAGAATGTGCCTTAAGGCACATTCTGCTTTTCTTTCAACCTGCTTTAAATTGTCAACTATCTTCAATACTAGAATCAGGCTATGTGGTAATGGGTTAATAAAAAGAGCTCTGGACAGATAAGTTAAGTTCTTTCAAACATTACAAAAAGAAATTCATCACAAAATTCTATGATGTGACAACTCATCAGAATTGTAATTCTAAAGAGTAGTCACATCATAGGATTTTGTGAACTTATCAGTGGTCAGTTTCCATGCCCTTTATCTTTCCCTCTCTGCTTAAGTATCAATTCTTTAACCCATTACCCCATAAATACCCCTTTTTACGACTTTAATTTATTCCTCCACTGAAGGAAATAGTTCCAATTTATACAGTCAGGTATATGCAGCAAAAGAAGTATTTTCTATATTCTACCAGATGATAGCTTAAAGCAGGCTGAAAGTAAAGCAGAACTGCTTCAATTTCAACCTGCTTTAAGTAGTCACCTGTTTTCAGAACTAGAATCATGCTATGGGGTAATGGGTTAAATATGTCATTGCTCTGAACCATTTGCCAAATATCAGAAAAGCACGACCACTTTTGCTGCGTACACAAACTAGCTCTGTGAATATTATATGACTCTTAAAAAAGTTTTATGTATAATAGTTCTGATAACTCAATGCCAATCTGTCCTTTGTTCTTTGCCATTAACGTAGACCCCATATAAGGGACTCGGGAGGGGTTTGGTAAACAATGATTTTTATACAGACTGCAACCTGATCCCTTCTCAGCAATGCTTTAAGAAAGGTGTTTGGCACTGTTTGCTTAACCCTATACTCCATAGATACACCTTTTTATGTATTTGAATCATTCCTCCATTGAAGAAAATAGTTTAATCTTTATATACACTTAAGAATATGTAACAAAAAAGAAATTGTAGATTGTATCTTAAAGCATTCTGTTTTACTTTCAACCTGCTTTAAGTGGTCATCTGTCTTCAAAGCTAGAAGCAGGCTATGGAGTAAAGAATTAAAGCAGGCTGGAAGTAAAGCAGAAAGCTCCATTAGGCATTTCATATGAGGAATAGGTTAAGGCGCCAAAAGGCATTTATATGGGGGAAAAAGGATTTAAGCTGGTAGAATGTAAAGAGAGCTTCTAACCCTCTCCTAAAATGATAGAGCCAGGGCTGCAGATAAGTAGAGTTTTCAAAAACTAAAATCTTTATTTCTGCATTAAACCCTATGGTGTCACTACTCATTAGAATCGTCTCTTCGAGACGATTCTAATGAGTAGTAATACCATAGGATTTGGTGCTCAAATGAGTGAGAAAATGTGGGATTTGTTTGGTAAACCCCCTCTTATCTGGAGCCCTGAGAGCTCTGTAGAAGGAGTCTAAGTGAACAAGATTTCGCCAAACCAGTTTGAACTCTGAGCTACAGGGAGAAAGGATTAAAAGTTCTGGTATTTTGGCAGTCCTTAATGCAAAAATTTATTTCTTAAGACATCTAGAAAGAACTTACATAGCTTTCTTTTTCTCAAATTGTTAATGAAACAGTTCATAAAAATTTGAGTATCTTTGAGTTTGCGCACTAATGTTCTATTCTTGATAAAACTATCAGAATTGATTTCTCTACCACACAATCATGTTACATGTAGTTATAAATTAAGTTGTTATCTACATTTGTTTTTAAACCACTATGACAATTAAAGTGTATTTTTAAAAAAAAAATGTTTGCACAAAAGAGAAACTTAGTAACAAAACACACTGTGACCACATCTACAACTGATTTGGGTAGTGAACCAAATATATTTATATATATCAGGGTTCCAGATAAGAGGGAGTAAACTGAACAAATCCAGCATTTTCTCACTTATTTCAGCACCAAATCCTATGGTGTTACTACTCATTAGAATCGTCTCTTTGAGACGATTCTAATGAGTTGTGACACCATAGGGTTTAGTTCAGAAATAAAGATTTTAGTTTTTGAAAAATTACCCTTATCTGGTGCTCTGTTATTTATATATATTAGATATGGAAAAGATGAAAAACTTTAGAAGGAAATTATTGATACGTATGATTTAACAATAAAAAAGATTCAAGGAAGGTTTAATAAAACTTGGCAATACTTAGAACTACTTCAGCAGTAGAAAATTTACTACTTCTTGAGAAGAGAAAAAACATCAAACTTGTCAGGGCTCCAGATAAGAGGGAGTAAACTGAACAAAAAATATTTTCTCTCACACTTCAACACCAAATCCTATCGTGTTACTACTCAGTAGTATTGTCTCCAAGGGACACTTTTAATGAGTAGTAACACCACAGGATTTAAAGCAGAAATAAAGATTTTGGTTTTTGAAATACTCCCCTTTATCTGGAGCCCTGTTTGTGCTTAACAACCATTCCAAAAAAATCTGCATATTTATTGTTTAACCCATTACCCCATATATATGCCTTTTTTATGGATTTAATTTATTCCCTAACTGTAAAAAAATAGTTCAACTTTATAGTCATTACTATGTACAATAGAAAAATATTTTCTATATCCTAGCAGATGATAACTTAATTAAAGCAAGGCTGACAGTAAAGTAGAATGTGCCTTAACCCTTTCCCCCATAGAAGCGCCTTTTAGCGCATTCAGTTTATTCTTGCCCTGAAGAAAATAGTTCCAATTTATACATTCATAAATATGTATAATACAAAATATTTTCTATATTCTAGCAGATGATAGCTTAAAGCAGGCTGAAAGTAAAGCAGAAAGCGCTTAAAGCGCATTCTGCTTTACTTTCAACCTGCTTTAAGAGGACACATATATTCAGTACTAGAGATATGCTATGTGTGAAAGGGTTAAGCTGTTTTCTGCTTCACTCTCAACCTGTTTTAAGTGGTAACCTGTCTTCAAAACTAGAAATGTGTCATAGGGTGATGGGTTTAGCAGTGCTCAAAGTAGGTCTCATTACCAGACTAAGGAGTAAAAAGTTATAGAAGATTAAAGCCGAAACCTACTGGAAATACCATTAAATGTTGTGTTTTATGTTCAGAATTTCCTAGGTGGGGAAGTAAAAGATTGTTGAGAAATTTAACCCTTACCCCCGTTGACTGTTTCTAGTGATGAAGAAAGGTGACCACTTAAAGCAGGTTGAAAGTAAAGCAGAATGTGCCTTAAGGTGCATTCTGCTTTACTTTAACCCTGCTTAAGGCTACGATCTGCAAGAAAATATTTCGGAATATATATTCCTGACTTTAAATATGAGAAATAATTATTCTGTGGAGGATTAATTAAAGATGAAATAGATGGGTTCCTCGGAATGTGTGTGTCACCTGCCAGCATGTATCAGTGTAACGTTCTCTTTCCAGAACAGAAATTTCATTTCAAAATCTTTAGTATAACAGAAGAAATTTGCATGAAAAGAAAATGTTGAAAAGGGGAAAAACTCTTCCAAAATGGATGCAAGAATTATGACCCTTGTGCAATACTCTTCCACTTGTCAAGCTCATTCCATAAATGAAATTTCATCTTAAAAGCTTCAGTAGAACAGGAGATATGAGATGTGAGGCAAAAAGTGTGACGGACAGAAGGATGGATGGACAGATGCTGGAAATGTGATCCCTATGTGTCACCTCCGCCTACAGCAGGTGACACAATAAAAATATATATTTATGGGGTAATGGATTAAATGAGTGGTTGCTTAACCCATTACCCCATAGCCTGTTTCTAGCTTTGAAGACATATGAACACTTAAAGCATGTTGAAAGTAAAGCAGAATGTGCCTTAAGGCACATTCTGCTTTACTTTCAACCTGCTTTAACCCAACATCTGCTAGAATATAGAAAATATTTCTCATGATTCTTATCTGTAACAGTACAAATTGGAACTATTTTCTTCAGTAGAGGAATAAAATTAAAGGCTTAAAAAGGCGTATTTGTGGGGTAATGGGTTAAATGAATGGTTGTTTAACAGAGATTCTTCATGTATTCAGGTGTACAGAAACACACAAGGGAACAAACAGATACACTTAAACGTGTAACACTAACTAAAGAAAGTATTTACAAATAAAACCTCACTTAACCCATTTCTCCATAAATACACACACACACCAAACAATTAAGTACTTCCACTGTATACAGTCATGAAGATTTATCATAAATATTTTCTATATTCTAGCAGATGGTAGCTTATGGCAGGCTGAAAGTAAAGCAGAATGCGCCTGAAGGCCCATTCTGCTTTTCTTTCAACCTGCTTTAAATGGTCATCTTGTCTTCAAAATAAGAAATAGGCTATGGGGATAAGTGTTATCCCTACATTTAAACCCTTAGCCTTATCTTAGTATCAGTGGGGTAATAGGTTAAGCAGAGCTCAAAGTAAACCTCATTATGGTTACTTAAGACTGGTGGCTGTTTAATGTTTAATGAAAATTAATGCTGAAAGAGCTTTCTTCATTCACATTTGCCCTGCATTAAACAGCCACATACAAACATCACCAGTATTTCTTACTAGCTAGTCACTAAAGAGAGGTCGTACTGTATTGATAACTGGCAGAGAGTAAACTGGCAGTTTGTAATATATTGAATAAAGTTCCTCTACAAAGAAAATTCAAAACAAAGACTTCACCATTGCAATAAAGATAGTGGCAGCTTAAAGCAAGGTGATAAATAAAAGTGAAAGCTCCAACAGCTTTCTAGTTAATTTTCATTAAGGTTTATCCTATCCCTCAATTAGCTAATTCTAAATTTTAGGACAAGTGGTTGCTTAAAGCACATTCAAAGTAATGCTTTTAAGTACTTTCAGTCTGCTTTATGCATTTAATTTGGAATATGTTACAGAAAACACCCTAAATAGTCACCAAAAAGACTAGGCTTAACTCATTCTGGGTCTGCACTGTTCGCTTTATAGTTTATACAAGCATTTATGAACCCTTTCAACCCTAAATTTCTCTTGTGGGTATTTATAGTCCTTTTGGACACTTATAGTACAGATATTCTGACCCAGTCTACTTTTGCATTTTTCGTATTTCAACAAAAACAAAAGAAAATATCAAACAGTGCAGACCCTGTACAGAGGGCTCCTGTTTGCATCTGTAATATGTAGGGCTGTAGGGTTGAAAGGCTTAAACTACCTAGAATTCCAAGTAGACTGGTTCATGTTTTGGTAACTAAAAAGATCCACAATGGAACCTTATATCCAAAGAGTTATTCATTACATTTGCAAACAGTGTAGACCCAGATCAGAGGGCTCATATAGGAGCCCTCTGATCTGGGTCTACACAGTTTGCAAATGTTATTAGTATATGTAAGCCAGGTCTTTAAATGGGAAAAGAAAAGGTACATTCAATCTCCTCTCAAATTTTTAGAAAGAACCATAACTCCTAATTAACCATTTTTATCATCCTACCTACAGTTACTTCCCTTGTTAGATAGAGAATTTCATTGATGGCCAATATCAAACCACACAGTTGCAGATAAGGGCAGCATTCTTAGGCCTCCCCTTCTCCCTATGTCTTAGAATCATATCATAGAGATTATTTTAATGAATCGTAGCTACTTACAACCGGGTTTAGCGGTGTCACTTTTTTCTTTTTTTTTAATTATTTAACCATGTGCAATTACCCTTGAATACGCCTTTTTTCACTTCATCCACTAAAGATATTAGTATCAATTTATACAGTCATGAATAAACGTAGAGAGTAGCTTAAAGCAGACTGAAAGTATTGATAAAAGCAGGTTGAAATAAAGCAGAATGTGCTTTATGCCCCATTCTGCTTTACTTTCAACCTGCATCAAGAAGTCACCTGTGTTCAAAACTAAATGAAGGCTATGGGGTCAGGGATAATTGAGTTCCTTTTCTCTGGGGCAATATTTTCTAGGCCAATATTTTCTATGCATGTAACAGACCTTATACTATGGAAAAATGAGACAGAAATTGACTGTTACTACAAGATAGATATAAATAATGATCAGGATCCACGCATTATCACGCCAAAGGTTATATACTCCACTCAGGATTCACCCCTGTCTTCAGCTTACTAAAGCTTACCTATATCGGAATCTTGATCCGAGTGAAAACATCTTTCTTGATGGAGGGTTAGGAGTGTGGAGACGGAAAAACGTGTGATGTTCCACGCACGACTTCCACATGTTCTTACATGAGCGGTAACTGACCATGTTGAACCCGATCAGGTTCTCCACATTGTCATTCTGAAAGAGAATAGTGTATCTGTTTTTAACCCTTTCCCCAATAGAAGCGCCTTTTAGCGCATATGATTTATTCCTCCGCTGAAGAAAATAGTTCCAATTTAATCAGTCATGAATGTTTAGTATAGGTAATAGTTTTTATATTATAGCCCATAAAAGCTTAAAGCAGGCTGAAAGTAAAGCAGAATGCGCCTGAAGGCGCATTCTGATTTACTTTCAACCTGCTTTAAGTGGTCACCTATCTTCAATACTAGAAACAGGCTATCAGGTAAAGGGTTAACCCATTACTCTATAAATACACATTTTCACGCCTTCCATTGACAAACAATGAATCCTACATTTCACTGAAAGGTTAACCCAACTCACATCAATAGTGCATTCAAATTTGAAAACTTCCTTCAATCAGGAAAAAAACAAACAAAAACTTTGCATTTTCTGTTGTAAAACTATCAAATATCGTAAAAATCAAGTTAAAGAAAGAAATTGTAAATAAACAGCAATAACTGTTGTGTTGAAAATTTGTTAAAAAATTACATACCAGTACTCATTGTCTTCTACCGGAAAATGTATTTTTGCATAAATCAGGACTGCCAATTTTGTCGAATTTTTCCAAAACTTTCGGATATGTATCCTAGCAGATGGTAGCTTAAAATAGGCTGATAGTAATGCAGAATGCGCCTTACTGCTTTACTTTCAACCTGCTTTACAAATCCCTATTGAACAATTGAAAATCTAAGGATATTTCATTATCAAATTATGGCAGCCCTGATAAATGTAATCCAATATTTACTTTATTTAGCAAATTTCTGAAACTAAGAGTGTCCTCAGGTGTTCTATTGAAGTGTCTCAGTTAATTAAGTTGCAACCAATGCTTACCTGTTCGCGTCGTAATTGTATAAAGAACTGTTTCCTCTTAAAGGAAATTTTCACAATTTTCGACCTGAAATGACAAGGACAAAACAATCATCCATCTACAGTCAAACTTTGATATCTCAAACTGGCTCATAATAACTCGAACTATCCGATAGTTCGACACATGAACTGCATTATTTCATCCTTGGTTAGGTTGAACATACCTATATTTCAAAGTTAAAACGTGGCTAAGTTCGACTGTACATTAAACAACACCTAATGAAGAAATAAAAGAATATCCGAGTTTATAATTAACAGAACAACTGCCAATACTCAGTTTAGCCCATTACCCCATAAATACGCCTTTTTATGCCTCTAATTTATTCCTCCACTGAAGAAATTAATTCCACTTAATACAATTGTAAATATTTATCAGGAAAAATATTTTCTAATATTCTTGTAGATAATAGCTTAAAGCAGGCTGAAAGTAAAGCAGAATGCGCCTTAAGGCACATTTTGCTTTACTTTTAACCTGCTTTTAGAAGCCATCTATCTTCAAAACTAGATACAGACTATGGGGTCATGGGTTAGACTAGCCTTTTCATAAAGTTTCTTCACAATAGAAAATGAAACTTCTTTCTAAAGCTGACAAGGATGGTTAAGTTAACTCACCATGGGAATGTGTTGATTTTTATATTATTCTGAAAGACAACAAGACCGACTGATGTCACCCCTAGTTGGATCTCCAGGTTGCTCTGGTCCTGAAAAATACACCAGAAAAACAGTAATACAGGAATAACTAATATACATATAACAAACAATTTCACTTAACCTGCAAAAAACAGACTGCATGATATGCTAGTTCTAATGTTAAACTTCACTTATGAAAAAAAGAAAGTGTTTAACAGCCAATTATTGAAGACACGTGGAAACCTTTTTATGCCTTTAAAGTGATACGGAGAAAAAGACGTTATCAGTTGCAAACAGTTTGGAGCCTGATTAGATGCCGGGTAACCCAAAGTCTGATCTGGTTCTAAACTGTTTGCAATGCAAATAATAGTTATAGCCTAAACACATAAATTGGGAAAGAATAACATCTTCTTATGACGAATATTATAACACTAATGAATAAAAGAAATACTTAGCTCAAAAGCATTGCAGCTATATTCTCTAACTTGTGTTACGCACTATTCAATAAAGAATCATGACTTCTCTACTAATTAGGCAGCAGCTTAATGAAGAACAAAGGTATTTCACAAAGCTCTCTGCATTTTCTTTGTTCTGCTGTTGTTAAAACGGTATTTTCATATTATATAAACAAAAGTGTGTGTATGTGGTAACTAGAATCTGTCACTTGCTGTCATTTGAGATCACTTTTTAGTAAAATTATCTACCAATGTATGAAAAATTTATCTCAAATGGCAAATCATGTCAGACCATGTATTTTTTACTTAACCCATTACCCCATAAATACGCCTTTTTACGACTTTTATTTATTATAAAACTGAAGAAAATAGTTCCTCATTATACATTCATGGATATGTAGCATAAGAATATTTTCTATATTCTAGCAGATGGAAGCTTAAAGCAGGCTGAAAGTAAAGCAGAATGTGCCTTAGGGCACATTCTGCTTTACTTTCAACCTGCTTTAAGTGGTCACTTCTCTTCAAAACTAGAAACAGGCTATTGGGGTAATTGGTTAACAGAATAGACATATTGACACTAATCCGTCTTTAAACACTATTAGATACTAGTTATAAATACACATCTAGAAATATTCTTTGATACCAGTTAGCAAAACAAATTGATAAATATACGTATTGGGGAAACACGTGTTAAGGAATCTCCATCACAAAATACCTGAATGGTTACAATTTAAAATCTCGATGGAAAGGTTTCAGAACACCAAATCAATGTGTTAGTACTATTGATAGGGCAAAATGTTAAATTCTTACACAGCAAAACCCTCTATTATAACCTATCAAAATAGACTTGATCAGATTGTTGACTTTTCCTCCTTGTGCAAAGCAAGATTAAAGTAAAGCAGATTGTTCCTAAAGGAGCTTTCTGCTTTAGTTTCATCTTGCTTTCGCTGCTTTCAGTATTTACCACCATCAATGAATATTCATGTATTGTAATCAATGAATATTCATGTATTGTAATCAATGAATATTCATTTATGATACCTTTATAGAAGAACAGACAGGCGCTCTTAACCCTTAGCCTGCCACTCACGACTATAGCTCCATATGCAAACAGCTTGGATCCGGATGAGACGCCGAGTAATGACGCCGAGTAACTCGGCGTCTCATCCGGATCCAAGCTGTTTGACACTCGGACAACATTTTCAGCAACTTTGAGCAACTTTGAAGCACTTTGAAACTTGAAGCAGATGAGAAATATAGCAGACGACAATTTATTTGGCGGGCTAAGGGTTAAGTGCTTCTTTGAAGGAAAGGGTTAAATGTTAATGCCTCAAGCAAGAAGAAAGTAAAGCAGAAAAATCCTTTGTGAGCTTTCTGAATAACCTTCATTCTGCTTTCAATTGTCAACTGTTTTCAAATCTTATATTGAGAGATAATAATAATTAAGATTTTACTGATCCAGGGTAGATAAAAACAAATCTAAAATACAATAAACCCACTGCATAGAAAAACAATATTTGATTATTATAGGTGATCATATGGTTGGGTACAAATCAATTTATTTTAATTATTGTCAAATTTGCTCATTCAAATTGTATATCGTTTGCCTTTAACCCTTTAGCACATAGCCTATTTCTAGTTTTGAAGATATATGACTATTTAAAGCAGACTGAAGGTAAAGCAGAATGCGCCTGAAGGCGCATTTTGCTTTACTTTCAGACTGATTTAAGCTCCCAACTAGAAAGGTACTTCTAGCTCACGACTACTGTTCTTAGCATATGAATAGATAGAAGCGTAAAAAGGAAAATTAATGATATAGAAAAAGTTCTTCTTACAAGTGAAAGAAGCCTAATTTTGGGTATATACCGTACACTAGTTTGGTTCACTCATTCACCCCTGAAACTTTTAATGAACAATTCCAATTTCAAAATATGTCTTGTGCATTTTTGACTATTTATGGTTGATTTTAACAATATCTTTCAAAATGACAAACAGTGTAGATCCTTATCAGAGGGCTCCTTAAGTAGCCCTCTGATCAGGGGCTACACTATTTGAATGGGACAAGTGTAACCCTCACATGTACATTGTTTGTAAATGACCAGAATACTCGTCGCTATGTTTGAATGTGTTGATGCAGTAAGGAAAGCCACCAGTCTATGCCAAAATGGGTTGTATTTTTGGGTTTTTTAACTGAGCACAATAAAGCTTAAATTTATAGATGTCAATATGATAAATATAAATAAGATACAAAGCCGTAACCCGTTAAGAAATAGTCAAAATTGAATAAAGACAATTGAAAATAATCCCCAAGAAAAGAAATGTATAATTATGCATATATTTTACCTCAGTATAAAAGATCATTGGCTACAAAAGGGACAAAAATATTTGCAAGAACTTTAACATTTGGAAAGTACTCAAATAAATTACCTTCTATCTTAACAGGGCTCTAGATAAAGGGGGTATTTCAAAATCTAAAATCTTTATTTTTGCATATAATCCTATGGTGTCACTTCTCAATAGAATTGTCTCTTTGAGACGATTCTAATGAGCAGTAACACCATAGGCTTTGGTCTAGGAATAAGTGAGAAAATGTTAGTTTACTCCATCTTATCTGGAACTCTGCTTAATGAGTGACAACTAAGTGAAGTATTAAGGATACCTATTAAGACCAGTGACTGCTTGATGCAGTATTATAAGTAATTTATCCTACATTTACACAACCATATGTATGTACAGTTTTGTTTGTTCCTTTAACCCTTTCCCCAATGGAAGCGCCTTTTAGTGCTTTACTTTCAACCTGCTTTAAGTGGTCACCTATCTTCCATACTAGAAATAGGCTATGGGGTAAAGGGTTAATTAAACAGGGCTCCAGGTAAGAAGGAGTAAAGCGAACAAATCCAACATTGTCTCACCCATATCAGCACCAAACCCTATGGTGTTACTACTTATTAGAATTGTCTCGAAGAGACCATTCTAAAGACTAGTGAAACCATAGAGTTTATTGCAGAAATAAAGATTTTACTTTTTGAAATACTCCCCTTAATTATCTGGAGCCCTGTTAAATGTTTATTTTTAATATGAATTGTACAGTGGAGAAGATACTTTTTTCAGTTTTAGCAAAACATCAACAGGGCTCCAGATAAGAGGTAGTTTTTTCAACAAATCAAACATTTTCTCACTCATTTCAGCACCAAATCCTATGGTGTTACTACTCATTAGAATCGTCTCAAAGAGACGATTCTAATGAGTAGTGACACCATAGGGTTTAATTAAGAAACAAAGAGTTTAGTTTTTGAAAAACTACCCTTATCTGGTGCTCTGCATCAAGCAAACACAATGTAATAGATAGAAAATAATTTGTTGAAAATTTGGACAATTTATTTCCAGGGCTCTAGATAAGAGGGAGTAAACTGACCAATTCAAACATTTTCTCGCTCTTTTTAGCATCAAATCCTATGGTGTTACTACTCACCAGAATCGTCTCTTCGAGACAATTCTAATGAGTAGTGACACCATAGGGTTTAAAGCAGAAATAAATAATTTTCTTTTTGAAAAACTCCCCTTATCTAGAGCCCTGATTTCTATCAGGATAGCAAATAATTTGGAGCCTTATCAGATGCCTGGGCATCTGATCTGGCTCAAAACCATCGGCAACAAACATAAGGCCTTTAGGTGTAACAAGTTTGTTGGGAAAGAATGTTTCCACTGTGTCAAATACTATGTAATGATCACTCTTATTGACTGGTAGCTTAACCCATGACACCATAAATATACACCTTTTTACGCCTCTAACCTCTTATTGTTCAAATCAGAACAGTCATAAATATGCACTAAAGAAATATATTATATATCCTAGCAGATGATAGCTTAAAGCAGGCTGAAAGTAAAGTTTCAACCTGTTTTAAGTTGTCACCTATCTCAAGTATTAGAAACAGGCTATGGGGTAAAGGGTTTGTACAAAGAGATCAGATTGAATTATTAGTTGGTCTTCACTTACTTTCATCACACAAACAATTGGGAATATCACTAAACTTTAAGCAGCATTACACGTCTTTACCCTTTCCTTCATAGATAGCCAATGTGTTTAAAACCAATTGCTTTTTTTAGCAGGCTAAATATAAAGCAAAATGAACTTTGTGCTTTACTTTCTGCCTGCTTTATAAGCTGCAGGCTGTCAGGATGTACAACATGACTCTTAACCTATTACTCTACAATTATGCCTTTTTGCACCATTATTTAATTCCTCCACTAAAGAAAACAGTTCCACTTTATACAGACATGATGTGACATATATCCTATATCCTAGCAGACTGAAGCTTAACCCTTTCCCCCATAGAAGCGCCTTTTAGCGCATTCAGTTTATTCCTCCGCTGCAGAAAATAGTTCCAATTTATACAGTCACAAATATGTATCATACAAAATATTTTCTATATTCTAGCAGATGATAGCTTAAAGCAGGCTGAAAGTAAAGCAGAATGCGCTTAAAGCGCATTCTGCTTTACTTTCAACCTGCTTTAAGTGGACACCTTTATTCAATACTAGAGATATGCTATGTGGGAAAGGGTTAAGGCAGGCTAAAGGTAAATCAGAATGCGCCTACGTCAGGCAAATTCTGATTTACTTTCAACCTGTTTCAAGTTGTCATCTGTCTTTAAAACTAGAACCAGGCTTCAGGGTAATGGGTTGGATCGTCATAGAATGCATCAGGATCCCAACTGTTTGACACTCTGATCCCGTTTTGAAAAATAAATTTTGCAAATTTTATTTTTAGAATAGTAGCAGATGACACAATTGTTGCAGACTAAAAACATTTACCCAGCATGCAAAGAGTTTATCAAGACAGAGAAAAAGAATGAAAAGGAGTACCTATAAGGGAAAGGGATTGACTCTTTCAACACTAAGTAACCTTTGTGGGTTATAAGGTTGCCTTGTAGATCTTTTAATTACCAAAGCATGAACCAGTCTACTTGGAATTCTGGGTAGTGTAAAAATATTGCCCTAAATTTGCAAACAGTGTAGACCCTGATCGGAGCCCTCTGATCTGGGTCTACACTGTTTGCAAATTGTAATGAGTGTATTTTAAACAGGTCCATGGTGTTGAAAGAGTTAAAATGTGAAATCATGTAAACAGCTCACTTTGGGAGCCCTCTGATCTGAGTCTACACTGTTTGCAAATTGTAATGAGTGTATTTTAAACAGGTCCATGGTGTTGAAAGAGTTAAAATGTGAAATCATGAAAACAGCTCACTTTGAAGGAAATGGTTAAACACTGAATTCAAGCCATGAGGTAAAGGGTTGTAGACTTTTTCGTACTGAATATCATACATCAGATATTCTATATATAAGGATCATACAGTTATGATACTGATCAGATGTGTGAGTTATCAGACATCTGACGAGAATTCACTGCCTACAACAGGTCAAGCAAGTCAAGATCACTTTTAGGGCAGGAGTACAACAAATAAACAGTTTTGTCTCAATACTGCAACCACTCGTGACTATCTGGTGTTTAAAACAGGTCACATATTAACTCTTTGCCTGCTGGGTAATCTTTTCTGTCCGCAACAATTGTCATCTGCTACTGTTCTAAAATAGAACTTTCAAAAAATTTCTTTTCAAACAGAGTAAGAATGTCAAACAGTTTGGATCCTGATGAGACGCAGCATTACGTGGCGTCTCATCTGGATCCAAACTGTTTGCAAAGGTTATCACTGTAGGAAATATGGTAAGAGTTAAGATAACACAGAAGGCCCTAACTAATCAATCCATGAAACTTCAAACACAAAGTTCCAGTTTCAATACAGTCAAGTCCATGTTCAACTATTCGGGATTGTTTTTACATACTACTGCAGAATGACAAATAGTGCAGACCCTGGTCAGAGAACTACCTAGGAAGCCATATAATCTGGGTCTACACTGTTTGCATCAGACAAAAGTACAATGTATTCTCAGGGCTCCAGATAAGAGGTAGTTATTTCAACAAATCCAACATTTTCTCACTCTTTTTAGAACCAAATCCTATGGTGTTACTACTCATTAGAATCGTCTCGAAGAGACGATTCTAATGAGTAGTGACACCATAGGGTTTTATTCAGAAATAAAGATTTTAGTATTTGAAAAACTACCCTTATCTGGTGCTCTGTATTCTTCACAGGTACACTATTTGTAAAAGTGATGTGTATACAGTAAAACCTCTCTATTACGACCACTAAATTATGTTAAATATTAGGGTGTTTACGATAGGTGACCGCTTAAAGCAAGGTCACAGTGAAACAGAAAGCTCCTATAGGAGCTTTCTGTTTCACTGTCACCTTGTTTTAAGCTGTCACCTGTCTATTATACACTCAATTAGCCTTCGTTTTAGTGGTCGTAATAGCGAGGTTTTACTGTAAGGTACTGTATTAGAATTAAGGACTTTTCTGTTTAACAACATGCTTTCTGAAAGAAGTGACCTGTTTACTCTTTCCTCCCTGAGACTTTAAATGGACAATTCCAGTTTCGATTTTTGTCTAGTCCATTTCTGGCTTTTAAGAGTTGTTTTTGTCAATTTTGGCATTACTGACAAACAGTGAAGACCCTTTCGGAGCCCTCTGATCTGGGCCTTCACTGTTTGCACAGGACAAGTGTATTATTCACATGTACACTGTTTGAAATGACGCCTATAGGCGGGACTAGGGTTCAAAGGGTTAAAATCCCCCAACCCCCACCCACCTTTTGTTTTTGAAGTGGAAACAATATTGAGTTACCGTATAGTCAAACCTGTATTAATAATCAGATGTGCATTGCTAATAAAAGCTGGCTGCTTAATGCAATATGAAAGCAATGCAGAATAGCAGTTACATAAAATGCTTTAGCAGGATCGTTAGTAATTACTATTGCATTGCAATTAGCAGCTTCTTTATCTTTTTGTGAATTCTTTTGTGAATTCTGTGTAGAATAGCAAAATGCTTTAGCAGGATTTTCGTAATAACTGCACTGCAATATGCAGTCATTATGTATTTTTGTGAAATCTATGCTTCTTTATTAACTAAAAGCTCAATACAGAATTGACTGATTATAACGAACAAAATATGTCAAAGGACATCAATAGTATATATCAAACGCAGCTGCGTAAATTTTCATCTCAGTCAATATAGACTCAATAACTACCCTTTGTCAGTTATATATTTTCTACGTTAAGATTGAGGACCCATAATGAGATCTACCCAAATCGCTACTCTACATACAGCGATTGGCCATTCTCGTCAACTGCCAACCTGTTCCGAACCATGCCAGAGCATGGTCAGAGCTTTAGATAAGGGGATTTTTACAAAAAGGAACATATTTATTTCTGAATTAAACCATATTGTGTCACGACTAACGAGAAGTAACACCATAGCATTTGATGCTGAAATTAGTGAGAAAATATTGCATTTGTTCAGTTCTCTCATCTAGTGACCTGATGGTTCGGAGCAGTTCGGCAGTTGACGAGAATTGTCAATCGCTCTCAGTAGAGTTCCGATATTGTCTGACATTGGCCCGATCTCTTTTAGGGGCCTCAACTTTAAGGAAACTTGAAATAACCATTAGAGAGAAAAATAAGTAAAATTTAATTGATAGTAGTTTAAAAGCAAGATGAAAGTAAGGCAGAAAGCTTCTGTGTGGGCTTTGTGTTTTACTTCTATCTTGTTTTAACCCATTGCCCCTTAAAAACGCCTTTTTACGCCTCTATTTATTCCTGCACTGAGGAAAATAGTTCCAATTTATACAGCCAAGAATATGTACCAGAAGAAATATTTTCTATATCCTAGCAGATGGTAGCTTAAAGCAGGCTGAAAGTAAAGCAGAATGTGCCTTAAGGCACATTCTGCTTTACTTTCAACCTGCTTTAAGTGGTCACCTGTTTTCAAAGCTAGAAATAGGATAAGAGGTAATGGGTTAAGCAGCCACTTAATTAAAAAACACGCAAATTATCTTCAAATAACCAACATCAGAGTTTAATAAATGTTCTATGTATATAAGATCCTATTTAATTGGACCCTTCATTCGTTCAGGTTGAGCAAAGTGCATTCTGCTTTTAGAACTATTCTGCTAAAACTATATTAGAGCTAAGATCCTGATCAGACACCAAATTACTTTGTATCTGATTCTTGTGCACAATGAAAAGTATTGGTCAGCTCTTAAGTACCGAAGAAACGCACTAAGTCTTCTAAAAGATTTATCAAGGGAGACAATTCTGTGATTGAAGTTTAGAAAAGTGCAAAATCCCTAGAAGATGGGCATTCAGGTACAGCTAACAGGATAGACCCAGATCAGAAGGAAAATGAGCAAGATCTGCTATTTGCAGTAGTTATAAATCAGGGCTCCAGATAAGAGGGGTTAAACTGAAAATCAAACATTTTCTCACACATTTTTAGCACCAAAGCCTATGGTGTTACTACTCATTAGAATCGTCTCAAAGAGACAATTCTAATGAGTAGTGACACCACAGGGTTTATAACAGATCCAAAGATTTCAGTTTATGAAATACTCCCCTTATTGGGAGCTCTGTGAACAACTGCTGAACTGCTAATGACTGCTAGATACAGGGCAAAAGCTATGCAAAAATTATCCTTCAGCAGCTTTTTGTATTCCTTTTGTCCAATATCAAGATTTTACCTGTCTTGATCAACCACAATTATGTCTAATTTAAGTGTCACTGAAGTGAGGTTTTATACTGTAATATATAAACTCTGTTTCCATATTACATTGACCATATGACAATATCTAAACACTATCAAAGATGGTGAAAATAACTAAAAGCACAAGAAAACCTCCGCATATATGACCACTGAAATATTTGATGGTGTTGAAGAAAGCACACCTAAAGGAGCTTTAATTTCTGCTTTACTTTTGTCTTGCTTCAAGCAGTATCCTGCCTTAACATATTGGAATATCGATGATTTGGACTTCTGGGTATGTAGGGTAGGATTAACCCCTTCACCGCTAATGTCACCTAAAGTCGACTTTGCAAACAGTTTGGCTCCAGATCAGACGCCAAATTATGTGGCATCTACTTATGATCCAAACTGTTTAACACTCATATCTTTTCCTCCCTGAAACTTTAAATGGACAATTCCAGTTTCCATTTTAGTCTAGTACATTTCTGACTTTTAAGTGTTGTTTTTGTCATTGTTTGGCATTATGACAAACAGTGAAGACCCTGATCAGAGGGCTCCTGCAGGAGCCCTCTGATCAGGGACGCCACTGTTTGCATAGGACAAGTGTACTATTTATATGTACACTGTTTGAAAAAGACGCCTATATGCGGGACTAGGGTTCAAAGGGTTAAGGCATATTCTGCTTTAAGCTATTATCTGCTAGGATATAGATTCTATTTCTTAATTTTTTATGGTACATATTTTATTTTTTATGGTACATATTCATAACTGTATAAAGTCAAACTACTGCCTTCAGTGGAGGAATAAGTGAAAGGCGTTAAAAGGCGTATTTTTGAGTTAAGTCATTTCTGAAGAGGAAATTATTTCCACTGTTTTCATTCACGTGGTCATACAAGAAATGTTCTATTGTACTGATCTCTGTGGTAAAGATGGTTATACACTTATACAGTTAGAGTAGTGACTTAAGACTTGTGCTATATGTGAGTTTTCATATATAAACTGATGTCCTTTGTGGGTTAAACTTTGGCGAACCTTTTGTCAACTTTCTAAACAAACATGTACCTCTCAAGGGTTTTTCCAATTTTGTAGAAATCTTTTTTTCTGGACTTTCTTAATTCTCTCAATATAAACTGTATATGTCCCAATACAGAACAAATGGACACCGAATGAAGACAGAAAATGGAAACCAACATTCTGTGGAATTAGATGGTTTGACACAAAGACAAAAGGGAGTAAACTGAACAAATCCAGCATTTTCTCGCTCATTTCAGCATCAAATCCTATGGTGTTACTGCTCATTAGAATCGTCTCTTTGAGACGATTCTAATGAGTAGTTTCACCATAGGGTTCAATGCAGAAATAAAGATTTTAGTTTTTTAAATACTCCCCTGATCAGTAGCTCTGAAAAGCTATATCAAAGAATTTTCTTTGCAAATAATATTAGCTACCGATACATGTATTTTGCTTAATGAAAAAGTTTTCTGTGCAAATAGTAAAAGCTAACTTTAGGTAGTTTTTAGTAGTTGGTTGTTTTTTTAAGTATCACAGCCAACAGATTTCTGATACATGTTATGATTGCCAAAATTGAAATCCAACGAGTTTAGAAAATTGACACAAGGTTCTATTTATACACAGTTATACAAACCTGTGCTGAGTGAATAACCAATGTAAATCAGCATGGCATGTGTTAAAGACGGGTGGTGACTAACCAACTGACCCAATTCAACCATTACCCTATAGCTTGTTTAAAATTTTGAAAATAGGTTACCACTTAACCCTTTCCTCCCTGAAACCTCAAATGGACAATTCTAGTTTTCAATTTAGGGTTGATTTTTACAAAATGACAAACAGTGTAGACCCTGACCAGAGTCTACACTGTTTGCATAGGACATGTGTACTTCTTACAGGTATGCTGTTTGCAAATGAGGCATATATGCGTGACTAGGGTTAAAAAAGTTAAAGCAGGTTGAAAGTAAAGCAGAATGCGCCTTAGGGCGCATTCTGCTTTACTTTCAGCCTGCTTTAAGCTATAATCTGCTTAAATATAGAAAATAATTATTTTGAAACATATTCATGACTATTAATTGGAACTTTTTTTTAAGTGGAAGAATAAATTAAAGGTGTAAAAAGGCGTATTTATGGGGGTAATGGGTTAAACGTAGTGTCTGCATAGGACATTGGCATAGAGTATACAACTTGATGAGAGGTCTCATCATTCAGTCTACACTGTTTGCTATTTCAAATAAAATTTTCTGATGTATTGACAAACATGTGGGTGTCCTTAGATCACTTTCCAGCAAATACACATGGGGGGCTAATTGCAGAGCTCCAGATAAGAGGTAGTTATTTCAACAAATCAAACATTTTATCACTCATTTCAGCACCAAATCCTATGGTGTTACTACTCATTAGAATCGTCTCGAAGAGACGATTCTAATGAGTAGTGACACCATAGGGTTTAATTCAGAAATAAAGATTTTGAGTTTTGAAAAACTATCCTTATCTGTTGCTCTGTAATTGTAAATCTAAAGCATAAATGGGTTAAATCAGAAATTTGATTGTACTTTCAGCAGTTTAACAGCCATGTTTTTTTAAATTCTCAGGCTTCACCCATTAACTCATAATGCTTATCTCAATACAAGCTAGTGGATTAAAGTGTGTCAAAATGTGTCGGTATGAGGCTATTGCGCAATGAGTCAATATGAGTCAGTATGGCTTAATGGGTTTTAACAGTCTTTTAAAACGGCTATATGAAAATTAATGTAGAAAGAACCACATGTCTTTAACATTGCCAATAATATAAATATTAATCTTACACTATCAGTCAGCACAGGTCTGATTGTACAACAGATCCAGATAAGGAAAAGTCTTCAAAGTACTTTTATTCTTATTTTTCCAACTAAACCCTATGTTGTGACTACTCATTAGAATCGTCTCGAAGAGACAAATCTAATGAGTAGTCACAACATAGGATTTAATGTAGAACAAAATTTTTCGGAAAAAAATCTTTCATTATCTGGAAATGTGGATTTTACACATAAATGTTCTAGGTATGGTGGTATTTCTGACTGCACTCCTTGCCTTTGTTTGTGATGACATCAGAACTTGCTCTGCAGACAAAGCTGTAACCTGGCAACAAAAGTAAAGTCAAGATTCCATGGTAACAACATTTTCAAAACTGCCAAAAGCTATGAAAAATCCTGAAAAAGGAAATAATTTTTAATTCCACATGAAATATGCCAATAATCATTTGCCCTATCAAACCTAACATCTTCTGATTTTCCGGAAACTATTTCAAGAATAGTGCGGAAACAAAATTTTAAATTTCCATTTAATAAAAATTGGTGTTCTCTGTCCAAAAGGAAGTATTTAAGGTTTTTGCAGTCATTATCCATTATAAATAATGAAGATTGTCTTTATCCTTTTTTAAATCTTTCAACATCATGGACCTGTTTAAAATAATACTCAAAACATTTGAAAACAGTGTAGACTCAGATCAGAGGACTCCGATAGGAGCCCTCTGTCCAGTGTTTGCACTGTTTCCTAATTTAAACAAGTATTTAGTAAACTACCCATAATTTTAAGTAGACTGGTTCATATTTGGTAACTAAAAATATCCACAAGGGAACCTAATAACCCACAAGAGCTTCTTCGTGCTGAAAGAGTCAATCAACCCTTTTCTCTATAGAAACTCCTTTGCATGTCTTCTCTACATCTGCACCAAAACTCATCATTAATTGAAATGATCACAGGTGTTGGCTCAACTCTTTGAACCCTAGTCCCGCATATAGGCGTCCTTTTCAAACAGTGTATATGTGAATAGTACACTAAAGTCTTGTCCTGTGCAAACAGTGAAGACCCAGATCAGAGGGCTCCAAAAGGAGCCCTCTGATCAGGGTCTTCACTGTTTGTCATAATGCCAAAATGGACAAAAACAACCCTTAAAAGCCAGAAATGGACTAGACTTAAATCAAAACTGGAATTGTCCATTTAAAGTTTCAGGGAGGAAAGAGTTAAGCAATATAAAAGTAAAGCAGAAAGACCCTTAACCCTTTACCCCATAGAATGTTTCCAGCTTTAAAGATAGGTGACTTCTTAAAGCAGGTTGAAGCCTTAAGGCACATTCTGCTTTACGTTCAGCCTGCTATAAGCTATCTGCTAGAATATAGAAACTATTTCTTATGACACATACTCATAAATTTATAAATTGGAACTGGTTTCTCCAGTGTTGGAATAAATTAAAGGCGTAAAAAGTCTTTATAGGGTAATGGGTTAAGGAGCTTTCTGCTATACTTTCTCCTGGCTTTAGGTGGTCACCTACTGGGTATCTGCTATGTGTATTGTTTTGACTATGGAGGTACTGGTTTAACCCATTTTATGTGGGATACACTTTAGGTGTACCTCTAGGTAAACAGTTTTAATCTCAGATCAGGCTCCACATTGTGAGGCTTGATATGAGATCAAAACTGTTTGCAGTAAAGTCAATATTCTATCAGAAACTGCTAAAATCTTTTGCAAATATTTGAGTTATACCTGCTGCAGACGACATTTTAAAATGGCCGCCAAATATTACCCAGCATAAAATGGGTTAATACCTAAGGGTACTACTTACTCTGGCTTTGTGTAGATCTACACCATACATCTCCAACCTCTTGGCTTTATCCAAGTAATTGTACTCAGCATCTGCCGGGGTTTGACCCCTGTAACAAACAAGTCATCCATACAGTCACTCTTGTATTTAACTCTCCCATACAGTCACTCTTGTATATTACTCTCCCATACAGTCACTCTTGTATTTAACTCTCCCATACAGTCACTCTTGTATATTACTCTCCCATACAGTCACTCTTGTATATTACTCTCCCATACAGTCACTCTTGTATTTAACTCTCCCATACAGTCACTCTTGTATATTACTCTCCCATACAGTCACTCTTGTATTTAACTCTCCCATACAGTCACTCTTGTATATTACTCTCCCATACAGTCACTCTTGTATTTAACTCTCCCATACAGTCACTCTTGTATTTAACTCTCCCATACAGTCACTCTTGTATATTACTCTCCCATACAGTCACTCTTTGTATTTAACCCATTACCCCTTAGCCAGTTTCAAGTTTAGAAGATAGATGACCACTTAAAGCAGGTTGAAAGTAAAGCAGAATGCGCCTTCAGGCACATTCTGCTTTACTTTCAGCCTGCTTTAAGCTTCAATCTACTAAGATAAAGAAATTTTTTCTGATGGGACATATTCATGCTTGTATAAATTTGAACTATATTCTTCTGTGGAAGAATAAATACAAGAGGGCCTGAAGGCCCTGATATTGCTCACCATTTGTAATGAAGCCTGATAGCTTTACCTTTGAATTTCACCCTTTTTATTCTAAATCCATCCAATTTGTCTACCTACTCTAGTATAGTAGAGTACATCAAAGGCAGATAACTAGAGCCTAAACAATACTGAAATTAAGCCTTTTTCTAGCATTTCAAAGTATATCAAGGGCAGGTAACTATTGCCAAAATGATTAGATTTCAACAATAATTGCACTCCTTCGAGAACGTATAGCTATATACTTTGTATACAAGTATAATGAAAATCCATTTAAAAACTGTAGTTGCAAGAGTGTAAACACTGTAAAATATGGCATTTTCAGCAATTCAAAGGTAGATAACTCTTGATCTATTTGTCCGATTTCAGCCATAATAATTCTTTTTTGAACACTTATGGTCATTTACAATCTGGGCAAATTTGAGAGAGCTTGGATAAATATTGTGGCCTCTAGAGCGTAAACACTGTTAAATATGTCATTTTCAGCCATTCAAAGGTAGATTACTCTTGACCTAAAGGTCAGATTACAACCATAATTGAACTCATCCGAAGTCGTATGGTAATATACAATCTGAGTAAGTTTGAGAAAGATTGGATAAAATGTGTGGCCTCTAGAGTGTAAAAACTGTTAAATATGGCATTTTCAGCAATTCAAAGGTAGATAACTCTCGACCTATTAGTCTAATTTCAACCATAATCAAACTCATCTGAACTCTTATAGTCATATACAATCTGAGCAAGTTTGAGATAGATTGGATAAAAATTGTGGCCTCTAGAGTGTAAACACTAAAATTGTTGACGCCGCACGACGGACGCCGCACATTCAAGGAATGCAAAAGCTCACCCTGAGCTAGCTCAGGTGAGCTAAAAAGGCGTTAAAAGGCAATATAGGATAATGGTTTAACATATATTTAACAACTACCAAAATTAGATCCATAGAGGGTATTTATTTGTTCATTACAGTAAGATATCATATTTATTCAAATGGTATAGGAAGGGAGATCATTCAATAATTTATATTATCACATAAACGTGCAAAATATAGAGGGCCGTAAAAATCGTATGGCCCACTGGGCATATATTTTATACTAATTTTCGAATCACCAAAATACTGTATTACTACGCCGACTTTAAATCAGTTAAAAAAATCTATACAAAATAAGATCACCACTAGGGTTTTAAAACATTTCCAAGTGCCTAAAAACATTATCCCGAGCAGTCCCGCAAACTCAGGCTGCAAATTAGGCTATGTAGAGCTCTGTTATAACAGTGACTCAGACAGTTTTTCAAATTTAGACGTTACAATGATGATGACGTCGTGTTGCTATAACGACGTTATTTGAAAACAAAACTTGACTCTAACTGTCAAATGATCAATTTTAGTCAGTTAGAACAGTTTTAATTTAAATATTAATTTAAAATTTGAATATGGTATCGGAGAAGTCTTTTCGCAACACATTGATGTTGATTTTCTTTATTTTAGCTTGGTGGGTGTTTTTACCTTCGGATGAATAAAACCGAATAACACCTATGGCGAATCGTTTTCCATAGAGCCGAGGGCAAAAGTGAAAGTAAGACCGTTCGGATTTTCGTGTCATTTGGTGTTTATGTGATAAATAGGATATCAAATTCGTGTTTTTTCAGTAATGAATTTATTGAACTCGTTGGATAAAAATGATATGTTGCTCGCCAAGGCTCGCAAAATATCATTTTTACCCAACTCGTTCAATAAATTCATTACTGAAAAAACACTCATTCAATATCCTCTATTTATTACACCTCGCTTTGAGTTACAATGTTAAATTCCCATAGACCTACAGTTAACATTTTGCATGTCTTTTACATCTATTCAAAATATACTGTCACTCTTTATGATATTCTTTTTGTGACGTCACTCTAAAGGACATTACTTTTTTACTCCGTCCGAAAACGTACTGTCAGCATTGACATGACAATCGCTATTGGCTACATTGGAACGTTTTAAAGAGTGGTAACTTCTAATCAACTTTTGGCATTTTCTGTACAAGTTGATTCCTTTTGTCCATTCCTTAACGATTTGCCACCATTTCGGAAGAGGACATTTGCCACCTAGACAATGTAAAGACGCTGTTTCTTATATTTACTTGTCATAACGTTCTTCTTTCTTTCTTGTAATATAATTATAAACAATGTGATGTCATAGACGGCGACGTCGTTTCCTGCGTTATGTACATGTCCGCGCTAAATTGGTATTCACAACACATATTATAAAATACAAATGAGACGATTCTAAAGCTAGGGTTGATAAGCCCGGTGTAATAAAATAAATATCAGATGTCAGTTTGCGTGACATTCAAATTGTCAACCCTCGAAAACAAGAATGTCACCCTCGGCTACGCCTCGGAGTGACATGCTGTTTCTCGGGTTGACAATTTGAATGTCACGCAAACTGCCATCTAATATTTATATAATATCATAGGATATTTGTTCATAACAGTAATATATCATATTTATTTGAAGGCTATTGGAAGGGAGATAATTCAATATTTCCATGAGCAGAGCACCAAAGTCTTGGAAAGTTGTTCTTCAAAATGGAACTATTTCTTTAAATTAAGTGTTATGCAGTGAACCTGGAAGTTATTCATTTTCAGATCATTTCTCAGAACCACAAATGTTTTTATTGAATCCAAGCTTAAATTCACCATTTATAAGCTTGATTTGATCAGATACTAAGGAAATAAAGTGGTTTGGTTCGTTTTTAAGTGGTTTGGGGAGGTTTGTTGTCCTAACCCTTTGAACCCTAGTCCCACATACAGGCGTCCTTTTCAAACAGTGTACATGTGAATAGTTCACTTGTCCTATGCAAACAGGGAAGACCGAGATCAGAGGGCTCCAAAAGGAGCCCTCTGATCAGGGTTTTCACTGTTTGTCATAATGTCAAATATTGACAAAATCAACCCTTTAAAGTCAGAAATTGACTAGGCTAAAATGGAAACTGGAATTGTCCATTTATAGTTTCAGGGAGGAAAGAGTTAAGACGGACCCATAAACAGGTTAACAACAATGAGAATTATGCATAATATAGCCTGGTACCTACCTATGAGACTGATGGTGTTTGGAAATTTCCTTTTCAAAGTCTTCATCCTGGTTTGGTACAAACCGGAACTCCGACAGGTAGCCATCTATGTGATCATCAGGATTAAAGTCCCCCAACTCGGCTGAAAACATAAAACATGGAAAAATGCTTTATACTTTGATCATGAGAATTTTTTTTTAATGCAGGCTTTTGAAAATTGCATCAGGGCTTAAAACAGACGGAATACAGAGCACATATCAGGACGGAGGAACGAGAAGCATTAATAAAGTATTGCACAATAGTAAATCATTCAGGCCTTCAACTGGTCTGAGTGCAAAAAGTAGGAAAAAAGTGGCAGTTTTTCCAGTGGAAAAGTAGGAAAAAGTAGGAAGATTTTCAATGAAATAGTAGGAACTGTGTTGGTTCAAATGTGTACAAGATAACCCATGAAATCATTGTGCTCATAGAAAGTAAAGTAAACCGCAATGTAGAATGAAAGATATTTTCACCTTAAGACATTTTCATTCTACGATCATAATTTGGATCAACAGGCACGAGAGATGTAGAGACACATGTAGGGGGGTCCGGGGGCACTGCCCCGGGAAAATTTTGAAATCAGGCGCTTCATTTCCTACATTTTTGGCCATTCTAAGGGTGCTTGAAGACTCATTAGGCAAAAAGTAGGAATGGTAGAAGGTAGGAACGACTGAAGGCCTGATTATTGTAATCATGGAAATATAGAGTAGGAGCTAGAACAAACATTACTATCTCTGCTCAAAGGCTAAGCCTTTGTCTCTCTCACTTGTCTGTTGTGCCCAAACAACAGAAAATCTTGAAGAAACTGCTGACAATTTAGAACAATAAAGGTGAAAACATTGGAAAACTCAGGGCTCCAAATAAGAGGGATTAAAACTGAACATATCCAATATTTTCTCACTAATTTCAGCACCAAATCCTATGGTGTCACTACTCATTAGGAGACGATTCTAATAAGTAGTGACACCATAGGATTTAATGCAGAAATAAAGATTTTAGTTTTTGAAAAACTCCCTTTATCTGGAGCTTAGAAAGCTTCCAAGTTTACTTCCTCTTATCTGGTTTGATTATGGCAACAATTATACACTGCTGAATAACATCATATACAGAGGATAATAAACTTACACTGTACGGCGAAGCTGGCAAGTAGCGCTGCGGTACTCCGCGGACAGTGTAATCGTCCTTCTAAAATGTCCCGTTTCACTTGGAGGAAAAAATGGTACCTGAAAGTAAAGGACAATCTTAGAGAAAATATAAAAAACTATGCCTCAAGCACTGGGTTCAAATTAACCCTTAGCCCGCCAAATGAATTGTCGTCTGCTATATTTCTCGTCTGCTTCAAGTTTCAAAGTGCTTCAAAGTTGCTCAAAATTGCTGAAAATGTTGTCCGGGTGTCAAACAGCTTGGATCCGGATGAGACGCCGAGTTACTCGGCGTCTCATCCGGATCCAAGCTGTTTGCATATGGAGCTATAGTCGTGAGTGGCAGGCTAAGGGTTAAGACTGAATTAAACCTTTTCCTGCTAATATCATATATTGATGCTTTTTGCAAACAGTGTAAACCAAGATCAATTAATTCGAATAGGGTAGGAGCCATCCTAAAGTACTTATTTGGATGAATAGGTAAATATAGCTTCTGTGGAGGCAATGTTCAACCCATTACTTCATAAATACGCATTCTTTTGCCTTTAATATATTCCTCAGTTGAAGAAAACAGTTCCAAGTTATTCAGTCATGAATATGCAACTGAAAAAGTATTTTCTAAATTCTAGCAGTAGCTTAAAGCTACGGTGGCACTAAAGGTGACATCCCGTGTCCAAAAATTAAATTTGTTTTCCCGAGTCCAATTTTTTTTTTTGGAAACGGGAAAACAAAACTTTGTTTCCCCGACTTTTTTTTTTATTTTTGGACACGGGAAAACAAACTTTTGTTTCCCCGACTTTTTTTTTATTTTTGGACACGGGAAAACAAACTTTTGTTTCCCCGACTTTTTTTTTTATTTTTGGACACGGGAAAACAAAATTGCTATCTTGTGCGCACAAGATAGTTCAGCCAATCATAAAGCCCGTATAAAACTGCCCTTCACAATTTGGCTCCAAAGCTCACGTGACGCTCCTAAGACCTTTGGCGTATCATGATAGATCTGTACAGAATATGATGTCATGTTGCTTAGTAACGGAGTTCTCGATTCGCAGAAATTTCCCAATCATGCACTTTTAAATACTAAACTATTATAGACCCTACATGACGCAGTGAGAGATTTCCACAGCAGAAGAATCATAAAGATATCCAACACTTAAACAGATATAGATCTACCAGGATAGGCTAAAAACCCTGAAAAGAGCTAAAGCGAAATCTATCTAAATCCAGAATGAAAATTAGATACACATAGATCTGTTACAAACTGAGTCTATATACGTGTAGAAGTTAAAACGCCGTTTATTGTGGCACGACGGTAACCAGACTAAGCAAAGCATGCGATATGTTCACAATCATGACATCACATAATCGTATAGTTATATGACGTCATAATGATGACGCTATAGGAATACAAAGCTTTCCCAGGTCGTATACAGAAACACATCTGAAAACCGGACACAAACACAAACGGTTCCCCAACAGGCGGTCGCACAGAGTGCTCAGCACGATGGTATTACAGAAAGCTGATATAAGAGCTCTCTGCAACACCATCGCAACCAACAATGCAACAGTTCGTCGTTAGATCCCTCTTTCAACCCTAGTCCACTCTGTTTACAGTTAGAGACAGCGAGCTAATTTTAGACTTCAGGTGCTGTCCTTACAGTACACCGGCATTAAGACTCAAAATTGAAACCAAGCTGGTAGATCTACCAAACAAGGGCCACTATGGCCCTAAATCGCTCACCTGGTAACCATGTAACCATGTACACCGTGTGACCTAGTTTTTGACCAGGCATGACCCTCATTCTAACTTGACCTTGATTTCAATGAGACAAACATATTGTTCAAGTTACATGAAGATTCAATGAATTGTGTAGTCTCTAAAGTGTTAACGAGGTTTTTCGATGATTTGACCCAGTGACCTAGTTTTTGACATAAGCCACATTTGAACTTGACCTATATTTTATTGAGGAAAACCTTTTCATCAAGTTTTATGAAGATCAAATGAAATTTGTAGTCTCTAGAGTGTTAATAAGGTTTTTCGATGATTCGACCTAGTGACCTAGTTTTTGACTAGACATGACCCACATTTTAACTTGACCTAGATTTCATTGAGGCAATCATATTGATGAAGTTTCATGAAGATCCAATGAAATTTGTAGCCTCTAGAGTGTTAACAAGGTTTTTCGATAATTTGACCTAGTGACCTAGTTTTTGACCGGACATGACCCACATTCGAACTTGACCTAGATTACATTAAGGCAAACATTTTGATGAAGTTTCATGAAGATCCAATGAAATTTGTAGTCTCTAGAGTGCTAACAAGGTTTTTCGAAGATTTAACCTAGTGACCTAGGTTTTGACCGGACATGACCCACATTCGAAAGTGGCCTAGATTTCATTCAGGCAATTATATTGATGAAGTTTCATGAAGATCCAATGAAATTTGTAGCCTCTAGAGTGTTAACAAGGTTTTTCGATAATTTGACCTAGTGACCTAGTTTTTGACCGGACATGACCCACATTCGAACTTGGCCTAGATTTTATTGAGGCAATCCTATTAATGAAGTTTCATGAAGATCTAATGAAATTTGTAGCCTCTAGAGTGTTAACAAGGTTTTTCGATAATTTGACTTAGTGACCTAGTTTTTGACCGGACATGACCCACATTCGAACTTGACCTAGATTTCATTGAGGCAAACATTGTGACCAAGTTTCATCAAGATCCAATGAGATTTGAACCTGCTAGAGTTTTAACGAACAATTGTGAACGGACGGACGTTCTCACAGTTGGACATTTTTTGGGTATATTTTTTGTTTAAAAGTACCCAACAGTACACTAAAATACCCAACAATAACAATAGGGCAATCACGGAATGAATGGAATCTATTGTTCTCCCTACCCAACAAAGGACCTTTCATGCGCTCGGACAGACGGACGGACGACGGACATCCAGCGATCCTAAAAGCTCACCTTGGCACTACGTGCCAGGTGAGTTAAAAAACCTTTAAAACACTTAATTTGACTTTTAATCCAGAGATTTAAATCGTATCATCTCTGTGCACAGCGTGTACTTACAGCCATGTAAACAGCATTAAAACAACCTCTGCTTGAGTATTTTGAAAAGTTTAAAATTAGATGAGTAGTAACATGAAGCTTGATTTGAGGTCAGACATTGTTTTCAAAATGACTTTTAGCAAAAATTGTGTGGATTTAACTAGTAGATGTGACTCAATCTGTGATTTTAAAGAATGACGCAAATCTAAATTTCCTCCCTGTTTTTCGGCTATTGACATGAGACCCTGAGGACGGTACCCGTCAAAAGTAAGCTTGTCGTCACAGGTGTTCATTGAAGAGACTATTTCAACCCACAAACGTGTCCAGATTTCAGAGGTATAACTGTACTATCTATCAAGACACGTACGTTCGAGCCCCAAATATGACAAGACGACAGACCACTTTTTATGCAAAGTGCTCACCACCTGCTGTAGTTATATTGAGCACCATATTTTTCAACACATTCAACCCTAGCGACAAATGTACTCGGCATTTACAAACAGTGTACCTGTGATGATTACACTTGTCCCATGCAAACAGTGTGGACCCTGATCAGAGGGCTCCTGTATGAATGCTCTGATCAGGGCCTGCACTGTTAGTCATTTTACAATATAATTATTGTTAAATGTCGGTGCCTAACAACAACAAAAAGTCGGGGAAACAAAAGTTTGTTTTCCCGTGTCCCAAAAAAAAAAAAAAAATCGGGGAAACAAAAGTTTGTTTTCCCGTGTCCATAAATAAAAAAAAAAGTCGGTTGTTTTCTCGTGTCCCAAAAAAAAAAAAAAGTCGGGGAAACTATTTTTTTTTGTTTTCCCGTGTCCAAAAAAAAAAAAAGAAGTCGGGGAAACAAAAGTTTTGTTTTCCCGTGTCCAAAAAAAAAATTTGGACTCGGGGAAAACAAATTTAATTTTTGGACACGGGATGTCACCTTAGTGCCACCTTATAAAGCAGGGTAAAAGTGGTCATCTGTCTGGCAAACAGGGCTCCAGATAAGAGGTAGTTGTTTCAACAAATCCAACATTTTCTCACTCATTTCAGCACCAAATCCTATGGTGTTACTACTCATTAGAATCGTCTCAAAGAGACGATTCTAATGAGTAGTGACACCATAGGGTTTAATTCAGAAATAAAGATTTTAAGTTTTGAAAAACTACCCTTATCTGGTGCTCTGGGCAAAGGTACAGGCATGATACTTGTTATATTGATTTATATCCTATATCTTGTTTTAACCCTTTCCTCAACAGCCTAACATGCAATTTACCTATACCAAGCTGTTTTTAAGACAATGTACTGCTTAAAGTGAGATAAAAGTTAAGCAAGTTAGGAGGTTTCTGCTTTACTTTCATATATAAGTTGCATTCTGTCTTAATTAGGGGTGTAACAATACACTGAAACCCGCATCGCAATATATCGCAATACGGAGAAACCAAATCGCAATATATTGCAATATACCGTTTAAGTACGGAACAAGCATATTCCATCGTGTTTACTGTATTAATCTTGTTCAACCAAGCCCTTGATTCGCTGCTTGTTTCTTAATAAGAGCGTCTTGTTGAGCGAGATTAAACGGAAACGAAATAGTTGCTGTTACACCGTCTAGGGATATGGATAAAACACCGGACTACGTCTACGCGTTGTTTCGAAAACAATTCCGCGAAACAAAAGGTAAGTTTGTCCATTCTTTTACCGTTTTTAAATAAGGCAAAGAAAATCGTATTTTCTGAATCTGAACCGCGGAGCAATATTATTCAGCTCACACCGCAATATATCGGTACACCGCCGAATCGTTACACCCCTAGTCTTAATAGTAGGCAAAGGTGCTCCAATGTGTTTGGGAGTGGGTAGGAAATGGAGGAAATGGCTAAGCTGCCACAGATATTTCAACATCATCAACTGATATTCTTTCATATTGTTTTTTTTGGGGGGGGGGGGGGGGGGGGGGGGGGGGGGGTTACAAAGAGGCATCCTAAGACCATTATAGGGAGGAAATATGGCTCATATATAGAAAGGATATGGAATTTTCTATGAAACTTTTGAATAAGCCATCAAATTCTCCCTATACTTACCTGGTATATTCCTCTGCTAGTTTGCTTGGGTCTGTTACATAAAATTTAACACGAAAGAAGAATTCATAAGACGGACCTGAAAAAGACAAATTTATAAGTGCTGTTTTTAAAACATACTATAAACATTTTGTTATCATATAAATTAACCTCTCTAAATACCAATGGGTGTTGGTGTAAATTACTAAAGATTTGATTCAAGAGGTATTTTTTTTTTATACAGAAAATGTTACTTATTTTTATTGACCAATGTAATAGTTAATATATATGTTCATGGTTCCATGTTCATGGAGAAGGCATTTGACCGGGTCCCCCGGCAAGTGATTTGGTGGGCATTGAGAAAGCTTGGTGTCCAGGAGTGGATCGTAAAGCTCATTCAGGGGATGTATGAGAATGTGCGTAGTCGTGTTAGGGTTGGAGAGAGTCTCAGTGAAGAGTTTGAGGTGAAGGTTGGTGTACACCAGGGCTCTGTGCTCAGCCCTCTGCTCTTCATCATCGTACTTGAGGCTCTGTCACGTGAGTTCCGGGCTGGAGTACCTTGGGAGGACCTCTACGCTGATGATCTTGTCATTATTGCAGACTCCTTAGACGAGTGTGTCAGAAGGCTACAAATTTGGAAGGATGGCATGGAGCAGAAGGGATTGAGGGTAAATACCAGGAAGACCAAGATCATGATCTGTGGTACAGGCCTGGACCTCCTGCAGATCTCGGGCGACTTCCCATGCGCCATCTGCCGCACTGGTGTGGGCAGCAACAGCATCTATTGCAACGGCTGCAAACACTGGGTGCATAAGAAATGTAGTGGCCTCAAGCGTCTGACAGAAGATCCCAAATACAGGTGCACTAGATGCCAAGGAACTGCTCGACCCATCGACGGAAGGCCACAGAATGAGGTTCAGGTCGGACATGACAAGCTAGAAGTGGTATCATCCTTCTGCTACCTGGGGGATATGCTCTCTGCAGCCGGTGGATTTGAACTTGCAACAACCACGCGTGTGAAAACAGCCTGGAAGAAGTTCAAGGAGCTGCTACCAGTTCTGTCAACCCGCCATCTCTCCTACAAGACCCGCGGTCGTGTTTACAGCTCATGTGTGAGGAACGCAATGCTACATGCAAGTGAGACTTGGCCCTTGACAAGTCCAAACCTCCAGCGTTTACGTCGCAACGACAGAGCCATGATCAGACAGATCTGCAATGTGAAGCCAGAGCATGTGGCTACTGTTACGTCAGATCAGCTGTTAACACAACTTGGCCTTGATGACCTGGACATCATTCTGAGAGAGAAAAGACTCCGCTGGTTCGGACACGTTGAACGCTCCAGTGGCGCATTTAAGACAGTCTGCACCATACAGATTGAGGGAAGACGTGGTCCAGGGCGACCCAAGATGACATGGAAGACTTTAGCAGAGAGAGATAGACGAGAGTGGAAACTTTCTGTAGTTGACCCCTGTGACAGGGATGTGTGGAGATCCAGTGTGAGATCTGCTATGCGTGCAGTTAGCCAGCTGCCTGGAAGGGGGCCCACCGATGTGGACGACACTCCCACTCCTGCACGTTAATATAAATACCGATGATGATGATGATGATGATGATGGTGAGTGAATATAAGGGAGGAGAAGATTAAAGATTTCCTTTCAAATGCAGTTCATCGCATCCCTTTTTTCACAGTGTACACAGTTATTATACAGTCACTCAATGTAATCAACTCATTTGAAGTACAGTGCTCCCTCTCTACAACGACATCCAATAGGAGACACATATTATGTGTGTTGTTCGGAGGGAGTCGTTATAGAGAGGTACAATTAAGACTTGGCTTACATTTGCAAACAGCTTGAATCAAGATCAGACGCCGCGTAACGCGGCGTCTGATCAAGATTCAAGCTGTTTGTCACTGGTCAATATATGTATTCTATCAACATATCCATTTATATGTAACTGAGAGAAAACAGCAGACGACAATCTTAAGCAAACGATATTGCAACAGTAAAAAAGTTAGACTTAATTATCCCGTTATGGGAATTACAGCGAATGTCGTTGTAAGGAGGGAGCCGTTGTATGGAGGGCCGTTGTAGAGAGGGAGCCCTGTAACTTTGAAAAGTGTGTTATTATGATAATTACATGTGTCATTACTCTAATTATTATCAATATCATTATCATGAATTCTTTGCACCCTAGCAACAGAATAATGGTTATCTGAGCAAACAGTTTGGATCCAGATGGATTAAAGCTGCTATGTCTCATCAGGATCAAAACTGTTTGACACTCTTATCCTGTTTTGAAAAGAATTTTTGAAAATTCTATATTTTGACCGACATGATAGAAAAGCCTGGAGATCCTGTGTAAGAACCCGCCTTGCGTGCAGCTAGCCACCTACCTGGAAGGGAGCCCACTGTTGTGGACAATGCTTCCACCCCTGCACGTTAATAAAAAATCTGATGATGATAATAACAGTAGCAGACGGCAATTGTTGTGGAAAAGGCAAAAACATAACTTTTTTGTACGAAGGTTTATACGAAGGTTTATTTACCTCTACACTGTTTCTTGATTGTCTTTAATGGATCCAGCCACCGCTGAAAAGAACAACAATAGAAACTTTAAGTATCAGTTAGCCGCTTATTAATGCTGAATTACCAGCAAAATATTCTATTTATTTCATAGTAAAATGTGTTAAGAGACCTTTCAATAAAGATGCATGGATACATACATCTGCAAGTCTCCAGATTAGAGGGAGTAAATTGACTAAATTCACATTTTCTCCCTCATTTTAGCAGCAAATCCTATGGTGTTACTACTCATTAGAATCGTCTCGAAGAGACGATTCTAACGAGTAGTGACACCATAGGGTTTAATTTAGAAATAAAGATTTTAGTTTTTGAAATACCCCCCTTATCTGGAGTCGTGCATCTGTGGAAAAGTGACTGCTTAAAGCAGGACAAAAGTAATGCAGAGACCTTTCAAAGAAAGTACTGTGCATTTCTCTCATCCTGTATTCAACTCCCTTAATGGCATCCTGTGCACAATCCAAGACTCCAGATACAGTACTGAATCTTATTAAATTAACAATTTTTGCGATTCGCTTGCAATTCGATGGCGATTCGCTTGCGATTTCAAAATACTAATTTACCCTCGGATAAGTTTTCTTGAGTGGTGTATCTCACAAATGTTCGCAAATATGCATTCGTTAATTTTTTCAATTCCATTTTTGTCACAACCGCTTCTGAAAATTCGCGTTAAAGTATTAAAACGTAGGATTTGTTTTTTGAAGCGCCCGATTTGATGGCAATTCGATGGCAATTCGCTTGCGATTACCAATTTAATTTAATAAGGTTCAGTACTGTAAGAGGGAGTAAATTGAACAAATCCAACATTTTCTCATTTCAGCATTGAAGCCTACGGTGTTGCTACTGAAAGGAGTGGTGTATTTGAAACGATTCCAATGAGTAGTCACACCATAGGGTTTAATGCAGAAATACTCCCCTTATCTGGTGCCCTGCATGTTAAAACAGAATAAAAGTAATGCAGAAAGCTTCCAAAGAGAGTGCTCTGCATTTCTCTCATCCTGCATTTAGCTCCCCTAATGACTTGATGGGCAGAATCATTCCGAGCGGTACAGTGGAGAATCTGTTATTCTTTCCCAATAAACGCGTTTACGCTAAAACTATTATTTGCAGTGCAAACAGTTTGGAGCCAGATCAGACGCCGGGTAACCCGGCGTCTGATCAGGCTCCAAACTGTTTGCCACCAAGATAAACAAGAATTATCAGAATTGTCCAAAATTTGTTCTTTTCTACGTTTTAGTGCTTTGCGTTTGCGTACGTTTGCGTTTAAACGGGAAAGAATAACAGATTCTCCACTGTATCTCTGCATTATTTAAGAAATGAACTGATTTTTTTCGGCGTTCAAGCGAAATGAATGACAGAAAATTATCGGCAAATTCCATGAATCGCTTTAGCGATTCATGGTAAATTTGCCGATAATTTTCTGTCGTTCATTTCGCTTGAACGCCGAAAAAATCTGTTCATTTCTTATATTTGCTGTAATTTCTAACATTAAATAAACATTTTGTCAGTACGCATATATGTTTAATCCATATTAGAGGTCGATAACACGAATAATGTGTACCCTATAAGGAACAGCCATGACCGATTTACTGAATCTGTGTACATTCGAAAGCAGAAAAAATAAGTTCCATTGTCAACAACTTGACAGTTTGGCGCGAAAAATGCTGATTATGACGTCATTAGAAGTGACGTAATTTTAAAGTAGGATAAATATATCGGGGTTTTATTTTCATAAAGAAACGCAGATATAGGCTGCTGTTTATAAGGTAGATTCTTATGTCAATTGTCTTGCAATTTATCTCATTCATAAAGAAGAATATTAGTCGGGAATCATGGTTTCCACTAGTAGGAAGGCATAGATCGGTTAAGAACAAATTTTGAAAAAATCCGCCAAATGTGTGCTGCCCCAAGTTCCAAAGATTAATTCGCGAATGAAAACTGCATATGCCCCGCCTCCCCTTCGAAACTTTTCCACAAGTCCCGCCCTCTCGAAAATTGGTGTTTATTTGAAATGAACACACTTTTTGTCAATGGAATTGAATGGGGCGATTGTAAATATTTTCTAATGATTGGCCATGCATATGCTTGGAATGATGTTTTAACACATATTTTCAGTATACTGTTTGAATTTGTTGTTCATGCAGTAACCAAAATGCACAAAAATCAGAGTTTATCAATGTGGCTAATTTCAAATAAAATTAAAGTTTGCCTCTTTAAATAATTCAAGCAACATATAATGAAGTGCATAATAATACAGTAAAACCTCTCTATAACAACCACTTATTTATATTAAGTATTAAGTGTTTACGGCAGTAAGACAGTTTAAAGCAAGGTGACAGTAAAATAGAAAGCTCCTTTACCGTCACCTGTCTTAATTACAATCATAATAGCCTACGTTTTGGTGGTTGTAATAGAGACGTTTTACTGTGCATACTTTTTTTTTCTTACATAAAAGGGTATGCCATAAAGAAAGAACATGCTTACAATAAAAGTCAAACTTGTAAAATATGACCACTGAAAATCGGGTATATTTATAGCCTATGCAGCGACTGACAGCTTAATGCAGGACAAAGGTAATGATAGCTTACTGAAGGACAAAAGTAAAGCAGAAAGCTCCTATAGGAGCTTTCTGCTTTACTTTTGTTCAGCAATAAGTGATTAATTATCTTAAAAGATCAAAAGCCTATCTTCTTCAGTGGTTGCCTATTACATGCTTGACTATGCCATATATTTGATATATTCTATTTTCGCAATCAATTTAATATATGGCCCAAATTTGAACATGGGGCCACCTATGAAGTTTAAAACACTGTTTTGGGTTAACTCTTTCCTCCCTGAAACTTTAAATGGACAATTCCAGTTTCCATTTTAGTCTAGTCCATTTCTGACTTTTAAGGATTGTTTTTGTCAATGTTTGGCATTACTTGCTATATCCTAGCAAACAGTAGCTTAAAGCAGGATGAAAGTAAAGCAGAATGTGCCTTAACCCATTACCCCATAGCCTGTTTCTAGTTTTGAAGAGTAGTGACCACTTAAAGCAGGTTGCAAGTAAAGCAGAATGTGCCCTCAGGCACATTCTGCTTTACTTTCAGCCTGTTTTAAGCTTCCATCTGCTAGAATATAGAAAAAAAATCTTAGGCTACATATTCATGAAAGTTTAATGAGGAACTATTCTCTTCAGTTTGATAATAAATGAAAGGCCTATTTATGGGGTAATGGGTTAAGGCACATTCTACTTTACTTTCAAACTGCTTTAAGTGATCATTTTTCTTTAAAACTAGATCAAACAACAGAGAAAGAAATATTTAAGATCAAACAAATAAGATTATGGAAAGTGTTACAACTCCGCAAATAAACTATACAAGATAATTAGTTCAAGATATTAGTATCATACATAATTATATAAAGGTATCAAAAGTAAATAAGAAAGCAAAACAAAGGAGTTAGGACTATAGTAAAACACAGACTTTAAAACCACTTGTGAGAAATGTTAACCCTTTGCCTGCTGGTCGCGACTTTATTGATTTTTGCAAACAGTTTAGATCCAGATCAGACGCCGCGTAACGCGGCGTCTGATCTGGATCCAAACTGTTTGACACTCGTCTTTTGGTTTATTTACTAAAAAAATGTACAAATCTAAAGTTAACAAACTTTGCAGACGACAATTTCGAAGTAGACGACATCACCGCAGGATAAGGGTTAGTGGCTGTACTAACCCTGTCAACCCTAAATATCTCTTGTGGGTACAGTCAAACTGTGATATCTCGAACTCGCTTAACTCAAACTAACCAATATTTCGACACATGAATTACATTATTTCATGTTCGTTTTAGTCGAACATACCCGTAGAGCTAAGCCACGTTTTAACTTTGAACTACTGGTATGTTCGACATAACGGAGGTCGAGATATCAAAGTTTGACTTTATTTATAATCCTTTTGGACTCTTCTAGTACAGGAATTTTGACCCATTTTTGGTATGACAACAAAAACAAATGAAAATATCAAACAGTGCAGACTCTAATGAGAAGGCTCCTATAGAAGCTCTCCAATCAGGGTCTATGCTGTTTGCATATGGAATCTGTAAACTCTACAGAGAGCTGTAGGGTTGAAAGGTTTAATAAAGACTTATGGTTGCCTAAAGTAAGATGAAAGTAAAGCACAAAGCTCCTTTGGGAGCTTTCTGCTTGATGTCCATCTTTCTTTAACCCGCGCCCACAACCTATCAAAAAGACAAAGGGACCATTTTAATGGATGTGTACAAGACTATAGTAAGATTTCACTGTAAGAGATATTGAATTATAAGTGAATACAGAAGTGAAACACAACCAAAACAGATTACAAAGAGAACTATTATATTTCTGGTTACAATAAAGGGAGATAATAAACAAAGTTGGCTGATCTAACATCTGGCATATTTATCTACCTTAGGTTATTGCCATTTCTAACAATTCCCCAGTAAAAACAGTATTATGGTGTCTACATGTATGTGTGAACACATTTCCACCCCATACAGTGGAGAATCTGTTATTCTTTCTTGTTTAAACGCAAACGTACGCAAACGTAAAGCGCTAAAACGTAGAAAAGAACAACTTTTGGTCAATTCTGATATTTCATGTTTATCTTGGTGGCAAACAGTTTAGAGCCTGATCAGACGCCGGGTTACCCGGCGTCTGATCTGGCCCCAAACTGTTTGCACTGCAAATAATAGTTTTAGCGTAAACACGTTTATTGGGAAAGAATAACACATTCTCCACTGTAAATACACATTTTAACGCCGCTATTTTTCCTCCAATGAAAATAATAGTTCAAATTTATGTTATAAATATGTACTAAAAGAAATATTTTCTATATCCTGGCAAATTATAGCTTAAAACAGGCTGCAATTAAAACAGAATGTGCCTTGCAAAGGTGCATTCTGCTTTACTTTCAACCTACTTTAAGTAGTCACATAATTATCTTAAATATTAGAAACCGGCTATGGAGTAATGAGTTTAAATGCTTTCTTCAGCCCAAAATGAAGCCTTTATCCCTTCTTTTGCATAAGTCCAAAAATCAATATTCAGTAATAGTGATGATTATAGTTGACAGCTTACTGAGTGATGAAAATAAAGCAGAATGTTCCTAAAGTAGCTTTCTGCTTTACTTTCATTTAGCTTTAAGCAGTATCCTGCCTTAACCCAATATGCCATTGCCAGTATCTAGTTTTGAAGATATGTGACCGCTTGAAGCAGGTTGAAAGTAAAGCAGAATGAGCCTTATGATCATGCCCCATAGGATCATGTTACTGCATGATGACAGATGACTGCTTAACCCATTACCCCATAAATACGCCTTTTATGTATTCTTCCCCTGAAGGAAATAATTCTCTTTTATACAGTCATCAATTTGTATAAGGAAAATTTCCTATATCCTAGTAGAAACATGATAGCTTGAAGCAGCTTGAACGTAAAGCTTTACTGTCAACATGCTTTAAGTGGTCACCTTTATTCAATACTAGAAACAGGCTATGGAGTAACAGATTAATATCAACATAGTCCAAAATATGTGTTAAAATTTGGGAATAGAAATTGTAACCTAACACAGAAAGAGATCAATGATGGGAATTGAATAAGAAACACAGAAAGGATATCTCTAGTTAAAGTTAGCAAACAGTATGATAGAATGATTGTAGAGTTTTGTTAATAGGTAAACACTATACATGTAATATATTATACACAAAAGCCATGTTAAAAAAGACTCTTCTGGCTGCAGAAATATACCTCCAATGGAATTTTGACAAGATTTTCGTATGTAACTCCTTCGACCTAGCAACAAAAAAAGTTGGTATGGCAGGGCTCCAGTTAAGAGATAGTACATAGGACAAATCCCACATTTTCTCACTCATGTCAGCACCAAATCCTATGGTATTACTACTCATTAGAATTGTCTCGAAGAGACAATTCTAGTGATTAGTAACACCATAGGCCCTAAGGGTTTAACTCTTTGAACCCTAGTCCCGCATATAGGCGTCCTTTTAAACACTGTACATGTGAAAAGTAGACATGTCCTATGAAAACATTGAAGACCCAGATCAGAGGCCAGAGGGCTCCAAAAGGAGCCCTCTGATCAGGGTCTTCACTGTTTGTCGTAATTCCAAATATTGACAAAAACAACCCTTAAAAGTCAGAAATGGACTAAAGTAAAATGGAAACTGGAATTGTCCATTTAAAGTTTCAGGGAGGAAAGAGTTAATGCAGAAATAAAGATTTTAGTTTTTGAATTACTTCCTTTATCTGGAGCTCTGATATGTGAAAACCAATCATACCTTCTCTATGTTAACTCTATGCATGCAGGATAATTTTTTCGTCTGCAGAAATTGTTGTCTGCAACTGTTCTAAAAATAGATTTTTTCCCTAAATTTCATTTCAAAACAAAGTCAGAGAGTCGAACAGTTTGGATCTTGATGAGACACCATGTTCTGCGGCGTCTCATCAGGATCCAAACTGTTTGCAAAGATAATCACTGTGGCGCATAATCCGTCGCAATATAGCATGCAAAGAGTTAAAACTGGCCTCTTAATGCCAGACAAGAATAATGCGGAAAGTTCCAATAAATAGGGTTTGGTTGCAACATAAAATTGTAAGAATTTGAATTTCTCACTTTATAGGGAGCTCTACACTCTCACTCAAAGCATAAAGGTACATTCTCATACAATCGCAGACATAAATATAACATGCATTAACCCGTTACTCTGTAACTAAGCCTGTTCATGCCTCAAATGTATTCCGCCATTGAAGAAAATAGTTTCAAGTTATACAGTCATGAATAATTGAATATGCACCATAAGAAATATTTTCTATACAATAGCAGGTGGTAGCTTAAAGCAGGCTGAAAGAAGAGCAGAATGTGCCTTACGGCACATTCTGCTGTTCTTTCAACCTGCTTTAAATGGTCACTAATCTTTTATATGTGAAACAGGCTATGAGTATGAGGTAATGGGTTAAATCAAATAAACTTCAATGCTTTTGACAATAATTTTTACTAATAATAATTTTTACAGTACATTGCTTGAAAACACTAAAACAAAAGAAAATAATAAAAGGATTTCAAAACATCAATCACTTAAACATCACAAATGCACGTCCCACAAGCTTTATCCCGTGCCCCTTCCCTAAACACCCTTACAAAAATCCACGCCTCTGTTCAACCATACTGAATAATTTCACGAAGAGAATTTTGCAAAATTGAAAAGGTGACACACAAGTGGTCTGTCCCTGAAGTATTTAAAATTGCGACAAACAATGCAGACCCTAATCAGGTTTCTTACAGAGCCCTCTGATCTGGGGCTACACTGTTTCAGAATTATGTATAGACACATTTCCTGCACAGAAATAGTTAAAAGCAGGGCTCCAGTTAAGATGAAGTATTTACTAAACAAATCCATTATTTCTAGTTCATTTCAGCACTAAATCGTATGGTGAAACTACTCATTAGAATCGTCTCTTCGATACGATTCTAATGAGTAGTAACACCATAGGGTTTAATGCAGAAATAAATATTTTAGTTTTTGAAATACTCCCCTTATCTTGAACCCTGGAAAAGAAATCAAATATTCAGTTTTTTTTTTAAAAATACTTCCCCTTATCTGGAGCCCTGCTCTTTATCTGGAGCTCTGAGTTAAAAAGATTGCTTACCATTGTGTCTGGGTCCGGAGAAAGGTCGAGGAACTGAAGGCCAAAGTAATCCTTCTCGATCAGTTCCAGGTGTTCAAACACTTTGTCTAAAAGGTGCTGGGCTTTGGCGCGCTTCTGTAAAATAGAAATACATTTCATATAACCCCAGCAACATTGACATTGTATATGCATATGAGGACATCGACGTCCCCACAACAATCAGCCGATCTTGACCAGAGCTGCAATGAATGCCATGGGATGATGCATTACATGGCTTTGGGCGGAGGTATTAGTGTTTTCTTCTGACTTGGCAGAGTTATTTTTAGACTGGAACATTCTAAAACTTTAAAAGGGATGAGTATTCCCTACATCCAGCAAGAGACATTGATAGCTCTATTTATTGTGCGAAATATACAGTAGAGAATACATTTTTCTTTCCCGTTTAAATGCAAACGCAATGCACTATAAATCTACTGTGGAAATTTACTTTTAGAAATTTTTAACTATTTTTTTAATCTGAGTAGCAAATAGGTTTGAGCCTGATCAGACGCTGGGTTTCCCGGCGTCTGATCTGGCTCCAACCTGTTTGCAATGGAAATAATAGTTTTAGTATATAAATGCATTTATTAGGAAAGAATAGAATATCAGGAAAGTTAACTCAGCAGTCTCGGGCTGCACGAGGATCATACTTAAGTAGGAAAGCGTACGATTACAAATTTGATGTTACCTTGCTTACCTATTGACCATTATTAACTATTCTGTTCTAAAAATAACTCTGACAGGTCAGAAAAATCGGACCAACAAATCCTTCATAGAAACAACAACAACAACATGTATATACATCAATTACAGACAGTTTTCATAGGAAGAGTGCTCTAACTTGTCCTATTCAAACCGTGTCCTGAAAAAGCCCTCAGATCAGGGTCTGCACTGTTTGTTATTTTCAGGGTTGGCAAGTTTTTGCCAAGGGCGGAAAAAAACATGGAAAAAACCAGCAAGGAAAAAACTGGGTGGCAAAAACTAAAAATATTTAGTGGCAAAAACTGAAGACACTGGGTGGCAAAAACTAAAGACACTGGGTGGCAAAAACTAAATTTAAATAAACCCTTTCCGCAGGTTACTCTTCTTAACAGGTTAACACCTTAAGGCACATGCACTGAAGTGGGTGGGCAGTGGTTGTGTATAGTGTTTAACCAACAAGGAAAAAACTTGGCGGCAAAAACTGGCAAAAACTTAAAAATCTGAGTGGCAAAAACTAGACACTGGGTGACAAAAACTAAAGAAACTTGGTGGCAAAAACTGAATTTAAACAAGCACCTTAGAGCTGATATCCCCTGCCGCAGCGATTGTCCAGAAGAAAGTGGCAAACTTTATTGTGGGAGGAAGGGGCAAATGGTGATCACCTGTCTTTAAAGATCAACATTCAAAAGCTTTTTACAAAGTTTTATAAAATCCAATCAATTTTGTACATTTTAAAGCCTAAACAATACAAAAAATAAAGCCGTTTGTAGCATTATAAATCTAAGTATGACAGGGGCAGGTAACTCTTGATTCAAATTCAACAGTAATTAAACACTTTCAAGAACTTATAATTGTGTGCAAGTATTATTAAAAAAAATCAGAACTGTAGAATTTACTAGAGTGTAAACACATTTTCAACTCATCAAGGGCAGAGTATTCTTGACTAATTTGCACATTTTCAATAATAATTGAACTCATTCTATAAATAATAGCCATATATGATTTTTTTTTTTTTCAAAATCCATTCACATTTGTACACAATAGCATGTAAACAATAAAGCCATGTTGAGCATTACTAAGTACATAAAGGGCAGATAACTCTTGCCACAAAGTATCCTATTTTGACAATAATTGCTACCCTTATATTTATATACATCATGTGTAAGTTAAATCAAAATCCATTAAAGACTGTAGTTTCTAGATGGTAAAAACTGTTAAATATGGTTTTTTTTACTCATCAAGGGCAGATAACTGTTGACTAGTTTCTCCGTTTTTCAAAAATGATAACAATTATTTGAAAACTAATAGCCATACATAGTTTAAGAATTTGTTTTATCAAAATTCATGCATATTTATAGATACTAGGATGTAAACAATTCTAAAATAAAGCATTTTCTATCATTTCAAAGTACATCAAGGGCAGATAACTATTGCCACAAGTATCCTTTTTTGACAATAATTGCACACCTTCAAGAACTTTTACTGATAGACATCGTGTGCAAGTATCATTTAAATCCATTCATAATTGTAGTTGCCAGAGAGTAAAAATAGTTAAATATGGCTTTTTTTACTTATCAAGGGCAGATAACTCATGACTAATTTCTCCGTTTTCAACAATAATCAAATTCATTTGAAAACTAATAGCCATACATAATTCAAGAAAGTTTTTTAAAAAATCCATGCATATTTATAGGCTCTAGTATGTAAACAATACCAAAATAAAGCATTTTCTAGCATTTCTAAGTACATCAAGGGCAGATAACTCTTGTCAGAAGTATCCTTTTTTTACAATAACTGCACACATGCAAGAACTTGTACGTATAGACAATGTGTGCAAGTATAAACAAAATATGTTGAATACTGTAGTTGCTAGAGTGTAAAAACTGTTAAATATGGCATTTTTAACACAAAAAGGGCAGATAACTCATAAATTCCTAAAATTTTCTGAAAAAAATTTGATTTCCCACGGTGCTCCTATGATGACAAATAAGTATACCAAGTTTAATCCAAATCTGTATATAGGTTTCGGAGATACAGTTGCGGACGGAAAACGTGACGGACGCACGGACGGCATTTTTAACACAAAAAGGGCAGATAACTCATAAATTCCTAAAATTTTCTGAAAAAAATTTGATTTCCCACGGTGCTCCTATGATGACAAATAAGTATACCAAGTTTAATCCAAATCTGTTAATAGGTTTCGGAGATACAGTTGCGGACGGAAAACGCACGCACGCACGCACGCACGCACACACGCACGCACGCACGCACACACGCACGCACACACGCACGCACGCACGGACAGCCGGACGGACAGACCTAAAACAGTATCCCTCTGCCTTTCGGCAGGGGATAATAAACCCTTTTAGCAGGTTACTCTTCTTAACAGGTTTACACCTTAAGGCACACGCACTGAAGTGTGTGGGCAGTGGTTGTGTATTGTGGACCTGTCATGCATTAGTGTCAAGTGTGAGAAGATCGAATGCCCAATACACAGCCACAGTCAATGGAAATGAGTAAAACAGGCTGAAAGTAAAGCAGAATGTACCCTGCTGTAAGTGTTAATTTCCTGCAAGTTCTGCTTCTATGGAAAGGGTGTTTTCTAACTTTAGTAAATTAAAGTAATATTCAGACAAAACTGAGTCCTGTCTTGTAATAGAAAAAGCAGTAAAACTTGTGTTAAGTTACAGAATGTTATAAGAGACTCAGTGGAGCTGGAGAACTGATTGATCAGTTAAAATATTTACAAAGTTTACCACCAGTGAATATGTTGTGCTATTACACCTCTTCCAACTTTTTTACATCTTAAGAAACCCGGATGAGAAAAAAATAAAATCTTAAATCCTTATTTCTCTATTGAATCCTGTATTGTTTGTGACTACAGTACTTCTTACAGGTTGTCTCAAACATACAATTCTGATACATGTAAGTAGTAACAAAACAGTTGTTTGCAACATCATGGAGAAAACAATTGAAATTTTTGAATTGAATTTTTGTAGCCAAGTTTTTATTACTGTTTCACTAAATATCAGGCATAGTTTTGATGACTGATTTTAAAATAAATCTAATTGAAAACATCCCAAAACTAATTTTTCACATTTACACCCTGATATATTTATTGTTTTAGGTTTTTGCCATTTTTGCCGGTTTTTTCCAGTTTTTTCCGGTTTTTTCCAGTTTTTGCCTGTGGCAAGGAAAAAACTAGTTTTTGCCGGCAAAAACCCAACCCTAGTTATTTTGCAATTTATTCCAAAAGCAACGCTTAACAGTCAAGATTAGGACAAGACTTAACCCTTAGCCCGCCAAATAAATTGTCGTCTGCTATATTTCTCGTCTGCTTCCAGTTTCAAAGTGCTTCAAAGTTGCTCAAAATTGCTGAAAATGTTGTTCCAGTGTCAAACAGCTTGGATCTGGATGAGACGCCGATTTACTCGGCATCTCATCCGGATCCAAGCTGTTTGCATATGGAGCTATAGTCGTGAGTGGCAGGCTAAGGGTTAATTGGAAATTGTCCTTATGATGTTTGGATCAAAAAGTTAAAATCTGGTCATGTCTTAACCCATTACTACCGTACATAAATATGCCTTTTTTATGCATTTAATTTATTCATCCACTGAAGAAAATAGTTCTGTATTTACAGAGAGTATGCCTCTATCAAACACTATGTTGTGACTACTCATTAAAATCATCAGTATGCAATTACAGCGTTCCCTCTCTACAACGACACCCAATGGGAGACACAGATTGTCTTGGTTGTTCAGAGGGAGTCGTTATAGGGAGGGAAATTGGCTTACATTTGCAAACAGCTTGAATCCAGGCCAGACGCTGCGTAATGCAGCGTCTGATCTGGATCCAAGCTGTTTGTCACTCGTTATTAGTTTTTGTCTGTAAAAATGTCCAATATGTTACTTCCCGTACGAAAAATCCAGGCGGAATCCGCCCGGAAATGAGGCGGAATTGGGGCGGAAATGGCCGATTCCGGGCGGACTTGGGGCGGAAACCTAAATTCCGCCTCAAGTCGGTCAGTTTTACGGGCGGAATTTTGAGAAGATTCCGGGCGGAATTTAAAATCCAGGCGGAATTTTGTACTTTGACATTTTTCAGAGGCGGAATTTCTCACTTAGACTAGCATCTCGAGGCGGAAAATGAGAAAACATTGGAAATTGAGGCGGAATTTTTGACTTAGACTATTTCAATAAGGCGGAATTTCGGACTTAGTTAAAATTCTGCCTGAATGAGGCGGAATTTCATACTTAGACTATTGCAACAAGGCGGAATTTTGGACTGTGAATTTTGAAAAAATGTTTAAGTCCAAAACGTGAAAAAAGTTTTAAAAAATTGTATCTTTTTAATTATTTAATAAAATCAGGGTGTTCATGGATTCATAATTATCGCCATAAAACAAAGAAGTCATATATGTACAAATGAGGAAGGTCTTTTGGTCAAATATAACAAAGGGGAATAACTCCGAAAATATTAATGTCTAGTCAGAGTTATGGACCCTGCACTTAATCTCTCCAAGCTAGCGATTTCCATATATGAAATTTTATTCCACTAGCATCAGTTAAACTGGAGTAAATATCTTAAAGACAATAACCCCCCCCCCCCCCCCCCCCCCCCTCTCTCTCTCTCTCTCTCTCTCGGAATCAGTTGTGTGAATTTACTTTAAATTCAGAACTGCAGTTTCATTTAGGCAAGATTTTTAAAGTTGTTTCAATTGGTTGCCATGGCAACCACAGTTTCAACTGATAGACCTATATTTGAAGAAATCTGATACAGATTCACCCATTTGTATGAAATTAATTTTAAATTGAGTCAGTGGTTTCAGAAAATAAGAATTTTAAAGTTTCCACTATATTATAGCCAAATAAAGGAAATACGAGTGCCCCACCCACTGCTGTTTTTTTTTTTAATCTTGGAAAATTATTTTAAGAAATAGCCATTTAACTTTAAGGAAAGAACAATTTTAAATTCTCTTCAACGTTTTCCGTAGTTTTCATATGCACATAATATCATTTCAGAGATAATTCACGTTTATTCTCTGTTTCTAGCAGAAAGAATAACACCTTATTTACGTGAAAGGCCGAAACTCAATGGGGTCGAAGTTTCTCCGAGCGCTCCGTTCCGCGCATGCGCTAGCTGTTGGTCTCGAAATTTGAAATGAAGAGCCATAATTTGTAACGACGATACATTGAATGTCCCTGTGTTTTTACCAAGAAATCACACCTTGTATGGCTCATACACGCTGTCGCGGACAATGTGTGTTGTGATTAAAGGTAAATTGTGTATTTAAACTTGTATGTTCGTGTATAAATTATAATCCAGATGTTATCGAACGCTGCCTGGGTGTTTGTTTTTGTCAGTTGATCCTACTAGGATAATTGTAAGATTTAATGCAGATATTTACATGTATTTAGATTTGTTTCAGTAGATAGGTGTTCAAGTCGAAGCTGCAAATATTTATTTAGATCTACCTAATTCCATCATTTGAAATGCAATTGATAGGCAGATTCAGGTGAATACAATCTCCTATGCTGAAAACGTAGCGGTTCAATTCGTCCCAAGTCAAATCGTAACTGGTTTAATTCGGCCTACACACTATAAAATAGTGATTGCAGTGTATAGTTAGATAGAGAAAATCGTTTCAACATTAACATTTTGTAATTAAGTTGTCCCGTATTTGATTGTTTTTCTTAGATTAAAATACATTCTTTTATTTTAAACAAGTTAATTAGAGTTTAATGTGTGGTGAACAAGTTATTTAGAAATTAGAATAGATGTGATTTTATCTATCTTCTCACAACTCAAATTTAGATCTAGATACACTTTAATTTTATCAAAGCATATGTCTCTATTTTTAGATTCCATGAGTCAACCAATAGAATAGTTACAACACTGTTGAAACATCTTATTTAAAGATCCATGGACCAGAGATGTTGAGGTGGCTTAACAGCTGTGTTACCATTTCACAAGGTAAAGACTGCCGAAATATTAAATAAGAGTACTTCTATTTTAGATGATCAACACTGACACGGTCTGTGTACATAGCTCAGTGGTAGAGCGTCCCGTTCTAGTGCAGGAGGTTGCGGGTTCAATACCAGGCCGGGGCAAACCAAAGACTTAAAAATTAGTAGTTTTTAATGAAGTTCCCTCCTCGCTCAGGGTTTTGGGTTACATGTAGCATATAGTAACAACTGGTTTTGTCGGTGTCAGGATAAAGTGACCGGCACAGTGCACCTATTCCTGAATCTACGACATATCGTGATAATTTACTTTGGTAAGAACCCAAAAAGAACGTGTATTTGAAATATCAATAATTCTTACAAACAAAGGTCTAAGGAAATATCTCTACTCACTGAGTCACTGTTCGCCCAGACCCGGTCAGCCTTTTTTTTTTTTAGCTCACCTCGGGCACGAAGTGCCAAGGTGAGCTATTTTGATAGCCCTGTGTCCGTCGTCCGTCCGTCGTCAAACTTTTTCTTCAAAGATCTTCTTCTTGAAAACCACTGTGCCAATTTCATCAAAACTTCATAGGATTGTTCCTTGTAAGGTACTCTCTCAGATTTCTTCAAATATAGGTCATCCAATTGAAATTGTGGTTGCCATGGCAACCAATTGAAAAAACTTTAAAAATCTTCTCGTCAAAAACTACAGGTCCGAATTGTAAATAATTTTACCCAAATGTGCCATTGGTGACCCTCTATCAGATTTCTTAAAATAATTTTCCTATCTTAAAAAACATGGCCGCTAGTGGGTGGGGCAGATTTTCCTTATATTCTTTTCAAAAACTACTGGTCCGATTTGTCAGTAATTTTATGCAAATGAACCATGGGTGACCCTCTTCCAGATTTCTTAAAATTATTTTGATATCTAAAAAAAACATGGCCTCCAGTGGGTGGGGCATATTTTCCTTATGTTACTGTATAGTAAAAACTTTAAAAATCTTCTTCTCTGAAACTAGATCTACTGGTGCAAATTCAAAATAATTTTACACAAATGGTCAATTGATGACACTCTACCAGATTTCTAAAAATCATTTTGTTATCTTAAAAAAAACATGGCTGCCAGTGGGTAGGGCACGTTTTCCTTATGTAACTGTATAGTAAAACTTTAAAAATCTTCTTCTCTGAAACTACTGTTGCAAATTCAAAATAATTTTACACAAATGGTAAATTGATGACCCTCTACCAGATTTCTTAAAATCATTTTGTTATCTTAAAAAGCATGGCCGCCAGTTGGTGGGGCAAGTTTTCCTTATATTTCTGTATAGAAAAACTTTCAAAAACAATTTCTCTGAAACTATTGGTCTGATTTAAGAATAATTTTACACAAATAATGATTCATGGGTGACCCTTTGCCAGTTTTCTACAAATAATCTTACTAGCTCAAACAACATGGCCACCAGTGGGTGGGGTGAATAAGTGAAAACGTAATAATTACTGGTCCATTTACATGACCGTAATCATGGGTACCAGGTGAGCGATTTAGGGCCGCATGCGGCTCTTGTTTTATGAAAAAGGCGTGTGAATCGATCAGCTTTTTTGTGATAAAGACATGAAACGTCGAAAGATGAAGTTAATAACCGAGTCTGCTGAGAAGATACTGTTATAATGTCGACAACGTGCGAGAAATGCATGTTACACGTTTTTCGTAGTTAGAGAGTCGATTTCCGTGTTTGATGTTTCGGACCATGTCAATTTTGTAACTATCCGAATTCAAAGTCGCCAAAAAAATATTTGACACATTGATTCTTTATATATTATTTATTTAATCACCACTGAACACAATTTATTTAGTGTGTTTTTTTAACACTAATACACTAGAATTCCACATTGTTTTGGCAATTTTGAATCTATGATATATTATATAATGATAATTCAAATGAGTATTCCCCCCACCATTCACTCAGAGTTACGAGAGTACCCATTAAAATACTTATTGAATTTGCAAAGGACTATATTGTAAAATAGTTCTTTGAGGTGCAAAAACTCACAACTTTTTCACTTCAAGGACATCTCTGAAAGAACATTGAATTTGAATTAAAATTCCATGGACCCGTCCCTACAGTGAGTATAATTCTGGTTACTAATTAATTCATCACTAATTTAGATAAATTTTATTTTTCAGAAACTATGTAAATGATGGAGTCAGGACAGAAAATGAAGGGAAAACCCCATGATGTTGTTGAACTTTAATGTTGGATGGTTGTCTTGTGTGGTACAACACAGTCAGTGATGCTTTACAGCGGCGGGAGCCAGTCATCTATAATAATTAATATGTGACCAAATCATCAAATGGTAAGGATTAGAACTCCAGATCAAAGCGTACCATTTTTTATCGAAGCGCACCACATATACTAGATATATCACGAAAATATTCAATTGTGTATTAGGTGTATTTGATGTTTGAATGATTTCAATAATATGACAAGCTTCCTAAAATAACAAGGTTAGCAGATTTAACAGGGGTCGTTTGTGATTTTGATATTGCTGCCGATAATTTTCCGTAGCGGTACGAAAAACTTCATTTGGACAATCTAAAACCTCTTTTATCGCCGCGGCATTCGATGGTTTGCAGCTTCATTTTGTTTTTTTCGGAGTCTTACTGGGCGCTCATTGTTTTATGAATTATGCCGATAACCAGAAGCTAAAATATATCACGCGGAACGCCTCCTGTTTTATCGTTGGGGTGCACCAAAATGCAATTAGTTAATTTTGTCACCAGTTTTCGCGAATTTAATATACTGGCGTATCTATTAAATGCAGCGTAAAAGTTAACTTTTATTTAACGCAATCTAAACAAAATTAAAAGATTGAACAGGAAGTTCGGTTTTAATCCGATTTAATGATAAAACAAGTAGCTTACTGAAGTTAATGATTTAAGATTTAGGACCCCTAATGAGATCAGACCACAATTGGTAGTCTAATTTCTATGTCGATCAGCCATTCTTGTCAACTGCCAAAGTGTTTCGAACCATGCATGTTTTAGCACAGTTCAGAACAGGTCGGCAGTTGATGAGAATGGCAGATCGCTCTCTGTAGAGTTCCAATATTGACCGAAATTGGCACGATCTCATTAGGGGTACTCAACCTTAAGATCCATTTTGAAATTAATTCAGACTCAAGTTTTTTGTAATAAATATTTGAAGTCATATTTTAAATTTAGTGTCTCCTGATTGTCTTTTAGATTATGTCAACACTTGATGTGGGAAAATATTGGCCAAGTTTTTACCAACAAGGCAGTGAATGAATGATGCCCGGTGACGGTGACATGGAGATCATCTTATGCTAGGAAACAAGTTACAACTAAAACCTTAGACATTTGATATGGATGTGTCATTAGAACTAGACTTATCCTGATCCTAGAATGGATTTGTTTAGGTAATTCTGTAGGCCAAATTGAACATTACCTGTGCCATATTTGTTTAACCCTTTCCCTCATAGAAGCACCTTTTTATTGCATTTAGTTTATTCCTCCGCTGAAGACAATAGTTCCAATTTATAGTCATGAATATGTATCATAAGGAATATTTTCTATATTCAAGCAGGTGGTAGCTTAAAGCAGGCTGAAAGTGAAGCAGAATGCGCTTAAGGTGCATTCTGATTTACTTTCAACCTGCTTTAAGTATAGTCACCTATTTTCAAAAAGGGCAAACTCTATCAACACAATTGACCTGTTTAAAATATACTAGTTACATAATTTGCAAACAGTGTAAACCCATTTCAGAGGGCTATTCTGATCAGGGTCTACACTGTTTGTTTGTGTAGAGCCGTATTTATAAACTACCCAGAATTCCAAGTAGACATTGGTTCATATTTTTGTAACTAAAAGGATCTACAAGAGAACCTAATAACACACAAGAGTTACTTAGTGTTGAAATAGTTAATGAGCTAAAGTGTTTATGTCAAAGATAGAAATTTTCTGTTTGATAATCTGTAACCCATCAAATTTATATGAGGTTTTTAATAAGAAAATAGAATTCAAAGACAATGACTTGATAAATATCTCTGTAAATAATAAGTGTATAAATATTTGATTATACAATTGTACATTAGTTAAGACAGATTAAATATTTCCCTCATAGACACTTTTTTATGGCATTAACAAACTGAGAAGACCCAGATTTGACTGTTCCTGATCCGTGTTTGCTCTGTTTGTTTATCAAATTTTGCAGGTGTTATCCTGCTCTTTTTACTTGGATAAGAAATTCCCATTCCAAGTTCAAACTATGTATATTTCTGTCAAGTACTAATTTGATTATAATTGGAGCATGACATTTTAACCATTACTCCATAGTTTGTTTCAACTTTTGAAGACAAGTGACCACTTAAAGCAGGTTGAAAGTAAAGTAGAATGCACTTTAAGACACATTCAGCTTTAGTTAATTTCAACCTGCTTTAAGCTACCATCTGCTAGGATATAGGAAAAACGGAACTTTGGGGTCATAAGTTAAAGATGTATTTATGGGGTTATGTAGGTTAAAGCAGGTTGAAAGTAAAGCAGAATGCACTGTAAGGTGCATTGTTTTGATTTCAGGCTACCATCTGCTAGGATAAAGAAAATATTTCTTATGAAGCACATTCATGTCTGTATAAACTATTTTCTTCAGCAGACTAATACATTAAAGGTGTAAAAAGGCATATTTATGGTTGAATGGGTTAAAGAAATAGTGCTGTTGGGGAACGATTTCAGGTTTGTTCTTGGAGATATTTTATCATACGAGACACATTATAAGACATTTGGTTTCTAGGACAGCATCAAGGTGTGTGATTATGTAAGTTAAATTGATTCATATGTTACTTTTTTAATTAAAAAGTTTAATGATATGCACTTTTTTGGTTGTTTATCTATTTTCAGTAGCTCTTGGAGTTTCTTTTTCGCAATTCTTGATGGAAGTTGTGATGGGCATGCCTAATTTGACTGCAAAATTAAAAGAGGATGTTCTAAAGTCAAATTCTACCCAAAATAGATTTTGCAAAGCTTCTACCCTGAATATTCCCCTTCCTTTACTACTTATTCTGCATCAAAATTTCAGCCCCAAAGAAAATTCCGCTTCATTTGCATATCCTAATTCCGCCTGAAGATTTTCCGCCTCATTTACATATTTCGCCCCAAATTCCGCCCCGTTTCCGCCTGGAATCCGCCCGGAATATATTCCGCCTCATTTGCATATCTTAATTCCGCCTGGAAGATTTTCCGCCTCATTTACATATTTCGCCCCAAATTCCGCCCCGTTTCCGCCTGGAATCCGCCCAAAATTTTTTCCGCCTGAAATTTTTTCCGCCCGTAAAATGTGCCTCATTTACATATTCCGCCCCGAATTCCGCCCCGTTTCCGCCTGGAATCCGCCCGGAATTTATTCTTTATTTCATATAAGTGGAAACAGGCGGAAATGCAGGCGGAATAGGATGTGAGATTCCGCCCCAATTCCGGGCGGAACATTTCGTACAGGTTTGAGAAAATCAGCAGACGACAATTTTAATAAGACAATATCACAACAGTATAAGCGTTAGACATTATTGTCCTGTTTAGGGAGCTGCGGCAAGGAGGGAGTCGTTGTTGGAAGGGCCGTTGTAGGGAGGGAACACTGTATTATAATGAGCAGTTGTAACATCAGATTTCTTGGAGACATAAAGATTTTAGTGTTTGAAATTCTCACCTTATTCCAGAGATCCAGTCTTATACAAGCTTTCAGATGAATCTTGAGATCCTTCAAAAGTTTTTGTTTGGTCAGATTTGCATGAGCAGACCAATCAGTTTTGAGCAGTCTGTTCAAATCTGATCACTCAAAATCTTGAGAACAATCTCAGACTTATCTCAAACACTTTATAAGCATACTGGACCTTCAAATCAGGGCTCCAGATAAGAGGGAGTAAACTGAACAAATCCAACATTTTCTCACTCATTTTTAGAACCAAATCCTATAGTGTTACTACTCATTAGAATCGTCTCGAAGAGAGGATTCTATTGAGTAGTGGCACTATAGGATTTTATGCAGAAATAAAGATCAAAGAGACGATTCTAATGAGTAGTGACACCATAGGGTTTAATGCAGAAATAAAGATTTTAATTTTTTAAATACTCCCCTTACCTGGAGCCCTGTCAATGTGGTCAACTCCAGCAAACTTGGAGTTTTTCATATTCAACTGTAGAAATATAATTATGTAAGTTTTCAAATTTCAATTGAGCTAAAAAAAACTACTTACATCTACTTCGAAGGTCTCATGGCTGTCGTCTAGGAAGTGGACGATGCAGGTGATGACTTTGGGTTGGCGCGGGTCTGGCGGATAGTGAGCCATTTCAGAGGCTCGTACATTGTAGCTGCCAGACGTCACCAGTCTCATGGACATGGCGTGATGCAGCTCTGAAACAAAGCAAGAGATAATCTATGTATTATAACTCAATCAGATTAAGGAAAGAAGCAGGGGCCTGTCTTACGAAACGTCGTACGACAAATATTGTCGTAAGCCAGATTCTTAAATTCTCAATTTCTATTTATTTCTTCATCTAATCCTGTCTTGTTACGTCTCTTTGGTATGTCTTGAAAAGACGATTCAAAAGAGATGTTACAAGACCTGATTTATAATAGATGGAGAAATCAGAAATTAGGCTTATAAATTTTAAAGTTTTGACTTACGACTGTTTTTGTCGTACAACGTTTGGTAATACGGGCCCCAATATTATATAAGGCCTCAGATAAATGGGGGTTAACTGAACAAATTCAACATTTTCTCACTCATTTCAGCACCAAATCCTATTGTGTAACTACTCATTAGAATCCTCTTGAAGAGAGGATTCTATTGAGTAGTGGCACAGGCGCGTCGCGGGGTCTTGAACATTGGGGCGGCGGAATTTGTGTACACTCTCTTACTAGGGGGGTCGGGGGGCATGCTCCCCCTGGAAAATTTTATTTCTAGATGGTCTCTGCTGCATTCTGAGGGTGTTTCCAGCATTCCAAACAGGTATAAGGCGAACATAATTCTATGTAAAAAATGACTCCAAATGACCCAAAATTATTAATCTAAGATAACATTTTTAGGCAGGTTGCCTTCCAGTATTGGGCCTGATTTATGAACACAGGATCGAGTGGGAACGTACAATAATTTAGGAACCAGGGGTCCGTCTTACGAAACGCCGTACGACAAAAATGGCCGTACGTCAGAACGTTACCTTACATACAACTTCTGATTTCTCCATCTAATCATGTATTGTGGTATTTCTTTGGAATCGATTTTCTTTTCAAGACGATACCAAAGAGATGCCACAAGACATGTTTAGACGGAGAAATAAAAAAATAGATCTAATTGAGAGTGTTTTTTTTTTTTTTAATCTGACTCCTGTTAGCCTCCCTGATCTGGGCGTACATTGTCTGCTACAGCTTAAGTGACAAACAGTGTAGACAACAACATCTCTCTAGTCGGATTTACACTGCTTGCATATGGCAAATGTAATTCCTTTAAAAATAACTTTTCATAAATTAAGCATACAATCGTATTGTGCATCTTTCACATTAATAATCTGGTTTATCTTCTTTAATCTTCAAATCACGGAATTATACAAAAGTGTATAATTCTGTGTTCAAATTAAGTGAAGAGAGGCAGGCAGACAGGTTTTTTTTTTATCATACCGCAACGCGGTGACATGATCCAGGTGTGGAAAATTCTTACTGGAAAAGACAGGGTCGACCAAGCAAAACTATTGCCGTTATCCACTGAGACCAGAACAAGGGGCAATATGTGGAAGCTTGACAAGCAGCAGGGACAACGTAATGTTCGCAAGTACTCGTTCGGACTAAGAGTGGTAAATGACTGGAATTCATTACCGGACGAGGTCGTGTGTGCCAAAGACATCAACACGTTCAAGAACAAGTTGGATTGTTGGTGGAGAAATCGCCAGTATGTCACACGCCCAAAGCATGCAAAAAGTAGTTTACCACCAAGAAGAAGTGAGCGGGAGTCACAGGCGTGAGCCTTTTTCCTGAAGAGGATATGTATGTATGTATACATACCTCATCATAGTGAAGCCACGCATGGGACTTGAACCACTATGGGTTAAATGAACGTAGTTCATGCGATTTCTTCCCAAATGAGCGTTTCGGAAACTTAAACTCGTGAGGTTAGTTAGCTACAGACATATTGAAGAAACTCAAAAGTGTGAACGAAACAATATTTCTTACGTTTTCTTCATTTTTCTCGAGTAATAACAATTTTCACATTTTTTAGTCTCATTAAAATATCACACAAACAGTTTAAGATCTAGCCGCTTAAATCGTTACCAATCAATTAGAACCACTATTGATCACCCGCCTGTTACCAATCAATTAGAGCAAGCACTGACCACCCGTCTTCATAGGCCACTCAGCTATAGGGGATTAACAGTTTATTGCCAATTAAAGATAACGATGCTATCGGCGATCGCACCTAACGTTTTGCAATACACGTGTCATAAAGTGGTTACGTAACCGCTGAATCTGGCCTTCGCTGTGCCACTCTAACAGAAATATTTTGGTTTTGACAAATTTACGAGAAAAAAAAAATCGCCGTTGCTTGCCGAATTATTGGGGCGGCGATCGCCGCCCCTGCCGCCCCAGGAGCGGCGCCTCTGTATTGAGTAGTGGCACTATAGGATTTTATGCAGAAATAAAGATCTTAGTTTTTGAAATACTTCCCTCATGTGGAGCTCTAAAGAAGTCTATTACAAATATGTTACGGCTAAATACAGGACAAAAGAAATGTATAAGAGACAATTAGTAGTGACACTATAGGATTTTATGCAGAAATAAAGATCTTAGTTTTTGATATACTCCCCTTATCTAAAGCTCTGATTAAATCTATCATAAATGATACGGCTAAATGCAGCACAAAAGAAATGTAGAAAACTCTAATATTGGTACTTTCTGTGTTACTATTGTTTAGCATAAACACATTCAACCCAAGCGACTAGAATTTAACAAGAGTACCTGTGAAGAGTACCCTTGTCCTATGAAAACAGTGTAGACCCTGATCAGGACTCCTACACTGCTTATAAGTTTGCAAAATATCTTTAAGATGCTAAAGATTTTAGGAAGTGATTTCGGCTAGTAGCCGAAAATCGCCTTCTTGAAATCATCATCTCATCTCATCATCCCTCACAATTCAGTGTATATCTTGTGTGGCAGTGCCGTAAAACCTCAGTGCTGAATTGCCTATGATTTAAGCAGTAAAACAATCCTAGAGATTGCAAAATTCTTTGACTTTGTAATTTCTGCAAAACAGGCTTTACAGTTGATTCATATACAATGCTTATAATACAAACAGCTGTTTATAGGGTAAATAATACTGTTAACAGTAAAACTTACATCAAAGATTTTTTAAACATCAAACAAAACATGCACACAAAATAACATGCAGGTAGTAAGTGATTTGATCTGTTATGATTTCAATGTCACTTTTAACAGTATTTCAGTCATGTGATGATGTCAAACTAATAACAGGTGGAGGAAGACCCCCAGAACCTTTTATGCACTGTTTTAGGCACAAATCCGCAACTGGGTAGAATCATAGACCAAAGCAAGCAAGTAGTAGCTAACTAGTGTACTGTACACCATAATTGTGGTGCAGATATTTCATTCAGGTTGGATCAAGGTGAGAAAATGAGTAACTTAGTATGTCTTCATTCAACATCTACACAGTTTGCACTTTGACCTTATTTTGAGGAGAAAAGCAGGTGGCTCTTAAAGCAGGATGGAAGATAAATCAGAACTTTCTGCTTTGTTTTTATCCTGCTTTAACTCTTTCCTCCCTGAAACTTTAAATGGACAATTCCAGTTTCCATTTTAGTCTAGTCCATTTCTGACTTTTAAGGGTTGTTTTTGTCAATGTTTGGCATTATGACAAACAGTGAAGACCCTGATCAGAGGGCTCCTTTTGGAGCCCTCTGATCTGGGTCTTCACTGTTTGCACAGGACAATTTTACTATTCGCATGTGCATTGTTTGAAAATAACGTCTATATGCGGGACTAGGGTTCAAAGGGTTAAGCTGTCATATATCTTAAACGCTAGCACTGGGTAATGAGGGGGTAGTGGAGGGATTATGTTCTGGTATTTAGATGGTAGACAAACACAATTGGAGGAAAATATTCAAACAGCAAGACTTTAGTTCAAATCTTCTATTTTCAGTTTTCATTCATGCCAAGTCTGATATTCGGTACAAGCCATGCCAGCAACATGAAATAACACCAAACACACTTATCATGCTTTAAAATAAACTCATCACTGTCACAAAACCATGAGTATGTTTCTGCAACACTTTCTGCTAAAGTTCATATATATAGACAACATCAGGTTAAAAGAATACAACTTGTTTGAACCTCTGACCATAGAGTGAAGTATACTGTTCATTTACAAACAGTGTACCAGTGACAAGTGCACATATCCTATGCAAATCAGAGGGCTCCTGTGGGAATTAATTCCTCAACTGAAGAAAACAATTCCAATTTATAGTCATGAACATATAACCCTATCAGATGGTAGCTTAAAGCAGGCTGAAAGTAAAGCAGAATGCACTTTCAGGTGCATTCTGCTTTACTTTCAACCAGCTTTAAGTGGTCACTTGTTGTCAAAACTAGAAAATGGGCTTTGGTTAAGAAAAAATCTGTATGCGGATAAGGACCAGTTTAACAATTTAATATCCATATAACAATTAAATGCAAAAGGAGCTTTCTGCATAGTCTCATCAATGAACCACTGTAATGGCATCCTTATTTGTGACAGAATGAAGGACTATGGATTATCTACCTGTACAAATGTGGACTATACTTCCTGCATTATATTTGTTATGCAGCATGCAGTCACCTGCCTTTAGTGACCAGAGCTCCAGATAAGAGGAGAATTTCAAAAACTTAAATCTTTATTTCTACATTAAACTTCATGGTGTTACTACTCATTAGAATCACCTCTTTTAGACGATTCTAATGAGTAGTTACATCACAAGATTTAGTGCTGAAATGAGTGAGAAAATGTAGAATCTGTTCAGATTACCTGTTTAGAGACCCTTGAATGGCAACATACTAAACACCAGTTTTGACTGTATTTATGCCCTATAGGTGATGAAACATTTCGTTTCAACATGAGGCACCCCCTCTGCACAAACTACATCCCTGTGGCTATGAGCCAGATCTATTTGATTGGCACAAAGCTCTGTTCTTCCGACTTAACTTGCTTCTCTTATCTTCTGGTTCATTCAGACATCGTATTTTTCTCTCACACAGTCACTATCTTGGCCGTTTGACAAAACTGCAGAGAGAGGTAGTCTACTTAGCTCTTTGCATGCTGGGTAATTTTTTTGGTCTGCAACAATTGTCGTCTGCTTTTGTTCTAAAATTAGAAATTTTCAAAACTTCTTTTAAATTCAGGGTCAGAATGGCTAACAGTTTGGATCCTAATGAGAGGCCGCGTTACACTGCGTCTCATTTGGATCCAAACTGTTTGCTAGAGGAGAAGAACTTAATAAGCTTTAGCTTTCGTTCTAATCCTATAATAGATATGTTGTATATAATATTGTATGTATATTGTACATTTTCTGAAATAAAATATGTTTAAACTAAACTGTTTGCTAAGGTTTAATAATTACTGTGGCTGCTATATCCGCCGCTAGCGTGCAAAGAGTTAACCCACTTATGGTACCCGATGAACTCTAAGTTTTCTAAGTAATTACCAGTTTACATCCACTCTTGTGAGGATATCTCATTACTGTTTTAAAATATGACAAATAGTGCAGACCAATTTCAGAGGGCTCCTTCACGGGCCAAGATTCACCGTTTGCAAAGGATGCACTGCACTGTAAGAGATACAAAGCTTCGTACACCAAATGTACATCGCCTCAGCTAAATCATGAATAAAGTGTTCAGTTTTTCATTTAAGTTTCTTTATAGTGATGAACAGTTTGGATCCTGGTCGAGCCCTGCAATTCGTTTGACCTGATCTGGATCTAAACTGCTTGCAAATGTCTTCAATGCTAGCCTTAACTCTTTCCCCCCTAAAACTTTAAATGGACTATTCCAGTTTCCATTTTAGTCTAGTCTGTTTCTGACTTTTAAGGGTTGTTTTTGTCAATGTTTGGCATTATGACAAACAGTGAAGACCCTGATCAGAGGGCTCCTTTTGGAGCCCTCTGATTTGGGTCTTCACTGTTTGCACAGGACAAGTGTACTATTCACATGTACACTGTTTGAAAAGGATGCCTATATGCCGGACTAGGGTTCAAAGGGTTAAGCTAGAGCTTTAAGACACTTTTCCCATCTGCATAATAGCAAAAATAATATCAGTGCAGGAAACAGTTTAGGACCCATTTCAATCCTTGTTTGTTTGTTTTGTTTGTTAACGTCCGTTTCTGCCATCTATGGGCTAATTGGACCCCACAAAGAGAGGGGAGCTGATACAGAGAACCCGGACGAGATGCCCTCTTATTATCGAAAGAGTTCTCTGGTTCTTTTAGATGCCAAGTGTAAAGCACTCATACATCGGACCTCTGTTCATAAAGTCTCCTCCGAAGGACTTGGTCCGGCGGGGGATTAAACTCGCAACCCCTGACCTAGTTAGGTTAGCAGGTGCTTTACCCCTCGACTACGTCAGCCGGTATTCAATCCTGTGTTTTATCGCACCTCAGGTCAGGATTTCAACTATTGTCATAGGCCTTCAATAGTAACTGTGCCTATATCGTCTTATACACACCTAGGAGATTCTATGCAGTGTTTTTACTAGTTCTAACCTGGGGAAATCCTTGCAATTAGCTATAGAATCTGGGAAAATGTACACTGAAATCTGTGTTCAGCAAAAGCTGTACTTTTTTACTCTAAACATCTGAACTACAGTAAAACCTCTCTAAAACAATCATTTGAAAAGAAAGAAGACACAAACTTAACCCTTTAACCAATAACCCGTTTATAACAATAAATACAGGTGGTCACTTAAAGCAGGTTGAAAGTAAAGCAGAATGTGCCTTAAGGCACATTCTGCTTTACTTTCAGCCTGCTTTAAACTACCATATACTAGGCTATATAAAAATATTTGTTATGGTAATTGTCCATGAGGGTATAAACTTGAACTATTTTATTCAGCTGAGGAATAAATTAAATATGCTTAAAGTCGCTTCTATGGGGTAAAGGGTTAATGCAGGATAAAAGTATGACAGACTCTGTGCTACTTTTATCCTGCATTAAGCTGTCACCTTAACCCTTTCCCCAATAGAAGCGCATTAAGTTTATTCCTTCACTGAAGAAATAATTCCAATTTATACAGCCATAAATATGTATCATACAAAATATTTTCTATATTCTAGCAGATGATAGCTTAAAGCAGGCTGAAAGTAAAGCAGAATGCGCTTAAGGCGCATTCTGCTTTACTTTCAGCCTGCTTTAAGTGGACACCTATATTCAATACTAGAGACATGCTATGTGGGAAAGGGTTAAAGGTAGAAAACATTGCTTTATAAGAATATGGTTTAGAGAGGCGGCGACAGGGTTCACTGTTTTCCATATCGGCACCTAGCTGTTCTCACTGCTAGTGTTTAACCCATTACTCAATAGAAATACACTAATTTCTATGCCCTTAACCCATAACCCCATAGCCTGTTTCTAGTTTTGAAGATGGGTGATCACTTAACCCTTTGAACCCTAGTCCCGAAAATAGGCGTCATTTTCAAACAGTATACATTTGAGTTTTACAATTGTCCTGTGCAAACAGTGAAGACCCAGATCAGAGGGCTCCGAAAGGAGCCTTCTGATCAGGGTCTTCACTGTTTGTCATTATGCCAAACATTGACAAAAACAACCCTTAAAAGTCAGAAATGGACTTGACTAAAATGGAAATTGGAATTTTCGATTTAAAGTTTCATGGAGGAAAGAGTTAATGCAGGTTGAAAGTAAAGCAGAATGCACCTTAAGATACAGACTTGACAGACATGGGTTAAACAATTGACTTTTTGACTTTTTTTAGGCAAATGCAGAAATTATAGTAACATAAATTTATTATATAGAGTCTGATCAGGATTCAAACTGTTTGAACTCAGAGAGGTTAACCTGATAGCCCCTTTCTAGTTTTGAAGACAGTTGATCACTTAAAGCAGATTTAAAGTAAAGCAAAATTATGAAAATGTGCACATTCTGCTGTACTTTCAACCTGCTTTAAGCTACCATCTGCTAGGATAAAAATAATATTTCTTCTGGTGCATATTCATGACTTGGTAAAATGAGGAATAAATTAAAGGTGTACACATGTATATCTATGGGGTAATGGGTTAATCTGGATCATTCTGTCGGGCAAACCAAGGCTCTTTTATAATAAGCACTGACGATGTCACAGAAGGGAAATGGATGAAATAAGCATGTAGTGGGTTCACCAGACAAGCGATCTAATCTTTTGAGCACTTTATGCCGATGAGACTAGGAGACAGATCAATACTATACTACTAGAGATCAAAACACCCAGTCTGCAGTCAACTCCACATACAGTGGAGAATCTGTTATTCTTTCCCGTTTAAACGCAAACGCAAAGCACTAAAACGTAGAAAAGAACAACTTTTGGACAATTCTGATAATTCTTGTTTATCTTGGTGGCAAACAGTTTGGAGCCTGATCAAACGCCGGCGTCTGATCTGGCTCCAAACTGTTTGCACTGCAAATAATAGTTTTAGCGTAAACGCGTTTATTGGGAAAGAATAACAGATTCTCCACTGTACATGTAGAGGTCCCCCCCCCCCCCCCCCGCATGTTTATTCCTTAGAAAATCTGCACCATGACTCATCCATTTCAGTAAACCCTGTCCCCTACACTGTACAGGGCTCAATAAAAGGGAAGCTTAGTCTTTCCAAAAAATTAAAATCTTTTGTAAATTCTGCATTAAACTCTATGGTGTCACTACTTATTAGAATCGTTTTGATGTTGGACTTGTTCAGTTCAGTTTACTCTTCCATTTCATTAAACTCTGTCCCCTATACTGTACAGGGCTCCATATAAGGGAAATATTAAAAAAAAAAACTAAAATTATTATTTCTGAATTAAACCCTATGATGTCACTACTCATTAGAATCGTCTCTTCGAGAAGATTCTAATGAGTAGCGACGCCATAGGATTTGGTGTTGAAATGAGTGAGAAAATGTTGGCTTTGTTCAGTTCAGTTGATTCCCTCTTATCTGGAGCCCTGCCTTACAGCCACAAACTTGCATGGATTTAATACTGGAGGTTGGTTAATCCATTACCACTTAAAAACACCTGTACACCTCGAACTATTTCTACAATATGAAAAGCAGTCCCCACCTAGGAAGTGATAAACATAAAACAGAAGGCATTTCCAGTTTATTTCAAGATACACACACCCCTATTTCTATATTGAGACAGATGTTTGTTTAAAACTGATGAAAGTAAAGCAGAATGCGCCTTAACCCGTTACCCCATAGCCTGATTTTAGTTTTGAAAATAGGTCACCACTTAAAGCAAGTTGAAAGTAAAGCAGAATGTGGCCTATAAGGCACATTCTGCTTTACTTTCAGCCTGCTTTAAGCTATCATCTGCTAGGATATAGAATATAGTTCTGATCACACATATTCTTAAATGTATGAATTGGAACAATTTTCCTCAATAAAATAATAAATTAAAGGCATAAAAAGGTGTTTTTATGGGGTAAGTGGTTAAGTCACATGTTTAGTTTCTTTAAGCCTGCTTGAAAAAGCTACCTATTCTGCTAGGGTATAAGAAAATATTTATAATGGTGCACAATCACCGGCGGTAGTGGCCCAATGGTTAACACCTTGGACTACGGTACCAGGGGTCGTGAGTTCGATCCCCCGACGGACCAGCGGTCTGACTAGGGGATTTTTCTGAATCCCCGATGATGTACAGGAATGTTCTTGAGCAAGACATGTACCGCGAATTGCTCCTCTCCACCCAAGGGTTAAAATGGGTACCTGTGAGTCGGTACTGCGGCTGCATTTGACTGCGCCATATGTTAGCAGTGCTCATAGGCAAGATGGCTCGATGATCAGGGGAGTATATGTACAGTCGGCTGAGCGGTCATTCGGACAAAGACTTTAACTTGGTATATTATTTATATTTATTATTACAATCATTCATTACTGTATAAAAATGGAATTATTTTCTTCAGTGAAGGAATGAATTAAATGCGTAAAAAAAGCATCTTTATGTAGTAAATTTTAAGGTTAACTCTTTGAACCCTAGTCCCGCATATAGGCGTCATTTTCAAACATGTACATGTGAATAGTATACATGTCATATGCAAACAGTGAAGACCCAGATCAGAGGGCTCCGAAAGGAGCCCTCTGATCAGGGTCTTCACTGTTTGTCACAAGGCTAAACATTGACAAAAACAACCCTTAAAAGTCAGAAATGGACTAGACTAAAATGGAAACTGGAATTTTCCATTTTAAGTTTCAGGGAGGAAAGAGTTAAACACAAATCAGTGAATTCCTCTCTCTTACAATGGAAGAAAGGATTAACCCATTACCCCATAGCCAGTTTCTCGTTTTGAAGACAAATGACCACTTAAAGCAGGTTGAAAGTAAAGCAGAATATGCCTTAAGGCGCATTCTGCTTTACTTTCAGCCTGCATTAAGTTATTATCTGCTAGAATATAGAAACTATTTCTAATGATTCTTATTTGTAACAGTATAAATTTTGAACTGTTTACGTCTGTAGAGGAATATTTTAAAGGCGTAAAAAGGCGTATTCATGGGGTAATTGGTTAAATGGATGTACAAAGCAAACCTACTGAATCTTCTGCAAGTTTGCAAGGTTTTTGTTATGTTTATCTTTTGGTTTCTGGCATATTCAGGTATTTATAAACAAACCGCCTAATGTAATAACTACATACAAAATCCAGCTGATATGTGAAGATCGATAGAAGCAGAACTCATCCAAATGCTTTACTTCCTGTTTATGGAGTAGGTGTGCCTTCCTATAATTACATTTTATTGTTTATGACTGTCTGTCATTATGTAGAGTACTCATATGGGTTTTTTTCGGCGGAGCTGTCTGTTATCTATTTAGTCACACATTTCTATTTAGACAAACATTTGAACCAATCATATTTGATCAGAAATTTAGAATTAAGAGCACCTGTTGAAACTGACTTGTCTGATTGGATAGTAGCCAGGGCTCCAGATAAGAGAATTATTTCAAAACTTCAAAACTTTATTTGTGCATTAAACCCTATGGTGTCCAACTCATATGAATTGTCTCTTCGAGACGATAAAAATGAGTGGTAACACCATAGGGTTTGGTGCTGAAATGAGTGAGAAAATGTTAGATTTGTTCAATTTACTCCCCTCTTACCTGGAGCCCTGAAACAGTAGCCTAGCTGTTTATGCACTGATGTGAGTGTAAAATTAGACACAGCCAGTGTGTAATACTGAGCTTCTATTTTAAGATATGCTAGCAGAATCTGATGTGTATTTGTAGATAGACAGTGGCAGCTAGGTATTTTGTTTAATAATGGTTTACTTCCAATTTATTTTAATTGTTAACTATTAATTTTGTACAAATTAACCATACATTGAAAGCAATATAATAAATGGCCTCAAGTGAGTTAAACACAATTGTGTTGTTTCATCATTTATTTACAAGAGTGAGGTGTTATAGACCTTGTAAAGCAGGGCAGACTGTTCTGTATGGGCCTGCACAGTTTATCTAGTTATAGTTTGTTTCAAGAAACTCCCCATGAATGAAGTTTGATATACAGAACAATATAATTTAATCTGAGGATCTCCTACCAGTAGCTAGGATATGTTTTGCATTTCTGTACATTTATAGTTTTTTAGTCAGAGTTATGCTATATCGTTGAATGTGTATTTTTTGCTTTTCAATCCAAGATATTACAATTCTTTGAAAACCTCCAATTTCGTACAATTTTGCACACCCATCAACAGCATGAATTTCACCAACCATTCCGCCGAATATCTTTTTTAAAGATATTTCTTGTTTACTCTAATCTGTCAAGAATCTGGTTAGAACAGTTTTTGTAGACAGTGTTCCCTCTCTACAACGACAACAAAAGGAAGACACATATTTTGTGGGAGTTGTTATAGGGAGTGAAAATTAAGACTTGACATACATTTGCAAACAGCTTAACCCATTACCCCTTAGCCTGTTTCTAGTTTTGAAAATAGGTGAACACTTAAAGCAGGTTGAAAGTAAAGCAGAATGTGCCTTAAGGCACATTCTGCTTTACTTTCAGCCTGCTTTAAGCTACCATCTGCTAGAATATGGAAACTATTTCTTATAATACAAATTCATGACTGTATAAATTGGCATTATTTTCTTCAGTGGAGGAGTATATTAAAGGTGTCAAAAGGCGTGTTTATGGGGTAATGGGTTAAATCCAGATCAGACGCAGCGTAAAGATATTTTCTATATCCCAGTAGATACCCGTACGAAAAATCCAGGCGGAATCCGCCCGGAAATGAGGCGGAATTGGGGCGGAAATGGCCGATTCCGGGCGGACTTGGGGCGGAAACCTAAATTCCGCCTCAAGTCGGTCAGTTTTACGGGCGGAATTTTGAGAAGATTCCGGGCGGAATTTAAAATCCAGGCGGAATTTTGTACTTTGACATTTTTCAGAGGCGGAATTTCTCACTTAGACTAGCATCTCGAGGCGGAAAATGAGAAAACATTGGAAATTGAGGCGGAATTTTTTACTTAGACTATTTCAATAAGGCGGAATTTCGGACTTAGTTAAAATTCTGCCTGAATGAGGCGGAATTTCATACTTAGACTATTGCAACAAGGCGGAATTTTGGACTGTGAATTTTGAAAAAATGTTTAAGTCCAAAACGTGAAAAAAGTTTTAAAAAATTGTATCTTTTTAATTATTTAATAAAATCAGGGTGTTCATGGATTCAAAATTATCGCCATAAAACAAAGAAGTCATATATGTACAAATGAGGAAAGTCTTTTGGTCAAATATAACAAAGGGGAATAACTCCGAAAATATTAATGTCTAGTCAGAGTTATGGACCCTGCACTTAATCTCTCCAAGCTAGCTATTTCCATATTTTATTCCACTAGCATCAGTTAAACTGGAGTAAATATCTTAAAGACAATAAAGAAAATAACCCCCCCCCCCCACCCCCTCTCTCTCTCTCTCGGAATCAGTTGTGTGAATTTACTTTCAATTCAGAACTGCAGTTTCATTTAGGCAAGATTTTTAAAGTTGTTTCAATTGGTTGCCATGGCAACCACAGTGTCAACTGATAGACCTATATTTGAAGAAATCTGATACAGATTCACCCATTTGTATGAAATTATTTTTAAATTGAGTCAGTGGTTTCAGAAAAGAAGAATTTTAAAGTTTCCACTATATTATAGCCAAATAAAGGAAATACGAGTGCCCCACCCACTGCTGTTTTTTTTTTAATCTTGGAAAATTATTTTAAGAAATAGCCATTTAACTTTAAGGAAAGAACAATTTTAAATTCTCTTCAACGTTTTCCGTAGTTTTCATATGCACATAATATCATTTCAGAGATAATTCACGTTTATTCTCTGTTTCTAGCAGAAAGAATAACACCTTATTTACGTGAAAGGCCGAAACTCAATGGGGTCGAAGTTTCTCCGTGCGCTCCGTTCCGCGCATGCGCTAGCTGTTGGTCTCGAAATTTGAAAGGAAGAGCCATAATTTGTAACGACGATACATGAATGTCCCTGTGTTTTTACCAAGAAATCACACCTTGTATGGCTCATACACGCTGTCGCGGACAATGTGTGTTGTGATTAAAGGTAAATTGTGTATTTAAACTTGTATGTTCGTGTATAAATTATAATTCAGATGTTATCGAACGCTGCCTGGGTGTTTGTTTTTGTCAGTTGATCCTACTAGGATATTGTAAGATTTAATGCAGATATTTACATGTATTTAGATTTGTTTCAGTAGATAGGTGTTCAAGTCGAAGCTGCAAATATTTATTTACCTAATTCCATTATTTGAAATGCAATTGATAGGCAGATTCAGGTGAATACAATCTCCTATGCTGAAAACGTAGCGGTTCAATTCGTCCCAAGTCAAATCGTAACTGGTTTAATTCGGCCTACACACTATAGAATAGTGATTGCAGTGTATAGTTAGATAGAGAAAATCGTTTCAACATTTTGTAATTAAGTTGTCCCGTATTTGATTGTTTTTCTTAGATTTAAATACATTCTTTCAGTTTAAACAAGTTAATTAGAGTTTAATGTGTGGTAAACAAGTTATTTAGAAATTAGATGTGATTTTATCAAAGCATATGTCTCTATTTCAGATTCCATGAGTCAACCAATAGAATAGTTACAACACTGTTGAAACATCTTATTTAAAGATCCAATTGGACCAGAGATGTTGAGGTGGCTTAACAGCTGTGTTACCATTTCACAAGGTAAAGACTGCCGAAATATTAAATAAGAGTACTTCTATTTTAGATGATCAACACTGACACGGTCTGTGTACATAGCTCAGTGGTAGAGCGTCCCGTTCTAGTGCAGGAGGTTGCGGGTTCAATCCCAGGCCGGGGCAAACCAAAGACTTAAAAATTAGTAGTTTTTAATGAAGTTCCCTCCTCGCTCAGGGTTTCGGGTTACATGTAGCATATAGTAACAACTGGTTTCGTCGGTGTCAGGATAAAGTGACCGGCACAGTGCACATATTCCTGAATCTACGACATATCGTGATAATTTACTTTGGTAAGAACCCGAAAAGAATGTGTATTTGAAATATCAATAATTCTTACAAACAAAGGTCTAAGGAAATATCTCTACTCACTGAGTCACTGTTCGCCCAGACCCGGTCGGCTTTTTTTTTTTTAGCTCACCTCGGGCACGAAGTGCCAAGGTGAGCTATTGTGATCGCCCTGTGTCCGTCGTCCGTCCGTCGTCAAACTTTTTCTTCAAAGATCTTCTTGAAAACCACTGTGCCAATTTCATCAAAACTTCATAGGATTGTTCCTTGTAAGGTACTCTCTCAGATTTCTTCAAATATTGGTCATCCAATTGAAATTGTGGTTGCCATGGCAACCAATTGAAAAAACTTTTAAAAATCTTCTCGTCAAAAACTACAGGTCCGAATTGTAAATAATTTTACCCAAATGTGCCATTGGTGACCCTCTATCAGATTTCTTAAAATAATTTTCCTATCTTAAAAAACATGGCCGCTAGTGGGTGGGGCAGATTTTCCTTATATTGATATATAGAGAAAACTTTAAAAATCTTCTTTTCAAAAACTACTGGTCCGATTTGTCAGTAATTTTATGCAAATGAACCATGGGTGACCCTCTTCCAGATTTCTTAAAATTATTTTGATATCTAAAAAAAACATGGCCTCCAGTGGGTGGGGCAGATTTTCCTTATGTTACTGTATAGTAAAAACTTTAAAAATCTTCTCCTCTGAAACTACTGGTGCAAATTCAAAATAATTTTACACAAATGGTCAATTGATGACTCTCTACCAGATTTCTAAAAATCATTTTGTTATCTTAAAAACACATGGCTGCCAGTGGGTAGGGCACGTTTTCCTTATGTTACTGTATAGTAAAACTTTAAAAATCTTCTTCTCTGAAACTACTGTTGCAAATTCAAAATAATTTTACACAAATGGTAAATTGATGACCCTCTACCAGATTTCTTAAAATCATTTTGTTATCTTAAAAAGCATGGCCGCCAGTTGGTGGGGCAAGTTTTCCTTATATTTCTGTATAGAAAAACTTTCAAAAACAATTTCTCTGAAACGATTGGTCTGATTTAAGAATAATTTTACACAAATAATGATTCATGGGTGACCCTTTGCCAGTTTTTTACAAATTTTTTTACTAGCTCAAACAACATGGCCACCAGTGGGTGGGGTGAATAAGTGAAAACGTAATAATTACTGGTCCATTTACATGACCGTAATCATGGGTACCAGGTGAGCGATTTAGGGCCGCATGCAGCACTTGTTTTATGAAAAAGGCGTGTGAATCGATCAGCTTTTTTGTGATAAAGACGTGAAACGTCGAAAGATGAAGTTAATAACCGAGTCTGCTGAGAAGATACTGTTATAATGTCGACAACGTGCGAGAAATGCATGTTACGCGTTTTTCGTAGTTAGAGAGTCGATTTCCGTGTTTGATGTTTCGGACCATGTCAATTTTGTAACTATCCGAATTCAAAGTTGCCAAAAAAATATTTGACACATTGATTCTTTATATATTATTTATTTAATCACCACTGAACACAATTTCTTTAGTGTGTTTTTTTAACACTAATACACTAGAATTCCACATTGTTTTGGCAATTTTGAATCTATGATATATTATATAATGATAATTCAAATGAGTATTCCCCCCACCATTCCCTCAGAGTTACGAGAGTACCCATTAAAATACTTATTGAATTTGCAAAGGACTATATTGTAAAATAGTTCTTTGAAGTGCAAAAACTCACAACTTTTTCACTTCAAGGACATCTCTGAAAGAACATTGAATTTGAATTAAAATTCCATGGACCCGTCCCTACAGTGAGTATAATTCTGGTTACTAATTAATTCATCACTAATTTAGATAAATTTTATTTTTCAGAAACTATGTAAATGATGGAGTCGGGACAGAAAATGAAGGGAAAACCCCATGATGTTGTTGAACTTTAATGTTGGATGGTTGTCTTGTGTGGTACAACACAGTCAGTGATGCTTTACAGCGGCGGGAGCCAGTCATCCATAATAATTAATATGTGACCAAATCATCAAATGGTAAGGATTAGAACTCCAGATCAAAGCGTACCATTTTTTATCGAAGCGCACCACATATACTAGATATATCACGAAAATATTCAATTGTGTATTAGGTGTATTTGATGTTTGAATGATTTCAATAATATGACAAGCTTCCTAAAATAACAAGGTTAGCAGATTTAACAGGGGTCGTTTGTGATTTTGATATTGTTGCCGATAATTTTCCGTAGCGGTTCGAAAAACTTCATTTGGACAATCTAAAACCTCTTTTATCGCCGCGGCATTCGATGGTTTGCAGCTTCATTTTGTTTTTTTCGGAGTCTTACTGGGCGCTCATTGTTTTATGAATTATGCCGATAACCAGAAGCTAAAATATATCACGCGGAACGCCTCCTGTTTTATCGTTGGGGTGCACCAAAATGCAATTAGTTAATTTTGTCACCAGTTTTCGCGAATTTAATATACTGGCGTATCTATCAAATGCAGCGTAAAAGTTAACTTTTATTTAACGCAATCTAAACAAAATTAAAAGATTGAACAGGAAGTTCGGTTTTAATCCGATTTAATGATAAAACAAGTAGCTTACTGAAGTTAATGATTTAAGATTAAGGACCCCTAATGAGATCAGACCACAATTGGTAGTCTAATTTCTATGTCGATCAGCCATTCTTGTCAACTGCCAAAGTGTTTCGAACCATGCATGTTTTAGCACAGTTCAGAACAGGTCGGCAGTTGATGAGAATGGCTGATCGCTCTCTGTAGAGTTCCAATATTGACCGAAATTTGCACGATCTCATTAGGGGTACTCAACCTTAAGATCCATTTAAAAATTAATTCAGACTCAATTTTTTTGTAATAAATATTTGAAGTCATATTTTAAATTTAGTGTCTCCTGATTGTCTTTTAGATTATGTCAACACTTGATGTGGGAAAATATTGGCCAAGTTTTTACCAACAAGGCAGTGAATGAATGATGGATGGTGACATGGAGATCATCTTATGCTAGGAAACAAGTTACAACTTAAACCTTAGACATTTGATATGGATGTGTCATTAGAACTAGACTTATCCTGATCCTAGAATGGATTTGTTTAGGTAATTCTGTAGGCCAAATTGAACATTACCTGTGCCATATTTGTTTAACCCTTTCCCTCATAGAAGCACCTTTTAGTGCATTTAGTTTATTCCTCCGCTGAAGACAATAGTTCCAATTTATAGTCATGAATATGTATCATAAGGAATATTTTCTATATTCAAGCAGGTGGTAGCTTAAAGCAGGCTGAAAGTGAAGCAGAATGCACCTTAAGGTGCATTCTGATTTACTTTCAACCTGCTTTAAGTATAGTCACTTATTTTCAAAAAGGGTAAACTCTATCAACACAATTGACCTGTTTAAAATATACTAGTTACATAATTTGCAAACAGTGTAAACCCATTCCAGAGGGCTATTCTGATCAGGGTCTACACTGTTTGTTTGTGTAGAGCAGTATTGATAAACTACCCAGAATTCCAAGTAGACATTGGTTCATATTTTTGTAACTAAAAGGATCTACAAGAGAACCTAATAACACACAAGAGTTACTTAGTGTTGAAAGAGTTAAACGAGCTAAAGTGTTTATGTCAAAGATAGAAATTTTCTGTTTGATAATCTGTAACCCATCAAATTTATATGAGGTTTTTAATAAGAAAATAGAATTCAAAGACAATGACTTGATAAATATCTCTGTAAATAATAAGTGTATAAATATTTGATTATACAATTGTACATTAGTTAAGACAGATTAAATATTTCCCTCATAGACACTTTTTTATGGCATTAACAAACTGAGAAGACCAAGATTTGACTGTTCCTGATCCATGTTTGCTCTGTTTGTTTATCAAATTTTGCAGGTGTTATCCTGCTCTTTTTACTTGGATAAGAAATTCCCATTCCAAGTTCAAACTATGTATATTTCTGTCAAGTACTAATTTGATTATAATTGGAGCATGACATTTTAACCATTACTCCATAGTTTGTTTCAACTTTTGAAGACAAGTGACCACTTAAAGCAGGTTGAAAGTAAAGTAGAATGCACTTTAAGACACATTCAGCTTTAGTTAATTTCAACCTGCTTTAAGCTACCATCTGCTAGGATATAGGAAAAACGGAACTTTGGGGTCATAAGTTAAAGATGTATTTATGGGGTTATGTAGGTTAAAGCAGGTTGAAAGTAAAGCAGAATGCACTGTAAGGTGCATTGTTTTGATTTCAGGCTACCATCTGCTAGGATAAAGAAAATATTTCTTATGAAGCACATTCATGTCTGTATAAACTATTTTCTTCAGCAGACTAATACATTAAAGGTGTAAAAGGGCATATTTATGGTTGAATGGGTTAAAGAAATAGTGCTGTTGGGGAACGATTTCAGGTTTGTTCTTGGAGATATTTTATCATACGAGACACATTATAAGACATTTGGTTTCTAGGACAGCATCAAGGTGTGTGATTATGTAAGTTAAATTGATTAATATGTTACTTTTTTAATTAAAAGTTTAATGATATGCACTTTTTTGGTTGTTTATCTATTTTCAGTAGCTCTTGGAGTTTCTTTTTCGCAATCCTTGATGGAAGTTGTGATGCACATGCCTAATTTGACTGCAAAATTAAAAGAGGATGTTCTAAAGTCAAATTCTACCCAAAATAGATTTTGCAAAGCTTCTACCCTGAATATTCCCCTTCCTTTATTTACTTATTCTGCATCAAAATTTCAGCCCCAAAGAAAATTCCGCTTCATTTGCATATCCTAATTCCGCCTGAAGATTTTCCGCCTCATTTACATATTTCGCCCCAAATTCCGCCCCGTTTCCGCCTGGAATCCGCCCGGAATATATTCCGCCTCATTTGCATATCCTAATTCCGCCTGGAAGATTTTCCGCCTCATTTACATATTTCGCCCCAAATTCCGCCCGGAATTTTTTCCGCCTGAAATTTTTTCCGTCCGTAAAATGTGCCTCATTTACATATTCCGCCCCGAATTCCGCCCCGTTTCCGCCTGGAATCCGCCCGGAATTTATTCTTTATTTCATATAAGTGGAAACAGGCGGAAATGCAGGCGGAATAGGATGTGAGATTCCGCCCCAATTCCGGGCGGAACATTTCGTACAGGCAGGTAGAAACAATTTCTTATGGACATATTCATGACTATTAATTGGAACAATTGTCTTCAGTGGAGAAAACAATTAGAGGCATAAAAGGGGTATCTATGGGGTAATGGGTTAGATAAAGACTCATCCAATAATTTTCCAGCAACATGAAAGGTGGAGGTTTAAGCAGGTAAAAGCAAAGCAGATTGCACCTTAAAATGGGAACCTATTTTCTATACTTGCAACAGACTATGGGGTAATGGGTTAAACTATGAATATCAAAGTTGAGTTTTGATCCTGATAAGATGCCAAATGATTCAGCATCTGATTTAGATCTAGACTAAACTGAAATCTGAAGTCTTAGCTGAAGTAGGAAATAAAATGAAATAATCGTATCATCACTATCTTTAAGTATCACTTAAAACTTGAGATCCCCCTAGAAAATCTACAAAATGTCAAAGAAAGAAAAAAAAAAATTACTCTTCAATCTCAACCTGCTACCTGTTGCCTATATTTCTAGTTTCTATTGCAGATTACGACTTATAAATAGTCTACTTTATGCATTTAATTTACTCCCCAATAGATGGAAATAGTTCCAATTTATATACATTGTAGTCTTGATTATGCAGCAGAAAAAAGATTTTCTACATCCTAGAAATTGAACATGTAGTTTATGCAATTCATGATTGTAGAAACTAGAACTACAGCGCTCCCTCTCTACAACGACATCCAATGGGAGACAACAATTGTGTGCGTTGTTCGGAGGGAGTCGTTATAGAGAGGGGAATAGGATTACAATTGAAGACAGCTTGAATCCAACGCGGCGTCTGATCTGGATTCAAGCTGTTTGTCACTCGTAACTAAGGTTTGTTATGTCAAAATGCATAATATGTAATTTTGAGAAAAACAGCAGACGGCAACTTTAAGCAGAAGATATTGCAGACGTAAAAAGGTTTGACATAATTTCTTGTTTCGGGATCAGCGGCAAGCATCGTTGTGACGAGGGAATCGTTGTTTGGAGGGCCGTTGTAGAGCGGGAGCGCTTTATTGTTTTCTATGGAAAATTCAAATACACTAACACATTAAAAGGGACATAATGGGATATTGGGTAACCCTGGGCCTGGAGCACTTGACTGACTAAACTTCCAATTATTACAACAAAGCTACCTTCACAACAACCATTGGTCAAATCACGACGACTAAAAAGATACAACATCTCTGGACATCTATTTTACCTTCCTCCGGCATACTTTGGTGGGAAGGTCCTGCCTCAGTGGATTTTATCATACATTTTGGGCTGCCAGTAACCTCCCTTGGTTTGTCTTTGCTTATCTCCCTTGTCACACCTGTTGGGGTTATCCCCCTTTGTACTTCCAGACAAGGGCTATTTCTCACTTCAACTGACGCCATATAGGTATATTTTTATCACATATCCAAGTCACCAACAATTATGTCACTATCTTGTCACATTTCCTCACAGTTTGACACAAAGTTTGATACTTTATTTCGGAGGCTACATGGTTTCCAAGCATGAACATAGCACATCCACTGAATTCTATGAAACTGTCAACATTTGGGTAAATTTTCACTCAATTTAGTCTTCCTGTAAGAATAACATGCTGGTCTTGATAATGCACTAAATTGTAACAGTGTCCCCTCCCTACAACAGCCCTCCTTACAATAATACCTGCACTGCATGTTCCCCAAACATAGCAATTATGTCTAATTCTTTAACCCATTGTATGCTGGGTAATATTTGGCAGCCATTTTAAAATGTCGTCTGCAGCAGGTATAACTCAAATATTTGCAAAATATTTTAGCATTTTCTGATAGAGTATCGACTTAGCTGCAAACATTTTTGATCTCAATTCAGGCCCCACAATGTGGGGCCTGATCTGAGATCAAAACTGTTTGCCTAAAGGTACACCTGAAAGTGTATCCCAAATAAAATGGGTTAACTATTGCAATGTTGTCTGTTTAAAATTGTTGTCAGCTGATAAGTCACATACAAGTGGATATTTTGAAAGAAGAAATAATGACGAGTGACAAATAGCTTTAATCCTTATCAGACGCCGCGTTACGCGGTGTCTGATCTGGATTCAAGCTGTTTGCAAATTAAAGCCAAGTTTTAATTTCCCCTCCCTATAACATCTCCCTCTGAACATCATGTGCAATCTGTGTCTCCAAATGATGTTGTTGTAGAGAAGGAGCACTGTATTTACTTTGTAATACAGTGGAGAATCTGTTATTCTTTCCCGTTTAAACGCAAACGTACGCAAACGCAAAGCGCTAAAACGTAGAAAAGAACAACTTTTGGACAATTCTGATAATTCATGTTTATCTTGGTGGCAAACAGTTTGGAGCCTGATCAGACGCCGGGTTTGCACTGCAAATAATAGTTTTAGCATAAACGCGTTTATTGGGAAAGAATAACAGATTCTCCACTGTATCATACAGTGCACCAGAACAAACTACAGTCCAACTTTGATATCTCGAACTCAGTTATGTCGAACATACCCATAGTTAAAAGTTAAAACGTGGCCTAGTCACATTTTAACTTTTAACTACGGGTATGTTCAACTTTAACAGAATATGAAATAATGCTATTAGTGTGTCGACACATCGGTTAGTACGAGTTAAGCGAGTTCGAGATATTGAAGTCTGACTTATGTTACAATTTGATACAGCCTCTCTTGAAATCAAAATGACACAGCACTATAAATCCCTTCCAATTTCAACAAACTTTTGACTCAAAATCAAAACTTTTTCATTAAATCTAGTTAACAGTGCTTAATACTTTACTCAATAGCCTATTTCTTTATCTTCAAAACAGGTGATTACTTACAGCAGATTGAAGTTAAAGCAGAATGCGCCTTAAGGCACATTCTGATTAACTTTCAGCCTGTTTGAAGTAACCACCTGCTAGAATATACAATATATTTCTTATATCGCACATTCATTTCTGTATAAAATGGAATTAAATTTTCAAGTAGAGAAATAAATTCAAGGCGAAAAATGAGTATCCGTGGAGTACTGGGTCAAGGATTAACCCTTAGCCCGCCAAATAAATTGTCGTCTGCTATATTCTTGTCTTCTTCAAGTTTCAAAGTCCTTCAAAGTTGCTCAAAATTGCTGAAAATGTTGTCCGAGTGTCAAACAGCTTGGATCCGGATGAGACGTCGAGTTACTCGGCGTCTAATCCGGATCCAAGCTGTTTGCATATGGAGCTATAATAGTCGTGAGTGGCAGGCTAAGGGTTAAGTTGAGTGGCTGCTAAAGCAGGCTAAAGGTAAAGCAAAATATTCCTCATAGAGTTTTTGCCTCAAATTCAGCCTGCTCGAACTCTTTCAGCACTATGGACCTGTTTGAAATATACCAATTACATTTGCAAACAGTGCAGACCCAGATTAGAGGGCTCCTATAGGAGCCTTCTGATCTACATCTACGCTGTTTGCTTATTCAGATCACTTCTGATCAGTTACTATTAAACTCACAAAAAATCCACATAGGACTGGTTCATATTATTTTCCATATAGCCTCCGGCTTTCGCATGTATTACAATAGCATGTTGTTCCGAACATGTTCCGAGCTAATCGCACGAGAATCAAAATCGAGCACACATGGGAACCTAATAACCCACAATAGTTACTTAGTGTTGAAAAGAGTTCACCTCCACCTGCTGAATATTCATATACTTAAAACTCACAAACTTTTGACATTGCGCGGTTATAATCAGTCCGATATATAACATCTCCGGCAAAAAGAATATAATACATACATGTACATGATGGACCCTCCCATCTTTTGTTCACAAGTTTAAATTCCTCATACAGTAAAACAAAGAAGTCTACGACCACAAGGGTCATCAAACTCAAAGCCAGTATGAAATGCATACCATCATAATCAACTGATGCAGATTAAAAGTTAACTTAATATTTCCTACACCAGCCAAATATGTCTGTACCATTCACTTTATTGGGACCACTCAAGGGCTCCAGATAAGATGGAGTAAACTGAACAAATCCAACATTTTCTCACTCAATTTAGCAGAAAATCCTATGGTGTTACTACTCATTAGAATTGTCTCGAAGAGACGATTCTAATGAGTAGTGACACCATATGGTTTGATGCAAAAATAAACATTTTAATATTTGAAATACTCCCCTTTTCTGGAGCTTATATTAATTTGTTTAATAATGAATAAGTACCCAAATTTCTCAAATATTCCACTTACTCTTTGCACACTAGTGACGGAATCATGATTATCTGCTCAAATAGTTTGGATCCTGCATGATAAGAAACCAAACTGTTAAATTTGACACTCTTAAAAGGTAAATGTGAAACTTCTATTTTGAAACAATGGCAGAAAAACCTACATAAAAGTGCAAAACAGTTTGGATCCAAACCAGATGCCAAGTTACTCAACAACTGATCTGGATCTTAACTGATTGCAAAGGTTCATTTATCTAGTCAACTTTTAACCAAGTACATGTACAATACAGTTTAACCCTTTACCTCATAGAAGCGCCTTTTAGCGCATTCAGTTAAATCCTTCGCTGAAGAAAATACTTCCAATTTATACAGTCATGAATATGTATCATTAGGATTTTTTTTATTCTATCAGGTGGTAGCTTAAAACAGGCTGAAAGTAAAGCAGAATGTGCCTTAAGGCACATTCTGCTTTACTTTCAACCTGCTTTAAGTAGTCACATATTTTCAAATCTAGAAGGAGCCTATTGGGTAAAGGGTTAAACATAAACGTTTAGCAGCATACCCTATTAACCTAAAATCACCAGATTCACACCTTTCACCTCACATTTTTTGTCTGAAACATCTTCATTAAAACCATGTAACACAAGGACCTCATGTGAATAAAACCCTGTAAAGCATTACCAAAATTACCTATAAACCCAGATACTCTGGCACGTACTAAGAATTCCATTATGAAAGTGCTATAAGCTTTCGGCACACGACCAAACTATACTTCCTGCAACGTTTTTTTTACCTCAGTCTTCTGTCAGTACAGAAACAGCCACTTATAATACTTTAACCCTTTCCCCCAATAGAAGCGCCTTTTGGCGCATATACTTTATTCCTCCACTGAAGAAAATAGTTCCAATTTAATCAGTCATGAATATATAGTATAGTTAATATTTTCTATATTCTAGCCCATGGAAGCTTTTAAAAAGCAGGCTGAAAGTAAAGCAGAATGCGCCTTAACCCTTTGAACCCTAATCCAGCATATAGGCGTCCTTTCAACCAGTGTACATGTGAATAGTACACTTGTCCTATGCAAACAGTGAAGACCCAGATCAGAGGGCTCCGAAAGGAGCCCTCTGATCAGGGTCTTCACTGTTTGTCATAATGCCAAACATTGACAAAAACAACCCTTAAAAGTCAGAAATGGACTATACTAAAATGGAAACAGGGATTGTTTATTTAAAGTTTCAGGGAGGAAAGAGTTAAGGCCCATTCTGCTTTACTTTCAACCTGCTTTAAGTAGTCACCTATCTTCAACACTAGAAATAGGCTATGTGGGGTAAAGGGTTAACAGGGTTTCAGATAATGGATTACAGTAAACTGAACAAATCCAAAATTTTCTCACTCATTTTAGCACCAAATCCTATGGTATTGCTACTCATTATAATCGTCTCTTTGAGACGATTCTAACGAGTAGTGACACCATAGGGTTTAAAGCAGAAATTAAGATTACTCCCTTTATCTGGAGCTCTGCTTTAACTTATTCATCCCTGGAACTTCAAATGGACAATTACAGTTCTCAATAAAGTCTAGTCCATTTTGATTTTTTAGGGTGGTACATGTATTTAACAATATATTGCAAAATGACACAGGTGTAGACCCTGATTTGAGGGCTCCTGCATGAGCCCTCTTATCAAGGTCTACCCTGCATAATATGACAAGTGTTCTCTTCACGGGTACACTGTTTGTACAGTAAATGATGAGTATAATAAATCACTATATGTTCGAATGTGTTAACACTATGCTGATTTCAAAACAGACTCTTCTAATTTCTTATAATCGTAAGTGGAAAAGTTTTCATAGATTCTTCAATTGTTTGGTCCAACAATTGTTAAAATGATGGCGAAAAGTGCAGATCCAGATCAGAGGGTTCCTGCCAGGAGCCCTCTGATCTTGGTCTACACTGTTTGCAAATAATGGCTGAACTCATTTCCCAAACAGTAAGTTTTAACACAATTAACTCCCAAAAAACTTAGGACAATACTTAACATACAGTTTGGAACCTGATCAAACAATAACGAAGAACTCTTCATAAAATACAGCAGAAAGAGAAAGGATTCTTTAAAACTTTAAGCAGACGTCATTTTTGAGCTTGAGATATTTATTCAGAGGTCATAAGGGTAAGCAAAGCAATAGTTCAGCTGCTTCCAAGCTTCTCCATATCCAGGGCTTCAGATAAGGGGACTATTTCAAAAACTAACGTCTTTATTTCTGCTTTAAACCCTATGGTGTCACTACTCTTTAGAATCGTCTCAAAGAGACGATTCTAATGAGTAGTAACACCATAGGATTTGGTGTTGAAATAAGTGAGAAAATGTTGGATTTGTTCAGTTTACGCTCTCTTATCTGGAGCCCTGATATCTTTGCCTTGTTAACCCCTTCACTGCCATGACGTCAATTTTAATTATTTGTCCGCTTTTATTTTTCAAATTTGAATTTTTGGTATTTTGACTTTTAAAAGAAATATTGAAATGAGTGGCAAACATTTTGATTCCTGATCAGACGCTGCGTAATGCAGCGTCTGATCAGGATCCAAACTGTTTTCAAATTACCATTGTATTCGGGGTAAGGCAGAGAAGGGGTTAAATTGCTCTTTGCCCTTCCTTATTAAATAATTTTAGAACTCTTGTAAGAAATAGATCATAATATACACAACATGTATGTATACAGAAAAACCTCTCAATTACGAGCACTTTATTGTGGTTTTTATTAGCCTTTTTAGACAAGTGAGTGCTTTAACCCTTTACCCCATAGCCTGTTTCTAGTTTTGAAAATAGGTGACTACTTAAAGCAGGTTAAAAGTGAAGCAGAATGTGCCTTAAGGCACATTCTGCTTTACTTTCAGCCTGCTTTAAGCTACCACCTGCTAGAATAGAGAACATATTCCTTATGGTACATATCCATGACTGCATAAATTGGAACTATTTTCTTCAGCGGAGGAATAAACTGAATGCGCTAAAAGGCGCTTCTATGGGTTAAGCAGAGGGTAGCTCAAAATAGGCTGAAAGTAAAGCAGAATGTGCTTTAATGCACATTCTGCTTTACTATCAACTTAGCTGCTTTAAGTGTTAACATGTCTTCAAAACTAGAAACATTTACAGGGCTCCAGATAAGAGGTAGTTATTGTTTCAACAAATCAAACATTTTATCACTCATTTCAGCACCGAATCCTATGGTGTTACTACTCATTAGAATCGTCTCAAAGAGACGATTCTAATGAGTAGTGACACCATAGGGTTTAATTCAGAAATAAAGATTTTAAGTTTTGAAAAACTGCCCTTATCTGTTGCTCTGATTTAGTTGTGGAGTAAATTTTAAGGGTTACATCAAGTCCACATTGAGCTCACACCAATCCTTGTCTATTTGCTCTAACAATTCAGAGCTCATTCACAAAATCAGCTATTTCAGACACTGTTGGTACATACAAATATATCCTTTTCAAACCAGTAATTTGTGACAGATTAGAAACAGATATACACACAAATGTATCATGGAATCCTCTTCAACTTTGTGACCATTACATTATTCCATCCCAGTTAAGAAATTGGCTTAACTTAACAACATTTCTTTGAAATCATTGTAATCTGAAATTCACAAACTAATTCATTCCGATTTTCATTTCCCAAATACAGTACTATCAAATATGACACAAAGTTTGGTTCCTGATCCAGATCTTGATCTTACATTCGTAACACTTCATAGCATACTCATTACATAGTGTCACATGATCTGCAAACAGTTTTTATTCAGATGATACCTCACATTAATACATGCACGGCCTCTCATCAGGGCCCAAACTATTTGACAATCTGACCCACTTTGAAAAGAACTTACCGGTACTGAAGTATTAAATACTAGAACAGAAGCAGATGACAATTTGTAATAGATGACAAAATTAACGAGTGTTCAAAGTATTTAACTCTTTGCATGCTGGCTTTTTTTTAGTCGAACAATTGTCGTCTGCTACTGTTCTTAAAATAGAATTTTCATAACAAAAATATTCAAAACAGGGTCAGAGTGTCAAACAATTTGGATCCTGATGAGACGCCGCGGTACGCGGCGTCTCATCTGGATCCAAACTGTTTGCAAAGGTTATCATGGTTTCACCGCTAGCTTTCAAATTAAGAGTTTAAAAGTCAACCTATGAAGATTCAGTGTCACACACAAATGGCCTGGACCATCCCAGTCAAACTACCCACTGTACCGAATACACCTTTCTGAGTAAATTGACCATAAACATGCACATTATTTCACCTCTGCTTATACGCTGGTTAAACTATAAATACCACACCAATGCGTCATCCAGGGTACAAAACAACTGGCCTAGCTTATATATACTGCACAATTTTTGTATTCAGCAATTATTCAATAATTAAAGACTTTTTGCACCTTTAATTTATTCCTCAAATGAAGAAAATAGTTGAAAGTTATACAATCATGAATATGCAAATTGCAACATTAAGAAATTGATCCTATCTCCAAGCAGATGGTAGCTTAAAGCAGGTTGAAAATAAAGCAGAATGCACCTTAACCCATTACCCCATAAATACGCTACCATCTGTTAGGAAATAGGAAATATATTTCTTATGTTGCATATACATTAAAAACTGTATAAAATGGAACTATTCATATTTTCTTTGGCGGAGGAATTATTTAAATACATAAAAAAGGTGTATGTAAGGAGTGAATAGTTATATAAGCATTCTTTAATGCAGAAGATTGCCTATTAACCCTTTACCTGATAGCCTATTTCTAGTATTGAAGATAGGTGACCACTTAAAGCAGATTGAAAGTAAAGCAGAATGCGCCATAAGGCGCATTCTGCTTTACTTTCAGTCTGCTTTAAGCCACCATCTGCTAGCATATAGAAAATATTTCCCTTAATACATATTTGTAACTGTATAAATTGGAACTATTTTCTTCAGTGGAAGAATAAATCAAATACGCTAAAAGTCGCTTCTATGGGGTAAAGGGTTAAGTATTTAAAGGAGCTTTCTGCATTATATCTATGTTGTATTGAAACCAGTCATGTATACTACCGTATGTCTTTAGAGATTTTCAAGCTTGTAGTTGAATGGGTACATGGTCCTTTAACCCATTACCCCATTACCATGGCATTTTCTAGTTTTGAAGAAAGATGACCACTTAAAGCAGGTTAAAAGTAAAGCAGAATACGCCTTAAGGTGCATTCTGCTTTACTTTCAGCCTGCTTTAAGCTAATATCTACTAGGGTATAAAAATAACTTCTTATGGTACATATCCATAAATGTAGCAAGTCGAACTATTTTCTTCAGTGGAAGAATAAATAAAAGGTGTAAAAAGGCGTATTTTATGGGGTAATGGGTTAATACAAGAATGACTGTACTGCACAATTGAATAACAGCTACAAATTATGTAATTAAATTGACAGGTATACAAAGTGGAATGAGACAATTGTGGTAAACCATTTTGTAAAGTACACAAGTGACTCCCGAGCCTTTTCAAATTACATGTATTTATGTTCAACTATTTCAATGCTATTATAATCAGAGCTCAAGCTTAAGTTTTTAACCATTTACCCTATAGCCTGTTGCTAGTTTCAAAGACTGGAGAGAACTTAAAGCAGGTTGAAAGTAAAGCAGAATGCTTATATATAACGTTGAGCCTGCTTAAAGCTACCACCTGTTAGAATATAGAAAATACTTCTTTTAGTACATGTTTATGAGTGTAGTAGAAGTTCTATAAATTACTGTTCAGCCTATTTGACCTCTAATTTAAATGATCTTGACCCTAAAATTAAACCTCAGACATGACCTAGCTAACCTGTACTGTGTCCAAGAGCTTCTTGAGTTGAGTACACATGCCAATTTAAGATAAGGCTAAGGTTAAATATTTGGACAGACAAACAAAGAAACAGACAGACAGAGCAAAAACAATATGCTGGACTAAGTGGCTAGGATGCTATCACAATAGATCCTTGTGGTTGTCAACCTGGGTTCCAGATAAGAGGGAGTGAACTTAACATAACCAAACTTTCACCAGTGTTTTCTCGAGAGTGCGTTTTTGGTGCAGAAAATTTACGCTTGGCGCAACCAAATTTGTAACTTGCGCTTTTCTTGACGCAACAATATTTCAGCCCTAAATGTCATCTTTAACCCCGAAGAAATTGCCATCTTATAAACCGAAAGTCGACGACGAGAAGCAGTGATTCTGTTTACTTGTTGCTGTTATTCTGCACATGCGTGAGCACTTTGCTGGCCTCAATTCCGGTAGTCTGGTTCCCTGTCTTCATCACATTCGGGGACCTGACTAAAATTACGGTGCAATTTCCCGTTCAAGTTACGTATATCGGTACGGCTTCGACGATTTCAAACCAATGAATAGTTATCTAGTAAACGTTGAATATTTTATTACCTTCGATCGATTGTTTCTTATAAATTAAGACGTGCAACTCAAATAATAATCTTCAATTATCAAATTTTGTGGAATTATAACTGATACAGAATGTAATCCGACATATGTTCTGGTGCCCGGACAATATTAGAACGTCTTCCCGCAATATGTCAAGTTGAATATAACTTTACGTCAGCTCCGAAACAACGGAGGCTAACTGCATTTTAATCAAAAGGAGACCTCTGATTACGGTGCTGATCGTAGTAAATCAATGCCTTGAAGCAGAAACGAATCAAACGAGTGAAGAAACTGCATCCGAAACAGCGTCGGCAGCGAACCCGGTAACATGGCGAAAATTTAGAACTGAATGGTTTGAGAAAAACTTTCGTCTACGGTATGAAAGTGGCAAAAACGGGGAAAAAATCCAGAAAAAGACAGATATTCTCTCAGTAGATGTGAGCTTAACTATTTGTATCAGTCAAGAAAAACACACGTATTACTAGCTGTTTCTGACTTGGAGTTTCACTCTCATTGAAACTTTCTGTAAGGCAGGCCGAACATTGAATTTCTGTTGAATTTTAATTATTACCTGTATTCAAAAAACTTAAATTTTCAAGGTAATTAACCTTCTCATATACACCTTTGAAAGTCTTCTACACCTTGCTAACAGAGCAGACCATTACCAAACAGCTGTAAAGGCTACACTACTTTCTCATAGATCATTAACGTAGAACATGTTATGTCAACACTTCAAACCATCCGCATAATCAGTTGTAACACCTTATATGCATTAATTAAGATAATTTAAGTCAGAAATATATATGACCCCCAATTTTACTAAATGACACCCAATTTTTTAAACAGAGGGTCAAACTTGACCCCCTAATTTTTGGCTCTAGAGAAAACACTGTTTCATTCACACTTTTTAGCACCAAATCCTATGGTGTTACTACTTGTTAGAATCGTCTCGAAGAGGGTTTAATACAAAAATAAAGACTTTAGTTTTTTAAATACTCCCCTTATCTGGAGCCCTACAAACTACAATTTCCATCCTCCCCCCTCTCCTTTACTCATTCTTCCACTCCAATGATGATGCTGGCAGAAAGCCCTGGCAAAAATCAATAGCGAGAGTATAGAACAAATCAATGCCACTAACCCACAAGGCATTGTTGAAATGGCATTATCTCAGCGAGAGATCTGCATTGGACACATAACCTTTATCATGTCACATGACAGTCAGACCTGTGTATAACAACCAATCAAAACACTTCATGCCACTATTCAACCTTTATCATGTCACATGACAGTAAAACCTGTGTATAACGACCAATCAAAACACTTCATGACACGTACACGTACTATTCAACTTTTTTAAGTCATCATGTCACATGACAGTCAAACATGTGTATAACAACCAATCAAAACACTTCATGCCAGGTTATTGCTTAACGCAGGACAATAGTAATGCCGAAAGCTCCAAAAGGGATCTTTCCGCAGTACCAATGTCCTGCATTAAATATTCACCTAATATAAGAAATATGTTTGGCTGTTTTGAATAAGTGCTGAAAATTAAAGGTAGGGTTGTAAAATAATAAGTGAAACTGGGCAATAGCTGTAGGATTGTAAAATAATAAGTGAAACTGGGCAATAGCTGTAGGGTTGTAAAATAATAAGTGAAACTGGGCAATAGCTGTAGGATTGTAAAATAATAAGTGAAACTGGGCAATAGCTGTAGGGTTGTAAAATAATAAGTGAAACTGGGCAATAGCTGTAGGATTGTAAAATAATAAGTGAAACTGGGCAATAGCTGTAGGGTTGTAAAATAATAAGTGAAACTGGGCAATAGCTAATTTTAAGATTCAAGTATGATAGAAACAAGAAATATCTTTAAAAAAGATATTCGGCGGAATGGGTGGTGAATTAAGGTAATGATGTATATGGAATTGATTTTATCCAAGTTGCAATAAATAGGATGGTAAATCAGGATATTAAGCTTAATATTTATCTAATAAGACACGCGCAGTAATCTACGACCACATACATATAATCAAAGACTGAAGGTCTTGAGAGTCGCCAAGAATGAGTTTTTGCAATCATTAAACTACTGGATCTGAGGTTAATCATTAGTTTTTTAAGGCAGTTGGTCTCTCAAAGACTGAAGGTGAAAGTACAGCAGAGAGCAGTTACACACGTTCATGCTTTTGATCGGGCTACATTTTGCTGCAAGTTGTCAGCTGTTTTTATTCCATCAATAAGTACTATTTCAGAGGTGGTTGTAGAGATTTACTTGAGAATTCTTGACAGAAGGTACAGTTTGCACATGTATCTATTGCTTGGTTCACAGGGGGGGGGGGGGGGGGGGGGGGGGGGGGGTGTGTCAATTTTCCACTTCCATCTTTATAAGCCAATTGAATTGCACTTACTTCTTCCTAGGATGTGACTGAAAGTGATTAGAATTTTTAAAGACAGATCTAGATCACGGAATTATACTTCCATGTCTAGATCTACGTGTATCATTTTTATTTTGTAATTTGTAGATACCATAAATTACTAAAATTCGTATGTGTGTGCTCTTTTGTTAGTTACTTTAAATATGGTTTGATTGTTTAAATATTCTCAATCACCTGATTTTGATTTGAGATTTTTGGAAAGCACCCCCGAAATATGCCGAATATGAATTGTTTGAAACGACCCCTCAAATGAGAAAATGTGTCCGCTTCATGAATTCGTGTATGGATTAGTCTTGTAGAGTTAGTTCTATGTTCTGATTTATTATAAAAATATCTACAAATTGTAGCAATGTACGTTTTAGGTATCTACGTGTTGTTGTGTTTTCGCATTTAACCAAGAGATTGCGATCGCGTTAAAAAATCACGGTTTGTTTACATTTGAGGTCACAGAGTTGCGCATGCGCTGGAGGAAAACGGTGTTAACACAAAAAATACCCATCATGCTCGAAATCTTTAATCTTTTCGATATCTAGGTTAAATTCAAACGCCAGTTTTCTCGTAATCTCACTGAATTGTTACTGCTATTCTTTCTTTTTCATATACTTGGTACTAGATTAAAATTATGATCAATTCTATTATGAACAATTTCGTTCTGATTTGCAGAACGCATCAAATCATTGCCGAAATTTGAGACAATATGTCATATCTTAAAATAGAAACATTATGTCATTCAAATCACTACCTAACGGTCGGGACACGTAAATTTCTCGGTTATAACTCACTATCAGTAGCGGAAAGTCGTGTTTACTACTGGTACCGCTACATAACAAATCAGCCTATAACAGTCTGTGTCTCTTATTTTACAAATTTGTAAAAGGCAGTAGTCAAGTCTATCCGCTACCCAATCAGACTATTCGATTTTAAGCACGTGTCCTTAAGCTTTCATTTCTGGTCATTCACGATTGGTTGGGCCATATAAGGTTTGAGGCTCAATGAGAAATCAGACCAGCTCCGCCGAAAAAATATTCCAACAAGCCTTTATCAATTTCCAAGATTCTTAACTCTGAAAGAAACTAAGGTTCTTAAATTTCATAACCTTAATCTGAAGCCTTATATAGAGGATAACTGTTTTTTTCAGTGTAAGATCGAAATTTAATCCATTGAGTGAACATCAGACGTTATATTTTCACGAGTGGCGAAGCCACGAGTGAAAATATAACAGTCTGATGTTCACGAAATGGATTAAATTGATCTTACACTGAAAAAACACAGTTATTCTATTTATTTATGCTTTTAAGCCACTTTTTAAACGAAATTGTTTAAAAATTGAAAGCGAACGTACATTATTTATCCCGTGTTGAGCCCCACGTTTTATGTCGAACACATCCGCGTGACAGTTGGCGGTATAATGACGTCATCCGAATGACTTCGTTGCTCCCGAGTTTGGATTCGTGCTCTTCCGGTGAGTAGTTCGCGACAAATCGGACTGCCGGAATTTAACGATAAGACACGATTGACTACGATTCTTGGGGAGCCCTACGGGGAAAATTCATAATAAAAGCGATTGGTGATAATCCACTGCAGTGGATTACCAAGTGATCATCCACTGCTATATCGTGGTAATCCACCGAAAAGCATAAATAAAACCCTTTACCCAATAACCTGTTTCTATAATTGAAATTATGTGACTACTTAAAGCAGGTTGAAAGTAAAGCAGAATGCGCCCTAAGGCGCATTCTGCTTTACTTTCAGCCTGCTTTAAGATAACATCTGCTTAAATACAGAAAATATTTTTTATTATAGATATCTATGACTGTATAAATTGCAACTATTTTCATCAGTGTAGGAATAAATTAATGACCTAAAAAGGCATATTTATGGGGAAATGGGTTAATACCAATAAATGTATGCCCCAACTGGACAGACAAGAGATATTGCATTGTTAAAGGTATACACAGGACAGAATACCCATGGGAAACTTAATATAACAGCCCTCTTGTAATATCAGCTTCAAATTATTATCAAATGAATTACTGATGATGTGTGTAAAATGATTCAAATGATAGGACTTAAAATAAAGCCAGCCCAGATCATTGCTTGGTTACCGCTTTCAACACCATGGATGCATGTTCTCATTACATTTGCAAACAGTGTAGACCAAGGTCAGAGGGCTCCTTAAAGACATTACATGACCAAGCTTGGGTAGTAACACCTAGCACCTAGAAAGTTTGAGTCAAAGCATGGAGCCCATGCACTTACTCGGCTAGCGTCTAGGCAAAGAATCATTCAGGCGTCTCATGTGAGGCCCGCACCTCAATATTTGATAGCTTGGTTAGTAAAACCCATTGAAAAACCTATTGAGATCTATCATGTAAGGGCCTCTATTCAAAGCTTCAGATGGCTGAGCCGTTACCTGAGCAATTTTCATGTGATCTACATGTATTTTCGCACCTAGTGAGAACAATGAGGGGGGAATCACTGAATGGACTGGCTTAATGTCTTTAAGGAGCCCTCTGATCTTGGTCTACACTGTTTGCTAATGTAAAACAGTATTTATTGAACCATCCAGAGTTCCAAGTAGACTGGACCATGTTTTGGTAACTAAAATGATCCACATGGGAACCTAATAACCCACAAGAGTAATTGAAGACTGTGGAAAGAGTTAATTTAACCCTATGAACACCTGAGACAAGTAATGAAGACTTTTTCAAACAGTTAACCCATTACCCCATAGCCACTTTCTAGTTTTGAATACAGGTGACCACTTAAAGCAGGTTGAAAGTTAAGCAGAATGCGCCTTAACCCATTACCCCTTAAAAACGCCTTTTTACACCTCTATTTATTCCTCCACTGAAGAAAATAGTTCCAATTTATACAGCCAAGAATATGTACCAGAAGAAATATTTTCTATATCTTAGCAGATGGTAGCTTAAAGCAGGCTGAAAGTAAAGCAGAATGTGCCTTAAGGCACATTCTGCTTTACTTTCAACCTGCTTTAAGTGGTCACCTGTTTTCAAAGCTAGAAATAGGCTAAGAGGTAATGGGTTAAGGCACATTCTGCTTTACTTACAGCCTGCTTTAAGCTGCAAATGCCAGAATATAGAAAATATTTCTTTAATATATGATACATATTCGTGAATTGGAACTACTTCCCTAAGTGGATGAATAAATTGAAAGCGTAAAAAGGCGTATTTATGGGTTAATGTATCTGGAGCCCTGTTGTAGATGAAACCAGGACAACCAAGGATCAGGATAAAAACCATTTGTTCTCTGAAATAATAATAATAATAATAATAATAATAATAATAACGACTTTATTTTACGTGGATAAAAATAGTAACTCTAAAACAAAGACCCATTACATCATATTCTGTTTCTAGTTTTGAAGACATTTCACCACTAAAAGTAGGTACTGGAAGTAAGGCACACTGCGTCTTAACCCTTTCCCCCATAGAAGCGCCTTTTAGCGAATATGATTTATTCCTCCGAGGAAAAAATAGTTCCAATTTAATCAGTCATGAATATATAGTAATGGGAATATTTTCTATATTCTAGCACATGATAGCTTAAAGCAGGCTGAAAGTAAAGCAGAATGCGCCTTAGGGTGCAATCTGCTTTACTTTCAACCTGCTTTAAGTAGTTACCTGTCTTCAATACTAGAAATAGGATATCAGGTAAAGAGTTAACCCATTATCCAAAAGCCTGCATGTTTCTAGTTTTGAATACACTGAAAGCATGTTAAACATTCTGCTTTTTTACTTGCAGCCTGCTTTAACCCATTACCCCATAGACTGTTTCTAGTTTTGAAGACAGGTGACTACTTAAAGCAGGATGAATGTAAAGCAGAAAGTGCCTTAAGGCACATTCTACTTTACTTTCAGTCTGCTTTAAGCTATTATCTGCTAGAATATAGAAAAAATTTCTGACAATATTTATTCATGACTGTATAAATTGAAACTACTTTCTTCAGTGGAAGAATAAATTAAAGGCGTAAAAATGCGTATTTATTTGGTAATGGGTTAAGCTACTGTCTACTAGATATTTCCATATTCATGGCTGTATAAAGTTGAACTTTTCTTCAATGGAAGAAAGAATTAGTGACCTATACTTTTTACCCCACATGACCAAATTCAAAGTTGACCTAGATTTTGTCAAGAACAACATTTGGATGAAGTTTGATGAAGGTTTACCCCAAACATAAAGGCTTCTAAAACGTTCACAAAATTATTCTATGACTCGACATAGTGACCTACATTTTCTTCCAACATGATCCATGTTCAAACATTAATAAAGTTGAACTTTTCTTCAATGGAAGAAAGAATTAGTGACCTATACTTTTTACCCCACATGACCAAATTCAAAGTTGACCTAGATTTGGTCAAGACAACATTTGGAGCAAATTTGATGAAGATTGAATGATGATTGGACTCAAAATGTGTTCACAAGGTTTATCTTTATTTCAAACCTAATGACCTACTTTTTAACCGGACATCAACCATATTCAAAATTTAAAATTGACCTAGATATTGTCAAGAACAACATTTAAAGCAAGTTTAATGGAGATTGGCCCCTAGCTGTGGCCTCCCGTGTTATTGAGGTGTTTCTATGCTTTGACCTATTGACCTACTTTATGACCCAACATGACCCATTTTGTCAAGAACATTTGGATATATTTGATGATAACTGGCCTTAATAAACTCTGCCCAACTAAAGTGTACAAAAGGTTTTTCCATGTTTCCATGATTGGACCTAGAATCCCACTTTTTGATCCCCAATGACCCAATTATTCCAGCTTGGCGTACATTTTTCAAGAACAACATTTGGAGCAAGCTTTATGAAGATTAGCCCCAGAAAGTAGCCCCTAGAGTACTCAAAGGTCTTTCTTTGATTTAACCCATTACCCCATAAATACGCCTTTTTACGCCTGTAACTTATTTCTCAACAGAAAAGAATAGATCCAATTTATACAGACATGAGTATGTCTCATAAGAAATATTTTCTATATTCTATCAGATGACAGCTTAAAGCAGGCTGAAAGTAAAGCAGAATGTGCCTTAAGGGCGCATTCTGCTTTACTTTCAACCTGCTTTAAGTTGTCAACTGTGTTCAAAATTAGAAACAGGCTATGGGGTAAAGGGTTAACAAAATGACCTACTACTATCAAACAAGACCCAATATTCGAAATTGGCCTAGATTTTGTCAAGAACAACATGTGGTAGTTTGATGAAGATTGACCCCAAACTGTGGCCTCTAATAAATTCAAAAGAAATTGTGAATGTATATACAGACGGATAGACAAACACTGGATGAAATGTGACTACAAAAGCAGTAACCCTGAGCTAAAAACAATCCAGTCAATACAAATTAACAAGAACTTACAAGAAGGTGAATAACATTTCATAGAAATGTCACAATTCTGGTAGACCCCCAATTCACTGTAGACAACATTTACTTACATGTAGCCTTCAAAGTGTTATAACCCTTTCCCCCATAATTACGCCTTTTAACGCCTCTAACTTATTCCTACACTGAAAAAAATAGTTCCAATGTATAGAATTAGGAATATTTATCATAAGATATTATTTTTATTTTCTAGTAGTTGGAAGATTAAAGCAGGCTGAAAGTAAAGCAGAATGCGCCATTAGGTGCATTCTGCTTTACTTTCAAAATGCTTTAACCCTTAGCCTGCCACTCGCGACTATAGCTCCATATGCAAACAGCTTGGATCCGGATGAGACGCCGAGTAACTTGGCGTCTCATCCGGATCCAAGCTGTTTGACACTCAGACAACATTTTCAGCAATTTTGATAAACTTTCAAGCACATTGAAACTTGAAGCAGACGAGAAATATAGCAGACGACAATTTATTTGGCGGGCTAAGGGTTAAGTGATCACCTATCTTCAATACAAGAAATTAATTCAAATTTCACCCTTTTAACCCTTAGCCCGCCAAATAAATTGTCGTCTGCTATATTTCTTGTCTGCTTCAAGTTTCAAAGTGCTTCAAAGTTGCTGAAAATGTTGTCCAAGTGTCAAACAGCTTGGATCGGGATGAGACGCCGAGTTACTTGGCGTCTCATCCGGATCCAAGCTGTTTGCATATGGAGCTATAGTCGTGAGTGGCAGGCTAAGGGTTAACCCATTACCCCATAAATACACCATTTTAACCTTTGTTTTACCCCTCCACAGAGAAAAGTACCGTAGTTCAACTTTATATGGTAATGAATTATAAATAATGCTGAATAAAGAAATTGTTATATATCCTAGTGAATGGTAGCTTAACTCTTTCCTCCCTAAAACTTTAAATGGACAATTCCAGTTTCCATTTTAGTCTAGTCCATTTCTGACTTTTAAGGGTTGTTTTTGTCAATGTTGGCATTATGACGAACAGTGAAGACCCTGATCAGAGGGCTCCTTTTGGAGCCCTCTGATCTGGGTCTTCACTGTTTGCATAGGACAAGTGCACTTTTCACATGTATACTGTTTGAAAAGGACGCCTATATGCGGGACTAGGGTTGAAAGGGTTAAAGGAGGCTCAATATGCATAGTAAAGCATTCTTAGCGTTAGGTGCATTATATTCTGCTTTACTTTCAACCAGTCCTGTCAGATAAGGGGAGTATTTCCAAAAAGAAAATTACTTTGCATTTAACCCTATTGTGTCACTACTCATTAGAATCGTCTCGAAGAGATGATTCTAACGAATAGTAACACCATAGGATTTGGTGCTAAAATGAGTGAGAAAATATAGGATTTGTTCAATTTACTCACTCTTATCTCGAGCCCTGACTCATAATCAATGCACAAAAACAGCAAACCCAACCAAAAAAAGCCCCCAGCAAACAATATCTAATTGCAATAACCGTTTCCCACAGCATCTTAATTCCAAGGCCACTGTCACACGATTCCACTGGTAACATCACACTATAACCTTCAATAATAAAAACGTCTACTTCCTCAACATCTCGCACAAACCACTAGCAGTTATCTGCAATTTTGTGTAATCCATGAAGTCCTGATCTAGTCCCAGCATTTGCTATAAGTGTAGAAAATCATTGTTTTTCACGCTTATAATAAAACTTAAGGCAATTCAATGCTCCAAAATGTAGAAAACTACAGTTTTTCCACTTATTTTTATCAGTGTGGCAAACAGTTAGGAGCTTGATCCATAGGCCCAAGTTTATTGGTGTCTGATCTGGATCAAAACTGTATGCAAGTGACACATGACATCACGGTTTCACCCTTCATGTGCCAGTAAAGAGTACATATATATTTTGCAAACAGTGTAGACCCTGATCAGAGGGCTCCTAAAGGAGCCCTCTGATCAGGGTCTGCACTGTTTGCCATGACTTCAAATTATGGCCAAACCCCTCAAAGTCATGCAGTGGACTAATTTTTTACCAGCCATTGTGTCTAATCCATTTAGAAAGTCAGCATATAGTACATAATAACTGAGAAATATTCCCTTCGGTACAGCTGTAACAAAACCACTATTGCACCAACACTTCCATGCACACAGCTGTATAATCTCTAGCTCTGTGAACAAATCCTCATTTGGTCATAAACACAAGGGGTATACATAATAATAACATATTTATCCTATCCCAACACATAGGTTCTTTTTTTGACTGATATCCATTGCAAACGGTTCAGAGCCAGATCAGACGCCGAGTAGAGTACCTCAGCGTCTGATCTGGCTCCGAACTGTTGGAAACTTTAGATTAAAATAAAAAAAAAAATTTTTTATTTTTTTTTAAATGTTTCCAACATTTTTTGCAGAGGAAGAACAACGGTTTTCCCCACTATATGACTGCATCAAAAGACAACACTAAGAAAGAAAACCACACACATATAAACACTGTTCATCTTTCTTGGAAAATTATCGACAAACCACTGTTCATTGAGACCAGCCTCTGTAGCAGGATTATTTTTGGTGCGATGTCCTTTAAACTTCCGAGCAGGAACTGGCTGCTATTTCTTACACAGGGACAGTCCATATCGAAACCGGGAATCGATTGACTGATCTGGATCCATAGCTAGTGATGCCTTGAATTAGACCTCAGTGACACAAAGAATGGAATTGAGGAATTTAATGGTTAGCAGGGTCATTTATCAGTCAGGCAGTACACCCTAACAGCCGTTTAAAGAATATTGGGGAACGATTTTCACACGGAATTTCCAATACTCCACCACCAACACAGTAGAATATTTTGAATTCACCTTCAAGCCCTCGGGGATATGTTCAACACATCCTAACTCTTTACTAGCTAGTTGTGATCGTGGTAGGCCCCATGCATAGCAGACAATGTCGACCTTGTTCAGTCAACTCTAGCCTGGGCTCCCAGATAAGAGTGAGTAAACGGAACAAATGAGTAGTGACACCATAGGGTTTAAAGAGTCATAAAGATTTTAGTTTTTGAAAAACTCCCATTATGGTTACAGGGCTCAAGATAATAGGTAGTTATTTCAACAAATCAAACATTTTCTCACTCATTTCAGCACCAAACCCTATGGTGTTACTACTCATTAGAATCGTCTCGAACCTTAGGGTTTAATGAAGTCATAAAGATTTTAGTTTTTGAAAAACTCCCCTTATGGTTTTAACTCAGTCTCTTTTCTAGTTAGTTATGAACGTCACTTGAGGTAGGAGTCCCATTGCAGACAGTGTCAACCTTGTTCAGTCAACTCTAGCTACACTTGCTGAATGGCTGATTCCCTCATAGTCATATACAGTCGAACTTCGATATCTCGAACTCGCTTAACTGGAACTATCCGATTGTTCTACACATGAACTGCATTATTTCATGCTCGGTTAGGTCCAACATACCCATATTTCAAAGTTAAAAGGTGGCTGAGCCACGTTTTAACTTTGAAATACGGGTATGTTCGATTTAACCGAGTTTGAGATATTGAAATTCGACTGTAGAAGGATGCAAACCACATATAGATATCAAACATAATGGTATACTATGTATAATATCCCTTTACCCCAAAAGCCCGTTTCTAGTATTGAAGATTTAGATTTGGATTTGTTATGATTTGATATTACATCTCTTAGACTGTAATTCAGTCATATCGCGACGTCAAGCAAATTACAGATGTAAGGAAACCCAAGTAGCCCTTAATTTATTCATTGTTGTAGGCACAAATCGGCAACTGGGTAGACCACCAACCCTCTGCAAGTTAGGAGGAAAGCTTCCCCACATTTAAAATCCGAATGCCGGACCAGGTTCTGAATCCACGGCAGTAATGAGGAGCTTTAAGCGATGTAAGTCACAGTGACTATATACCACTAGGCCATGGAAGTTCCCTTAAGTATTGAAGATATGAGACCACTTAAAGCAGGTTTAAAATAAAGCAGAATATGCCTTATTAAGCAGCCTTAAGGATTAAATAATGGCGTAAAAAGGCATATTTATGGGATAACGGGTTAAAGAGATACAGCTTGCTGGAAGCTATACCGGTAATATCCTGCTTGGAACCAGCTGTCTCAGTTGTAAACAGGCTGTGATAGCTTCATGTTGTGTTTATTTCCTATCAAAATTAGTTACAGTTGTAAAGGTCTAAACACTGAACTGTACAATAACCCATTTCACCCTAGTGCTCTCTAAAATGGACATTGGAAAACAGATGCCGAAGTTAACCCTTTCCCTTATAGAAGCGCCTTTTAGCACATTATATTTATTCCTACACTGAAGAAAATAGTTCCAATTTTGACGGTCATGAGTATGTATCATGAAGAATATTTCTTTATTCTAGCAAGTGGAAGCTTAAAGCAGGCGGAAAGTAAAGCAGATGCGCCTTAAGGCGCATTCTGCTTTACTTTCAACCTGCTTTAAGTGATCATATGTCTTCAAAATAAGAAACAGGCTATGGGGTAAAGGGTTAAGGCAACCTGAAAGTAGCTAAGGAGTTAACACGTTTTACACTAGTGATGAGTATACTCATTGTATACAAACAGTGTACCTATGAAGAGTACATTTGCCCTTTGAAAAGGAGTCCTCTGATCAGGTTCTGCACTGACTGTCATTTTGCAATACATTACAGAATACTACCTTAAATAGTCAAGAATGAACCAGACTTGATTATAAACTGGATTTTTCCTTCAAAACTTTCAGGGGTGAATACATGTAAGTTAATGAATACAATTTGTCTATACTGTGGATGGCGTTCCTGCTAATACTAGTCGGGGTGAATACATGTAAGTTCTCCTTCAGCACCAATCATGTGATGGGGCCTAAGTGAGAGCAGCGCTTCTGTGGTCTGGCCATTTTAGCGCCTGTAGGTCAACTGTGCCAGATGTGTATTCCTGCTGTACACGGATTGTTTACTAATGGATTATAATGCTTGACAGTGACTGAAAATTAAGTGTTGTCTGCTATTTTTGGACATAGATACAGATTAATAGTTTGGATTTTATATTTATTGTGATATAGTATGTACATAGTGATTAGTGTAAGGCTAATAGTGGCGGGTGACAATTTATTAGCCACTCTGTCTGAAACTTTTACTCAGACTGCTCAAGATTATGCCCGCAATCGGGTTGGCAGTCATGAGGTGTCTAAACGGGACAATTCCCGGACACAATAAAGTCAGGATGTGTCTAAACGGGACAATTCCCGGACACAAGAAAGTCAGGATGTGTCTAAACGGGACAATTCCCGGACACAAGAAAATCAGAATGTACGTGTCTAAACGGGACAATATTCCCGGACACAAGAAAGTCAGGACGTGTCTAAACGGGACAATTCCCGGACACAAGAAAGCCAGGATGTGTCTAAACGGGACAATTCTCGGACAGAAAAAGTCAGGATGTGTCTTAACGGGACAATTCCCGGACACAAAAAGTCAGGATGTGTCTTAACGGGATAAGTCCCGGACACATGAACGTCAGGATGTGTCTAAACGGGATAAGTTCCGGACACAAGAAAGTGATCGGGCCACAAACAGTTATGATGATGTCACCAGACAATACTTTCTAGAGTTAAGAAAGGAAGAGAAGGAACAAATGGATGTTATGCAAGAGCTGATTGCACGATTTGCTGACATGACGTCAGTTTTTGAGAAACTCTACTCATATATGTGTCACACTCGGAAGATTAATACATTGGTGACATTTACTCATTTATTCTATTTTTTACACCTAAACCAAGTGACCAAGATGGTCACATTTTCCAGGATCCTGCAGAGAACTGGTCTCTTGGAGGAAAAAAGGGCTCCAATATGTATTAGAACTTCCTTGTTAAACCTGACACAAGATTTACTTCTAGGCTCTACAATCGAGGAAAGCCACAAGCTTATTTGGTGGACAAATACTGTATCCCCGAGAACACAAATCGCCTCTTCCCACTAAATCTGGAGGGTCTTTGAGACGCACACCAGATCAACGGACATCAAGCTGCAGAGAGAGAAACAGTCTACCTTACGTGCAGCGGTCCGGGTCTTACGTGTCATTGACATGTTGTTTGTAACTAGAAAAAGCACGGATAGTTTTTATATAGATCACATGATAATGCCTCTTGTAGATCCCATGATCTTAAACATGCTGGGATTAATTCTAATAGGCATGACAATATAAAATGCGACCTAAATAATGAATATTAAACAATATACTCTAATTGCAACCCTGTCACAACTCACAACCATTTCTCAGTGATCAACTAAAATGCAGTATCTGATAAGGTCGAAATGAAACGGCAAATGCAGGGTCGCTTCCGACAAGGGAGGGGGAGGGGAAAATGACACCCTAAATATACTAGGCTCCCATGAGACCCTAGCATTCGGGACATGCCAGCATGTCTCCCTAATTGTTGCCAGCAAGATACTGAATACTGACCAAAATTGTCAAAAGGTGTGTCGCATATACGATGTCACGGTAGCTGACCGCTTGCAAAAATTGCAGAAAAGAATGGATTCAACCGTCTTCTTATCATAGTATAGACACTGTTCAGGGGTGTAGTGTAGAATTTTCTCAGCCCCATCCAACTCAAATTCATGCTAGAGAATGCTTAAATGCTAAAGAATTTACAATGTTAGACAGTGAAGTTTCGAAATTTTTAAACAAAGGTGTAATTGAAAAGGTAGAGAACTATGACGACATTTCATAATAACAGTTTTTCTCATCCCAAAATTTAATGGTCGTTATAGGATGATATCGAATTTAAATGAACTGATTGACTCCGTAGAATATGTATATTTTAATGTGGAAAGCCTTCAAGAGGCTGTTAGGCTTATAACTCCAGGTTTTTTATATGGCTTCAATAGAATTGAAAGATGCTTATTGTGCAGTAAATTTATCAAAAACAGTTTAGAAATTACCTTCGATTTGTTTGGAGTGGTCAGCTTTTTCAATCCACTTGCTTAATTACCACATGCTTGCGTTGTGCCTAAAGGCCTTCGTTACAAGGTTGAGATCAAAAGGTTTTTTATCAGTAATATTTAGATGATTCCTTTCTTCTAGAGAATACATATATATGGACTGTTTGACAGACGTTATTGCAACACAATACACTTAAAAAGTATGCTTTATCCTGATTCATGGATATCCATCTTAGTTTCAACACAAGAAAAACGTGTGTTCCTTGGGTTTTTACTTAATTCAATTACTATCAGTTTGACAGTTTCACTCGCTGAAGGAAAATGTTCAATACCGGTATGTCCAAAATACAGCATGTCACCTGTTACACAAAACAACAGGTAGCTCAATTAGCTGGGTTGTTAGAGTTATTAGAGTATTACTGCATCATATGGTTTCTTATACGCAAAAGTTCTAATGTAAAAGCTGATACTCTAAAGCAAACTAATGGCAATGTTGATGCACACATATGTGGTTAGGTAAGGCTGTCATTAAGGATCTTCACTGGTGGATAAACGCTATATATACAGTGGAGCACCGCTGTATTGAGGCTCACCTGTCATTACACGATAAACAATTTTGTCTGAAATAAGGGTAGGGGCAATTTGCTTAGATATCAGTATAGTACAGGTACACAGTGGTCAGCAATAGAATCAAATTTCAAAAGCAAAATAAATCATTTGGAACATAAGGCAGCCTAAATTGGTTTACATGTGTTTAAAGTCTAATTAAAGATTAACATTTAAAAATAAGAGCTGACAATTCAACAGCAGTAGCCAATATAAACGACATAGGTAACCAGGAAAATTTGGAGTTTTGCTGCAGAATGCGATATACATGTATGGTTACATGTATACATGTATGGTTAAAAACTTAACAATTGCGAGGCAAGGAAAAGTACCTTGCTGATAGGGAAAGTTGCATATTTTATGACAATACAGAGTTGATGTTATCAGTTGCAATATTCAATAAAATTACAAAACAAAATTTTGGAGCCAAATAAAGATTTGTTTGCTTCCCGATTGAATCATTAAGTTGATATCTATACTGCTTGGAGACCAGATGCTATGTTATCATTGACTGGTCAGGCTATAAATTTTATGTATTTTCACCTCTCAGTCTCAGGCTGAAAGGCTGGTTTCTGCGGAAGATCAAATACAGGACAGGACTCAAGGGTTAAGTGTCGTACCACAATGGGAACCTCAACTCTGGTACCCAGTGTTAATCAAAACCTGATAATGATAGTATATCTTGTATCCTAGAGAAATTCAAATTCATGGTGCTGTTGATATAATTATGTACTCATGGCGAAGAAGAACTAAGAAATAATATCAGACATATCAGGCAGTTATTTTGTAGTAAGAATGACTGTTAAGCCAGAGTGAAAATCCAACTGTACATGATTATAATAAAATTTTAGAACAGCAACAATCATATGTCATTAATGCAGCTCAGAGTTCATTATCTTTGGTGGTGCTGAGAGATAGCGGGTCTGCTCGGCTGGTCCCGTTATCTAGAGATTTATGGAGGAGCTTTCAAGTTGAGACCACCATTAATTGCTTTGTTCTACATGTTATCAAGACATGGGCTGTCTCAGAGGTACTGCAGCATCTTAAAACCCTGACACCTGCAGACAAATTATCTCTCAAGCAATTAACTATGCAGGTTGTGATGATAATGGCCTTGCTTTCGGGTCAAAGAGCTCAAACACTCCAGTTCATAAATATTCGAAATATATACATATCTGCCGAGCAAGATGGTTATAGATAAGGTGATTAAGCAAACATGACCAGGTTTTAACATTCAGCCATTAATATTTGCCTCTTAACCTTTATGTAGTTAAGCCCCTAATGTATATTTAGATAATACTAAATGTAGTCCTAGTAGAGGAAATATAACCAGTCTGTTTATTATAGTTATCAGAAACCACATAAATCTGTAACCACCACAGAAACCATCTCTTTATGGCAGTACTTATTAGCAAGTGCAAGGTCGACATTTTTCAATTTAAAGGGCATAGTATCAGGTCGGCTGTCACTAGTGCTGCTCACAAGAGTGGCACCTCAGTCTGTACAGACTATTATGAACCTTTATTAAAGTTTTAAAAATAAGCGAACAAACAGCCAGGCATTGGCTGAAGGTGTGTTAACTATTTCAGAGCACTAATGAAGCTTAGTAACTAAGATTGCAATATGACTTTTGTGACTGCAATCAGTATTGATTCAGTATTCCTTATGTAACAATTTTAACAGATCATCATAATCATAAATGAATTGTGTCATTGGTTAACTACCGATGTTTATTTTTGCCGCTCTTGAACACACTTTAAAGTCTCACTTAGGCCCCATCACATGATTGGTGCTGAAGGAGAATTGAAAGATTAAACGAGACTTACCTAAGTTAAAGTTTGATCGAAATTCTCCGAAGCACAATCATGATGATGGGGACTAAAGTCCCACCCAAAGTACCCTCCCTCAGTTTATCAACCGTATCTACCATGGGTGTTTTATCATACTAAATGTATCCCAATACAAAGATTTCAAATCTCCAAAGAACTCAAACTTTGGATACATTGTTGTGTTCAAACGCGGCAGCTGTAAAGAATGGCCAGACCACAGAAGCGCTGCTCTCACTTTAGTCCCCATCATCATGATTGTGCTTCGGAGAATTTCGATCAAACTTTAACTTAGGTAAGTCTCGTTTAATCTTTCAATTAATGAATACAATTTGTCTATACTGTGCATGGCGTTCCTGCTAATACTAGTCGGGGTGAATACATGTAAGTTAATGAATACAATTTGTCTATACTGTGCATGGCGTTCCTGCTAATACTAGTCGGGGTGAATACATGTAAGTTAATGAATACAATTTGTCTATACTGTGGATGGCGTTCCTGCTAATACTAGTCGGGGTGAATACATGTAAGTTAATGAATACAATTTGTCTATACTGTGCATGGCGTTCCTGCTAATACTAGTCGGGGTGAATACATGTAAGTTAATGAATACAATTTGTCTATACTGTGGATGGCGTTCCTGCTAATACTAGTCGGGGTGAATACATGTAAGTTAATGAATACAATTTGTCTATACTGTGCATGGCGTTCCTGCTAATACTAGTCGGGGTGAATACATGTAAGTTAATGAATACAATTTGTCTATACTGTGCATGGCGTTCCTGCTAATACTAGTCGGGGTGAATACATGTAAGTTAATGAATACAATTTGTCTATACTGTGCATGGCGTTCCTGCTAATACTAGTCGGGGTGAATACATGTAAGTTAATGAATACAATTTGTCTATACTGTGCATGGCGTTCCTGCTAATACTAGTCGGGGTGAATACATGTAAGTTAATGAATACAATTTGTCTATACTGTGCATGGCGTTCCTGCTAATACTAGTCATTAATCACTTCTTAACTCTTTGAACCCTAGTCCCGCATAAAGGCGTGCTTTTCAAACAGTGTACATGTGAATAGTACACTTGTCCTATGCAAACAGTGAAGACCCTGATCAGAGGGCTCCAAAAGGAGCCCTCTGATCAGGTTCTTCACTGTTTGTCACAATGCCAAACATTGACAAAAACAACCCTTAAAAGTCAGAAATGGACTAGACTAAAATGGAAACTGGAATTTTCCATTTAAAGTTTCAGGGAGGAAAGAGATAAGGCAATAGTGAAAACCAGGTCCAGATTAACACTAACCTCCCCTTACTCAGTAGCCAACACTGTCATGCAGCTTTTGTTTTCAGTTTACACGGCTCCCTCCCTATAACAGCCCTCCCAACAATATTTCTCTCTTTACAACGACGCTTGCCACTGTTCCCTATAAAAGACCATTATGTCTAATGCTTTCACTGCTGCAATATAATCAACTTCAAATTGGCATCTGCTGGTGTTTTTTTCACAAAGTTACATATTAGTGGACATTTTGATAGAAGAAAACAATAAAATGATGAGTAACAAACAGCTTCAAATTGCAACTTACGGCACATTCTGCTTTACCTTCAGCCTGCCTGAAATGGTCACCTACCTTTATATACCAGAAACTGGCTATGGGGTAAATAGTTAAGGAACATTCTGATTTACTTTCAGCCTGCTTTAAACAACCATTTGTTTTCAAAACTGGAAAGAAGCTATTGGGGATGGGGTTAAAGGAAATCATTATCATCAAATGAATGCTGCAGACCAGCCAGCAACCTTTTCACCTGGAGAATGCTGGGCATGTATCTTGATAAAGCTAATGTTTGATAACTCCTCATTACTTTAACAGCTCCCAGATGCTACTCCTTCAGGTCATCAGGAGTTATCTCCCCTGTCTGCTGAAACCAATACCCATGGAATCACTACCATATGACAATTTCATTAGTGGTCACGCCAGCATGATATTGTTTGCCATTAATTATTGAAAGAAGAAAAATCAATACATGAGAGTGTGACTTATTTATAATGCTTTAGCGAAGCAACCTTCCTTAGGCAGAATTCTTTTTTTGTTTTGAAAACATAAGAGTTAGACGATGTATAAACATTGACACATTTATGAATCACAGGGCTCCTGATAAGAGAATAAATTGAACAAATCCAGCATTTTCTTACATTTCAGAACAAAATCTTATGTTGTTACTACTCATATTTAGAATCGACTCCAAGAGAAGATTCTAATGAGTACTGAGTAGTGACACACCACAGGTTTTAACTCAGAAACAAAAGGCTTTAGTTTTTAAAATACTCCCCTTATCTGGAGCCCTCATGGTTTGAACCATTTTCCATCACCCACAGAAAAACATTATTTCACGTCATTCCATGCTTTGACAAGAATTTAAGATTATTTAACTCTTTACCCCATAGCCTGTTTCTAATTTTTGAAGATAGGTGACCACTTAAAGGCACATTCTGCTTTACTTTCAGTCTGTTTTAAGCTATCATCTGCTAGAATATAGAGAATATAAAAAAAAATTCTTATTTTGCATAATCATGACTGTATAAATTAGAACTATTTTCTTCAGTGGAGGAATTATTTATAGGCGTAAAAAGGCGTATTTATGGGGTAATGGGTTAACAGGAGTAAACTCAAGTTTCCAAACATTTTCTCCACTATGACTGCTTCAAACCCTTAGATGGTGCAGTTTCTCTTTAGATCAAGCCTGTCTGTCCCAATACTAAGAATAATTACCGTACTTTACAGTACTTTACCAGCATGTAAAGGGATCAATTGTTTACACTCATAAACAACCGACATGTCATTGATAGCCTACAGGTGTACTGGTTGGCACGGAAACGCAGGTAAATGCATGTTGCCCTGATACTATTAACCTTGGTATTCAAGATTTCCCCTACAGTCTGGACCCTGGACCCAGATCAAGCCCCGCAAACTAAGGAGCTTTACCACAATCCAAACTGTCTGCCAACTGTGCTACTGGTTCCTATGGAAATATTATAAATACAATTTTTTTAAGAAGATGTTTTGAGCAGACAACACCTATGTTAGTAGTCCAAGGGTTTATAGGTTACATGAAAATGACCAATAGCATTGGACTTGGGAATGTTGGAGAAAATACTTCAAATTTATAGTTATAAATTTCTTTCTAATGAGTTATAAATATAGATGAAAAGAATTGTCTTCTATATTCAAGCAGATTGTACCGGGTAGCTTACAGCATCCTGAAAGTAAAGCAGAATGTGCCTTAACCCTTTGAACCCTAGTCCCGCTTATAGGCATCCTTTTCAAACAGTGTACAAGTGAATAGTACACTTGTCCTGTGCAAACAGTGAAGACCCAGATCAGAGGGCTCCGAAAGGAGCCCTCTGATCAGGGTCTTCACTGTTTGTCATAATGCCAAACATTGACAAAAAACAACCCATAAAAGTCAGAAATGGACTAGACTGAAATGGAAACTGGAATTTTCCATTTAAAGTTTCAGGGAGGAAAGAGTTAAGGCACATTCTGCTTTACTTTCAGCAAGCTTTAAGTGATCACCTATCTACAAACTAGAAAAAGATAAAATGGGGTAATGGGTTAAAGTAAACTATTTCTTTTCAAATTAGTAAAATTACACCTAGCTTGGTCAGCAAAAAAGATGGGTTAATTGTTGGCCTATTTTTCGTTCAAAAGTGGATACCACTGGCTTGTATTGGCCAGCGAGTTATTACAAAGCTGTTTTATCAGGCAACTATGACACTGGATAGCATTGTAAGTAAGATCTGAACCTCTGACTGCTGAATAAAACCCTTGTATCTCGATAACAGTCAGATTAACTTTTAACCCTTTACCTTACAGCCCTTTTCTAGATTTTAAGACAGTTGACCAATTAGAGCAGGTTGAAAATAAAGCAGAATGCAGGACTCTAGATAAGAACAAATCAAACATTTTCTCAGAAGTTTATTTAAGCACCAATCCTATGGTCTAACTACTCACTACTCATTAGAATCGTCTCGTAGAGACGATTCTAATGAGTAGTAACACCATAATTATGGTTTAATATAAAATTAAAGATTTTAGTTATTTGAAAGACAGTTCAAAGACTCCCCTTATCTGGAGCCCTGAGAATGCGCCTTAAGTAAATTCTGCTTTACTTTTAACCTGCCTTTAAAGATCAAGTTGCCTATCTTCAAAACTAAAAGCAGGCTATTGGGTAACATTAAGCTTTATCTTTCAACCTGCTTTAACCTGCCACCTGTCTTTAAAACTTAAAAGTAGGCTATTGCATAACTGCTCAAAGCATACTATCATGCTAGAATGTTTTATCTCAGGTGCTACAGATAGGTGATCATCAGCATACAGGCAGTAATCATGAAAACACACACTTCTACCTTCATCACCTTACAGCTATAGATAAGACGGAGTATATGCCCCAAATATTCCCAACAGTTTCTCCTTTATTTTTTCAAAGAAATCTGCTATGGTTGTCAACTACTGATCAGCTGTTTGTGAAAGTAACCATTGTACACGAATTATTGTTCAGTTGTCCGTAATTATTGTACAGTTGTCTGAGGTAACTAAAATTTAATTAGGACAAATGTTACAGGAAGAGTAAAACAAGATATTTTTATCAATTTCTCCTTTCTTTTTAAACCAAACCCTATAGTGTGATCGTCTCTTCGAGACAATTCTAATGATTAGTCATACGTACATAGGGTTTAAAGCAGGCAGAAAGATTCTATTTTTCAAAATACTCCACTTATCTAGATCGAGCCCTGACTGTTATTAGCCTCTATGGTTGTCCATTTGACAACCAATCACTTTACCAAAATATTGAAACTTAACCACTTACTCCATAAAAAACACCTAATTATGCCTTAATCTATTTCTCAAGCAATAACAGTTCAACTTTATACATGTATTTATGCAACATAAGATTTATCTCCTCCTAGCAGATGGTAGCTTAAAGAAAGCTAATTCTGCTTTACTTTCAGCCTGCTTTAAGCTCCCATCTCCTAGAATATAGAAAAACAACTCTTACACTATTTATTTATGACTATATAAATTGGAACTATTAACTTCAATGGAGGAATAAATTAAAGGCGTAAAAATTGTATATCTGTGGAGTAATGGGTTAAAGACATATAAGAATTAGAGAATTTTAAGTACTCTACTCATCTGATACTGTGTTAATTGCTTTGATTTAACATGAAAAAGCTCAATAATAATAAAAGATGTCAGATCAAAAACCAAGGCAGATTCATCGTCCTTGGATACGGAACAAAGATATGTTTGCAAACTGTCTGTAAAGTGTGGTAGGTGTAGAAAAAAGAATTAGGTATATAATATACACAGGTAATTAAGATCAGTCAATATTCTCTGAGAAAGTAAGGTTACTTATCCCATCATCATCATGGGAATTCTTCTATGTTAATAACCCTGATAGAATCTTAGAACATGTTAACCCTTAGCATGCCGGCGGTAAAACCATGGTAATCTTTGCAAACAGATTGGAGCCTGTTGAGACGCCGCATAATGCGGCGTCTTATCAGGATCCAAACTGTTTGAAACTCTGACCATGTCCCTGTTTTGAATTTATTTTTAGCAAATTCTAGTTTTAGAACAGCAGCAGATGACAAAATTAATGTTGCAGATGAAATTATTACCCAGAATTCAAAGAGTCAAAACTCAGCAACGCTTGATACATACATGTACAGTGCTAGACGTCCCTGTTACAACCATTCATACTTATTAAGATTCTTGCATTGATATAAACTCAAGACACATTGCAGCTAATAAAGCAAGATCAAGTAAAGCAGAAATCTCCCATGGGAGATTTCTGCTTTACTTGATCTTGCTTTAAGCATGCAGTTATTGTTAAAACAAAACATATGTCTTAAATTCTTTTAAGTGGTTGTAATAGAATCTTTTCTGTATGGGATACAGGTAATAAAAAAATTGTATCATAACTTTCACCAGAGTGAGAAAAGCAGAACGCCTCCATCTATACCTATAGCTCATTAACCTATTATAGTATTCATGTAATATAAGAGTAATATAGATCTACCCCGATAGACTGTTTCTTTGTTTGAAGACAGGTGACCATTTAAAGCAGGTTGAAAGTGAAGCAGAATACACCTTAAGCTAGGTTAGCGTTATCGGTCGCCAAAATCGCCATTGGCGATTACTTTTTACCGTCGGCGACTAAAAAATCAATTTCATCAATTTTGGCGATTGAAAATTTTGGACAATCAAAAAATGAAAGTCCGCAAATTTAGTCGCCACTCGCCAACTATCGCGATTTTCCAACACGCTAGTGTGTAGTAAAACTATTCTTATCAGTTTGCTAATTAATCTGTGGGGTAATTGGGGGCCTCTCAGCAGGAGACGGTCATCTGCGTACCGCTGATTAGCTATGCCCTAGAGGCAGGGATTACGATACCTTCACATGTCAACTAACAGCCATTTTACGGTGTCACGTGAGACTTTACACTTAAGGGCGTGTTCGATTATCAGTTCCAGAACTGTTTGGAACGATTCCATGGAATTAGTAAATCAAATAAAAACGGAATTAAACCCTTGCAAAAATGGTAGTCTGGTTCCCTACTTACCGTATTACAACTTTGCTGTCGAAGCGTTCGTAAATTGTGCCGGGAACCATGATGATACGTCACAATTCTGCTCACACCACCTCATCGGGCAGAATTGATAGAACAGTTCTGGAATTGAATTCCGGACCATTCGATTTCGATTCCGTCAATCCGGAAGATTCCGGACTGATAAACGAACACGCCCTTTGTTTTAAGCATACAATACAATCGGAACACCTTGCCTATTATCCTTATGAATAAGCCAAGCAATTACGATTTCGCGGCCACATAACCAATCATAGCTTTACGTCATTCATAATTTATGCTCGAATATTATCGGCATTTGCCGGTTAGTAACGACTATAATTAAACAAAGCATCCCCTATATCGTGAATTTCCGTAGACACATTTTGCGTGCGAGTTGACGTTTAATTTAAGCTAACATAAGTTTGCAGTGACAGTTTGTAGCCACGCCCACAAACGACACAAATGGTTTCCGGGTTTCTGTGTCTTATCAATTGAAATCAAAATCGATCAAATCTTTTTATTCCATTATCACGTAGATATATTCGTTTGAAATAGACATGCTATTTATTTTTTAGAAATATCGCTAAGTTGGTAACTTCAAAATAAGAGTGAATATTTTTAGTTGGCTTGTCAACTGATTCCTTCAATCGTGCGCGTATAATTTGTCATTAGTTTTCGCGAATATACGACAGAAGCATATTTCAACAGAACTAATATTTCACATAAACTTATGTATCCCCAACCAATAAGAAAGAAAATATAGAAGAAGAAATAACAATGATGATCCGATTTTATGATAAAAGGTGGTTTATTTAAACATTTTGGTCATGTTGTACATCCGTGATTGGGCAAAACAAAGATTTCTCTAAATTATAATGTCAGATCTAGCAGAATAAAATGTAGATATAATGTCAAAAGATTGAGAAGGAAATACAAATGACACTCAGAATTATGGTACAAAACGTACCTACAAATAGTGAGTTATGGACATGGGCAAACAGTGCAGATCCAAATTTTAGAGCTTTTATAAAAGCCCTCTGATCTAGTACTGCACTGTTTTCAATTTTCTTTTCAAATTTTGATAAATACTATATGCAGAGCTGTATAAGAGGAGTTGTTGGAAATGTATAATGTAGGCTAAATACTTTTCTTTATTATGTCATACCCTGTAATGTAATTATCTTTATCTTACTGTTTCATCAGTTTTAATTTAAATCCATTCAAATTTGTAGTATAGCATTACCTCATAATACTAGTATGGTAGACTACATCAAGGGCCGCAGATAACTAGAGCCTAAACAATACTGAAAGGAAGCCTTTTCTAGCATTTCAAAGTATATCAAGGGCAAATAACTATTGCTACAATGATTGATTTCAACAATAATTTCACTCCTTTGAGAACTTATAGGTATATACTTTGTGTGCAAGTAAAATCAAAATCCATTCAAAACTGTAGTTGCAAAAGTGTAAACGCTGTTCGATATGGCATTTTCAGCAATTCAAGGGCAGACAACTCTTGACCTATAGGTCTGATTTCAACCATAATCACACTTATTTGAACTCTTATGGTCATCTATAATCTGAGCAAGTTTGAAAGAGATTAGATAAAAATTGTGGCCTCTAGAGTGTAAACACCCTTAAATATGACATTTTCAGCAATTCAAAGGTAGATCACTCTCAACCTATTCGTCTGATTTCAATCATAATCGAACTCAATCAAACTCTTATGGTCATATACAATCTGAGCAAGTTTGAGATAGATTGGATAAAAATTGTGACCCCTGGAGAGTAAACACCCTTAAATATGACAATTTCAGCAGTTCAAAGGTAGATACTCTCAACCTATTAGTCTGATTTCAACCAAAATCCAACTCATCTTAACTCTTATGGTTATATACAATCTGAGCATGTTTGAGATAGATTGGATAAAAACTGTGGCCTCTAGAGTGTAAACACTATTAAATATGGCATTTTCATTAGTTCAAAGGTAGATTACTCTCAACCTATTGATCAGATTTCAACCATAATCGAACTCATCTGAACTCTTATGGTCATATACAATCTGAGCAAGTTTGAGATAGATTTGATAAAAATTGTGGCCTCTAGAGTGTAAACACTAAAATGGTTGACGACGAACGACTAACGACGGACGACGGACATTCAAGTATTGCAAAAGCTCACCCTGAGCTAGCTCAGGTGAGCTAAAAATAATGTTTGCACTTTCATGTTGGTATTCAGTGGAAATATTGTCTTCTGTCGAGGGATGTGTAAAAGGGCACATCCATGAAGTTAATAGGGTTATATAACCCTCATTTAGTACAGTGCCCCCTCTCTACAATGACCCTCCCAACAACGACTCCCTCCTTACAATGACGTTTTCCGCTGTTCGCCAAACAAGACAAAATGTTTAACACTTTTACTGCTGAAATACTGTCTGCTTCAAATTGTCGTCTGCTGTTTTTTTTCTCAAAATTACATTTTGATGGAATAAATATAATGATGGGTGACAAACAGCTTGAATCCAGATCAGACACTGCGTAACGCGGCGTCTGATCTGGATTCAAGCTGTTTGCAGATGTAAGCCAATTTCCCTCCCAGTAACGACTGCCTCTGAACAACGCACACAATCGGTGTCTCCCATTGGGTGTCATTGTAGAGAGGGAGCGCTGTACATGAAAATGTTCAGTGGATCCAACCAATGAGTGTAATGAATGGTCTTTTATTGGAGATATACATGTACATAATAATAGTAATGTTATATAGATAAAATATTCTTTCTCAATATATATCAGAAACACCACACCAATGCAGAAACTGCATGCTTCGTTAATACTTCATTCAATAATTATTAACTTATTTTTCAATATGTGCATGCTTGCTTAGACAATGAATTCATCTGCTTTATTATTATTATTATTTTTTTATTTTTTTTTCAGCCAGTTCTAAGCATAGCTTACATTGCAGGGATCAGGTATTATAAAGAACAACCTTTGCAAACTGTGAAAAACTAAAATCTTTATTTTTACCGGTACATAAAACCCTATGGTGTCACTATTCATTAGTATCGTCTCGAAGAGACGATACTAATGAGTAGTGACACCATAGGATTTGGTACTGAAATAAGTGAGAAAATGTTGGATTTGTTCAGTTTAATCCCTCTTATCTGGAGCCCTGTCTATAGATATGTCACACTCTCCAAACACTGGCATGCAGCACTCCATTCTGGACATACCTGGAAACTTAAATCCATTGTAACGGAAATCTGCCATTCCCACAATTCTAGCATCCTGCTCTAAATTTTCCTGCCATTCTCCCAACTGTTGGGTCAATTGCTGCGAAACTTGTGACCACAACTTCTTCATAATTATTTATTTCTCCGTTCACTTTCAAATTATTTCAAAATCTTCGTCCATAGATCTTACGATCCGAAAGTGTCACAACTATCCGAAATACACACCACTCTCGAAATACATGCTGTTTCATGTAATCATATTAAAGTCACTGCACATCCCAAAAGTAATCCCTCCATTTTGTGATATCGGAGCTCTATAAAAATATGTTGAAATGAAACTATGTCAAAGAAAATTCTGAATCCAAAACTGCTCTCTTGGTTTGTTCTACCAATAAAAGCTTATAAATTATATCAACTTACTACTTATATAAATTATTATAGATGATAGCTTGAAGTAGATTGAAAGCTGATTTCTTCTCACACTTCACTCCTATTTTGCATTGCAGCAGATATTAACCCTTAGCCCGCCAAATAAATTGTCGTCTGCTATATTTCTCGTCTGCTTCAAGTTTCAAAGTGCTTCAAAGTTGCTCAAAGTTGCTGAAAATGTTGTCCGAATGTCAAACAGCTTGGATCCGGATGAGACGCCGAGTTACTCGGCGTCTCATCCGGATCCAAGCTGTTTGCATATGGAGCTACAGTCGTGAGTGGCAGGCTAAGGGTTAAAGACTGTTCTCACTCTTTTAACCCATTTCCCCATAAATACACCCTTTTACACCATTAATTCACTCCTCCGGTGAAGAAAATAGTTCCAATTTATACAGTCATAAATGTGTATCATAACAAATATTTTCTTTATTCTAGCAAATGGTAGCTTAAAGCAGGCTGAAAGTGAAGCAGAATGCGCCTAAGGGCGCATTCTGCTTCACTTTCAATCTGCTTTATGTGATCAATTATCTTCAATACTAGAATATGGCTATGGCATTGGGGTAATGGGTTAACATCTATCTTAACTATTACCTTTCCTAATAATAGGGTTAAACACATGAAAGAGTGCTCATTCACGTATGTCAGACAGTTCTCATAGGTAAACAGTATAGACCCTGATCAGAAAGCTCCTGAAAAAGCTGTCTGATCTGGATCTTCTATGTTTTCAAAAAACATTAACATTACACTAATTGCAGGAGTAAGAGCTAAAGAAGATACCACCTGAACATCGAGTCTGCCTTCAGCTAGCTGTCCTATGCCATAATAACACCCCACCCCCAGGGTAAAGGTAAGTAACAGATACGCTGCAGGTCTTGGTTATTTATTCTATGACCTCTCATATGACCTTAGTTTTTACCCTTTTTTACCTTTTCCTTCCCAGACTAAAATCATTATTTTTGCATTAAAACCTATAGTCGAGACGATTCTAATGAGTAGTGACACCATAAGATTTGGTGCTGAAATGAGTGAAAAAATGTTGGATTTGTTCAGATTACTCTCTCTTATCTTTAGCCCTGCATCCTGATAAAATTTACATGTAACTTTCACACTGTTATGTCCAACGCCCTCCCTATCACATGGAAACAGCGTAGTAAACCATGATCGTGCCTTTCTGATAATATCAATCAATGATCCTTTATCCCTTTACCGTATAGAAGCGCCTTTTAGCGCATTCCGTTTAATCCTCCGCGGAAGAAAATAATTCCAATCTTTACAGTCATGAATATTTATGAGCAGGAATATTATTTTAATTTTAGCATGTGGTAACTGAAAGCAGGCTGAAAGTAAAGCAGAATGCGCCTTAGGGCGCATTCTGCTTTACTTTCAACCTGCTTTAAGTAGTCACCTATTTTCAAAACTAGAAACAGGCTATGGGGTAAAGGGTTATAGGAGAGAAAATAGGGGTGTGGATTGTTCCATACACATGTAATATCTCCATATATTTATGGAAAGTTTAGTTTAAACATTTGAACCCTAGTCCCGCATATAGGCGTCTTTTTCAAAAAGTGAACATGTGAATAGTACACTTGTCCTGTGTAAACAGTGAAGACTGAGATCAGAGGGCTCCGAAAGGAGCCCTCTGATCAGAGTCTTCACTGTTTGTCATAATGCCAAACATTGACAAAAACAACCCTTAAAAGTCAGAAATTGACTAGCCTAAAATGGAAACAGGAATTGTCCATTTAAAGTTTCAGGGAAGAAAGAGTTAATGAGTTTGAAATGCAATCATTAATCCATAATCTAGTTTGTACCCTGTTCCCTGATCAACAAGGATCATTTATTGGGTTAATGCTCAGGATCCAAACTGTTTGCAATATATATTGGTTAACACTGTATCCAATAACCTATTTCTAGCTTTGAAAAAAGGTTACTGCTTTAACCAGATTAAAAGTTAAGCAGAATGTGTCTTAACCCATTACCCCATAAATACGCCTTTTTACGCCTTTAGTTAATTTCTACACTGGGAAAATATAGTTCCAATTTATACTGTCACAAATAAAAATCATACGAAACATTTCTACATTCTAGCAGATAATAGCTTAAAGCATTCTGCTTTACTTTCAACCTGCTTTAAGTGGTCACATATTTTCAAAACTAGAAAAAGGCTATGGGTTAATAAGTTAAGGCACATTCTGCTTTACTTTCAGCCTGATTTAAGTTGCCATCTTGAGACTTCAAGAATAAAGAAAATATTTGTTTATGATACATATTTATGACTTTCTAAATTTGAACTATTGTCTTCGATGTATGAAATAATTTAGAGGTACATAAATGGGTTAAGACAACTCCCCTCCCACACTCCATCATATGCATCTGTGTTTTTCGGCACATAAAACACTAGATAGATTCACTTCACATTTATCCAAATATCCATCTTTCTAATAACACTATGAAACAACATATTGTAGCTTTTAATTCCAACCAAAAACACTGAACACTTATATACAGGGCTCCAGAGAAGAGGGAGTAAAGTTAACAAAACCAGCATTTTCTCACTCAATTCAGTACGAACTCCTATGGTGTTACTACTCATTAGAATCGTCTCTTCGAGACGATTCTAATGAGTAGTGACACTATAGGGTTTAAAACAGAAATAAAGATTTTAATTTTTGAAATACATATGTACATGTACTCCTGGAGTCTCCTTTTCTTTAGCCCTGATATACATACAATCTATTCCTGACACATAAACAAATAACACCAGCTGATTCACTTTTTACCCAGCAGAGGAATAACAATACACCTTTTTTCTCTGACAATTTAGGAGAACAAGTAATTATGATCTGATGGGAGAATTCCTGCCAAAAATATATGGCTTGAGATATAGGGAAGAGTACAAAGGTGTGCCAACTATAACTGATCACACAGAGGCTTGATGGGGTTATAGCTCATCCAGATGCTTGATGGAAAACTCATTTTCTCTATTCTGCCACAGGTAAAATTTTCCTTTTACTTGCCTGAAAGTGTCATTTGCTACAAAAATCAAGAATACCCCCACCTGCTCTTGGTCAATTAACAAACTTTTATTTCAATATTTTGATATTGTCATAAGCTATCACCTGTCCAGGTACTAGAAGCAAGTGTTTTGGGTCATTTTACTAACCAGAACTGATAATGCAATGTTTTGCAAACTTACGATTTTGACGATATCAAGACTTTGTACATGAGATCTGATAACAATAGCTCTGTTTGTAGTCTAAGAAATAGTCTGCTCTATAAACAAGAGTTGTCAGAAAACAACAAAGCTCACCTATAGATTGTGGTTAACCTGCAGATATGGGGAGCATTTCAGAAACTTAAATCTTAATTGTTGCATTAAACCCTATAGTGTCACTACTCACTAGAATTGTCTCGAAGAGACGATTCTAATGAGCAGAAACACCATAGGATTTGGTGCTGAATTTAGCGAGAAAGTGTTGAAGTATTTAGATCAACCCATTCCTTCCCATCAAAACCTGAATCATAGCACTTTACTTTATAAATATTTTTTTATATGCCCTTAATTTATTCCTCCACTGAAGAAAATATTTTAACTTTAAATTGTCACTCAGGAATATGCTCCATACGAAACATTTTCTACATCCTATCAGATGATAGATTGATAGTGTAAAGCAGGCTGAAAGTAAAGCAGAATGTGCCTTATGGTAAGACACATTCTATTTGCACTTTCAGCCTGCTTAAAGTGTTCACCTATCTTAACCCTTTACTCCATGGCATGTTTCTAGGAGCTTCACTAATTTACTTTGATCTTGCTTTAACTTAAGTAACTCTTTCCCATAACCTCTAAATGACCTTGACCTTTGTCTGGCATGACCAAACTTGTACTGAGCTCAATAGCTTCTTGAGTTGAATTAACATGTCAAAAATAAAGTCACTATCACATGTAGTTCCAGAGCTATGGCAAATGATGAATAAACTCTATTTGACCTCTAAATGACCATGATCTTTGTCTGACATGACCCACTTTGTACTGAGCTCAAGTGCTTTTCAGCATTGAGTACACATAGCAAATATGAAGTCTCTCAGTCTGTCACACGTAGTTCTAGAGTTATGGTCAATGTTGAAGTAAAATTATTTGAATGAATGACCTTGACCTTTGTTGGACATGACCCAGGTTGTACCCACCTAAAGAGATTTTTGAGTTGAGTACACACATGTAGGTGAAATGTACAGTCTCTATCACATGAATTTCCAAAGTTATGGCCAAGGTTAAAGTCATGGGCAGACAAACAAACAGACTGACAACATGGATGATGCCCTGACTAAGTTGTGTGGATGTATTTATAAATATATGTGTGATAGTCAAAGAAATAAATCCTTGAATGCAGTACAGAAATTATTGTAGCTGTAAACCACCTAGAAATACCTTATTCTGGTCTGCTCTCCAATATATTTATTGAAATATTTCTGCTTACTATAATCTGCATCAACCCTTGTTGTGATTATAGCATGCACATGAGTTGCATCTTTAGATAAGACGAAGTAAAGTAAATATTTTCATTGGAATTACTTTGTAAAGACGATTCTAAGAAATCGTCACACCATAGAATCTTTAGCACAAACAAAGATTCAAGATACTTCCCAATGATCTGGAGTCCTGCGTCAAGAAGATTTTTTTGTGCAGGGCTCCAGATCATAAAGGGGAGTAATTGGAACAAATCCAAAATTTTCTCACTCATACACCACCAAATCCTATGGTGTTACTACTCATTTGAATCGTCTCTTTGAGACGATTTGAATGAGTAGTGACACCATAGGGTTTAAAGCAGAAATAAAGATTTTAGTTTTTGAAATACTCCTCTTATCTGGGGCTCTGTTTTTGTATTTAAATATGGACTACAGTATTTGAAATGCTCCCCTGGATCTAATTCTGTCCTGTTTGCCAATTTGTAATTCCCTAATGCAGAATTTACTCTTGCAGCATCAGTGCAGAAAGAATAAAAGAAAACTTAACCTCCATCCAGTTGAAACCAGGATGATACATAATTATGTATTATTTGCAAACAGTTTCGACCCAGGACAGAGCTCTCCTGAATGGAAGGACCCTCTGATCAGAGACATACACTGTTTTTCATACTTTTAACCCACTACCCCATAAATACGCCTTTATTGATTTCTCCACCGATGAAATGTAGTTCCACATAAAAAAAATATTAATACAATCATAATCATGTAGTGTAAGAAATAGTTTCTTTACTCCTAGCAGATGGTACATGTAGCTTAAAGCACATTCTGCTTTACTTTCATCATGCTTCAAGTGGTGACTTGTCTTCAAAACTAGATACAGTCTTTGAGGTAATGGTTTAAATATTTTGGGGACGAACCCCTTTAAAGGGACTCGCAACCGGATGGTGTACTTGTCAAAATAAAATAAAATACTCAAATAAAAGCAAATTTGTGGCATTATTTGGCTTCTGACATTAAAAAAATATGATCAGTCCAAAAAAAGTCTCAAGAATTGTCACCGAATCTTAGTTATTTTAGATATTTTCCATCTTTTTTCTATAGCGTTAGCTAACGGTATAGTTGTTGTTGTTGCGTCTCTACACAGGCTCAGACATAAACCCGAGCCGAATATGTATATATCAATCGCTACCAGTGAAGTACGTTAATTCGCTATCATATAGATAGAGAGCCCCAGTAGCCGGGTGGTTAAGGCGTTTGCCTTTGTTTTCATGTTTGTCTCCGCATGGAGGGTCACGGGTTCAAATCCCACTGGTCAGAGCTTCTTCATTTATTTTTTTTTGAAATGCATTTTTTAACAGAATTTATTATCCAAAACTAAATCTTATCCATTTATATAAGCATTTGACATATATTTACAAATTACTATTTTTAATGCTAAATCCGGTTGCGAGCCTCTTTAAAGGCAACAAAAACTGATCCTTTAAATTTTTAAGTAATTGGATGAATCTGTTTGAAAATTTACCATGGTAAGGATTAACTGTTTTCCACATAGCCTCTTTCTAGAACAGAATATAGGTGTCCACTTAAAGCAGGTTGAAGTAAAGCAGAATGCACCTTAAGCCCATTCTGCTTTACTTTCAGCCAGCTTTAAGCTATAATCTGCTAGAATATAGAAAATATTTTTTATGATACATATTTATGACTGTATAAATTAGAATTTTTTTCTTCAGTGGAGGAATAAACTTAATGCACTATAAGTTGCTTCTATGGGGGAAAGGGTTAAGTATGGCTGAGTTTTTGCTATTATTGAGTGTTCCCACACACAAGACAATGGCACTCTGCCAGAATACCTGTACATTTGCATGAAACTTTCTGGAAAATATTCTGGAAAAAACCACACTACCTAAGACCCAGTGGCAGCTGAATATAACACAATTAAACAATTACACAACTGGCTTCCAAACAACCAACAGGGCTGCCATAAGTTGACATAAAAAATCCTAAGATTTCCAAATTTGCATTTTTCAAGTGTGATTTTTACGAACCGCACCTTTACCCAATCGCCTGTTTCTAGTTTATTTTACACGTGGCTGCTTAAAGCAGGCTGGGAGTAAAGCAGAATGCGTCTTAAGGCGCATTTTGCTTTACTTTCAGTCTGCTTTAAGCTATCATACATGTACTAAAAAAAATCCGAAGATTTGGGAAAAATCCGGAGAAATGGCATCCCTGAACCCACACTCAATGGACCTACCATAAATTCGTTCCTACAACTGTTTCGTTCAGGTACAGTCAAACCCAGTAAAACTGAACCTTCACGCTTTAAAGCAGGTTGAAAGTAAAGTAGATTTCTGAATGAGCCACTGGCCCAGCATAAGCTACAATCTGCTAGGATATAGGCAATATTTCTTAGTTTGTTTGTTAGTTTGTTAACTTCCGTTTCTGCCATCCATAGGCTAATTGGACGCCCAAGAGAGAGGGGAGCACAGAGAACCTGGGCCGGATGCCCTACTCTTAATATCGAAGAGTTCTCTGGTTCTTTTAGATGCCCAGTGTGAAGCACTGGTACATGTACACTGGACTTAGGTTTATAAATCTCATCCGAAGCACTTGGTCCAACGGGGGATCAAACTCACGACCCCTGACGTCGTAATCGGAAGCTTTACCCCTTGACTATGTCCCCCGGTGGGAAATATTTCTGATGTTGTACAGTTACAACAGTAACATTCATTAATTACTGTATAACTTAAATTAATTGAACTCTTTCAGGGTTCCAGATAAGAGTGAGTAAACTGAACAAATCAAAAGTTTCTCACTTATTTCAGCACCAAATCCTATGGTGTTACTACTCATTAGAATTGTCTCAAAGAGACAAGTCTAATGAGTAGTGACACCATAGGGTTTAATGCAGAAATAAAAAATTTAATTTTTGAAATACTTCCCCTATCTGGAGCCCTCTACTTTTCTTCATTAGAGAAATTAATTGAATGTGCAGGAGGACATATCTATGGAGTAAAGGGTTTGCAGTCCACACAGTTGACAGCAAGCATGAGCATCATTACCAGTACTGAAGCAGAGGGGATACAACTCATTTCTATCTTACAATGTTCTGTGAACAGTTGTCCCCTAGAATAGGTTAGATTTGAAGTATGAGTGGCACTGGCCTTCAAAAAGTAAAGTTAACACTTGATCAATAATGTTGATATAATACTTGCAACATTCATGTGTGATATATCATTTTAATTTTAAACCATTACCCCATAACCCGATATTAGTTTTGAAAATAGGTGACCACTTTAACTTTAAGCAGGTTGAAAGTAAAGAAGAATGTGCCTTGATGCATATTCTGCTTTACTTTCAGTCTACTTTAAGCTAGGATATAGCAAATATTTCTTATGAAACATATTCATGACTGTATAAAGTAATTTAAGTTTCACCATTTTCTACAGTGAAGGAATAAATCAAAGTTGTTAAAAGGGATATTTATGGGATAATGGGGTAAACAGCAATTATTTGCCTAAACGATGGTAAAATTGCACAATAAGATTTTTACACCTTCAATTTATAGGTCAGACCTTTCACATACAGACAAGGGGTCTACAGACTATCTCGAATCTACAACCCTGTGTTCCCTGTTTCCACGAAACTGCATGGGAACTGACGGACAAGGCCGAATTATAGCTGAATGTTGCAGTGCGATTCTTGAAAGACATCAGTGGATGTCTCCTGTCGAAGGTGATAATATATAAAAGTAGTGGGGAAAAAAAAGTATTCTTTATAAATCCCATCAGATAGTAGCCTAAAGCAGGCTTCAAACATAGCAGAATGCGTCTTTAAACGCATTCTGCTGAAAGACGCCTTCTGCTTTACTTACAACCTTCTTTAAGTGGTCAATTATTTTCAATACTAGGAACAGGCTATGGAGTAATGGTTAAGTGATCACCAGTCTTTAAAAATAGAAACAGATTAATTATGAAGCAGGAGACATTTATTGATCACTGAAGAAAAATAGTTTCAAAAATTAACCAACTCCATTTATAAGGCATTATATCTGTACGCTATTTAAAGTAACTGCCAATCTTTTACTCTGTCAACCATTCTCTTCTCCATCCACCCGATACTATTGTTCCCCTGTGTCATCTTATATATCGTATGACTCATGCAGCCACTAAAGCTATTCAGTGTCAATGTGTATACTAGAATGGGTGGGGTAAATTTCGACCTGAGAAAAAAACTGGTTTTTCCTCATTTAGAATACCCAATTGTGTCCCTACAGATCCTTCATTATTGTAACAATGTGAAAGGCTATGTGTGGAGTACAGTATGATACAAATGTTTACGTCTATTTAGTCGCTTACACCGCTTGTGTCCTCTCTATATTCAATATACCAAATGACCCAATTATGTTTGTCACCCTAACATAAATATGACCTATTTTCATCAAACGTGTGAAACGTCGTATATGAATCGAAGAAATGATTAAAAGGATAATTTCCAATCTAATGAATTACTGAACGGTGTCTCAAAATGTATAAAGATGTGGCATTTTATGGGTCTTCATTAAAAACATGGGACATAATCAACTTCTTCCATAGGATTGTATTTCGAATTCATGTCTTATTGTCGCCGTCAAAACCCTATAGTGTGACTACTCATTAGAATCGTCTCTTCGAGACGATTCTAATGAGTAGTCACAACATAGGGTTTGGCCACACCACAACAGTGAAAATGTTAGAAATGTTAAATTTGCACACTCCTTATCTGGAGCCTTGAAACGCGTGTGAACTCAAGTCTAACAGGTGCGCTTAAATTCCTCGCATATTTTCGGGAACATCAAACTTACCATCTAATTTATAAATGAAATCAGGTTCCTACGGTCCTGTTTAGCATTGAACGAATCATCGATGGTCGGAAATCCAAGATCGTAAGTCCAGGGACGATGTTTAATTGATTTTAATTGCTTTCACGGGAAGTCTCAGTCATATTCAAGATGGCGAATTCACACAACAATGTCACGTGACCGCTGGCACAGTTGTCATTGTTCTGAGCAGGTGCCTGAATCACCTGAATCAGGTAAGGACTCGGCCGAACGTACATCAAGTGTCACGGACATTTCTAAAGTACTCGTTTAAAGCGGCATGCGGTGCTTTATCGTTGTTAATATGTTTTTATAACCGCATGTCGCAGGAGTTATGTAATTAAATATATAGGGAGCGTATATATAGGAACGTATATTCCCTTTCATACGTCCCTGGTATGTCTTAATTGCTATGCTGGAGTTAAAAAAAGCGTGCGGGAAAAAGATGCTTACATTATTTCCGATGTGTCAAAATGCTTTTAAAACCTTTTATCAAATATGAGTGTATTTTAACGCATGCAACTTTATTTATCCTTCTTCTTTTCTTCTTTCTAAAATATTTCTTATGGTGTGCGCATATAAAATTTATTCAATATATTATATGTAAAATTGATCTACAGTAGGCCTAAAACATCACTATTACAACCAATTAAACGAAGGCTAATTGATTGTATAAAATACAGGTGGCAGTTTAAAGCAAGGTGACAGTAAAACAAAGCTCTCTGAGTCTCTTAAGGAGCTTCACAATTTAGTTGTCGTAAGAGAGGTTTTACTGTATATTGCTAGAGTTGATAGCGTAAGCAACGGACTTGAACTAATTCAATTTTTTGTTTTGTTTGTTTTTATTTTGCCACCATTCATGATGAAAGTTCCAATAGCAATATATATGATATATAGCTGTCACATATACTAAGCCAAACCACAGAATTATACACTGACGGAATCGAAACCTCGTGCTATATCGTACGTCTCGTGCGGCGGATACGAGACTCGCGAGACTTGATAAGAGACTGTCTATCGGTAGTCAATATGATAAATGTGTGTTTTCGAAGCACTGTTCACGGGTTTTTATCATCATCTTCATTAATCGCATCACTCTGCATAGAGTATACTCGCGATATGGTTAAAATATGCATGCGCAGCCGACGGCGTGGCGTTGATCAATTACGAGCATCAGTACCAATATTAACATCAATATTAATATTAATAATATAAATATTAATATAAATATTAACATCAATATTAATATTAAAAGCCAGTTAAAAGAAACACTGGTGATGTTTTTTGTACAGTTAAAAACAGGGTAAAATCGAAATGCTGGTTTATAGGTATATGACATTTGACATGGCCGCTTTAAAATCTTTGAAATTACTGGCCTAAATTGAAAATAAGTTTATACAAAGGATCTATTGGTGACCCTCTACCAGATTTTTTCAAATAGTTATCTAGCTATTATGCTACAGTGCTCCCTCTCTACAGCGGCACCCAATGGGAGCCATACATTGTGTGCGTTGTTCGGAGGGAGTCGTGAATAGAGAGGGAAGAATAAGAATTGGCTTACATTTGCAAACAACTTGAATCCAGATCAGACGCCGCGTTTCGCTGCGTCTGATCTGGATTCAAGCTGTTTGTCACTCCTCAGTATATTTTTTCTATCAAAATGTCCACTTATATATGGAACTTTGAGAAAAACATCAAGCGACAATTTTAGGCAGAGGATACTGCAGCACTAAAAGCGTTAGACATAATTGTCATGTTTAGGGAATTGCGACAATGGTCGTTGTAAGGAGGGAGTCGTTGTTTGGGAGGGTAGCTTAAAAACAATGAAGGCCAGTGGGTGGTTAAAGATGTCCTTATAAAGCTAAATACGAGTCTAGTCTTCTGGTTCCAAAACCACTTGCCCAATTTTAATGTCACCATGGCCGTAACCATGGGTACCAGGTGAGCGATATAGGGCCGCATGCAGCTCTACGGACCGGCCATCGCGATAAAACAACTTGACATGGGAAATGATAAGGAGCTGGGACCCGTTACATAAAACTTCGTTCGATTAATGTTTGACTTACATCACTAAGCTCCTCACCGCTGTGAGTTCGAATCCCAGTAGGGTCGTTCGGATTTTTTCATGTGGGGAAGCCTTCCAGCTGGCTTGCGGAAGGTCGGTGGTTCTACCCAGTTGCCGATTTGTGCCTAAAACAGTGCATAAAGGGCTTCTGGGGTCTTCCTCCACCTATAATTATATTAGCTGGACGTCGCGATCTGACTGAAATACTGTTGAAAGCGACGTAAAATTAAAACAAATCAAATCAAATCGATTAATGTTGTCGTAAGTCAGATTATAAAAGTTTCAATTTTTGGCTCGGAGAGCCTATATCGAATCCTAACGAATAAAATTGGTGCGAGTCTAGCTCCCCCTACGAACAAATCCTGTTATACGGGGTTTACATATGCTATTATCAGGCTAACGGAGCTTCATCACTATCAGATAAAGTGTTAGCAGCACTGAGTTAACTCAGGATCCTGAGTCTGTACCTGTGGTGATTTAAACACCGTATTTACTCCCTTGTAATAAACATTCACCTAGTAGTCATAGCAGACGATGCATTATAAGACATACAGGTTTCTGCTTAATGCATGGCAATGGCAATGCAGAAACTTCATAATTAGCTTTCTGCATTAGATCTACTTTGTTCTACATTAAGCTGAAAGTCCGAGTACTACAGTACTTTGATTATTTATATCTCCATCTAATCCTGTCTGGTGACATCTATTTGGAATCGTCTTTTCAAGCCGACCCAAAGAGATGTCACAATACAGGATTAGATAGAGAAATCAGAAATTAAATGTATTTTTAAAGCTTTGACTTACGACCGTTTTTGTCGTAAGAAGTTTTATGAAACGGGACCCTGCACTGTTATTACTCGCCGAAGCCTCCAGCACACACATATTCCAACACGATGTTTGTTCTTGGTATACATTGTTTGCAATTTTCGAAGGTCCACATCATCCGTACCACAGGACTCGACGTTAACTTTTGTATTCAACATGTCCTGTAAGGTCCATTTATAGTTGGCTCTTGTGTGTAATTCTGTCATATTTGTGTCAGTAATTATTGACCTTGCATACAGAAGCTGTTGGATCCCTAAACCATTGGGGAAGCAAACCAGAGATTCCCTAAACAGTGGGCCGGGGAGATTTTATCTACATGTATGATGGCTTGTAGTGAAAACTGAAAAAATCTTCTTCTTTGAAATTACAATTTACTGGCCTAAATTGAAAATAATTTTATACAAAATTTAATGATCTATTGGTGACCCTATACCAGATCTCTTCAAATCTTAAAAACAAGGACGGCCAGTGGGTGGTTAAAGCTAAATACAGTCGAAACTCTATAGTTCGAACTCTCTTAAATCGACCGAACCAGTCATTTCATTAGTCTAATTTCGAGACCACGATTTCGCTTAAGTCGAACAGACCCGTATTTCAAAGTTAAAACGTGGTTCAGCCACGTTTTTAACTTTGAAATATGGGTATGTTCGAACTAACGCGAGGTCGAATAATCGAGTTTCGACTGTACGTCTCGAAACCACTTGCCCAATTTAATGTCATCATGACCGTAACCATGGTTACCAGGTGAGTGATTTAGGGCTGCATGCAGATCCACGGAACGACCATCGCGATAAAACAAGATGGAAAAAGCCTCCAGCACACACATATTCCAACACGATGTTTGTTCTTAGTCTACATTGTTTGCAAATTTCGAAGGTCCACGTGCCACAGGACTCGACGTTAACTTTTGTATGCAACATGTCCTGAAATGTCCATTTACAGTTGCAGAGTTGGCTCTTATGTGTATTTTTTTTTCATATTTGTGTCAGTAATTATTGACCTTCCATACAGAAGCTGTTGGATCCCTACACATCTGTAGATCATTTTAGAAATCAGATGAATCCTAGGGATGCACATTCTGTCAAACAATGAGCTCTTGAGACAAACATTGAGTCATTGAGATGAAAAAATAACCCAATATCCCATAACTTATTTCTAGTTTTGAATACAGATGACCACTTAAAGGGACTCGCAACCGGATGGTGTACTTGTCAAAATAAAATAAAATACTCAAATAAAAGCAAATTTGTGGCATTATTTGGCTTCTGACATTAAAAAAATATGATCAGTCCAAAAAAAGTCTCAAGAATCGTCACCGAATCTTAGATTTTTAGATATTTTCCATCGTTTTTCTATACCGACTAGTAGACGGTATAGTTGTTGTTGTTGCTTCTCTACACAGGCTCAGACATAAACACGAGCCGAATTACGAAGTTGTATGTACGTTCGATCGCTACACATTGAAATACGTTAAATCGATCCGAGATAAACGGATAGTTCCGTGGTCCATTGGTCTAAGCGGTTTCCCCTATTTTGCCTTCTGTCCGCCAATGCCGGGCCACGGGTTCGAATCCCACCAGAGACCAATATTTTTTTTTATTGAAATACATTTTTTTTAAACAGAATTTCTTATCCTAAACTAATTATTTACCATTTATATAAGCGTTTGACACATATTTACAAATTACTATTTTTAATGCACCATCTGGTTGCGAGTCGCTTTAAAGCAGGTTGAAAGTAAAGCAGAATGTGCCTTAAGGCACTTTTGCTTTACTTTCAACCTGCTTTAAGCTACTATTTGCCTATGAGTAATAGGTTAATAAAGGCCAGAAAAGATGCATCCATGGGACTCAGAACTTTTTTAATAATGAGTCTCTGGAAAATTAAATGAGTATAAGACTCGGGATGCACACGTTAAATTATCACTGCATCTGGGGCCCGTTTCATAAAACTTCGTACGACAAATGCTGTCGTAATTCAGATTATAAAAGTCTTAATTATTACTTGTCTAATTATGTCTTGTGACATCTCTTTGGAATCCTCTTTTCAAGACGATTCCAAAGAGATGTCACAAGACAGGATAATATGGAGAAATCAGAAATTAAATTATTTTAAAGCTTTAACTTACGTTCGTTTTTGTCGTACGAAGTTTTATGAAACGGACGCTGTGACAACAGTTAAATGCAGGGGAAAAGTAACGCAACAACAATAAACACAATAATAATATAATTACATTAACAATATCAAAAACTTTTTTTATTCCTTCCATATAAAATTGCATTCAATGATTTAGCATATTAAGCATGATTTATATATGTTACAAAATCCAGTATAGGGACATACAAATCATTTTGTCTTATCCAATACTAAGAATAGTGTTTCGTTACATCCATTTTATCTTAAGCAATCAGGAGTCCATTGATTTAAGAAATAAGCAGTCGGGGAATTTTATTATGTATTAAGGAGTTTTTCGGCTTATCTGGTTAACAAACTATTTCTTAGCGTGGTAGATCTACTTGCTTTTGAACTTAACGATCCAAACAAGGTAAGATTAATTACTTTAACCAAAAGTAACTGCTAAATATTTATAAAAATTAAACGAAAAGCTTCAAATTTACGCCTTTTCCCTGGAAGATTCAGGGTTTTTAAGTACATTTGGTGCAGAGAGGGATCGAACCAGCGACCCGTGTGTTACTACATGTAGTCAGGGGCTTATCGCTAGACCACGGATATTCTTACATATTGGATCATATACCGGTATTCACTGTGATAAAAAAGTATCACTCTTTGTTTTGATGACGTGTATTTCATTACCTATAAAACACCGTTGTTATTAAAAAGAAAAAAGTCCGATTTTTCTGAACTGTCCGAGTTATTTTTAGAACAGAATATTTAATAATGGTAAATAGGTAAGCAAGGTAACATCGAATATGTAATCGTACACTTTCCTACTTGAGATAAGCATGATCCTCGTGCAGCACGAAACAGCTGCGCTAATTTTACTGATATGTTATTCATTCTCAATAAACGTGTTTATACTAAAACTATTATGTCCATTGCAAACCGGTTGGAACCAGATCAGACGCCGGGTAACCCTAATCAGGCCCCTACCTGTTTGCCACCCAGATTAAAAAGATAAAATTAACTTTCTACAGTTTAGTGCATTGTGTTTGCGTTTATTCGGGAAATAATAATGTCTTTTCTACTGTACATTACGCACAATAAATACAGCTTTCCGTAGCCCTGGCTGACTGTACGGAAATCAACGAGTACGGTGATCATCCCTTTTAAAATTTTAGAATGTTCCAATATAAAGTAACTCTGACAGGTCAGAAGAAAACACTAATAAAAGTTACGTAAACAATTGTTCATAGACAGAAGACGTATAACCTGTTAAAAATGTGAATTTTTAGTAACGACAACTCTGCTTAACTCTTTGAACCCTAGTCACGCATATATGCGTCATTTGCGAACAGTGTACCTATGAGGAGTACACTTGTCCTATGCAAACAGTGTTGACCCTGATCAGAGGGCTCCTAAGGAGCCCTCTGATCAGGGTCTACACTGTTTATCATTTTGACATATATTGTAAAAATGAACTCTTAAAAGCCAAAAACGGACTAGACTAAATTCAAAACTAGAATTGTTCATTTGAGGTTTCAGGGAGGAAAGGGTTAACCCATTTACGCCCAATTGATTCTTCCATGTTTATATATTGGATTAGTCCATTTTTTATCAAAGGGATGCCTAGTCAAAATTTTCATTTCATTTTGTTATATATTGAAATTCCTATCAGCAAACAGTGTAAACTCTGATCAGACGCCGCATAATGCGGCGTCTGATCAGAGTCTACACTGTTTGCCTATGTCCCATATATATTGGAGCGTAGGCACAAATGGGTTTTTAACGTTTAAAACAAAGTGAGATAAGAGAGGTAACTGTGTTTGGATTTCCCCCCGTAAAGATACAGTAATCTTTCCTTAAAAACTGTAAAACAATCACCATTTTCAAATTTTTATCAGCATGAAGTAACACATTAGTGTTCGTTTTCGTAAAATCAGTTGCCAAAAGTATGCCAACATCATCTGAGTGTATCATTGTGTGGACCAGTGGCATCTGGGCATGTAATACAGTGTTCCCTCCATACAACGGACCTCCAAACAATGACTCGGGTCTCCTTCCTTACAACGACCCTTTCGCAGTTTCCGAAACAGAACATTTATGACAAAACGCTTTTACTGCTTCAATATTATCTGCTTATAATTTACGTCATTTTTCCCCTCAAAGTTACATATAAGTTAATACATGTATTTGGATAGAATAAATATAATGTCGAGTGACAAACAGCTTGATTCTAGATCAGACACCGGGTAAACGCGGCGTCTGATCTTGAGTCAAGCTATTATCAAATGTGAGCCAAATCTTAATTTCCCCTCCCAATCAAGACTCCCTCCGTACAACGCACATAAGCTTTGTCTCCAATTGGGTGTCGTTGTAGGGAACACTGTACAGGGTTCACTCACAGGGGACCGTCACAACAGAAGTCTGAACCCCAACAGAAACCAGAAATATCTTTTAAAAAGATATTCAGCGGAATGGTTGGTGGCATTTATGCTGTAGATAGGTGTGCAAAATTGTATGAAATTTGGGTTTTTAAAGAATTGTAATATCTTGGATTGAAAAGCAAAAAATACACATTCAAGGATGTAGCATAACTCTGACTAAAAAACTATAAATGTACAGAAATGCAAAACAATAGTATAACCCATATCCTAGCAACTGGTATATATATAGGAGATCCTCAGATTAAACTATTGTTCTATATATCAAACTTCATTCATGGGGAGTTTCTTGAAACAAACTATAACCAAATAAACTGTGCATTTCCATCATAACAGAACAGCAGTCTTCTGTGCAAGTTCTATAACACCTCACTCTTGTACATAACTGATGAAACAACACAATTGTGTTTAACTCACTTGAGGTCATTTATTATATTGCTATCAATGTATGGTAAATTTGTACAAAATAGTTAACAATTAAAATAAATTGGTAGTAAACCATTATTAAACAAAACACCTAGCTACCACTGTCTATCTGCTATTGTTTCTTAAAATAGAAGCATGATGTCATCAGCTCCAGTAGTACACACTGGTAAAACTGTTGTGCATAGACCAACAGGGCCCCAGATAAGAGGGGAGTAAACTGAACAAATCTTACATTTTCTCGCTCATTTCAGCACCAAACCCTATGGTGTTACCACTAATTTTTATCACCTCGAAGAGACAGTTCAAATGAGTGATGCCACCATAGGGTTTGATGCACAAATAAAGATTTTAAGTTTTGAAATAATTCCCTTATCTGGAGCCCTGGCTACTATCCAATCAGACAATTCAGTTTCAACAGGTGCTCTTAATTCTAAATTTCTGATCAAATATGATTGTTAAAATGTTTGTCTAAATAGAAATGTATGTCTAAATACATACTATTCAGCTCCGCTGAAAAAATGTATGAACACTAGATATATAGGTGCACTAGTTCAATCCCTGCTGCACAACTTTCAATGGGAATAGCCCGTATAGGATGAGAAATTAAACCACCCGGTTGAAAAGTCAACTAGTAGCAGACATTGGGTCAATAACTTGAGAATGTAATGCATTACATTACAATTGCATTGCCAAAACAGTGCAGTAAATTACAATTACAATAACTCAACTTTTACAATTGTAATGAATTAAATTACAGTTACATTGGTAAAGTAATGCATTACATTACACATTACATTTTGATTTCAAGCTATTGGTATCCAATCCAAAATTATGACTGAAAAACCCTAATAAGCTTATCTAACTGATAGGTTGTTATCTACAAGTTCATTGTCGGCTACATTTATAGAGATTCAAAACTTTAGAATACATGTACATGTATACAGTTTGAAAAGTCAAAGTCCCTATATATTGACCACTGGGTATGGTAGCATAGCCTGTAAGATATGTGAGTCCTTAAACCTCTCCATCACAGAAGTGCCTATACCTACTCCTGCACATAAGACAAAGAGCCACAAATAAAATTCAACTTTCTTGAAGAATGTAAAGCAGAAAGCTCATAGCTCATATGTATTTCGAAGGTAAGAGTAGGAACACCTTGACGGCCAAGATTTATATCAGTCACACAGCCACGTGTACTATACAAATGCAGTCCAGTGTAATCCACACTATACATTGAAGGCTAACGTGAAAAGTATAATTATGTTGGTTTTATAAAACGGTAAACCAGTCTATAGCGACCGTGCTTTTACGAAAGTATAGAATGAATGTCATTATTAAAGACATATGGATACTTAAATTAAAGCAGACTGAAATCAATGCAGAATGCTATCGAATGTATGCAGTCTGATTTAAGTGCTAACTAGTTATTTAGGCCCACATTTGAATTTTGACCTATTTAATTATGTTCAGTATTGAGAGTGTCAGGTATTGTTGGCTAAGAAGCAACTGCATGTGTGTTGAAAGCAGTTAAATTGTATTTTCTCATGTTTTAGATCTATATGAGTTGGTCGATCAGTAGCAAACATGTTCATATGTAATTCCTAAAATGTGTAAGTATGTATATATGTTTTTCTACCTTAAATATACAAGGTTTAACTTTATCCATATACATGTTATGTTATTGCCTAAGCAGTGTGTTGTAACCAGTACAGTAAAACATAATACCGGTGGAATAAAACAGTGGTTGGTGTATATTGAGAATTGTGTTCACCCTAGCTTAATCATGGGATAGTTACACCTGTGTACGCTGTATAGTGTAAAGTTGTTAGTTCACAGTCAGCTGTGCTTTCAAGAGAGCAGATATACTCATTGTCGCTAGTTGCTGCACGTTGGTAGCAATGAAAGATGGAAGAGGCGTATTAACTTTACGGGCATATTGGAGTTTTCCCCAGCCCTTCTGGCCATTTCCTGAATTATATGCTGTAATATTTCGCAAGGATGGCTAACTGCAGTTTTAACCCGTTTTAAAATACAGTCCGTTAAGTTCCAGCTTAATAAATAAGGGCTCCCTATAATTGTAGGTGGCTCCCTGTTATTATGTTTATATACCCTGTTCAGTCCTATGGTTCGTATCCAGATACTAATCTAGAATTCCGTTTGTAGGAGTCGGTCGTATCAATCCTACGAAAAGCTTTTAAAAGGCGTATTTATGATATGATGTTGGAATGGTATAGTGTTGACACCTAAGCTGAGTTAAAGTATCCTTTACTTATACTAACCAACTGATCGTTTGTCTGTGTGACAAATCTGTATTTATGACTGTGTGTCGTTTGAGTCTGTGTGACCAATGTATTGAAACTAACTCTAATGTACTATATTGTGGCTGTGTGACCAATATACTGTGTCTTTGTGACGAGTACCGCCGAGTCTGTTCAACCATTAATCGTGTCTGAATGGCTGATATACTCCGTCTGCGTGACCAATTTACCCGAGTCTTTGTGACTATATAGCAATTCCGTGTTACCGATGACTTAGTTTATCCAGACGCCATAAACAGTCAGTATAATTAGATGGTGAAGTATAATATAGATACAAATAATGACATACTACTGCTGATAATTTGCTTATGTACTGTTTCATGATTTTGCTGAACTGTTAGTTTAGTACTGTGAAGATATACAGGGTGTCCCAAAAAACCGGAATCCGGGGTCAAATAAGCAGTATACCCATTTCGTATCAATATCGATAAACAAAATGTATATAGATAATAGAGACGACATTTTGCCATATGTCGTCCAAAATTTGGTCTGAAAATATTCATCAGTTTTAAGATATGAGCATTTTAATGAAAGCAATCTAAACTCTGTTTGAACATGATATCGATTTTGTCACGTGGCGCGCATAAGCCGTTTTCCCTGTACAGTGATTTGACGTCAATCCACATTTTTCGTCTGTCAAACATCACACGATTTGATTTTGATTAATTTCATTGTCAATCATGTAATTTCATTTGTTTTTATCGGTTATTAAACCATTTTACTATTTTAAATGAAACAACAACACTGTAACATATAATTGTCATTTCTATCACAGCGGCTCTGTATGACACGAATATTTGAAAATAACTTGGCAATGCCGGGATAATTGTTCTGTTTGAAACAAAAAATAAAATATTGATCCATCATGGATATCAAACTGTACATAGTAATTGGTTATGAATTAAACGGCGCAAATTAAATGATTGACGAGAATAATGTGTAGCGATTCCTAAACGCCATTTGTGTCAAATGCATTGACCAGCATGCTGTGATTTGCTCAAATGACAGGCAATTTGTCATAATTTTAAAAAACATATATATAAGACGACTTCATAGACTCAATCTGCATGTGCAGCATGTATATAGGTGGTTTCTGGGACAATTGAACATATATGTATACATATAAAGACAGTTGCATGATTGTTTAGACTATGCTTTAATAGTGCAAAAGCTGTCGTACGTAATCACAAAAACCAATACATGCATCATGTTCAAACGGATTTTAAGGTTCTTCATTCAAATACTCATAACTTTAAAACCATTTTATACTTTTATTTATGCTTTTCGGTGGATTACCGGGAAAACGCAGTGGATTATCATTTGATAATCCACTGCTTCAAGCAGTGGGATTATCGTCGCTCGTGTTTCTTTTATGAGTTTACCCCGTAGGGCTCCCCAATAATCGTAGTCAATCGTGTTTTACCGTTCAAATCCGGCAGTCCGTTTTGTCGCGAAGCACTCAACAGAAGAACACGAATCCAAGATCGGAAGTAACGACGTAATCCCGTTGACGTCAAATCAATAAATAAGTGACGTCATTGTACCGCCAAATGTCATGCACATGTATTCGACATAAAAATTGGGGCTCAACACGGGATAAATAATGTAATTTCGCTTTCAATTGTCAAATAATTTCGTTTAAAAAGTGGCTTAAAAGCATAGATAAATAAAATAACTGTGTTTTTTTTCAGTGTAAGATTGAATTTAATCCATTTCGTGAACATCAGACTATTATATTGTCAGTCGTGGCTTCGCCACTCGTGATAATATAACGTCTGATGTTCACTCAATTGATTAAATTGATCTTACACTGAAAAACCCCCCAAACAGTTATCCTCTATATAATTGCAATTTGGCAGAATTATGCAAACTGATGTATCTACAAAACTATTTATATTTTAGAATATATGTTCACTTTAGGAGAATTGTACCTTTGAACTAGGGTTCTGGTTTTTTTTGACACCCTGTAGACAGTTAGACATGCACAGTGATTGAAGTGATTATGTTTTAAGAAGAAATTTAGATATGACAATATGAGCTTTTGACTCTGTATTATTTTATTAAAGTGCATTATTATGTGGCAACACCAGTCTCATTGTTTAGCTAACTACTATTCCAACAATTCCAAAATCCCGTTATTTCCTCATTAGTTTTAACAGGCTGAGAGTAATTCGTGACAGATAGGTTTTACTGTAGTTGTAAATATTCCCAAACTGTACACATTTCTAGTTTCATAACATTTTCAACCTGTAAAGCGAGATGCTGTTTACATTGCTTAACTCGTACATGGAAGTTATGAAAAGAAAATGTTAATTACATTGCATAGCTTTTTTTTTATACATGTATTTATATTTGATTCTAACATAAGTTTGTTTGTTCGTTAAAAAAATATCATATGGCAGTATGTGTGACAATGATAATTTCAATCCTCGAAATAGAATGTCACCCCTCAGTCACCGCCTCGGGTGACATTCTGCTCTCGGGATGACAACATCAATGTCTCACACGCTGCCATATGGTAGTTATATAATGTCAATATCGTTTACTTTGTAGGTTTTGCTTTCGACATTAAGAATGTAATGATGCATATGTACTTTCGGGGCAATACTCGTATATAGCTAAATAGATATTCATTAATTAACAAATAAATACTCCCTTGCCAAAGTTCTACAATGATTATAGTATTTATCCCCAGGAATAGAATATTACTGTACAATAATAACAAAATAACCCACTTGATAATTTACATTATAAAATTAGTGAAGCACACGTTTGCTTGTATCGTGTGTTGCTAATGTGACTGTCACACTGATTTTCATCAGCAATTCAGTACAACTCAATCATGGGCTTCTAGTAGGTTGACATATACTCCAAAGTATTAGTTTACTAAAATAACATCATTGAAACCTGAATTGTGTCACAGCATGGGGAACCCTATATGGTAAGAGTTCAATTGGAACAAGAACTAAGCCACAGTAACCGACAAATACCCCAAATTGTTTATTGACACCGTTATGCATTTTAGCTCACCTGGCACAAAGTGCCAAGGTGAGCTATTTTGATTGTGCTGTGTCCGTCGTCCGTCGTCGTCCGTTCGTTCATTCGTTCGTCGTCAACAATTTCTTTAAAGGACATCTCCTCCTAAACTACTGTATGGATATTTACCAAACTTGGTAGGAATGATCCTTACATGGTCCTCTTCCAAAGTTGTTCAAATTGTTCCGGTCCGTTGCATATCTAGGTCACAGGAGCTAAAAATAGATCGTTTCAATAAAAACTTAAAAAATCTTCTTGTCTGAAACCACAGTAGCCTGAGCTTAGATATTTGGCACAAAGCATCACCTACAGGTTCTCTATCAAAGTTATTCAAATGATGTCCCTGGGGTCAAAAATGATCCCGCCCCGGGGGTCACAAATTTACATTGAGTTATATAGTGAAATCTTCAAACATATTTTTCTCTGAAACTAATATGGCAAGAGCTTTAATATTTGGCATGGTGTCACTTCTAGAGGGCCTTCACCAATACTGTTCAACTTATTCCGGTACGTTGCATATCTAGGTCAAAGGAGCTAAATTAGATTATTTTCAATAAAAACTTAAAAAATCTTCTAGTCTGAAACCAGAGTACCCTGAGCTTAGACATTTGGCACAAAGCATCATCTACAGATCCTCTATCAAACTTGTTCAAATTATGTCCATGGGGTAAAAAATGACCCCGCCCCGGGGGTCACAAATTTATAGTGAATCTTCAAACATCTTCTTCTCTGAAACTAATATTGCCAGAGCTTTAATATTAGGCATGGTGACACTTCTAGAGGGCCTTTACCAATATTATTCAAATTGTTCCGCTCTGTTGCATATGTAGGTCACAGGAGCTAAAAATAGATTATTTTCAATGAAAACTTCAAAAATCTTCTTGTCTGAAACCAGAGTACCCTGAGCTTAGCTATTTGGCACACAGCTACAGGTCCTGTATCAACGTTGTACTCATTATGTCCCTGGGGTCAAAAATGACCCTGCCCGGGGGGTCAAAAATTTACATAGATTTATAAAAGTGAAATCTTCAAACAGCTTCTTCTCTGAAAGTAATATGGCCAAAGCTTTGATACTTGGCATGGTGAAAGTTCTAGAGGCACTTTACCAATATCTTAAAGTGGTTTTGATCCATTGCATATCTAGGTCACAGGAGCTAAAAATAGATTTTTTTCAATGAAACCTTCAAAAACTCTTCTTGTCATAATAGTCACCACAGTACCCTGAGTTTAGGTATTTGTCACACAGCATCATCTACTCAGCAATTGGCACTGTCATATTGTCATAATTTCTTAGCTTTCAAAGATATTGTACATTTACGTCAACGGTTCCAGGTGAGCGATTTAGGGCCGTATACGGCTCTTGTTTTGTTTTATGCAGAGCAGTTATTAAACTCATACTCAGCATTTGAAAATAGCCCGCGACACTCAACCATAAAAACATGTACTCGCACAACAAATTCTCTTTCCAGAGAGTATATAGTATAAAAGCTTTTTTTGTCGACAAACTTTTATCATTGAAGTCAAAGGTCGTGGTCAAAGTCACAGAAACCTGAAAAAAGTACGATACAATGCGACTTGCAAATATGTACTATCTCCTGAAAAGACTTTTAATAAGTGTGGTCGAAGGTCATGGTCAATGTCACAATGGAAATCAAATCATACGAGACACTATGTCATCTTAAGATAAACTAACCTACTAAGTTAGATATCCGTAGCTGGTATGGTTAGATCCGGATATGCTTTTTCTATAATGTATGTCAAGTTGTCAACAGTCGAAGTTAAAGTGACCTTCAAATAGTACGCGACACCGACCGTGTCATATCAATATGCATACACACATATTATATGTTTCATTAGCTAATGAGGTATACAAAACATGCTCAGGGCGAGTTTTTTCTATACCTAAAGCCCAAGTCCAAGTCCAAGTCCAAGTTACAAGGTATTTGAAATTTGAATGTGACACTCTGACATCATGAGATGTACTGGCACTCAAACTAAGGCGTCTCTGGCTGATTCAGCATAGGAAATATACCCCGAATTATTCTTTTCCATAACTGACGTGAGGGTCAAGGTCACAGTGACCTGAAAATGGTACGCGGCACATCAAATCCAAAGGGCTACTCACACACAAAATATGGTATCCTTTATTATTGTGGTTTAGGAATAATATGCTACGGACAAGTTCATTCTGTTTGAGGTCAATAATTGAAATAAAAGTATTAGTGTTTTCTTCTGACTTGGCCGAGTTATTTTTATATTGGAACATTCTAAAACTTTAGAAGGGATGAGTATCGTACTCGATCATTTCACTGCCGCCAGCTAGAGATATAGATAGATGTATTTTTTGTGCGTAATGTACAGTAGAGAAGTCATCATTCTTTCCCGTTTAAACGCAAATGCCATGCACTTAACTGTGGAAATTTACTTTTAGAAATTTATAACTGTATATTTAATCTGAGTAGCAAACAGGTTGGAACCTGATCAGAGGCCAGGTTACCCGGCGTCTGATCTGACTCCAGACTGTTTGCAATGGAAATTATAGTTTTAGCGAAAATGCGTTTATTGGAAAAGAATAACATATCAGTAAAGTTAGCGCATCGGTTTCGTGCTGCACGGGGATCATGCTTATCTCAAGTAGGAAAGTTTACGAATGTATATCAGAGGTTACCTTGCTCACCTATTTACCATTATAAACTATTCTGTTCTAAAAATAACTCGGCCATGTCAGAAAAATCGGATAATAACATGGTGAAGAAATTAAGATTAAGAAATGAACTCAATATTTTCGGCGTTTAAGCGAATGAACGATAGAAACTGATCGGCAAATTTGCCGAACATTTTCTGTCGTTTATTTCGTTTAAACGCCGTAAAAATGAGTTCATTTCTCGTATTAACATTATATTTGCTGTTATTTCAAATATTACATTTGTAAATGAACGTTTTATTATTATGCATGTATGTTTAATCCGCATTAGAGGTTGTTAACACGAATTATGTGTACCTTGAAAGGAATAGCCATAACGGCGTTACTGAAGCAACGCAACAAAATGATTCGCGGGGAGCAGATCCCGCCTCCTCTGTGAAATATTTCCACAAGTCTCGCCGCCGCCTTTTGAGAAATAGCGTCTGCACGAATTAAACGTCATTGTTTTTCAAAGGATTTGAATGGGGTGAATGTAAATATTTCGCGACACTCCACCATCCCGAGATGTACGCCCACACAATATTTTGTAAATCTGCTAGACGTGTGAAAGTTTCTTCAATGATTGATATCAAAGGGGAAGATCCAGAGTACAGTGACCTAATCTTTCTATGCAATGATTTTCCATTCTATCATGTACTCAAAATTTAATATTGGAATCGCCAGCTAATGTGGTGCCCGGATAACACATTGGTTAAGGCACCAGTTTCACCCCAGTGGGGTCCCAAGTTCAGTTTCGGAGCAGTATATGAGGAGGTAAATTGATTCAGCTAAAGTTCAGAACTAATAGGGAAGAAGAAATCTGTTTAAATACGTTTTTATAGAACTATGTTAAAGGTCATGGTGAAGTGAACAGTGGTTTCAGAATGATAGTGCATACTCTGTTGTCCCAATATATACTTGCATACCAAATTTGTTATCTCTAGCTGTTGTGGAGAAGAAAATATGCCCTGGGCAAGTTTTTTATCCACAAATGAGGTTAGGGTCAATGTCACTTTTCATATACTCTGAATGGTTTACTTTAAGCTCCCTCATTCCGGGATGTACTCTTAAGACATATTTAATACCCGTACCTGATGTTACATATGGGATATACCGGTATCCTCCGGACAATCTTGCTTCTTTCTTCTGTTATTGAGGTAAAAAGATCAATGTCAACATCACATTGACCTGAAAATGTAGCTGGAAAACGCGCATTCCCAAAATTTACTCCCATCACAATTTAGTATCCCTAGCTGATGAGGTATGGCAACTATGTTCCAGACAATTTGGACAGGGAATGGCGGACTGCCTGACGAACACTCGCACAGTGCAGTCACTATATTCGAACAAATCTAGCTGTGGAGGTATCAAAAGTGAAGATAAATGCCGTGATATTTGAGAAATGATCAAGAGAAACAACTGAAAGATGACAAATAAAAAGAACAAATGGGCTTTGATGACCCTATATCGCTCACCTGGGGAATTGTTCAGTTAAACTGAATGCAATCTGAAGATTTTCATTGTTGTATGAACTGTTTTATGAAGGCGAGCTATTAATACTTTAAGTCACTATTTTAGCAACAGGCAAATTGTGGAAAACAGAAAGTTTTCTATATGTTTAAGAGCCAAAGTGTTCAGAAACATTTTCTGTAAGTTTATTTTTGACCCAACATACAGTATACCATATTCACACATGATCTATATATTGTCAAGCCGATAATTCTTAGTAAGATTAATAAAACCTTTGTTTCAATAAGGCCTCAAGTGTGGACAAAAGTTTTTCCTTTGATTTGACCTAATGACCTACTTTTTGACCTGACAAAGCTCACAATCATACAATACCTAGATTTTGTCAAGATAACTATTCCTAGCAAGTTTTGGGAATTTAAGACTTCAGTTATGGCCTGTAAAGTGTTCAGCAGCCAGTTATTTTTATCTTACGTACTGACCTACTTTCTAGTTTGACATAACCGATAGTCATACTTGGCGTAGATTTAGTCAAGGTGGTTATTCTTAGTAAGTTTCAAGAAAATACGGTCAAAAATGTTAGCCCTAGACAGCTCTGAAGTTTAACGTATGATTTGACCTACTGACACCCTTGTTGACCTCAAGTAATCCATATTCAATACAAGTTTTGTTTACATTGTCAATGTGATCATTCTGAGCAAGTTTTGTGACGTTATGGCTAAAACTTTGACTCCAAGAGTGTAAAGATGATTTTCCATGTTTTACCTACTGACCTACCTTATAAACCTACACATCCCATATTCATATATTGCCTAGCTTTTGTCAAGATGGTCATATTCTAAGCAAGATTTTGATCGGATCTTGATCAAACTGTGAGTTACTTGGTGTATTATCAGGATCAGATCCAAGCCATTTGCAAATTGTATTTAAGTTGTGCTCCGCACTATACGGCTTACTCCCACCATGTCATATTTTTAACATATTTTGTTTACTTTTGCGTCTATTAACATTGGGAAGACATAAATAAGCATCCCTGATCCTGATAATACGTCAAGATGTATACGCTGCGTCTAATCAAGATCCCAAAGGTTTGACACTAACATCGTAAATGCACAAGATATAGAAAAAAGATCGTTGTCCAAGGTTTAGGATGTCTACCTTGGAAGCGGGAGATCGAGGATTCTCGAGAATTCCGGCGGATGCTGGTTTGGAACTGATGTGGTCGGTTGCTGAGACGCCAGATAGTTAAATGAAAGGTTAACCGTGGGCCGATTTCTGCCAAGCATCGACAATAAGTTGAGGTGTTCGGAAGTAGATATCCAGTACGAATAAACTACATGTGTATTATTAGGTTATTTAACAGTGTTGAGTACAATATTGACTTCTATTGGACGAGTACACAACATTCATAATCTATATCTTGACGAGGAGAATGGCAAGTCCAAATGTGGATTATCACTTCTGTGTACGAGTCCAGTTGAATTCAGTATTGTACTGAATACTGTTCAATGACCTCTTTATTTCACACGATAATATTGTATAAAGATGCTGTTAGGTTCAAATTGTTCTCGATTTTGTTTCCTAATTTGCACAAGGAATGTTGTAGGAGTTCTTTATAAATTTATGATTTTCGGTGGATTACTAGGAAATAGCAGTGGATTATCACTTGATAATTTCACTGTTTCAAGCAGTGGGATTATCGTCACGCGTGCTATTTTTATGAATTTTCACCAAAAATCGTAGTCAATCGTGTCCTATCGTTTCATTCCGGCAGCCCAATTTGTCGCGAACCACTAAACGGAACAACACGAATCCAAGATCGGAAGTAATGACGTAATTCCGATGACGTCAAATCAATAAATAAGTGACGTCATTGTACGATTCGATATAAACTTGGGGCTCAACACGGGGTAACTCATGTACTTTCGCTTTCAATTGTCGAACAATTTCGTTTAAAAAGTGGTTTAAAAGCATATATAAATAGAATAACTGTATTTTGTTAGTATAAGATCGAATTTAATCCATTTCTTGAACATCAGACTGTTATATTTTCACTCATGGCTTCGCCACTCGTAGAAATAAAACGTCTGATATTCACTCAATGGATTAAATGTCTATCTTATACTGAAAAATCAAAGCGCTGAAGGCGCTGAAAGACTGGCGACGTACTAAGAGAAAGCATTTGTGTTCAGCTGTACAATTCTATGTTGTGTACAGTGGTAAAACTATATGTATAAGTCTCTGACAAGTATGGTTAGTTCAATGTTAAGCTAATTTTTATGCTGGTGGTTGCTAAAAAGAGAATTTTGAAGACAAGTGGAAACTTAAAATAAGACGAAAGTAAAACAGAAACATCCATGGGCTTTCTGTTTGGGTTTTATTTCACTTGCTGCCAAACACTTGTTTATGGCTCTTTATCAGGATAAATTAGAATCATGAAATATCTATGAGGAATCATTTGAATGAAAGTGAACTTAGTAAAACACTTATGCATCTTTACACCTACTATGAATAATAAAGGAGGCAATTATAAACAATGATAGTTCAAATATAGCTATATACTCATAACCATTTGTCTGCGAAACAATTGTAATAACTATTTCAGTGAATTTGTAATATAGGGTGATGTTTCATTTGTAAGTACATGTACAAGTATCTAAAATCAAATTTAAATAATTGTTACAACAAAATTATAAAGATTGGATGAAAACTATTGGAGTTTGAGAGCAACCACTGGTAATTTCTGGTAATTCAAGGTGCATAATCTAGACATCTTATGCGACATAGGTAGTTATCGAACTTGGCCAGGAGTGTACATATTACACAAATGGATCGCTATCTGATCCCCAAGGTCGCCGTCGGTTTACTCCCTGCACAAAAATTAGTGGCGCTCCGACCGGAACGCCATTAGATCGCTAATTGATCGCCTAAGTCGCCATCAGAGCGCTACCTGATCGCCAAGATCCTAACTGGAGCGCCACCACGATCCAACAAAGCAAATTAGTAGATACTTTGCGCTCCGTGGCGATCTGATAATGATTCTCTGTATCTTAAAATACCCGATAGTATTTTCTATCAATAGATCCAAATTGCATGCTGTAACTCGCAGTCTCATCCGGATCCAAACTGTTATACACAATGATGGTACCGAAAAGTGCGTAAATATAATGGCGTTCAACATTGGTTTTGATGTGCATTAGAACATCTATAGTAGCTATAAAATGGAGAAAAAAACACCCAGAGATGTCCAAAGAATTTTGGCAGTACGAACGTAATGCAGAAAGCTCTTATAGGAACTGTCTACATTACGATACTACTGCATTAAGCGGATACATGTCAAAAAGAAAGCAGATATGTATATAGCTATTTGCCTAAACATCTGCTGCCGAATCTAAAACGAATGAGCGCGGCAGAGCGCCACATGTCTTCGTAGGATATGTTCCAATTTAGATCAAGTCCATCGGTCGTCGACATCGCTATCGGATCTCTTTTGAGAACCATATATTGCATTGGTCGCCATCGGAGCGCCAATAGAGCGCATTAGATCCCACCTTAGTCGCCTTTGAGCGTCAACGAAGCGCAATCCGATCATACAAGGTCGCAACATTTTTTATGACTTGGGAGGCGACCAATGACCATGAAGTCGCTATCGGATCTTACAGATCGCTAACGGATCGCCATCGGAGCGTCATCTGATCGCAATCGGATCATCAATAAATCTTAACACCGTCAACCCTATCGACGAGTTTACTCGTTATTTACTAACAGTATATGTATTAAAAGTACAATTATCGTATGTTGACAGGGCAGACCCCGATCAGAGCGCTCCTAAAAGAGGCATCTAAACAGGATATGCACCGTTTATGGATATGATCATATAATATCATTGCTTTAACATATTTAATTACTCGCGACTAGTAGATCTATAGATATCTACTAACACTGTACCTATGAGCAGTATACTTCTCGTATGCTAACGGCGAAGACCCAAATCTGAGACCCAGCTCTCCAAGCAGGATCTGCACCGTTTATGGATACGATTTAATATCGTAGTTATTTAACAAATTCAACCCTATCGACGAGTATATTCGTCACCTACTAACAATGCACGAACGAAAAGTACAATTGTCGTATGCTAGCCGTGCATATTCAATTCAGAGGGTTCCTAGAGGATGTAAGCATGTATCTTTCTTGCTTAAAACATTTTACTATATTGACCAGTAAAGATATCTACTAGCACGTACGGTACCTATGGAAGGAACACTTGTCGTATGCTAACAGTGAGTGCAGAGTCAAATCTGAGGGCTACTAAAGGAATCCTCCGATCAGGATCTGCACCGTTTGTGGATAGGATTATTTAAATCGTAATTGCTTAACACACTCAACCCTATCGACGAGTATACTCATCATTTTCTAATGCTTATGTATATGCTATTTGCAACCAGTTCGTGGCATCTGATCAGGATTCCAACTGTTCGACACTTCTTACAAAAATGTCATTATAACTTTTGTCAAATTTAGCAAAAAGTTAACTCTGCGAAATAGATTTGCATTTGAATTATCTCATTTGTTGCCTTATCGGGATTATTTGCCAACAGTTCGGGTACTCAGACGCCGCCCATGCCGATTTCTGATCACAATACAAACTGCTTGATGCTCATAGTTTCAGTCAAGATACTTAAAGTTGAACGTTGAGAAGTAAATGCAGACGACTTTAAAAATAGGTAGTGACTAGGGGTACGTGACCGTACCTCTAATATTTGAAATTAGCGGTACGGTCACGTACCCCTAGCGAGCCCTGTGAGGGTTGACTAGGGGTACGTGAGTCCAAAACACTATATAGCATCACTTTATTGTGTCTGCAGATACGTTAATATCGATGCTATTGTTAATTATATCTCATTTCAACCTTCTATTCTGACTGTTTAACGCATAAAAGCAAATAAACTTCATTAAAAAAAATTCAAATCAGCATTTTTTTTCACGGCCGCGAAAACTATATAGATCTAGATCTACCTATGAATAAAGAACCCTCACACCTTTTTACAAACATGTATAAATATACAATGCTTTGTTTAGAATAATTGCACTGTTTAATTGCGATCAATTGTCAAACGTGTTTTTCGAGTTGATTTGTGTAGGTCATTAACCAACATGTTTCGATACTTGATGGGAGCCGAAGCTTCGATAGTTTTATCAGCGACCATACATACATGTATGTATGGTCTCTGGTTTTATATTCATTTTCTCAGATCTACCACTTTATTTTCAAAGCTAAGTTAGGAAGCTACACCAGCAGTAATTTCCAACAAACTTATTATATAAAGTTACCTTTGAATCAAATTTTTAAGAAAAAAACTTAACATTGGTCACGGATTTTCAGATATTGGGCGTATCTGACGATAATGTATGCGGAATACATCTATTCTCATCGCTGCCGTGAGAACAAGTTGGGTCGGGAATATTTATCGAATTTTCTTTGTTTTTCTCCAATAAATATCCACAAGTAAAGGTAGAAATGAGAGATTATTATAATTAGCATCAAAAAACGTATCTGCAGGCAAAATAATGTGTTGCTACATAGTTTAAACGACTCACGTACCCCTAGTCAACCCTCACAGGGCTCGCTAGGGGTACGTGACCGTACCGCTAATTTCAAATATTAGAGGTACGGTCACGTGCCCCTAGTCACTACCTTAAAAATAAAAAAAGTTTGCTATGCGACGATTCTTTCTAGTTTAGTTTAAACATATTTTATTGCCATATATTTGTACAACCATATAACACAAGTTCATAATCATATTTACAAAATACAAATATAAGAGCAAAAGGGTTGGGCCACAAGTTCTACCAACATTAGTTACGGCCCTCCCCTTTCTACTACACTAGATACCGATTGGAAACAGATCTATACGTTAAGTTAATCCTCTTAACTACCAATATGTCGTCTGCTTTAATCCAGTGTCTACGTAAACCAAAAAAAGTTTCTTTTATGTGTTTTTGATATCAGTTAAAGTTTGGATCTTGATCAGAAGCTGTGTTACGCGGTTGATGAGAATCAAAACGGTTAGCCAATACCCAATGTACCTTAGGTAAGGCAGTGAAGTGGTTAAAGGAAAACGGACAGCTGGTGATAAATATCTTTTAAATGAAAGATATTGAAAAAAAATCGCCTTCTGCCTTTGAAATTTTGAAAAATAATAAAAAATGAAGTAGTTAGAGCCGTTTAAACTTTGTGATATATGACTGTGCAAGCGACCATGGGGGCCGCCATTTTGTTTACCTGTGTGACGTAACTAAGGCCTTCCGCGACCTTCCGGTTATAGCGAGTCTAACCGGGAATGCCGTAGAGTGCGCGGAATTTACATCGATAACATTAATAAACGGAAATACTGAGAAAAATTGGGCATGTGGAGGAAGGTAAAACACTTTAGAACTTCAGTGTTACGATTTCGATCCTAAATTATCAGAGAATGTAATATTAGAAGACAGAGACTACGACGGGTCGGGCGAAGAGAAAGCGCATTCGCCGGACGAATTTGCGACTGCAATACTTGTGTATAAATGCCTACAAAGGTGGTTAATACTTGCTGAAGAACAAATGAAATGACGATTGGGTGTCTTGGTGACAATGAGTGCATAGCAGAACCATCAAAATTTCGAGCTATTAGTGCTTAATCCAGCCATACTTGAGGTAGCGTATATCAGGCAAATATCATAGGACACCGGAATCGGGCACGGATACTCTTGATAATATTTGCATACTGGGTGTGAATAAAGGCATCGAAGCCCTGTGACTTTCGAAAAAAGTTTCTCCGATATATTTAGTCTTATTTGTTAATATTTCCGTAAATATTAATCATAAACATCTTATGAGCCCGTAAAAGCGCGACTTTATCTATTCCCTGATAAGCGCGGCTTTCCGCGGGTTATCAATTACCTGATGAGAGCGGGTTAGAGTGAGTCCTCTATTTAGCGGCTAAAATCTCATTCTTCTACTGAAATTTTACTGTCCGGGTGTCTACACATTTAAAGTGTGTTCAAATATCTTCCGAAATCCCAAATCTAATTATAGGGTTGCTACACAATGAATTGCATAAAAAGAGGCTTAGGTCATAAGGTGTGACCTATTGTTGATCGGTGATCTCCGTAAGACGTGCATATGATACTGCACGCACTACTCGTCACTTTTCGGAAAGTATGATCTATGTCAACTTATGAAATATGCAGATAAGTTATCACACGAAAGTTTCTAACTGTTCCTGAGGTCAACATCTAAATATAGTTAACCAATGGAATCGCGGAATTCCATAGAGCACGCTCCACATGCATGCTATCTACAAAAATATCACAGGGGGATGCCGCTTGACCGTTGCGTCACACACCGGATGCGGGGGTAATAAAGTTTCGGCTCGGGTATAAAAGCTTCGGCTCATCAAAAGTAAGCATAATCCTAGGCGGTAGACAGAAATATCAAACAACTAATTAACCAATCAAACAAATCACATCTGCAGGTCTGTGACAATTCTTTACTGTCCCATCTCGCAACTCGGATTATCAAAATTCAAACTGATTGCGTAGGAATTCACGTGAGAAAAAAACACTAATATATATCAAACAGTTACGACGCCGAGACACTCAACATTGTGATCGGGATCCAAACTGTCTGAATTTATACCAAAGGAATATTTCTTCATAAAATGTAAATCTGTTTAGATCTTGATCAGATGGCGAGCTACTCGGCGTCTCATCTTCATCCAAATCGCTTTTGTAAAACTATAATAAAAAATAATTGAATGTATTCCAAAAGTTTAAACAGTTTGGATCCTGATGCAGTGCCGATCTACACGGCGTCTGATCAAAATCCAAACTGATTGCGTAGGAATTCATGTGAAAATAAATTCTAATAGATATCAAACAGTTACGACGCCGAGGCACTCAACATTGTGATCGGGATCCAAACAGTCTGAATTTACCGGTATATAAAAGGAATATTTCTTTATAAAATGTAAACTTGTTTAGATCTTGATCAGATGGCGAGCTACTCGGCGTCTCATCTTCATCCAAATCGCTTTTTTAAAACTATAATGCAAAATAATTGAATGTTCTCTAAGGTGTTAAACAGTTTGGATCCTGATGCAGTGCCGATCTACACGGCGTCTAATCAAAATTCAAACTGATTGCGTAGGAATTCACGTGCAAAATGTTTTCTAATAGTTATCAAACAGTTGCGACGCCGAGTCATTCAACATTGTGATCGGGATCCAAACTGTCTGAATTTATATCAAAGGAATATTTAATTCATAAAATGCAAATCAGACTCCGAGTTACTGAGTACCTGAGCTATATCATTGCTTTTATTCAGATTAGACTCCGAGATACTGAGAATCTGAGCTGTATCAATGCTTAGATCCAGATCGGACTCCGAGTTACTCGGCTTTTAATCTGGATCTTGGTTGTTTTGAAATACTATTCTATTGTATTCTTTTGTAGATAGCAGGTAAATCGTTACTCCATGCGCCATATATACTTACCATAGTAACATAAATCTAAGTAAAAATATATTGGAAATATATTGACTTGTATCGTTTTCACCCAATTGCATGCTACTTTTTCAAACTACCATAAAACTCGAATTTAAATCTTAAATTAAAATTCATTTAGGCCTATCTAAAAGTTGTTTGAATTTTTTTCTACAGAAATGACGAGTGTAAAACTACACCCAGAAATAAGAACGATAAAACTAGATCCAATCAATTTCGGATTTGGACTCAAGTAAGATCGCTCTATCAGATCGGGATCTAGAGAATCGCAATGATTAAATTAAGAAAGAAAAAACCGATCTAGATCTACCCGTACAATATGTAGATCTAGTAATGATACTTTTTTCATTAAGAATTTCTGTAGCGTTGAATTCCTAAACCGAGACGAACCAGCTAGAAAATGCTGATTTGTAAACGAGTTGGTAGATCTAAGCCAGTTCAATATTTAGGTCTAGATCAGCACAATATCGCACTGATTATCAGATATTTTTTTTATTGTAGATCTAGATCTATTATTATAATCATCAATCAAGGTATTATGGATGTCGCCATACTCTACTGTTAGCCATTTCGCAGCATTGTTTTCCCAGATTCTACAGCTGGGAATTGGAACGGACATTTCTCTAAGCCGATTAACGATAGCTTCTGATCGTTTCTTGGTCTACACGACCTTTCAAGTTCATCATAATCAATATGAATATACCATCTATCTATTATCTTTTTTTTTAACTGTATGCGACCTTGAATTAAGCTTGTCGTTACCCTTACTGACGAAGTGTGAATGTCCGTCCAAGTTACAGTGGTTGATTGAAAGAGCCAATCAGCGTTTAGGCCTTTGTGTCGTCACAAAATGGATAAAAATCGAGGGTTCCGAATGATAGCTTTGCCAATATGGCGGCGCCCGTTCCAATTAGCGATAGCTTACCTGTATGCAGTAAATCGATCTTTTTCGTACCTTATCGATGAGTTATAATTGCAGGACCTTCATGAATGTTGCTTTTAGGATAAACTCTAGGATCTAAGACCATATTGTCATCAGCTGTCCGTTTTCCTTTAATGTAACTAACTGTTACAACAACTGGTCAAAGAGCAAAACAATAACAACTTCAATGCAATCAAACAATTAGCCATGTGTCACATCACTCCAGTCTTGAAGGAGCTTCACTGGCTTCCAGTTCAACACAGAGTTGAATTCAAAATTCTGACACTCACATACAAAGCCATGTGCAATTATTCTCCAAGGTACATTGTTAGTATGCTGGACGTGTATAGACCTCGAAGAGAGTTGCGGTCTGCGAGTAAATCAGTATCGCTGGTTGTGCCGAGAAGTCGTTTGGTGAAGTTTGGAGATAGAAGTTTCATGCATGCAGCCCCAAAGCTCTGGAATTCTCTGCCATCAGACATCAGAGATGCGAGCTCAGTTGCAGTCTTCAAAAAACGTCTGAAAACACACTTCTTTAATATTTATTATTAGAACACATTAGGAAATGGATGACTGCTACCTCCGGGCCATGTTCTTGCTGTAGATATTGTGGGTCTAAATGGGAGTTCTGGAATTGTACCGTTTGCCCATGCCTGTTCGGTGGATCTTGATGGTAGGGATTGCCACTGATCTCTTTGAAACCGACTGGTTTGGGGTTTGCGGTATAATTCAGGGACAGCTTCTTATCTTGATGTTTTATAAAGTAAGGGTGTAAGTTCAGCCATGGAACATGTAGGTCCCGCGGGTGTGGGGTGGAGAGGGTAGATGACTGCTACCCTAGGGATGTGTTCATTCTGTATATGTTATGGGTCTAATTTTTAGTTCTGGGGTTGTACTGTTGACCAATGCCTGTCTGGTGGATCTTTGATGGTAGGGATACAACTCTGATCTCTTTGAAACCAGCTGGCGTGGTCTGTGGTACAATTCGTGGACAGCTTTCACCATTTTTAATAATGTTATTGATCTTCTATAGAGTTTTTAGTTATGGTCGCATGCTATTTTTCCTAGTTATGTTACATTAGATGGCCTGCATTGGGCGCTCTGCTATTATTTCTATTGGTCGGCACTCTTTAGCCGGTTGGTTCATTGCTGATTGATGGGGGTAGTGTGATTGCCGTTTTGGGGGCTGTCTTTTGTATGTTTATTCTTATTTATTTTAGATCTAATTATAGTTATTTGTGTTTTGTCGATGGCCTGCATTGGGCGCTCTACCATTATTTATATCAGTCGGCAATACTTAGCCGGTCGGTTCATTGCTGATTGATGGGGGTAATGTGATCGCCGTTTTGGGGGACTGTCTTTTATATGTTTATTCATGTTTTATTTCAGATCTAATTGTAGTTATTTTGTCTTTTCACGATTTATAGGTACATATGTTTTATTTCATGTAAAGCGCTGTTGAACGCACAATCCCTGTGTGAAAAGAGCGCTATATAAATCTGGTATAATAATAATAATAATGTGTCAATCACAGGCAGCACACTTTGGCGGCACACTTCACACATTCGCACAGAATTGATGTCTGCTTTTATTCTCGATGATCCTTTTCACGTGCTATAGTACTTTCTCTAATCTAATTTCTATCTAATCAACGTCCGATTAAAGTAAAATTTAGATCTACATCAATTTTAAAAACTTCAATACCTTAGGTGCATATTTTATATTGGGGGCGAAACTACCAGGGTTGGAAACGACCAGGGTGGAACTGGTTTGGGCGCGAAACGTCTAAGTTGCGAACTTGTTTGGGGCGAAACGACCCGGAATCATGCGAGATGAGTACAGTGAAACCTCTTTACTACGACTACTAAAAAGACAGCCGATTAATTGTAAACAACTCAGGTGACAGCTTAAAGCAAGATAACAGTACAACAAATGCCCTAAAGGTGTTTCTGTTTGTTTAAAGGCCAACTTGCTGTAAGCCATCACATTTTTAAACACCCTATAAATAACACAATTTTGTGGTCCTAATATAGAGGGGGTTCACTGTATAATAAGCGTGAAAACAAATAAATTTTATGTTAGCATAAAAGTTTTTATGTGTTTGTTTGAGGACGTTTGGGTTTGGGGGCGAATAGCATCCCATCACATGTTGTGGCATATGGAAGCGTAGCCTATCAGAGACCTGCTATTGATCACGTGTCTCTGCTCGTCCAATCATTTAATGCATCTGCCTCTTTGTTAGAAAAGTTCGAGAAGAGACACACGGTCGAGAAAGCTAATATTATTTGACGGTTTTTTAAGTTATTCGTTCACGATTTAATACATAAAAACATTACTTACAAAGTTTTAGTGTGAGTGTACAGCTACGGTCAAAAAGAAGTGGTGAAAAAGTACGTAAACATCGGTTAAATTAGTTGTTTTCTTACGGGGCAGTGAAGCTCTTTGTTCTCGGAGAGGGCGACGAGCGTGTTGGTGACGTCATCAAGTTGTGGGTACTGGGAAAGGTTAAGAACAAAGAAACGAGCATGGCGCTACGAGCGCAGATTTTCGGTCATTCTTTCGTTAAACATCTGAAATCTTTTATCGCAGAAGCATCGGACTTGAAGTTTAATTTAGGCCTTTGTGAACCAGCGTTAGTGCAATATTCTGGATTTCCCGGTGCTACCGTACAGCGACTACGGGACAATTTATCCGTGGTTTCGGACTTTAACCCTCACGTGGTATTCCTGGTGATCGGCACTAACGATTTGGCAGATCAAACAAAGTCACCGTGGAGCGTCGCCCAGGCTATCCGCGACTTAGTGGACTCTCTCTTGTATGTGGTTGGAGTAAAGCAGGTCTTCGTGTGCCAGATTTTACACAGGATAAACGGAACACAACGTGTTAGGTTTTCAGTAGACACTGTTTGGTTCAATGACAGGGTAAATGAAACCAACAGACTTCTCCGCCACAGCATTCCAGAGATACATGAAACACGAGCTCGTTTCTGGTACTGCAAGGGGTTTTGGTCACCAGAGGCTCAAGCGTCTGCCTTCTCCGGGGATGGAGTTCACTTGTCACCAACGGGTCAGAAGAAGCTCTATGCCACCATCAAGGGAGCCCTCGTAGCCTTTCTGAATGGAAGCATTTAATCAGATATGTATTTATTACTGTTTTTATATTGGGTATACCCTAAAACCCGATGGTGTTTATCTTTTCAACAAACTAATAGGGTTCAAGCTCATTTCCATCTCTGATGTTTTAACTGGCTCTCTGTTTTTGGCCAACAAGGCACGGAGGCTACTTAAAAGGGGAGATACTAATTCAGACATCAACTTTGAACTTAAGGTGGGTGGACTTCTTTAAACATTACAGCAGTAGGCTACGAATGGTATAACAAAGTCAAACATGGTATGGTCTATACGGTTTAAGTAAACATGGTAACATTTCCTTTGGATAGAATTTACTTTGCCGGTCCCCTCGTTCTTCCTTACCAACAGGTTGCCACGCACGAGTAAACTTTCCACCAATTTGTCTTTCATTTCGAAGCGACCATGGGGGGGGGGGGGGGGGGGGGAGTTCAACTTTGAGGTCAAATTCCCGTTATTTTCAAAGGGGTTCTATATGAACAGTAAAATGTCATTATTTCCCGGAATTTTTGGGGATCAGCAAAGTAAAGGCGTTCCTTTCCTTTCTTTTAAATATACCTGTTAAATTTATCACATATTTACCCTTCGGTTAATTCAAACCTAGTACAGTCAACCGAAACGTCATGCACTGGTCAGTTTCATGCACGTTTTACGTCAGGTTGTTACGGTGTCACTTTTGGCACAAGTTCTTAACAAAAAGTCAGTATAATGGGGTGTATTGTTTTGTTTCTTTAAAGGGGGTAACCCTCTTTCATCTTCTTACCCGTGAACTTTATAGGCGTTGAACTATGGTTTCGGTTCGCTACAGTGCCCAACAGTAATTGTACGTAAGGGAAATATAATAGCTACACGGTCTAATGAGGGTTATGGTATGCTATTCAAAACAGGCTCAAGGTATGCCATGGTTTGCCAGAGCATGGTTTTCTGGCACTCTACATAGTTCATTTACTGGCTTAAAGGGTTTAAAAGTCAGTCATTCATGGTATGTTCCGGGAGGTAATCCCGATGTCCTAACCTCTACATAGTCAATCTGCGGCATAATGTTTTAAGACAGTGGGGTAACAAGCTTACAGCTGTACTCCATCTCTTATTGGACCGTTCTGGTTTACAATTTCTCTGCAAAATCATGGTTTAAAGGAATGAAATTTCATTTCATTCATAAAGCTAGGTTGATCTGTCGACTACACCGCCAGCGGAACGCATCGGTGGGGGTTGATGGTTATCCTATTTTGGTTTTTAGTCTATAACTATGTGATGTAGATCGGTCTGGGCACCAGATTCGAGATATGTTTAGCCGTTGGAGAGGTTGGAATGGTTTTGATCCAGCATGGTAAAGCTGATGATTAATTCCTCTCCACCTCATGTCACAGGTCGTTACACAACTTATGGTGATGTTTGTTTTGTTTAACAGATGAAGCGTCAGGGTCGCACAACAACAGCGACAAGTCAAAAAGACTGTGGGCCAGCGTCCAGCAGCCATTCAGCAGCTCAACTCATCCAGGATCAGATCCAACCTGATGGGTCGCAGGAATCTGATGGGTCTGATATCATAATAACACCGGGGCTGTTGCAGCAAAAATGTCCGAAAAGGCGAATGAACATCAACATGCCGACAACACACAAAAGGAGACGACGATCGGCTACTCTCCCATCTCACTCTCAGAACCAACCACAAATGGATCCAGACGTACCCTTCACCGCATTTCCACTGGCAGATATGAGACCGACATACCAGGCAGATCATATTTACGTGGACTCAACTTCAGACTCTGAAGATTCAGAGGATGATATCACTTCAGTTGGGGGGGCTGCCAATTTACATGCAGCAGGTTTATTAGGAGTAGGGACAGGTAATAGTACGCAGCCCGCAAACACTTCGATTTCCATTCTTGACCAAGTCCCAAAGGCTTTGAAAAAACAAATCTGGGCGAATAAGTTTTGTGACCTGGCCCAACTGCTACCTTCCGACCCTCTTGCACGTCCACAGCCCAACAATTTGATGCTGCAGGTGGACAAATATTCAAATTTAAGTATCGTACCTAAGACTAGGCAAAAGCAAATTACAGATATTGACACGTGGACGTCCGCTTTGCTGCGCTTTGTTGCAGTATACACCGCCAAATTCCCTTTTGAGGCACCAGCCCTCATGTCGTATATGGGGAACATCAGGGACCTGGCCAAAAAACGGCCAGGTCTTGCTTTCTCCGTATATGATAGCCAGTTTAGGCGTTTAAGGGAAAGCGGACCACGTCCATGGGACAATCTCCATCTGGATTATTGGCTTTTGGCTGCTACGGAGCCTTCTTTTACCCAGACAGCAATTTCGGCCGCGGGGAATATTTTTCGTCCCCAAAATCAGCCCTTTCATACCAGACCCTACCAAGACCAGTCATCCGCTCAACCCAAGCCCACCAAATTCCACATGTCTACATGCTGGACTTATAACAGACGCGCAGAATGCAGCTTCCCCTCCTGTCCCCACCAGCACATCTGTGGCTATTGTAAAGGCCCCCATCCAGCCACCAACTGCTCCTTCAGCAGTATTCAGCATCGCCCAGCCCCCAGATCCCAATCCCACAACAATAGGACCCAATATAAAATCGTCCGTTAGTAAAGGTCTCCCTACCCCTGTTAACTTTGAAGCTTTACAACCCTTCTTGGCACAATACCCCGACAAAGACTACCTATTTCAGGGTTTTCACCAGGGCTTCCGGATAGGATATATTGGCCCTAGACAGCCATCTCAGTCCCCTAACCTTAAATCTTGCAAAGATCATACCAGTGTAGTGCGCGACAAATTGAATAAAGAGATATCCCCCGGGCGTATAAAAGGCCCCTTTTCCGAACCACCATTTAAAATTTTTCGCATTTCTGGGATTGGGGTGGTCCCTAAACAAACTCCAGGTCAGTTTCGCCTCATTCAACATCTTAGTTATCCAGAGGGCAATTCCATTAACGATTTCATTGACCCCTCCCTGGCAACAGTGCAGTACACCTCTTTTGACGACGCGGCACAGCTACTCATTAAATCTGGAAAAGGTTCATTCTTAGCTAAAACGGATCTGGACAGTGCTTTCCGTCTAATCCCAATCCATCCAGACGATCATGAACTTTTAGGCATTTCTTTTGAGGGTAATTTCTTCTATGACGCCTGTCTACCAATGGGTTCCAGTTCTTCTTGTGCAATATTTGAAAAATTCAGCTCAGCTTTGGAATGGATAGCTAAAACTCATCTCAAGATTCCCCAGATAATACATATTCTTGATGATTTCTTAATCATAGGTCCACCTCATTCCCAGGCTTGCCAACAGCAACTGGACTCCTTTTTAGCTTTCTGTAAAAATTCAGGGATTCCCACAAAACCAGACAAGACAGTTCCCGCTTGTCAGGTCATTACCTTCATGGGTTTAGAGCTTGACTCAATCCATATGGTTGCCAGACTCCCAGCTGACAAATTGTCAAAGCTTAGAGAACTTCTTACAAAATTCTCTCGTTGTAGAAAAATTACGCTTAAAGAGTTGCAATCACTGTTGGGCTTGCTAAACTTTTGCTGTCAGGTTGTTGTGCCGGGTAGATGTTTTCTCCGTAGGCTAATTGATCTGACATGCAAGGTAAACAAGCCACATCACCGTGTTACGCTTAACAAAGAAAGTCGTAGGGACCTGGCAGCCTGGAAGCTATTCATAGAACATTTTAATGGCAAGCAATTGCTACTAGAAAAAAAATGGGTGTCAGATACTCTCCTACACATTCACACTGATGCAGCGGGGGCGGTCGGTTTTGGGGCTGTGTTCGGTCAGAAATGGTTTTACGGTTCATGGCCATCTTGGCTTTATCCCTTAGGCATTACCATTAAAGAACTATTTCCTATCGTCCTGTCCTTGGAGATTTGGGGGGAAAAACTTAGCAACCAATGTCTGCTCATTCATACAGACAATGAAGCGGTCGTTCACATAGTCAATAAACAAACATCCAAAGACACCATGGTCATGAATTTAGTACGACGGCTAGTTTTGGCTTGCATGAGATTCAATATCTTATTTAAAGCTTGCCATATTGCAGGTAAACAAAACACTCTACCAGATCTGCTTTCTCGTTTTCAGATAAAGCGTTTCCTCGCCCTAGCTCCACACATGCTCCGTCAGCCGGTTCAGGTACCCAAGCATCTACTGGAACCTTAAACCGGATAGTCAAAAATCTGCTTGATACTTCTTTGGCCCCTTCTACCAGGATTGGTTACCGTAATGCTCTTAAACGGTATACAAGGTTTGACAGCACATATTATTTCGGTCAGCCTTTGCTTCCAATAAATCCTGACCAGCTGGCTCAGTTTATAGTCGTTTGTAATGCGGAAGGTTTAAAAGCTTCAACTATCACCACCTTTGTGTCAGCCATCTCATACTCTCATCGTATCCAAAACCTGGCGAATCCAACAGATTCATTCGTAACGAAGAAACTTCTGTACGGTCTACGTCGCCTTTCCAATAAGGATACACGTCAGCCTTTTACGTTGTCCACTTTGAAATCGATCATTCTTTCTCTACCAGTCGTGGTACACAATAAGTTGATAGCTAGGGTTTTTACGGCCATGTTCCTTACAGCATTTTTTGGTCTGTTTAGAGTTGGGGAAATAGCGTTTTCAAAAACAGGCGCTTCAAATGTTATTCTTAGGAATAACACTTTCTTTCATTTCAAGGGTAATAAAATCATGTCCGTTTCAATAAAGCTCGTCTCTTTCAAACACTCTGCAGGAAATATCGCAACCATTCCCCTTACAAAGCAGTCCGACCGAACACTGTGTCCCGTGCGAGCCTTAAAAGAAATGTGTACTGAGCAAGCTCAGTCGACAGGCCCCCTTTTTCAATTACCAGGGGGTTTCCCGGTCTCAACACAGTATTTTCGGTCAATCTTGCGATTGTGCTTACAGCATGCACATCTTGATGCTACCTTATATACTCCACATTCATTTAGAATTGGAGGAGCCACTCTGTGTTGAATATGGGCATTTTATTTTAAATGCCATAAAAATGTAAGCTTACCAGCAAACATCTGGTTAGCAAAGCATTTACATTGTATATAATTTGTTTTCCCCTATCTGGGCTGACAGAAGCGCCAGCCCCGATAGGAGAAGGAAACTACTAACTAAATTACATTCGGAAACGTAGCCAACCAGGTAGAGTAAAATAAGAAAGATAAATGCCCCATTGTGGAGGAGGCTGGGAGGAGGTGGTAATTTTAGCTTTCTCGACCGTGTGTCTCTTCTCGAACTTTTCTAACAAAGAGGCAGATGCATTAAATGATTGGACGAGCAGAGACACGTGATCAATAGCAGGTCTCTGATAGGCTACGCTTCCATATGCCACAACATGTGATGGGATGCTATTCGCCCCCAAACCCAAACGTCCTCAAACAAACACATAAAAACTTTTATGCTAACATAAAATTTATTTATGTTCCTGTTTTCATTAAGTCTAACCTCCTGCTGATTCACTATGTATGGGAAAACAAACTACAACAACATAATTTGTGTTGAATATGGGCATTTTATTTTAAATGCCATAAAAATGTAAGCTTACCAGCAAACATCTGGTTAGCAAAGCATTTACATTGTATATAATTTTTTTTCCCCTATCTGGGCTGACAGAAGCGCCACAAGTGGAACGTCCGCCATTGTCAATACAGCCGTAATCGCTGTCATTATATGAAGAGTTCTGTATATTTAAGGTTTATTGCGAAAATGTTAGCAAAACACTTCAATAATAATATGTTGAAACGGATTTTCCACTGCACTATTTAGACCAGATTACACACCAGCGATCGCACGGTGTCCTGAAGTGTAGAAATTACCAGGGGCGGATTAACGATCCCATTTATCTAGTCATTACTGAATTCATCGGTATCAAGTGTATGTTTCAGTTAAATATTGCTACAAATAATTTCTTACATCGAAGCTTATCATCTTCTTAATAAAAACCCAAACGTTTGATCAGATGTTAAGATCTGGATCTTAGACAAACTATCGCAGCCCTAAACGATGTGTGTGTGGATACACATATGGCGCATTTATCTCAGAATGTTAAGGTTGCTTCGCCAGATTCGAGCACTGATTTGGAAGTACGGTTACTTAAGACTAGCGACAAGTCGCCAGTCTAAAAACCCAGTTACCCTCTATGTTTTCGCCTGATAAATTTTCTTTTACCAACCGATAGAATGTTTCCATATCAGTTGCCGTTTTCTCGGCAGTAGCGTTTTACGCATTTTGCATTTTCTTTTTAAACGATTCAAACCATGTAAAAAACAAAACGAAATTATCAAATTGCTCTTTTCTCTAACGTTCATGACGTTATATTATGACAACGAGATAATGGCGTTAAACATTTGAAATAAGAAGCATTTTTAATGACGTTTAATATCATTTTACTCTGCAAGTTGCATACTGACAGGCCAGAAACTGTTCTCAAGGGAAATTACTCTTCGCAAAGTATCGGAAGAGTTATTCAGTACAATACTCAAAGAATATAGATTTTCGTGTCGCTTGTCCCAATATAAAAAAGTCTTTTTGGGATAGCATTTTTACAATCAGTACAATACTCGTTTCTCTTGTATCGTCACGTGGTAGAAAAGGGAGCTTTCAATTGGTTTAATCTTTATATGTGTGTAATGAGGTGTCATACTCATGGTTTCTCAGTTGAACTAAACGAAACATGACTACAGAGGACTCCTGGCGCCCGTTTCATAAAACTTCGTACGACAAAAACAATCGTAAGTTTACACTTTAAAATACATTTAATTTCTGATTTCTCCATCTAATCCTGTCTTGTGACATCTCGTTGGAAGCGTCTTGAAAAGATGGAGAAATAAATAATAATTGAGACTTTTATAATCTGACTTACGACAACATTTGTCGTACGAAGTTTTGTGAAACGGGCCCTTGAATTCCAGAAGTTACCACAAAGTTTATCAGTTCATCTGTATTGGTGTAATAATTCACATTGATCTCGCCGATTTTCAATACTACGTCGATGAAAAAAGCTCTCCTGTTCGACATTGAGATGGAGATCCTAGTCCAACTTTGTGAAGATGATGACGACTGGAATCCACAAAGTCCCATTATACAGAGAGGTGGTGAACCGGACCTATCAAAAGAAAGTGGACGAAAGTGGGCGAAAGATACCAAGGCCAGCAACTTAGAGATATAAGGAGGGTCTCCGTGACATGTTTTAAGACGTGGTGAACCAGGCCAGAGGCAACTTAGCGGGGAAAGATTTATACCTTGTACATTCAGACATAATGGGTCCAAAGGTTGCAATTTGGTGGAATTCAGCAGTGTGGAAAGGGGATTTGGTAAGAACAAGTATGAAATTAGCCCATCTATGCCACATGGGTTCTTCTCAGCATAAATGATGCTGATATATTGGATAAGTCTAATTTTTATTTAAGGGCTAACTTGTCTAATTATTTTATTTTCATTGTATTTTTTATAGCATTTCTTGTTTGCAAACTGTGTAAACTCTGGTCATACGTCGTATAATCCGGTGTCTGATAAGGGTCTACACTGTTTGCTTTTGTCTCTTTTATGGGACGCTTTGGCACAAATGGATTAAAAGAGATCTGTTCAAACATTTTGAAAATTGCAACGTTTTCACAATTGTACCATGCTGTAGTTGAGGTTTTGCTTGAACACTTATCAAAATTAGCACCAGTAATAACTGAAATTGTGAATCGGTCACTATCAACTGGCGTGTTTCCGGAGGAATGGAAGGGTGCCGTTATTAAGACTCTTTTGAAAAAGAAAGGCTTGCCTCTTGAACTGAAAAACTATCGGCCCGTGTCCAATCTTACTTTTCTGTCAAAGATTCTTGAAAAAGCGGCAATGAAACAGATTTCTAGTCATGTTGAATCCAACAACTTGCTACCATCTTACCAAAATGCATATCGTAAATTTCACAGTGTTGAAACTGCTATGATGAAAATGTACAGTGACCTTTTATACACGGCAGATAAACGTCACGTATCCATTATTGTTATGATTGACCTTAGTGCCGCGTTCGACACCATGCATCGATATACCAATTTTGCTCAAAATTTTACAGGATGATTTGTTTATCCAAGGAATCCCACTGAAGTGGATTGGGTCATATTTAACCAACAGAACGATGAAAGTGGTTATTGAACAGTCGGCATCCGATACTGAACCATTGAAATTCGGTGTTCCTCAGGGTTCTTGTGCTGGGCCAGTGATATTTACCCTCTATATAGCCGCCCTTAACAAAGTAGTGCAGAAATACCCAGCGAATCTATATGGATACGCGGATGATCATAAAGTTGCCTTCAAATTTAGAGCTGGTGATACTGAAAGTGAGACAGTCGTTCTTAAACAACTGAATGATTGCCTTACTGATATTGTGTCATGGATGACTGAGTTCAAATTGAAGATGAATAACAGTAAAAATGAAATTATTGTCTATGGTACATGGCAACAACTCTCCAAGTTGAACTTAACCAGTGTTAACGTTGGTGGGATCGATGTCAGGTGTGTCGATACTGTCCGAGATTTGGGGGTACAGATGACCAGTACCTTGAGTTTTGATAAGCACATTTCCAAAAAGTGTCAAATAGCTAATATGCAATTAAGAAACCTAAAGACTATCAGAAAACATCTTACTCAGAAATACTCATTCATGGTCTAATACATTCACACCTGGACTTCTGCAATGGACTTTTCATTAATATTCCAAGTTACCAACTTAGCAAATTACAACGGGTACAGAATCATGCTGCTCGCATTGTCACTGGTGCCACATACGACCAACCTAGTATGGAGACTCTAAGATCTCTACAATGGCTTCCAATTCGTGCCAGAATTATGTTCAAAGTGATTGTGACCATGTTTCGTGTTGTGAATGGCACAGCACCTTCATACCTTTGTGACATGTTTGTTTCAACCAAAAACCAATACAGACAAAGACTGAGATCATCCTCGTCAAGCCATATATTTGACGTTCCAACAACAAACACTAAACTTGCTGATAGATCTCTAGCAGTGGCTGGACCTCAGTGGTGGAATTCATTACCAAGTTATTTGAAGGACATTACTAATGAAAAGCAGTTTAAGTCAAAACTAAAGACATACTTGTTTCAACAGTTTAACACTTAGATTGATGTGTAAATAGCTGTGCCAAATAGACTAAATTCAAGAGTGACTATACCAATTTCTTTAAAATCATTTGTATAATATGACTGTAATTGTAGTAGAACATGTTTGTAACATTATTGCTAAATTATTTAGAAGTTTGTGAATGTTTTATGTGATTTTTTTCTTTTCTGATATTGTGCAGCGCAACCGAATATTTTATACACTTTTGCGCTATATAAATGCTTTGTATTTGTATTTGTATAATATAATGTTAGTTACTACTTATGTACATTATGGAATTTAAAATGTATTTGAGTAGCCTATAATGTTAATTTAGAGAAAGCATACAGTTACATTGTTACCATGTTCCTTTCCCTCTTTGTGGTGTGTCGTATTATTTATTTCGAGTTTGAATTTTTATGAACTTGATAAGAACACTTTCATGTACATGAATTGTACCTTTCGGAATTTTTCATCAAACATTTAATTCCTCTAAATTCTACTAAGAATCATCTCCAGCGTCACACTTTTGACAGATAAACACACAGTCCTTTGCAAGATCCGTGCATTCTTAGTGTGCCCAATTCTTGCACGCAACGCATTTATTCACTTTTCGCGTGATCTACTGTTCATATAGGGTTCCACAAATATCAATTCAATTCAATTCAACTTTTTATTGGCATTAAACATAAATAATGTTCATAGCCATATAACATAATGTACATGACTAACAATAAATAACTATATAGTATTAGACCAGGAAATATAGTTACATAAGCAGGAGAAAAGTATGAAAAATGTGAAATACAATGATTTAACCTTCTTAATTATACAGTAGAATATATATCAAATACTGACCTCATATTATAAATAAACAAAGTCTTTAAGATATCACGAAATACAATATTTTTCTACTACGTTGTTCTATATTTAAGTTTTAACTTACAGTTATATTTTCATCATATTTCTTTTTATTTTGAGTGTGTAAATCGGTTTGGACCCTGATAAGACGGCACAGTTGTTTTCGTCTTATCAGAATCCAAGCCCATTGAAGTTGAAATTGATCTGCATTTTCATAATGGAAACTGATAATACTATTTCTATGGTTGGGAATAACAACATGAGTAATAATTATGTACACTTCTATCTATAGTAACAGGATCTAATCTACGACAAACAAATACAATATCTTGTGACCATGGAAGTTTCAGGGGATAATGAGTTAACTATCCTCTTAACATAAAAGCCTGATAGATGAATTTGGCTAATTTAATTAGTGTGCTTTTCTGTTGACTGCTTAGTAATAATTTTAATTTGTCCATGTTAGGCCAATGGCAATAATAATTTGGCAAGCACTGGAACCGTAGGTCTCTGTAGTAAGGGCAAACAAGCAGAAAGTGATATTCATTTTCAGGAACATTCATCGAGCATTTATTACAAATTCTTTCTTCACGCGGTATATTTCTGTATCTGCCTTCTTCAATTAGTAATTTGTGAGATGAACATCTAAATCGTGTTAACGCTATTCTATGTTTACTATTTTTGACTACTTGTAAGTATTTTTCTTTTTCAAATAGTGTTTTGAATATACGGTATGTATCAAGTTTAGGGAGATTTCTGAGATCTGAAAACCATTTCTGATAATATTGATCAAGAACAGATCCTATCAACGCTGTTAGTTGGGCATTTGTTAAAGTTATTGGATGTTGATGAAATAAGAATGAAAATCCTAGTTGGTCAACCAACTGCTTAAGTTGTTTTGACCACTCATTGATTAAAACGCCATTCGTATCACGCATGAACATCAATTTGTATTGAATAGAATCCGGTACTTGTGATGTTCTAAACCAGAATTTAAGAATTCTCATTTGTCTTACAATATACATAGGAAACCTTCCCAATTCACCATATATGGTAGTATTAGTAGTTTTTTGTTTTACTCTTAACAATTGTTTCATGAATTTCAAATGAACTCTTTCTATATCTGCTGCTTTATGAAATCCCCATACACATGCACTATAATTCAAAATAGGTGAAATCATTGTATCAAATAGTTTAAGTTTTTCTTCAATATCTAGTGGAACTATATCAAATAATGAATTAAGCGAAAATAAAGCTCGCATTGCCTGTTGTGATAATGCTTTTTGCGCCTGGAAAAAGCGCCCATTAGCCGATAGCTTTATTCCAAGGTAAGTAAATTTTGTTACTAACTTGAGAGCAATGTTGTTAAAAGAGATTTCTTCATTTTCAGGCCTGTTACTTGCTTTAAAAACCATAACAACTGTCTTATCTATATTAACTTCAATGCCCCACTTTTTGCAGTACGTGTTTAGTTTATTGAGCAGACATTGGAGACCATCTTGAGTGTATGAAAATAACGCTGTGTCGTCTGCAAACAACAAAAGAAACATTTGCAGCTCATCTATTGTAAAGGTTTCGACACCTGGGACTTTAAGCTCTTCGTATAAATCATTCACAAAAAACAGAAACAAAAGCGGGGATAACGGTTCACCTTGTTTGACACCTGACCTACTTTCGAAGAAGTCCGAACATTCACCATTTACTCTAACACATGACCGCACTTTCTCATACATTTTGTGTAACATTTTTGTAAACTTGGTTGACACTCCAGATTGCATTAATTTAAACCATATACCGTTTCTATAGACTAAGTCAAAGGCTTTCCTAAAATCTATAAAAGCACAGTACAGCTTACGTTTTTCAAAATTAATCACTTTATTTATAATTGATGAAAGGGCAAAAATACAGTCTGTTGTGCTTTTACCCTTCCTAAAACCAAACTGAAAGTCCGATAAAATGTTCTGATTTTCGGCCCAATGTCGCAATCTATTGTCAAGTAAGAGCGAGAATATCTTGGAAAAAATACTTGTGAGTGTTATTCCACGGTAATTGTTAACATCCTTGAGATTCCCACTTTTTGGGACAGGGATAATAACACCGGTTGTCCAACATTCCGGGTATATACAGTTTTCATACATATAATTAAAGAGTTTACATAATACTGGTGCCATTATATCGACAGTTTCAATGAACATTTCGGGACACAACAGATCAAGACCGCTACTCTTACCCCGTTTCAACGACAAAATACAAGTTTTAACCTCGGCCACTGAAAAAGCTTTATCAAGCTGTTCTAAAACAATGCTCTCACTTGACAAAAACACATCCTCAGCTTGGTCATTTTTAAATTCGCCGTCAGCTGTAAAAAGTCCTTTAAAGTGGGTTAGGAATTCATCTTTATTTAAACATAAATTTGTTTTGTTACAATTGCCTCTCAATTTACGAATTTCCGACCAAAACTTTTGTGGCTGTGATTTGGCTAAAGTATGTAGATTTTGACTCTGTTTTGATTTGTATACAGCCCGAGCCTTTCTTTTAGCAGCGCGATACGCACGCCTTTTGTTAACAAGAATATCACAATTTGCACGTGTTCGTTTTGTTCTATAATGCCGTGCAGCCGTCTTTAAGGCGTACCTAGCAGTCTCACAGTCATGGGTAAACCACGGGCTTTTAAACTTACGTCTATTTTTAGAATTACTTTTATTATAAATTACTTTTGACTTTCCGTACACGCTAAAGGCCTTTTCATAGAGTAAACTTGCAAAATTTTCAACACCGCTGTTAAGTTCGACATCACAAGATATGATATCATCAATAATATTTTCAAAGCATAAGATATCAGATTGGACTGTTTCAGTAAATATTGGGTTACCAGACTCCCAAACAACTTTCTTGATTTCTTTTCTGTTTGTACTATCATTGTTATTCGTGGGATTAGTAAAAATATCAAGCCCTATTGGCGCATGAGAAGAACAATGGTAAACATCGTGAACAGTGAAATTGTCAATGATGCCGAATAAATCGTAAGGCATAAGTAAATAGTCAATTAAACTATTACCATTACGAGAAAAGTATGTATAGCTTCCAATTCCAGCATCATCACCAATTCGACCGTTCACGATTTTTTAGTCACTGCTGCAACAAATATCTAATAGTTTCAAACCCGATGTATTTACATTTTTATCCATTGTAAACCTTCTTGGCAACTCATTTTCTAAACAACTGTGGTTACTATTATCCATTTCTGGAATAAATTCATCAAAATAACTAACATTTTCTATGACGTCACTTCTTTCGCCACATCTAGAATTTAGATCACCCATTACGGCAACTTTGCCATAACTTTGATAAGTTCTTATTTTCTGTTCTAAGGATTCAAAATAGCCAGTATAATGAGACTCGAAATATGGTGAGTTACTCGGTGGAACATAGCAAAAACACATGTATAAATCATGCTCTAATCCAAAATACTGTTTACAAAATTTAACCCACATAAAACCACTGTTATCTTTTTCTACAACAGTAACCCCGTCGGTTAGGGTTGTTTTGATAAACAAACACACGCCCCCATGGCCACGCCTACCATTACCATGTAAACTTTCGGGTCTGGGCACAGATATAGAATCATAACCGTTTAGAGTGAAATTAATATTGTGTTTCTGCCATGTCTCACAAAGAAATATAACGTCAAAATTAATAACAAAATTCACAAAATCTTCATCGTCTATGCTGGAGTTTAAGCCTTCAATGTTCCATGACAGAATATTAAGGGAATCACACTTTTCTCTGTCCCCATAACTTGAACCAAAGTCAACACTGTTAGCACCGCTGGAACGCGAGGGCTGATTGTATAAAACATTGTCAATGTACAGCTTGTCACGAACAAGCACACTTTTCTTGCCTTGATCCCTGGCTTCGATCATGATTGGTATGAGGGTTTTACGGCGCTCTTTCACCTCTTGTGGGTACTGTTGGGTCACATTATAAGGGGTATCCCTTAGCCTGACGGTTTTCAAAGAGCTCTGTACACAAAGCTTGGAGTTTGTGTCCTTAAATTTCACTACTATCGGCCTGATTTTCCCATTAGTGTAACGACCAATTCTGTGTGCCCTGTCAATGAATATTTTTGTTTTGGGATTTTCGATGTTCAGTGTCTCAGCACAGAAACTGTAAACCTTTTCGGCACAATCCTCGGATGAAGCAGACAGGTTTTGCGTACTACCCGTGCTATTACCACTGTCTTGTTGTGACTGTGTATTTGGCCTGTATGACTGGGTATGAGATTCAGATAGGCCGAAAAACAAAAGGTTATCACTCATGGATCGACACTTAAGGTCAATAATGTCGTCTGCTAGACTTTCGTTTTTAGCTTTCAATGTTTTATTGTCTTTTTGTAGCTGATCCATGTTTGTTTGAACCGATGATAATTTTTGACTATTGTCTTTAGCTTGGGAGGAAACGTTATCATACTGCTCACTAATGAACTTTTGGCTTGATTCTATTTCGCTCATTCTACGGGATAAGTCGCCTAAGCGTTCCGTTATTTGGTCAACAGATCTTTGAATGGAATTTAGTTGGCTCAGTTTTCCGTCCATAGTTTCAAGCCTTTTCAAAATACTATCTAATGCAGCATCGTTCTTTTGGTACTGGACTGAACTTGGTGATGGTTGAGGCATATTCATATAATACTGTTGAGCAGGAGGATATGGAGGCGGTGGAGGTAATACATATGGCTGGCTATTCAAAGGTGTTTGTGGTGTTTGAGGTGTGACTGTACCTTGAATGTTTGGTTGATTTGCCGCCATTTTCCTCTTTGTTTCTTTGTTCTCGGCACTGCCTGGTGTAATACTGCTCGTTTTACGTTTTCGTGGCCCCATAAATACCAATTTATAGTCACTTATACAGTCATGTAGTTATTTGACACCATCACATCACAGTTCCATACTCCATTTACTTAATAACGAATATAAATCTCCAAATTCATTTCCTGATCAATTTTTCTAAACCGCCATATTTCACGCATGCGCAACCACTATCAGACAATACCATTTTTCCTCTTGGATTTCGGATGTACAGTGAAACCCCTTAAATCGGACATGTGTGGAGTCAACATACAAGTGAAACCTCCGAATACCGAATCTCTCCGGACTGAGGAAAAAGTTAGGTTTTCATAGGTTTCCGGTTTAGGGAGTTTTTTTTCAAATGAACAATAATTGATCCATACATGTAAGTATATGAACTATCTGTGTTCTTAAAACACTAATTTACAATTAAATGTCATTAATGATCAGGTACTGTAACAAAATAAAACTTTGTATTTATCACATATTTAATTTCAAATAAATATATATTTGAACAAACATGAAAATGCATATGTATACCGGTAATTAATGTTTCAGAAAATTGATTACTGTTTTACCCCATCATCTGTTATGGAAAGATGGAAAGTTTCCATTTGCTTTTGGACAGTTTTTTGCGGTCTTTCTTCCATTTAGTTTTAACCCTTCTCAAGCTATATTGAAACTCTAAAAAAAAAGAAAAAAAAGACAGAGTACAGATCCAGATCACTCTGGTCTTGGAGCAAAAGCGGTATGAAAAACAACATCTCAGGCTTCATCTACCCAACAACCTCAGATACTGTTTGCACAAACACCAACTTCCTGTTTACTACAGATTAGATTATCACACCTTTTATGATTGGTGGCACCCATGAATGGCTGCCATTTCATCTGGTTCACAAAATTGCCAATAAAAGTGTCAAACATGCTTGCGTATTACTGTTTGTCCTAGGCGTTCGGTTTTCAGAGTTAGATTTGTATTTAAATAGTCTGAATTTTCAAAATAAATCTTTCGGTTTCCGGAATAAGGAGGTCCCGGTATTCGGAGGTTTTTCTTATATATAATAAAGAACAATAAATTCGGGACCAAACTACTTGTTCGGTTTTCGGAGAGTTCCTGTTTTCATGGGTACGGTTTTCGGAGGTTTCACTGTAATTCAATTTCCGGTATAGAGTGGTTTCCAGTTTAGATGAGGGTTTATAGCCACTGATACTTGACACATAGATCTAGATCTATTAGAAAACAAATATTATTTATTTTGCTAGATTTCTATTACCGTATATATAAAGACAATGTATAAAACGGGGATCCAACAGGCAGTCTAAACTATCAACTTAAAGTAAAACTGCTGCTAAAATAGACTAGATCACTTTAATAAACTACATGTATTATACACATATTCATCATAAACATATTATTCTAGAAAATCATGGAAACATACCTGCACTTCAGAGCGATCTACTAACGACTCGGTAACTCTCTCGACTCGTTGGTACCAATATCCAGTGTACGGGTATACACAGTGACTTTGCAGAGTTTTCTTTAATTTTCCTCGTCGGATAAATTTATTCTCAATAGAATTTTTCTCAGGAGTGTCTGTTAAAATAGTCGTCTTGCGTTTAGTTCCGCTGTGTCGTTTGTTTTCTTGGGGCGCTTCAGGATGGAGTCTGATATGTTCTAGCGTGAAGTTTAGCACCAATACAGCCGGCTTGCCAATCACTAATGAAATGGTCCCATTCATTGGATGTTGCATTAGTAGCATGTATTTCGTGACCCCAATAATTGCTCTTAACAGTGGCCACTGGCTCACTTGAAGCTCATAACACGCGTAGACGTATTTGTAAATTTTGTTAAAATCGACTAATAGACACTAACCTATACTTAAAAGTCAAGCGAGGGGCACCCGAGCGACTTTTAATCTTTTGTTAAAATAGACTAATAGACACTAACCAATATAGTGGTTGAAATTATTTTTTTGGTACCGACAAAGAGCTATACCGTCAAGCTTCCCGAAACACCCTTTTTAAATAGTACCGACAAAGAGATGTCAAAGGAAATGGACATAGGCCGCACCTGCGAATCAACCCAAATACGCAGGCGCAGGATTAATTTTTGTAATCGTTGTTTAGTGTTTGATAGTACTTACTTACAAAAATTAATCCTTGATTTTTTTTCAAAAATACTCAACTCTCATTGGTCCAAAAATAATTTCAACCACTAAATATGCTTTTAATACGTCCTCCTTTCACGGTCCTGAGTGAGTGTGAATATCGCTCTGTGCATACAATCAGCGAATCGTTCATTGTAACCACTTACGATCTCTTTTTCCTATTTTAAATACCTGCAAAGCGTCATTGGGTTAATTTTTAGTTGATTGGCAGCTTTTCGGATGCTTTGTCCACATGCCACGACATCATGGACGCCCTTTTCGATGTCATCAGACGGTATATTTCGTCTTTGTGTTTCCGTTTGTAGTTTCGAACCATTCTGCAAGCAAAAGTAGATTTATATAGCATATGTTTCTTTTCTAATCACATCAGTAAATTACTTTTACACGCGTTTTTTGAACGTGACTTTTCCTGGTTTATTATAATTGATTTTTTTAATGTTAAGCATTTATTTAAATAAAATATTATAAATACATTTTGTTCTTCATTTGTGGTTTCTGTTCATTCTTTTGTGATATTTATTGCAAGATATGTGGACAGAATGTGCACGGGGCTAAATGTTACATCAGGGCTCCAGATAAGAGAGGGTAAACTGAACAAATCCAACATGTTCTCACTTATTTCAACACCAAATCCTATGGTATTACTACTCATTAGGGTTTAATACAGAAATAAAGATTTTAGTTTTTGAAATACTCCCCTTATCAGGAGCCCTGTTACATTGTACATAACATTTTCCCCATGCTTAATGCAACATATTGACCCGACCGCACATTCTCGGACGTATCTGTCCTTGAGTAAACTGAGCAGTATAATACATGTAATTAACAATTCAGTTATCATAGTCACCCATTATCTAAGCTCTAGTGTTTTACCATTGGTTAACTTATCTACCTAGTTCCATCTGAGAAAGAATCCAATACATGTATTGGTAAAATTATTCAAATGTACTGTACGCGGCGAAAAAAGCATTGGCGCTGTCTTAAAAAGATATCTTTCTCTGGACAACCTTTCAAAGGGTATGGCAAAAATGAAATATTGTTCAGTGTTCACCTCGTTGTGTTATGATGTCATATCTTACGTCATTTAGTCTATAGTGTAACAGTTTATCCCATGTAACATTTAGCCCCGGCCCCTTACTGATTCCCTACTTCCTTCTCTGTTTGGGCTTCTTTCCGCACCGATGAGTTCTGCCAATCAATGTCTTGGCAGTTGAAATCACCAGCAACAATAAATAACCAGCAACAATGGTAAGCCTCTCCTTTTTCTGGTGTGGCTAGTTCAATGGTTTACAGCGGTGAAATAAAAAGATGAAAACAACCATTGTCGCTTCGCTACCGTCAGCATAGTAGTATAGTTCAATGGACTTTCTTTTCTTTCATTCTAGGATATGGAACACTAAATGCAACAAAAAATACCTTTAAAAAAGAGATTCAGCGGAATGGGTGGTGGACTTAGTAATGCAGTAGATGGGTGTGCAATATTGTATGAAATTGAGGCTTTCAAAAAATTGTAATATCTTGGATTGAAAAGCAAAAAATACAAGTATACAATGGAAACAGTAACTTTTATTTAAAATATAGCATAACTCTGACTAAAATGATATCATGTACAGAAATGCAAAACAATAATTTAAACCATATCCTAGCTACTGGTAGGAGATCCTCATAATAAACTATTGTTCTATATTATATAAAACTTCATTCATAGAGTTTCTTGAAACAAACTATAACTAGATAAACTACTGTTTATGCTCATACAGTTTTTGTAGTGTGTAACAGCAGTCTGCTGTACATTCTCTACCACCTCACTATTGTAAATAAATGATGAAACAACACAATTGTGTTTAACTCACTTGAGGCCATTTATTATATTGCTATCAGTGTATAGTAAATTTGTACAAATAATTAACAATTAAAATAAATTATTAGAAAACCAACTAAAAAAACCTAGCTACCACTGTCTATCTATAAAAAGACATCAGATGTCATATCTTAAAATAGAAGCATGATGTCATCAGCACAGCAGTAAACAGTCTGCAGTGTTAAGTCTGTGTCTCTTAATTTGTGTAATAGTGCATCGACCAGCCTGACTCCTATCCAATCAGACAATTCAGTTTTCAAAAGGTGCTCTTAAACCTAAATTTCTGATCAAATATGATTGGTTGAAAATGATGGTCTAAATTGCACACTTAGTTTGCAGGCATGTAATTGATGGTTGCTTGTTATCTAACCGACACGAGCCGGCAATTGTCGCATATACATACCCAAAGCATAGCTCAGACCCAGATCATTATACTTTTTATTTTTAAAAAAATGTGTTTTCCACATTTATGTTTTTTTTATATCAATTTTAGCCTATTCACTAAGAGCGTCATGGCAACTATCCTAAACTGCAGATTTAATAGTTTCGATCCAGATCAAAGTCCAATATATTTGATAAAAAAACAATTTGGTAATTTTTAGATCCTGTATTCACAAGAGCCCATGAGGAAAATACATAAGAAAATAAGCAAATGACTGACTGTATATGATATGTCAAGTTATTAATTACATAAAAATATGTAGCTAACTACACAAAAATGTGTAGCATGTTTGTTTTTTATTCTATTTTCAGAGTGTATATTTTACAATGCAGATCAGTTGAGTTGTTCACGTTGGGGACATATGCTCCAGGAAATAGTACATATTTAGATCCAATAACAATTTTAACCACACTTTACCGATATTTGATGATCATATGTTGAAGGTCTTGACAAAAAAAAGAAATAGATGTATCTAATGAAAATAAACAATTTTAATATGAAATATAATATAAAATAACCCTCTGTATTAATTGTACATAATATATTAATGCAAATAAAGATTGTAAGGAAGCTCTTACTATGACTATGCTTCTATTATTATGATTATGTTGATGTAACAACACTACGTATGTGTTTACATTACTGAATAAAGAAATCTTGAATCTGTACACGGTCTGCACTGTTGGTCTCTGTTTGACATTTTCAGTTCCAGTGGCTAATATTGTTTGAAACGCCGTTACTATTTACATGTTTTACATGCAATGTATATTACATGAATATGATTTCAGGTTTATATGTGCAAAATTTGTCAAATGATTAGGTGATATTGGTTAAATTCGCAATTACCTAGAAATTGAGATGGATTGTTCAGTATTTAAAGTTGTAATAAATAAATTACATATTATATCTATACGGTAAAATCTCCCTATTACCACTAAATTTTGTTAATTTTGTTAATTATCAGATATATTAAGCAGGTGAGTGCTGAAATGCAAGGTGAACGTAAAACAAAAAGCTCATTACTTTAACCTTACTTCAAACTGTCACCTATCTGTTTTGCAATCAATTAGCATTGTTTAGTGGTCACAACAGAGATGTTTTACTGTATAAGGTGAATATTGATGCCTATTTATACAAATAAATTTAAACTTTTATCAAGCAAGAAACAATTTACCATAGGGCTACCATACGTTTCTTCTAACAATAGTGACATAGTTACATAGTTGATTCTGGTAGAAAGTCGTCAGTCCTGTAACACCAGCTCTGCTTCTTCATTATCATCTTCTTGGTTTAAACTAAGACCCTTAATCACTGTTGTCCAATAGTCATATTTAATGTCTTGATCACTCCAAAATGTGTCAAGTCTACTTTCAAACGATCTTACAGTGTGTGCTGTCACTACTGTTGGTGGTAAACTGTTTCAGATATCCACACATCTATAGATGAATGAATGTTTTCTTATATTTAGTCGTGCTCTTTTTATAGAGCATGTAGTCATGACCTCTGGTGTTACCTCTTGTCACCTCATTTCTCCTAGTGAATAGCAGGGCTGCCATTTCTCCGGAATTTTCCGAAATATTCGGATTTATTTCATTTTAACCGGATCTACGGATTTTTCCCGAAATATTCGGATATCTGTTCTTACCTTTAAAATTTGAAGTTTTCTGCGTGTTTTACTTAGGAAACATTGATATGGGTGTCAAACAGTTTAGATCAAGATCAGATGCCGCATTGCACGGCGTCTGATCTGGATCCGAACTGTTTGCATAATTATGTTAGTGTTATAGAGCCTGGCAGCGAAAGGGTTAAAGGTACAATTTCCTAAAATCGCGCTTGAATTTGGAAAACTTAGACTTTTTATGAGCAACTTCTGGTAGCCCTGGAATATGTTGTTTTGATCGTAGTCGCATTTATTTGTCAGTATCTTGTAGCACATTATCATGTCACCACGGAGTCATGAGCTAGACTGGATAATTTTAACAGTTTTAATCTCTCTTCATATGGTATTTCAGAAAATTTTACTTTTTTCAATACACTTAGAATATTTCGGTAAAATAAAAAAGGTCTGGTTAAATATGGTTAAAAAACCCAATTATAACATTAGGGAGAGTTGGCAGCCCTGGTAATGTATTTTTATGTTAGAATGTAGCTAAATATGTTTCTTGCCATTCTACACTCTAATGTATCTATATAAGTGTATGTTTTGTCAAATGTGTGTGCGTTTTGAATATATATTATATAAATAATGTAATGCTTTTTGGTGTGTTAAAAGTAGAGAACATTAAAAGTTTCAAAAATACGTTGAATTCTGTGTTATTTTCTCTCCATATATAAAAATCCTGACCAGGGTCTACACATTGAATTAAGAAAAAGTATATCCTCGTCATTCGTTTATCCGGAACCCTTGGCGAAAAAGGATAATATAAAGGTAATCAATTTAAATTCAAACTGGGAGATACATTGAGCGAATATGGAGAAAAATTAGTTTTCTAACTGAAAATAACACCTAAAGTAATCAAACAACTTCATTTTTAAAACAAATACCAGTCATTCTAACTAACAATCGGCTGTAAATGCAGCGCCGCGAATTCCTATTATGCCGGAAGTTTGACGTCATCATCCGGGTAGCAAAGGCGCTTGTACACAATCGGGTCAAATTTATATTGCATGTGAAACACTCGCTACACGTAAGGTGTCACACCTGTACGGAAGTGCTTCCGGGTCGTAGGGTGCCTAAATAGTTCCTAATTTATATAGTGAAAAATTGATGTGTGTGTGTTCATGGTCATATTTTTTATTGAAAATGCTGATTAACTGCAGATGCATTTGTTTTTGAGCTGAAATAGTGATGTTGTTGATAAATCAAAGGTGTTTCTGGGTTCTATTTGGGAACTAATTTGTGAGAACATGTGGTCAGAGATGCGAGTATGGTGCGGCGGGTCATCAACTTTCATTTTGTAAATATTGACGGTGACCTTAGAAATGTGAAATTTGTGGAAAAGTTGAACCTTAATGGTATCTTTTTCTTTTGTTAATTCTGGTGCCATGTTATTGCTTTCCATGGAAACAGGGTCGTTATATTGACCGGTAGGTCCTGGAACTGGACAGAGACAGGAGAATATTGCCAATTTACTATAGAGTTCTATGGAGGAAGAAGAAGGGCTTTTGTACAGGAGTGACACCTATATGAAGGATTTCCCGGAAAATGACGTCACAGTTTATTTTAATTTTAGAGTGCTATTTTAGGGAAATTATGAACATGTGATGGTAGAAAAGTTATTTTTAGCTGCATCAGGTAATAATTTTGGCTAAAAATGAGGTTTTTCACTTAAAATTGTGACGCCTGCGATTTGAGAAAGAGACCGCTGCACACGTTTTTTCTTGAAATGCTGTAGAAAAGCTCTGTGCTTGCCTTATGTAGGCTTTAAAGGTCTGTTTAAGCTGAATGTCATTAGGTTTGCAGGTTTTGGTCCACAAAATGTTGATTTTCTTGTTTTTTCCTCAGAAAAAAAGGGGGCTGCTACCATTCGGCCTGGTCATTTTCGACCCCGGTCCAAGACCAATGAGCTTTCACTTTTCCTTCAAATCTGTCATAAACATAGTTTTTCTTCTATTTTTCACTGCAAATTCATGTACTCCATATTATTCATGGCTATCAGCATATTCGAAACGTTTTTTAGCTGAAAAAAGGAGCTATTTTGGGTGAAAATGGCAAAAAATGCATTTTTTTCATAGAGAAACCTTACTATCTAGGACAGACGTGAAGGGCGAATTTTGTCGTTTCAATATTTTTCTTACCCGAAAAGGCAATTTTCCTTTCAAAAAGGGTTATCCGCACACTTTCGTTTACATAAAAAGTGTTCGAATAAGTTTACATGTGGCGAAAACAAAGATTTAGCGGTCGGGTTGAATTTAATCCAAAAAGCTGATTTTTTACCAATTTTGCGACTTAGACATTGTTTTTAAACAGTCTATAATGCCAAATGTTGTGGAACTTGACATCTGTCACCATGTTTTTTTATTTTTCAATACCTATAGCTATGATATAAGAGTAAAAACAGGCAAATCAGGCAAAAAATAGTTCATATTTAGGTGTCACACCTGTACGGAAGTGCTTCCGGGTCGTAGGGTGCCTAAATAGTTCCTAATTTATATAGTGAAAAATTGATGTGTGTGTGTTCATGGTCATATTTTTTATTGAAAATGCTGATTAACTGCAGATGCATTTGTTTTTGAGCTGAAATAGTGATGTTGTTGATAAATCAAAGGTGTTTCTGGGTTCTATTTGGGAACTAATTTGTGAGAACATGTGGTCAGAGATGCGAGTATGGTGCGGCGGGTCATCAACTTTCATTTTGTAAATATTGACGGTATCCTTAGAAATGTGAAATTTGTGGAAAAGTTGAACCTTAATGGTATCTTTTTCTTTTGTTAATTCTGGTGCCATGTTATTGCTTTCCATGGAAACAGGGTCGTTATATTGACCGGTAGGTCCTGGAACTGGACAGAGACAGGAGAATATTGCCAATTTACTATAGAGTTCTATGGAGGAAGAAGAAGGGCTTTTGTACAGGAGTGACACCGTAATAAACATTTAGAGTTATATTGGAAAATGTGTTATTCGAAATCATTTTACAAATAAAAGGGACCTTAAAAAATAAGATACGTGGTCAATTTTGGTATTCATTTTTTGTAAATATAATTTTCTTCAAAGTTTCACTACAATTCAAAGTTTTTTTCAGCATTCTTTTCGGCTATTTTACTGCCCGCATCTAACACGGCAGGCACGGTTTTACCGGGGGGGGGGGGGGGGGGGCACAGGGTGCACGTGCCCCCCCCCCCCCCCCCAGCTGAGCCGATTTTTTTTAAAACTTCCTTTCATACATGTATTTGTTTTTACTTCTGATTAATTTAGCTGTTGTCGTGTGCCCCTTATTAAGCCCTTTCTTATCACACGTCTGGCAACTACAGGGGTTCTTTACTCAGTGGGGCTGGCGGCACACGTTCAATACACTTAATCATGTCTGATAAGCGCTTTAGGATGTCACAACTATATCTACCTAGCAAGCGTTTATGCGAATTGGATCATTGTTTTAACAGGTCCCTATCCTGGCAGACGAAATGTGGTTACTATGAAAATGCAAGCTCTTATATAAGGAAAACTATAGATCACGCACGGTTACTGTCACCACTGATCTCGTGAAGAGTACATTTTGTCCTTTGCAAACAGTGTAGACCCAGACCAGAGGGAATGTTTAGTCAGGCCCATAGAAACAGGGAGAGGAGGGGCACGGGCCATCTTAATATTTTTGCCAATCCATGTATTAGTAAAATAACCTTGATCTTTATGTAAGTATTTTACCCGTTTTGCATGCGTGAAACACCCTCAGAACGCCCTAAAGACCATAAATGAATAAAAAGTTTCCGAATGAAGCATGTCCTCGGCATCCCCTGTTAAGAGATACATAAATAAAATAGGTTTGAGATTAACGACTCGAAAACATACAGTCGAAAATTATTATCCTAGATTAAATAATTTATGTTATTTTGAGTCGAAGGCACAAACCGCCCTCATAACGTACCTAAGACCATCTAGGAATAAAATTTCCCCGGGGGAGCTTGGGTCTGCACTGTTTGTCATTTTGTAATGAAATCTGTGCGTCGTGTGTCAACAATTTCTTCAAACATCTTCATCTCCAAAACCACTGGCTGGATTGCAACTAAACTTCACAGGAATGTTCCTTGGGTCAAGCTCTTTCAAAGTCGTTCACAGAATTTGAAACAATGCAGAACTCAGGTTGTCATGGCAACCAAAGTGAAAAAATAAGGAAATCTTAAAAAAACTTCTTGTCAAAAACCACAAGTGCCAGAGCTTAGATATTTGGCACATAGCATTACCTACAGGTGCTCTATCAAAGTTGTTCAAAGTTTGCCCCTGGGGTCAAAATTGACCCCGCCCCGGGGGTCACAGTTTTACATAGAGTTATATAGTGAATGTTCAAACATCATTTTCTCTGAAACCAATATGACCAGAGTTTGATATTTGGCATGGTATAACTTCTAGAGATATTTGACATATATTGTTGAATTGGTGTTGGTCTGTTGCATATCGGGGTCACCGGAGCTAAAAATAGATTTTTTCAATGAAAACTTCAAAACTCTTCTTGTCTGAAACCATAGTACACTGAGCTTAGATATTTTGCACATAGCATCGTCTACAGGTTCTTTATCCAAGTTGTTCAAATTTTGCCCCTGGGGTCAAAATTGGCCCCACCCCTGGGGTCACCGTTTTACATAGAGTTACATAGTGAAATGTTCAATCATCTTTTACTCAGAAACCAATATGGCCAGAGCTTTGATATTTGACATGTTGTAACTTTTAGAGATCCTTCACATATGTTGATGAATTAGTTCTGGTCTGTTGCATATCTGGGTCACCGGAGCTAAAAATAGATTTTTTCAATGAAAACTTAAAAAATCTTCTTGTCTGAAACCATCGTACACTGAATTTAGATATTTGTCACATATCATCGTCTACAAGTCCTCTATCAAAGTTGTTCATATTGCCCCTGGGGTCAAAATTGGCCCCACCGGGGGGGGGGGCACCTTTTACAAATCTGCTTTTCTGAAATCACGTGATCCATCCTTGTGTCACCTTGAACAGGTGAGCGATCAAGGGCCATTCTGGCCCTCTTGTTTGTCATTTTGTGTTTGAATATGTTATCAGCGTAGTAGTGACTTGAAAAACCCTGTTCTGTACAAACAGTGTAGACCAAAACCAGAGGGCTAATAAAAGCTCAGAATCTGCACTGTTTGACATTTTGTAAGAATTTGTAAAAAAAAAAAAAAGTCACCAAAGTAAACGAGAGCACCGCGAATGCTATATAATACGTCCACTAGCAAAGAAAAATACAAATGTATAACTTTATCCAAATCTATTCCAATTTGTAGACACTAGAGAATAAGCAATACTGAAATAAAGCCCGTTCTAGCATATCTGAGCACACCGAGGGTAGATAGCTATTGACACAATGATCCAATTTCAATTATAATCAAACACTCTCATCAACTTATACTTCTATATAACTATACTGTGGGCAGATATAATCAAAATCAATTCAAAACTGTAGTTGCTTTAGTGGTAAAAACTGTTAAATTAGCCTTTCAAGCAGATCTGAGTACATCAAGAGCAGATAACTATGTTACGATAAATCAAATGAACCTTAAATTTCACTCAGCTTTAGATCCTTCAAATAATTTTCCGAGAAAATTGCGGACAAGCTTTTTATAGCACATTTGAGTATATCAAGGGCATATAACTCTTCAAATAGTTTTCCAAGAAAACTGCGGACAAGCTTTTTATAGCACATTTGCGTATATCAAGGGCATGATAACTCTATAACAACAAATCGAATGGACCTCAAACTTGACTCAACTTCAGATATTTATGCATAGAACATTTGTGGGAGGTGTCATTAATATCCGAAAGAAAAACTCCGGACAAAAGAAAGTTGACGAACGAACGCACGGACGGACAAGGCTATGCCAATATACGACCACCTTTAGAGGTGGGCGTATAAAAATTGACATGCTTAAATTGGAAATATATTTCTATGGAGAGTCATTCAAGGTGGACTGTCATTTTGTGGTATATAGTAAGAACAGAACCTTCAATTTAATAGTAAAAATGGACACGACTTGTATCTAATCAAACATTGAAACTGTCCATTTGATGTTTCAAAGGATAATGAGTTATGTTTGAAAATGCTAACAGCGTGCTAGTAGAAAACTTGTGATCTACATAGTAGACCCATATCAGAGTGCTCATAAATAATCCCACTGATCAGGGTCTGTACTGTTTGTCACTATACAGGTTGTTTAAATGGTATGGTACTGTCTATCGAGGTTTGTTCGCAGTACAAAGTGCTCAAGGTGAGCTATTGTGGTCGGTTGCCGTCCGTCGTACGTCGGTGTTCGTGTCGGTGTCCGTGTCCGTGTCGTCTGTTCACAATTTGTTTCAAATAACTTCTTCTCTGAAACCAATAGCCCAATTTTAACCAAACTTGGTCAGATACATAATGTAGTTCTTAGCTTCAAAAACTATTAAAAAGGGGTGGGGCAATCGGTCTTGTTGCCATGGCAACCATGCACAATATCTAAAAAAAATCTTCTTCTCAACAACGACTAATCCGATTTTAATTTGGTTTTCACCAAAATGTTTCAAAATTGATATACTTTCAAAATGGTTCAAAGAATTTTGATCCGTCAAAAAACATGGCCGCCAGAGGGCGCGGTCATTTTCCGTATTTACGTAAAGTTGATAACTAAAGTAAAAACTTTAAACATCTTCTTGTCAATAACTATAAGTCCTAGGACAACCAAATTTCACATGTAGCATCATGTTGTGAACCTTTAGCAAGATTGTAAAAATAATGACCCCCGGGTCAAAAATAGCCCCGCCCCGGGGCTTGTCAGTTTTTCATAGGAAAACCTTTAAAACTCTTCTTCTCTAAAACTGTATTGCCCAGACCTTTTATATTTGGCATATAGCTTTGCCTTATGGACCTCTACTAAGATTGGTCAAATCATGACCCCAGGGTCATAAATGGACCCGCCCCGGGGCGTATCAGTTTAACATAGACTTATATAGAAAAACCTTTAAAACTCTTCTTCTCTGAAACCGTAAGGCCCAGACATTTTATATTTGGCATCTAGCTTTGTCTTATGGTCCTCTACCAAGATTGTTCAAATCATGACCCCAGGGTCAAAAATGGCCCCGCCCCGGGGCTTATTAGTTTTACATACACTTCTACAGGAAAACCTAATTCCGAGTTGTTTCAGTTTCATGCAACAGTCCACATACATGCAATTACAAACTTCATTATGCATCGAGTATAACACAATAGTTCCTCAGGTGAGCGATCTAGGGCCGCATGCGGCTTTTGTGATACATGTATGCTTGAATTTTAAAGTTGAAATTTGGTTTACAAATTGTTTTGATGAACTGCACACATTGAGTGTCATTTTTGCTCCAATACGCTCGTATTGTAATAAGCAAAACCTTTAATCATAGTAAATTATGGCCATTACGTATATTTTCATTAACCATTGGAATTGTCCATTTGGTGCTTCAAATGAGAATAAGCTAAGTGTCGCGAAAGATGCGATTTTCTGTAACTGAGCTCTACCTTTAATGTACATGTATTTGTCTCCGTTATATTATTGTTCATGTATAGAATCATTAGAATGTATCTGCTCCTCGTTGCTCCTTTCCACGGGGATCTTGTCATGCACATGGCAGATTGCGTGGAACGGAGCAATATGATTCACGTGCAACGCAGCTATTGCACGTGGAACGGAGCTATATGCACGTGGAACGGAGCTATATCACGTGCACCGGAGCAGCCACTACCTATATATAAAGAGTGGACATGTTGTTGTTTTATCAGTTACTTAAAGGACACATGTTAAACTGTCTGTATGTCGTATGCAAAAGAATTGCAAATACAGTTAAAGAAAAATTAAAAGTAAAAAAACCGTAAAGTGTTCGTTATAAAATATTCCAGTGTGGACTTAGATTCGATAAAAAGGAATTAACTTGGATCTTCACCACACTAAGTTTGAATGTGCTAACAGTTTACCACGGTCCAATGACTGAAAAATGTGCTCTAAAAAACAGTGTACATCCGAGACTGACTAGTGTCAGCACTTTTTGTCATTATACGATCGTGTGACAGGTATGGTGGTGTTCGTCCAGTTTTCGCACCTTTCTCATACATGTTTTGACATAAGAAGCTGAAATTTGGTATATAACATTGTTTTGATGAACTGCACATTGAGTTTACATGTTGTCACAACTCATCAACTTCCCCACGAGTTACGGCATTCTCCCTGACAGGTACAGTTTACACTATATAATATAGTCCCAGATAGCAGAGCGACGTTGGCCCAACGTTGGGTAATGGTTGGCATATTGGCACGACGTTGGCATGTACTAGTGTTTCCCCCAGGATTTGAAAGGGGCATGGTAATTTTTCCTGAAAAGGGCACATTATAACGCGCGGCAATCATCTCTTAGTTAAAAACTTCCTGGTGCAAAGTAAGGTGGAACACAAGATATCTTAGTGAAACACTATACCCTATTATGTGACCATTATTCTGAATGACCTTGATCTTTGTCTGACATGACCAACTTGTACTCAGAAGCTTCTTAAATAGAGTTCACATACCAAATATGAAGTTTCTATCACATGTAGTTCCAAAGTTATTGCCAAGCTTAATTTTACAGTAGCATAGTTGACCTCTAAATAGCCTTGGCCTTTGTTGAACATGACACTAGTTAATTGTACTGAGCTAAAGCACATCTTGACTTGAGTACAAATACCAAACATAAAGTCTATGTCATGTAGCTCCCAAGTTTATGAGCATGAAATGAGCATTAATAATTTGAAAAAATGAAAATTGCAGACAGTGCAGAATAAGATCAGATGGCGTTTTCAAGAGCCCTCTAATCTTGGTCTGTACTGTTTTCCCATTTCCAGATCTGTAGCCCTTTTTTGTACCATAATTCTGAATGTCATTTGTTTTCCCCTTCAATCTTCAGACTTAGTAACATTAGGTTTAACAGGCATTATAACATTTATTCTTCCCGCTTCACGCAAGCCGACGGCGAGGAAAACTGGTGGAAAAAAATCAATTGTCCTATCACATAGAAACACGGCAAACATTCTTAATAAACCTTCTTTTTTATCATAAAATCGAATCATCATTCGTATTTTTATTTCTATGTTTTCTCTCTTGGTGGTTGGGGTCACATTACTTTAAGTGGAATATCATTTCTGTTGAAAAAAGTCGCTAGCGTATATTCGCGAAAACTGATGACAAAATGTACGAATGTACATGTTGGCCCAACGTTGGGCCAACGTTGTCCAGCCAACCATCTTTCCTACATAGTCGGCGTTGGCTGAGGTTTTTTGGCCCAACCAGTATGCAACCATCAAAATGACGTTGGGCCAACGTTGGCAGTGCGGGTAGCTAAGGCGCTCGTACCATGGAGAAAGGACAAATTTTTTTTTTCTCCATGCTCGTACACAAGTGACAACCGGGTCAAATTTATACTGCATATGAAAGGTCAATTTCCAGACACTCGCTACACGTAAAAAACATTTAGAGTTATGTTGGAAAATGTGTTATTCGGAATCATTTTACAAAGGGACATTTAAAAAATAAGGTACGTCAGAGACAGTGTATACCAGAGATACACGGCTCTCTTATTTTCCTTCTTTCCCCATATAACAGGTGTCCGTTGCGAGGCAGTGACGTATGTCGATGCGGTCACGTGACCAGCACCGGTAATGACAGCGTCGCGAGAATGGGGAAAAATACACATATACTGTCTCTGGCTACGTGGTCAATTTTGGTATCACATTATATAATTTTCTTCAAAGTTTCACTAAAAAAAATTCAGCTTTTTTCCGGCTATTATGCTGCCCGCATCTAATACCTAACCGGAACCGCTTTTGCGATGACGTAAGCAAACCACACGCGCTGTATCAAGCGTTTTGTGAGGCTTCCGGACATGTAGGAGGGTCCCCCCCCCCCCCCCCCCCCCCCCCATACTTCCTCCATGGTCTGAACAATAATTTGGCAGTTAACGATAATTGTCAGCACGCGCCTAACATACCCGCAACATAGGTGTGAAAACCTAATTGCTATACAACAAATAATTTAGAACATGTTCTTTCTTCATACTTCGGAATGAAGAATCAAACAGACCCAAACAAATATGACGACGTCCGTTCATTTCACAATAGATTTCACAAAAACAGTGCAATTTTCTCCACTAGTTTAACATTTTACCTGTTTACATAACGAACATGGCTGGGTTTTTAGGGAATCTTTTCGAGGAGGACAATAGTGATGGTAAAGGCTTTGGGAGCGACTTTAGCCGGAAGATTGGAATAGACCCTCCACCACGGCCAAGATTGAAATGCAATCTGGCTGGTATCGACAACCAGGGTGCTACCTGTTACCTGAATTCGTTGCTGCAAACGTTACTCTTTACATCAGAATTTAGAGGTAATTTCGTTTTAAATGATAAAAACAGTGACAAGTCTTTGACGCGGTGACTGACCTTGATATATCATGTTTGCAATGCAATAAGAGATGTTTTCTCATGGGGGTGACGGACGTTTCGGTAAATGACCAGTTCGGTAAATTGATTTTATATAGTGAAAGTCTGGACGTTTCGGTAAAAAGGTAAATTATAGTAAATTATAGGTTTATGTACAGGTCTGTATATCACACCTTTCGCTAGATCAATAACTGATGGTGCTTGATCTCTAATCACTCGTACCTTGTAACGTCTTGCTGTATCTGTATAATACGTTGAAGATACCAATACTGGCTTTAATTCAACGGGGAGAGTGCGCTTTAGTCAAAAATACTTATGAGCGATTTGAAGCTTTCTATAGTGTCAGTTTCCACAATGTTATCACTGAGCTTGTTCCAATCCAACGCTGTTCTCACAAAAAAGGAGTTTTTAAAGTTCGCTGTCTTTGAGAATATAGGAGTAAAGCACCGTTTGTTGTTGTTAACACTATTTTCCACAATGTTTTTACTAATGTACTCCTCATATTGTTTAGCCCTTATAGTTCTTTTCGGTCTTAATGGTTTAAGATAGTGTTCTAGATTGATAGCCGGTACGTGCCCTTTCACCACCTTGTACAGAAGAGTCAGTCTGTGGTGGCGTCGTCTCTCTTGTAGTGGAGGTAGCTCCAGGTCCCTTAACATGTTGGTGACACAGCCATCTTCTTGATTCTTGTAGTCTCTGGTGATGAACCGAGCCGCTGATCGCTGTACGCGCTCAAGTCTATCGATGTCTGTCTGTTGGTAGGGATCCCAGACACTGCAGCCGTACTCCAACTTGGACCTGATCAATGCAATGTAGGCATTTTTCTTGCAGTCTTTTGAGCAGTTTCTTAAATTTCGACGAAGGAAACCTAGTGTAGAGTTGGCACGTTTGGTGATGTTGTTGATGTGAGTCTTCCATTTTAGGTCTTCAGATAATGAGATGCCAAGGTATGGGTTGTTTTGAACTTGTTCAAGTATAGTATTGTTGATGGTATAGAAATGCATAGATTTATTTCTGGAGCTGAGAAGAAAGCATTTCTTGGCGTTAAACTTCATGCCCCAGTCTCGGGCCCATTGTTGAAGGTTGTTAAGATCTGTTTGCAAATGGGTTGGGTCTATACTATACGCTCTAGTTCTGGAATTGGTAAAATTTCTATGCCGAATTGGGGCAATAAAGTCGGTTATGAAGGAAATATAAATTTTGTTTTTTTAGTTCTTAATTATTTTGAGATGTAACAATAATCTCATCTCCTTATAGAAGAAATGATTTTTTTTTGAAGAAATCAAGTTATTTTTACCCCCTTCACATGCCCTTTATTTCGTTTTGTAAACAGGCCGAAAAATTGTATCTGTTGGTAGATCGATCAGGAGCAACACATACTAAAACAACCCTGCAAACTTTGCACAAACACTGTGCCACAATCTCATTGTTACCGAGTGAGGTGCGATGTGCGATATAGATCTACTTAATCCTATAATTACTATAATTTACCTTTTTACCGAAACGTCCAAACTTTCACTATATAAAATCAATTTACCGAACTGGTCATTTACCGAAACGTCTGTAAATCTTCTCATGGCATGGGTCATGTGTTTTCCTCCGAGTTAATAAACTTATTCAGACTGTCACTAAATGCTTACGAGCCTTTCATAAATTGAAACCGAATACTGACCATTTGTGGCATTAGATCAACAAGTGATGGTAATTGTAGATATAAACTGAGGCTGGGTCTTAAAGAGGCTCGCAACCGGATTTAGCATTAAATTTAAAAATAGTAATTTGTAAATATATGTCAAATGCTTATATAAATGGGTAAGATTTAGTTTAGGATAATAAATTCTGTTAAAAAATCCATTTCAAAAAAAAAAAAGAAGAAGCCCTGGTGGGATTCGAACCCGTGACCCTCCATGCGGAGAGAAACGTGAAAAAATGAGGAAGCTCCTATACTACCTCGGCTACCAGCGCTCTCTATATCTATAGTAGCGAATTAACGTACTTCACTAATAGCGATCGATAGTACTTTTACTACTTTTTCGGCTCGGGTTTATGTCTGAGCCCGTGTAAAGAAGCAACAACAACAACTATACCGTTAGCTAACGCTATAGAAAAAACGATGGAAAATATCTTAAAAAACTAAGGTACCTATAAACGGAGGCATTCCCAATTACCAAAACTGACCATTTTTTCAAATCTGTGGTAATAAAATTCCCAATTTGGAGAATTTTGATCAAGTAGAGTTTGTTTTAAGCATCTTTAAACAAATCCTGCTAATACCAGCTGAAGACCCATATCCTTTCAGAGGGTATAATGGGACAATTTATTGCTAGCAGTCAAATTCAGTTTAAATTTTATATAGTTAACTTAACTGTTTAATTTTGCCGATGATGCTAAATTTCCAATTTGACTAGAAACAATGCTAATTTTTCCCAATTTAACTAAAAGTGACGCAAATTTTTCCCAATTGGCTCGGTAACCGGAGTCATTCCCAATTGGTTGAAGAAAAACCATGGGAAAGTACTAACTTTTCTGTTGAATCGTTTAATTTTTTGTGAATAATTGTTATTTTACCTGTTTTTTCGCATTTTCTGCGCTTAAAATCTTCTGTTGTTAAACTGTCCCAGTACACGGATATCCTCTGTAGTTTTCGGACATCCTCGGTAGCCTGCTCGTGACGGAATTCTAAGTTTTGCCTAGGTGACGAATTGACAAGAAAGTGGCGAATTGACAAGAAGCAAGGATAATTGGAACTAGGTGTGTTCCAGTCTTTTACATTTTTTACAAAAAATGCTTTGGAACAAGCACAAAACTGTCTTGCAATTTTGTAAAACATGGTTACTGTCTGGTCTTTTAACAATGTTGCTAGTTTCAAAGTTTGTACATGTAAATATTATATTGGCTTGGCTTTGTCAAAAAAAAAATTAGTTAATTAATATCCCATGGCAAAGACTGATGAATTCTTTACTTTCAGTTTTCTAAATACTAACTACTCTGGTAGTTTTGGACAGCACGGTAGTTTTGGACTCTTTACAAATTACACAAATTGGTACACAATCACTCACTTTTTAACCCATTATCCCATGGCCTGTTTCCAGTTTTGAAAATGGGTGACTACTTAAAGTAGGTTGAAAGTAAATCTGCTAGAATATAGAAAATACTTCTTATCTTACATATTCATAACTGTAAATGTAAATTGGAACTATTTTCCTCAGTAGAGAAATAAATTAAAGGCGTAAAAAGGAGTATTTATGGGATAATGGGTTAAAGAAGAAACCCCAGGAATATTTACAGTTTTAAAGATCATCCATTTAAGTACTTATGGCATTCATAGTTATACATAGTGTTTAAACTTTTATTTCAGATGCTCTATTTTGTCTCAGTCCAGAGGAATTGGGTAATCTTGTGGATGCTGATAGACCTGGATCTAAGGTGACTTTCTTACTACAGTAGAACTCCTTTATTGACCCATTACCCCATAGCCTAATTCTAGTTTTGAAGACAGTTGACCACTTGAGGCAGGTTGAAAGTAAAGCAGAATGGGCCTTAGGCGCATTCTGCTTTACTTTCAGCCTGCTTTAAGCTACTATCTACTAGGATATAGTAAATATTTCTAACAGTGCATATTCATGACTGTCCAAAGTGGAACTATTTCTTTTCTGGAGGAACAAAATTTAATGAAAGGTGTAAAAAGGTGTATTGAAGGGGTAAAGGGTTAAAGTCACTAGTAAAAAAGTATACTTGATGGTTTTAAAGATAGGTGAAAGCTAAGAGGAGCTTTCTATATATAACTTTCAGCTTGCTTTTAGCAGTTTCCTGTCTTAATCACCAAGACTTAACCTCATCTGGTGGTCAGTATTAAAGAGGGACTCTGCTTTACTTTTACATAAGATTATTAAGAAAGAATAACATATCGGATATGTTCACAGGGTTCCAAGTAGGAGTAGTTAAACTAAACTTTTCCAACAATTTGCTGTCTTCGTAGCCTGTTTCTAGTATTGAATATGGTTGACCACTTAAAGCAGGTTGCGAGTAAAACAGAATGCATCTGAAGGCCCATTCTGATTTACTTTCAACCTGCTATTAGCTCCCATCTGCTAGTATCCTCCATTCTCACTCACCAGACCCTTCCTACATATCCGGAAGCCTCACAAAAACGCTTGATACAGCGGGTGCGGTTTGCTTACGTCATGGCCAAAAGCGGTTCCGTCTAGGTATTAGATGCGGGCACCATAATAGCCGAGAAAAATGCTGAAAAAAACTAGTGAAACTTTGAAGAAAATTATATTTTCAAAAAATGAATACCAAAATAAACCACGTACCTTATTTTTTAAATGTCCCTTTGTAAAATGATTTCGAATAACACATTTTCCAATATAACTCTAAATGTTTATTATGTGTAGCGAGTGTCTGGAAATTGACCTTTCACATGCAGTATAAATTTGACCCGATTGTGTACAAGCGCCTTTGTTACCTGGATGATTACGTCACACTTCCGTCATAATAGGAATTCGCGGCGCTGCATTTACAGCCGAAGGTTAGTTTGAATAACTGGTATTTGTGTAAACAATGAAGTTGTTTGATTACTTTAAGTGTTATTTTCAGTTAGAAAACTACATTTTCTCCATATTCGTTCAATGTATCTCCCAGTTTCCATTTAAATTGATTACCTTTTTAATCCTTTTTGGCTAAGGTTTCCGGATAACTGACTAAAGAGGATATATAGAAAATATTTCTTATGGTACATATTCCTGACTCGACAAAATGGAACTATTTTCTTCGAAGAAGAATCTATATACAGTAAACCTCACTTATAACGAACTCGGTTATAACGTACACTCAGTTATAAGGAACAGTTTTAAAATCCCCGAATCTTACCCTTCTTTGTTCTATATAAAATAATACGGTTATAGTGTACTCGGTTATAACGAAAACTCGGCTATAGCGTACACCATTTTCAGGTCCCGATTCATCAAATTTCATTAAAATATCATCGGTTATAGCGTATCGTCGATTTTGAGTGTTTCAACTGTATGATGCCGAGTAATTATCGATCGATAATTACCTCACAGGTAAAATGTTTGTCAGCGATCGTCTTCATGGTTTGTGTGTAGGTGTGAGCGATATTAACAGACAATTATTATGTTGGAATGACTTAATGAGTGTCAATCAGTTTGAATCCTGACCACACACCGCATTGCACAGCGTCTGGTCTGGATCAAAACTGTTAACAAAGTCAACATTAAGCGATAAACTGTTTGAATAAGTCTACAAATGATCTCTGTGTTTGTTCTTCCAAGTAAAGTGGTTGTGATTGATTAAAGATATTTTGTCAAGAGTAATACATGTATTAGTTATTTGTTGCCCCGTAATGCGGAAATGTTAGATCCTCGTTTTCGGTATCTCAGTCAACTGCAAGTGAGGTTTTTTCTGAAAGTGAATAATTTTTAGCCTGATATGAAATAAGGTATGGATGCAAATGGCGACCAGTTGTCAAAGTTTTGTCCGATATACAATGAAAATAAGACTACCTCCGCACGAGCTGTCATGTTAAAGGTAAACGAACGTGCAAATTACTGAAATACTATTTCGTAAAAACATAAATATTCTTGTTTGCCAAATTTATAATGTTTCATTTAAACACGTAGGTTTACACATACACACAAGTACATGTACATGTCTTGTGTTCGTTATAAGTCCGATCAGTTCGTTATACTAACCTCGCTTATAGCATACTAGTTCGCTATACGGTTATAACAAACTTCGGCTATAGCGAACACTTTTTTGAGGTCCCGAGGTGTTCGTTATAAGCGAGGTTTACTGTATGCGCACAAATGTCTATCTATGGAGTAAAGGATTAAGGCACATTCTGCTTTACTTTCAGCATGCTTTAAGCTACCCTCAGCTTGGATATAGGAAATATTTCTTATGATTCACATTTATTACTGTATAGATATAACATGGAATTATTATCTTCAGTGGAGGAATAAGTTAAATGTATTTAAATGTGTATGTAGAGTAAAAGGTTAAATCTGTATGCATTGACCTCTTAACCCATTACCTCATAAATACACCTTTTTACGCCTTTAATTTATTCCTCCACTGAAGAAAATAGTTTCATTTTATACAGTCATAAGAAATATTTTCTGTATTCTAGCAGATGGTAGCGTAAAGCAGGCTGAAAGTAAAGCAGAATGCATATGCATTGACCTACTAACCCATTACCTCATAAATACACCTTTTTACCGCGTTAATTTATTCCTCCACTGAAGAAAATAGTTCCATTTTATACAGTCATAAGAAATATTTTCTGTATTCTAGCAGATGGCAGCGTAAAGCAGGCTGAAAGTAAAGCAGAATGCGCCGTAAGGCACATTCTGCTTTACTTTCAACCTGCTTTAAGTGGCCACTTGTCTTCAAAACTAGAAACAGGCTATGGGGGTAATGGGTTAATAAACAAACACCACAATCACTATTGATACAAGACTGCTTAATGCAGAAGAAAAGTAATGCAGAAAGCTTCCATTGCCTATTTGCTGCATTATACCTTTACTCCATAGATACTCATTTTAATCAATTTAATGTATTCCTCTACTTAAGAAAGTAGTTACACTTTATACGGTCATGAATATGTATCATAATATAGTCATTACATTTACTAACAGTGTATACCGTGATTAGAGGGACTGAGCAGGGTCTGCACTCTTTGTTAATTTAGACCAGTAATTATTAAACTTCCCAGAATTCCAAGTACACTGGTTCAAGTTTTGGTATCTTAAAAGATCCACAAGGGAACCTAATAACATTCAAGAGTTACTTAGTGTTGAAAGAGCTAATACAAATTGGAACAGTCAAAGTTAACAGTCATCATACTATGTTTGTATGCCTTTGGTGTCTACTGGTATGGGAGGCACATCTTGTCCGTGCAAACAAGATTAACAAGATTAACCAGATTGTACCATTTCCTCTAACATTAACACCACTTACTAGAATGCTTGGATACTTGTACAGTTGTTGCTTTGGACCGTTCCCAATCCATCCATATCACTGCGACCAAACCTCAGTCTGACCTTGACCTCTTTTTGACATTGACTATTTTATTTGGACTATTTCTGAGTTAACAAGATTTTACCTTTTCACCTTACATCAACACAGCTTACTAGAATGTTTGGATACTCACATAGCTGTTGACTTGCATCGCTCCTATTTCATCCATATCATCCAACATCTATTTGACCTTGACCAAGAATATAATGTCAAGGATGCCAGGGATGGCATACATACTTATTGAATACAGTCTTTAGGGCTCCAGATAAGAGGGAGTAAAGCGAACAAATCCAACATTTTCTCACTCATTTCAGCACCAAATCCTATGTTGTTACTACTCATTAGAATCATCTCTACGAGACGATTTGTGGCCTAGTGGTATAGTCACTGTGACTTAGATCACTAAGCTCCTCACCGCTGTGAGTTCGAATTTCGTTCTGATTTTTCATGTGGGGAAGCCTTCAAGCTGGCTTGCGTAAGGTCGGTGGTTCTACCCAGTTGCCGATTTGTGCCTGAAACAGTGCATAAATGACTTCAGGGGTCTTCCTCCACCTGTAATTAGCTGGACGTCGCGACATGACTGAAATACTGTTGAAGTGACATAAAATCAAAACAAACAAACAAACGAGACGATTCTAATGAGTAGTGACACCATAAGGTTTAATGCAGAAATAAAAAAAAATTAATTTTTGAAATACTCCCCTTATCTGAGTCTTACTTAATTGTACATGTCAATATTTGTACTGCTGTTTTCTTCTCAACAGGTGAGGGTCATACCAATACAACTACAGAGACTGTTTGCAAGGTTGCTACTAAAGAACTGCCAGAGTGTGTCTACAGCAGAACTCACTGAGAGTTTTGGCTGGACTGACAATGAGGTGGGTTTTCCCCTTTCCTCGTAACCAATTACCCAATAGCCTGTTTCTAGTTTTAAAGATATGTGACCACTTAAAGCAGGATGAAAGTAAAGCAGAATGAGCCTGAAGGCACATTCTGCTTTACTTTCAAGCTGCTTTAAGCTACAATCTGCTAGAAATTAGAAAATATTTCTTATGATTAGGAGTGTAACAATACATCGAACTATCGATGCATCGGGATAGTTCTCTGTCCAAGTTACTCTATCGATAGTTGTTTCCAAATGCCGATAGACTATTGCGATAGTTGCTCCGACTATCGATAGTTTCGATAGTTCTTTCATACTATATAAATGGCAAACTCGAAGTAATAAACCTGCAATGAGTCGTTTTAGTAGCATTCTATTCCGAAATGTAAACAACGGTGAACGATAGTTGAAGTTAACGATGAAGTAAGAGTACCTTCCCTTGTCAGTTTCACAGACTATGTATAAATTTAGAGCGTGGACACCCCTAGTTAGAACGCAATGCGGGACCGTGATTTTCTTATGATAAACCGGCGAAAACAAATAAAGTCATGAGATATAACAAGTTTTTAATGAATTTAAAATTCATTATACTTTAAAAGATAACTATTCCCTCGAATTGCAAAAAAAATGCTTTTATTAAGTATGTAGTATTCGGCTCCTTTATGCTCACGTTTTAGTCAATGTTATCGTTGTTTACAATAACAATAATATGGCGTCGAACACTATGAGATTTTGTTCGGTAAAAAACGAAAGCGCAAAATCGCCGGTCTGGGGCTATTACAGCTACGTAAAAGAAAATGGACAGCTGAGTAAAAAGAGAACAACCATCTGTCTTCAATAATGAAAACAAACTATGCAGGAAAGGGTTAATATTGATTATTGTAAGACATTGAACTATCGCGATAGTATTGCAATAGTAACCTGGCAATAGCAATACTATCGCAATAGCGTTTCTTGCAATAGCAATACTATCGCGATAGTAGAAATTGGCCTCAATAGTCAGCCCTACTTATGATACTTATTCATGACTGTATCAAGTGGAACTACAGTCGAACTTCGATATCTCGAACTCGTTTAACTCGAACTATCCGATAGTTCGACATATGAACGGCATTATTTCATGCTCGGTTAAGTCGAACATACCCATATTTCAAAGTTAAAATGTGGCTAAGCCGACAAAAAAACTGACTTCGAGATATCGAAGTTTGACTGTATTTTGTTCAATTGAGAAATAATTAAAATGTGCTAAGACTTACTTAAAGAGGCGCTTCTGTGGAGGAAAGGGTTAACGACATTGCTTTGTCTAGCTTGTCGGGTAGAAACTGTGAAACTGTTTGCCCTTTCCTCTTAAAGACATTACAGTAAAACCTCTCTATTACGACCACTTAATTGTGGTAATTGTTAGGGTGTTTACGATAGGTGAGCGTTTAAAGCAATGTGACAGTGAAACAGAAAGCTCCTTTAGGAGCTTTCTGTTTCACTGTCACCTTGCTTTAAGCTGTCACCTGTCTATTATACAATCAATTAGCCTTGGTTTTAGTGGTCGTAATAGCGACACCGAGGTTTTACTGTACTTTGCCTAGCCTGGGTGGTTACACCTAGTCAGGTAGAAAATTTGAATTAAAGCATGGGAAACGTGCTTTAACTGTACAAATGTCTAGGCAAAGAATCAGTGAAGAGTCTCATGTGAGGCCTGTCCCAGGACCCTTATGTTTGATGGTTTGGTTGGAAAAAACCTTGAATTTGAGTATGTCAGGGCCTCTCTTGACAACAAGAGAGGACTATCCCACAGGTTTCATGCTTTTACAGTTACTTTCATGCCTTATATAGTGAGAACATATGCAGGTAAGTTCAGACTTCAGTGAGTTTGAGTTATCAAATTTCTATTGTTTAAGTTAAAACTAGCTAGTTTTAAATTATAACAATTTTTTTTATTCAGCATTATGATGATCTTTATCACCTATTGCAGCAATTTCAGCAGCACGATGTGCAAGAGTTAAACCGGATTCTGTTCAGTGCAATAGAGAGCTCCCTGGTGGGTACAAGTGGCAAGGACCTCATCCAACAGCTCTATCATGGGACAATTGTAAACCAGGTAAGGCTTGGTGTAATGACAAGGGCGTGCAACAGTCTGTAACAGAATTGTTTAACCCTTTCCTCCCTAAAACCTCAAATGGACAATTCTAATTTTCAATTCAGTCTAGTCAATTTTTTACTTTTGAGGGTTGACTTTTATAACAAACAGTGTAGACCCTGATCAGAGGGCTCCTTAAGGAGCCCTGTGATCAGGGTCTACACTGTTTGCATGGGACAAGTGTACTCCACAGGTATGCTGTTTGCAAAGGACACATATCCTGGTTCACCCAATTACCGGTGATCTAAGGATTCGTCTGACTATTTCTCATCAATTAATAAGGTTTTTTACTAAAAAATATATCAAACATATAAAATAAACATTTCTTTATGATTTTCAGCTTTAATATATAAATACACCCATAATTTGACATAAATAATCATAGTCAACTGTAGCGAGTGCGCCGCCATGTTTGTTTTGGTTACTCGTCCTATTATCGGTGATGAGGTAAAATGACACCCGGAATAATTTTCAGGTATCGGCTTGAACTTCTATCAAACATTATTAAGAAGGCTAATTTGTTAACATAATTTTTAACTGAAAAGTTGTAATATTTTCCGTCACATTTTTTCACAGTGGGGGCAATGGAATATGTCACATTATACAAATAGGTTAAATGGTTTTATATGGGGAGAAAATGATTTATCTTGCGTAATTAATAAAAGATGCACACTTTCCCTTTAGGAAAGTTTTTTTTTTGCTTTATACACATTAGTCTTGAGCAGCAGCCGAAAGATAAACGGAAGTTACGATTTTACACATGCGCGTAGCGGCGCTATGCGGAATACTCGGAAGTCACCGGTAATAGGATGTCCACGGTAAACGGGTCAATAGCGATATATGCCTGGCTAGGGTTCAAAGAGTTAAACTGCCTACTTGTCTGTGATAGAAGATTTGAACTCTTCCAACACCACAAACCTGTTTAGAAATTCTGTTCAGTGCAATAGAGAGCTCCCTGGTGGGTACAAGTGGCAAGGACCTCATCCAACAGCTCTATCATGGGACAATTGTAAACCAGGTAAGCAGGGCTCCAGATAAGAGGGAGTAATCTGATCAAATCCAACACATTCTCACTCATACAGCACCAAATCCTATGCTGTAAACCAGGTAAGCAGGGGCCCGTTTCATAAAACTTTGTACAACATAAAGGATTGTAAGTCAAAACTTTAAAATACATTTAATTTCTGATTTCTCTATCTAATCCTGTCTTGTGACATCTCTTTGGAATCGTCTTTTCAAGACGATTCCAAAAAGATGTCACAAGACAGGATTAGATGGAGAAATAAATAATAATTGAGACATTTATAAACTGACTTACGACAATATTTGTTGTACAAAGTTTTATGAAAGAGGGCCCATCCATGGCTCCAGATAAGAGGGTGAAATCTGAACAAATCCAACACATTCTCACTCATACAGCACCAAATCATATGCTGTTACTACTCATTAGAATCGTCTCTTTTTTTAGACGATTCTAATGAGTAGTGACACCATAGGGTTTAAAGCAGAAATAAGGATTTTAGTTTTTAAGATGCTCCCCTTATCTGGAGCCCTGCAGGTAAAGGTTGGTGTAATGACAAGGGGGTGCTACAGTCTGCAAGTTAATAATTTAAACTGCCTACTAGTCTGTGAAAGAAGATTTGAACTCTTCCAACACCACAGACCTATTTAAAATATACTCATAACATTTGCAAACAGTGTAGACCCAGATCAGAGGGCTCCTAAAGGAGCCCTCTGATCTGGGTCTATACTGTTTGCTAATTTAGAATAGTAATTATTAAACTACCCAGAATACTAAGTAGATTGGCTCATGTTTAGGTAACTAAAATGATCCACAAGGGAACCTTATTACCCACAAGAGTTACTTAGTGTTGAAATATTTCTTAAAGTTGTTAGGACTTGTTTCATAATCAATGTTAAAAAATAAAGTTCAAAATTGATGGAAATTCTTTGACTTTGTTTTCAGATACGCTGTACAGAGTGCCTAAAAGTTAGTGAGAGAGAGGTAATGATTTCTTTCACTCATCTGTGTTGTCTATCTCTCCATTTACATCTACAGTGAAACCTCTCTATTTACGACCACTAATGGTTTTAATTATTAGGTGTTTTCGACAGGCGACTGCAGAAAGCAAGGTGACAGTAAAACAGAAAGCTCCGTTTGGAGCTTTCTGTTTTACTGTCACCTTGCTTTAAACTCATGATTGTAGAAAAGACAGGTGACAGTTAAACTGTCACATGTCTTTTATACAATCAATTAGCCTTTGTAATGTAGTGGCTGTAATAGAGAGGGTTTACTGTAGATGCAATTCAGATGACCTACATTCAAACTTGTGTTAACCCTTTACCCCATAGCCTGTTTCTAGCTTTGAAGACAGGTGATCACATAACCCATTACCCCATAAATATGCCTTTTTACGTCTTTTAAATATTCCTCCACTGAACAAAATAGTTTCACTTTACACAGTCATGAATATGTTTCATTTGATATATTTTCTATATTCTAACAGATGGTAGCTTAAAGCAGGCTGAAAGTAAAGCAGAATGCACCTTAAGGCGCATTCTGCTTTACTTTCAACCTGCTTTAAGTTGTCACCTGTCTTCATAACTAGAAACAGGCTATGGAGTAATGGGTTAAAGCAGGTTGAAAGTCAAGCAGAATGTGCCTCAGGGCACATTCTTCTTTACTTTCATCTGTTTTAAGATACCATCTACTAAGAAAATATTTCTTATGACACATGTTCTTGACCGTATAAATTGGAATTATTTTCGACAATGGAGGAATAAATTAAATGTGCTAAAAGGCGCTTCTATGGGGGAAAGGGTTAAGGGCAGCTACAGAGTTGGTCATATAGGAGGGATGGGAGGCACTGGAAATTTTCATTGAAAGAGGTTTGAGTCCATCCGTCATCAATAATATCTTAAATGACTTCTCCTCCTAAACTACTGGTTGGATATTTACCAAACTTGGCAGAGTGATGCTTACAAGATCCTCTATTAAATTTGTTCACATAGTTCCAGTCCATTGCATAATTGTCTAGGTCACAGGAGCTAAAAATAGATTCAATGAAAACTTAAAAAAAATATTTTTGTTTGAAAACACAGTACCCTGAGCTTATATAATTGGCACAAAGCTTCATCTACAGACCCTCTATCAAGATTTTTCAAGTTATGTCCCTATAGAAGCCCTCTGATCGGTATCTGCACTTTTTTACATAGGACAAATGTACTCTTGTTATGTACACTGGACAAGTGTACTCTTATTATGTACACTGTTTGTAAGGTACAAGAGGTCAATGAGTTAACCAGCTGATATTGTATATTATTGATTACATATATACACATGATCAGGGCTCCATATAAGAGGGAGTAAACTGAACAAATTCAACATTTTATTACTCATTTCAGCACCAAATCCTATGGTGTTACTACTCATTAGAATCGTCTCGGAGAGACGATTCTAATTAGTAGTAACATCATAGGGTTAAAGGCAGAAACAAAAAATTTAATTTTTGAAATACTCCCCTTATCTGGAGCTCTGTACATGTATTTACCATACAGGAGGACTTTCTAGACATTCCTGTGACAGTAGCTGGTAGTGCTAGCCTACAGGAGAGTCTTAAGACCGCCTACATTGATGTGGAGATGCTGGATGGCAGAAACCAGTACAGATGTGATGGCTGCAAAAAACTGGTGGATGCTGCCAAGGTATGTTAGTATACAGGGTACCAGATAAGTAGGCGATTTCTGCTTAACTTTTAACCTGCTTAAACCCCTTACCTGGTAGCCTGTTTCTAGTTTTGAAGACAGGTGACTACTTGAAGCAGTCTGAAAGAAAAGCAGAACGCGCCATAAAGCCTGCTTTAAGCTACGACCTGCTTGGAAAAAGGAAATATTTCTTCTGGTGCATATTCATAGCTGTATAAATTAAAACCATTTTCTTCAGTGAAGGAATAAAATAATCAAGACGATTCTGATGAATGGTCACAACATAGGGTTTGGTGAAGACAAGGAAACCTGTAGCATTTACCGACCATTCCTGAAGCTCTGAAATGAGGATGCCATTTTCTCGAAGATGATTCTAGTGGTTGGAATTATCAATGTTTTTGCATATAAAGTACATTTAACTAGAAGGCATCATTTGTCTTACATGTACCACAATTATTGGGACAGTCAGACCTGAGGAAACAGTGTAGACCCTGATCAGACTGCTCCCTCATGAGCAGTCTGATCAGGGTCTACACTGTTTGCCATTCAGTTTTGCACTTTTTGGACAAATTTCTTTGTTAATAGTACTTGGTTCATAAAAAGGATAAAATTATGGTAGTTATACTGGTTTTTTACGTTACACAGGCATATCTTAAGCTGTTTCTTTGTTCTTGTGTCTGTCATTACTCTAGTATTCATAGATCCTTTAATTGCCTTTTACAGGGGGCCAGGCTGAGAAACCTGCCATCTATACTGACTATATCACTGCTGAGGTTTAGCTTTGATTTCGAGAAACTAGAACGATACAAGGAGACAGGCAAGTTCCCTTTTCCACGTGTGATCAACATGCAGCCGTACTGTGAAAAGGTATGTTGGAAAACCTTCTGCTTAAGATAAAAAGTGCATTAACCACTTACACCCCGATCGTCTCATTTCTTATTTTAAAACACTACAACTTAACCCATTTGTGCCCATTATCCCATATATGGGAAAAAGGCAAACAGCGTAGACTCTGATCAGATGCCGCATAATGCGGCATCTGATCAGAGTCTACACTGTTTGCTGATAGGAATTTCAATATAAAACACAATGAAAATGAAAATTTTGACCAGGACCCCTTTGATAAAAAGTGGACTAATCCAATATATAAACCTGGAAGAATCCACTGGGTATAAATGGGTTAAAGCAGACTAAATGTAAAGCAAATGCCCCCCCCCCCCTCAATATCCTGGTCTGGTGACCACTTAAAACAGGCTGAAAGTAAAGCAAAATGCACCTTAAGGCGAATTCTGTGATACTTTCAACCTGGTTTAAGTACTCAATTGTCTTCAAAACTACAAGCAGGCTATGCAGTAAAAAGTTAAACAGTGTTAAAGGTTAGTTATTGCTTAAAGCAAGATTAAAGTAAAGCAGAAAGCTCCTATAGGAGCTTTCTGCTGTACTTTCATCTTGCTTTAAGTGACCACAGTGTTCAATACAATAAATGAATATTCAAGTGTGAAACTTTTGTGGAGGAGAGGGTAAAGGTGCTAAATTGTTCATACCTTGATTGTATTTGGAGAGGACTCACATAGGCTTTGCCTGTTGTCCAATCCTTTTCTCTGAATAAAATATTGTTTAAACTAAATGTGCTTATTTGAAGAACGGGGTTTAATATTGATCTGTTGTTGTTGTTTTCAGCCCGGGAAAGGTGAATGCCTGGACTATGAGCTGTTTTCTGTGATTATACACGGTGGTGGAGCACATGGCGGTCATTATCATGCCTTCATTAGAGACATAGATAATCTGGGTCACTGGGTTACACCTGTAAGTTATACAAGTTGTCAGTGAATGATATATTCAAACATAGAAGAATGGGTACTAGGATACATTTTCTTTTAAACAATGTTTTCCCTAAGACTAAAGTTCAGTTTCAAATTTGAAGACTGATGAATGCTTTTAAAAACCATCTACCCAATAGCCTCTTTCTAGTTTTGGAGAAAGTTGACCCCTTAAAGCAGGTTGAAGGTAAAACAGAATGTGCCTATTGGCACAATCTGCTTTACTTTCAGCCTGCTTTAAGCTACCGTCTGCTAGGATAAAGGAAATATTTTGTTAAAGGTGCTAAGTGCTTTAAGTGGTCACCTGTCTTAAAAATCTAGAAACAGGTAGTGAAGTAAAGGGTTATGGAAATGTAATTTAACCCATTCCCCCATAAATACACATTTTTACACCTCTACTTTATTCCTTTACTGAAGAAAGTATTTCCAATTTCCACAATTATGAATATTTATCATAAGATATATTTTCTAGTAGATGATATCTTAAAGAAGGCTGGAAGTAAAGCAGAATGTGCCCTAAGGAGCATTCTGCTTTACTTTCAACCTGCTTTAAGTGGTAACCAATCTTTAATACAAGAAATGGGTTAATGGGTTAAACTGTCTTCTGGTGATGCAGGAAGATGAAGAAATTGTTGTTCCCACTGACCCACACACTGGCACAGTAGACTTTATAGAGTGTGACACCCCCATAGAGCTGGTACAATACATACTGACTAAAACAGAGAACCAGACCATGTCAGTAGAGAAGCTGGGCCAAGAGATACTCAAACAGACTGGTTTGTCATGGAACAAACGCTTCAAGACCAAATATGGACCAATTACTAAGGTACCAGTCATTGTTGGGATGTAATATCTTTTGCTTATGTTGAATGATCAGTTTGTTGACCATTTGCTGTCTCTAAACTCATTACCCTATAGCCTGTATCTAGTATTGTAGGGTGGTTGTCCAATTAAAGCAGGTTGAAAGTAAAGCAGAATGTGCCTTAAGGCACATTCTGCTTTACTTTAAACCTGCTTTAAGTGATCAGACTAGTGGGCTAAGGGTTAAGGCAGTCACCTGTCAGGATATAGGGAAAAATGTCAATGGCTCATTTATCAGAACAGGATTTAAAAAATACATCTATGAGGAATTTGTAAAAGCTTAAAAAGGCATCTCTATGAGGAACAGGTAAAGACTAACAAGATAATTCTTTGAGGCAGGGAAAGGCCTATGAGGCAAATGATTAACCTTTTACCCAATAACCTATTAATAATATGAAAGACAAGTGATCACTTAAAGCAGGTTAAAAGTAAAGCAGAATGTGCCTTAAGGCACATTCTGCTTTACTTTCAGCCTGCTTTAAACTACCATCTGTTAGGCTATATAAAATATTTGTTATGGTAATTGTTCATGAAGGTATAAGTTGGAACTATTTTCTTCAGCGGAGGAATAAATTAAATATGCTTAAAGTCGCTTCTATGGGGGAAAGGGTTTAATCTAAAAGGTTTTCATTGCTGATATTTACAATGGGCATCCTCTACATGCTTATTGTGTGCCACAATTTATTTTGTGTGATATATTAATATTAACACTTTCATAACCTAGGATTATACTCTTTAGAATTACTGTTAGAAACTCTTATATATTAACCATTTTCCCCCCACAAGCCTGTAAGCATATTTACTTATTGCTAAAAAATAAACCATACACTTTTAAAGATCCATAGAAAATATTTCATGATTACTGACAGATGGATGCATAACAGCATTCTGAAAGTACAACAGAAAGCTCCTGAAATAGGTTTCTGCTCTACTTTCAGTTTTCTTTAAGCAACTACCTATCTTAAACATTGGAAAAAAGCTACAGGAAAAAGATTCAAGAAATTTGCTGGAAAGCATCAACCAGTAGGATCCTGCGTCCCGTTTCATAAAACTTTGTACGACAAAATTAATTAATGTTGTCGTAAGTCAGATTATAAAAGTCTCAATTATTATTAGTTTTTCCATCAAATCCTGTCTTGTGACAAATCTTTGGAATCATCTTGAAAAGACTAATCTAAAGAGATATCACAGGACAGGATTAGATAGAGAAATCAGAAATTCAATGTAATTTTAAGTTTTGACTTACAATCGTTTTTGTTGTATGAAGTTTTATGAAACGGGCCCTTGATCAGAATCTAAGTTGCTCAGCATCTGATCTGGATCCAATCTGTTTCAACTTTGGATAAAAAATCGAATTGGGATTAGTAGAGTAAGGATTTACAATTTTGTCTGTGATTCAATACTGTTTTTACATGTTTAGAAATTTGTTTTATACTTTTCAGTTTGTGACCAAATATGATGATAAATTCACCTTTGATCCTGTAAGTAAATCCGTGACATTGAAGCAGTACACTGTAGATAGTAGGAAAAAGATAGTAGGTGTGAACGATGGAGACCAAATACCCCACCCACCCACCAGCCACAACACAGCATCAAACATAGAGTCACATGACAGGTCATGTGATCAGACAGAAATAAATACTCCACCAGGAGAGGGGAGAAATGTACACAATAACTTGTAAGTTAGCATTAATTCTCATGTAAAACAAGCCCCAAGGTTATAAAGTTTGTAAGTTAAGGGGCATTCTACTTTACTTTCTTCCTGATTTAAGCTATTATCTGATATGATATAATAAAAATATTTCTACTGTAACATGATTTTTTATTCATGACTGTAGAAAAATTTCTATTTCTTCCAGTGGAGGAATAAATTTTAGGCGTAAAAAGGTGTATTTTGGGGGTATAAGGTTAAGTGATATGTCTAGTATTTGTCTAGTTATTTATGTGTTGTTTTCATTTAGGACAAGCCAATCCCCAGCTCCTGGCAGATCGTGGTTTGATTTTAACGACTCAAGGGTCCACCCTATTTATGAGAAAAGTATAGAGAAGCAGTTCTCTGGCAAAGAGAGTGCCTACATGCTGGTGTATAGGAAAACAGCTCTCATTCGCCCTCCTGCAGGTTAGTCAATGAACCCGTGTGCAATTGAAACTAGATATTAATACCCCCACAAACAGAGTTTGAGGGGGGTATACTGGAATCAGCCTGTCGGTCGGTTGGCCGTCGGTCGGTTGGTTGGCCGTCGGTCGGTCGGTCCGGCGGTCGTCGGTCTGTCTGCAAAATCTTGTACTTTCAACTCCTCCTTCACTTTTAACCCGATTCATTTGATACTTGGCATAAATGTTACTCAGGTATAGTAGATGTGCAAGACACAAATTTTAGGTCTCTATGACCTTGACCTTTGGCCTTGAAATTGGTCTTGAAATTTGCAGGTAAAATCTTGTACTTTGAACTCCTCCTTCACTTTCAACCCGATTCACTTGATACTTGGCATAAATGTTACTCAGGAGTAGTAGATGTGCAAGACACAAATTTCAGGTCTCTTTGACCTTGAACTTGACCTTTGGCCTTGAAATTGGCAGGCAAAATCTTGTACTTTCAACTCCTCCTTCAGTTTTAACCCGATTCATTTGATACTTGGCATAAATGTTACTCAGGTATAGTAGATGTGCAAGACACAATTTTTAGGTCTCTATGACCTTGACCTTTACCTTTGGCCTTGAAATTTGCAGGTAAAATCTTGTACTTTGAACTCCTCCTTCACTTTCAACCCGATTCACTTGATACTTGACATAAATGTTACTCAGGAGTAGTAGATGTGCAAGACACAAATTTCAGGTCTCTTTGACCTTGAACTTGACCTTTGGCCTTGAAATTGGCAGGCAAAATCTTGTACTTTCAACTCCTCCTTCAGTTTCAACCCGATTCTTTTGATACTTGGCAAAAATGTTACTCATGTAATGTAGATGTGCAGGACACAAATTTTAGGTCTCTATGACCTTGACCTTTGGCCTTTAAAATTTGCAGGTAAAATCTTGTACTTTGAACTCCTCCTTCACTTTCAACCCGATTCACTTGATACTTGGCATAAATGTTACTCAGGAGTATAAGATGTGCAAGACACAAATTTCAGGTCTCTTTGACCTCTCTTTGACCTTGAACTTGACCTTTGGCCTTGAAATTGGTCTTGAAATTGGCAGGCAAAATCTTGTACTTTCAACTCCTCCTTCAGTTTTAACCTGATTCATTTGATACTTGGCAAACATTTTACTCAGGTATAGTAGATGGGCAAGACACAAATTTTAGGTCTCTATGACCTTGACCTTGACCTTTGGCCTTGAAATTGGTCTTGAAATTTGCAGGTAAAATCTTGTACTTTGAACTCCTCCTTCACTTTCAACCCGATTCACTTAATACTTGGCATACATGTTACTCAGGAGTAGTAGATGTGCAAGACTCACATTTCAAATCTCTGTGACCTTGACCTTTGGCCTTAAAATTGGCAGGCAAAATCTTGTACGGTGAACTCCTCCTTCAATTTCAACCTTGATACTTGCCATAAATGTTACTCAGGAGTTGCAGAGTGTCATATACCATGTTTAAGTCAGTTTGACTTTGACTTACACCTTTGACCTTACTGTAAAACCTTATTGAAAACGTTTGCAGAGTGTGACAGAGTGCTGTATAGTGGGGGTATTTATCACCTTTAGTGATAGCCGTTCTAGTTTAAACTGGTTTAAGTCACAATTACCCATATTTCTTAAGTTGATTATTGATAATTCGATTTTGCTTAAGGCAAACTTAACCGTATTTCAATGTTAAAACATGGCATAGCTAGGTTTAAACTTTAAAACAGGAGTAAGTTTGACATAACCCATTACCCTATAGCCTGTTTCTAGTTTCCACTATAGGCGACTACTTAAAGCAGGTTGAAAGTAAAGCAGCATGGGCCCTAAGGTACATTCTGCTTTACTTTCAGCCTGCTTTAAGCTACCATTTTCTAGAATAAAGAAAATATTCCATATGGTACATATTCATGACTGTATAAAAATGGATTCATTTTTGTTAGTGGAGAAATAAATTAAGGCGTTAAAAGGCATATTTATGGGGTAATGGGTTAAGCAAATTTGATTTATTTCTTACAATTTCTGTATACAGTCAAACTTATGTTCACCCTTCACTGTCATTATACCATCTGCTTTAAACAATTGTTGTCTGCTTTAAGCAGTATTCATCTGCTTTAATTTGTCACCTTAAAATTTAGGATAATAGACTTAAAGTAAAAATCTCAATGAGTGTCTGGCAGTTTGAATCTTGTTTTAAATGTTTAGTATATCCCATCTTAACTGTGAAATGTTTAGTATATCCCATCTTACCTGTGAAATGTTTAGTATATCCCATCTTACCTGTGAAATGTTTAGTATATCCCATCTTAACTGTGAAATGTTTAGTATATCCCATCTTACCTGTGAAATGTTTAGTATATCCCATCTGACCTGTGAAATGTTTAGTATATCCCATCTGACCTGAAGTCCTGACATTTATATTGTTTATTTTTCTTCTATTCAAGCTCAGAATAATAGGATGTACTGCATGAGTGACACACTCCTAACAGAAGTTACACTAGAGAATGAGATACTCAACCAACAAAGGTATGTACTAGTTCTAGATGTTTTGGGCATTTAACATATATATGATTTAACGCAGAAATAAAGTTTTAGTTTTTGAAAAACTTCCCTTATCTGGAGCCCTGTAACACCATAAATGATTGTTTGTTTGAGTTGTCTAAAAAGGAGGACTTTACCTTCTCTTTTACCATAATATTTATTTACAGACAAACTTCAATATATCAAACTCGCTCAAATCAAACACAGGGCTCCAGATAAAACCCACAATGCATATGTGAGCATTAAACCCTATGGTGCCAATACTCATTAGAATCGTTTTTGTGAGGCAATTCTAATTAGGAGTAACAACATAGGATATGGTATGTGACATCAGTGAGAAAATGCTGGATTTGTTCAGTTTTTTCCCTCTTATCTGGAGCCTTGGAACATATCCATATCTCTAAGTTCAAACGTGGCTTAGCCATGTTTTAACTTTGAAATAAGGATTTGTTTGACTTAAGCAAAGCCAAAATAATGACATTCAACCATAGAAATAGGGGAAACTTTTTAGTTAGGCTAGTTCAAGAGATTGACTGTCCTTTCTTGCTTAAAGGGAAATGGACAGCTCCGGTTAAGTCGGTCTTATATTGTAGCCTTTGTCTTACAAACAACATATGTCAAAATCCCGTTGTCGTAAGGATGCATATAAGGGTAAAAAATAGATAATAAACTAGCCAGGTAAGTCTTCACTAATTAAATAGGAAGCCGCCATCTTTGCATTTTCGCAAGCGGAACTATTCGGTCTTTATCCTATTTGTGACGTCATACCTCCCCATGCATGTTGTCTGGTACTTTGGATGTACAGGGTACATACAGCTTCAGTAATTATTTCTCTGATAAAAGGCTTTGAAATTCTTAGTGATTTTCGAATAAATACCAGCTAAACTGTAGATAAAAGTACAATTAAACTTAATGGTAGATGGGAAACTTATCAAACCTTTTTTTCCACGTTTTGTTTTAACACGAAATGAATTTAACAACTAAACACACATGCAAACAATTCAGGCATTTATGTGTATTAACTATGGCATGCTGCATCCAGATTGAAATTATTCAATCCCTCGAGATAATTGCTGTCCTTCTTACCATCGGGAAAAAATCCCACTAATTCGATTAGTGACACTAGAATTATCAACCAGACCTATAAAGCCATAAACCACCCGTCGCGGCAGACTTGCATTGTCGCCGACACGTGGCCCGCCGCTACCGGAAATGTATGATAACGACTGCAGTCTTTACTTACCGCGCGAAAGGTCGGGACATTTAACCGTGATACGTAATGTAAAACTATGGTAAATTTCGGACATTTCAAATTAGTTTTGTAAATTTATGTGTTTTTTTTTATTAAAAACCAATCGAACTACCAGGAACGTTCAACTTACATGGGTATTTGCATAAACACCATGCAACCGTAAATGAAACATGTATGTTTAGTATTAACTTGATCAATTAAACCCTGTTAATTTCATAAAACTGTCTTTCTTCTTTATTGTATATATATATACCGACAGGGGAGAAATGATGTCACACAGGTAAACAAAATGGCGGCCTCCATGAAAGTTCGTTATCCAAACTAAAACATGCTATAAATTCATTATTTTGAAAGTTTTGGAGGATTTTCTTTAAATTTTGGCATTTTTAGCTCACCTGAGCCAAAGGCTCAAGGTGAGCTATTGGGATGGCCCTGTGTCCGTCGTCCGTCGTGCGTCGTCGTTAACAATTGCTTCAAATGACATCTTCTCCTAAACGGCTGAACAGATTTCAACCAAACTTTACAGGAATGTTCCTTGGGTCAAGCTCTTTCAAATTTGTTCAAAGAATTGAAAACAATATAGAACTCTGGTTGCTATGGCAACCAAAGTGAAAAAATAAGGAAATCTTAAAAAATCTTCTTGTCTGAAACTACAAGGGCCAGAGCTTAGATATTTGGCACATAACATTATCTACAGGTCCTCTATCAAGTTTTTTCAAATTATGCCCCTGGGGTCAAAATTGGCCCCGCCCCAGGGGTCACAGTTTTACATAGAGTTATATAGTGAAAATTTCAAACGTCTTCTCCACTGAAACTAATATGGCCAGAGCTTTGATATTTGGCATGGTGACACTTCTAAATGTCCTTTACCTAGTTTGTTCAAATGGTTCTGGTCGGTTAAATATCTAGGTCATAATTCACATTCAAAATATGTATAGCAGACAGCAATTCAGCATTATAAGAGTTAGACCCTAGTCAAATTTCCTACTGGCAGAGTTACATAACTGAACTCAGGTCAGCTGGTCAGCTGATGAGGTTCACTGTAAACAGCAGCATATGGTGTTGTCTGCTATATTTTTATGCCCTGCAGTTGGGGGCATATTGTTTTTGTCTGTCTGCTTTTTTGTTTGTTTGTCCATTTGTTTGTCTGTCAGTCGACAACTTTAATCTTAGCCATAACTTTGTTAAAGTTAGAAACTTTATAACTTGGGTCATGTCCTACAAAGGTCAATGTCATTTTTGAGATATTTCCCAGTGTCATATTTTCTTGTCTTTGAGATAACTCCAGTTCTACTGATGTTAACCCATTACCCCATACGTATGCCTTTTTACGCCTTTAATTTATTCCTCCTCTAAAGAAAATAATTCCACTTTATACAGTCATAAACATGTAAGATATAAGAAAAAGTATCTATATCTTAGTAGATGATAACTTAAAGCAGGTTGAAAGAGTGCGCAATAAATAATCATATGGAAATACATGTAGCTTGATAAGAAGAAGTGTCATGGATAAGGGCCATAACTCTGCCAACAATATTTTTTTAAGTTATTCCAATTTGTCATGTTTTTTTTTGTCTGGAAGATAATTCCATTTACAGCTATATTAAAATGTTGTCTTGCCTATTAAGCTAAGGCACAATGACCTCAGGTGAGCGAATTAAGGGCCATGGCCCTCTTGTTAATACATGAACTTTTGTTTTAAGCCAAGTTGTAATCAGCTGTCCATTTTCCTTTAAAGAGAGGAGTATGACAGAGCTGTGAACAGACTGAGCCTCCAAGTCCACTTCAGTAGATTTTACCAGTACAGAGAGGGAGCCTTGAAGCCCCGGTCTGGCTTGAACGATTGGAAGGAGCTAGTCATAGACCAGAGAAAATTGGCCAGCGATCTGTATACTGCTGTTAGAGAGGTGGGTGAATGATTCTGCATCCTTGTCACAAATGATCACAATCACTTTATTGCCATAAGGCGCATTCTGCTTTACTTTCAACCTGCTTTATGTTGTCACCTATTTTCAAATCTAGAAACAGGCTATGGGGTAATGGATTCACATGATCTTCTATTATTTAAAAGTTCAAATCGCATAACCAAAAACTTTGTTACCGTTACAGTTTCGGTCCACCGTTGGTGAACCTTTTTCAGACTGTGACCAAAGATGACATATGACCAAAACTGTCATGGTAACAAATTTTAGGGATATGTGACAAGAAATTTTAAATAATTGAATACTTTGCTGTCCTGATGATTGTCATTCGGGATTAACATGATCTGTTTAAAATGTTTGGTCAGCAAGGAGAATCTGTCTGATCTGGGTTTATATTCTTCAATACAAGTTCATTGCATGAGTAGTGTTAACGCTTTACCTCATAGACTGTTTCTAATTTTGAAGACAGGTGACCACTTAAAGCAGGTTGAAAGTAAAGCAGAATGTGCCTTAAGGCTCATTCTGCTTTACTTTCAGCCTGCTTTAAGCTAACACCTGCTAGAATAAAGAAAATATTCCTTATGACACATATTCATGACTGTATAAATTAGGACTATTTTCTTAAGCGGAGGAATAAATTAAATATGCTAAAAGTCGCTTCTATGGGGGAAAGGGTTAAGACTGATTATTTGTGTTTCAGTTTGGTGTGGAGGTGTTGCCATGTGATTATTTCCAAATCAACAAGTTTAAAGAGTTAGCGGCAGGGGCGCATGTGTATGATATAGTACCAGGTATAGTAGAATCTATTAGTGAAAACATTCAGGGCTCTAGATAGAGGAAGTTAACTAAACATATCCACTTATATCAGCACTTAATCCTATGGTGTTACTACTCATTAAAACCGTCTCTTCGAGACGATTCTAATGAGTAGTGACACTATAGGGTTTAATGCAGAAATAGAGAATTTTGTTTTAGAAATACATTAATTGTACTCACTTCATCTTGAGCTCTGACATGTATATGATGTCATACCTGCAATGTTTGATAATATTTATGTCAACACATATATATGACATAGTAACAGGTATAGTAGAATCTATTTTGAATACATGTATGTGATGTCATACAAGCTATGTTTGATAATATATGTTGGCGCATTTGCATGGCAGAATTCAAGCTTAGTTGAAATTTAAAAGTCCAGCTATATGAGTAGAACACTAGTTCATTTTAATTTTCTGTATGAATTAACCCTTTTCTTTTAATAAGCACCTTAGGACAACTTTACCCCCTTCTCTGCGTAATAACCACTGATGATTATTTATTGATGCTGTTGAATACAGATTGCTACTTAAAGCAGGTTGAAAGTAAAAAAGAAAGCTCCTTAAGGAGCTTTCTTATTTACTTTCATCTTGCTTTAAGAAGTATCCTGTCTTTGACACAGTTGGTTACAGGTGATTTTCACTTTTTGCTTTGGAGTTAAGGTTTTAACTCTTTCAACGACATGGACCTATTTAAATATACTTATTACATTTGTAAACAATGTAGACCCAGATCAGCGGGCTCCTATAGGAGCCCTCTGATCTGGGTCTACACTGTTTGCTAATTTAGACCAGTACAAACTACCTAGAATTCCAAGTAGACTGGTTCATGTTTTGGTAACTAAAATGATTCACGATGGAACCTAATAACCCACAAGAGTTACTTAATTTTGAAAGCGTTATATGCAGTGTTACTTTTGAAAACCAAGTCTCAGACAACCAAACGGGCCTGTTTCATAAAACTTCTTACGACAAATGTTGTCGTAAGTCAAAACTTTAAAATACATTTAATCTCTGATTTCTCTGTCTAATCCTGTCTTGTATAATCTGACTTACGACAACATTTATCGTAAGAAGTTTTATGAAACGGGCTCCAGGTCTCTCCTTGTACACTATATAGCCATTTCTTGTTTCAGATATAAATGATGTGACCTTACAGCACCTGGACATTTATGATGGCTCAAAGCTGTTTGTTTGGAATGGAGAGATGGTAATGTATACTTACAATATATATACACAGTGCTCCCTCCTAACAACAATGCTTGCGGCTGTTCCCCAAACAAGACATGTATATCTAACCCTTTCGCTGCTGCAATATCGTCTGCTTAAAATTGTTATTTGCTGCTTTTTCGCAAAGTTACATAATGGACATTTTGACAGAAGAAATATAAAGACGAGTGACAAACAGTCTCCCTAGAACAGCTCCCTCTGAACAACACACAATCTGTGTCTCCCGTAGGGTGTTGTTGTAGAGAGAGCACTGTAACATCTTCTGTTTTCATGTACTCTTTTTTTCCTACATAGAAAAATATTAAAGTATTTGCCTCATAGAAATGACTTTACTTGAATTTAGTCTTGTCTTGATAAATGTAAATATAATTTGGGATTTTCCTCTGTTGTGACAGCAGGCCTTAAAAACCAGGCCGAAAATAATGCAAAGGGGGATTAATAGGTTAAACTCTTAATAAAAACTGTTAGGGAAAGAAATAATTCTTTTAACTCTGAATTTAACTAAATGTTTAAAAACTGTGGTTGGATAGAGTTATCAACTAATTAATTCCTTGGTAATATCAATAAGTTTGTTTGGATGTTGATCAGACTTCTTGTCTAGATTTAAACTGTAAACCAGAGTAGGTACTGTGAACAATTTAACTCATTACTTCATATTTACAATCGCCCCATTCAATTCCATTGACAAAAAGTGTGTTCATTTCATATAAACACCAATTTTCGAGAGGGCGGGACTTGTGGAAAAGTTTCGAAGGGGAGGCGGGGCATATGCAGTTTTCATTCGCGAATTAATATTTGGAAATTGGGGCAGCAAACATTTGGCGGATTTTTTCAAAATTTGTTCTCAACCGATCTATGCCTTCCTACTAGTGGAAACCATGATTCCCGACTAATATTCTTCTTTATAAATGAGATAAATTGCAAGAAAATTGACATAAGAATCTACCTTATAAACAGCGGCCTATATCTGCGTTTCTTTATGACAATAAAACCCCGATATATTTATCCTACTTTGAAATTACGTCACTTCTAATGACGTCATAAATCGGCATTTTTCGCGCCAAACTGTCAAATTGTTGACAATGGAACTTATTTTTTCTGCTTTCGAATGTACACAGATTCAGTAAATCGGTCATGACTGTTCCTTATAGGGTACACATTATTCGTGTTATCGACCTCTAATATGGATTAAACATACATGCGTACTGACAAAATGTTTATTTAATGTTACAAATTACAGCAAATATATTGTAAATATAAGAAATGAACTGATTTTTTTCGGCGTTCAAGCGAAATGAACGACAGAAAATTTCGGCAAATACCATGAATCGCGCTATATGTATTTATTTATATGCTATCTAATTATTTCTAAACTTAAGGAAAGTAATCCCAGCCTAGGAAGTCCTGAGCCATGGAATTCATAAAGCATATATCTTACCATTTTGAAAGGCACTTGCAATGCCTTTTGTGTCTTATGTTCAATGACTGGATCAACTCTTTCAACATCATGGACTTGTTTAAATATACTTATTACATTTGCAAACAGTGTATACCCTGATCAGAGTGCTCCTATAGGAGCCCTCTGATCAGGGTCTGCACTGTTTGCTAATTTAGACCAGTATTTATTAAACTACCCAGAATTCCAAGAAGACTGGTTCATGTTTTTGGTAACTTAAATGATCCACAAGGAAACCTTATAACCCACAAGAGTTACTTAGTGTTGAAAGAGTTAAATACAAGTAATGAATCAACATTTAAGTGATGGCTATAGAGGGGTTGTGCTGTGTTTAACCTATTACCTCATGGCTTGTTTCTAGTTATGTAGACAGGTGACTACTTAAAGCAGGTTGAAAGTAAAGCAGAATGTGCCTTACGGCACATTCTGCTTTACTTTCAGCCTGCTAGAATATAGCATCTGCTAGAATATAGAAAATATTTCTAATGTTTCACTTTCATGACTGAATAAATTTGAACTATTTTTAGCTCACCTGAGCTAGCTCAGGGTGAGCTTTTGCAATCCTTGAATGTCCGGCGTCCGTCGTCCGTCGTGCGGCGTCAACAATTTTAGTGTTTACACTCTAGAGGCCACAATATTTATCCAGTCTTTCTCAAACTTGCTCAGATTTTATATTACCATAAGAGTTCGGATGAGTTCGATTATGGTTGAAATCTGATCAATAGTTCAAGAGTTATCAACCTTTGAATTGCTGAAAATGCCATATTTAACAGTGTTTACACTCTAGAGGCTACAATATTTATCCAATCTTTCTCAAACTTGCTCAGATTGTATAATACCATAAGAGTTCGGATGAGTTCGATTATAGTTGAAATCGGACCAATAGGTCAAGAGTAATCTACCTTTGAATTGCTGAAAATGCCATATTTTGCAGTGTTTACACTCTAGAGGCCACAATATTTATCCAATCTTTCTCAAACTTTCTCAGATTGCATATTACCATAAGAGTTCGGATGTGTTCGATTATGGTTGAAGTCCGAGAAATAAGTCAAGAGTTATCAACCTTTGAATTGCTGAAAATGCCATATTTAACAGTGTTTACACTCTAGAGGCCACAATATTTTTTCCAATCTTTCTAAAACTTGCCAAGATTGTATATTACTATAAGAGTTTGGATAAGTTTAATTATGGTTGAAATCAGACCAATAAGTCAAGAGTTATCAACCTTTGAATTGCTGAAAATGCCATATTTAACAGTGTTTACACTCTAGAGGCCACACTTTATATCCAGTCTTTTTCAAACTTGCTCAGATTGTATATTACCATAAGAGTTTGAATAAGTGCAATTATGGTTGAAATCGAACCCATAGGTCAAGAGTTATCTGCCCTTGAACTGCTGAAAATGCCATATCTTACAGCGTTTACACTCTTGCAACTACAATTTTCAATGGATTTTGATTATACCTGCAAAATAAGTATATAGCTATAAGTTCTCGCAATTATTGTTGAAATCTAATCATTGTGGCAATAGTTATCTGCCCTTGATATACTTTGAAATGCTAGAAAAGTCTTCATTTCAGTATTGTTTAGGCTCTAGTGATCTGCCCTTGATGTACTCTACCATACTAGAATTATGAGGTTGTATTCCAAAATTGTTTACATGCTATATTGCAAATTTGAATGGATTTAGATTAAAACGGGTGAAACAGAAAGGCAAAGCTATCAGGCTTCAGTACAGCAGGTGAGCGATATCAGGGCCTTCAGGCCCTCTTGTTTTCAGTGGAGGAATAAATTACAGGCGTAAAAAGCAGTATTTATAGGGTAATGTGTTAACTGGAGTCTCATTTATAATTTCATTCACAGGTAGAAGATCAGATCATACCCACTGGAGTTGATATGGAGCCCATCTATATAAATGTCATATACGGAGAAGGTCTCCAGTTTGGTCAAGGTTATGCGAAAAGTCTGACCTTGCAAGAGGTCATGGTCATAATATGTGACATCATCAGAATACCACTAACCAGCATTAAACTGAAAAAGATATATGGCAAAGGTATGGGTGACTTTTGATTATCAGTTGTTAACTCATTCACCCTTGAACCTTCATATTTACAAATCCAGTTTCCAATATAGTCTAGTCCATTTTTGACTATGTAGGTTTTTTTCTTACAATTGATTGCAAAATGACAAACAGTGTAGACCCTGATCAGAGGGCTTAGGAGCCCTCTGATCTGGGTCTTCACTGTTTGCATAGGACAAGAGCTCTCTTCATTGGTACTCTGATTGTCAAAGATTAGTATACTCACCAATACGGTTGATGGGTGTTAACAGATGTCCTATGCTTGATCTAATACTTAAAAACAACTCAACTTTCCAAATAAGATACGTTCCTTAGATTTGCTGGATAAATGTTGAAAATGGCTTCTGGGTAAGTCTTGCACTTCACATGCTAGTGGCAAAGTCGTGATTACCTTTGCAAACAATTTGCATTCAGAAGAAATACCGAGACTTATGAATATTCTATAACAATGAAACTCAGAGCGAACTCAAGAGGCTTAAGAGAAATCTTGAATCTCAAGTTTAAAATTGCATTGGGATATTCATAGCTCTGACCTTTGGATCTAAACTATCTGCAAAGATCTTCAATGCTGGTTCTGTGCAAGATTAGTACCAATGTGAAAATATCAAGCTGTATAACAATTTCTTTCTTAAAGCCATCGTAGCTACCTTACCCCAATACATTTGGTTTTTAACAGTTAGAATCCTGATCAGATGCTGTGTAATGTGCCGTCTGATAAGGATCCAAATTGTTTGACACACATTACAACATTACTTTTGTCCATTTTTGAGAAATAAAAGCAGGTGCCAAATGTTTAAAGCAGATGTTATAGCAGTGAAAGGGCTAGCCTATATTAATTGTTTTTGACAAGTAAGCAGCTGCTTATAGCATGTTGTAAGTAAAGCAGAAATCTCCCTTTGGGAGATTTCTGCTTTACTTTCAGCTTGCTTTAAGTTACCCCTGTCAGGGTGTAGGCAAAGTTTCCTATGTTTTTTGTCAGGACAAGGTAGAAGTGTGAAAAGGTATTTTTATTTGGGATATCATTGTCAAAGTCAAAAAGGCAATTTATTTGAAGGAAAAGGTGAACCTTTAACTATTTAATTGCTAAAATAATTGATAATGAGACAATGAGTTATGAAATCAAAACAAAATGATTGATAACCTGAGTGAATTGAAGTGTCTAAATCTTTTTCCTGGTCAAACAGATGCCAATGTGAAAGTCAAGGCTCTGACGACCGCAGAGGAAACGGCTACACTGGCACAACTGGGCTTTCAAGATGGGGACCAACTGCTGGCTGAAGATACTGCAGTTAATGGGTAAGTTTGAAGGAAGGTTGTCTTGAAAAAATTAATTATCCCAAAACAATTGTAAAAATTGCTTCAAACCATTCTTTAGAAAGGCATAAAGAGCTCTTAACCAATAACACTATAGCCTGTTTCTTGTTTTGAAAATAGATTAACAACTTTAAAGTAGGTTAACCCATTACCCCATAGCCTGTTTCTAGTTTTGAAAATAGACTTCAGCTTTAAAGTAGGTTAAAAGTAAAGCAGAATGCTCCTAAAGGAGCATTCTGCTTTACTTTTAGCCTACTTTAAGCTTCCTTTTGACACTTATATGGCATCCGTCAGTCCAAAACAACCATGGAGATTTGATTATTACAGTCGGCTATTTGTGTGTATATTCCAGGCAGGAGATGAGCGCCTCTACCATTGCCTCTACAGTATACAGTAGTAAGCTTGTGGTTCAGGTGGAGAATAAGTGTGGAGAGTTTGACAGTGAGACATTCAACAATCCCACCACCAAACTAGATGTCGACAAAAACATTGTATGTATAGTGAAGATGTTTTTCTGTCTCATTTTACTCTTTGAACCCTAGTCACACATATTCTCATCCTTTGGTAACAGTGTATCAGTGAAGAGTATACTTGTCCTACGCAAACAGTAAAGACCCAGATCAGAGGGCTCCTAAAGGAGCCCTCTGATCAGTGTCTATACTGTTTGTAATATTGCAATACATTGACAAAAATAACCTTAACCCTTTAACCAATAGCCTGTTTCTAGTATTTAACATATGTGACCTATTAAAGTAAGCTGAAAGTAAAGCAGAATGTGCCCTAGGGCACATTCTGCTTTACTTTCAGCTTACTTTAAGTTACTATCTGCTAGTATATAGAAAATATTTCTTATAGTTCATATTCATGGCAGTATAAAATTGAACTATTTTCTTTGGCGGATGAATAAAATGAATGCGCTAAAAGTCGCTTCTATAAGGGAAAGGGTTAAAGAGTCAAGAATGGACCAGACTTAATTGGAAATGGTCCATTTAAGGTTTCAAGGAGGAAAGAGTTCAATGTAACTAAATGTAAACCTAAAGGCAGTATAAAGTAGAAAATGACAGGTTCTTGAAAATTCTGAGGAGTTAAATCATTGAGTAGAGCCTGATCAAACACTGTGTTACAGTGTTACTTTTGATTTTATCCAGTTTTGTTGCAAGAAGTTTAGGTTTTGATCTGCTATGGCTGATTTGAATCTGCACTGTTAACAGTTTAAACGTAACATTTGTACATGTGGCAGATTATCGTTAAATAGAACAAAATATAACATAAAAGAGTACTGTTCAAGTTTTAATAACTTCAATAAACTCATTGAATCGTAGCGACAGGTATACACATTCTGTACAAACAGTGTACATATGAAGAGTACACTTGTTTCATGCAGAGAGTGTAGACCCAGATCAGAGGACTCTTGGACTCCTGAAGGAATCCTCCAACCACTGCCTGCACTAATTGTTATTTTGCAATATATTGCAATAAACAACCTCAAATAGCCAAACATGGAGTATACTCAATTTAAACCACTAAAATGTTCAGTGGTGACTGAGTAAGGTCTAGGATTATTTCTTTCCAGACTGTTGGGGAATTGAAAGCTATTGCATTGTCCAAATTCGGTCTGGTAAACGTCCAAGATGGTGGAAGATTAAAGATTGACCATGAGACTTTAGGTCTACGACATCCTAGTAAGTTGCTGTAATTTGATTTATTCTTTTAGTTAGCCTGTTGTCATTATCTTTATTCTTGCCTGTCCATCCAGTCATCAATCTTATCTGTGTCTGATATAACTATGAGAATCAAGCTTTTAATTTGCACCGTAACTTAACCCTTTACCCCCAGTCTGTTTCTAGATTTTATGACAGGTGACCACTTAACCCTTTACCCCATAGAAGCGCCTTTTAGCGGATATGATTTATTCATCCGCTGAAGAAAATAGTTCCAATTTAATCAGTAATGAATATGTATTATAGGAAATATTTTCTATATTATAGCACATGATAGCTTAAAGCAGGCTGAAAGTAAAGCAGAATGCGCCCTAAGGCGCATTCTGCTTTACTTTCAACCTGTTTTAAGTAGTCACCTATCTTAAGTACCAGAAATAGGCTATCAGGTAAAGGGTTAAAGCTTTACTTTCAGCCTGCTATAAGCTACCATCTACTTGCAAAAAGGAAAATATTTCATATGGTGCATATACATATCTGTATAAAGTGGAATCATTTTTTTCAATGGAAAAATAAGCTAAAGGCGTAAAAAGGCGTATTTATGGGGTAATGGGTTAAATTATTATTTCATCTTTCTCTTTTACCAAAATAAGCATCTTTTAATGACTCTACCTATTAATCATAGAGCAGTGTTTTCTTGCTACATTGTCCTGACAAAGACTCACTGCAAACCTGATGAGCATTTGTGTTAGGTGGCTGCTTAGCCTTTTCCTTATAAAAGCACCTTTTAGCGCATGTAATTTATTACTCCACTGAAATAAATAATTCTGATTTATACAGTCATGAATGTGCACCCCAAAAAATACTGGTACTTTCTATATCCTATCAGATGGTAGCTTAAAGAAGATTGAAAGTAAAGCAGAATGTGCCTTAAGGCACATTCTGCTTTACTTTCAACCTGCTTTAAGTGGTCATCTATCAACAATACTAGAAACAGGATATGGTGTAAAGGCTTAATGCAGAAAACTCTCATAAATGGTATGTGTGCTATTTGTTTTCAAGAAAACATTCATAAATGGTATTTGTGCTTTTTGTTTTCAAGAAAACTCTCATAAATGGTATGTGTGCTATTTGTTTTCAAGAAAACTCTCATAAATGGTATGTGTGCTATTTGTTTTCAAGAAAACTCTCCTAAAGGGTATGTGCTATTTGTTCTAAAAAAAATCTCATAAATGGTATGTGTGCTATTTGTTTTCAAGAAAATTCTCATAAATGATATATAATAATTTATGTGTTATTCGTTTTCAAGAAAACTCTCATAAATGGTATTAGTGAATGTTGTCAAGAAAACTCTCATATCTGGTATGTGTGCTGTTTGTTTTCAGTACATGAGGAGTTGTCGGTGTTTGAGGCAGGTATAACACAAGGATGTTGTCTAGCTCTCGAGCCTGGACCATCACCAGCTAGAAATGAGGTAAGTCCCCGCAAGATGTGTGAGCTAGAGTTCTTTGTACAATTTTTAGAACAAAAAATAACTAAACAACAACACACAAACGTGAAATTCTATTTATCTCAAGTCAGTTAACCCTTTGCTCTGTTTCTAGTTTTGAAGACAGGTGACCACTTAAAGAAGTTTGAAATAAAGCAGAATGTGCCTTAAGGCTTATTCTGCTTTACTTTCAGCCTGCTTTAAGTTACCATCTGCTAGGACATAGAAAATATTTAATTGGTACATATTCGTAACTGTATGAATTGGAAATATTTTCTTCAATGGAGGAATAAATTTAATGCGTAAAAATACATGTATCTAGGGAGTAAAAAGTTAAGAAGAAATTGTTCCTTGGGCACATTTTTCCCCTTTTGTATCTGTGTACATCAACTTATTCATATGTCACATTTATTTCTGCCAAATTTGATTTACCAAACAGTTATAAAATCATTTTTTGACATTGATTTTTTACAAACTTAATTGCTCATGTTTTTAGACAAAACTTCCAGTTACCACCTTATCACCTCTCCCACCAAAGATGCCCCTTTTAGCAAATTTCATTTATTCCTCCACTGAAAAAATAATTCCAATTTACAGTCATTAATACTAAAAGAAATATTTTCTAAATCCTAGCTGATACTTGTACATGTAGTAGCTTAAAGCAGACTGAAAGTAAAGCAGAATGCACCATCAGGCACATTCTACTTTACTTTCAACCTGCTTTAAGTGATTACCTGTCTTCCAAAACTAAGAACAAGCTAAGGAGTGAAGGCAATAATACGTCAGATATTCATCAGTTACACTAATATTCTTGTTTATAGCTGTTCATCATCATCATCATCATCCAGTTTTGATTAACCAGGCCATTGATTAATCCTTCTTATAAGGGTGAGGCCTGGCTTTCTAGCCTGGAACAGAGTTACAGAGTATTTTTTGTCGAAGATCTCACAGATAATAAACTATGATGCTGTGGTATCATAGTTCAAGGCCTTTACTAAATACTAATGTACCTCATAAAACTGTTTTGAATAGGCCTATATTGTATACAGTAAAAACCCTCTATTATTACCACTAAAAAGAAGACTAATTGATTGCATGAAAGACAGGTGACACCCTAACCCATAGTTTGTTTCTAGTTTTGCAGACTGGTGAGCACTTACAGGTTGAAAGTAAAGCAGAATGCGCTTAAGGGTGTATCAATGTCATGAGCCATTTTTTCAAAGTATTAAACTTTTTTTCTATCATTGTTTTTTTGGAAGAGCTATTTATGATGAATGAAAAAATGTAAAAAAATATATATGGTGGTGTCCTTTTTTTGAGCTACAGCGATTTGAAAAAGGTATGTCAAATTTGGATTTTTTTTCTCAAATTTTACCCATTCAGAGTACAAGCTTCAGTAAAATCTATTTCAAAACAAAACAAAAATGTTAATTTGGGTTTTCTTTATTTATTTAATGTCTATGGTGGTATGTTCACATATATAAACCAAATTTAGACAAAGCAGGCACCAGGTTTGAACAATATGGATCCTTGAATATCAAAAATATGCTTTATATAGGGCATGATTTTATTAGATTTTTTTATTTTATGAAAAAAAGTAAAAAAGTTTGAAAATGAAATAGTTCTAGTATTTAACTTTTTCTTATATTCTACCAGATGAAAGCCCATACTAAGGCAGTTCAAAATATGAAAAGAAATTGAAAGGTCAGTGTTGAAAATTTTGAGTTATTAAAGTAAAAAGAGTTATCGCCCCTTACAAAATTTACAAAAAAGTACCATACAGATGATATTTAGAGCTTTATAAATTTCACATTTGGTGCCTTCTTTTTCCTAAATTAGTTTTTGTATGAAGAAATACTACCATAGATAGGAAATAAATAACACAAAACCAAATTATCATATTTGTTTTCATTTAAAATGGGTTTTATTGAAGCGGGCTGTTTGAAAAGGACAAAATAAGAGGAAGTGGGTGGGGTAAATTTGACATGGCCGTAGAGCCAACTGTTGTTCACCAAAATGTACACTTTTTTAGCTCACCTGGCACGAAGTGCCAAGGTAAGCTTTTAGGATCGCTGGATGTCCGTCGTCCGTCGTCCGTCTGTTCACAATTGTTCGTTAACACTCTACCGGCTACAAATCTCATTGGATCTTCATGAAACTTGATCACAATGTTTGTCTAGTAGAAATCTAGGCCAAGTTCGAATGTGGGTCATGTTGGGTCAAAAACTAGGTCACTAGGTCAAATCATAGAAAAACCTTGTTAACACTCTAGAGACAACAAATCTCATTGGATCTTGATGAAACTTAATCAGAATGTTTGTCCCATTGATATCTAGGTCAAGTTTGAATGTGGGTCATGTCCGGTCAAAAACTAGGTCACTAGGTCAAATCATAGAAAAATCTTGTTAACACTCTAGAGGCTACACATCTCATTGGATCTTGATGAAACTTGGTATGAATGTTTGTCTCATTGATATCTAGGTCGAGTTTGAATATGGGTCATGTCCGGTCAAAAACTAGGTCACTAGGTCAAATCATAGAAAAATCTTGTTAACACTCTTGAGGCTACAAATCTCATTGGATCTTGATGAAACTTGGTCAGAATGTTTGTCCCATTGATATCTAGGTCAAGTTCGAATGTGGGTCATGTCCGGTCAAAAACTAGGTCACTAGGTCAAATCATAGAAAAATCTTGTTAACACTCTAGAGGCTACACATCTCATTGGATCTTGATGAAACTTGGTATGAATGTTTGTCTCATTGATATCTAGGTCGAGTTTGAATATGGGTCATGTCCGGTCAAAAACTAGGTCACTAGGTCAAATCATAGAAAAATCTTGTTAACACTCTAGAGGCTACAAATCTCATTGGATCTTGATGAAACTTTGTCAGAATGTTTGTCCCATTGATATCTAGGTCAAGTTCGAATGTGGGTCATGTCCGGTCAAAAACTAGGTCACTAGGTCAAATCATAGAAAAATCTTGTTAACACTCTAGAGGCTACACATCTCATTGGATCTTGATGAAACTTGGTATGAATGTTAGTCTCATTGATATCTAGGTCAAGTTTGAATATGGGTCATGTCCGGTCAAAAACTAGGTCACTAGGTCAAATCATAGGAACATCTTGTTTACACTCTAAAGGTTGATTGTTGGTCATGTCCAGTCATAATCTAGGTCACTATAGGTCAAGTTTGCCATGGTGTACCAGGTGAGCGATTTAGGGCCATAGTGGCCCTTGTCTATTTTTTCATTCATCTTAAATAGCTCTTCATTACAAAACCATCATAGAGTGTTTTCATGTACTTTGAAAAGTTCCCAAATTCATGACATTGATACACCCTTAAGGCGCATTCTGCTTTACTTTCAGTCTGCTTTAAGCTATCAACTTCTAGAATATAGAAATATTTCATATGATACATATTCATGACTATATAAATTGGATCTATTTTCTTCAATGGAGGAATACATTAAGTGGATTAAAATGCGTATCTCGGAGTAAAGGGTTAAAGCAAGCCTTGAAGGTGAAAGAATAAGTATTACTTTCACCTTTCTTTAAACATCCATCTACCTTAAACACCTAATAATTAACACAATTAAGTGATCACAATAGAGGGTTTTTACTGTATATTTGGATTAGCTGGTTTCCTGTTTGTTCAGATCACGCTGTCATTCACATCGGACGCCAGCCAGACTGGGCCTGACTACAGCGAGGTGATGGTTGATAGGAACACTACAGTAGAGTCATGTCTGAATTGTATACTCAAGAAGGCCAATATCACAGGTAGGACCATTTCCCATGCAGGGCTCATGATAAGACTGAACAAAACCAACTATTTTTCACTCATTTCAGCACCAAATCTTATGGTGTTACTACTCATTAGAATCGTCTCCTCGAAGAAACGATTCTAATGAGTAGTGACACCATTGGGTTTAATGCAGAATTTTTTTTTTTAGTTTTTGAAATACTCCCCTTATCTGGAGCCCTGTTTCGATGACCTCTTCAAATGTCAAGAAAATGATGAATTAGCTGTCTTTGATATAGTTTGCAGCTTAACTCTTAGCAGGCTAGTGGGGGAACAATATCAACCTTTGCAAACAGTTTGGATCCTGATGAGACGCTGCATAATGTGGTGTCTCATCAGGATCCATATTGTTTGACATGCTGACTCAGTTTTGAATTTTAAATAAAAAAAAAATTCAAAACCGTAGCAGACAACAATTGTCGCAGTTGATGATATTATCCATCATACGTGTAATGCAGGAATATATTTTAGCAGAAAACTGCTGCAAGAGCTTTGTTTTATTTTTGTGCCTCCAGCATGTATAGATGCTGGAGGCATTATAGTGATTGTCCTACCCATGTGCATGAGGTTAATAAGATTTTACAGTTTTTAGCTCACCTGGCACAAAGTGCCAAGGTGAGCTTTTAGGATCGCTGAATGTCCGTCGTCCGTCGTCTGTCCGTCCACAATTGGTTGTGAACACTCTAGCGGCTACAAATTTCATCCGATCTTCATGAAACTTGATGACAATGTTTGTCTTGATGAAATCTAGGCCAAGTTCGAATGTGGGTCATGTCGGGTCAAAAACTAGGTCACTAGGTCAAATCATAGAAAAACCTTGTGAACACTCTAGAGGCTACAAATTTCATTGGATCTTAATGAAACTTGGTCAGAATGTTTGCCTCATTGATATCTAGGTCAAGTTCGAATGTGGGTCATGTCCGGTCAAAAACTAGGTCACTAGGTAAAATCATAGAAAAACCTTGTGAACACTCTAGAGGCTACAAATCTCATTGGATCTTGATGAAACTTATTCAGAATGTTTGTTTGACTGATATCTTGGTCAGGTTTGAATATGGGTCATGTTTGGTCAAAAACTAGGTCACTAGGTCAAATCATAGAAAAACCTTGTGAACACTCTTGAGGCTACAAATCTCATTGGATCTTGATGAAACTTGGTCAGAATGTTTGTTTAATTGATATCTAGGTCAAGTTTGAATATGGGTCATGTCTGGTCAAAAACTTGGTCACTAGGTCAAATTATAGAAAAACCTTGTGAACACTCTTGAGGCTACAAATCTCATTGGATCTTGATGAAATTTGGTCAGAATGTTTGTCGCATTGATATCTAGGTCAAGGTTGAATATGGGTCATGTCCGGTCAAAAACTAGGTCACTAGGTCAAATCATTGGAAAATCTTGTTTACACTCTATAGGTTGATTGTGGGTATACATGTCCAGTCATAATCTAGGTCGCTATAGGTCAAGTTTGCCATGGTGTACCAGGTGAGCGATTTAGGGCCATAGTGGCCCTTGTTTCTAGTATCAACACCGCTTATTCCAATACTTGGATACAGTTGTTGCCACGGACTGTGCCCACAATTTGACCTTCAACCTAGTTTGGACTTAGATATTCAAAACGAGAAACAGACTATGGATTAAAGGGTTAAAGAGTTCTTTGATCTGATTTGAATATCAAATGGTTTTGGATAATGAACGATTGAAATATGTTGTTTATTTGTTGGTGGTGTAAATTGAAGGCATATTGTAAACACATCACCATTGGTCTGTGCTCTGGAAGTTGTTGTATTCATATCTAGACATACTTGACAGTGGCAACCAATGACATTTGTACCTTGGGCGCTCATGAGATATGGTTATTTCCGTCAAGTATGCCTCTAGCTGAATACACATTTCCCTGTATCGTACCAGAAACTGGAAATGTGAATACAGTAAAACTTATTTATAACGAACTCTGATACAGTGAATTTCGACTTATAGCGAACTAAATTCCATTCCCGGCCAATCTATTCATTAGTTCTATACAGGATATAATACTTAGTGCGAATTTAGTTACCAAGTTAATAATTTATATCGAATTTTGTACTATCATTACAGCGAATAACTTTTAGAGCGAAGTAAATCCTCAAGTCCCTTAGAATTCGTAATAACATAGTTTTACTGTATATGTTCTTTACAGATGGAAACTGGCACCTGCGTAAGACTAACTGGTGTGGAGAAGCAGCAGAGCTTCTCGATGACCCAGAGCAGACCCTAGAGGCTTGCCAGGTGAACAACGGTGATGTTTTGCTCTTAGAAGAGGGCCGACTTCCTCCTAAGGTATGAAAATATTGTAGTTTGAAGTAAACAAATATATTTAATCCCATCTGTCTCAGCTTTCTTTCTGTGTTTGAAACTAAAGACTGCTTAACCCTTATCTCCCATAGCTTGTTTTCAGTATTGATGTTTGTTTGTTTGTTAATGTCCGTTTTTGCCATCTATGGGCTAATTGGACGCCCCAGAGAGAGGGGAGAACCTGGGCGCAATGCCCTACTTTTAATATTGAAAGAGTTCTCTGGTTCTTTTAGATGCCCAGTGTAAAGCACTGATACTTCGGATCTTGGTTTAACAACCGAAGGACTTGGGGGGAGGGGGGGATCGAACTCACGACCCCTGATGTTGTAAGCGGGTGCTTTACCCCTCAGTATTGAAGACAGATGGTTGCTTAAAGCAGGCTAAACGGAAAATCAGAATGCTCCTTCAGGACTTTTAATCTGCTTTAACCTACCATCTGTTGGGATATAGGACTTTTTTTTATGGTTCATATTCATGATTAGCTGGAGTCTACTTTTCTTAATGTATAAATAGTTAGGAGAGTAAAAATGTGTATCTACTAGGTAGGGGGTTAACTCTTTCCTCCCTGAAACTTTAAATGGACAATTCCAGTTTCCATTTAAGTCTAGTCCATTTCTGACTTTTAAGGGTTGTTTTTGTTAATGTTTAGCATTATGACAAACAGTGAAGACCCTGATCAGAGGGCTCCTTTCGGAGCCCTCTGATCTGGGTCTTCACTGTTTGCATAGGACATGTGTACTATTCACATGTACACTGTTTGAATTGGACGCCTATATGTGGGACTAGGGTTCAAAGAGTTAAAGCTGGGAAGGAGGAAATATGTGTCTCTTTAACCCGTTACCCCATAACCTGTTTCTGGTCTTGATGCTAAGTGACCACTTTCAGCCTGCTTTAAGCTACTTTCTACTTGTGTGAAGAAAATAGTTCCTATGGTGCATATTCAGGACTGTATAAAGTTAAACTTTTTCTACAGTGAAGGAATAAATTGCAGGTGTAAAAAGTCCTATTTATGGGGTAATGGGTTAAGTTATTAGATCTGGGTAGAAGCCTGAAAAGCTATTTCTATCAGGACTGTATAAAGGCCTCTGAAGGAATTACATTCGAGAAAGAGAGAATTTATCTGTAGTTGGAGTTTTTCTAATTGGAATTTAAACTATACTGTTTCAATGTTCTTTTTCCCAGGGTTATGTGCGTTTACCAATATGGTTATACTCCACCCCTGAGAGTATGAAGACATCGTCCAAACAGGAGGGAGGCATCATGTGCTGGATGACAGGAATATATAGTGAGAAATTACATGTTATACAGTCAAATTTATTTAGATATCTTCAGCATCGCTTTAGTCATGTTAAAACTTTGAAATATGGAAATGTTGGACTTAAGCGAGTTTAGAATACAGTAAAACCTCTCTATTACGACCACTAAATTATGTTAATTATTAGGGTGTTTACGATAGGTGACCGCTTAAAGCAAGGTGACAGTGAAACAGAAAGCTCCTTGAGGAGCTTTCTGTTTCACTGTCACCTTGCTTTAAGCTGTCACCTGTCTAATATACACTCAATTAGCTTTCATTTAAAGCCCTATATCAAGTTCTATATAGCAGTCCCCCCCCAATCACAGCTTGATACTTGGTGATTAGATCGCCCTTATCAGGGTATGTTTATTACAAACAAATTATCACAGCAGGGTACTAATTGATAGATGTAGACCAATATAGGGGCAAGTGATAGCTGTGCATTTAACCCTTAAGCTGTGGATCGTGAGTTGACTGTTATTTTTTCAAACAGTTGGGATCCAGATCTGATGCTGCATAATGTCGCATCTGATCTGTATCTAAACTGTATACCAGTTATCGGTCAGACTTTTTTAATTGAAATATGTACAAATCTAATTTAAATATTGTTTGCAGACGACAATTTAAAAGCAGAAGCTATTACTGCAGGGTAAGGGTTAAGCACACAGTGATATTGTCTGTAGATTAAAAATTGATGAAATTGATTTTATTTTATTAATCTGTAATTTTGGGTCTTATAATATAATACATAACAAAACAGTGGGTTAGCAATCTAGCTTTAATAAATAACATCAAGCATAATACCAAGCAAGTCAAAACATTACATTTACAATCATCAACTATCAAACTACATTTAAAAAAGGCAAACTGCATAGATCCAGATCAAATTCTCAGTTACAAAGCACATGAGCTGGAGCCATACTAAAGACTTTAGGGCAAATAGTTATTAGCTAAATAGTTGATATGTTTGATCAGCATGAATCTTTTTAATTACAATTCCAGTTTCTCAAAAAGTCTAGTCCATTGTAACTATAAAGAAAATGCTTTACTTTCTTGGCATTTTCTTGTGATTTAACCCATTACTCCATAAAAACACATTTGACACATTTTATGTATTAGATCTACTACTCTGAAGAGAAAACTTCCACTTTTTACTACATGAATATATGCAAAATAATATATCCTAGCAGATTGTAGCAGAGATTAATCGGAATTTGCGTTCTGTTTCATTCTCATTTACTTTCAACGTGCTGTATGTGGTCACATGTTGTTTACACACTACCCCATAAACACACCTTTTTACACATTTTCTTTAATTCATCCATTGAAGAAAATTTATCCATTTGATATTGTTATAAATGGGAAAAATAAGATATATATCCTATATAATAGCAAATGGTAGCTTAAAGCAGAGTGAAAGTAAAGAAAAATGCCTTAACCCTATACCCCATAAATACTCTTTTTACGTCTGTAATTTATTTCTCCTTCGAGGAAAATAGCTCCAATTTATACAGTTATGAAAATGTATGAAAAGAAATATTTTCAATATTCTAGCAGATGGTAGCTTAAAGCAGGCTGAAAGTAAAGCAGAATGTGCCTTAAGGCACATTCTGCTCTACTTTCAACCTGCTTTAAGTGGCCACTTGTATTCAAACAAAGAATTAATCCTCTGCAAACATTGTCTAAATATATATATATCACTCTGAATAAGAACTTTACGAGATATAGTATTTATCCTAGCAGACGGTTGCTTAAAGCAGGATGAAAGTAAAGCACATTCTGCTCTACTTTCAACCTGCTTTAAATGATCACCTGTATTCAAACAAAGCATTTTAAAGGGTTAATCTTCTAGAAAAAATTGTATACATATAACTTATACGACAGTTTTTAGTTACAAAATATAGATGTTAAATAGTGTAGAAAAAGGTTTCATAACTTGATAATTTGACAATTAAAGCAAATGATCTAGATGCAAACTATTGATTTTTGGTGAAGGCCTATTCCTATCTTTATATTTATGCAACAATATCACAGTGTTGAAATGGTTCAGCTAGATCCCTTATCTACCTGTATTAATACCTAGTACCCTATCCCATGATGCCCTATGTGCCTCTGGGTAATATGATGTAACAGTTGTGTATTAAGCCTGTTGTGTGACCCTGGCACAATATACAATCCGATAGACATCCTGCTGAGCCAGAAATAGGTCTTTAAGTGGTCGTAATAGCGAGGTTTTTACTGTATATGGAAACTTAAGTTTAAACTATGGAAATGAAAGTGAAGAAATATAGGTAAGTTTAACCCATTACCCCATTTATTCCTCCAATGAAGAAAATAGTTCAACTTTATAAAGTCATGAATATGTGCCATAGAAGATAATTTCTATAATCTTAGAAGATTTTAGCTATTAAAAAGCAGGCTGAAAGTAAAGCAGAATGCACCTAAGGTCACCCGTTTTCACTTCTAGAAACAAGCTATGGGGTTAACCTAAGTGAGTTTGAGATACCGAAGTTCAATTGTATATTTAAACCTATTTATGCTTGTAATTTGGCCACAATAAACAGAGAAGACATCATTTTGAGTTCACACGGTATTTCTTCTTACTATTTCTACTTACTACCTCTTTGTTATGTAATACATTCATCTACTGTCTTCATATTTGGTAGCCAGCTTTATCATGACCAGACAACACCCGCTATTTCTTTTAAATTCAGTAGGTCAAAGGTCAAGGTCATTCAATATTGTAATACAGTGGTTTTACAGCAAATGGTCTTCGATCAATACTCAATTACTCATATCCAACTTTCATCTTAAAGTTCTTACACTTTGGAGGGGGTGGTTTGTCATGAGTAGACAATATATTTCTGTTGCGGTCTGTAGGTCTCAGTTTAAGATCATTCATACTACCCAAACTCTCACATAGTAAAAGTTGCATAATGAAACAATACACACATTACAAGTGCTTGTTTTGTGGGGAATATATGTATACAAACATCTCTTGTTCAACCTCTATTTAGTCCAGCATGCTTAGGGATCCAGATGAGGGATATATTTCAAAATATAAAATCCTTATTTATGCATTAAATCCTATGGTGTCACTACTCATTAGAATCATCTTTTCGAGACGATTCTAATGAGTAGTAACACCATAGGATATCCTTATGGTACTGTAACACTTGAGAATTTGTTAGATTTGTTCCTTTTATTCTCTTTTATCTGGAGCCCGTTTTACTAAACAACTTACGCAAATTTTTTGCGTAAGTCAAAATTTTAAATTTTAATTTATATTTTCTATTATCACATGCTACAAACAGCAAATAGCCAGATCAGAGGACGCGCTAAAAGCGCGTCCTCTGATCTGGCTATTTGCTGTTTGCAAACGTTTATGATTGAAAAATAAGAGTTTAACGATTTTGACTTACGCAAAATTTTTGCGCAAGTTGTTTAGTAAAACGGGCCCCAGATACCCTAATTTCTAGTGCTGGTTCAATTACTTGTTTTGCAGATTTATTTTACCCACCAACTAACAGTTCCAACCCTGAGTCATCTAGAACTGAAGAGGTGTCATCTCGGCCTGGCCCAGTGTTTCTGGGAGAAGTTGAGATAGCAAGGGAGGCCACTCTGGCAGACCTAAAACAACAGGTCATGACCCTGAGTATGGTTGCCGAGCTACCAATACCCAGCGAATCCTTTATGAGATTGCGGATTATAGAGAACAAGCAACTTGCTAATGTGTTACGGGATAAAAATCAAACGCTTAAGTATGTTTGTTTTCTGATTAACCCATTACGCCATAGTCTGTTTCTCGTCATGAAGATAGTTTACCACTTAAAGCAATTTGAAATTAAAGCAGAATGTGCATTAAGGCACATTCTGATTTTCTTTCAGTCTGCTTTAATTATCATTTGCTAGGATATGGAAAATATTTCTTAAGGCGCATTCTGCTTTACTTTAAGACTACATGTACTTTAAGCTAATATCTACTGCGATATAAAAAAATCTTATGGTGCATAATTATGACTGTATAAAGGGAACTTATTTTTCTTCAGTAGAGGAGGGGGGAGTCTTCCTCCACCTGTAATTAGCTGGATGTCGTGATATGACTGAAATACTGTAAAAGTGATATTAAGCTTATTTCCCTGAAGGAATACGTTAAAGGCGTATTTATGGAATAATGGGTAAAGCAGTCTTCTAATGAAGAAACTTGTCGATCCCTAAAGGCTTGTGATTATTTAATGAAGAACAAAAGTAATACAGAATTCATTCATTCACATTTTGGATAAAGTCAATTTTGACTATTTAGGGTTGTTTTTAATGCAAAACTAACAAACAATGGGGACTCTGATCAGAGGGCTTCAGTAGTATAGTTCAGTAAAACCTCTCTATTAAGACCACTAATATGAAGGCTTATTGATTATATAATAGACAGGTGACAGCCTAAAGCAAGGTGACAGTAAAACAGAAAGCTCCTGCAGGAGCTTTCTGTTTTACTGTCACCTTGCTTTAAGCAGTCACCTGTGGTGAACACTTAATAATTAACACAATTTTGTGGTCGTAACAGAGAGGTTAGACTGTATAGTGACTAAGTAATTTTTGTCTCAAAACATGTCTACATAAGACTTAAAATTTGTTGTCTTTAGAGTAGTGACTGTACTGAGTATGTACTGCATACTATTAAGTGCAGAGCTCCAGATAAGAGGAGAATTTCAAAAACTAAAATCTTTATTTCATTAAACCCTATAGTGTCACTACTCATTAGAATCGTCTCTTTGAGACAGTTCTAATGAGGAGTCGCACTATAGGATTTGGTGCAGAAACAAGCAAGAAAATATTGGATTTGTTCATTTTTCTCCCTCTCATCTGGAACCCTGTAGCATCTTTATTTTTTCTCACATAACTACCCCTGTTTTCTACAGCGAACAACGGTAATGCATATCCTTGTCTCCAACATGTGTGAGATCAATTTGATGACGTCACTATTGATAAAGGTGGTTCGACGTCACAGGGATTAAAAAAAAAAAAAGCCTATTGATTTAAAAATAGCTTAAAATTGTTGGTTTGGTTATGTGAGAACTCGTCTAGAATAGAAAAGTTAATAAGCTCGCCAAGGCTCGCTTAATAACATTTCAATTCTAGACTCGTTTGAGATCAGCTTGTCTTAAACATCGACTCATTACAGATCCTATATGTTTTCACAGGAGATTAAAGCTGACGTCAAACAGTGTTGTAGCTCTACAGATACTGCCCGAGGAGGAGGAACTCAGGTAAGTCTGACAACAGCCATACAAATATTAAATCTTTCAACACGTAGTTACTCTTGTGAGTTATTAGGTTCCCTTTTGGATATTTAGATTGCCTTGATGAACCTTTTAGTTACGAAAACTTGAACCAGTCTACTTGGAATTCTGGTTAGTTTAATAAATACTGGTCTAGATCAGCAAACAGTGCAGACCCTGATCAGAGGGCTCCTATAGGAGCCCTCTGATCAGGGTCTACACTGTTTGCAAATGTGATGAGTATATTTTAAACAGGTTCATAGTGTTGAAAGAGTCAACTCATTCACCCCCGTTACATTTGATGGACAATTCCAGTTTTCCGCTTAATCTAGTCCATTTATTACTATTTGGGTTTTCTTTTCAATCTGTTTTAAGCTTCCACCTATGTTACATGTTCATATCTGTATAAATTGGAACAATTTTTTTCTGTGGAGGAATAAATTAAGACATAAAAAAGTGTATTTATTATAGGAATAAACAACATATTTTTGCCGTTCATGATAGTATGAACACATTAGCTTCGTAGGGGGTAAGTTAAAGATAAACTTACCCTGCAAAGCTAATGTGTTCATACTGCGTGAACGGCAAAAAGATGTTGTTTATTCCTTACATTTATATTTTTATTTTCTGTCTTGTTCATTTAATGTGTATTTTACCAGATTTGTTTTTATGTATATGAATATATCATATACCGGCCAAATAGGTTTGATAGATGTAATCCTGGATGTAACAGCCATTCGATCTCTATAATATGCGGTATACAAAGTAATCCAAAATACAGTTTTCGGAGTTGATTACAAAGTCAAGCCTTTACCAAGTAAACTGTCACTGTGTGCTTAAAGAAAACTTATAAGACATTAAAAATAAACAATACAACTTAAATATCTATTATTAAAGCATATTTCAAAATTTAGGTCGCGCATGTTTATTTCAGCTTAATTACTAGCCATAGCAACCATTAGCTGGTCGCTAGGTCTGTATCTCTCCAGCGGAGACTCCGCCCTCTTTCTTACTGGCTAGGACCAGTTTTGATTTGTAGGTTCATTGAGGGATGACCTGCATATTTTTAATACGATTACATAAAGACTTTACGGGGTGAATGTAAATATTGGGTAATGGGTTAAATCTTAATACAGAAAGATATGTAAGCTTGACTGTATCTAACTTTTACCCCCACAGTCACAATCAAATGGTTTTGAACATCTGCCAGAGAATCCCAGACACAAAGCAATACAACCCTGGGATTGAGCTGGTATGGAACACTAGCCAGGGGTCCAGTATACACAGCCTCAAGCAGGCAGTGTCAGAGATGCTCTTCACTGAGACGGAACATTTATGTCTCGCCAAACATTTCCCACAGAGATATGACTGGCTCGTGTTGGAAAAGCAGGAATCGGTGAGATAATTTTTTGCAGAATTACAGCCAGATTTTGAATTTAGTAGCTTTCTGCTTTAGGTTCAACTTGTTTCAAACTGCCACATATCTTATACACTCTCATTTGAACAGTCATGGTCTTTATTTTAATACAGGACTCCCTCCCTACAACTGCCCTCTGAATAGCGATTCCCTCCTTACAACAGTGCTTGTTGCTCTTCCCCAAACAATACAATTACAGTCGAACTTCGATATCTCGAACTCGCTTAACTCGAACTATCCGATAGTTCGATACATGAACTGCATAATTTCATGCTCGGTTGGGTCAAACATATCCGTGTTTCAAAGTTAAAACGTGGCTAAGCCACGTTTTAACTTTAAAATACGGGTATGTTTGATTTAACCGAGTTCGATATCGAAGTTCGACTGTATGCCGAATTCTTTCAATGCTGCAACATCTACTGCTTTATTGCTTAAAATTAGTATCTTCTGTATTTTCTTAAAGTTACATATTGGCCATTTTCACAGAAAATACATAATGACTAGTGACAAACAGTTTGAATCCAGATCAGATGCTGCGTTATGGGGCGTCTGATCTGGATTCAAGCTTTTTGCACTGTAACGGTATTATTTTTCACCTCCCTAAAACAACTCCCTCCCAACAACACAAACAGTCTTTGTCTCTCATTGGGTGTTGTTGAGGAAGCTCTGTACTGGAGAAATAACTATTTGATCATTGTATTACTCTTGACATTTTAAATTGATTTTCCAGCAGAACAATCAAAAGGGCAAGAAAAAGAACCAAGCCAAGAATAACATAAGACAGGCACCATTCCATATTAGAGATGGTGACACAATTGGTGTAAAGGTAAGTGCCGTCAAACCTGTGTTAACCCATTACCCCATAAATACACATTTTACCCTTTTAATTTATTCCTTCACCGAGGAAAATAGTTCCACATTATACATTAATGAATATGTTCCATAAGAAATCATTTCTTTTTCCTTGCAGATTGCAGCTTAAAGCAGGCTGAAAGGAAAGCAGGCTGTGCCTTAAGGCTTTACTTTCATTCGACTTTAAGTGGCCACATGTCTTCAAAACTAGAAACAGGCAATGTGGTTAAAGGTTAAGCAATCGCCTGCTTTAAACTCTGAAAATAATTTACTAACCCTTAACCCCTTAAGGTGAGCTATTGTGATGGCCCTCTTCCATCGTTGTAAATATTTTCCATATCCTAGATGATAGCTTAAAGCAGATTGCAAGAAAAGCAGAATGTGCCTTAACCCTTTCCCACATAGCATATCTCTAGTACTGAATATAGGTGGCCACTTAAAGCAGGTTGAAAGTAAAGCAGAATGCGCTTTAAGCGCATTCTGCTTTACTTTCAGCCTGCTTTAAGCTATCATCTGCTAGAATATAGAAAATATTTTGTATTATACATATTTATGAATGTATAAATTGGAACTATTTTCTTCAGGGCAAGAATAAACTGAACGCGCTAAAAGGCGCTTCTATGTGGGAAAGGGTTAAGGTGCATTCTGCTTTACTTTCAACCTGCTTTTCACCTATCTTCAATACTAGAAAAAGGTTGTGGGGTAATGAGTTTATATAATAAAGAATATTTGCAAAAAATCTAAAAATTGGGACACCCTGTATAACTGTTATAATTATCCTAAAATTAAAACTATATGTAGGTATATGTAATTGCTTTTATCGCACAGTAATTTGTCCGAATGGCAAACAATGGAAACTCTGATCAGACTGCTCCTGAAGGAGCAGTCTGATCAGGGTCTACACTGTTTGCTTAGTCCAGACTGTCCCAATACTTAGGGGTGGTTACAGTTGGGCTTGTAATAAATTTTGTGTCATTCCTTTCAGGATATGAGGTATGATCCTAACAACATTGATGATTTCATGACAGAAGAGGATGAAATGGGACGGGCACAGGTCCAGCAGGAGATCGAGGAGAAAAGGAAATTGTAAGTGGTTACTGCTGATTCTCTGACAGCTGGTAGTACAGTTAAACCTCTCTATAAAGACCACTAAATTGTGTAAATTATTAGGTGTTTACGACAAGTGACTGCTTAAAGCAAGGTGACGGTAAAACAGAAAGTTCCCTAGGGAACTTTCTGTTTTACCGTCACCTTGCTTTAAGCTGTAACATGTCTTTTATACAATAAGTTAGCCTTCGTTTTAGTGGTTGTAATAGAGAGGTTTTACTGTAAGTCGACTTCATTTTGTAAAGAATTTGGATTTAGTTTAGATGTTAAGTAACTTGGCGTCCGATCAGGATCCAAACTGTTTGTCACTTGGATGGAGTTCACGAAAAAATACATTGAAATTATTGAATTGTGATATAATTTTGTAGTCTATGACAACTTTGAAACAGATAACTCAAGGATTAACGTATTCACATCTGAAACTTATTTCCAATCCTTTTCTGACTATTTACCTATATGAACCCTCTGATCTGGGTCTACACCGTTTCTTATTTAGAGCAAGATTTATTAAACTACCCAGAATTCCAAGTAGACTGGTTAATATTTTGGTAACTAAAATGATCCACAAGGGATCCCTTATAACAGGTTGAAAGGGTTAATGTTATTTTCCACCTTACAGGAGAGAAGAAAGAAAGAAGATGTATGGTGAAGTTTGCGCTTCGGGCAAATCCAGACGACCAGAACTCGGCATCAAGATTAAAGTTGGCGACTTCACCTGACCCAGGTTCACTGTTAATTAAAACTCTGCTTTCTGGACGCTGTGATATGTTATTGTGATGCTATGGATGTCTTTCAGTTAACAATTAACCAATTTAACGCCATTATAATGGATAAACATTGTTGTATGTGTAATAAGTCTATACAGTTTATATGTAATGTCTGTGACGAATTATTATTTGTTTGATGATCATTTTCCTGCTATCATGTGGTCTGTAAAATTTCTCTTTTTTGTTGTAAAACTTTTGGTAGTCCTTCAATAACCCATTACCCCATAGCCTGTTTCTAGCATTAAATATAGATTACCACTTAAAGCAGGTTGAGGGTTAAGCAGAATTCTACTTTACTTTCAGCCTGCTTTAAGCTATAATCTGCTAGGATAAGGAAAATATTTCTTATAGTACATATTCATTACTGTATAAAATGGAACTATTTTCTTCAGTGGAGGAACATGTTTAAGGTGTAAAAAGGAGTATTCATGGGGTTATTTGTTAACCTTTACCTGCATAAAACCATCAATGCAAATCAGCTATATCAAGCTGATATACAATAAAACCTCTCTATTACAACCACTAAACAGACAGCACTTTGATTGCATGAAAGACAGGAGACAGCCTAAAGCAAGGTGAAAGTAAAACAGAAAACTCTGCTACATAGTGAAGAGGGAAAGGGTTAATTGAGTACAAACTAACCCATTGCCTCATACATACACTCAGTGCAAAAAGAAACGCACACTTTTATTACAATATTATCTGTATGTAGAAGGAACGTATTTGTGAAATAATCTTTTCATTACAGTCAGTAGTTCCATCTTGGGCTATCAATGTTGAGAATGGGAGGTTTATCATTGAATTGGTATCATCACAACCTGTACAAATCGGTGGGGTGTTTTCAACAGGCACTAGTCAACTCTTTCGCTTCCAAATTAATCGTGAGAGTTTTATCCCACCACCGTTTCATTGTCGTCTGCTTCAATTTTGTTGTTTGCAAGATCGTTTCAAAGTAAGATTCAAAGTAGTATACTTAAAGTATATCTATACGAGTGTCAAACAGTTTAGATCCTGATCAGACGCGGCGTCTGATCAGGATCCAAACTGTTTGAAAACGCGCCTTTTGACGTCATTAAGAGTGAAAGGGTTAAAATACAGCACAGTAATTTTAAGTATATGTTTTTCTAAACTTGTGGCAGAATTAAATTGATCTTGAGATATGGTCTTAGTATCTTAAAAAAGTCTCTTAATCTGCACCTGAGCACAATGTGCGTTTCTTTTTGTACTGAGTGTATGTCCTTAGTCCATTCCTTCACTGAACAAAATAGTTCCACTTTATACAGTCATGAATATCCAACACCCAAAATATTTCTATATTCTTGTAGATGAGAGCTTAAAGCAGGCTGAAAGTAAAGCAGAATGTGCCTTAAGGCACATTTCCCTTTACTTTCCTCCCATGTTAAATAGCCACCTGCCTTCAAAACTAGAAATAGGCTATGGAGTAGAGGGTTGAATTGTTTGAATCATGATCAGACTCAAAGTTACGGTACAGGGGCCCGTTTTACTTAACTACTTACGCAAAAAGTTTGCGTAAGTCAAAAACGTTTAACTCTTATTTTTCGATCATAAACGTTTGCAAACAGCAAATAGCCAGAGTCCTCTGATCTGGCTATTTGCTGTTTATAGCAAGTGATAATAAAAAATATAATTAAAATTTAAAATTTTGACTTACGCAAATAATTTGCTTAAGTTGTTTAGTAAAACGGGCCCCAGGTGGCAGATGAAGGGGAATTTTATGTTTGTTGATCTTATCTGGTGCATAATATAATCATTGATGTTTCAGGCTAATTTTCAAATGCAAGCCACACAAGCGATCAGTTAATGCAATAAAATGTTGTTTAGGAATTCTGTTGTGAGATTTAATTACATGTCGATTTCCGTAGACAAACCTCTCAGCTTGTTTATAAAGGTTAAGACAGGTGGTTGCTTAACCCATTACCCCAGATTTTACAGTATGTGATTACAGTGGAGAATCTGTTATTCTTTCCCGTTTAAACGCAAACGTACACAAACGCAAAACACTAAAACGTTGAAAAGTACAACTTTTGGACAATTCTGATAATTCATGTTCATCTTGGTGGCAAACAGTTTGGAGCCTGATCAGATGCCGAGTTACCCGGCGTCTGATCTGGCTCCAAACTGTTTGCACTGCATGAGCATAAACACGTTTATTGGGAAAGAATAACACATTCTCCACTGTAATAATGATAGTTCTACCTCTTTTTAGAATTTTGACTTTGAAAAATAGATCAAATTTAATTTTTGCTAAAACTGAAATGTTTCTGTGGTGTTACAGTGCTAACCCTCTACCCCACCCCCTAGAAATGCTTTTTGAAGTATTTTTATTTATTCCGTTTAGACATGTCTTTACATTCTTATACCATGTCCGGTTAAGGAGCCATAGAAGAGTTTCATGCATCCTGAAGGAGCTTTCTGCTTTACTTTCAACTTGTTAACTCATTGACCCCTGAAACTTTTAATGGACAATTCCAATTTCAAAATAAGTCTAGTCCATTTTTGACTATTAAAGCGACTCGCAACCAGATGGTGCATTAAAAATAGTAATTTGTAAATATGTGTCAAACGCTTATATAAATGGTAAAGAATTAGTTTAGGATAAGAAATTCTGTTTAAAAAAATGTATTTCAATAAAAAAAAATATTGGTCTCTGGTGGGATTCGAACCCGGGGCCTGGCATTGGCAGACAGAAGGCAAAATAGGGGAAACCGCTTAGATCAATGGACCACGGAACTATCCGTTTATCTCGGATCGATTTAACGTATTTCAATGTGTAGCGATCGAAAGTGCATACAACTTCGTAATTCGGCTCGTGTTTATGTCTGAGCCCGTGTAGAGAAGCAACAACAACAACTATACCGTTAGCTAACGCTATAGAAAAACGATGGAAAATATCTAAAAATCTAAGATTCGTGACGATTCTTGAGACTTTTTTTGGACTGATCATATTTTTTTAATGTCAGAAGCCAAATAATGCCACAAATTTGCTTTTATTTGAGTATTTTATTTTATTTTGACAAGTACACCATCCGGTTGCGAGTCCTTTAAGGGTAGATTTTAACAATATATTTCAAAATGACAAACAGTGTACACCCTGCATGATCAGGGGGCTCCTTAAATATTTCAAAATGACAAACAGTGTAGACCCTGATCAGAGGGCCTCTGATCAGGGTTTACACTATTTGTTAGGACCAGTATAATCCTCATAGGTACAGTTTGTAAATGACAAGTTAACTCGTCACTAGGGTTGAATGTGTTAAAGTAACCACCATGTGTCTTAAATATTGAAAACATGCTCAGACAAAAAATGGTTTTTATTTCTACCATAGAAGGCTATAAATGTGAGTACATGTACAAGTATAGGACAATATTTGTACCCTTGTATCGCCATGACAGCATTGTTGTGAGATTCTATACTGCAATATTAAAATAATAGAAAATTATCATAAAGTTATTTTATCTTTTCATTGTTTCAACCATTCTCATTATGGTCTTAACCCATTACCCTGTAGCCCATTTTTAGCTCACCTGAGCCGAAGGCTCAAGGTGAGCTGTTGTGATCGCCCGCCGTCCGTCTGACTGTCCGTTCAAATTTACTTCAAGCGACATCTCCTCTGAAACCGCGAGTTTGAGGGAAAAACTAAATTGCTGACGGTGTTCCTTGGATGCTTCTCTACAGAAATTGTTAAAATAAAATTCATTGGTGGACTACTTATTGAAATTTATTAAAAAAAGTGAAAAACTTTAAACAAGTTTTTTGTAAAAAACCACTGTTCCCACACCTTAGATATTGCATGAATAGTATCTTCTACTAAATCACTTTCAAAATTGTAAAAAATCAAAACCCTAGGGTCAAATTTGACTCAACCCTGGCCATATCAGTGCTTTTTGATGCAGGTCTGACAGTAAAAACTCTCTAATGATCCGTTTTTATACAGACCCATTGTATCTTCCAGGCTAAGAAGCTACCCTTATACTAAATGCAACATTTTTGCAAACAGTTTGGATCCAGGTCAGATGCCTCATAATGCTGCATCTAATCTGGATCTAAACTATTTGCCACTCATTTACATATTTTCTTATATTTAGAAAATATAAGTTATTATTTTTTACATATTTCACATTCAAACATTTGGAGCAGACAACAGTTCAGCATGATAATAGCAATTTCTCTGAGGGACCGTCTGTTATTGCATAATTGACCCATAGCTAGCTCTGAACTCAGGTCACTGAGATACATAACAGAAGTGATGTCTGCTATTTTATGCTCAAGCACAACTTAGTTCGAGGCATATTACTTTTGGTCTGTCTGTTTGTTTGTGTTTTGTTTGTTTGTTTATCTTTCTGTCTATCAGTCCACAATTAATTCTTGGCCATAAACAGTATGGATCCAGGTCAGATGCCACATAATGCTGCATCTAATCTGGATCCAAACTATTTGCCACTCATTTACATATAGTTTCTTATATTTAGAAAATGTAAATAATGATATTTATTAACCTATTAACCCATACATATTCCTTTTTATGTCTTTAATTTATTCTTCCACAGAAGAAAATAATTTCATTTTATACAGTCATTGTTGTCTTTAACAATTGCTTCAAATGACATCTCCTCATATACCGCTGAAAAGATGTCAACCAAACTTTACACGAATGTTCCTTGGATCAAGTTCTTTCAAAATTGTTCAAAGAATTAAAAACAATGTAGAACTCGAAAAAATAAGGAAATCTTAAAAAATCTTCTTGTCTGAAACTACAAGGGCCAGATCTTAGACATTTGTCACATAGCATCATCTACAGGTCCTCTATCAAACTACAAAGTGAACTATGCCCCTGAGGTCAAAATTGGCCCCGCCCGGGGGGTCACAGTTTAACATAGAGTTATATAGTGAAATTTTCAAACGTCTACTCCTCTGAAACTAATATGGCCAGAGCTTTGATATCTGGCATGGTGACACTTTTAGATGTCCTATACCAATAAGGTTCAAATGGTTCTGGTCGATTGCATATCATCTACAGGTCCTCTATCAAGTTTGTACAAATTATGCCCCTGGGGTCAAAATTAGCCCCACTTCGGGGGTCACAGTTTTCAAACGTCTTCTTTTCTGAAGCTAATATAGCCAGAGCTTTGATATTCGGCATGGTGTTACTTCTAGATGTCCTTTATCTATTTTGTTCAAATGGTTCCAGTCTGTTGCATATGTAGGTCACAGGAGCTGAAAATAGATTTTTTCAATGGAAACTTAAAAAAAAATTTCTCGTCTAGAACCCTAGTACCCTGATCTTAGATATTTGGAACACAGCATCATCTACAGGTCCTCTATCAAGATTGTTCAAATTATGCCCCTCGGGTAAAAAATGACCCCGTCCTGGACATAAATCAGTATCTCCATTTTGATGTACAGCTATTCTCAGGTGAGCAAATGCCCCATGGGGCTCTTGTTAGTATTGAAGATAGTATACCATTTAAAGCAAGTTGAAAGTTAAGCAGAATGCACCTTAAGGTGCATTCTGCTTTATCTTGCTTTAAGCTACAATCTACTAGAAAATAGAAATATTTCTATTAAAAATATTTATAATAGTATAAACCGAAACTATTTTCTTCAGTAGAGGAATAAAATAGAGGTGTAAAAAGGAGTATTTATGGGGTAATGGGTTAACCCACTACCCATAGCCTGTCCCTAGTTTTAAAGGCAGGTGACCACTTAAAGTAGGTTGAAAGTGAAGGAGAATGCACCATAAGGCACATTCTGCTTTTCTTCCAGTCTTCTTTAAGCTACCATCTGCTAGGATATAGAATATATTTCTTTGGCTGTGTATTCATGACTGTGAAAAGGGAACTATTTTCTATAGTGGATAAATAAATTAAAGGTGTAAAAAGCTTATTTATGGGGTAATGCGTAAGGAAGTAAGTGCGGTAGAGAAGACGTTAATTCTTTCACATTCAAACACAAATGCATTGCAATAAAAACGTAGAAAATGACAAGTTGAAGACAATTCTGACAATTCAGGAGTGGCAAACAGTTTGGAGCTAGACCAGAAGCCGGGTCACCAGGTGTCTGATCTGGCTCAAAATTGTTTACCATGGAAATAATAGCTTTTACGCAAACGTGTTCATTGGGAAATAATAACATCTCCACTGTATCTATTACAACTTATAGGGTTATAGCTGGTTGATATAATGTCGCAGCCAATCCTATTAAAGATTTCACACAACACTGAATCATTTGAACTGGCAGCCATAGACAATGAAAAGAGCAGGAATTGAATAATAAAATAACAGCGATGAGTCTCCACTGGCTGCTTCGATTTATTAGGTTTTATGTAGGCAATAAATAAAACATGTTAAAACATACGTGTCATATAGCACTGATACCCTGTTATGTATAACACAAAAAATAAACTGCTAAACAATTTCAGATAGATATGATTGTACACATGAGATTTTTTAAATGTTTTTTCAATACAACACCACCTCTCTATTACGACCACTAAAACTGCATAAAAGACAGGTGACCGCTTAAAGCAAGGTGAACTTAAAACAGAAAGCTCCAAAAGGAGCTTTTTTTACATTCACCTTGTTGTAAGCAGTCACTTGTCTCAAACACTGTATAATTAACACAATTTAGTACTCGTAATAAAGAGGTTTAACCGTACTGGCAGAATGACAAACAGTGCATACCCTGATCAGACAGTAACCCATTTGGTACCGTCTAATCTGGCGATACAATGTTTACATATGGAAAAGGGTACTCACTGTTTGTAAAGGATATTTATACATGTCCCAAAGGTATGATGAGCTAGCCCACTATTGAGAAATGAGGGATATAACTTGCAATGACTTTGGATCCAGATGAGACATTGAATGACTTTGGATCCAGATGAGACATTGAGTAACACTTGGCATTACGCTGATAACATTGACTAATAGAGGCAGACTATTCACAGAATTGCTACACTAGAAAAAACACCAATAAAGGTTCAACACGGCTTCAGATTTGTTATCTGCTGAAATTTTAACCCTTTACCCCATAGCTTGTTTCTAAGTTTTGAAGACAGGTTACCACTTAAGGCAGGTTAAAAGTAGAGCAGAATGCACCTTAAGTTGCATTCTTCTTTACTTTCTGACTTCTTTAAGATACAGTGGAGAATCTGTTATTCTTTCCCAATAAACGCGTTTACGCTAAATCTATTATTTGCAGTGCAAATAGTTTGGAGCCAGATCAGACGCCGGGTAACCCGGCGCCTGATCAGGCTCCAAACTGTTTGCCACCAAGATAAACATGAAATATCAGAATTGTTTAAAAGTTGTTCTTTTCTACATTTTAGTGCTTTGCGTTTGCATACGTTTGCGTTTAAACGGGAAAGAATAACAGATTCTCCACTGTACCCTCTAGGATGAAGGAAATATTCCTTATGGTGCACATTCATGACTGTATAAATTGGAACTACATAACATTTTGTATTTTCTTCGGTGGAGGAATTTAAGGCGTTTAATTGCTTAACTATGGAGTAATGAGTTAAAAATTGTTTCTAAAATTGATTCGACCAAAAAAGGCAACAACAATTATGTTTGAATCCTGAGTTACTTGTTTTCAGATCTGGAATGAGAATGTTTGATATCAATATTTCTTCAGATAAAAGTTTATAAATTGGCAGTAAAGTAAAGTGCACAAGACCATTTATAATACAGCAGTGAAAATAAGTACACATAGTTACAATTGTTGTAAATTTACATATCACCATTGGCAGGATTACATCAACATTTACCCTTTACTCCATACCCTGTTTCTAGTTTTCAAGACAATTGACCTCTTAAAGCAGGTTGAAAGTAAAGTGGCAGGATGCACCTATAAGCTACCATCTACTTGTCTAAGATATAGAATTTATTTTTATGTTGCATATTATTCATTCCTGTATAAAATGTTATTTTCTACAGTGGAGGAATATTTCAAGTCACAAAAAGGCGCATTTATGGAGTAATGGGTTAATGGAAGTTTGACAGTATCCCGTCTCTACAGCCATAAGACTGCTGAAAATTTGACATAGTATTACAAAACAAATATATAAAATTAAACAATATTTACAAACAAGACTGCGTTCAATAAACGCTTATGCCCCCGGTGGCATCCTTGACAATATATTCTGAATCTTTTCTAAGTCCAAATAAGGTCAAGGTCAAGGTCAAAATCACGGTTGGGTGATACTGGTGGATAGGGAATGGTCCAAGGCAACAACTGTATAAGTATCCAAGCATTGGAGTAAGCGGTGTTGATGCTAGACGAAACGGTAAAAACTAGTTAACCAAGAAATAGCCCATCCAAATATTCTAAGTCCAAATTAGGTCAAGGTCAAGGTCAAAATCAAGAATGGGTATTATTGGTGGCTAGGAATTGTCCAAGGCAACAACTGTATAAGTATCCAAGCATTTGAATAAGCGGTGTTGATGCTAGACGAAACGGTAAAATCTACTTAACCTGGTTACGGACGGAAGGACGGACAGGACGATTACTATATGCTCCCGCATCTGTCGATGCCGGGGGCATAAAAAGATAAATAACATGAGATTTATCACCTATATAGATGAGCAATTATACAAATACAAAATACTACACTGAGCAAATCAACTTAACCCATTACCCCATAGCCTGTTTCTAGTTTTGAAAATAGGTGACCACTTAAAGCAGGTTGAAAGTAAAGCAGAATGCGCCTTAAGGCGCAATATGCTTTACTTTCAGCCAGCTTTAAGCTATAATCTGCTTGTAGATGAAAAATATTTCTATGGTTTATATTCATGACTATATAAAGTGGAGTTATTTTCTTCAGTGGACAAATATTTTTAAATTGCAGAAAGGCATATTTATGGAGTAATGGGTTAATGGAAGTTTGACAGTATCCCGTCTCTGCAGCCTTAAGACTGCTGAATATTTGACATAGAAATACAAAACAAATATATAAACTTAAACAATATTAACCAAAAAGATAAATAACATGAGATTAAACACCTATATTGATGAGCAATTATACAAATACAAAATACTACACTGAGCAAATCAACTTAACCAATTACCCAATAGCCTGTTTTTAGTTTTGAAGATAGTGACCACTTAAAGCAGGTTGAAAGTAAAGCAGAATGCACCTTAAGGCGTATTCTGCTTTACTTTCAGCCTACTTTAAGCTGCTATCAATCAGGATATAGAAATCATTTCTAATGATACATACTCATGACTGTATGGAAAGGAATTATTTTTTCATGGGAGGTATACATTAGAGGCGTAAAAAGGCGTATTTATGGGGTAATGGGTTAAAACTCTATAACTCTATACTACCACAGAATTACATTCAGATATCACTAACTATTCCTCTACAAAAGCACCTTTAAATACCTTTGCTAACTATTGTTTAACCCTCCCCCCTATAGAAGTGACTTTTAGCGAATTTAATTTATTCCTCCGCTGAAGAAAATAGTTCCAATTCATACCCTCATGAACAATAACCATAACAAATATTTTATATAGCCTAGCAAATGGTTTAAAGCAGGCTGAAAGTAAAGCAGAATGTGCCTTAAGGAACATTCTGCTTTACTTTCAACCTGCTTTAAGTGATCACCCGTATTTGATATTATAAAGGGGTTATTGGTTAAAGGGTTAAGACAGTTTGTAGCTTAAAAGCAGGATAAAAGTAAAGCAGAAAACTGCTACAGGAGTTTTCTGCTTTACTTTCATCTTGCTTTAAGCGATCACCTGCCACACTTTTATACAATGGTGGCTAATGGGGAAAGGATTAATATCAGCAGGAACCTTCCATTATAAGTTTAATAACATATGACTAGACTAATATTATATTTAGATATGCATTAATGTGCAAGCCTACTTCTTAAATCTTTACATGCTAGCGGGGATATATCTGCCACAGTGATTGCCTAAATGCAAACAGTTTGGATCCAGATGAGACACCGGGTAACGCGGCGTATCATCAGGATCCAAACTGTTTGACACTCTGAACATGTTTTGAAAAGAAATTCTATTTTTAGAACAATAGCAGACGACAAAGGTTGCAGAGGAAAAAAAATTCCCAGTATGCAAAGAGTAAATAAACAAAGCAGAAATTTCAAACCCCAAAACATTAGGGTGTTGTTTCGAACATGTCAATAGACAAAAACAAATGCGAGATCTATACCTCTTTCAAAGACTACATAAAGAGAGGATTCAAAGGTTACAGCAACTAAACATTCTCATCACCAGCTGTAGAATGGACAATTTAATCAATATGACATACATTCAGCATTGTGTATAGCAACCATTTTAACCCTACATCTCCATATCATCATCATCATCATCATCGGTATTTATATTAACGTGCAGGAGTGGGAGTGTTGTCCACATCAGTGGTCCCCCTTCCAGGCAGCTGGCTAACTGCACGCATAGCGGATCTCACATTGGATCTCCATACATCCCTTTCACAAGGGTGGACTTCAGAGAGTTTCCACTCCCGTCTGTCTCTATCTGCTAAAGCCTTCCAGGTCATTTTTATGCATTCAATTTATTCCTCCTCTGAAGAAAATGGTTCCAATTTGTACCATCAGGAATATGTATTATGAGAAATATTTTTATACTCTAGCAGATGGTAATTTAAAGCAGACTGAAAATAAAGCAGAATGCACCTTCAGGTACATTCTGTTTTCTTTTCAACCTGCTTTAAGTGGTCACCTGTCTTCAAATCTAGAAGCAGGCTATAGAGCAATGGGTTAAAAGAACCTATGAAGGCAGGTGACAGCTCAAGCAGTTTAAAATTTCAAGACATATAGGATCTGTCATGAGTCGATGATCTCAAACGAATCTAGAATTGAAATGTTATTAAGCGAGCCTTGGCGAGCTTAATAACTTTTCTATTCTAGACGAGTTTGAGATCAACTTGTCTTAAACAACGACGAGTGACAGATTCTTTTTCTCACATATCCAACGATTTAAGCTATTTTTCAAAGCAATAGGCATTTTTGGAACCCCGGTGACATCAAAACGTCGTTATAAATAGTGACGTTATAGTGACGTCATCAAAGTGATCTCACACATGTTGGAGATAAGGATATTCGTAATCGTTGTTCGCTATAGAAAACAAGGGTAGTTATGTGAGAAATTGCTTTACTTAACAGTTTACTTCATAGTCTGTTTCTAGTTTTGAAGATAGGTGACCACTTAAAGAAGATTGAAAGTAAAGCAGAATGTGCCTTAAGGCACATTCTGCTTTACTTTCAACCTTCTTTAAGCTACTATCTGCTAATATATTAGTATATATTTTGGTACCTGTCTATGACTTTAAATTGGAACTATTTTCTTCAGTGGAGGATTAAATTAAATGTGCTAAAAGGTACTTCTATTGGGAGTAAGGGTTAACTGAATAGTCACTTGACACAAGTCTGACTGTAGTCTATGAACAGCATTATATACAATAAATAACAAGGAATCTTTGTAACATCAAAATACTGTTTCTGTCACATTCAACAACATATCACAGACAAAGTGATAAACACTCTAACACTTCTTAACCCATTACCCATAAATACGCCTTTTAACGCCTTTCAATTATTCATCCACTAAAGAAAATAATTTTCATTTATACAGCCATGAATATGTATCATAAGAAACATTTTCTATTTTCTAGCAGATTAGTAGCTTAAAGCAGGCTGAAAGTAAAGCAGAATGCGCCTGAGGGCGCATTCTGCTTTACTTTCAACCTGCTTTAAGCGGACACCTATATTCAATACTAGAAATATGCTATGGGGTAATGGGTTAATCTTCATACAAGAAACACCATATCAAGGGCTTGGTACAAAACTATTGCAACTCCTTTACAATCGTGAAGGAGTTACTATAGTTTTGCACCAAGCCCTTGATATAAGAATTTCTGTAACCCTTATCATGCTAAGTTGGACTTGGCTTACATTTGAAAACAGTTTGAATCCAGATCAGACACACCGCATAAGGCGGTGTCTGATCTGAATCCTAACTGTTTAGCACTCATCTTCAACCTTTCATCAGTTTGAAATGCTTAAAAACTTATTTTGATTTATTTTCCCAGACCCATATATTTGAAGCAGACGACAATTCAGCATGATAAGGGATAATACTTCTACATGACTAAAATGAGATTTTGCACAAAAATATAGAATATAGATAAAACAAGTGATTTTTTTTCTCAATGTAAATCAGGCATGAATACAGCTACACGTACACAGTGTGATATTATAATAGGAAAGAACAACAACTACAATTTGTTTTTGAGGGAAAAAAATGTTAATCCAATATCCCCCAGTCCCAAATAACTTCTGTCAATATGGCTGCAGCCCAAATTCCGAACCACATTAATAACATCACATATAAGCAAAGCTCCAGATAAGAGGGTGTAAACTGAACAAATCCAACATTTCCTCACTCATTTCAGCACCAAATCCTATGGTGCTACCACTCCTTAGAATCGTCTCTTCGAGACAATTTTAATGAGTAGTAACACCATAGAGTTTAATGCAGAAATAAAGATTTTAGTTTTTGAAATACTCCCTTTATCTGGAGCTCTGATATAAGTTGTTATTCTGTGAAAGACTAGTGTAAATCCCTACAAAATTGTAGGAGCTATTAACTGCACATTATTCTATCGTATATATTCTATGTGCGGAAAAATATTCAAAGGGACACCACTTCTGTCAAATAGGTCCAATGAAAAAAGTCATTGTTCAGAAACCAAAATTCTATTATTAGTAACAGATTACGTGACCTTACTGACCCCAAATGCAATCCCAAACATCCCTTATACATAAGCAAATTGGCTCCAATGTTATAAAGCTATTGAGTTGAGTCTGAAGTCATTCTCAAGCATTTGGTCAGATTTGAGCCTAATCTCAAATCTGACCAATCAAATGCTTTCAAGAAAACAATTTCAGACTCAATTCAAACTCTTTATAGCCTTGAATCCTGTACACTATATATATAGATGATCAGTCCATAGAAACAGAAGTTACTGCGGGACAGTATTTCATCAGCATTCAACCGGAATATAATTTGTGATATAAAAACTAAATTTCAATCTGAAATTTAAATATTTGGCAAAGGATAATTTCTTCGTTGCAATATGGGTTTTGATTATTAATTGAAATGCCTCTATTATGACCACAGAGTAGAAGCCAGATTGAAGGTGTAAAAGGCAGGTATAGCTTAACTCATTGACCCCTGAAATTTAAAATTTATAATTCTAGTTTCATTATTGGTCTAGTCCATTTTAGACTATTTAGGACAAATTATAAGTATATATATATTGCAAAATCACAAACAGTGTAGACCCTGATCAGAAAGCTCTGTTGGAGCACACTGATGATCAGGGTCTACCCTGTGTGCATAAGATAAATGTACTCTTCACAGATACACTATTTGGAAAGGACACATAACTGCCGCACTGGGGTTTGAAGAGTTAAAGCGTGATAAAAGAAATGCAGAAAGCTTCTACATGTATAGGAGATTTCTACTGTAACTTTGCCTTACTTTCAACTATCACATACCCTTAACACTAATGGTTTTAAAAGTGGTCATAGTAGCGAGGGTGTAATGTATAGTCTAGATATAAGAACATTTATTCTGTGTGTGAAACCTGTATAGTTTTGTACCCTCTGCGAACAGTATAGACCCTGGTCAGAAGGATCCTGTTGAAACCCTCTGCTCAGTGTCCATACTGTTTGTTTACATTTGATAAAAAGTCTGGAACCTTTTTACCACCAAACATAATCAACATATAAACTGGTCATTTCCAAGAGTGGAATGGTCCATTTCGTAAAACTCAACATCATAATATTAAGGGTTAACCCCTTCCTCCATACTCAATAGAGCAAATCAACAATATCAAACTGTGTGTAGAGCAGGATACTGCTTAAGCAAAATGAATGTAAAGCAGAAAGCTCCTTTAGGAGCTTTCTGCTTTACATTCATCTTGCTTTAAATCTTTCAACACTATGGACCTGTTTAAAATATACTAATTACATTTGAAAACAGTGTAGAACTAGATCAAAGGGCTCCTATAGGAGCCCTCTGGTCAGGGTCTGCACTTTTTTTCTAATCTAGACCATATTCATTATACTACCCAGAATTCCAAGTAGACCGGTTCATGTTTTGGTAATTTAAAAGATCCACAAGGGAACCTTATAACCGAAAAAAGAGTTACTTAGTGTTGAAAGAGTTATGTTGACACATGTATTCAAAATCATATCTGTATTCATCTGTGGCTCTTATGTGCAAAAGTAGGTAGAGATACTTTAACACTCTTCTGCGGAGGAAAGGGATAACTCTTTATCATTTAACTCAATCATTCCAAGTCGTCATCAGACTTGAAGCGGTAGAAATACGGCATGTCGTGAAAATCATGCTCTGCAGTCACATGACTTATGACCTGGCCCCTTAGTAATGTGCCCCCGTAGTGTACAGCTGCGCTGCGATCTTCACACAGTCCTACCTCAATCAGCCAATCACAGAGGGAGGAGCCACAGAATACCCCGCTGTATGTACGGAACCTGTACCTGGAACAACAATATCAGTCATTAGCCCATTCCCAAATTCCCGCCTGTTAGCCCATTTGATTTATTCCTCCACTGAAGAAAATAGTTCCAATTTGTACAGTCATGAATATGTATTATAAGAAATATTTTCTATATTCTAACAGATGGTAGCTTAAAGCAGGTTGAAAGTAAAGCAGAATGTGCCTTAAGGCACATTCTGCTTTACTTTCTACCTGCTTTGAGTAGTTGCCTATCTGCAATACTAGAAATAGGCTATGGGGTAAAGGGTTAAGCTGTCACCAATCTTAAAATGACTTCAAATTCACCCTCTTAAATGGCTACTAAACTTCCCTTATGAAAAACCTCTCTAAGCTGACCCTTTTACTTGATCCTGAACTGTTTTGTTTTTTTCAGAGGTATAACTGTATTGGTCTAATTTCTCATGCTTTACCCTATATCCCTGACAAAAAACACAGTTCTCTCTTTGTAACTTGAAAAGCCGATCACACAGTAAGTACATGTTTATAAACAACTCATATTTGCATCATAGGTGATTAGCTCTTTGTATGATTAATATACATTCAGACCCCAGACAAGAATATACTGAAAATTAGATATACATAATGTAACATTACATGCAGAATGAAAGTGATGTAGAAAGCTCCTTCAAAAGTCACTTTTATGCTGCAAAAATCCACTATCTATACACAGCTGATTCACACTTGCTTTAAGCAGCCACCTGCCTTCAAAACCAAATAACTAAAACAATTTATGGCATATTGTGTATTAAAGGGAGGTAATCAGATATAACTCATATGTATGCAGTAAACCACTCTTATACAGTCCATTCCCTAATCAGTCGGATACGGCAGCAGCGCCTAGGTAAGACACACATTGCATAACAACAGACTGGTAGCTAAACAACTCAATAGAATTGCTTCACCACCAGCTATATAATATACACTGGATGTCTTAACACTCCGAACCGACCAGGGGAATTTGCATCTTTACCAATTATAGTCATTATGTAGGCTCCCTGTTATGGGATTTTACCTAACATATGCTATATACATACACTACATACGAGAGTTGATGTATCTATAGGATACGCAGTGAATGGCATATTGTGTATTAAAGGGAGGTAATCAGATATAACTCATATGTATGCAGTAAACCACTCTTATACAGTCCATTCCCTAATCAGTCTCGATGAGATGATTCTAATGAGTAGTAACACCATTTGATTTGGTGCCTGAATAAGTGAGAAAATGAATTTGTTCAGTTTACTCCTTCTTATCTGGAGCCCTGATTAGCATCAATTCTTCTTCCTTACTTGATATCCCTGACAATGTCGCCCACACAGTTTTCTCTATGGTACTTGACAAACTGATCACACACATGTCTATCCTCTTCTGGCAAGTCTTCTTTAGATGGAATAAAGACAGATTCAACTCCATAGAAACATCGCCGCCATCTGAAATAATGCCACCATAAAATTTGAATATACAGCTGAAGTCGTTATCAGGTGAATTGGTAAAACCTGATTAACCCATTTTATGCGGGATACACTTTTAGGTGTACCTCTAGGCAAAGAGTTTCGATCTCAGACCAGGCCCCACAGTGTGGGGCCTGATCTGAGATCAAACTGTTTGCAGCTAGTTGAGTATTCTATCAGAAACTGCTCAAATCTTTTGCAAATATTTGACTTATACTCGCTGCAGACGACATTTTAAAATGGCCACCAAATATTACCCAGAATGCAATGGGTTAACCTTGTACAGATGCACAGATGGACAGACAAATGTCCTGATAACCTTTGTCCAATCACTCTCACATGGCTATTTCCTTTGATCTTTATATTGCATGGGTAGCCACGTAACAGAATGTTTTTGTTGCTCTAACTTTGAATGAGAATTATCTAAAAGCTTACCCTAACCATATATCAAATAATTCCTAGGTTAATGGCACAAGAAATGGCCAGGTTAATGTCACAAGAAATGGCCAGGTTAATGTCACAAGAAATGGACAAGAAATGGCCAGGTTAACCCTTTACCCCATAGCCTGTTTCTGGTTTTGAAAATAGGTGACTCCTTAAAGCAGGTTGAAAGTAAAGCAGAATGTGCCTTAAGGCACATTCTGCTTTACTTTCAGCCTGCTTTAAGCTACCACCAGCTATTCCATATGATACATATTCATGACTGTATAAATTGGAACTATTTTCCTCTATGCCTAGAGGCACATTCTGCTTTACTTTCAGCCTGTTTTAAGCTACAATCTGCTATGATATAGAAAACATTTCTTATCATACTTAATCATGACTGCATAAATTGGAACTATTTTCCTCAGTGGAGAAATAAATCAGAGGCGTAAAAAAACATCTTTATGGAGTGATGGGTTTATGTATTATGGAAGTAAAACAGAATGCGCCTTTCAGCCAAAACTTCATCAGGGTTTCAGTGTTAACTTTTTGTTGGCGTAATAAACAGAAAAACAGTTTTATCTTTGCAATCAAATTGAATCCAGATGAGATGTTGAATATCGTGGCTTCTCATCACAATCCAAAGTCTTTGGCAATCTGACCTTATTCTAAAAGAATTTTCTGAAAATTCTAAATTTAGATAATAAGGTGAGAAATGTAGCAGAGGAAATTACAATAGCATTAATTTTAAAGAGTTTAAATTCAATAGTTTTAGTTAAATTAAATAATTTTAGACTATTTTTTTGCAGATGATATATTTGGTACGGCATTTATAAGATCTATATGGGTAGTTATATTCTATGCTAATAGTGTTTTTTGCTGTGCAAATATGAATTACATTGTGCAAACATGAATAACATTGATTAAAGGTTAAACTCAGTGAGAATGTGTAACACGAAGTCATCTAACACATTTTTTAGCGTGAAGTATTAGGTTCCTTACAAATGCCAAGCGGTATGACAATAACCCGTTCCCATTAACTCTTTGCATGCTGGGTAATTTTTTCGTCTGCATCAATTGTGGTCTGCTACATTTCTTAAAATGGAATTTTCTTTAAAAAATTCAAAACAGGATCAGACTGTCAAGCAGTTTAGATACTGATGAGACGCTACCTTATGTGGCGTCCCCTCTGGATCCAAACTGTTTGCAGAGGTAATCACTGTGGCACATGTATCTGTCGCTAGCATGCAAAAAGTAAAACGATTTACTCAAATTTCATCAGCTTAATGGCTTTCGTAATAGCAGACTATTCAATTTTTACCATATTTTCATCAAAACATAAAAAATTAAAAAGTATGATTCTACGACTCTACCCATTCAATAGCCTTTTGACATTACATCATTTACATGTAGGATCATGTTTTAATAGTCAGTATAACCTCACTTATAATTACAGCCACTTAATTGTGTTAATTATATGTTAAAAACAGCTCCTGCTTTCTGTTTTGCTGTCCCCTTGCTTTCAGCTGTCACCCGTCTTTTATACAATCAATTAGACTTCGTTTAAGTGATCGTAATAGAGAGGTTTTACTGTATAAAGCAAATGATAAATATTGCAGAAAACAGTGCAGACCCTGATTAGTGCTCTTCTAGGACTCCTCTAAAGTAATACATATGCACTACTGTAGATTTTATTCAGTTTTATGCAGTTTGTGTCTGATGCCGCGTCACACTGTTTGCAAATACCAGTCAAGTTGTGATAGGCCTTTTCCTCTGTCAAAAAAATTCGTCACCATCATAATTATATCACCATAAGCAATATACATGTAATTTAACCACATTTATGCATGCAAGACATGATTAACCCTTTCCTCCAGTCAAGTGCACATCATCTTTATCCATCTTTGTTTAACCCATTCCCCCATAAATACACCTATTTACGCCTGAAAATCATTCTTACACTCAAGAAAATAGTTCAAATTTATACAGTTATGAATATGTATCATTAGAAATGTTTTCTGTATCCTAGCAGATAATAGCTTAAAGCAGGCTGAAAGTAAAGCAGAATGCGCCTTAAGGCGCATTCTGCTTTTCTTTTAACTTGTTTTAAGTAGTCATCTATCTCCAAAACTTACAAGTTATGGGGTAATGGGTTAAAGAAGACTGCTAGTTAAAGGGACTCGCAACCGGATGGTGTACTTGTCAAAATAAAATAAAATACTCAAATAAAAGCGAATTTGTGGCATTATTTGGCTTCTGACATTAAAAAAATATGATCAGTCCAAAAAAAGTCTCAAGAATCGTCACCGAATCTTAGATTTTTAGATATTTTCCATCGTTTTTCTATAGCGTTAGCTAACGGTATAGTTGTTGTTGCTTCTCTACATGGGCTCAGACATAAACACGAGCCGAATTACGAAGTTGTATGCACTTTCGATCGCTACACATTGAAATACGTTAAATCGATCCGAGATAAACGGATAGTTCCGTGGTCCATTGGTCTAAGCGGTTTCCCCTATTTTGCCTTCTGTCCGCCAATGCCGGGCCCCGGGTTCGAATCCCACCAGAGACCAATATTTTTTTTTATTGAAATACATTTTTTTAAACAGAATTTCTTATCCTAAACTAATTCTTTACCATTTATATAAGCGTTTGACACATATTTACAAATTACTATTTTTAATGCACCATCTGGTTGCGAGTCGCTTTAAAGCAAGATGAAAAGTAAAACTAAAAACAGCTGTAGAAGCTTTCTGATTCCCTTTTCTCTTGCCTAAAGCAGCTACATGTATTCAGTACAGTGATTTTTCCTACATTTGTGAATGGGTCCGGTACCCCTTAAATTGTGAAAAATTTGCATTGTTTTACTCAAAATTGTGAACAATAGTAGCAGGCTTCTGCTGATATTGTGACAAGAAAATGTGGACCAAGAGAGAAAAACTTGTAATTTCCTGCAAAATGATGGGGAATTTAGAAGGAACTGATATTTTGTGGACGACAAACACTTTTATAATTAAGCCAGCAGAGTAGGGAGGGTTTAAACCATATTTTTATCAAAAGTTCCTTTTGGAATTGTGAATCAATTTGGGTCCCTTCTGAATTGTGAAGGGTCCTTTTATGGGTACCAGTTATAGAAGGAAAAAAATCGCTGCAGTAACATCAGTGGAATAGTATACAATTATATCCCTATCATTAGGTGGATATGAGAACTCAAGGAGCAAAGACAAACAATATTGACCAAGGCTGTAAGCAAACATTAAGTTTGCGGTTTAGCCAGTAAATCTTGATCTTCACCATATGTTGGTTGGACTCATGAATGTAACTACATGTACAATCTATTCATAATGAGATTCTCTACTTATAAAAAGATTGGAATTTGAAAGAATTACAGTATTTTTTTTCTAAGGTGTAACTCTCCCAAATGCATAATTATATTTCCCTTTTGGGGTCTGACTGTTCATTTGTTTATTCATGATTTAACTCTTTGAACCCTAGTCCCACATATAGGTGTCCTTTTCAAACAGTGTACATGTGAATAGTACACTTGTCCTATGCAAACAGTGAAGACCCAGATCAGAGGGCTCCAAAAGGAGCCCTCTGATCAGGGCCTTCACTGTTTGTCATAATGCAAAACATTGACAAAAACCACCCTTAATAGTCAGAAATGGACTAGACTAAAATGGAAACTGGTATTGTCCATTTAAATGTTTAGGGGGGAAAGAGTTAAACTTCAAACTGCCTATTGAAGATCTATGTTTTAACTTTTAAAGTTATCTAAAATGGCACTTTGGCTTGAAAATGTGGATATGACGTCATTTTGGCTTGACATCATTTACAATATCATACTGGGAAACACTGGAGTATTTCCCTATACTATCAGTGTTTATGGAAATCACTGAATGATGTCCAAACACAAAACTGTGTAATATGATGATTCATAAGGGGCCCGTTTTACTAAACTACTTACGCAAAATTTTTGCGTAAGTCAAAATTTTAAATTTCGATTTCTGATCTGGCTATTTGCTGTTTGCAAACGTTTTTGATCGAAAAATAACTGGAAAAACCAACACAAGGGTCACATAACCCATGGTATGGGATCACTTTTCACCCCAGAGACATAATTTTCATTGAAAAAATCTATTTTTAGCTCCTGTGACCTAGATATTTAACGGACCGGAACCATATTTACAATATTGGTTAAGGGCTTCTACAAGTGTCATCATGCCAAATATCAAAGCTCTTACCATATTAGTTTCAGAGGTAAAGATGTTTGAAGATTTCACTACATAACTCTATGTAAAATTACGACCCCCAGGGCGTGGTCATTTTTTACCCCAGGGACATAATTTGAACAATCTTGATAGAGGACCTGACGACGATGCCTTGTGCCAAATATCTAAGCTCAGGGTACTGTGGTTTCAGACAAGAAGATTTTTTAAGATTTCATTGAAAAAATCTATTTTTAGCTCCTGTGACCTAGATATGCAACTGACCAGAACCATATTTACAATATTGGTTAAGGGCTTCTAGAAGAATCATCATGCCAAATATCAAAGCTCTGGCCATATTAGTTTCAGAGAAAAAGATATTTAAAGATTTCACTATATAACTCTATGTAAATTTACGACCCCCCCGGGGCGGGGTCATTTTTTACCCCAGGGACATAATTTGAACAATCTTGATAGAGGACCTGAAGACGATGCTTTGTGCCAAATACCTAAGCTCAGGGTACTTTGGTTTCAGACAAGAAGATTTTTTAAGATTTCATTGAAAAAATATATTTTTAGCTCCTGTGACCTAGATATGCAACTGACCAGAACCATATTTACAATATAGGTTAAGGGCTTCTAGAAGAATCCTCATGCCAAATATCAAAGCTCTGGCCATATTAGTTTCAGAGAAAAAGATATTTAAAGATTTCACTATATAACTCTATGTAAATTTACGACCCCCGGGGCGGGGTCATTTTTTACCCCAGGGACATAATTTGAACAATCTTGATAGAGGACCTGAAGATGTATCTTTGTGCCAAATATCTAAGCTCAGGGTACTGTGGTTTCAGACAAGAAGATTGTTTAAGTTTTCATTGAAAAAATCTATTTTTAGCTCATGTGACCTAGATATGCAACGGACCGGAAATGTTTGAACAACTTTGAAAGAGGACCATATAAGGATCATTCAGGCCAAGTTTGGTAAAAATCTATCCAGTAGTTTCGGAGGAGATGTCGTTTAAAGAAATTGTTGACGACGAACGAACGGACGGACGGACGAACGACGACGGACAGAGGACGGTCAAAATAGCTCACCTTGGCACTACGTGCCAGGTGAGCTAAAAATGTGCACTATGATAAAAAAATTTTTTTTTAGACAAATAGGATTGGAGAAAATAAATAAATTTATACGTGGTGCTTAAAAAATAATACTGGGTAGAAGATAATAAAGGTGTCCAAAGGCAGTTGAGTGGAGGAAATGGTTAAGATATAAATTTACGAAATGCAACTTTACAGAAAAACTAAACTTGCTATCAAACCTGTGTTAAGAAACCATTCCATATTCTTATTTACACCAGGTAGTACAGTGCTCCCTCTCTACAACAACACCCATTGGGAGACAAAGATTGTGTGTGTTGTTCGGATGGAGTTGTTATAGGGAGAAAAATTGGCTCATATTGCAAACAGCTTGAATCCAGGTCAGATGCCGCGTTATGAAGCGTCCGATCTCGATTCAAGCTGTTTGTCACTCGCCTAAATGTGTTTTTTTAAGAAAAAAGCAGACGATAAGCAGAAGATATTGCAGATGTGAAACGTTAAGACACAATTGTCTTGTTTGGGGAACAGCTGCAAGCGTTGTTGTGAGGAGGGAATAATTGTTGGGAGGGTCATTGTAGGGAGGGAGCACTGTAGTCTAAAGCAGGCTGGAAGTATGAAGTTCCTGAATGTTTCACTTTCAGCCTGTTTTAGGCCACCATCTGTATATTCACTACAGTAAGGAATGGAGTAAAGGCTTTAATACAGCCATGTGATGTGTTGCTGAACAGGTGCTTACTACAGGTTTATTGCAAGGAAAATGTGTCACATGCAGTGATACTCGAGTCTTTTTGTAACAAGTGTAACTCCTGCCAGAAAGAATGAAGGCAGACAGACAGAAAGACATACAAACAGACATATAGACATGCACACAGACACCTGACATAAAACTCTGCTGTGTCCCTGCAGGTGACACATAAATATCCATTGGTTGCTATGACAATACTCTAAAGCTATGACAATGGTAGTTACCTATCCAGCAGTCGAATTAGACTGTCACACCATGAGCTAGAGGAAAGAAATGTCAGTACAGTAATACCATAAACAGTACAGTTACACACAAGATTATAAGAATACTTTCTAAAAGTTACGATTATTCAAGTCTTTGGGTAAACAATCTTCTAAATTACGTGTTCTTATCAGGAGTCTTGAAATCATATTAAGAATTTACCATAATTATGTGGCAATAAGTAAACACTTCAAAAACTGATTAATATGTACCATTACAAACTCAGATCAAACATCTTCTTACAATCTATTCTCCAATGCACAACTTAATTATCAAACTTTAAAAAAAAAAAAAAGTGAAATATAGCTAATAATGTATTTGACTATTTGTCTAAAATCGGTTAGGCCTAAGAAACTCTTTTTTTGTACATGGATGTCAGGCACTTATAGAAATATGTAAATATTAGTTTATGAAAATGATCATTCTCATTCATTTGATTGGTCAGATTTGAGCGAAGGCTCAAATCTGACCAATCAAATGCTTGAGAATGATCTCAAACTCTTTATAACCTTGGACCCTGGCAATTGTTAGTTGACTCTTGTATTATATCCTAATTGTATTGCATCTATTTGAGCTTCATACGGAGGTAAATAAAGAAGGAAAAAGCTACTTTGTTTAACTTCCTGAGTATGACAACTACATGGATATAGATGATTTTGATTTGACTTGTTTTGATTTTACGTCGCTTTCAACAGTAGTTCAGTCATATCGCGACGTCCAGCTGATCATAGGTGGAGGAAGACCCCAGAAGTCCTTTATGCACTGTTTCAGGCACAAATCGGCAACTGGGTAGAACCACCGACCTTCTGCAAGCCAGCTGGAAGGCTTCCCCACATGAAAAATCCGAACGACCCTATTGGGATTCGAACTCACAGCAGTGAGGAGCTTAGTGATGCAAGTCACAGTGACTATACCACTAGGCCACGGAGGCCCCGGATATAGATGAGGCAATGTGTATAATATATGTGATACTGTATCGAAGTGATGTCCCTCTTCTAAGTTTTAAGTAATTAATCAAAACTGATTTTAATGACCTTCGCACAATAATATTCTAATTTTCTTTTCCTGTATAGTGTAATGCTTTTCAGTGGAGCTGTATAAGGTCTATTTAGACCTTTCAATCCAAGGTACATATGTATAACAACTCTTTGAAAACCTCAATTTCATACATTTTGCACACCCCTCTACAGCAATACTTCCACACACTTCTGAATATCTTTTTTAACAGGTTAATTTGCTATCTGTTTTTCAGTCTCTTTTTCATTGAATATCCATCACCTCAAGGATGTTTAACATTACACCAAAATAGATTATTGGGTAAACATACAAACACCATATAAGACTTTCTGCTTTACATTCAGCCTGCTTTAACCCATTACCCCATAAATACGCCTTTTTACGCCTATAATTCATTCCTCTACTACAGAAAATACATGTAGTTCCAATTCATACTGTTACAATTTAGAATAATAAGAAATATTTTCTATATTCTAGCAGATAACAGCTTAAAGCAGGCTGAAAGTAAATCAGAATGTGCCATAAGGAATAATTTATTCCTCTATTGAAGAAAACTGTTCCAATTTAAACTGTAACAAATAAGAATCATAAGAAATATTTTCTATATTCAAACAGATAATAGTTTAAAGCAGGCTGAAAGTAAAGCAGAATGCGCCTTAAGGCACATTCTGCTTTACTTTCAACCTGCTTTAAATAGTCACCTATCTTCAAAACTAGAAACAGGCTATTGGGTAATGGGTTGATGAAATACACTGATGTAAAGATCACTTAACTGCAATGCAAAATGCTGTACTCCTTGAGGTGTATAAGCATGTGAATTTGCATGACCCTTGCTGCAATACATACTCCATAACTCTTTGCATGCTGGGTAATATTTTTCGTCTGCAACTTTTGGTGTCTGCTACTTTTCTTAAGTAAGCTTGTCAAAATTTCTTTTAAATTCAGGGTCAGAATGACAAACAGTTTGGATCCTGATGAGACGCCGCATATGCGACGTCTCATCTGGATCCAAACTGTTTGCAAAGGTTAAATGCAAAAACTTAACCAATAGGGCATACAAAAGTGCCCTTCACTACTCTTCAAGACAATTCTAATGAGTAGTAACACCATAGAGTTTCAATTTGGTTCTTAAATGAGAGAGAAAATGTTGGATTTTTACAGTTTACTCCCTCTTATTTGGAGCCCTGTATAGGTAAATATAGCTGTTCATCATGATACTGTTTGGAATAGGAATGCCTTATAATAGTCCCTCTGCTAAACAAGACAAGACAAACATTAACACTCATGAAGGATCCTAACAGTCTAAACATTGTAGATATCCATCACCAGGAGGGAGTTTAACATCCAACCAAAATACACAATTAGGTAAACAGTGAAACATACAAACACTGCATAAAATGCTGGAATTAAAGTCTGAGTTTAACCCCATTTTCTTGGCTCAGTTCATACATATCAACTAGCTGGAGGATTATTGTATCTTGGTTTTATCACCTACTGAATTAATTCATACAGCACTGATACTCAAGTTTCCAATTAAGTCTAGTCCATTTTCACTACTAAGGGTTCTTTTTTACAATGCTGTACAAAATACCAAACAGTGAAGACCTTGATCATAGGGCTCTTGTTCAGAATCTACACTGTTTGCATAGGACAAGTTTACTACTGTGTTAGCCCATTACCCCCTATCCTCTTTCTGGTATTGAAAGTAGGTGACCGCTTAAAGCGGGTTGAAAGTAAAGCAGAATGTGCCTTTAGGAGCATTCTGCTTTACTTTCAGTCTGATTTAAATTACAATCTACTAGGAATAGAAAATATTTCTTATTATACATATTCTTGACTGTATAAAAGGGAACTATTTTTTTCAGTGGGGGAATAAGTAATGGGCGTAAAAAGGTGTATTTATTGGGTAATAGGTAAAAGGACAGCTGTGAAAAGGTTGTCTATTGTGGTACAATAAAGCCATATTAACTTGAGAGCCAGCGTTGATAGATAATTCCCCAGCACTGTATGCAGCTGTGAAAACACCAGTCTTTGAACATTAATTTGTTTTCATTAAAATTAAAGAAAATACAGTTGTTGTTTTTAAATCAGGAATCATACCTATTACTTTTCTATTGATTATCTCTAGCTGTCTCTTTGTCTTGCCATGAATAATCTTTTTATTAACCCTTAGCCTGCCAGTCACGACTATAGCTCCATATGCAAACAGCTTGGATCCGGATGAGACGCCGAGTAACTCGGCGTCTCATCCGGATCCAAGCTGTTTGACACTCGGACAACATTTTCAGCAATTTTGAGCAACTTTGAAGCACTTTGAAACTTGAAGCAGACGAGAAATATAGCAGACGACAATTTATTTGGCGGGCTAAGGGTTAATGTTTTATAAAGAAAAATTGAAAAACCTTTAATCCAAAAATTAAAATGAACAATTAAACATTGCTAAATGAATTAAAGGAGGAGTGCATAAAAGAAGAACTGCTATAGCAGATTACTTACTTACTTAGCAAAGAGGTTATAAGTATTTTAAAAGTGTTTGAGTATCATATGCACGTCAAATTTGTATGCTAAATAACACATTTATGTATGTGATCTTCAGTGAACTATTTCAAAATAAAAAAATTAAACAACTTGGTTCACTCTGCTTATAATACATGTATCTAATAAATAACTCTATCTCTTGGTTATAAATGTTTCGCATTTTAGTGTCTTTAGGTAGATGTTGTCTAGGCCATATTCAAGTACATTTTTTTTGTTACAAAGTTTGTTGAAAATTGTCAATGATTTTAGATTCATGAGTGAAAAAACACTAGCGCCAGTCCCAACAAGAAAAGCTCAACATTTGGAGCACCTGCTGAAGGGGAAAACATAAACCAGTCAAGGGAATAAACTATTCACTCATACCACACTACAAGTCTGTAGAGATAAGCATCCAACTTAGTAAATACCCAGTAGTCATAAGAATACATAGATAATTGCTCAAAACAGTGAGCTATATCATATCCTGGAGAAGACGTTATTCTTTACTGAAAAGTGTGTTTATGCTAAATGCATAACCATTGCAAACAGTTTGGTGCCAGATCAGACACTTGGTAACCCGGCATCTGATCAGGCCCAAACTGTTTGCCACTCTGATTTAATCAAAAACGGTCACATCACTGCTTTAAAAAATCTTGTATTTTTTCTATATTTGATTATAGGACATCTACATTTAGATTCGTTTAAATAGGAAAAAATAACATCTTCCCCACTGTAATACTAACTTTAACTCTTTCAACACCATGGACCTGTTTAGAATATACTCATGACATTTGCAAACAGTGCAGGAGCCTACATTGTTTGCTTATTCAAACCAGTATTTATTAAATTACCAGAATTCCAAGCAGTCTGGTTCATATTTTGGTAACTCAAATGATCCACAAGGGAACCTAATGACCCACAATTGTTGCTTAGTGTTGAAAGAGTTAACTCCATGTTGGCATACATGTACTCTCTGTCTAGCTCTTCTCCAACTGAATATTCACAATTTATTAAACAAAACTCTGCCCACTCTGTAACATCAATCATCTTAACCATTACATTGGCTAACAAAAGCTAACAGAATAAGAAAGTATTTCTCAAGATTACAAGAGTACAGTTTAGACAGATCTGATAAGATAAGGAGCTGTCTGATAAGGGTATCCACGGTTTTCAAATATTAATGCTAAGAGCAAAAGAAGAGTTAGAAGAGTCAGCCCTGTATTAAGTGAGCATTCATTGAGAAACAAAAAAACCAGGCTGCCAATTCTCTGGATTTTTCTGAAATCCCATTTTGGATTTTTGCTCTTACTTTTAAAAGTTGAAATTTTATGCTTTTTTAATTTAATAGGAAATATTAGTATGGGTGTCAAACAGTTTAGATCCTGATCAGAGGCCACATTACGCAGCGTCTGATCTGGATCCAAACTTTAGGCAGTAAAAGGGTTAAACGTATGATCCTAAAATCGTGCTTGAAAATCTCAGGATTTCTATGTCAGAGCAACTTATGGTAGCCCTGTAAGTGAATGTTTAATTTTAGGCAAAACAATTTCAGAAAGCTCCTCAAGAAGTTTTCAGTACTGTTTTTTGTCCTGCAAATAAACTGCTCTGTTCACAGAATGACCCTTCATTTCCTTTTTGAGTGGTCACTAAATACAAGTTTGCCTTCAGTTAAAACCTGCTTGTATTTTTTGTACTGTTCTATTAACCCATTACCCCCTAAATATGCAGTTTTTCGCCTTTAATTCATTCCTCCACTGAAGAAAATAATTCCAATTTATATAGTCTTGAATATGTATGAGAGGAACTATTTTCTATATCCTAGTAGATAATATCTTAAAGCAGGCTGAAAGTAAAGCAGAATGTGCCTTAATTCGTATTCTGCTAAATACTTTCAACCTGCTTTATGTGGTAACCTATTTTCAAAACTAGAAACAGGCTATGGGGTAAAGGGTTAATAAAATTTGGAATTTTATGTGTTTTTAAACTTAAGGAACATTGATATGATTGTCGAACAGTTTGGACCCAGATCAGACACCGCATTATGTGGTGTCTGATCCGTATCCAAACTGTTTGCATATTTTAGTTTTATAGAGCTTGGCACAGACAGTGTTAAAATACAAAGATTAAAACAGAATAATTTGATCATTCAGTTAGTGATTAGTTTCTTTTAAAATTAACATGTAGCTCACACAAGCAAAAACTATCTCTAAATCAGCCTCACCCTGCTTAAAACATTTCAACTCATACACAAAAACAAATCACGAAATGCCTAGGTCTATTATGTCCAAACTAATATTCAATTCTTACCTTTTCAAGCATGGCAATATCATAAGCCTCGTGTCAAAGCCAAATATTGCAAACACCACTAAGGACTGAAAATGAAAGTGAATAGTTTAAACAACAGTTTGTAATCTGTACACAATAAATAAATAAACACCAAATAAAATCAAGTAAAACCTGTATCAGATAGATACAGTGATGAAGACTTAATTATTCCCCACTAAAATGAAACAAAATGCAACACATGCAAAAAAATGTAGAAATGATAGTTTTTTTAAACATGCACTTATCATATTTATCGTAGTGACGAACAGTTTGGTACCTGATCAGACACCAGGTTACCTGGCATCTTATCAGGCTCAAACTGTTTGCAATGAAAAAAAATTTCTACTCAACGTAAGATTTATCTGTACTTAGATTGAATAATTTATCCATCTCATGCTGAAGCTTTTAATCTTAAAAATAATTATGTTTCACTTTAAAAAAATTGCTGCTTTAACCCATTGGACTCTAGCGACGAGTCTACTGGGGCCTGTCTTACGAAATGTCGTACGATAAAAACGGTCGTAAGTCAAAACTTTAAAATACGCCTAATTTGTGATTTCTCCATCTAATCCTGTCTTGTAACATCTCTTTGGAATCGTCTTTTCAAGACGATTCCAAAGAGATGTGACAAGACAGGATTAGATGGAGAAATAAATAATAATTGACAATTGTAGAAACTGACTTACGACAACATTTGTCGTACGACGTTTCGTAAGACAGGCCCCTGATCCTTTACAAATACCGTACCAGTGAAGGGTACACTTGTCTTATGCAAACAGCAGACCCTCGTTGAAGGGTCTAAGAACTAGACTTTGTTTGAAACTCAAATACCAGGGCTGAATAAATTGACCCTTTACCCCAAAGCATTTTTCTTATTTGAAAACAGGTGACCACTTAACTCTTTCCTCCCTGAAACTTTAAATGGAAAATTCCAGTTTCCGTTTTAGTCTAGTCCATTTCTGACTTTTAAGGGTTGTTTTTGTCAATGTTTGGCATTGTGACAAACAGTGAAGAACCTGATCAGAGGGCTCCTTTCGGAGCCCTCTGATCAGGGTCTTCACTGTTTGCATAGGACAAGTGTACTATTCACATGTACACTGTTTGAAAAGCACGCCTATATGCGGGACTAGGGTTCAAAGAGTTAAAGCAGACAGAAAGTAAGATAGAATGCACCTAAAGGCACAGTCTGCTTTACTTTCAGCCTGCTTTAAGAATATATTTCTTATGATGCATATTCATGAATGTATAAAGTGGAACTATTTTCTTCAGTGGAGGAATAAATTAAAGGCGTAAAAAGACATATGTATAGGATAATGGGTAAATAGATCACTTACTTGGCCATAATTAAAGAAGCCGTCTAAGAACTCTATCTCCACATAAATGCCTGATGTGTCCTTGTTGAACATTCTCCATGTACATAAAAATATGCCCTGTAAAAATAAATGGAAAACATTTACAGTAAAACCATTCTGTTACGCTGTTAAATTGTGTGAACGATTAGGGTGTTTATGGCAGGTAACTGCTGAAAGCAAGGTAACAGTAAAACAGAAAGCTCTTTCTCTTTTACTGTGACCTTGCTTTCAGCTGTCACCTATCTTTTATACAATCAATGAGCCTTTGTTTTAGTGGATGTAATGTTTTGACTTGTGACAGTTTTTGTTTTACGACATTTCCAGGCCTCCAGATAACTATAGAGTTTTTAAAAAACTAAAATATTTATTTCTGCCTAAAACCCTATGGTGTCAGTACTCATTAGAATCCTCTCATTGAGACGATTCTAATAAGTAGTAACACCATAGGATTTTATGCTGAAATGAACGAGAAATTTTTGGATTTGTTAAGAAAACTCCCTCTTATCTGGAGCCCTGATTTTGTAAGATGGTCCCCCAGTGTATTGGAACTTACTGTGAACATGGAGACCTGTAGAACTAGCAGTAAGATGATGAACCTGCTGCTCTGGTAGTTATCATTCAGTATTGGCTTCTTAACTGTCACCTCCTGTGTGTCCTCATCCTCTACCTGTAACATCACAAAACAAATAGCTGATTTAATCAAATCAACCCGCCTCTGTCACTGCAATAAAGAACACTAAATAAAACATATTTTGCTCCCTGTATCTGCCAGAATCAACACATTCTTTGGCTCACCCAAAGAATAATAATAGCTAACAATCAATTACTGCTTTTTGTCCCCAGAAGAAACATTTGAAAATTGTGTCGACCAAGAAAAGAAACTACTTATCTATTCTAGATCTTCCTGTTTTGCTTCTTTATGTTATAAGTAAAACCCTAATTTCTTAAAACAAGGGCCACCATGGCCCTAAATCGCTCACCTGGTTCACCATGTAAAATTAACCTATAGTGACCTAGATTATGACTGGACATGACCCACAATCAACCTTTAGAGTGTTAACAAGATTTTTCTATAATTTGACCTAGTTACCTAGTTTTTGACCAGACACAATCCACATTTGATTTTGACCTAGATTTGATGTAGGCAAACATTCTAAAAATATTTCATTCAGATCTAACGAGATTTGCAGCCTCCAGAGGGTTAACACTGTTTTTCTTTGATTTGGCCTAGTGATCTAGTTTTTGACCCGAAATGACCCATATTCGATCTTGACCTAGATATCAATTGGGCAAACATTCTAACTAAGTTACATTAAAATCCAATAAGATTTGTAGCCTCTAGAGTGTTAACAAAGTTTTTCTAAGATTTGACCTGGTGACCTAGTTTTTAACTGGACATGACCGACATTCGAACTTGACCTAGATTTGATCAAGACAAACATTTGATCAAGTTTCATAAAGACCCATTGAGATTTGTAGCCTATAGAGTGTTAACCAGGTTTTTCTATGATTTGACCTAGTGACATAGTTTTTGACCGGACATGACCCACATTCAAACTTGACCTAGATATCAATGAGGCAAACATTCTGACCAAGTTTCATTAAGATCCATTGAGATGTGTAGCCTCTAGAGTGTTAACGAGGTTTTTCTATGATTTGAACTAGTGACCTAGTTTTTGACCGGACATGACCCACATTCAAACTTGATCTAGATATAAATGAGGCAAACATTCTGACCAAGTTTCATTAAGACCCATTGAAATTTGTAGCCTCTAGAGTGTGAACGAGGTTTTTCTATGACTTGACCTAGTGACCTAGTTTTTGACCGGACATGACCCACATTCAAACTTGACCTAGATTTCATCGAGAAAAACATTGTCATGAAGTTTCATGAAGATCGGATGAAATTTGTAGAAGCTAGAGTGTTAACGAACAAATGTGAACGGACGGACGGACGACGGACATCCAGCGATCCTAAAAGCTCACCTTGGCACTTCGTGCCAGGTGAGCTAAAAAACCAGTCTTTGACTTAAATTTTCAGAACACTTGCCCGAAACTCACAAAAAGTGCTTTCTTCAAAGTATTATGCCAAATTCAAAATATCACTAATTCTGAGGCAAATATCACTTGCCCGAATCAGAAACTACTTGCCCCCTGCTTCGGGCAAGAGGGTTAGGGCGATGACTGAAAACACCCAAATGATTAGTGAGAAACAATTATCTTCTTAATAAAGGCACATTGGAAACAAGTGGTTTGTACTGAATCAATATTAGTAAGCTACTAGTAAATGGTATGTCACTAAAAAACTTTTAACCTGATGGATAGAGTGGCAGACAGACAGACAAACAAAACCTCTAGTTCCCTCAATTTCACAAGTAGGGAACTAACAATCATTGAAATATTCACTCTTAAAAAAATGAAAATCAATACTATGTTAACCCTTAACCCTTTACCCCATAAATACGCCTTTTTACACATTTAATTTTTTTCTCTGCTGAAGAAAATAGTTCCAATTTATACTGTCACAAATAAAAATCATAAGAAACATTTTAATTTTTCTAGCAGATAATAGCTTAAAGCAGACTGAAAGTTAAGCAGAATGCGCCTTAAGGCGCATTCTGCTTTACTTTCAGCCTGCTTTAGGTGGTCACATATTTTCAAAACTAGAAACAGGCTATGGGGTAATGGGTTAAAGATCCATAGATGCCCCTTTTTTTTAATTTTTTATGATTTTACCTCGCTTTCTAACAGTATTTCAGTCATATCACAACCTTCAGCTAATTACAGGTGGAGGAAGACCCTAGAAGCCCTTTATGCAGTTTCAGGCATAAATCGGCAACTGGGTAGAACCTTTAACGCCTTTTAATGCATTTAATTAACTCCTCCACAGGAGAAAATAGTTCCATTTTATACAGTAATGAATGTGCAACATAAGAAATATTTCCTTTACCCTAACAGATGGTTGCTTAAAACAGGCTGAGAGTAAAGCAGAATGCGCCTTAAGGCGCATTCTGCTTTACTTTCAACCTGCTTGAAGAAGTCACCTGTCTTCAAAACTAGAAACAGAACCTGCTTTAAGTAGTCACCTGTCTTCAAAACTAGAAACAGGCTAAACTAGAAACAGGCTATGGGGTAATGGATTTAACACTGACCGTTACAACTGGATGTATAGAGTGATAACAGCGTAGAACCCCTGCACATCTCTGTCTCTGTCTGTAGCTACACTGGCCAGTCTGACAGGTGCTTCGTTCCATCACATCATACGTGTCCTCACTGGAGGAACTGTCATTGGTTGACGTGCTGTCTGTGCGAGGTATGGTAGCTAGCTGGGCATTGGGAGGTATGGTAGCTTGTGCACTGCTTGGAAATGGTACTATGTCTTCAATGTTGGTACTTCGAACCTCTTCTGTGAAATATAATAAAGAGTTACAGACTTTATTATAAAGACAGATAAAAGCTTAATCCATTTAGCCTTGAAGACCACTATATTTGTCATTTACAATATACCTGTGAAGAGTACACTTGTCTAATTTCAACAGTGTAGACCCAGATAAGAGTCTACACTAATTGTTACTTTGCAAAAAATTGTAAAACCAACAACCCTAAGAAGTCAACATGATGCCCAAGGGCATTAATGCTCACATGACTACATGGGCCACTGAGAGCAAGTGAGTGAAAAGGTACCACTTTGGAGATCTGGCAATTTAAGCTGTCTGATTTGTCCATCCCTTTGACAGTTTCATTGACTGCCATCAAGGGACATAACTCTAGTAAACATTGATGTAACATAATGGCATTTACAGCAGCACAACACTATGCTTCAACGTTATAAATCTTTTGAATTGAGTCTGAAGTTGTTCACAAGCATTTGATTGGTCAGATTTGAGCCTAGGCTCAAATCTGACCAATCAGATGCTTGAGAATGATCTGAGACTCAACTCTTTATAACCTTGGACCATTTGGTATGCAAAGTTTCATCAAAAACAGAGAAGCAAACTAGTCACCTTTATTTTCAAGGAGGCTGGCATTACAGTTTTCTGTACAGTTGGAGCATGACTTGGGTTTATATCGTCTTGGCTTTCTCTCATTTTCCTTCACAACCTTTACTTTATCAATTCTCCTCACAACCCTTGGTGCAGCAATTCTAGACGATTCATCTGTAATTATATACAGTCAGAAGTATGTTAGGCAACTATGTGTATGTCTATAGATCTATAGATGATGTACAGACATTCTTTAACTCTTTCAACTCTTGTGGGTATTGGGTACCGACCACACTCAATCCCGCTACAAAGAGTTAATACAAGGCTTTCTCATTAATTCTTTCAACACTATATAACTCCTGTGGGCTTTTAGATTCCCTTGTGGATAATTTAAGTTACCAAACCATAAACCAGACTATTTGGAATTCAGGGTAGTTTAATAAATACTGCTCTAAATAAGCAAACAGTGTAGACCCAGATCCGAGGGCTCCTATAAGAGCCCTCGGATCTGGGTCTACACTGTTTGCAAATGTAATGAGCATATCTTAAACAGATCCACAGAATTGAAAGAGTTAAGGCAATAGAGTGATCAATGAAATGATTATACATGTAATTTAGTAGGAGGTAAGATAATACCTGGTAACAGTCTTTCAGTTGCAGCTGTTTCTTCCTCCTCATCCATTTCCGAAATCTTCCTTCGAGTTTTGACTTTCACGCTCTGCACATGACTACGATGTGAATGTCTTTGGCGTAGAATCAGGAAGCTGATATTGATGAGACTACACAAGGCTAGGACAATTACAGATACCAGTGCCTGCAATCAGATGTAATGTGCAAACTAGAAAAGTGTTATAACCCTTTGCCCTATACATATGCATTTCAACCCAATAATGTATTCCTCCATCGGATAAGATATTTCCACTTTATTATTTAAATTAAAAAAATATGTATTATAAGAAATATTTTCTATAGTCCAGCAGATGGTATCTTAAAGCAGACTGAAAGTATTTCAGCAGAATGTGCCATAACCAATTACCCCATAAATACGCCTTTTACGCCTTTAAATTATTCCTCCATTTGAGAAAGCGGTTCTCATTTATACAGTCATAAGTATGAATCATAAGAAATATTTTCAATATTCTGGCAAATGGAAGCTTAAAGCAGGATGAAACTTTCAACTTGCTTTAAAGCAGTCATCTGTCTTCAAAACTGGAAAGAGGCTATGTTAAAACACTGACGCCCTCCTGTATGCATGACTATAAATACAAACACTTTATTTGTTCATTACTGACATAAATGCAAAAGCTTTACCTAGGTCACAGAGGTCAAGGTCTAAAGTCAAGGTCATCAAACTGTGATGAAACATGCTACATACTTATCAAGGTGCACCAGCATATGAAGTTACCTGACTCTAGCTGCAGCACTAAAAATCAATAACTGACCCAAATGCAAAAAAAATCCTTTGTTCATTGACATAAAGGTCAAGGTCAAGAACCTGTGAAGCACCTTTTTCTTAGTACTTAAAATTTAGCATAGACAAACAAGACTCTCATACAGGCTACAGCTAAATGCAAAGAAATCACAGCAAAACGCTTCGAAAAGAGCTTTCCACATTTCTGTTCAAAGGTTATGAAACTCATCATCTGGCCCCATGGTTATAATGAGTTTAGATTGAGTCGGAGATCAATACTCAAGCATTTGATTGGTCAGATTTGAGCTTTTGCTAGCAAAAGCTCAAATCTGACAGATCAAATGCTTGAGAACGATCTCAAAATCAACTCAAACTCTTTATAACCTTGGACCCTGGAAATACCTGTGAGAAGACATAGTGAAAGCAAAAGCTCAAATCTGACCAATCAAATGCTTGAGAACGATCTCAGACTCAACTCAATCTGTATATAACCTTTGACCCTGGACATACCTGTGAGAAGCCATAGTGAAAAGATGGATCAATCTCATCATTCATGTGATGCTTTCCAAATATCAGCAACAAGCCTGCACCAACCACTGGTAACCTGTATAGATACAATACAATGATAAACTCTTACACTACTGACTTTCTAAATACACTAAATACAGTACTCCTTCACTATAATGGCCCTCCCAACAACTATTCCCTCCTTACAACAATGAGTGAAGCTGTTGCCAAATAAGACAACTACATCTAACTCTTTCATTGTCTGCTTTTTTTGCTTAAAAATGTTGTTTGCTATTTTTTCTGAAAGGTTCATATTGACCATTTTGAACAACTATAATGACAAGTGACAACCAGTTTGAATCCAGATCAGATGCAGGGTATTTGATTTTCCCTCCCTACTTTATCGCTCTCTGAATGAGCATTCTGCTTTACTTTCAATCTGCTTTTAGTAGCACCCTGTTTTCAAACTAGAAACAGGCTATGGGATAAAGGGTTAAAATCTATCATTTAGACTTATAACATCAATACTTTAAATATTCCTTACCCTATGCCAAGAAAGTACAGAAAAACTTTAATGCGCAGGACGTAACATAGACTACGGCAGTGGAGAAAGTAGAGAGCTATAGATATGGCTGCGGCCTGACATCTGGTTGTAAATGTGCCCACTAGAAGTATGATAAACTGTGTGTAATGTTGCCACTGCACCTTGGAGTCTGAACCATCATAGATAATCATACCAATGCATGAGAGCATCTGAAAACATAAACAATAACATTAAACATACAGGGTTCCTCATTAGTATATGTAAACTGAACATTTTATTCAGATAGTCCACCCCTCACCAATGTGTCACTAGTTTGATCCCAAGTCGGGGCAGTATGTGAGAGGGTACATTGGTCGCCTGTCCGAACACATGGGTTTTCCCCAGGTACTCCAGTTTCCTCCCACAGAATTGACCAAATATGCCATCATTCATGCCATTGAAAGTGATTCGCCTAAGTTGTTAGAACTTGTTTCATAATGGATGTAAAATAAATAAAGTTTCAACTTAAAATAAAAACTGAACTTTGTTGAACATATCACATTTATTTCTAAACCATTTCTTTGTTGTGAATTCTCTTTTGAATTGAAGATTCTTATACCATAAACAGTAAAACCTAAAGGAGCTTTCTGCTTTACATACACCTTGCTTTAAGCAGTCACCTGTCTGAACACCTAATAATCAAAAAATTTTAGTGATCGTAATAAAGAGGTTTTACTGTACAGTGTTCCTCATAAGAAAGTGTACATGTACACTGAACATTTTGAACATTATCACATTTATTTCTAAACCATTTCTTTGTTGTGAATTCTCATTTGAATCCATGATTCTTATACATGTACCATATACAGTAAAACCTCTCTATTACGACCACTAAAACGACAGATAATTGATTGTATAAAGACAGGTGACAGCTTTTAAGGAGCTTTCTATTTTACTGTCACCTTGCTTTAAGCAGTCACCTGTCTGGACACCTACAGTGGAGAATCTGTTATTCTTTCCCAATAAACGCGTTTACGCTAAAACTATTTTTTGCAGTGCAAACAGTTTGGAGCCAGATCAGACGCCGGGTAACCCGGCGTCTGATCAGGCTCCAAACTGTTTGCCACCAAGATATACATGAAATATCAGAATTGTCAAAAAGTTGTACTTTTCTACGTTTTAGTGCTTTGCGTTTGCGTACGTTTGCGTTTAAACGGGAAAGAATAACAGATTCTCCACTGTAATAACCAACACAACTTAGTGGTCATTATAGAGAGGTTTTACTGTATTTGGCAATCTTTGACACAAGTGTAACAACTTAATGCAGATCTTAAGTAAGGCTAAAAACACATTCATGACCTTTCTATCATGTCAGGTTTTTAGCAGCAAACTGCATTAAGCAGCCATTTAAAGGGTGATTTTGCAGTCTCATAATAACTTTAGAGAGGTTTTACTGTAGCTGGTTATTTCTGGAGGGTTAAAATGTCTGCTATTCTACAAAAGGTTCCTTTCCTCTGATCACAGAAAAACTATTAGCAGAATAAAATGACTGCAGTTACTGATCACATACTAAATACAGTGGAGAATCTGTTATTCTTTCCCGTTTAAACGCAAACGTACGCAAACGCAAAGCGCTAAAACGTAGAAAAGAACAACTTTTGGACATTTTCCAAACTGTTTGCACTGCAAATAATAGTTTTAGCGTAAACACGTTTATTGGGAAAGAATAACACATTCTCCACTGTAATAGCTCAGAAATATTTGTTGAGTGATTGTTCCTCACACTTACCTAAACTTGTGTTGCATTTCATACACAAGTGTTGTTAAAGCCATTACCCCATACATACTCATTTTACACCTTTAATTTATTCCTCCAATGAAGAAAATAGTTCAAATTTATACATTCATGAATATGAATCATAATAAAAAGTTTCTATATCCTAGCAGATAATAGCTTAAAGCAGGCTGAAAGCAAAGCAGAATGTGCCTTAAGGCACATTCTGCTTTACTTTCAACCTGCTTTAAGTGGTCACCTATTTTCAATACTAGAAACAGGCTATCGGGTAACGGGTTAAAACTGACTATAATCACATAGCTAATGTAGGGAATTAACACTTTACCAAATAGCCCGTTTCTAATTCTAAAGAAAAGATATCATATAAAACAGGTTGAAAATAAAGCAGAATGGGACTTAAAGTGCAAATAAATTATGCTTTACTTACTTTACCAGCAGCTATAAAATAAAAAAAAATTCTTATGGTGCATATTCATGTCTGTAAAAATTTAATCTAATTTCTTCAGCGGAGGAATAAATTAGATGTTTAAATGGCTTAGAGTAATGGGTTCAAGTTGCAAACAAATATATGTATCTCTTACCTGACCAAAAATAAGCAAAACAAGGAAATGGTGAGGCATCTTCTTGAACTTTCTACTGAAGATCAACAAAGCCAGGACCCAAACCTGCAAGAGAAAGCATCAAATATCTGAAACAACTTATTTTCAGGTGACTGCTTCAGGTATGCTGCATGTACAGCAGAAAGCTCCTAAAGGAGATTTTTGTTTAAGTTTCAGCTGGCTATGACCATCAGCCTATAAGGAAGCTGAAAGTATTTCCTATTGCTCTTCATAATGATGGACGGCATAGGAGCAAAACCTTGATGTATTATCCTGACTGTAAGTCATCATTTCAAAGCTGTGGATATTTTGGAAATATGTGTCATACCGGTATTATCAGTTGACAGTTATAAAAACTTCAAAATCAATGTAAAGTCTTAGCAGCCACTCAAAAAAGATAATCTGGCAGTCTTCAGAAAGATAACACCACCCCAATGCACGACAAAAGTAATGCAAAAGCTCCTTTAGATTACCAAGCTAAATTGGCAACTCATAAAAGGATTATTTTAACGTTAAGTTATTTTCAGCTTAATTTATTAAATTTGTCTTGCCCTTGGCAGAAGTATGTCTTTAGAGATTTCTAAACTTCTTCAGTGAGTGACCACTGAAGGCAAGCTCCATGGTGTTAAAGTGTTTGAGATGAGTCCAAGATCTTTCTCATGGTTTTGATTGGTCACATTTGAGCAAAAGCTCAAATTTGACCAATCAAATGCTTAAGAACGACCTCAGACTCATCTCAAACACTTTATAACCATGGAGCCAGGCCAGGGGCTTATAAAGCTTTCAGGTTGAGACTGAGTGCGTGCTCAAGCATTTGATTGGTCAGATTTGAGCCTAGGCTCAAATCTGACCAATCAAATGCTTGAGAACAATTTCAGACTTAACTCAAGCACTTTATAACCATAGAGCCAGGCTAGGGGATTATAAAGCGTTCAGGTTGAGTCTGAGTGCGTGCTCAAGCATTTGATTGGTCACATTTGAGCCTAGGCTCAAATCTGACCAATCAAATGCTTGAGATTGATTTCAGACTCAACTCAAACACTTTATAACCATGGAGCCAGGTTTTTACTGTACATGTCACTTACATTGCAGACTAGGGATATCACACTAAGATCAAACGATGAATCCAGTAGTAGAGACTTGTAGTCCATCTCACTGTTCACCACGACCGTCATCATCTTAGCCGAGGCAAACATCAGCGGAGCCGACAGGAACGTACACACAACCATACCAGTGGCAATCTGAAATAGAAAACAGAGACTTTTTACTCTTTCAACACCAAGTAACTATTGTGGGTTCAACGTTTTTTTGGGGGACCCGTTCCCAATTGAAAACAAGGGCTTTTTTCCCAAAATGGGCATTTCACAGCACGATTTTTTCCCAAAATGAGCCTTTTACGACTCAATTTTTTCCCAAAATCAAGTATTTTACGCCGTTTTAGGGCATATTTTTCCCAATTGAAGGGGTACCAACTCATTCCCAAAGTGGTGAAAAAAAACACTGGGGTTATTACTAAACTTATTAGGTTCCTTTGAATATCATTTAAGTTTCCAAAACATAAAGTTACCATGACATGAATCATATCATTTTAGTTACCAATACAGTATAACCTCTGTCGATCGACACCTCTCTTGACCGGAAACCTCTGTTATCCGACCCTGCTGTTTGGTCCCGGCAGTTTCCCTATATATTTTATGTAACCTAACTCTCTCTTGATCGGATCCTCTGTTAACCGTTATCCGACAAACCTTGACGGACCAAAAAAGGCAAATTAGAGGTTTTTCACACCCCGTTATCCGATGGTATGCTGACTTTTGATCATTGACCGACTATACACGCGCAGGTGATAATGACACATATTGCTCGGATGGCCGTGTAAGACAAAATGTATGTTTAAACAATGAGTGAATAATGTGAGGGTTAATAAGATAACTTCAGCCAACATGTGTAAGCAACCCATTCAGGGTCGCAGTGCCAAAAAGACCAACTCATCCATCCTCTCCAACAATAGCTAACCATTATTTCGTGATCAAATTGGACAGGTATCTGCCAATCGTCCTCACCGTCAAGTTGTCAACATTATAAGTACGAAATATATATCTAATGCACCCTCCGCATAGGTCGAGTCAATAGTAATAATCACAGGCGTAAAAATGTATGCTCAAGTTATATTTGGAGAAAATAAAAACATTCTCGCGTTTTGAAATTTTGTTAATTTCCCGCTAGTTCGACATAACGAGAGAAGAAAATGTAAATACGAACGTGCCTGTGTTTTAGTCGATCCCTTAATATCTACATTGTGCGTGTTAACTTCCGATTGTACACTGATTATACACGTTTATGCCTACTGTAGAAAGAACGATGGAAAAACCATGTAGATCCGGAGCTGGGGACTCCTATTTTAAACTGGAAGAACCTGACAAGGATATGCTGCAGTCATGCAAGCATATTTAATAAGTCAATCGGCATCGAGAAATTCGCCTCACAGCGACAATCTTTGGGTGTGTAAACTTGTGAACTTAGGCCTAATTCCGTTAACCGACAACCTCTCTTAACCGACTTACAAACATGGAACCATGGGGTGTCGGATAACGGAGGTTATACTGTATATGAAGTTACCATAACATGAATCAGTCTACCTTGAATTCTTGGTAGTTTGATAAATACTGTTCTGAATTGGCAATCAGTGTAGACCCTGATCAGAGGGCTCCTATAGGAGCCCCCTGATGTGGGTCTACATTGTTTGCAAATGTAATGAGTATTTTTAAACAGGTCCATGGTGTTGAAAGAATTTTAAAACCCTTTCCTTCATATTCAACTAATGTAAAGTATATCAAGTCTTAATCCTAAAGGTATACTTGTCTTAACTCTTTGAACCCTAATCCCGCATATAGGCGTGCTTTTCAAACAGTGTACATGTGAATAGTACACTTGTCCTATGCAAACAGTGAAGACCCTGATCAGAGGGCTCCGAAAGGAGCCCTCTGATCAGGTTCTTCACTGTTTGTCACAATGCCAAACATTGACAAAAACAACCCTTAAAAGTCAGAAATGGACTAGACTAAAATGGAAACTGGAATTTTCCATTTAAAGTTTCAGGGAGGAAAGAGTTAAGCAAACCCTGTAGACCCAGATAATAGTGCTCCTTTTGAAACACTCTGATCAGAGTTTTCACTGGTTGTAATTTTAAAATATTCTTGGGCTAACAAACCTAAATAGCCAGAAACCTACTATCTAGAATTAATTATAAAGTGGAACTGTTCATTTGAGGTTTCGGGAGTGAATGAGTTATGCTGCAAGCTTTCTTTTCCTTTTCTTTTGAATAAAGGTTTAAAATACATCTACTATACAGTAAAACCTCTCTATTACGCCTAATAAAATGATGGCAAATTGATTGTATAATAGACAGGTGCCAGCTTAAAGCAAAGTGACAGTGAAACAGAAAGCTCTTTAAGGAGCTTTCTGTTTTACTGTGACAGTGTCACTTGCTTTAAGCAGCCACCTGTTGCAAGCACCTAATTACACAATTAAGTGGATGTAATAGACAGGTTAAACTGTATACAATTAACACTATCAGAAGAAATACTCACAATTTCTTGAGCAATGGAGAACTGACTGGCATACAGGAAGACTGACGGGGCTGTAGGGAAGGTACCATACAGGAAGCCATACATACTGAGGGACCGCGAGTTGTTCACCTCACCCATCTCTAAGGCACCAACCACCTGCCAGGTTATTAGTGGCAGGAAAAGTCTGAAAAACACACAAGTCCAGGGTTTAACCCATTACCCCCATAGCCTTTTTCTAGTATTGGAGATTATATTGACAAATAAAAAGGTTGAAAGTAAAGCAGAATGTGCCTGAAGGCACATTCTGCTTTACTTTTAGCCTGCTTTAAGCTCAAATCTGATAGGATATAGAAACTATTTCTTACAGTACATAATTATCTATGACTGTATTAAGTGAAATAATTTTCTTCAGGCGAAGAATAAACTGAAGGAGTAAAAGGCGTATTTATGAGGTAATAGGCTAACCCTTACTTCCGAAGAATAAAATGCAATTCACCTTGTGATTAAAGCAAGTAAATTTTTCACTCATTAATACAGTAAAGCAGACATCATCTGGATTTAATTCTTCCACTGCTATTATGTGATCTGCTTTAACTCTTTCAACACTAAGTTAATCTTGTGACAAGTATTGTCTGGTTTTCATTTTTCAAATTTAAAGTACAGATTAATTGACTAAAGTGATAGCATAATGAGTGTCCACTGTTTGAATCCTTAGTGACTGGTCAGGAGCCAAACCATTTACAAACATAGTACTTTGGGTAAGACAGTGAGGGAAAGATGAAATTCAAGTAGAAAGCTCAAACAAGAGCTTTCTGCTTTACTTTCATCTAGCTTTCATCTGTGTTGAACACCGAAAACATAACTTCATTTAGTGGGTGTTAAAAAGGGTTTTTTACTGTACACATATAGTGTGGAGCTATCTCTTACGTTTTAGCACTGATCAACAGCAATGGCACCACCAGTCCTTGGCCCAGCTGACCGTGAACTTTACCCACTAGGCTCAAACCTAGGTAAAACAGAGCAGTGGCACTGTAGGCATTCCCTGAAAAATAAATAAAAACAAAACTTTACCACAAAGGGCTCAACATTATAAGTTAACTTGGAAAAAAGGATTTTCTGCATAAGCTTGCCTTCAAACCATAATTTTGTGATGAGACAACTCTTTAGAACAGTCTCTCTGATCTTTTTAAGTCTCTCACAAGTAGTTACACCCTATAGAAGACATAAAAAAAATTGTTGTCTGAAATGCATTTCAACCTCTCTTAAGCCACCAACCAGTTAAGAAGGACAGGGATCTATAATGGCAGATCATGCGGGGTTTTTTCCAAATTCGTAGCCTGCATGAATCTTATACATGCATTTAATCTCAACAATGATTCTTGTTTTGAGCATCTTATAACAGTAGTTTTACCCTTCCATTTAACCCATTCAAGAGTATACTCGTCATATTCAAACAGGGTAAGAAAGCCGTGACAAAAAGATTTTACACAGTCATGAATACGGATATGCATCAAAAGAAACATTTTCATTATTCTAGCAGATGGTAGCTAAAAACAGGTTGAAAATAAAGCAGAATGTGCCTAAAGCACAATGTGCCTGAAGGCACATTCTGCTTTACTTTCAACCTGCTTTAAGTGGTCACCTGTCGTCAAAACTAGATGTAGGCTATGGGGTAAAAGGATAACCAAAATAAAAGTAAAGCAGAAAGATAATAGGTTGATTTACCAGGGCTCCAGATAAGGGGAGTTTTTCAAAAAATAAAATCTTTATTTCTGCTTTAAACCCTATAGTGTCACTACTCATTGGAATCGTCTCTTTGAGACAATTCTAATGAGTAGTAACATCGTAGAATTTGGTGCTGTAATAGTGAAAAAATGTATTTGTTCATTTTACTCCCTCTTATCTAGAGCCCTGAATGTACTTACCTAACACCTCTAAAACATCGTCAATAATGGCGGGCATCTTGTGTCGGAACAGGAAGTTCCCAGCAATACCGATTAACACCATGAACACTATAGGGTTGGAGAGAACGTCTTTTATTACATGGAGGATGACCATCAGTTTGCCCTGTCTATGACTGCTGTCCTGGTTCCGCTTGTGTATCTCCATCAAGGTGAAGCCAATGGGGTTGAGGAGAACCAGCGAGATCGGGGCCACGAGATAGATGTACTGGAGATAGTCGGGGTTGGAGTCCTGATACAATGCCTTCACTGTAGGAAACAAAGTCAAAATTCCAAAAAAGGGGAGCTGGGCAACAGATAAATTGGAGTGAACTAAACAAATACAAAATTTTCTCACTCATTTCAGCACCAAACCTTATGGTGTTACTACTCATTAGAATCGTCTCAAAGAGACAATTCTAATGAGTAGTAGCACCATAGTGCTTAATTCAGTAATTAAGATTCTTGTTTTTTAAATACTCCCCTTATCTGGAGCTCGGGGGTATTTCAAAATCTAAAATCTTTATTTCTGCATTGAACCCTATGGTGTCACTACTCATTAGAATCGTCTCTTCAAAACGATTCTAATGAGTAGTAACACTAGAGGATTTGGAGCTGAAACGAGTGAGAAAATGTTGGATTTGTTCAGTTTACTTCCTCTTATCTTGAGCCCTGAAAGTGGTTTCTTTAGTTGCAAACCTTTTTAACCCTTATTATGCCAGAGATAAATTCAGAAATCAGAAAAATTAGTTCTTGGGATGCATATTTTGTAAAACAGAGACCTTGACTGGCTTGATATAAAAACTGTATCCTTGAGCTTCAAAATCAACCCATTACCCAATAGCTTTTTTTCTAATTAAGAAGACAGGTGTCAGCTTAACCCAATATTCCATTATTTTACAGCTCTAATTCATTCCTCCACTGAAGAAAATAGTTCAACTATATCATTTGAATATGCATCATAAAATCATTTTCTATTTCCAGCAGTTGGCAGCTTAAAGCAGGCTGAAAGTAAAGCCAAATGTGTCTAAAGGTGCATTCTGCTTTACTTTCAATCTGTTTGAAATGGTCACAGGTCTTCAAAACTATAAACAGGATATGGAGTTACATAGATAAAACCAAAAAGCTGTAAGTAGTTGACTGCTTTAACCCATTACCCCATAGCCTGTTTCTTGTTTTGAAGCCAGGTAAACACTTAATGCAGGTTGAAAGTAAAGCGGAATGTGCCTTAGGATAGTGGCAGTATAGCATGTCTCTAGTATTGAATATTGGTGTCCACTTAAAGCAGGTTGAAAGTAAAGCAGAATACGTCTAAAGTGCATTTTGTTTTACTTACAGCCTGCTTTAAGCTATCATCTGCTAGAATAAAGAAATATTTTGTATGATACATATTTATGAATTTATAAATTACAACTATTTTCTTCAGTGAAGGAATAAACTTAATGCACTAAAAGGCGCTTCTATGGGGGGAAAGCGATTAAGGTACATTCTGCTTTACTTTCCACCTGCTTTAAACTTACGTAAATTTGCTCGGATATTATAAGAAACTATTTCTTATGCCTTATGGTAATATTATTCATACTGTATCCAGTTGAACTATTTTCTTCAGTGTAAGAATAAATTCAAGGCATAAAGATGTGTATTAACCCCTTCACTGCCTTACTCTGAGTACATTAGTTATTTGCAAACAGTTTGAATCCTGATCAGAGGCCACGTGAGGCGGCGTCTGATCAGGATCCAAACTGTTTGACAATCGTTTCAATATTTCTTAAGTCAAAATACCTAAAAATAGTTTTTTAGAAATAGAAGCAGGTGACAATTGTTTAAATTTGATGACGTCACGGCAGTGGAGGGGTTAATAGGGTAATGGGTTAATATTTTTATTGAGTAGCCATAAAAACAGAATATTTAATACAATAATGTACATTTGTACTCACATATAGGATAGCCCAGTGCAAAGTCGTTGCTCTGTGTTGCAAATATGGCAAACAACCCTGCATATCCAAAGTGGGTGGGGCGTTTAATCAACAAAGTCAGCACCATGACAACCACAAACACTGCTGTCTTAGAGATCCCAATTCCAAGCAGGAAGTACCAGTTCACACTGTCAAAATTTAACTCAACCATGTTCTTGAAGAGAAGCGCAGGTAGACAAAATTTCCCGACAAAAGTTCCGATGCCTTTTCCCTGTGCTGGTGTTATAAGCCTTACTCGCCCAGCTATGTAGCCCGCGAGAATTATAGCAAAACACTGGAAGATAGCCGGGTAGAGATTGTCAACAGCCACATTACCTGGCTCCCCACTGGTTCCATTCTTTGTGGAGTTGGTAACCATTTTCTCCAGCTCAGCTGATAAATGGCGAAATGGCATACTGGATAGTGTTCTACTGGAGTATCGCAAAATTTATGTTATTTCGCTGATGCTGTCACATTTAGCAAAATTTTGGCAGTCTGAAATAAAAAGAGTTACAAAGTCATAAGTGGTTTTTTCGCTGATAATTAAAGAGTGAAACAGGGTTCGAATTTAAGCTCGCATACTCGCAAAATGCGAGTGGAATTTGTAAATTGCAAGTGATTTTTCAACAAACTCGCAAAAAAATGCGAGTACGATTTTTCGGACAGCTAAACACAGTATAGCGTCTGTACGGCTATGCTCGGTTTATTCCGTAACATTTCGAGTGGCGGAAATGGACGAGTAGACAAGCGAATACTTTTCGTAAGCCAATCATAGCTTCTCGGGCAGTTTCAACTTCTTTTTTGTCTGTAAGAATGACGTAATGACGGACTTTCCCAATTCTCATTGGCTAATGAAACGCGCACTTTGCTACTTCGGAGTTCCGATGTGTAAACATTCTTATCAAAGACTCAACAACAGAAACCGTTCTTCAAAGACGAGGCCATTTAAAAGACTCGCACGAGTACAAGTATACTTCTAATTCTACTATTAACCACAGCCCTGAAATATACGACCAGTGATAAAAACGTTTGTATCGTAGACGGATTGGCAATCTAAACGTACCTGACCTAATTTTCGAGTAATGAAATCGTGTCCGGTCTGCAGAGTGCATACAGCATGCATTCTCCCCAATATTATAAAATGTAAGAAAAATACTCCTTTGGTATGTACACATAGATATGAAAATCAAGATCTTATCCCTTGTCAGCTGTAACCACAAATGTACAACTATGAAATACACGAAGTGTAGGTAGATCGTATTTGATTTCTACACGTCTGTGTCGGGTTAAAAGTTAAAACATATAGATGTTCAGAATGACAGTTTAACTTTCGCGAGTAGTTTTTGCATTTTGCGAGTAAGTTCAAAAGTCACTCGCAAAAAAATGCAAGTGTAATTTTTAGCTAATTTCTAACCCTGTGAAATGTGCGACATTGTAGAAAATTGTGTCCTTCTGTTGACACACGGAGAATATCACCCGTTTTAGTTTGCAATTTAATGTATTTTACACATTATTGTTTGTTAGAAAATTACCAGACAAAAAAATTCACTCCCCCTGAGGGTCAAGCATATATTTTAAAGCACTAGCCTAACTTCAAAACCTACTTGCATTGGCGATTGGGCGAGTGGAATTTTACACCCCTGCTCATACATGTGATATTTTCTTGGACCCAAATAGGGAGATCTGGAAATTTTAATAGGGAGATTGGGGTGCCAAATAGGGAGCTTTTTTCGCGACAAAACTAGGCGCAGACGATAAAAATCCATCACATTTATCTATTTTCATAAGTTAATCACTAATTGCTTATTTTTTTTAAAAAATCAGTGAATAGATAAGACCACTAAGACAGAGACAATTTTCACCCAGAGATATAGTTTTTATTGTAACGTGTTTGGGCTAAGATCAGCTACTAAAATGGTTGATCAGCTGAACCAACGAGCATATTTAAATAACATAAACAATACTATATATAATGTTTGCTCTGAGTCTACTTTGACCAATGATTGTTGAACCTAATGATGGGCGAATATATACAAAACCCAATGTTATGATTGACAATGATTAGCAAATGATTGGCTGAACAATATAATCAAGTATGATCAACTAATTATAATCAACTCTCAAACTATATGTATACAAAGTGGATGGGCTTATGTTCCCAACTATCAGCATTCAATGAACAGCTCGGCGTATGGACGAGCCTCCTGGCTTTGACCAGCCAGACAGCATCAGCTGTATGTTATAATAGAGTTTGTAAGCTCAGCCTATATCTGAGACACCTGGCTCGACCAGCCAGCATCAGCTATTGCTCAGCTATGAATATCTCAGCTCGGCGTATAGACGAGACCCCTGGCTTCAAACTATAAGCCAGAATGCACCAGCATCAGCAATGCGCTCAGCGTTGAAATAATAGACTGTATGAGCTACTGTTCACGCTTGGGATAGAGACTACTGAAGCCCTTTCAAAAGTCGAAGGGTGTCTAAAAGACATAGTATCATGGATGCACCAGAACATGTTGAAGCTGAACACTGACAAAACTGAGGTCATACTGTTTCATTCAAAAAAGTTTAACGTTCCTGAAGATTTTCACGTACAAGTGGGAAACTCTAAAATCAAACCATCAGTATGTGTGAAGAATCTTGGTGCTAGATTAGATTCCCAAATGGATATGACACAGCACATTAACGCTGTGTGCAGGTCTGGCTACTCACAGCTGCGGCAGATAGGTCATATTAGACAGTACCTTTCTCCAGAAGCTACAAAGACCTTGATCAATTCTCTGGTCACTTCAAAAATTGACTACTGCAACTCACTGCTGTATGGGATTCCCCAAAACTCATTATGCAAACTACAGTGTGTGCAAAATACAGCAGCCCGCATCATTACCAGGACCCCTCGGTACAATCACATCACTCCAGTCTTGAAGGATCTTCACTGGCTTCCAGTTCAACACAGAATTGAATTCAAAATTCTGACACTCACATACAAAGCCATGTGCAATGATTCTCCAAGGTACATTGTCAATATGCTTGACGTGTATAAACCTCGAAGAGAGCTGCGGTCTGCGACTAAATCAGTATCGCTGGTTGTACCGAGGAGTCGTTTGGTGAGGTTTGGAGACAGAAGTTTCATGCATGCAGCCCCAAAGCTCTGGAACAGTCTACCATCAGACATCAGAGATGCGAGCTCAGTTGCAGTCTTCAAAAAACGTCTGAAAACTCACTTCTTTAATATGTATTATTAGAACACTGCTACCTATATGCGATATGTTCTTGCTGTAGATGTTGTGGGTTTAAATGGGAGTTCTGGCGTATTATCTGGTTTATGGTCTCTCAATTAGAGAAATTTTTAGTTATTGTCGCATGCTATTTTTCTTAGTTATATTGCATTGGGCGGCCTTCATTTGGCGTTCTGCTATTGTTTCTATTGGTCGGCAATCATTAGCCGGTCGGTTCATTGCTGATTAATGGGGGTAATGTAATCGCCGTTTGGGGGCTGTCTTTTGTATGTTTATTTATGATTATTTAAGATCTAATTGTAGTTCTTTGTCTTTTCTCGGTGGCCTGCATTGGGCGCTTTACTATTATTTCTATCAGTCGGCAATCATTAGCCGGTCGGTTCATTGCTGATTGATGGGGGTAATGTGATCGTCTCCTGGGGCTGTCTTTTGTATGTTTATTCATTTTTATCTTAGATAATTGTAGTTATTGTCTTTTCTCGACGGCCTGCATTGGGCGCTCATCTATTGTTTCTATCAGTCGGCAATCATTAGCCGGTCGGTTCATTGCTGATTGATGGGGGTAATGTGATCGCCGTTTGGGGGCTGTCTTTTGTATGTTTATCTAAGATCTAATTGTAGTTATAGTCATTTCTCGGCGGCCTGCTTTGGGCGCTCTACTATTATTTCTATCAGTCGGCAATCATTAGCCGGTCGGTTCATTGCTGATTGATGGGAGTAATGTGATCGCCGTTTTGTGGGGCTGTCTTTTGTATGTTTATTCATGTTTATTTTAGATCTAATTGTAGTTATTTTGTCCTTTCTCGCTTTGTAGGTACTTTTGTGTAATATTATGTGAAGCGCTTTTGAACGCACTACCCCTGTGTGAAAAGAGCGCTATATAAATCTGGTATAATAAATAATAATAAATAATACTGAGATTGAACTAGTCAACTTTTCGTTCTACCCAAACGCTACTACGATAACAAAATACAGAATACTATTAAAGGCTTCTTTATTGCCTACTGTTAGATCCTAAGTTAACCCTTCGGGAGCTTGATACAAACTGAATCGAAACTACAGAGCACCTGCCTTTTATAACTTTTGGAAGGCAATGTTTGCTAAGAGTAGAATCCGCCAAAAGAACAGAATCAACATCGTCTCTTTTGGAAATCTGCGGCGTTCGTTTATGTATACACCATAACAAACTAATTAAATAAAGGCAAACTGTTCCTTTTCTGATTAATGCTATACAAATATACTTATGTTTGAGAATTAACAGAGAGTTACAAAGGAATCACCATAAGTACGAACCTACTTGGCCCAATGGGTCCATCTGCTATTATGGTTTATGGTCTCAACGTCCCAATACCGCAACGTACCAGACGGAACATCCCAATTATCTGATTGGAACGTCCCACTTTATTAAAAAAGTTATAGAAAATCAGTTTTATTATACTATTTTTGTATAATTTATTGTTTTTGAGATTATTCACGATATATAATCTGATTGATTTAGGATATCTGTTATTACAAAAATGAACACCGGATCGTAGAAAAAATTGCAAATAGTACACTCCGACAGCCGTGACGGCAGCTAAAGCTAATCTCCTGATAACCTTTTCAAACAGTTTCATCCAGATTAGAGACCAACTCAATTCTCATCATATATTCCAAACTGTTTGTAAATTGGATATTAATAAAGTCACATATAGAGGATATATTGATTTAAGCAGGCGTCACATTTAGCAGAATTCATTTTCTTTGTTTTCATCAACGGGCGACTCGAAATGCAGAGAACACCACAGGAAAGGGGTTTTATGTTGTAAAAGCGTATTTAAAGGTATCTGTGCACCAGTTTATAAGTCATATATGAATTCCCGCTCAAAAAGATACTTTTATTGTCCAAAAATCGGCGACGATATGAAAAATACCGATCCTTAGTAACCTAACCGTCGTAAACACCAACTAAAATAAATTTGATGTACTAATATCGTATTTAAAGGCATATATATATATATATATTGTTTAAATAACTGTATCGACACCCCTGTTAAAAAAGTTGGCTTTTCTTGGTTTACAATCGCCGATAATTTGAAAATACCCACCTTCCTTAACCTATTCATCCCTGAATGGACAATTCCAGTTTCCAGCTAAGTTTTGTCCATTAATGACTATTTAGGATTGAATAAGACAATATATTGCAAACTGACATACGAGCAGACATTGGACAGAGGAGCCCTCTGATCAGGTTCCTCACTGTATTCGTATGACATGTGTACTCTTCATAGGTACATTATTTGTTAATGACAAGTATACTCGTCGTTAGGGCTGAATGTATAAACGCCCCGAGTTCCCCATTTAAAATAGGGGTTATGCATTAATTCTATTTTTGGACTTTTTTTTTACACTCCGGCCATGGCGTTCAAAGACACATTGAAATACCGAATACAACATTTAAAATAGGTTTCAGATATAGTCTTGAAACTTATTTTATCAATTAAAATTTATAGTATGAACTCATGGTCGAACATTGGCGACCATATAAAAGTGCAGAGTATCCCGGACATACGAAAACAAAAGCCGAAATTCATTTATATGTACATAATATTAGCTCGTTCCCTTGTGAATATTCTTTCCAGACTCCACCCACTATGAATAATTAACTAAATTTCCACTCTGTTATAATTAACAATCGTTTTAACTAAACAGTTGTGACAACTCTGATCTATGATAACTCTATAGACAGGTATAGTAGGCCCTGAACTATGTCTGCTCTGTTTGCAGAGGCGTTAAAAGGCGTATTCATTAGGGAAAGGGTTAAGAGACCTACAAATTGGTGTTAAAACAAAAATCCCATTCAAAATGATTCTTTTATTGGATTAAATGCGGCTACACTTAAAACTGAATTGTCAATCTGCCGTTAAATTCGAAAAATCTCATTTATTAAATTTATCTTGGTACTTTTATATTGACACCGATTTTAACAGTCCACAAAGGCATCTTTTTGAAACTTGACTGAAAGTTAAGTCGCAGGTTCGAAAACACATGTAATTTCAAAGAAATCGTAATATCAGTAAAACTTATTCTTTCACGTTTAAACGCAAACGAAATGCAATTGCAATAAAATGTAGGAAATGACAACTAGTGGTCAATTCTGAATATTTATTTTAATCTGAGTGGCAAACATTAAGGAGCCTGATCAGACGCCGGGTTACTCTCCAAAATGTTTGCAATGTCAATAATAAGTTTTAGCAAAAATGCGTTTATTTGGAAAGAATAATGTGTTCTCCACTATAATTACCTAACAAATCAATAGTCCAGTCAATATTATCTGTAACAAAACTATTTAAAGTCTGATTCGACTCATACACACACACACGTAAGGGACGGGTGATTGACAGGACCAGGTCTTTTGAAGTTAGTCGACACAGCTTCTTACAGGTTAACCGCTTTCTGATGACATGTACTGTTTCATCTGTTTCTGCAGACTTTATTTTCGGCAGTCGGCTCCACTTCATAGTCCTTGATGTTGCCGCGCAGAGGGCGATTTTTTTGTTTTTAAAAAGGGACCACCTGATGAGAAGCAAACAGTGTAGACACTGCTCAGATGAATCCTTCACGAGTTCTTTGATCAGAATCTGCACTATTTAATGCCCCCGGTATCTATAAATGCGAATGCGTATAGCGCTGTCCTGTCCGTGTATCCGTCTGTTAACTAGACTTTACCATTTCCTCCAGCATCAATACTACTTACTCAAATCCCTAGATACTTATACAGTTGTTGTCTTTAAGTTGGTTTACGGGTAAAATATTTAACTCTCATCATGTTAAGTGCGACTTGTCTAATAATTGCAAACAGGTTGTATCCAGATTGAGATATGGATCCAAACTATTTGTCACTCATTTCAACCTTTCTTCTTTTTCAAATGCATGAAAACTAATTTTCATCTTATCAGACAATATGTTTCAAAAGACGACAATTCAGCATGAACACGTTAAAAACTCTTTGATCAAATCTTCAAAGTTAGCCGACTTCGCTTCCCCGCTCAACATATTCAACTCACAACTTGGCGAAAACAAAACACTTTTCATGGGAGTATAATTATAAGGTAAATCGTTAATTTCATTCAAGTGTCATATATAAACCAATAATTTGACGTCTTATAGTGATCTAGATTTTTATAATGGCAATTTCGAATTGGAATTGAACGTTTGCTAAATAAATGAAACAAGTTGGAAGTTGGTTTCTGTATGAATCAATCAGACATTTAAAAACGTTAAGAAAAGTTAAGAAAGTCGCAAACATTTGAACAATTTATCAAAGCGTGCCGATGTTCACACCCTCGCAAAAAATATTATGCTATGCGATTATCAGCGCGTGCCTAATACACAGTGGCATATTAGACTTGACACGTGTATGTGTTACGCCTCTCGTCTGCAACTTTTCGCTTTCATGTATGCTGACATTTCAAAGAGTGTAATCGTAGACATGAAACATATACACAGTGAAAAGAAGATTTTTAAAGGTTTTCCTATATATGTCTATGTAAAACTGATAAGCCCCGGGGCGGGCCATTTTTGACCCTGGGGTCATGATTGGAACACTCTTAGTAGAGGTCCATAAGGCAAAGCTACATGACAAATATACAAGGTCTAGGCCATACAGTTTTAGAGAAGATGAGTTTTAAAGGTTTTCCTATGAAAAACTGATAAGCCCCGGGCGGGGCCATTTTTGACCCGGGGGTCATTATTTGAACACTCTTGCTAAAAGTTCACAACATGATGCTACATGTGAAATTTGGTTGTCCTAGGACTTATAATTATTGACAAGAAGATGTTTAAAGTTTTGACTTTAGTTGTCAATATTACGTAAATACCGAAAATGACCACGCCCTCTGGCGGCCATGTTTTTTGACGGATCAAAATTCTTTGAACAATTTTGAAAGCATATTAATTGAGAAACATTTTGGTGAAAACCAAATTGAAATTGGACCAGTCTTTTTGAGAAGAAGATTTTTTTAGATATCGTGCATGGTTGCCATGGCAACAAGACCGATTGCCCACTTTTTTTGAACAATTTTTGAAGCTCAAAACAACAGTATGTATCTGACCAAGTTTGGTTAAAATTGGGCCATTGGTTTCAGAGAAGAAGTTATTTGAAACAAATTGTGAACAGACGACACCGACGTACGACGGATGGCGACCGATCACAATAGCTCACCTTGAGCACTTTGTGCTCAGGTGAGCTAAAAAAATGGGACGTTGGATCCACAAATGGTACGTTTATGTAGTGGGGCGTTGGTGCAGTGGGGCGTTGAGACCAGACACCGCTATTATTATTGTTTCCGGTAGTATGGATAAAACACTGACATCGACCTAAGCCCCGTGAGCGTCACATTATAATACTGACATGGGCTTTTTATTCTAGCATCTAGGCTGAAAGTGAAGCAGAATACTCTTCAGGAGCATTCTGCTTCAGTAAAAGCTTAAGCCTGCTTTAAGCTAGATCTACCATCTGCTTGGATATAAGAGGTCATTAACCGTATCCGTACCAAAATTTTCCAATTTAAATTACTTCTATGCTAATAGTGGAACTCCGAATATTTTTCGGTCCGGCAAATTTCGGCTAGGTTCGGTTCGGTTCGGTCCGGGTAGTGGTTTTTATACCCCTTCTAATTATTATACACTTGCACAAATCGTATGTAACAAACAAAAGAATTTAGGTCCAATGTTTAATTTTAATTGGTTGTTAGAAAACAATGCTGGGGAAAACTTTTTAGACTAACAAAATATGCGTGATTCTCGTAGCAAATATTAAAGCGCCCCGTCATTTTGTAACGGTATAATTTTCGAAGTATTTTTCTGTTACGTGAATATTCAAAGTATTTTGTGGTGGAAATCAATTCATAAATATTAAATTCTGATCAGCTTTCATAAAAAAAATGTGTGCTTGTCCAGAACTTACGGAAAATTATCTGATTTTAATCCGACCCGTATCGGCGACATAGATCTTTATCCTTCGCATCGCCGCTTCTAAAACTTGTCGTTGCTAGGTCTCCGATTCGGGGCGAACCTGTCAATCACTTTTTTTGATAACCAACACATTAAAGGCATTTATGTCAAACCCTACTCTGCGCGTGTGGACAAACATTGTTTGGCAGCCTGCCATATACATGCCATGTATAGTGCTACACACTCAATATAACTACGATTGCGTAACGTGTTTACACGCATCAGTAGCGTTTGGTGATAAGCGTGTGTATTGATTAGCCAGAGAACTCTGAGGCTATAACAGTTCATATTGAAAAAAATTAACCTGGTTTAATGAAATATCGGGAGATTTCGTCTCCCGACCGATCATGAATAGAGGTCTAATTTCGGGAGCTCCCGACCAGATCGGGAGATATCACATGTATGCCCCTGCTCCCTACAACGGACCTCTGGCCTCTGAACAACGATTCCCTCCTAACATTGATGCTTGTTTCATTCAGCTCAGAAAGTGGGTCAACTTTTCTTCTTTTTTTATTGATGCGGCAACAGCCAAGCCCGAGTAAACAGCAAACAATAGCGTGGCATTAAAAATTACAGACACAATAAGAAATTTCTTTTTTTATTAAATTCGAATACACAGACGGTGCGTCTAAACCAAGTCATCGGCAGCAGTTGCCCCTACGCTGTCACCATCTTTTCATTCTGTATCCGGTATCTATTCTTCGCGAAAACGGATGACGTCTATGCAGAACATGCACGAACCAATTCAGTAACTATCTCTATATCTATACTGAGCCAATTTATACCTACGGTTCATGAGTATACTATGGTGTTCTTTTAAACTGTCTTTCAAAATCACTGGGCTTCATAGAAGAAAGATTCGACATATGTTACATTCATTCAATTTTGTTGTTTGTAAATAACTAATCTCCATCACAGAGAGTATTTGTTTTTTCTTAGGGGGCAGTACACAAAAAATGCCATATTTATTGCAATGAGGGAAAGCGTCACAGATTCTTTTTAATTTGGTGATTTTACCATTAACCTAAAATAAACTTTAAAAAAATGAAGATGTTCACCATAAACCTTTTTTTTTTTTTTTTTTTTATAAAAATCAGCTTTTTATCATAGTTAAAACGATTGTTGTCCATCCGTTCACATTTTTCTTCATTTCCTCCTATACTCCTACAGATTTCAACCAAACTTTACAGGAATGCTCCTTGAGTCAAGCTCTTTCAAATTTGTATGTAGAACTCTTGTTGCTATGGCAACCGAAATGAAAAAATAAGAAAATTTTAAAATATCTTCTTGTCAAAAAAAATACAAAAGCCAGATCTTAGATATTTGGAACATAGCATTACCTACAAGTCTTAAAAGGCAAGCTTCATTAAAAGGCAAAAGGCAAAGGCAAGCTTTATTTAACGTTGCATATGGTAAACAATCACCATAAGCCTTTTATTGCGACAAACAAGGTATCCATTAACATGCATACTTTCCTGGGCATTACAATCACCTTCCTAGCACTACCCTTATAATGCCGAGCGTCAGGCAAGGGAGCTACTAGTACCGTTTTTATAATGGTTTTTGGTATGACCCGGCCGGGGATCGAACCCACAACCTCACGCCTCGAAAGCGGACGCTCTACCAATGAGTTATCAAGTTTGGTCAAATGATGACCCTGGGTTGAAAATGGCACTGCCCCAGGGTCACAGTTTTAAATAGAGTTATATAGTGAACAGGAAATGCGGTGGCTGGTCAGGATCCCAACTGTTTGACACTCATAACAATATTTCTGAAGGCATACTACATTGAATCTTACTTTGAAATGATCTTGCAGACACTATTATAGCAGACGACAATAAAACACACAGGGGCAAAACTATCACCATTAATTTGGCATGAAAGGTTTAATGGAATCTTCCAATTACATGAAGTCCATGCCAAACATTGTAAAGATTTGTGCCAAGTTATTTTGAAAACCATTCAACGGTCAATAAATAACAGATCCAACATCAAATTTGTGACAACGTAAACGTATCATGTGACCTTGACCTTTGTCCCACGGACATGGGAGTTAAACACAACACATTTAATTTGTCTGGTAAACATTTGTGCAAAGTTATTTTAAATCTATTCACAGATAAAGAAATAACAAATCGGGAACGAAATTAGTGACAACGTAATTGTACCCCGTGACCTTGACCTTTGACCCATGGACAAGGGAATTAAACGAAACATATCATCTTTGTCTGGTGAACATTTGTGCTAAGTTATTATAATATCCATTGACCGATATGAAAGTTACAGACCTGACACCAAATTTCTGACAACGTTATCGTGCCTTGTGGCCTTGACCTTTGGCCCATGTTCAAATGAGTTAAACACGACACATGGTCTTTGTCTGGTAGATATTTGTGCAAAGTTATTTTGAAATTTATCTACAGCTATGAAAGGTACAGTAGAGATGAAATTTGTGACAACGTAATCATGCAATGTGACCTTGACCTTTTACCCATGGACAAGGGAGTTGAACATTTGTACCAAGTTATTTTGAAATCAACTGACAGACGATCGAACGAACGAACGTAAGGACAGACTAACAGACAGACAATGTGATTGCTATATGTCCGCCTTTTGTGGCATAAAAATAAGAAGGTAAATAATTATGTGATCAGTATCAAAAGTATTGGTAACTGTTTCATGTAACACTTTCTTTTAACATTTCAATATACTACTTAATAACTTTAAAATTGGTGAGTACATACATATATGGTCAGTATCAAAATTACTTGTAGCTGCTTAATAAAACAAATTGGACACGTTTCAAAGTAGAAATTTTGAAATAGGTTGTTATTTTCGTGTTAATATGCTATGTTTATCTCTTTTATCTATTGTATAATAATTTCAATTATTAAACGGTCCTATGACAGAAAGATGAAACATAAGAATTAGTGAGTATATATATATGATCAGTGTAACCAGGTGCACGAACGATTCCCCTTGTTGAACTCATATGTGGATCCATGTTGTATGGTCTCTGCACTCAGGACTGCTATATCGACATATTGAGATGAAGTTTAGAGAAAGAGGGAAAATGTGCAAGGTATAGGCCGATTTTATTGACTTGGCAGTGAGGAGTTTCGATGCGGACCATTGCATTTCAACTTTAGGGGCGGCAGCACGCTCTTTTATTATCGGAATTTACCGTTGTCGTCTGCCGGTTTTTTCTCAACATTACATATTAGTGGACATTTGACAGAAGTAATATAATGAAGAATGACAAACAGCTTGAATCAGACGCCGCATAACGCGGTGTCTGATCTGGATTCAAGCTGTTTGCAAATGTAAACAAAGTCTTTCTTTCGCTCCCTTTAACAACTCCCTCTGAACAACACACACACTCTTTGGCTCCCATTAGGTGTTGTTGTAGAGAGGGAGCACTGTACATACCTTTTTCATGTGGATATGGATGCACGTACAAATTGTGTTTCTCCATGTTGAAAGTATCGGGCAATAATGATATAGTTCGGAACTTTACCTATCATCCCTATAATCAAAAGTAAATTTGTTTATCTTTGCCAAAGGTTAGCTCCGCCCTGCCATGTCAATAAAACCGGTCTATAATGAAGTATGTAAACACTTGGAAGTCGGATTTTAGAGTAAAATTGTTGGGTGTTTGTATGGTTTGCAAGTTTTAACAATTATATAATTATATAAGTACAATTAGGTTAACCGTCTGTAGGTTCACATTACGGAAATGGAGTATATAACTACTTCTACAGCCTTACTATAATAGCTTCCACAATTGTTTGTTATTTCTGCTAAGGTACTTCCCCCCTGGATGCTGATTCTAGATAGTGAAGGTGCGTCATTACATTCAAGTCGCTGCCACAGTCAGACTGTAGAAGTGTTTTTATAGTTTTTACATTCATTCCATGTGTAAATTACTTGCGATATGGTAACTTTATTGCGGATACATTTGCTCCAGTAGACCTTGGTCTAGAGTTAAACGTATGGTACCGCAGCTTTGTGCAGTCTAGTCCAGACTTAGAGTCATTTATTCTTGGTCTGACTGCACAATGTCATTAGTAAATGACATCTATTGTTTTTAACTGGCTTTGGGGCCTTTTATCTTTTAACTTGCACATCTTAACCATTTCTTTTAACCTTGCTCACTGTTTCCTGACAGCGCCTGTCAATAATAATTGGTGATCGATTGTCGACAGTACAAAGTAGAAAGTAGAAGTAGAATGTGCAGCCCAATAAACAATTTTAAAGGCCCAGAGTAGAGTCAATGCCTAAAAATAATTTAAGTCTAACCAAGATAAAAGAGAACCTGAATTTTGTATATTTTCTTAATTTGTGTGTACTGCCGCCTAAGTTGTTTTTTTTAAGGGAGTGGGAAGCGGTCCCGATTTTGGTAACGGGTCAAATCGGCCCAAAACCAAATCGGACCGGGTCAATTCGGACCGGGTCAAATCGGCCCATTTTTTTTTTTAATGTCAAAATGTTTTTTTTTTTATAATTTGTTACGTTATACCAATCTTTAAATGTTGAATGTTTTAATAGTGTTTGTAACATTAATTGGCCCAGTTTTGTGTATTACATTTGAACAATTGCTACATTTCAGTGACAAATGAGAATTAAGAAATAATAATTCGTACCAGTGTATCATGCTATAGAAGTTTTAAGTACTACGCATCACAAATACTATCTGTGTTCTATTATAGAACACAGATAGTATTTGTGATGCGTAGTACTTAATTATATCACGAGACCATAGAAATTCTCAACGACTGGTATGAATTTTTTATTTCTTAAATAGAAGACAAAACAAAACAGCGTCTTACTTGAATTGATTTAATATAACAATAATTTTCAGAATTTAAGTAAATAGTAATTTATCAAATTAACAAGGCTATGATAAGAAAACAATGATAAATTTTCGTATATACAATAACATTTTGCTGCAGATCAACTGCAAGGTGTCTACTTAAAGCAGGTTGAAAGTAAAATGTGCATGAGGGCACATTTCACTGTACTTTAAGCTTCCTTGAAGCTACCGTTGGTTAGAAAAATAAAGATTTTTTTATGATAAATCATGAGTACTTTATACATGTAAATTGGAGTAAAAAAAAATAAAGTGGAGTAATTAATTAAATGCGTAGAAATGAGAAAAAACACTGAACACCGAACACCACATATAGTTCTTCAATTACTAATCACTGATTCACCGAACACTGTACAGTTCCCCACATCTTCTGAGTAGCCGTGAGGTAGTCAGCTCCTTGTCCATGTATTGTTCCCACAGCTTCTCTAATTCAGTGTCCATCTTGGTGGCCGCTTGTCTCCTGTCTCTGCACAGATCACCTCCCCGGACAGCAATCTCCACCAGTTCGGCCTCTCTCCGCAGCAGTGGAACAATCCGGTAGAACCCGAGTCCTGACATACCCGCCTTCCTGTTAAGACGATGGTGCCATCCTAAATAAAATAAGAAGAATATTAATATACAAAACATTATAATATTATGTTGGCTGATCGCCGTTATAATTTTTTTGCAAACAAATTGAAACCAGCTCAGATGCCGCGTAACACGGCGTCTAATTTAGATCCAAACTGTTTTACACTCGTCTTTAGGTTTCTTTTCTTTAAAAATGTATGAATTTAAATTTAACAAAATTTGAAGACGACAATATCAAAGCAGACGATATCGCAACAGGATAAGGGTTTAAGCATTAAGGCAAACGAAAGATTTATGAATACTCTGTAACATTTTCATAGGATGTATATTACATGTTTAGGTCATGTCCGGTATTGTGCATAGACTAAATACATTGCGTACATGTATGGTAAGGGTCGATCACGGAATTTACCCGAAATTTAGCAATATTTCATTGAAACCATAACGTACCTTCGACATCGTTGTTAGTCCTGACAGTCTGCCGAAAGATGGACCAAGACGGGATGTCAATTACTCGGTTCTCGAACCACTGGCCTTCAATATAAGTCACGACCTCTCGGAGTGGACCTGTCGTTGCTCTGGTCTTCAAGTCGTTGAAGGTTGGTCTGATGTGGGCTGCCGGCAAGAAGGGAAGAGCCATCAATGAGCGTAGATATTCGTGGGTTGGCTGTCTCTTCCTGTAGGTTGTAGCAAGACCTTCCGCCTGGATCTTCCGCCAAAGGCACTGCGTCCAATGAAAAACGCAGCCCTTGACGTGCACCCCGTCAAAGACGCGTCGGACTGCAGTCCAGGCAGCTGCAATATGTAACAAGAAACATATGAGAAACATGCAGTTATTATTATTTTTTTTATTAAAAAAGGTTTATCTAGCCATCATGGTAACATGCAGTGCCAGTATATCTTCTTGGTATGCCTGAAATATAAACAAAAAATGGAATTATTTCACAAAAAGAGATCTTCCATCATCATCGTCAGCATTACGATCAGCATCTTTATCATCAACATGTAATCAGCATCATCGTCATATACTCATAACACATCGTCATCATTATCATCTTCATCAATCACTTATTATCATCACTAATACTTTTATTTTTAGTTTAGTTTAGTTTTACGCCGGTTGTTTAATTTCTTCCCCGCATATCATATCATAGTCGTCATTAATTATATTCTTTATCATAAATCATATCGTTATTTATTTAGTTGTATATCGGATGTTTGCTTACCTCCGGTAAATGACGGATAGCTTCTGGAACACTAGCTTCCAAAACTGGGGGTCCCATATCTAACGAGTTGTCCATCACATAATCGTCATTAGTCTCTGTTGCTTCTAGTACAGGGGGTCCACTGTCACCAGAGCTGTTCAACACAGCCTCATCCTCGTCACTATCATCCTCGTATTCCATCACCAGACGCAGTGCCTGAATATTTAATAATAATGATATCAATAATAATAATAATAATTGAAGTCATCATCTTAGTAGTAGTAGTAGTTACATATTCATAATCATCATCATGATGAATAAAACAATGGAAGTAGTAGTAGCAGTGGTCGCTACATAATATTAATACTTAAAATAAAACACGATCTACTCTTTGTTGGTTGTTTGTTTGTCTTGATTAAGAAGATGTATTAGGAGATATAAGATCTGTCATCAGTCGATGTTTAAGATAAGCTGATCCCACTACATGACTTGTCAAAATAGTTTTGACTCTGATCATACGCCGAGTAACTCTGCATCTGATCAGGGTCAAAACTATTTTGGCAAATAACCATTGTATATGGGATAAATCAATGAAGAGTTTGATACAAATACTTTTAGTGTAAATATTGACTTGTCACAATAGTTTTTATACTGCCCATACGCCGAGTAACTCTGCATCTGATCAGGCTCAAAACTATTTCGGCAAATAACCATTGTATATGGGATAAATCAATGAAGAGTTTGGTACAAAAACTTTGAGTGTAAATATTACCTTTGGTAGAAAACTGCTAATAATCATTTTCAACATTAAACTATTTAGTGGAATTGCACGGGCTATACGTGCATGGTTGTTTAAATTACTTTTTTCTTTAATAATTACACTCCAACGTAATAAAAGTATTCTTCTTTTATTTTACTTTTTTTAATTTTAAATTCTATGTAGCTCGCCTAAACTAAACTCATCAGTTTTCAAATACTTTTTACCCTGACCATACGCCGAGTTACTCTGCATTTGATTAGGGTCAAAATCCTTTTAGTAAATAGCCATTGTAATTGGGATACATCAGTGAAGGGTTTGAAATAAGGGAAGGGCGTAAACTTATGGCCCAATCCCATTTCCATGTGAAATTTTGGAAACAAAATACGTTAAAATCGTGAACTATATAATTTTTCAATTTTATATTCTAGAGTGAAGAGGTTGATACAAATACGTTGGTTGTAAATATTACGTATGTTATAAATATTCATTTTCAACAATGAACTCATTTATATTTCCATAAGTAATATGACTTGTCAAAATAGTTTTGACTCTGATCATACGCCGAGTAACTCTGCATCGGACAGGGTAAAAACTATTGTGGCAAATAACCACTGTATATGGGATTAATCTATGAAGAGTTTGATACAAATACTTTGAGTGTATATATAACGTATGATAGCAACCTACTAATAATCATTTTCAACATTAAACCCATAGGTGGCAATGCACGGGCTATACGTGCATGGAGGTTAGATAACATTTTTCTTTAATAATCTCCCCCCATTTTTAAATTTCTATGTTGCTTTACTAAACTCAACCGTTTTCAAATAAATTTGATCCTGACCATTCTCCGAGTTACTCTGCATTTGATTAGGTTCAAAACCGTTTTAGCAAATAACAATAATAATTGGGATAAATCAGTGAAGGGTTTTGACCCTGAGTAACTCTGCATCTGATCAGGGGCAAACCCCTTTTAGCAAATAATCATTGTATTAGTAAGATAAATCAGTGAAGAGTTTGATACAAATACTTTGAGTGTAAATATTACGTATGATAGAAAACTTCTATAAGTAACATGACTTGTCACAATAGTTTTGACCGTGACCATACGCCGAGTAACTCTGCATCTGATCAGGATCAACTCTTTTTTGTATATAATAAATTCTAGATACTCTCCATTTGATCAGGGTCAAAACTCTTTTAGCAAATAACAATTGTATTTGGGATAAATCAGTGAATATGTTGATACAAATTCTTTGAACGTAAATGTTACGTATGATTAAAACAGTACTAATGAGCATTTTCAACATTAAACCCATTAAAGGCAATGCACGGGCTATACGTGCGTGATTGTTAAAATTACAATTTTCTTTAAACTTTTAAATGCAATAGCTTCATACTACTGACTGCTTTCAGTTTTTAAGTTAAGATTCCATGTAGCTTGGCTAAAATTAGTCTTTTTGAAATTGCTTTATAAACATTTTCGACATTTTATTCATAAGTGGTAATGCACGTGCTTTATGAGCACGGTTGTAAAATTTTACATCTCATCTAAATACAATAAACTAGATTTTTTTTTATTTAAAGTGGGGTGTTAACAAACATAGATTTAACATCGTCTATAAGCTAGTTACCGACTAAAATATACATTTCTTAACAAAAAAACATTTAACTAACAAACAACCTGTAAGATAAATTACATGTAAGATAAAATATAAAATTTAAATCCGTTCACTACCATCTCTCATTTGATTTAAATCGAAAAATTTTTCGTATGCTTTTCTTTTTATAATATTTTAATGCTAAGGTCAATAGACTGAATTCAAGAAATATAAAACAGTTCTGACCCTGACCTTACGCCGAGTTATTCTGCATTTGACCAGGGTACTTTTTATTTGTACAATTAATCGTTTTATTATGGATACATAAGGGGTTAGTAGAAACAAATTGTTTTAAATATTATGTATGTGCATGGCTACACATGTTTTAAACCCTTTAAATCCAATGCCGTCATATTACTGTCTGTTTTTAAATTTCAATTTTTAAATATAAGTAATAAATGATAAAATTGCAAAATACTTTTCCCAAATAAAATTAAGTATCAGGTTTCAAACTGTTTGACACTTTTTGATACATCGGGTAAATGACGTCATGACAGTGAATGGGTTAACAAAGGTTTTTTAAAAAAATACTAAAATTCAGACTAACCTGTATTACACGTGCGATGTTGAGATCTTCCGCAGCCGTCACATGACACATCTTGTTGCCGGGGTCGCACCTCCTCATTGCATGCAATGCACAACGCACTCATAATAACCACAAACCACAACCACACCATAAGATTTAATTAATTTTCTTAACAATTTCTCAGTCCGAAACTTTATTTAATAAAACTTAAACGTTAAAAATCCAGATTTAAACTTTTCAACTAACACAATTCGTATTTCAAGACCACGTCACATGTATAAGTCTATCCAAACTTAAGAGTAATATACCTAGGAAACTCTTAGAGTCGACTTTTATCAGTATCAGTATTTCTCGTCGTCCAATAATATTTAATCTCCGCCTGTAATTAATCTAAAAATCCAATCAAACTCGATTTACTCTAATTCATCGAATCATTTTTCAATCAAATTACATCTAAACCTATAATTATCTAACATCCAATCAAATTCAATTTTTTCTAATATTAACGAATCATTTCTAATGATAAAACATCCATTCAAATCTGTTGTTGCAAATAGCGGGTTTTGGTTTTCTTAATCATAATCCCTAATTAACCATCATAGTTCAAAGAACTCATCAAACAATACGCAAAACAACAACACTTTTTGATGGTACTGTGGACATTCTTTACTGCCCTCGCACGTTCGCTAATTGCTTTGACACTTACATTGAGATAGGCAGCAAACTGTCGTCATAATAACACATTCATTCGAGTATTCATTAAATTAGGTGTTAATATGCCAATCATGAACTGTTTAAACATTCTACCCAAACAATAAGAAAAATAATGATGATCTAGTTGAAGGGATAACTGTACAAAACAAAATTGTTTGCCATTGACAATTACTGATAGTAAAACAATAAACGCCTTTAATGTTCCAGTTTATGTGACAAACACATATCGTGTCCAGAGTCGCATTTCATATCTGGTCAGGATCAAAACAATTTTACACACTTATCAATGTTTTCCTCTACAAACTTCATAAATCTCACCAATAACTATAACTAAATCTATAATACTGGGCCGATTTGACCCGGCAATTTTGGGCCGATTTGACCCGGCATATTTTTGGGCCGATTTGACCCGGTCCGAATTGACCCGGGCCGATTTGGTTTTGGGCCGATTTGACCCGGATTCCCGATTTTATACCCCTCCTCTGCAATTGTTTTATTCAGAGCCTAACGTTTACTAACCGACTTCCTGTTAAAATTCTAGATTTTCAGGTCGAAGATTATTTACATTTTCTTTTTTTGTCAACCCGTACAAAGCAAAGATGGGGAAGGGTTTCAACAATTACATGACAAAGAAATTTTTCCACCCTTCAAGCAAGGAAAATATAAAAAGGGTAAGGATTTGTATCAAAATATTCAAAATTTCCGTTTTCAAAACGTGTAAAAAATCTCACAAAAAAATTTGGCAGTGCAAGCGTTATCCTTCTCGCTCTGTAGGCTGTACTGCCAAGTCCTCTAATTGATAGTAATAGTCATAATATGGAATTAAAATAATAAAATGATACACGTGGATTTACAATAAATTGAATAGTATTAGCTAACTTCTAAGGCCCCAATTGTATTATGAAATAGGCAAAGCCTATAAGCTGTCATCTCCAAATAACTTTTTACTGATCTGTTTTAAACCACCTCAGCGCTTTTTCCCATATTTTGACAGTACCATGGAATCGACCCATTTCCAATTGCACTCAGTCCCTTCCCAATTCGACAACTCCCAATCAAAAGAATTGAAATACGAGACCTATTCCCTATCAGAATAAACACATTTCCCACTACACCAAACACGGAATTATACACTCATGGAATTGCAACCTCGCGCTATATCACAAATCTCTTGCGGCAGAAACTCCTTTGCGAGACTTGATAACGAGCGAAGCGAGCTTCTACAGTTACGTATACAATAAATTTCAAGTTAAAATTCACATTTTTAGACCTGTATGTTAGACCTGTATGTACATTGAATAGATTTTTCTTCGTAGGTTTTTTGTACTTCCGCCGGATCTACTTGCTACATTATTTTTCACAGACTGGTCGACCCTGCTCGCGTTTTATTTATGAACATGTTGAACAAAAAAAGTTTCGTTAAAAATTTTGCTTCCGGTTACCCATACGTTGACCCGGAAGTTATTGTCTATCACTATTCACTTGCGACCTCTCAGCTATTTTTCACAGACTGGTCGACCCTGCTCGCGTTTTATTTATGAACATGTTGAACAAAAAAAGTTTCGTTAAATTTTTTGCTTCCGGTTACCCATAGGTTGACCCGGATGTTATTGTCTAACACGCGCGGCTATTCTGACTGACACCTATGCTCTGGACGAGTCTATTTGAGATTTTTTAAGTGCACATTTCCGGTTATCTCCAAAGAAAACATAATTAATTGCGAGAATCACACATCAAATTTAAATAAAAAAACCTCGCTCGTTAATACCATCCTACTGAAATTATCAACACAGTCAAAACTGTTTTATTGAGTTTCCCCCCTTTGTTTATCAGTTGTGATGTTTATGACGTCACTTCCTAAGATTTGAAAAGTACCATGTCACACACATTCGACCGGTTTCGACTAGGCCTAGATCTTTATTTCTGTGATATCAGATATGTTGTTTCTAAATCTTGTCAATATCAAAGTGCATGTGTATAATACACAGATGGTTTCAACACTGTGCTCGTAGTGGTATATTTACGTAGATCTATAGTCTGGCAGTGTTGACAGTTTCAGCCGGTTTCGAAACACCTAGAAACCCAGGGCTATCCACTATTAAAACCCACCGTCCAATAGCCATGAAAAAAGTCATTTTCTGTAATAGTTTTCGTTATCTGAATGCCAGTCAGCTATATGGAAGTAATAATATTAGTGCCAACTATACACTTATCCTCATTCATCAATTCACCCAAAGTCACCCAAATCCACCCAAGTTCAACAGTGTTTAAACTCTAGAAGCCACAATATGTCTCCAATCTTTCTCAAACTTGGCCAGATTGTATATGACCATAAGATTTTGTATGAGTTCGATTATGCTTGAAATCAGATCAATATAGATCTAGATCACATCAAGAGTTTTCTATCTTTGAATTGCTGAAAATGCCATATTTAACAGTGTCTACACTCTAGCGGCCACACTTTTTCTTCAAACTTGCTCAGATTGTACATGTATATGACTATAAGAGTTCAGATGAGTGTGATTATGCTTGAAACCAGACAAATGGGTTGAGAGTTATCTACCTTTGAATTGCTGAAAATGCCATATTTAAGGGTGTTTACATTCTAGAGGCCACAATTTTTTACCCAATCTATTTTAAACTTGCTCAGATTGGATATGACCATAAGAGTTCATATGAGTTTGAATATGGTTGAAATCGGACCCATAGGTTGAGAGCAACCTACCTTTGAATTGCTGAAAATGCCATATTTAACGGTGTTTACACTCTAGAGGCCATAATTTTTTATATAATCTATCTCAAACTTGCTCAGATTGTATATGACCATAAGAGTTTAGATGAGTTTAATTATGGTTGAAATCGGACCCATACATGTAGGTTGAGGATTATCTACCTTTGAATTGCTTAAAATGCCATATTTAACAGTGTTTACACTCTAAAGGCCACACTTTTTATCCAGTCTTGTTCAAACTTGGCCAGATTGTATATGACCATAAGAGTTTAGATATGTGTGATTATGGTTGAAATAAGACCTATAGGTCAAGAGTTGTCTGCCCTTGAATTGCTGAAAATGCCATATCTTACAGCGTTTACACTCTTGCAACTACAGTTTTCAATGGATTTTGATTATACTTGCACACAAAGTATATAGCTATAAGTTCTCAAAGGAGTGCAATTATTGTTGAAATCTAATCATTGTGGCAATAGTTATCTGCCCTTGATATACTCTACTATACTAGAATTATGAGGTTGTATTCCAAAAAGTTTTACATGGTATACTACTACAAATTTGAATGGATTTAGATTAAAACGGATGAAACAGAAAGGTAAAGCTTTCAAGCTTCAGTACAACAGTTGAGCGATATCAGTGCCCTCAGGTTATTAAATCATTTGGTTTATTAACCCATTACCCAATAAATACGCCTTAATGGGTTATAGTCAAAGCGTACCATGGTTAAAGCGTACCAAGTCAAAACGTACCATTTTTGGTCGAAGCATACATAGGGAACATTTTCAATATGTTATTAGTCGATAATTTATTGTTTTTCGCACATTATATAACCTCGCGTAAATATCGTAATTAGATCTAGTGTATTAAATATATGTCTTGATGTATAGTTTTTACCCAGACACAACAGTATCTTTGAAACTTTAGTCATTAGGAACAAATTTGCCATTATGATCATCAGTTCTCAAAGTTTCGAAATTATTAATATTAACATTAGTGCCAATAATTATGTTGATCCTGACCATGCGTCGCCGTACACATCTTCTAATAAGGATCCAAACAAACTGCTTGAAAATAAATTGTGCACCCATGCACCACAGTATCTTTGAAGATTCAGTTCTCAAAATTTCGAAATATTAACATAAGTGTCAACACTTGTGTACGGTAGATCCTGATCATTCGTCGCCGTACGCAGTGCCTGATCAGGATCCAAACTGCTTGAAAAATAAATTTCGCGCCCATGCAAAATATAGTCTCTAATTACGAGGCTTCTGATCAGGATCCAAACTGTTCAAAAAGTAAATAGTTCCATTTGATACAGTCCAAAATCTGTACCATAAAATTATATTCTATATCCTAGCAGATTCTGACTTAAGGCAGGTTGGGAGTAAAGCAGAATGCGCCGTAAGGCGCATTCTGCTTTACTTTCAACTTGCTTTAAATAACCCTTCATTCTGTTTTCAAAACTAGAATTAGGCTATGGGGTAATGTGTTAATTTGTTAAAATGCTCCATTATTTAACAGCTTTGCTCGCTTGTAGGCTGTGCCTATTTCATATTAAGATAATGTCTATCGGTAGTCAATATATGATTAATGTCTGTTTCAAAGCATTGTTCACGGGTTTATATTCCCGTGAATTGATAGGAATGTCCACCAAGTCGTTTAAATCCACTAAAATGTCAATAAATACACTCAAGTTGGTAAATGTTCACCCCAGAAATGGCGGACAACGAGGCAAAAACTTGAAAATGTTTGAAATGTGTTTATTCTGAGTTACAACATGGCGTTCGGGAAAAAAGATCATGCCAGACCCAACTCCTGATGCTTGTTGACGACATTCTGAAATCTGTAAATCTAAAAAGCCAAGTGGACCTGATTCTTTTGGATTTCCCAAAGGCATTCGAGTTGGGTTTTTTTCGTGGTTTTGGGAAAAAATTACTCTACAAACTTCATTATTAAGACAAGAGGCCACACCCTATCTTGGATTAAGAGCTTCCTAGACAATAGGTCACAGTCAGTCTTAGTAAATGGTTCCACGTCAAACGTTATCCCAGTCCCTTCCGGTGTCCCTCAGGGTTCTGTCCTAGGTCCCCTGATCTTCTTAATCTATATAAATAACCTTCCCGAATATGTTAACTTCTCTAAAGTACGCCTATTTGCAGACGATACTGCTATCAACTTCTCTTTGACCAACGTGAATCATTCTAGCTTTCTACAACAAGATCTGCATCAGCTTGAGAAATGGGAACAACACTGGGACATGTCCTTCAACCCAAAGAAATGCCAAGTCATACAAATCACCAAAAGAAAAACTCCCATACCTACACAATATACACAACACAACACTAGACATAGTCACATCAGCAAAATACTTAGGGATTACACTGACAGATGATCTTACATGGAACACACACATAGACAGTATTACATGAAAAGCAAACCAAACTCTCTCATTCTTAAGGCGCAACATCAAAGTTCACTCAGAAACTCTCAAGTCCACAGCGTACAGAACACTTGTCAGACCCCAGCTCGAGTATAGCGCAGTTGTTTGGGCACCACACACTCACGGCGCACTGGTTGACCAGGTAGAGTCAGTACAGCGAAGGGCTGCTCGCTGGGCGATGAGAGACTACGGACGAACTTCCAGTGTGTCAGACATTTTGACCTCCCTAAATTGGAGAAGACTAGACTTGCACCGTATTGACCAAAGACTTATCATGTTTTATAATATTATAAATAATCTAGTAGCAGTTCCTCTTCCTGAATATATTACTCCACCCTTTAGACCATCAAGAAAGTCCCACTCTAAAGCATTCCAACAAGTTCAAACCAAAACAGACTACCATAAGTACTCCTTCTTCCCCAGATCCATTGTTCACTGGAATGCTCTCCCCCCTGACATTGTAACCCTGCCCCTACCCGAGTTCAGTCTGGCTGTTAGCCAGATTGAACATATCTCCCCATAATCAAATCTGACCTGTTTTTAACATTCTTCTCTGTATCTTTTAACTTTTACTTTTATTCACTTAACATTCTCGACAGTTGACGCGCGTCAAGTCTAGGTCCCCAACAGGGGTTTGACTCACTGGAAGATAGATAGATAGATAGATGTTGTCACGTGACAGTGTTTTTTTTCACCACTTTGGGAATGAGTTGGTACCCCTTCAATTGGGAAAAATATGCCCTAAAACAGCGTAAAATACTTGGTTTTGGGAAAAAATTGAGTCGTAAAAGGCTCATTTTGGGAAAAAATCGTGCCGTGAAATGCTCATTTTGGGAAAAAAGTCCTTGTTTTCAATTGGGAACGGGTCCCAAAAAAAAACGCTGCGTGACATGTAATCTCGCAATATTCAACCGCCGTGAGAGCTCAGAATCAGATGCTTGCCTATTCAACTTCGCTGAGTTACGATTCCGTCTTGTATAATTCCTTGCACCAAATGACAGTTTCTTCTGTTCTTTTTTAGCAACAGAAAAGCGCTCCTATTTATAATCACGCAATACAAAAGCCATTGCGAAGGTATATCTTCAATTTTAAATGAACATGTATATTTTGAAACATGGTTTTGAAAGTAAAAAGATGGGTGAAACATTAATGTCAAACATCAAACTAAATATTTAGAACTCTTTGAGATTTTTTATAAGTAGTGACACCATAGGCTTTGGTGCTGAAATGAGTGAGAAAATGTTAGATTTGTTTAGTTTATTTGCTCTTATCTGGATCCCTGGTTTTGATGAATTTATGGATATATTTGTCAACATTCTACTGATCAAGACTACACACATGTATGTATTCTTTATGTGATGATCCTGTTATTAACTTATTACAAATCTCACAGAGCTCCAGATAAGGGGAGTATTTCAAAAACTTAAATCTTTATTTCTGCTTTAAACCCTATGGTGTTACTACTCATTAGAATCGTCTCGAAGAGACGATTCTAATGAGTAGTAACACCATAGGAATGGGTGCTAAAATAAATGAGATAATGTTGAATTTGTTTGGTTTACGCCCTCTTATCTGAAGCCCTGATCTCATTGATAGGTGTGGATGGCACAACAAAAGACGGAGTTTGATAAGAAGAAACAAGAGGAAATGTTAGCACAGTATCAAAAAGAGCAGGATGTGTATGGAAACAGGTAATATACCAATAGAGTACTTCTATTCAGATCTTAACTCTTTCAACACCATGGGCCTGTTTAAATAAAATATACTCCTTACATTTGCAAACAGTGTAGACCCAGATCAGAGGTTGCAACTTAGAGGGTGCATTGAGGGAGCAACATAGACAGTGTCACTCACACAGATGATTTCTCACGGTTGCAGAGCTCCAGATAAGGGAAGTATTTCAAAAACTAAAATCTTTATTTCTGCATTAAACCCTATGGTGTTACTACTCATTAGAATCATCTCTTTGAGACGATTCTAATGAGTAGTAACACCATAGGATTTGGTGCTGAAATGAGTGAGAAAACATTGAATTTGTTCAGTTTACTCCCGCTTGATTGGAGCTGTGTATTTACACACAGTAACCTTCATCGACCACTTGTGCATATCATTTATTTCTGTATGATTCCTGAAATGACTGACATGCTTTACATATCTTCATTCATGATTTATGATCGATGGACACTCAACTAATGACGTCTACGTTAAGAAGTGTATTTGTATTCACATTACGTTTCAACTTAATTTCATGGTTACAAATAGCATTTAATAAAGCTGTATGGCCAAAGTTTGAAGTGTTCTTATGTAAATGGGTGTTCTTATGCTGAAACATACCCGCTCAGACCCAGCATCAAATCCGGGTACCCAGGTCACTCTACCATGTCACCATAAAAGCGTGCTTGTACAACTATGAAGGCTATGCAGTGATGATAAGTCTACACACTGTGACAATATATATACAGTGAAACCCCTCTAAATACCGAAATTCTCTCTAAATCGGACAAAAACGTTGGTCCCGTTTCAAACCCTTCTTTACTTTATCCCATTACACAATAAAAAATGCCTTTTTGTGACATTGATTTATTCGTACACTGAATATGTATCATCAGAAATAATTTCTATATTCTAGCAGATGATAGCTTAAAGCAGGTTGAAAGTAAAGCAGAATGCGCCTTAAGGCGCATTCTGCTTTACTTTCAACCTGCTTTAAGTGATCAGCTACATTCCATACTAGGAACAAGCTATGGTTTAAAACCCCTCTTAACTGGAAACCCCTCTAAACCGGATATTTATTTCGTCCCCACTCATGTCCGGTTTAGAGGGGTTTCACTGTATTTTATTGTTTTGACGTAGCAGTTTAAACAATTTTTCTTCAAAGACGGACGAAGTATATCTTTAATATGTTGTTTCTGTTTTTCAGAGCTTTGCTTGGAGATGAGAAAGCTAAATTAGGTCTTAGCTTCATGTATGATGCTCCACCGGGCTTGAAGAAAGAAAAAGAGGTTTGTTAATACATTTTTATGCCCCCAGAATCTACGATTCGGGGGCATATAGTTTTTGTCATGTCTGTTGGTTTGTCCGTCTGTCCGCGCCACTAAAGTGGGTTAGAGGGCCAGATAACGGTAAACATAACAAAAGAAGACAATAGAGTTCATTCCGTAACAATACACTAAGGGGCCGTGGCCCGTTATTCAAACAAAAGAAAAAAACAAAAGAAACGGCCCTCTAGCCCAATTCGGTGGTCCGTCTGTCTGTGCCAAAAACCTTAACCTTGGCTATAACTCTTGCATTTTTGTACCTGGACCTTTTTATACTTAGCATGTGTCTTCCCTGTATCAAGACCTTTCCATCCATACAAACCTTTTTGACCATGTGACCTTGACCTTTGACCTATTTAATCAAACTTTAACCAAAAACCTTAACCTTGGCTATAACTTTTGCATTTTTAAACCTGGGCCTTTTATACTTGGCATGTGTATTCCTCATGGCAAGACCTTTCCAACCATATAAAACTTTTTGACTTTGTGACATTGACCTTGAAATTTGACCTACTTTTGTAAAAATCTTTAAATGGCTATAACATTTGCACCAGTAGGCCCAGGGCTTTCATATTTTGTATGTATATTTCTTTTGTCAAGACCTTTCCAACCATACCAACATCTTTGACCATGTGACCTTGACCTTTACCTTTGACCTATTTAATCAAACTTTAACCAAAAACCTTAACCTTGGCTATAACTTTTGCATTTTTAAACCTGGGCCTTTTATACTTGGCATGTGTATTCCTCATGGCAAGACCTTTCCAACCATATAAAACTTTTTGACCTTGTGACCTTGACCTTGAAATTTGACCTACTTTTGTAAAAATCTTTAAATGGCTATAACATGTGCACAAGTAGGCCCAGGGCTTTCATATTTTGTATGTATATTTCTTGTGTCAAGACCTTTCCAACCATACCAACATCTTTGAACATTTGACCTTGACCTTTGACCTATTTAATCAAACTTTAACCAAAAACCTTAACCTTGGATATAACTTTTGCATGTTTGCACCTGGGCATTTTATACTTGGCATGTGTATTCCTCATGGCAAGACCTTTCCAACCATACAAAACTTTTTGACCTTGACCTTGACATTTGACCTTCTTTTTTAAAAGTCTTTAAATTGCTATAACATTTGCACCAGTTGGCCCAGGGCTTTAATATTTTGTATGTATATTTCTTGTGTCAAGACCTTTCCAACCATACCAACATCTTTGACCATGTGACCTTGACCTCGATCTTTGACCTATTTAATCAAACTTTAACCAAAAACCTTAACCTTGGATATAACTTTTGCACCTTGGCCTTTTATACTTGACATGTGTTTTCCCTTTCTAACCATACAAAACTGTTTGACCTTGTGACCTTGACATTTGACCTACTTTTGTTGAAATCTTTAAATGGCTATAACATTTGCACCAGTAGGCCTACGGCTTTCATATTTTGTTTATATATTTCTTGTGTCAAGACCTTTCCAACCATACCTACGTTTTTGCCCTTGTGACCTTGACCTTTGACCTTTATTTGTATAAATCTTTATACGCCTATAACATTTGAACCAGTAGGCCTAGAGCTTCCATACTTTATATGTTTCTTGTGTTAAGACTTCTCCAACCATGCCAATGTTTCATTTACCCTACGACCATGACTTTTGACCTACTTTTGCAAATAAGCATTACATTACAGAACATGATGCTGGCTGGGGGCATTTGTGTTTCACAAACACATTGCTTTTCATCTGATCATCACCATACTTTCTGAAAATGTTTGTTGACATAAAATGGAGACCAATTTGGATAACCAGCGGCACCAATTTATGCTAGGCCCTTTGGAGTAATGGCCCTTGAAGTCCTCAAAATGGCGCTCCACTACAGTTTCAGCTCTCTAACTTTTACGTTTGATAGTCTGGATTCCCCTCCCTGTATCATCAGGGGCATTCGTGTAACTGGGACACGCTCTTGTTTATTGGTTGTTTTCTGCAGTTACAGTAAAACACATTACATGACAACTACGGTACAGTGACAATATTTTCTCTGCATTCGGAATAAATTTTAAGTCTTAGTAATGCAGCCCAATCTCAATAAATGCTGCTCTTAATTTGCAAACGGTGCAGACCCTTATCAGTTGACTCCTATCAGAGCCCACTGATCTGGGTCTACACAGTTTGCAAATGTAATGAGTGTATGTTTTAAACAAGTCTGGTGTTGAACCTACTCATATTTTAAAGTAGGAACATGTAATTTTACGTTATCAAAACTCCACTGAAGAAATACATAAAAGCTACCTTCAGGCAATTGGAGGTTCCACTGTCTTTAGCTCAAGGTGAGCTATTGGGATGGCCCTGTGTCCGGCGTGCGTCGTGCATCGTCGTTAAATGTTCCTTGGGTCAAGCTCTTTCAAATTTGTTCAAAGAATTGAAAACAATGCAGAACTCTGGTTGCCATGGCAACCAAAGTGAAAAAATAAGGAAATATTAAAAAATCTTCTTGTCATAATCTGCAAGTGCCAGAGCTTAGATATTTGGCACATAGCATCATCTACAGGTCCTCTGCCACTGGGGTCAAAATTGGCCGGCCCCGGGGGTCACAGTTTTACATAGAGTTATATAGTGAAATTTTCAAACCTCTTCTTCTCTGAAACTAATATGCCCAGAGCTTTGATATTTGGCACGATGTCACTTCTAGATGTCCTATACCAAAAGTGTTCAAATGGTTTTGGTCGGTTGCATAACTAGGTCACAGGAGCTAAAAATAGATTTTTTTTCAATGAAAACTTAAAAAATCTTCTTGTCTGAAACTACAAGGACCAGAGCTTAGATATTTGGCACATAGCATCGCCTACAGTTCCTCTATCAAGTTTGTTCAAATTATGCCCCTGGTGTCAAAATTGGCCTCGCCCCGGGGGTCACAGTTTTACATAGAGTTATATAGTGAACTTTTCAAACCTCTTCTTCTCTGAAACTAATATGCCAAAGAGCTTTGATATTTGGCATGGTGCCACTTCTAGATGTCCTATACCAAAGTGTTCAAATGGTTCTGGTCAGTTGCATAACTAGGTCACAGGAGCTAAAATAGATTTTTTTTTCGATGAAAACTTTAAAAATCTTCTTGTCTGAAACTACAAGGGCCAGAGCTTAGATGTTTGGCACATAGCATCGCCTACAGGTCCTCTATCAATTTTATTCAAATTATGCCCCTTGGGTCAAAATTGGCCTCGCTCTGGGGGTCACAGTTTTACATAGAGTTATATAGTGAAATTTTCAAATGTCTTCTTCTCTGAAACTAATATGGCCAGAGCTTTGATATTTTTTCAGCTATTCTCAGGTGAGCGAAATATGCCCCATGGGGCTCTTGTTGTCATTTACATTGCCTACCTGTATGTTATGAAGCTTAACCCATTACCCAATAGCCAATTTCTAGTTTAAAAAATATGTGACCACTTAAAGCAGGTTGAAAGTTAAGCAGAATGCGTCATGAGGCGCATTCTGCTTTACTTTCAGCCTGCTTTAAGCTTAAACATCTACTCAAATATAACTAGGGATGGGAATTCGGACCCAAATTGCTATTCGAATATTCGCTTAAAGTATTCGAATAATTCGCCTGGAATAAACGCTTTGTCCGATGGGGGGTGGGGTTATCCGATCCGAGTATTATTTCACCATCAAATGCAATTTTTCAATGTTTGCTTCGTAGAAATATCTTACTTAAATGGACCAAACCCTGAGCAGAATGTGTATTCTGTGACAATCGTCTGATTTGGTTAACTTATCAACTTTTGCAACCATTTACTACCGTTAATCTTTGTAGATATGGCGGTCTCGGTATGTAAGGGATGTAACTCGTGTTTAACGCAACATCTATATCTGCATTTAAATTAGTTTCGAATTAAGTCTTCCGTCATGTATAATCAGTTAACTTATTTTCCGTAAATATTTTGTCGGCTTTTAAAATTATGTTTTATCTGCTTTTAAAATTAATCTGAACACACACTATCAAGTTTTTCTGCATGCGGATGTAACAGGCAGAAATGGACATACTAAACAAAACAGGTTTGCTGATTTCTTGTCGGCAGAACGAGTAAATTCTTTCACACAGGCGAAGCAGTAGCCGGTGACATAGTTGCGTTTTCAGTAAGAATTTGATCGTTATAGATCTACGTCTTGTGTATGGTCAATATGAAGCTTTCATGACGTCGTAACTAGAATGTTTATAATTTTTAGTAGTGTTTGCGAGATAATGGTTGTTTACGAAAAGCGTCCTTCGAGCTGCTATGATTGGCGGTATTAACAATTATTCGTCTTGTTTTGATTGGATGCTCTTAAATGCCCTGTGCTAAACACCCCTCTTTTGTTTTGCAACTAGGGTTCCCCAACATGTCAATTAAGGGAAGCGCCCGTCGATTACATAACACAGCGGGTAATGTTTGCAAACTGTGTACAACTTGACAGGCGCTATCAAAACACTGACTAGCCGGGGGTGATAATCACCTTACACACGAGGATTAATGGCGAACACTTAGCCTGGTTGGAGAAAATGAAACAGTCTCTCAAATAACTTAAATAATCCATATATATTATGTTTTTAATAAAAATAAAATTTCAGAGACCACTATTCGAATACTAAAATGGGATTCGAATATTCGGCCCTTATGCGAATATTCGGAAATTCGGTCCCATCCCTAAATATAACACATATATGATTGTACAAATTAGAACTATTTTCTTAAGTGATGATGTACAAATTAGAACTATTTTCTTAAGTGATGGAATAAATTATAGGCGTAAAAATGCGTATTTATGGGGTAATGGGTTAAGTCATGTGTTTGTTTTATATCACAGAAGGAGGAAGGTGAACAAGAATTCAAATTTGAGTGGCAGAGGAAATACAACGCTCCGAGAGAACAGTAAGTATAGGATAGGTGTGGCTAGTTGATTGCCTTTAATCCATTACTCCATAGCCTGTTTCTAGTTTTGAAAATAGTTCTCTCCTTAAAGCAGGTTGAAAGTAAAGCAGAATGCACCTTAAGGCGCATTCTGCATTACTTTCAGCCTACAATAAGCTATCATTTACTAGGATAAAGATTTTTTTCTAAAAAAGCCCACAATTAGAACTTAATAACTTGACACTATTTTCTTCCGTGTAGGAATAAATTAGAGCTGTAAAAAGGCGTATTTATGGGATAATGGGTTAATAGAGTTAGACCTTTACTCCATAGATAAGCCTTTTTATGCATTTAGTTCTAGGACTGCAGATCGATGAGTAAGTGATGATCTGATTCAATCCACAATTCAGCACCTACGATTCACAAATATAGTCACGAATCACTAGTGATAAAGTAACCCATCTAATACGATCAAGGTTCCAGATATATAGGATCTGTCATGAATCCATTGTTTAAGACAGGCTGATCTCAAACAAGTTCTATTCTAAACGAGTTTGAGATCAAATTGTCTTAAACATCTACGAGTGACGGATTCTTTTTCTCACATAATCAACGATTTAAGTTATTTTTCAAAGCAATAGGCATTTTTTTGGAATCCCGGTGACGTCAAAACTCCGTTATAAATAGTGACTTCATAGTGACATCATCAAATTGATCTCACACATGTTGGAGATAAGGATATTTGTCATCGCTGTTTGCAATAGAAAACAAGGGTTGTTATGTGAGAAAAGAGGGGGTAAACCGATGAAATTAAACATTTTCTCGCTTATTTCAGAACCATATCCTATGGTGTTACTACTCATTAGAATCGTCTTGAAGAGACGATTCTAATGAGTAGTAACACCATAGGGTTTAATACACAAATAAAGATTTTAATTTTTGAAATACCCCACTTATCTGGAGCCCTAAAGATATGAAATGTGTAGCCCTGAATGCAGTTTATTTAACTTTTTCTATGAACGCTGCATACCAGCAAATAAGTAAACATCATAAAAGTGCATATTTATGGCGATGAGTGCCAAGTTAGTCCCTATAAAAGCAAAGATGTAGGTTTTGCTCTTAGATTATTTATCTTTTGCACCAAGTTAGTACCAAGTTATAGTTAGAACGTATTAAGTGAAATTTTAATGGTTAAGAAGGTCAAAGCTAAGCATAGCCATTAAGATTTCACTTAACATGTTCAAACTAACTTAGAATTTAACATATATTTTGATTGGCCCTTTCAAGAGTTTCTAGAACACAAACCTTGCTTATTCTGGTTCTGAGATCGCCAAATATGGCAGTGTTTACAACTAGTTGCTATGAGGCGGAGCTATCTATAATGCGTGTAGACACCACACTAAGTCAAAATACAACAAAATTCTTAATGATTAAGTGCCGTACTTAATGGAGTGCAAAAGGCAGTTTGATTGATTAAAAATGTAGGTTATAGTCTTATAATAAAGTAAAAATGTGTATCCTTTGGAATATAGATCTGTTGTTTTGTTTCAGATATGCTAAGGATGATGAAACCATTCGTGACCAGCCATTTGGTATTGAGGTCAGGAATGTACGCTGCATTAAATGTAGGAAGTGGGGCCATGTTAACACAGATAGAATATGTCCACTGTTTGGCAAAGACCTGGCTGCAGAACCTGAACAACGTAAGCAGTCTTTCACCCTTTATTTTAACCTTTCCCCCATAGCTTGTTTCTAGTTTTGAATATTGGTGTCCACTTAAAGCAGGTTGAAAGTAAAGCAGAATGCGCCCAAAGGCGCATTCTGTTTTACTTTCAACCTGCTTTAAGCTATAATCTGCTCATCATCATCATCATCATCATCATCCTGTTTAGTTTATACAGGCCGAATGATCCTTTAACAAGGGTGAGGCCTGTCTGTCTGTCGAGGAGCGTAGTCTTCCTCTCCACTTCTGGCGATCCTGTGGTTCAGTAGTTTCCAACCTCAGAGATGCACGATCACGCTTCACAAGGTCAATACAGGATAATTTTGGTCTTCCTTGACCTCTCTGTGAAGCAATGTTCATATTTCTGATCTGGTAGATCCAGCTTGAACTTCGTTCAGTGTGGCCAAATGTTTTGAATGTAGAAAATATTTCTTATGATACATATTCATGAATGTATAAATTAGAACTATTTTCACCAGTGGAGGAATAAACTAAATGCGCTAAAAGGCGCTTTCACGGAGGAAAGGGTTAAATTAGCTTTATCCTTTACTCAATAGCCTGCTTCTAGCTTTGAAGTCATGTGACTACTTTCAGCCTGCTTTAAGTTACTATCTGCATTGATAAAGAAAGTATTTCTTATGGTACACATTCATGTATAAATTGTCAGTTTTCTTCAGTTGAGGAATACGGTAAAGGCATGAAATACCTATCTGTGGAGTAATGGGTTAAGTTCTCATTTACTTATAATTATTTTCAGCCAAGTCCAGTGCCTCCAACTTGTTACAGTCCATGAGAGATGATGGGTTCACCCTGAAACAGAGTCTGCTGGGTAAGATGACAGACCCCTCGGCTTCGAATGAGGTAAATCCTGTTTAAACAGCATACGGTTGAAATCAAACAAGCACTCTATCACCCTATAGATTAGATGATGTTAGTTTCAATGAGGTAGATCCTGTTTAACCCTAGCCTGCTTCTAATTCTGAAGACAGGTTACCACTTAAATCAGTGGAGGAATAAATTAAATGTGCTAGAAGGAAATTTATGGTTGATAGGGTAAACAGCAATTTTTTTTTAATTAACCAACACTCTATCATCAGAGCACCAGATAAGGGTAGTTTTTCAAAAACTAAAATCTTTATTTCTGAATTAAACCCTATGGTGTCACTACTCATTAGAATCATCTCTTCGAGACGATTCTAATGAGTAGTAACACCATAGGATTTGGTGCTAAAAAGAGTGAGAGAATGTTTGAATTGTTGAAATAACTACCTCTTATCTGGAGCCCTGTATCATCCTGTAGAATAGCTTGTTATTTTTAAAGAAAAAATTGAGAGAAGTTTCTTGCACTCTTATTTCTTTTAACATGTTTAGTTCAGCAATAGTCTGCTCAACTCTTGTCCTGATCTTAGCCTGTGGACAGTGCCATGCTTCTTCAAAGAGATACCCCTTAACCAATTGAGTTCTTGTGTCAAGTTAACATTTAAAAACAGTATACCTTTGAAGAGCAGTATTGTCCTATGCAAACAGTACAAGCCTTAAAGGAGTCCTCTGATCATGGTCTGCTCTGTTTGTCATTTTGTAATAAATTGCAAAAAAACCACACCCTACATTGTTTTAAATGAGCTAGACTTAATTTGAAATTTGAAATGTCCATTTAAAGTTTTAGTCGTGAATGAAGAATCACAAGTGTGACCTCAAGTTGTTTATATTCCATGTTTATGTTTCCATAGCAACTGTTGCCTAGTGAGGACGAGGATGACCCAGAAGTGAAATTTTTGAAATCTTTGTCAGCAAAACAGAAGAAAAAGCTACTAAAGTAAGTAGGGTACCCAAATTAGAGTACCCAATGAAAACTTACTCCTATATTTTTATCATACGTTTAGCAATCCCTTTGCTTTGCTATTCTGTATGCTTTCTCAAAGAAAAGTCTGACTTCTTTGTTTGATATTCAGCAAAACATGGCATATTTTTGTTGTTAAATTCTCAAGCTTGCTTAAGGTGGTTCGACAGCGGGCGGCCCGCATCTCAAGTTCCGAAAATACTGATGACTTTCACCTGATCTTTGCGGCACATGCTTATAGTAGAAAATTTACATAAAGAAAAGTTTGGTCTGCTTCAGTGTCTTCTCTGTTAGCGCAGTTGGTACGGTGATTGACTAGCAATCCAAAGGTTCTAGGTTCGATTCACACTCGCTTCAAAACTTTTTTTAAAATAAATAGTCTATTTAAACTAGACTAGTCAATCCATAACGCAGTGATCAAAGGACAGGCTATGTTTAGTCACGTAACAATGAATAATATCAGATGCAAGTATAGTCAAGTGACAACGAAACTTTGTGAGTATTTATAGCCTATATAACAGATGGCAGCTTAACACAGGACAAAAATAATGCTAAAAGATAGATCCTAAAGGAGTTTTTATGTATTACTTTTGTTATGCATTAAGCAGTCACCTGCCTTTAAAGATCTACAGGCTACCGTATTCAATGGTCCCTTATTACAGGTTTGACTTATGGTATTATTTAGAGCTGACGGCATTTTAAAGTTGAACTCAAGGGAGGTTACTCGTTTTGTGTTAACATTTTGTCAGAATTTCTGGAAATCATGTATAAAATGTAAATTCCACTGTAGATTTTCATAAAAAATTTGGGACTAGTAGAACTAAGTAATATCTATCTAATAAGAGTAAAATTAGTGTATGTTAAACAGCTAAATTTTTTGTAATTTGAGATTTAGTGACTTTTTCAGAATTTGACTTTTTAGCTCACCTGAGCTAGCTCAGGGTGAGCTTTTGCAATCCTTGAATGTCAGGCGTCCGGCGTGCGTCGTCCGGCGTCAACAATTTAAGTGTTTACACTCTAGAGGCCACAATATATATCCAATCTTTCTCAAACTTCTTCATATTGTATATTACCATAAGAATTCGGATGAGTTCAATTATGGTTGAAATCAGACATATAGGTCAAGAGTTATCAACCTTTGAATTGCTGAAAATGCCATATTTTGCAGTGTTTACACTCTAGAGGCCACAATATTTATCCAATCTTTCTCAAACTTTCTCAGATTGTATATTACCATAAGAGTTCGGATGAGTTCGATTATGGTTGAAATTTGATAAATAGGTCAAGAGTAATCTACCTTTGAACTGCTGAAAATGCCATATCTTACAGCGTTTACACTCTTGCAACTACAATTTTCAATGGATTTTGATTATACTTGCAAACAAAGTATATAGCTATAAGTTCTCGCAATTATTGTTGAAATCTAATCATTGTGGCAATAGTTATCTGCCCTTGATATACTTTGAAATGCTAGAAAAGGCTTCATTTCAGTATTGTTTAGGCTCTAGTTATCTGCCCTTGATGTACCGGTACTCTACTATACTAGAATTATGAGGTTGTATTCCAAAATTGTTTACATGCTATACTACAAATTTGAATGGATTTAGATTAAAACGGATGAAACAGAAAGGCAAAGCTATCAGGCTTCAGTACAACAGGTGAGCGGTATCAGGGCCTTCAGGCCCTCTTGTTTAAAATATTGATATTTCAAGAAAATATGTCATGAAATATTTTTGTTTGCACAATATCTTATAGTCTCTGTACAGTTTACTTGAATGTACAGAAATTATTGAGTTATATTAGTTTATAAAGAAAATATTTCCATTTATTAAAAAAGGAGCTTTTCTCGACAAAAGGTCCCGTCAGAAAAAAACGGTACTGTAATTTTTTTTTATTTTAACGATTTTTCACCCCTGATGTGGTATATTTCAATTTAATCAAGATTTCAAAGATTTCTGACACGGAATAAGCTGACCCGTGAACCACCTGGAGTCAAACATACTTATTACAGTGTTTCAAAGTTAAAACCCCAAAATGCAGACAGGTCTCCAAATAAGTGGGAGCAAACTGAACAAGTCAAAAATTTTCAGCACCAAATCCTATGGTGTTTTACTCATTAGAATTGTCTTGAAAAGACAATTCTGATGGGTAGTGACACCATATGGTTGAATGCAGAAATAAAGATTTAAGATTTTAAAATACTCCTGGGAACTGGAGCTCTGACCGGTACATTTTAACTAAAGTTAGTTCAGGTTTACAAGTTATGACTGTAAATTTAACCTTCAACACTCTAGGCAGTTTCATCTGCAACATTACTTTGTCATCCAGCCGAATCTTCTTCTTGTATTTAGTGTAAAAAATAGCATGAAAATATCAAGTTGTTATAGGGAGGGAAATTGTTTTACATTTGCAAAAAGCTTGAATGCAGATCAGATGCAGCGTAACGCAGCGTCTGATCTGGATTTAAGCTGTTTGTCACTTGCCATTAAGTTTTTTTCTGTCAAGATGTCCAATATGTAATGTTGAGTAAAACAGCAGACAACTTTAAGCAGACGATATTACAGCAGTAAAAGCGTTAGACATAAGTGTCATGTTAGGGAATAGTGGCAAGGGTCGTTGCAAGGAGGGAGTCGCTGTTGGGAGGGCTGTTGTAGGGAGGGAATATTGTAGCATGCATGAAGCTAATTTGGTAGGGAAGCTGCTGCAAAAATGTGATGAGCAATTTATCAAATGTTGTTTGTGATTTTCAGGAGACTGAATAAGCTGCAGCATAAGGAGAAAGATGGGAAAGTAGAGAAGAAAAAGAAGAAGAAAAAGAAGAAAGAACACAAGCACAAGAAAGAGAGAAAAAGAAAATCAGAGGATTCTAGCGACTCAGATTCTTCAGATGGTACGTAGTGAAACATGAAAATAAACACAGCCTGTCTTATATTAACCCTTCATCTGCTAATAGCATTATTATACGCCTTCCCGTGTATCTGTAGTTCTGTACAGTAAGATACAAGAGTCTGTATCTTATTCTTTACTCTGGACAATTTTGGGGAAACAGCCGATCAGACTTGCACCAAATGCACTTATAAGATTGTCTGTTTCCGCCAAAAAGTCTTTAGGCTGAATACATCGACCTGTATCGCATGGCCAACTAGTAATGTGAGTATATTGATAAGTTTTGGAAAACAGTGTAGACCCAGATCAGACAGTCTGATCTGGGTCTACACTGTTATCTTATAGGATCTGTTTGACTCAAGTCTGCACTTTTTGCTGGAGAAAATTTTCTTTACTTTAATAGCCAATGTAATAGGTAAGGTGATACATATTCATAGTGGGAAGAGCTTTATGTATGAATATTCAGAAGGAGAAGGGTTGTGTGATTTTTCAGTAGAAACGCACATAACAAATTTTCATATACAATTGAAATTCGATACTTTGAACTGGCTTAAATCAATTTTACCAGTATTTCGTAACTTGAATTTTGATAAGTCGATCTCGCTGAAGTCGAACATACCCGTATGTTTTACAATCATATCATATGTTAACATTTTACCAGTTTCTGCTGTTTGGATCCATGTCAGAAGTTGGATATCTTAACCCATTACCCCATATATACACCTTTTTATGCTTTTAATTTGTTCCTCCACTGAATAAATTAGTCCCCATTTAAACAGTCGGGAATATGTTACATCAAAACTATTTCCTATATTTTTGCAGATTATAGCTTAAAGAAGGCTGAAAGTAAAGCAGAATGCGCCTTCAGGCGCATTCTGCTTTACTTTCAACCTACTTTAAGTGGTCACCTATCTTCAGTACTAGATAAAGGCTATGGGGTAATGAGATAATTGTCTTTGACACTTGTCCTTATGATTTTGTTTATGTATTTGAAAATGTAAGAGTTGGAACATTTAGTGTATACATGTACATGTATATATTTATATGAAAAGTTTATCGTTTAATCACAAAGATGTGAAATAATATTTGATGAGTTTTCTTCGTTCAACCCATTACTCAATAGCACATTTATAGTAATTCAGATAAGTGAACACTTAAAGTAGGCTGAAAGTAAAGCAGAATGTGCCTTAAGGCACATTCTGCTTTACTTTCAGCCTGCTTTAAGCTACTACTCTTCTAGAATATAGAAAATATTTGTAATGATACATATTCATGACTGCATAAATTGAAACTTATTTCTTCAGTGGATGAATAAATCAAAGGCTTAAAAGGGGGTATTTATGGGGTTATGGGTTAATATAAATGAAAACATAAATATTTTCTTTACAGATGATGAAATGGAGAAGAAAAGATCCAAAAGACAAAGAGCTATTTCTGACAGTGAGAGTGAATCAGGTACTCTGTCATAATAAACAATAACCTGCTAGGAATCCAGTTACTTAACCCTTTGAACCCTAGTCCCGCATATTGGCGTTTTTTACAAACAGTGTACATGTGAATAGTATACATGTCCTATGCAAACAGTGAATACCCAGATCAGAGGGCTCCTAGGAGCCCTCTGATCAGGGTCTTCACTGTTTGTCATAATGCCAAACATTGACAAAACAACCCTTAAAAGTCAGAAATGGACTAGTTTTTAATGGAAACTGGAATTGTCCATTTAAAGTTTCAGGGAGGAAAGAGTTAACCCTTTCCCTCTCAGTCTGATTTGAGCAATCCACTATTTTAAATAGCAACCCTGACTGATTTTCATTCTTTATCAAATTAAGTTTAAGTTAACTCTATTTGATAAAGTAAAGAAAAAAACAGATGCATAACTTTTAGAATTTTGTAAATATTTTAAAAAATAAACGAGTTATCACAATAATTTTAATGATGATGTCATGACAAAGGCAATAACAAACAATGTTGTAAACATTATTCTCTTTGATTTTATGGCTGAATGCATGTAACAAAAATGTGACGTGATTTTGTTTGAAAAAAGCCCTTAGAGGTCGAAATATTAGAAAAGAGCAGTTTAAACATTGATGATAAAAAAGTTATAACAATTTAAAGTTTCGGTGTCGGACCAAATTTCTGGAAATTTATCTATATAGAATTTCCCATCAATTGATCGTGACGCGCGGCACCGGAATTTCTATTAAATTTAGTCATATTTTTTTTATTTTTCAAGATATTAAAACACTGAAAACAATCTACACTCAGTGCAAAAAGAAACGCACACTTTTATTACAATAGTACCTGTTTGTAGAAGGAACATATTTGTGAAATAATCTTTTCATTACAGTCAGTAGTTCCGTCTTGGGCTATCAATGTTGAAAATGGGAGGTTTATCATTGAATTGGTATCATCGCAACCTGTACAAATCGGTGCGGTGTTTTCAACAGGCACTAGTTAACTCTTTCGCTTCCAAATTAATCGTGAGATTTTTATCCACCACCGTTTCATTGTCGTCTGCTTCAATTTTGTTGTTTGCAAGATCGTTTCAAAGTAAGATTCAAAGTAGTATGACTTAAAGTATATCTATACGAGTGTCAAACAGTTTAGATCCTGATCAGGCGCCGCGTTACGCGGCGTCTGATCAGGATCTAAACTGTTTGAAAACGCGTCTTTTGACGTCATTAAGAGTGAAAGGGTTAAAATACAGCACAGTAATTTTAAGAATATGTTTTTCGAAACTTGTGGCAGAATTAAATTGATCTTGAGATATGGTCTTAGTATCTTAAAAAAGTCTCTTAATCTGCGCCTGAGCACAATGTGCGTTTCTTTTTGTACTGAGTGTATGTTGGAACTGGTTAATAAACAGAAATGTTTTGCTTCATTTGAATGAATGAATGACTACAGAACATTTTTTACTTTAAACGCCTTAACCCTTTCTCTACTATGGCATTATTTGCTTCAAATGATTTTCACCTGCTGTTATTTCTCAAATTTAATTTTAGTTAAATTGGCGATTTTAAATTTACTTTGTTACAAGCGTCAAACAGTTTGAATCCTTACCAGATGCAGAATTATACAGCATCTGCTCAGGACCGAAATTGTATGTAAATAACTATTGTACTTTGGGTAAGACAATAAAGTGGTTAACCCATAACCCCATAAATACACCTTTTTACGCCTTTAATTAATTCCTCCACTGAGGAAAATAGTTCCAATTTATACAGTTATGAAATTTTATGATAAGAATTATTTTCTATATTCTAGCAAGTTGTTGCTAAAAGCAGGCTGAAAGTAAAGCAGAATGCGCCTTAAGGCGCATTCTGCTTTACTTTCAACCTGCTTTTAGTGGTCACCTATTTTCAAAACTATATGACCTTTTTGTGTCGATGGGCCGTAAAACACCATTCATTCATTCATTCATTCAAAACTAGAATCAGGCTATGGGTTAAGTAAAATTTAGACATAATAAGATTTTCAGGGAATAATATTTGTATGAATTGAGTTAGTATATTAGACTTCTTATTCAAATATTTGCAAAGGGATAATCTAATATGCATATAAGTATAATATTTATGGCAAAATCAAACCTTTATGCACAATGGTCTGTCCTATCAGTATTATTGAACCCTATTAAAGCCTCATTTATGTTTCATTTCCATAGAAAATGATAGCAGAAGCGTGAGAAAAAATGGTGGCGCTGGAAAAAAGTCAAGCCACAGGCCATCACATGATAATTCATATGACGACAGAAGCCGTGACAGATACAGTAGGGAGGAGGTCAAACCTCAGTCCAGAGACAGAAACAGATATAGGTATGATGGAAGTAAGGAAAGAGACAATGATAGATATAATAGAGCAAGGTCAAGGTCACAAGATCGTGTAGAAAAAGGCAAAAGGTCAAGGCAACGCAGCAGATCAGATTCTCGCGAACGAAATAGAAGTAGGAGAAGTAGTTCTTTATCTAGAGATAGAAGAGACAGGCATGAAGAATCAGCTCACAGATATGAGCGTAATAATGAAAAGGCTGATAGACATGATAGATCCAGACAAAATGGACAAAAATATGTGAAAAGAGAGAGTATTGAAGAAGATATAAGAAAGCATAAGAGTTCACATAGAAACAGAAGAGACGATGAGAGCTCAAATGACTCTAGTAGCAGTGATGATTCAGATGAGAAGTATGTCAAAGACTCGAGAAAACAAAAGGAAAGACATGACAGTAAGAGGGGGAGAGATAAAGGAAGGTCTCCAGAGAGTAAAAGAAGAAGTGATTCTAATGAAAGGAATAGAAATGGTAGACAGAGAAGATCAAGATCCCCACAAGCTAGGAGGAGAAAATCATACACCAGTGATTCTAGTGATTAGTGAATAGCACATTTATGGCAATATCTGTAGTTACAGCTGAAAAGCATTAGGTACAGTTAATTCATTCAACACTATATAGTAACTATTGTGGATTATTATAGCTCCCTTGTGGATCTTTTTAGTTGACAAAACGTGAACTAGTCTACGTAGAATTCTTGATAGTTTAATACTGCTATAAATTAGCAAACATTGAAGACCCTGATCAGAGGGCTCCTATAGGAGCCCTCTGATCTGGGTCTACACTGTTCGCAAAAGTAATCAGTATATTTTAAACAGGTCCATGGTGTTGAAAGAGTTAACTCTTTCCCCCTCAAAGCTTAGTTGTGTTAATAGGAATCTTATTGAGCATGTCAAATATGTACATTACACAAGTATTGTTATGTTCACAAGGTAAAAGGAGTCACTTAATATGTTTTTGTATTACACAATTTGTTGTATTCCAAGTCCCAGAAACCCCTTTCATAAAACTGTACGACAAATGTTGTTGTAAGTCAGATTATTAATTAATAATTATTATTTATTTCTCCATCTAATCCTTTTATGTGAGATCTCTTTGGAACCATCTTGAAAAGACAATTCCAAAGAGATGCATACAACAGGATTAGATAGAGAAATCAGAAATTAAATGTATTTTAAAGTTTAGAGAAATCAGAAATTAAATGTATTTTAAAGTTTTGACTGACGACTGTTTCTATCGTACAAATTTTTATGAAACGGGCCCCAGATGAGTAGTGTTTAACATACTAAAATTCTTATGTCTCCAGAAAACAATATGATCTGACTGCTTATTTACAACAATTTTAATAGTCAAATCACATGATTTGGTTAAAGATAAAGGATATAGTGTTTGAAATGTAGCCTTTTGTGCTAGATATTTAACTGATATTTAATATACATACTTAACATTACATCTTTTGAAAAGCAATTCTTAGGAGAGCTTGGAGGAATTTTCACTGAGCTACTGTGAGTCTGTAACCCTGAGTATTATACCATTGCCAACTGAACAGGGTCAAAGGTTAATGAGCTTTAGTTTTCGAGTTGAGTCTGAGATTGTTTTCAAGCATTTGATTGGTCAGATTTGAGTTTTTGCTGTGCAAAAGTTCAAATCTGACCAATCAAAATTGAGAATGATCTCAGACTCAACTCCAAAGCTCATTAACCTATGACCCTATGCATTGAACATATGTAAAATATCTCACTATATTGTAGGTATGTGCTCAAGATCAGTAATTAGATATATATGTGTGTGATCATGTGCAGATAGCACAGTGTTTACAGTGGAGAATCTGTTATCCTTTCCCGTTTAAACGCAAACGTACGCAAACGCAAAACACTAAAACGTAGAAAAGTACAACTTTTGGACAATTCTGATAATTCTTGTTTATCTTGGTGGCAAACAGTTTGGAGCCTGATCAGACGCCGGGTTACCCGGCGTCTGATCTTGCTCCAAACTGTTTGCAGTGAAAATAATAGTTTTAGCGTAAACGTGTTTATTGGGAAAGAATAACAGATTCTCCACTGTACCTCTAAAGCTTCCCACCAATGTGGTTTAGTCTGGTCCCAGTTTGGGTAGTATAAGAGAGGGTACATTGTTATGTAAAATAAAGTGTGGAAAATGGGATTTAGTGTGGGCTTGTTCTGGCTTACAGCATCAGGCTATAAAATGTCATTGAACCCTAGTGATGTATATACTCGTCCTTTATCAAACAATTGTGTACCAATTAAGAATATGCCTATGCAAACAGAGTCAACTCAGATCATAGGGCTCCTACAGGAGTATTCTGATCAGAGTCTGCACTGTTTGCCAGTTTGAAACATATTGTAAAAAGCACCTAGATAGTCAAACATGGACAATACTTAAATTGAAACTGGCATTATCTGTTTGAAGTTTTCAGATTTCAACCACTTAACTCTTTCAACACCATGGACCTGCTTAAAATATATTCATTTCATGATTTGCAAACCATGTAGCTCTTGATCAGAGAGCTCCTATGAGAGCTCTCTGATCAGGGGCTACACTGTTTGCTAATTTACTAAAAATTTAGAGCGGTGTTTATATCAAACTACCCAGATGTCCAAGTAGACTGGTTCATGATATGGTAACTAAAATGATCCACAAGGGAACCTAATAGCCCACAATAGTTACTTAGTGTTGATGCAGTTAAAACAGGTATATAACTCTTTCAATAGAAAACTCATTGGTGGTGTAAAATCAAAAGGTGCCTTTAAACCCATTACCCCATAAATATGCCTGTTTACGCCTTTAATTTATTCTTCCAAGTTCCAACAAAGGATATAGTTCTACTTTATACAGTCTTGAATATGTTTCATATGAATTATTTTCTATATTCTAGCAGCTAGTAGTTTAAAGCAGACTGAAAGTAAAGCAGAATGTGCCTTAAGGCTCATTCTGCTTTACTTTCACCCTGATTTAAGTGGTTGCCTGTCTTCAAAACAACAAACAGTATACCGGGTAACCGTAATGGATAAAGCAGGATGAAGGTAAAACAGGAAACTGTTACTTGAGCTTTCTGCTTTACTTTCATATACCATTATTTAAAGAGTTTTAAACCTTCCTATGAGTGGTCATTATAGCAGGATTCAGTGTATTCCTTTTGCTAACAAAATAAGAAGGCTATCTTATTAAGGATATGGCCATTGCAGGCACCATATAAGTTTGTCCTCAACAAACAGTGTAAATATATATAATGCATATAGTTATTCAAATATGCAAATAGTTTAAACCTTGATCAAATGGCACCTATAGATGTCATCTGATCAGAGTCTACACTGTTTGTGATTTTGCAATATATTGTAATAAAAAATATAAAAATACTATAAGACCCCTCTATTAAGACCACTAAAAATAAAATAATTCTTTTGCAATATATTGTAATAAAAATATAAAAATACTATAAGACCCCTCTATTAAGACCACTAAAAATAAAAAATATTTTTTTTTATTGTTTCAGACTTTGAAAGACAGGTAACAGCTTGAAGCTAGGTGAAAGTAAAATTGAAATATCCTAAAGGAGCATTATTTTACTTTCTTCTTTGCTTCCTGAAGGAGCTTTCTGTTTTAATTTCACCTTGCTTTAAGCAGACACCTGTTTCAAACACCAAATAGTTAATACAATGTGGTGGTCTAAATTGAGGGGTGTTACTGTTTACTGATGTTAAAAATTAACTAGAATTGATTGGGAATAGGGTTTGTCCATTTGAAGTGTAAGAGGTCCAGGTGTTAATGTAGACCAAAAGCAGCCATATGTCATATTAAAGATTTTCTGTTAAATGTTCTCTCTGCACGAATTTGTCATTTGGAAATAATCTCTAGTGAATAAAATGAAATTGTTACAATAAAGCTGCCTTTATTATGATTTTTTTATCACTTCATGATTGACATCTTCTTTGAAAAATACAGTAAAACCTCTCCATTACGACCACTAAATATTAAAGCCTAAATGATCTATAAAACACTGGTGGCAGCTTAAAGCAAAGTGAATGTAAAACAGAAAGCTCCTAAAGGAGCTTTCTGTTTTACGCTCACCTTGCTTTAAGCAGTAACCTGCCATAAATACAAGCTAATTAGTTAAATTAAGTGGTCATAATAGAGAGGTTTTACTGTATTAATCTGCACCTAATTTTGATTTACAAAACACTGTTAACTTTATCTGTAACTGAAACAGAAAAAAGCTCTTGTTCAGAGTGCTTTTTATTTCATCATATATGGAATAATTTCTGATACTTTGTGATCAGTTGCTTGATTTCACTTGTTACAAAATGGCTACCAGAGGTGGGATGTGAGATCAAGAAGATTTAAAACATCCTTATTGTGTGCTGGAATTATCACAAGGTGGTAGGACTGGTTGCACCAGTTGTCAGTATCAGGGGGCTCGGTGTAGGTTTAAGTCCCACTGCTTTTAAAATAGGTATTAACCCTTATCATGCTTAGCATGACTTTGCTAGCATTCCAAACAGTTTGGATCAATAATTGATCCTGCTTAATACTCATCTTATCTGGATTAAAACTGTTTGTTACTCACATTCAACTTTTTTCAGATAAAAAAACCATTAAAACTAATTTTGATCTTTTTTGGCAGACGGTATATTTGAAGCAGATGACAATCAGCACATGATAAACCATAACTAATAATCACAGGAATAATTTCGACCAATGTTTAGGAACAAAACAGGATTATTAAGAGTATGCATTCATTTACTGCATAATATCACAGGTATATCACTGGGAATCAAGTAATTATCACAGATATATATTTTACTCTAGTTGTGTTATGTTTCCAGAATTATTAAATACAAATAAATAAACTTGAATGCAAAAATAACACATTTTTCTAATTAACGGAAAGTGTTAATGATGTCTCTAAAAACACTTGTGTCATGTCGCTTTGGTATACCGGGTGCGAGTGCTGATATAACGTTTAGACTAGGGCCGAAAGCAACTACGTACTCATAGGAGTTACCTCCCTTAAAAAACCGGAAGCATGCTGCTGTCATCGTAAATTAGTAAATAAAAGTCGTCCGTATTTACGGTATGTATTTTGTCAGTTAATAAAGCATATAGACAATTGTTTAATAAGTTCATTAAAATGGTTCCCAAACACTGGCAGTGTTATATTTGGAAATGCTGACTGGGATCATTTATAACATTACTTTTTTTTATCAGTCACTAGTTAATCGGACATTCTCTTTCGGATAACAGTATTTTCCTTGATCTTTGGGGGGTTTTGTCGGGTGATACTATACCTAGGCTCCTCTTATGAATTTTTTGTTAATATTAAGAGGGTGCACTGTCCACGTAGCTCACTAGTTGCTAATTAGGACGTAAATAATCTGATTCGAAGTTGTCAAAATTTGTATTTGTTTTGCATTCGCATGACATTGATTCTGAGTCTACATTGTAACGTCACACTAACTAGTGTAAACTAATAGCTAGAACAGTGTTCTTGTTTACAAAACGGATGTCACACTCATTTCATTTTCATAACATAGAGCATCTGCTTTCAGAGTGGCAGATCGTCGGTTCAATGAATCCCTGGCCTAATCAAGCCAAATATTTAAAAATTGGTAGCAATAGACGGCTTCGAAGTTTTGGTTAGCATTAACACTGGTTTGTCGGTGTCGGGATAAAGTGACCGGCTAGGTTCAGTCCCTGGTGCACCTCATAAGTGCCCCTGCTAGTTATACCCAAAAGAGGTGTAAAGCAGTATCAAAACAAACAAAAATTGTAGATGCCAGTTTTCGCTATTGACCACAGTGGAAAATCCTAAGGAAAATATTTTTAGCGCCCATTGCATGGCTCTTATATATGTTGCCTTAATTATACTTTGCCACGTTATGTACACTATTACCAAAATAAATTTATGGTAAATGACAAGTTCGGTAAATGATTTTATTAGCTCATCTGGCACGTAGTGCCAAGGTGAGCTTTTAGGATCACTGGAAGGCCGTCGTCCGTCGTCTGTCTGTCTGTCTGTCTGTCTGTCCGTCCACAATTGTTTGTTAACACTCTAGCAGGTTCAAATCTCATTGGATCTTGATGAAACTTGGTCACAATGTTTGCCTCAATGAAATCTAGGTCAAGTTCGAATGTGGGTCATGTCCGGTCAAAAACTAGGTCACTAGGTCAAATTATCGAAAAACCTTGTTAACACTCTAGAGGCTACAAATTTCATTGGATCTTCATGAAACTTCATCAATATGATTGCCTCAATAAAATCTAGGCCAAGTTCGAATGTGGGTCATGTCTGGTCAAAAACTAGGTCACTAGGTCAAATCTTCTAAAAACCTTGTTAACACTCTAGAGACTACAAATTTCATTGGATCTTCATGAAACTTCATCAAAATGTTTGCCTTAATGAAATCTAGGTCAAGTTCGAATGTGGGTCATGTCCGGTCAAAAACTAGGTCACTAGGTCAAATCTTTGAAAAACCTTGTTAACACTCTAGAGACTACAAATTTCATTGGATCTTCATGAAACTTCATCAAAATGTTTGCCTCAATGAAATCTAGGTAAAAATGTGGGTCATGGCCGGTCAAAAACAAGGTCACTAGGTTGAATCATCGAAAAACCTTATTAACACTCTAGAGACTACAAATTTCATTTGATCTTCATAAAACTTGATGAAAAGGTTTGCCTCAATAAAATATAGGTCAAGTTCAAATGTGGCTTATGTCTTGTCAAAAACTAGGTCACTAGGTCAAATCATCCAAAAACCTCGTTAACACTCTAGAGACTCCAAAATTCATTGAATCTTCATGAAACTTGAACAAAATGTTTGTCTCATTGAAATCGAGGTCAAGTTAGAATGAGGGTCATGCCCGGTCAAAAACTAGGTCACACGGTGTACATGGTTACATGGTTACCAGGTGAGAGATTTAGGTCCATAGTGGCCCTTGTATATATAGTGGTTAGTGAATGGTAGAGAGGTTTGGGTAAAAAAAATTATAGTTAATATAGGATGAAATATATACACATCTCTCTCTCATTATTGGGGCTTCAAATACATTCAAAGGGCACTGCTTAATTATTTCGTTTTTCGTTCCTCACTTTATTACCGACTTTTATTTCTTCGATTTGGCATAGAAAGTTTACCCTTTCCATTACTAGATTGTATAGTTTAGACCCAACCAATTTATTAGGCATTAAAATGTACAAGTGACTACAGATCAAAATATTTTTTGTAACAGAAAAAGTTGTGAAAAAAATAAAATCCATCATTACTATATAATTTACCGAAATGTCTAGACCATTCACTATATAATTCCATTTTACCAAAACTGTCAGTTGGTCAAATGCCAGAAAAATATCTGGAGAGTACAACCATGTTAGCAGTTATGTAAAATTTCTTTTCTCAGGTGAGCGATTCATGGCCTGTTGCGTTCTGTATATGTATGTCATATCTAATATCCATTTTCAGAAACTACAATTATGGATAAAGCACTGTTAGAGAAAGAGCTTTCAGAGTTTCTCAGCCCTGGTACTAGAGAGGATCTTAAAACAGTGGCTGTGGAAAATGTTCTTGGCCTGACTGGCTCGAATGAGGGCAAGGAACTTCTAGGTCACAGTGAAAAACTGCTACAAGGAATCGTTTCCCTGACAGAAGATGCACGGACAGATATCAAGGAAATGACATTCAAATGTTTGATTAATATAGCAACAAATGAGGATTTTTCATGGACAATCTTGACACTGGAAAAATATGAAAAGAAATTTTCTGAATGGTTAGAACTGGTGCTGGATCCAAAGTTTAAGCTGGCTGATTTGGTGTGTCAGCTGTTATCAAACTTGACTAGATCAGAGAAGTGTGCGGGGTATGCATCAAAGCAGGTGTTGGATTCAGGTGAAATTAGTGTTGATATGATTGTAATGGTTGTATGTAACATTGTACATAATGACAATGCAGACTTGCACTATATTGGAGCTCTGTTTTCAAATCTAACACAAGTGAGTGGGATCAGAAAACAGTTAATGGATAAAAACCAGTGTCTTATTCAGAGGTTACTGCCGTTTACAGAATTCAATCAGTCAATAATAAGAAGAAGAGGTATTGTGGGAACATTACGGAACTGTTGTTTTGATACAGGTAAATAGTAAGGACTATTCAAAGTACTTCTCATTTAACTCTTTCAACTCTAAACTCTTGAGGGGTTTTAGGTTTCCTTGTGGATTTTTTAGGTACCAATACATGAACCAGTCTACTTGGAATTATGGGTAGTTTAATAAATACTGCTCTAATTTAGCAAACAGTGTAGAACCAGATCAGAGGGATCATATAGGAGCCCTCTGATCTGGGTCTACACTGTTTGGGAAGGTAAGTTTAACAGGTCCATGGTGTTCAAAGAGTTGGGGATTCATTGATGGAGTAAAGCAATGAAGCCATAGTGACGAGAATAGTACTTGGTATACTCTCCCTTTACAAACATGTAAAGTGTAAACTTGTCCTATACAACAGCATTACATTACAGTAAAACCTGTATAAAGCAACCATTGTGTAAGGTAGCCTGTTGATCTTTAATTGCAGGGTAAAAATTAATGTCCTGTATTAAGCTGCCAGCAGTTATGGTGACCATAAATTAAATGTACGCAATATTTATTGGTCACATATTTGTAACAGCTTTTACTCTGGGTAGTGTCCCAAGAAGTCAATGCATGTTTGCAAACTTACCCACTCTTGTCTAGAGCCCTTCATATTATATTTGTATACTTTCTGTGTAGAGTACCATGACTGGTTGCTAGGTGACCAGGTAGACATATTGCCCAGACTGTTGTTACCGCTGGCTGGACCAGAGGAGTTGGATGATGACGACAATGACAAGCTTCCTGATGATCTACAGTATCTACCACCTGACAAGCAGCGCGAGGGGGCGGCAGACATTAGGAAGATGTTGACAGAGGCCATCTTACAGGTATAGCAAAGTTTTAGATAAGGGAGTAGCCGGAATACAGTAACAAACCCTCTTTTATAATGTATGAAAGATAGGTGACAGCTTTTAATCAAGCAATTAGGTCAGGGGTGTAAAAATTTCAGATTGGTTACTGGCCATGCTGGGTAATAATGACAATTTGCTCATTATACTAGCAAATAATCCATTAACTCAGAGCAAATTTTCATACCTTGGATATCTTGGCTTTATCACAAAGCCTTCATCAGCACACTGAGATGAAGTCAGTGGGTATCACGTGACTTTGAGTCGTCACGTGATACCAGGAGAGGGCTGTAAACCGCTGGCAACTCCAACCCCTCGTCCCTGTTTAGAGATGGTCGCCGTTGCTTAATGAGGATGGCTTCTTTAACCCTACGTTTTATGTGCATGTCTTCTGAAATCAACACTTTAGTATTCTGTGGGTTTAAGTGATGTCCTGTGTTTTCGCAATGTTCATGAAGTGCAGAGTTAGCTCTAGACACATGTTCTTTCATCCTTGTTTCAAGCGGCCTTCCTGTTCACACGTGATACCCACTGACTTTATCTCAGTGTGTTGATGAAGGCTTTGTGATAAAGCCGAAATATCCAAGGTATGAAAATTTGCTCTGAGTTAATGGATTATTTGCTAGTATGGACAATCCAGAGCAAGAGAACAATTTACATTGTTGAATTTGCTCATTAGTTTCTGTTATAAATTATAAGGAAATCTGCTGGCCCTGATAAAAATGTTACTTGCCATGGCAAGTGGAATTTTACACCCCTGAAGGTGACAGTAAAACAAAAAGCTCCTAAAGGAGCTTTCTGTTTTACTGTAGCCTTGCTTTAAGCAGCCACCTGCCTTTAACAGATAATAATTAACAAAATTTGGTGGTCGTAATAGAGAGGTTTTACTTTATTTCAAACACTGTGACTGAAATCTTCATATCTTCACCAAGGCTCATAAGAATAAGTTTTGTACACAAAACCCTATGGTATAATTTCTCATTAAAATGACAGCTCTATTTCTTTTTTCCTTCATTAAACTGCCACCTTTTCTTAAACCTGTAAATTTATCATTTTCCTCATCATTTTGCTGTATGTCAAACTTTGCTGTATGCGTTATGAGCTTATAAATATCACTAGCTGAATAGACAACTGTTGAAAACTTATTGTGAAGCCCAACAGATTTAAATACCTTTGTTTACTACTGTCAAATGTTGTGTTTAGCTACCATTAGTTGAAGAAGTATTTTGATCTCTATGACAGGCATGTAAGATACCCAATTTATGCAGGAGCTTTCAGCATTACTTTTGTTCTGTGTTTAGCTGACACCTGTCTTAACCCTTTGGGTTATTGCATACTTCCTTTACTTATAGATTGTTAGTGGGTTTTTTTCTTCTCAGACTTTATATAATAATATAATATTCTAACACACTTTGCGCATGTCTCTATATAAACAAAGAAGGAATGTATCTGTGGTTATATTCACAATAAAACATGCACATGCTGTAAAGTCTTAACGTGACATCATATGGCTTCGACAATGCATACGCCAAGACATGTAGCACCATTGCATCGGTGCAAATTATGGTTAACCTGGTTATTTTGAAGTGTTAGAATCGAAATAATAAATGAACACCAGTGTTTTATCGTGCAATAAAACAAGGTAGTGGTTGAGATGCTGGTAATTAAATCACTCGGTCTTCAGCCTTGTGATATAATTACTACGCATCTCAACTCCTATCCGTGTTTTATTTCCACAATAAAACACTGGTATAAATTTATTATTTCTTAAATAATGTTTTTATTCTTCTAGCTATGTGCTACACGGTCAGGGAAGAAGTATGTGAAGGACAAGAACGCATATGTGATCATAATTCTTTTATTCTTCTAGCTATGTGCGACACGGTCAGGGAAGAAGTATGTGAAGGACAAGAACACATATCTGATAATAATGCTTTTATTCTTCTAGCTATGTGCTACACGGTCAGGGAAGAAGTATGTGAAGGACAATAACACATATGTGATAATAATGCTTTTATTCTTCTAGCTATGTGCTACACGGTCAGGGAAGAATAATATGTGAAGGACAAGAACACATATGTGATAATAATGCTTTTATTCTTCTAGCTATGTGCTACACGGTCAGAGAAGAATAATATGTGAAGGACAGGAACACATATGTGATAATACTGCTTTTATTCTTCTAGCTATGTGCTACACGGTCAGGGAAGAAGTATGTGAAGGACAAGAACACATATGTGATAATAATGCTTTTATTCTTCTAGCTATGTGCTACACGGTCAGGGAAGAAGTATGTGAAGGACAAGAACACATATGTGATAATAATGCTTTTATTCTTCTAGCTATGTGCTACACGGTCAGGGAAGAAGTATGTGAAGGACAAGAACACATATGTGATAATAATGCTTTTATTCTTCTAGCTATGTGCTACACGGTCAGGGAAGAATAATATGTGAAGGACAGGAACACATATGTGATAATACTGCTTTTATTCTTCTAGCTATGTGCTACACGGTCAGGGAAGAAGTATGTGAAGGACAAGAACACATATGTGATAATGAGGGAGTATTATGCCTGGGAGAAGGAGCGAGACAAAGTGAATGAGATAGCTGCCCTAAATCTCATAGATATACTAATATGTGAGTTGTCTATCAGCTTTATTTACCTTTTCTGCCATGGCCAAATGTGCTACAGTGTTCCCTCTCTACAAGGACACCCAATTGGAGACACATGTTGTGTGTGTTGTTCAGAGGAAGTCGTTATAGAGAGGGAAATTAAGACTTGGCTTACATTTTCGAACAGCTTGAATCCAGATCAGACACCGCCGTAAAGCTGTTTGTCACTCGTCATTATATGTAATCTATCAAAATCTCCACTTATATATTGTTGTGAGAGAAACAGCAGACGACAGTTTTTAGCAGATGATATTGCAGCAGTTAAAGCGTTTGACATAAGTGTCGTGTTTAGGGTATTGCTGCAAGGGTAGTTAAGGAGGGAGTCGTTTGGAGGGCTGTTGTAGAGAGGGAGCACTTTAATAACATGCATATGTACATTTTACTGTGTTGAACTCTTTTAACACCATGGAATTGTTTAAAATATACTCATTACATTTGCAAACAGTGTAGACCCTGTTCAGAGGGCTCCTATAGGAGCCCTCTGACAAGGGTTTGCACTGTTACTTGAGAGCAATATCTATTAAACTATCAAGAATTCCAAGTAGACTGGTTCATACTTCGGTAACTAAAAAGATTCTCAAGGGAAATAAATATAGCACAAGTTACTTAGTATTGAAAGAGTTAAAATAGTTGGATGCTGTAACTCTTGCCCTGTCGTAATATTATTGTCTGCTTGAAAATTGTTGTTTTTTAAGAAAAATTAATTCTTCACTTTTATCTTGTTAACATTAAAGTGTATCACATTATAGTACAACAACATTTATCTTTTTGAAGACCTAATTAGACTAAACAGCTTGATCATGTGATTATAAATACATAAAAAAGTTTGAACTTCAGTTGGCAATTTTGATTTTTGACATTTATATGTATGATGGAAACATAATTACATTTGTCAATGTAACACTATACTGTGAAGATTTAATAGTTGTTCTCATAAACAGTAAAATCTATGTTAAACGGCCACTTTAACCCATTACCTCATAGCCCGTTTCTAGTTTTTAAGATACATGACCAGTTAAAGCAGGTTGAAAGTAAAGCAGAATGTGCCTTATGGCACATTCTGATTTACTTTCAGCCTGCTTTAAGCAACCATCTGCTAAAATAAAGAAACTATTTCTTATGATAGATATTCATCACTGTATAATTTGGAACTATTTTCTTTAGTGGGGGAATAAATTTAATGCGTAAAAAACGTATTTATGGGGTAATGGGTTAATCATGTCATGATTAATTGAGAGGTTTAGATGCAGGTAACAGCATAATGCAGGGTAAAAGTGATGCAGAAAGCTAAAGGAGCTTACTGCATAATCTTTGCCCTGTATTAAACCTCCAACCCTAGTCACAAGTATACTCATCATTTACAAACAGTGTACCGTACCTGTAAAGAGTACACTTGTTCTATGCAAACAGTGCAGACCCTGATCAGGGTCTGCACCATTTGTCGTTCCACAATATATTGTTGAATAACTTAAATAGTCAAAAAATGGACACAATTTAATTGGAAACTGTAATTGACCCTTAATTACATTGTAATTTTGTGTGACTTAGAAAAAAAGATTAATAAATAAATATTTTATGCCCAGGTGATGAACCAACGGAGGAATTTGGAGAGAACTTAAAGGAAGTGGAAATACCAGAGGACATTCAGCAGAAATTTGTTGAAGATGATTCAAAAGAACTAACAGCTGCCTTGAAACCCCTAGATGCTTAACATCATTGATATATATAACCCTGTCCACTATGAACATCTACCATCTAAACTTATAAAATAAAGAAACAGTTCCCCAAGGAAGAATGAAGACTCATGACAAACAGATCCTACATGAAAAATTATCAATGCAGCGTCCATCCACAATTGATTGTGAACACTCTAGCGGCTACAAATTTCATCAGATCTTCATGAAACTTAATGACAATGCTGGTCTTTAAGAAATCTAGGTCAAGTTCAAATGTAGGTCATGGTGGGTCAAAAACTATGTCTTGTTGATATCTAGGTCAAGTTTGAATGTGGGTCATGTCTGGTCAAAAACTAGGTCAGTAGGTCAAATCATAGAAAAACCTTGTGAACACTGTAGGGGCTACAACTCTTATTCGATTTTAATGCAACTTGATCAAAATGTTTGTCTCATTTATATCTATGTAAAGTTTGAATATGTTTCATGTTCAGTCAAAAACTAGGTCACTAGGTCAAATCATAGAAAAACCTTGTTAACACTCTAGAGGCTAAAAATCTCATTGGATTTTAATGCAACTTAATAAAAAAGTTTGCCTTATTGACATCTAGGTCAGGTTCAAATGTTGGTCATGTCAGGGTAACAACTAGGTCACTAGGTCAAATCAAAGAAAACATGTTAACCCTCTAGAGGCTACAAATCTCAGAACTGATAGCCAGAATGTTTGCCTACATAAAATCTAAGTAAAAACTAGGTTAATTGGTCAAGTCATAGACAAATCCTGTTAACATTCTAGAAGCTACAAATCTCATTAAATCTTAATGAAACTTGGTCAAAATGTTTGTCTTATTGATATCTAGGTCAGGATTGAATGTGGGTCACGTCAGGTAACAAAATCGGTCAGATATTTTTTGACACTCTAGAAGCTTCAAATCTCATTTGATGGTACTGAAACTTGCTCAAAATGTTTGCCTCATTGAAATATAGGCCACATATGAATGTGGGTCATGGTGTACCAGGTGAGCAATATAGGGCCATAGCGGCCCTTGTTTCAAAGAGTGTTCGGTTTAGAGAGGTTTCCCTGTACTTATGGAAATAGTTTAGAATTGGACAGAATGGCAAGTGACGGTATGTCTAATCAGAGTCCAAACTGTTTGACACACTGACATCATTTGATTTTTTCCTTTACAAAATTTGCTGACAAATTAACCCTTAGCCTGCCACTCACGACTATAGCTCCATATGCAAACAGCTTGGATCCGGATGAGACGCCGAGTAACTCGGCGTCTCATCTGGATCCAAGCTGTTTGACACTCAGACAACATTTTCAGCAATTTTGAGCAACTTTGAAGCAGTTTGAAACTTGAAGCAGACGAGAAATATAGCAGACGACAATTTATTTGGCGGGCTAAAGGTTAATTACTAAACATTCAAAGTGTTGTGGGTGAGTTTAGTATGGGAAGTTGGAACTGCCATGTCTTGTAAGTGACAGGTCTATTTGTAATAGACAAGATGTCCATAAGCCTGTGTCCTTAGAGACAAGTTACATAAACATTATAAGAGTGTTTAAGACAGTTGTACAATCTAGTATATCAGCTTGACATGAGTTTTATTTACTCTATGAGACTGTTTGTTGTATGATCTATTGTATTTCTTGGACATGACCTAATTTATCACATAACTTGCGGTCTGGGAGTGGAATAAAACCATTATATAAATATCGTAATCCACTAGTGGAATATCGGTTTTTGGGGTCCAGCCAAACCTTTTCGTCCACAAGGGCTGCATGTAGTGGGACACCAAATGACGTCATTTGGGATGAAGTTACCGTAAACAACATTACGATTCGGCGGAAAATCTATATGGGGAAACGGACTACAACCTGCGGCTTCAATTAACTAAATAGGTTTTTAGCTCACCCGAGCCAAAGGCTCAAGGTGAGCTATTGTGACCGCTCACCGTCCATAGTACGTCTGTCCGTTCACTTTTACTTCAAATGACATCTCCTCTGAACCCGGGGATTGTAGGGCGGATTCAAACTGCTCATGATGTTCCTTGGATGCTTCTCTACAGAAGTTGTTCAAATGAAAGAGAAAAAGCAAAAACTCTGCTTAAAAAAGCAAAAAAGCAAAAAACTTTAAAAAATCTTCTTGCTAAAAACTACTAGGCCCTAAGCTTTGATATTTTTACAGTAGAATCTCCTGGTCGATCCCTCTATAGTTTGTTAAAATGAAATCCCTAGGGTCACACTTGACGCCACCCTGCGCAGTTTTAGTGCTGCTCTAGGCAGGTTTCACAGTATTTTTGATGCAGCAGAAGCAGAACTGTATTTTACCTGAGTTACTCTTAACCCTTTCCCCCATAGAAGCGACTTTTAGCGCATTTTATTTATTCTTCCGCTGAAGAAAATAGTTCCAGTTTATACCCTCATGAATAATCACCATTACAAATATTTTATATAGCCTAGCAGGTTTTAGCTTAAAGCAGGCTGAAAGTAAAGCAGAATGTGCCTTAATGCACATTCTGCTTTACTTTCAACCTGCTTTAAGTGGTCACCTGTCTTCAAAAATATAAACATGCTATGAGGTAAAGGGTTAATATACTAAGGGCAAATAGCCAATATTTGCAAACATTTTGGATCCAGATCAGATGCAACATAATCATAATGCTACATCTAATCTGGATCCAACCTATTTGCCACTCATTTACCAACTTAACATTTTCTAAATTGTTTTTTTGTACACTTTTCACATACAGTAGGTTTTAAGCAGACATCATTTCAGTCTGGTAACGGTAAGCCCCAGAGCTACAGCCACTGAGGTCAAATATTATGCAACTGGTAGGGGGTATCACAGAAGTGGTCATGATCAGCTGAACATGTTGTCTGCTAAAGTTTAGATATGGTTCAGTCTGCTTCATACTTAGAGAAACAGGATCTGGAAATGATCCACTGACAGTTATGTAATTATGTCTTATGCCATATTTATACATATGTTTAATATTGGTTTTGTGACTTTTGTCAGAGTTATCTGTATGTCTTTTCATTTTTTCTTGTCCAGGATTCAACCCTTTCCCCCCATATACTGACGTTTGTTAACCCATTACTCCATAAATGTGCATTTTTAGGCCTTTGTTTTATTCCTCTACTTAAGAAAATAATTCCACTTTAAACAGTCATGAAAATGTAAGATGCGAAAGTAAAGCAAAGTGTGCATTAACCCTTAGCCCGCCAAATAAATTGTCGTCTGCTATATTTCTCGTCTGCTTCAAGTTTCAAAGTGCTTCAAAGTTGCTCAAAATTGCTGAAAATGTTGTCCGAGTGTCAAACAGCTTGGATCCGGATGAGACGCCGAGTTACTCGGCGTCTAATCCGGATCCAAGCTGTTTGCATATAAAGCTATAGTCGTGAGTGGCAGGCTAAGGGTTAAGACACATTCTGCTTTACTTTCAACCTGCTTTAGGTGGCCACCTATTTTCAAAACTAGAAACATGCTATGGGGTAATGGGTAAAGTGAAATTGCCTATTTGGAAAGAGCCTGATGAGAGGAAGTGCCATTTGCAAAGGCCATAACTCTGACATCATTGTTTTTTGAGTTATTTCCCTTTGTGATATTTTCTTCTCAAGAAGACAACTTCAGTTCTACTGATGCTATTGTAATGAAATTTTATGTATGGAAAGAAACTGATGAGAGAAAATGCCATGCACAAGGGCAGCAATATTTAGTTTTTCCCCTTTGTCATATTTTATTGTCAGGAAAATAATTCCAGTTCTGCTGATGCTAGTGAAATAATTATCATTTATTGGAAATGGAAATAGCTTGATAAGAGGATGTGTCATGGATAAGGGTCATAAGCTTGGCAACAAAATTCACTTTTGTCATGTTTTCTTGTCTGGAAGATAACTCCATTTATAGTTATATTAAAATGTTGTCTTGCCCAGTCAACTTAGGTACAAACTTCAATGTCCTCAGGTGAGCGAATTTAGGGCCATGGCCCTCTTGTTAAAATGTTTATGTAATAAATAGAATCTCACATTGGAGCTCATTACTTATCACTTTTAATAAACTCATTGACTAAAATAAATATGACGCTCGCCAAGGCTTGCATCATATTATTTTAGTCAACTCGTTTATCAAAAGTGATAAATAATGATCACTCATGTAAGATCTTATATTTACAATGTACAGTCAATCTTGTATCTAGCGTCCACTTAGAGAAGTAACATGTAACTCAATTAATATAACCATTTGCTTCATAAACTGTTTCTAGTATTAAGGATAGGTGACCACTTAAAGCAGGTTGAATGTAAAGCAGAATGCTCTTTAACCCATTACCTTATAGCCTGTTTCTAGTTTTGAACTTTTGAAGATAGGTGATCACTTAAAGCAGGATAAAGGAAAGCAGAATGCGCCTCAAGGCGCATTCTGCTTTACTTTCACCCTGCTTTAAAGACTTTTCCTCAGTCCATTGAGGGACCATCAGCATATTGTTCTGGAGGTGTCAATGTACAGTGGAGAATCTGTTATTCTTTCCCGTTTAAACGCAAACGCAAAGCACTAAAACGTAGAAAAGAACAACTTTTGGACAATTCTGATCATTCTTGTTTATCTTGGTGACAAACAGTTTGGAGCCTGATCAGACGCCGGGTTACCCGGCGTCTGATCTGGCTCCAAACTGTTTGCACTGCAAATAATAGTTTTAGCGTAAACGCGTTTATTGGGAAAGAATAACAGATTCTCCACTGTAACTGTAAAGCACGTGCAAAACAATATCAGTTTACCTGTTGAGGTCCAGATTATACTCATGCTCTAGTGATTTTCAATGGTTATTTCTAACCAAACTATCAAATAGAAAGGTCCTGTCTCACATAAGACGATTCAATGGTTCAATATGCACAAGACCCATGCTTTTTGCAAGGAAATTGACAGTAAATAATCTGGCAAGGCGTTATGACCAAAAGGTCGTCAGGAGATGTCTTTAAGCTACAATCTACTAGGTTATAGAAAAAATTCTTATGGTATATATTCATGACTATAAATTGGAACTAATTTCTACAGTGATTGAAGAAATAAAAAGCGTAAAAAGGCGTATTTATGGGGTAATGGGTTAAGTTGTGTTCTGCTTTACTGTGAGCCTGCTTTAACCTATCATCTGATAGTATTGCAGAAAAGGTAAAAACTTTATTGTAGTTAATATAGAAGATGCTTTTAACACATTCAACCCTATCATCAAGCTGATCGGCCACTTGTGTTCAGAATACATGTTATGTTAACCCTTTACCCCATAGCCTGTTTCTAGAATTTTAAATAGGTGACTACTTAAAGCAGGTTGAACGTAAAGCAGAATGCGCCTTAAGGCGCATTCTGTTTTACTTTCAACCAGCTTTAAGCCAACACCTGCTAGAATAAATAAAATATTCCTTATGATACATTTTCATGACTGTATAAATTGGAACTATTTTCTTCAGCGGAGGAATTAACTGACTGCGCTAAAAGTCGCTTCTATAAGGAAAAGGGTTAAAGAGTATACTTGTTCTATGCAAGCAGTGCAGACCATGATCTGAGGGCTCCTATATGAGCCCTCTAATCAGAGTTTGCACTGTTGTCATATAGTGCAATAGGCTGCAGAAAACAACCCTAAATAGTCATTAATGCACTATACAATGTACATGTATTTATTTGGAAACTGGAATTGTCCATTAAAAGTTTCAGGGGTGAATGAGTTAAATGAAATGGAGATTCTAAAGCAGAGAATCAATGATTATCCCATAACCCCATAAATACACCCTTTTTACGCCTTTTATTCCTCCACTGAAGTGAATAGTTCCAATTTATATACAGTCAAGAATATGTATCATAAGAAATGTTTTCTATATCCTAGCAGATGGTAGCTTAAAGCAGGCTGAAAGTAAAGCAGGATGCTCTATAAGGCTCATTCTGCTTTACTTTCAACCTGCTTTAAGTGGTCAATTGTCTTCAAAACAAGAAGTAGGTTATGGGGGATATGGGTTAATAATTTCAAGGTTGAATCAGTTAATAAAGTAGAGATTCTAAAGCAGAGAATGAGTTAAGCAGTTAACAAATTGATACATATCATAGACTCCTATGGGTTTCTTGCTTGAAAATCCCCTGATGGGGTATGAATTTGTAACATAGACACTTTTACAAATTGTTGCTTCTTAACCCTTACAATGACTTGTCAAATAGACTCGTCTTCATTTTAAAGAAAAATGTACAACCTTTGCCTATTTGTAGCTGCGCCTTGTGATATTCAGAAGTATAGCAAATAGTGTAGACCCTGATCAGAGGGCTCCTGAAAGAGCCCTCTGATCAGGGTCTACACTATTTGCAAATGATCCATATGTATATACCTTGTTCTCGTACAGAAAGGGCTCAACCTCAAATCCCAGGCCACTTCTTTATCATATATTTTATGAAATTTATCATCTTGTTATGATCTTATGTCATGGTGGTATAAATCGTTTTCAAGTGTTTAATACCCATATGGGATACTGCTTTTGGAGAGTATGTGAACAAGGAAATATAAAGAATTGGTTTTATTCGTGCAGTGTACAAGGTTCAGAATGTGTTCCTATGTATTTTGCATTGTCTTGGGACAGGTTTTATGCAAATTTAAACAGAACTATTAAACGTATTGTAACTGTATTTATGATTTAATGGGTGTTGTTATTATTGTCTTTGTATAGAATAGGTCAGATGTATACAATTTCAGATGCTCCCTCTCTACAAGAACACCTAATGGGAGACACAGATTGTGTACATGTATGTTGTTTGGAGGGAGTTGTTAAAGGGAGGGAAGTTAATACTCTAAGAGAACATTTGCAAACAGTTTGAATCCAGATCAGACACTATGTCACGTGGCGTCTGATCTGGATTCAAACTGTTTAATTGTCACTGGTCTTTAGGTTTCTTCTGTCAAACTGTCCAATACATTTGAGGAAACAACACAGACGATATTGCAGCATTGAATACGTTAGACATACTTGTCTTGATTGGGGAACAGCAGCAATCATTGTTGTATTGAGGGAATTGTTGTAGGGAGGGAGCACTGTAGCAAAATAACTGCAATGACACGGACATTGATGGAACTGTTTCAGGTTTATTTCCCTTTAACCCATTTGTGCCCACAATCCCATATATGGGGCATAGGCACACAGTGTAGACTCTGATCAGACGCCATATTATGTGGCATCTAATCAGAGTCTACACTGTTTGCGGATAGGAATTTCAATATAAAACCAGCAGAAATGAAAATTTCGACCAGGCATCTCTTTGATCAAATATGGACTAATCCAATATATAGGCCTAAGCATGGACGAATCCATTGGGCAAACAATGCGGGTACAGTCAAACTTGTATTAAGCGACCGCCCAAGGGACTGCTCAAAGGTGGCCTTAATACAAGTTTGACTGTATATTGGGATTCGACCTAAGTTAACTCACTGGACCATGTAACTTATGGATGGATGGATGAGTTGGGTTTACTGCACTGTAAGTGTAACACAATGTTGGTTATATAAATTATGTACAATGAAACCCCTCTAAATCTGACATGTGTGTGGACAACAAAAAGTCTCTGTTTAGAGGGGTTTCCAATTAAGGGGGTTTAAACCTATTACTAAATAGCTTGTTTCTAGTATAGAAGATAGCTGACCACTTAAAAACAGGTTGAAAGTAAAGCAGAATGCGCCTTAAGGTGCATTCTGCTTTACTTTCAAATTGGTTTAAGCTGTCATCTGCTAAAATGTATAAACTATTTTCTTTAGTGTAGGAATAAACCAAAGACGTAAAAAGGCGTATGGTGTAATGAGTAAAAATAAAGAAGAGTTGAAAATGGGACCAAAGCGTTGTCCGGTTTTGAGAGAATTCGGGTATTTAGAGGTTCCGGTTTGGAGGGGTTCCACTGTATACAGTAAAACCTGTGTTAAGTGACCACTGAATAAGCAAACGTCAAGGGCACAGTAACCAGAAGGTATGCGACACTCAAAGGTGTTAACCCTTAGCCTGCCACTCACGACTATAGCTCCATATGCAAACAGCTTGGATCCGGATGAGACGCCGAGTAACTCGGCGTCTCATCCGGATCCAAGCTGTTTGACACTCGGACAACATTTTCAGCAATTTTGAGCAACTTTGAAGCACTTTGAAACTTGAAGCAGACGAGAAATATAGCAGACGACAATTTATTTGGCGGGCTAAGAGTTAACATTTGGTTATCCGAAATACGCTCTGGACAGTCAAGCTTCTTCTTGAATCATGTTCTAAGGTCAAGGTGAAATGCACGGTGACCTGAATGTAGTATATATGACACTCCGCCATCTCAAGTTATACCGTACTCCCACACTAAATTTAGTATCTCTAGCTAATGTGATACAGTGGATAATCTGTTATTCTTTCCCGTTTAAACGCAAACGTACGCAAACGCAAAGCACTAAAACGTAGAAAATGACAACTTTTGGACAATTCTGATATTTCATGTTTATCTTGGTGACAAACAGTTTGGAGCCTGATCAGACGCCGGGTTACCCGGCGTCTGATCTGGCTCCAAACTGTTTGCATTGGAAATAATAGTTTTAGCGTAAACGCGTTTATTGGGAAAGAATAACACATTCTCCACTGTATGACACTCCGCCATCTCAAGTTATACCGTACTCCCACACTAAATTTAGTATCTCTAGCTAATGTGATACAGGGAATATTCTTGGAGGTAAGCTGTTTTTCTATAGATGTGATCTTGGATTAAGTGGCAACCCGCCATCCTCAGAGGTAATCACACACCAAATTTGGTATGCCCAGTTAGATGTGGAACCTATAGGAAATATGTACCATATAAACGGACGGACGTGCGTAGTGTTTAGTTGCTATATACAGTGTGCATCCAAAACTATTCTTTGGGGCGAAAAGAGACTTGTATACTCTCTCACATAACTTTATTAAACGAAGCCAGACCTCGTTTACGATAGCAATAAACCAAGTTGGCTTTAACAGGTTTCTTTAAACCGTGCAGGAGATGAAGTTTTCGTGTGTTTAATTACGGGAGTCGGGTGTTAAATATCAAAAACTGTAAAAAAAAAAAAAAAAAAAAATCGACCAAAAATCACTCTACGCACGCCATTTTTCATTCCATGGAATTGTAGGCGGTAGTTACATTTAACTTGGGGAAATGAGATGTTAGAGTTAAGCACACATTCAATTCATTACGAACACATTCAATTCTAGCGACGAGTAAACTCGACATTAACGAACAGTGTATCGGTGAATATTACAATTGTCCAGTTCATGGGGCCCTCTGATCAGAGTCTGCCCTGTTTGTCGGTTGTTATATAATGTGTAAAACAAAACTTAAATAGTAAAAAACAACAACAGAGTACGCTTAAGTGCAAATTGAAATTGTCCGTTAAAAGTTTCAGGGATATATTGATTAATAAAACATACTGTATTGAGTAAAATATGGATTCAAGCTGTTTGCAAATGCAAGCCAATTTCCCTCTTTCGAACAATTCCCTCCGAACAACGCACCCAAACTTTTTCTCCCATTGGATATTATTGTAGAGAAGGAGAACTATACTGTTTACAGTCAAGTTGAGACAATGCGTAACGCGGCGTCTGGGGCCCGTTTCTTAAAACTTCGTACGATAAATATTGTCGTAAGTCAGATATTAAAAGTCTCAATTATTATTTATTTCTCCATCTAATCCTGTCTTGTGGAATCGTCTTGAAAAGACGATTCCACAGAGACGTCACAAGACAGGATTAAATAGAGAAATCTGAAATTAAATCTATTTTAAAGTTTTGACTTACGATCGTTTTTGTCGTACGAAGTTTTATGAAACGGGCCCCAGGGGGCCCGTTTCATAAAACTTCTTACGACTAATGTTGTCGTAAGTCAAAACTTTAAAATACATTTAATTTGTGAGTTCTCTATGTATCCAGGTACCACCATTATTCAAACACCTAAGCATCTTCGAGTCAATTACAAATTTCTATGTGAATAAAATTTATTTTTTACATAGATACTGGATCAACTGGTTATTTTCAACTTATAATACGATGGGTAAGTTATTGCAACTAAAATCGGTTCTCTAACAATGTAAACAAAGCAAAAATGGCCCGCTTACCTCATTCTCAGTGGAATGCCAACCTAAATTCGAACAGCAGGTTTGACACCACAACATTTTTACTATATGTAGCCCAGGGTAAGTGTTTGTTCATAAAATGTCAGATAAAACATAAAACAAGAGTCTGTAACCTCATAAAAAGTAAATGTCAACTTTTTTACATGTAATTTACAGTAGTTTAGACATAAGGTATCAATTGTTAATGGCTACAGACAGGGCATTAGAAGGGTCTCCCTTTTGATGTGAAATGCATCTAAAACAAAGAAGAACTTTCTTAAAAGTCGTTGAACATATTTTTCTAAAATAAAACTAGTGTACTGGAACCTGTAAGATAAACAAAATTTTTGTTTATTCCCAGTTATTTCTTATATGAAACACAATTAGGAAATAAAAAAAGTGAAAAAAGTGATAAGGACCCCTAGTTTGAGATTTGATCAAATTTAGTGGTCTGAACCCTCAGTATTATTTATCCGGACCATTAGGAATGAGGTAAATGTAAAAGTTTTGCAGCCGATACACCACTGGTCATTTTTGATAACAGAAAATGTAGTTTGTGGCCAAATTATGCATTGGGAAATTTGGGATTAGATGTAAATACAATATTTATAGTCAGATAAGTTCAACAAATGTCCTTTCACTTATTTACTGATCTTTTTTGCCGATTTTGTGCTCTTGACATTTCTACCGGTGTTACAGTAAAAATGTCACGCGCGGTTATGCAAATTTGTTTGTAACTATAGATGTCACGCGAAAATGATTCAGGTGTTCGATTTTTGGTTGTGTTCGAATAACGGTTGTAAAGGGATAATATTGTCTTGTGACATCTTTTGGAATCGTCTTTTCAAGACGATTCCAAAAAAGATGTCACAAGACAGGATTAGATGGAGAAATAAATAATAGTTGATACTTTTATAATCTGACTTACGACAATATTTGTCGTATGAAGTTTTATGAAACGGGCCCTGGTCTGGATTCAGGCTGTTTTTCACTCGTTATTATGTTTTTCTTTCTGTCAAAATGTCCATTATATGACTTTTAGAAAAAAACAGCAGACGGCAATTTCTGCGGACGATATTGCAGCAGTAAATGGGTTAGACATCATTGTCTTTTTCGGGGAACAGTGGTGAGTATTGTTGTAAGGAGGGACGCGTTGTTCGGAGGGCCGTTGTATAGAGAGAGACACTATAAAATGCACACATGCAGTGGGCTGTTGTATATTCTAGATACGAGCAGTTTCTAAAAAGCAGCTACAGTCGAACATAAAACAATGAATTTTGCTAAAGCTGTCATTATTGCTACTATAATAATCTTTTTTTTCTTGAATTTATCTCAAATAGGATATAAATCAGGGATGTCAACGAAAATTCGAATATTCGTTTTTGAAGAAATAGTGGAACTCGCTCAAGTCAAACAAATCCATAATGATTCAGTTGACTGAACACGGTAACTCGAATTAGCTTAAGTCGAGCCTACACAATGGCATGTGCCCATAAGCTTGTATTTAGCAGTCCGTTTTTTAGAAATAATCAAGAACAGAACAGAACAGATGTTTTATTTGACTTAAGCATACAAGCTCATCATCATAACATATATATACATAATAACATAAAACTGATGGTACTAAAATTATGAGATACAAGGCATTAAGGAAACAGACATTTTGATTTATGTCTAAAAATATCAGAAAAAATGAATATTCATCATAACAATTTTCTATGGAATTCAAAAATACATGTAACTGTTTTGAGGAGTCTTTGAACGTGTCGGGCTTTCTCTAATACGGTTACCTGCTTAAGTCATTGAACCATATTGACGAGTATATGCATCCTTTATACGATCCATTGCACATGATCCATTTTATTAGCTCACCTGAGCCAAAGGCCCTGTGTCCGTCGTCCTGCGTTGTCCGTCGTCGTTAACAATTGTTTCAAATGACATCTCCTCCTATACCGCTTGACAGATTTCAACCAAACTTTACAGGAATGTTCCTTGCATCAAGCTTTTTTCAAATTTGTTCAAAGAATTAAAAACAATGTAGAACTCGTGAAAAAATAAGGAAATCTTAAAAAATCTTATTGTCTGAAACTACAAGGGCCAGAGCTTAGATATTTGGCACATAGCATCATCTATCAAGTTTGTACAGATTATGCCCCTGGGGTCAAAATTAGCCCCGCCCCGGGGGCCACAGTTTTACACAGAGTTATATAGTGAAATTTTCAAACGTCTTCTCCTCTGAAACTAATATGGCCAGAGCTTTTATATTTGGCATGGTGACCCATCTAGATGTCCTATACCAATATTGTTCAAATGGTTCTGGTCAATTGCATATATAGGTTACAGGAGCTAAAACTAGTGGTTTTTTTTCAATGAAAACTTAAAAAATCTTCTTGTCTGAAACTACAGGGACCAGAGCTTAGATATTTGGCACATAGCATCACCCTAATGTCCTCTATCAAGTTTGTTCAAACTATGCCCCATGGATCAAAATTGGCCCCGCCCGGGGGTCACAGTTTTACATAGACTTATAAAGTGAAAATTTGAAACGTCTTCTTCTCTGACACTAATATGGCCAGAGCTTTGATATTCGGTATGGTGACACTTCTAAATATCCTTTACGTATTTTGTTCAAATGGTTTCGGTCTGTTGCATATCTAGGACACAGGAGCTAAAAATAGATTACTTTCTGTAAAAATTAAAAAAAACTCTTCTTGCCAAAAACTACAAGGGCCAGAACTAAGTTATATTGCACATATCATCATCTACAGTTCCTTTATCAAGTTTGAACAAATTATTCCCCTGGGATCAAAATTGGTCCCGCCCCGGGGGTCACAGTTTTACATAGAGTTATATAGTGAAAATTTCAAACGTCTTCTCCTCTGAAACTAATATGGCCAGAGCTTTGCTATTCGGCATGGTGACACTTCTAGATGTCCTTTACCTATTTTGTTCAAATGGTGCCAGTTCCATGTATATGTATGTCACAGGAGCTAAAAATAGTTTTTTTTTCAATGGAAACTTAAAAACAATCTTCTTGTCTAAAACTCTAGTACCCTGATCTAAGATATTTGGCACATAGCATCATCTACAGATCCTCTTTCAAGATTGTTCAAATTTAATAATGCCCCTCTGGTAAAAAATGACCCTGTCCTGAACATAAATCATTATCTCCATTTTGTCCGCTATTCCAAGGTGAGCGAAATATGCCCCATGGGGCTCTTGTTTTCTTTGCACGGCTCATATAACAAAGTGGAAAAGACGTTATTCTTTCCCAATGAACGTTTATTTGCTTAATCGTTATTTTAATTACAAACAGCACGGAGCCTGATTACACACGGGGTAACCAGGTCTCTGATCAGGTTGCAAAATGTTTGTTACTCAGCCAACCCTTTCAAAAGAAAGTATTGTTTTTATTCTATTACATTGTGTTTGCCTTTAGATCACATTTACAGTGGAGAATCTATTATTCTTTCCCAATAAACGCGTTTACGCTAAAACTATTATTTACAATACAAACAGTTTGGAGCCAGATCAGACGCCGGGTAACCCGGCGTCTGATCAGGCTCCAAACTGTTTGCCACCAAGATAAACATGAATTATCAGAATTGTCCAAAAGTTGTTCTTTTCTACGTTTTAGTGCTTTGCGTTTGCGTACGTTTGCGTTTAAACGGGAAAGAATAACAGATTCTCCACTATAGCTCTTTCACTGTCAATTTTTATCGTCTGCTTCAACCCTTTTATCGTCAAAATATCGTCTGCAATTGAAGTGTCGTCTGCAATATTTTTAAAGTCAGATTTAGAGCTGTTTCGACTGAAGAAATATCGATAAAAGTGTCAAACAGTTCTGATCCGGATCAGACGCCGCGTGACGCTGCGTCTGATCAGGATCCAAACTGTTTGCAAAGTCACGTTTTGACACCGTTTGCAGTGAAAGAGTTAAACGGGAAAGAATAACATTTTCTCCATTGTAAAACATTCGTTTTTCTGTAACAACAATGCATCGAATTTCTCCTCTCAAGGGCCGATATCGCAGACAAAATGAATGCATTCCTTATGACAGGTTATATAATAAACCCCGAGTGTAAGTCCCTTCCAATAAAATGTATTGTTTCTCCAGGAATTCAATTAAATCCCTAATCAATTAACTAACAGCGACACCTCTATAGAGATTTGTAAACTGCCTTGAAAATTCGTCTAAACTTTTCCCCCTTAGCATGTTAAAGTGGAGAACCTGTTATTCTTTCCCGTTTAAACGCAAAAGTACGCAAACGCAATCACTAAAACGTAGAAAAGAACAACTTTTGGACATTTCTGATAATTCTTGTTTATCTTGGTGGCAAACAGTTTGGAGCCTGATCAGACGCCGGGTTACCCGGCGTCTGATCTGGCTCCAAACTGTTTGCACTGCAAATAATAGTTTTTGCGTAAACGCGTTTATTGGGAAAGAATAACAGATTCTCCACTGTACTAGTTTTGAATACAGTTGGCCTCTTGAAGCAGTTTGAAAGTAAAGATTTTCTGTTTTACTTATAGCTTGTTTTAAAGCTACAATCTGCATGGCTATAGGACACATTTCTTATGGTGCTTATTCATTACTGTATAAATTGCTACTACAGTAAAACCTCTCTATAACGACCACTTAATTGTGGTAATTATTAGGGTGTTTACCATAGGTGACCGCTTAAAGCAAGGTGACAGTGAAACATAAAGCTCCTTTAGGAGCTTTCTGTTTCACTCTCACCTTGCTTTAAGCTGTCTCCTGTCTATTATACAATCATTTAGCCTTGGTTTTTGTGGTCGTAATAGCGAGGTTTTACTGTATTTTCTTAAATACTTTTCCTCAGTCCATTGAGGGACCACCAGCATATTGTTCTAGAGGTGTCAATGTAACTGTAAAGCACGTGCAATACAATCTCAGTTTCTCTGTCGAGGGCCAGATTATACTCATGCTCTAGTGATTTTCAATGGTTATTTCTAATCAAACTATCAAATATAAAGGTCCGGTCTCACATAAGACGATTCAATGGTTCAATATGCACAAGACCCATGCTTTTTGCAAAGAAATGACAGTAAATAATCTTGCAAGGCGTTATGACCAAAAGGTCGTCAGGAGATGTCTTTAAGTAGAAGAATAGATAAAAGGTGTAGTTGAAAAGGCGCATTTATGAAGTAGATCTATTTGGTTAAATGAGTTGTATAGTGTGGAAGATCATTAATTCACATAAAAAACATACAGTGGAGAATCTGTTATTCTTTCCCGTTTAAACGCAAACGTACGCAAACGCAAAACACTAAAACGTAGAAAAGTACAACTTTTGGACAATTCTGATAATTCTTGTTTATCTTGGTGGCAAACAGTTTGGAGCTTGATCAGACGCCGGGTTACCCGGCGTCTGATCTGGCTCCAAACTGTTTGCACGGCAAATAATAGTTTTAGCGTAAACGCGTTTATTGGGAAAGAATAACAGATTCTCCACTGTACATGTTCTGTAAATAATAAGGTATATTGCAAACAGTCAGACCAGACGCCGAGTTATTCGGCATCTGGTCAGGCTCCAAACTATATGAAATTCAGATTTTAATGAATCAAGATTTTAATGAAATAAACATTTTCATAAACCTGATATTTTCTACATTTTACTGCATTGTTACTGCGTTTAGTTTCGTTCAAACGAAAAATAAATAAATAAAGTCGAAACTCGATTCTTCTAACTCTCTTAATTCGAACTTACCTGTATTTCATAAGCTTAATTTCGATAGCTCGATATCGCTAAAGTCGAACATACCCGTATTTCAAAGTTATGGTCAAGCTTATAAGTATAGGTACATGTATGTTCAAACTAAGGCGAGTTCGAATTATCGAACTGCTTTACTTTCAATCTGCTCGCCCGCAAGAAAGCTCTGACTAGCGAGTGGCTTTAAATAAAAAGATCTTAAGACAAACCAAACGAATGAAGTTTGCCTATATTTGCACACATTGTTTCTTAGGCTATTATTATTCTTCAAGAAAAGTTTCACAACACCTTGCTTGAAAACTAAGGTCACCCGCGAACTACCGGAACACAATCAAGCCTGTATATTTTAAACAGGTCCATTGTTAACTGAATTTCCGCTGACCAACTTTTTTTTATTGTTGACATTTCTGAAAATAACCTCACTTTCACATAGATCAATTACTACGAGAAGCGTCTCTGTGGACTTTAACTCAATCCAACCTTTATATTTTAAACAGGTCCATGGTGTTGAAAGAGTTGACTGAATTCCGCTGACCAACTTTTTTTATTATATTACAGCGCTCCCTCTCTACAACGACACCCAATGGGAGACAACAAATATGTGCGTTGTTCGGAGGGAGTCGTTATAGGGAGGGAAATTGGTTATAACAGTTGCAAACAGCTCGAATCCAGATCAGACGCCGCGTAACGCGGCGTCTGATCTAGATTCAAGCTGTTTGTCATTTGTCATTATGGTTTTTTTTCTGTCAAAATGTCATTTATGTAAGAAAAACAGCAGACAACAATTTTAGGTAGATGATTATGCACCAGTGCAAGCATAAAATATAATTTTCGTGGGAACAGCGGTGAATGTCGTTGTAAGGAGGGAGCCGTTGTTCGGAGGGCCGTTGTAGAGAGGGAACGCTGTATTACTATTGACAATTCTGAAAATAACTCACTTTCACGTAGATCAATTACAACGAGAAACGCCCCTGTGGACTTTAACATAATCCAGTCTGTATATTTTAAACAGGTCCATCGTCTTGAATGACTTCACTGAATTTCCGCTGACCAACTTTTTTTATTGTTAATGTTGACAATTCTGAAAATAACCTCACTTTCACATATATCAGTTACTACGAGATTTGTCTCTGTGGACTTTAACACAATCAAACCTGTTATATATTTATGCCATAAACCACAAAACATTAATAGTATTAATTTGTGCAATGCTTTGAAATGAATACAGACCAATGAGTTGTAGCATTCTGTTTCACTTTGCAACACAATACGGAGTACACAGGGGGATAGTGCAGTTATATTGTTCATAAGTGCGGCGATTCTTAGTAAAATCTTCAAGGACATGCCATTGATGGTTTCCAAGCGAAAACAAGAATTTTTCTAAAATGTGAGCCCCATCCACCCACATATTATCTGCACATCCTTGTCCCAGTGGTTGCAAAGACTTTACTTCTTAGTATTTTCTTACTGATTACAAGTGGTCGTATTAATTTCAAGTACTCCTTCTCTACAACGACACCCAATTGGATACAAATATGCATATTGTGTGTGCTGTTCGAGGGGTAACTGTTATACGGAGGGAAAATTGACGCTCTTAGAGTGTTGAGCACGATTTGGCTTACATTTGCAAACAACTTGAATCCAGATCAGACGCCGCGTAACGGTTTGATTTCAAACAAAATGTCCAATATGTAACGTTGAGACGAAACAGCGGACGACAACTTTAAGCAGATATTGGATATAAACTACCCTATAGTAAAATGGATCTGATGTGACAAAATTAGGATATACTGTAAAACCGGTCTTATTCGCGAGAATATAATTTACGCGTTAATTCGCGAATTTCTTTAGTTTTGAAAATAGGTTACTTTTTAAAGCAGGTTGAAAGTTAAGCAGAATGTGCCTTAAGGCTAGAAATATTGTATTATTTCGCGAATTAATACAAAACCGGTTTACGCGAAATATTAATGACGCGAAAAATACATGTTTTACAGTAACTAAATAAATCAGACAGTCCCGAGTGATTTCAAGTACGGTTCAATTTTGCGGTGAAATTAATAAACTCACCGCTTCGGACTTTCACAAACCAAACTCGTTATATACATACGTCAACGACATCATATAAATGGTTTGCAATGCTTTGAAATGAACACAGAACCAATTGTTGTGGCATTTTGTTTCACTTTGCAACACAATACAGATTACACAGGGGAACGATGAAATAACGTTGTACAAGTAAAACTTCACTATTACGACTATTTAAACGAAGGCCAATTGATTGTATAAAAGATAGGTGACAACTTAAAGCAAAGTTACAGTTAAGCCCCTTGTGATTTCTATTTTACTGTCACCATGCTTAAAGCATTCAACACATAATAATTAACACAAATTCAATTTAGTGGTCGTTGACTGTATATTAGTCTGGGTAATCTTGAAATCGTTTGAAAAGATAAGTCTTTGTTGTCCCTCTCGAAAGTGGGATCTTTTCCTAGAAACAAACAGTCCCCTCCTACAACTTTTCCTTCAGGTCTTGAAAGTGTATACTCCCAAACTCCCTTTTCGTATTGACGGCTTTAGCCTTAATAAATACATATTAAAAGTCAAAACAATATGCATCACCTAACAACACAAATAGGTGCGCATTTTGAATGGAAAGAAATAGCGAAAAATGAGAGACTTGCTGACAAAGCCTACTAGAAAAGCTTGAAACCAAGTCTCATTAGCAAAATTCTTCTTTATGTACATTTAAAGTGTACTAAATCTCACTTTTGGTATGTTGCCTGCGGAAGGATTTCACCTGGTGATGAAACTGGCTTCCCCTGCAGTCACATGTTTACAACATGTCATTCCAGAAAGCTCCAAATAGGAACTTTCTACAATACCATTTTCCAGCATTAACCCTTTCATGATCAAATTATTCGGGAAATATTTACCCCTTCACCGTTTTATTGTCGTCTGCTTCAGTACTGTTGTCTGCAAGACACGTTTCAAAGTTAGATTTAAGGTCGTATGACTTACTACTAGTAATAAATATCGGTAAGAGTGTCAAACAGTTTGGGTCTTGATCAGACGCCGCGTTACGCGGCGTCTGATCAGGACCCAAACTGTTTGCAAACGCGCTTTAAAGCGTCATTGAGAGTGGAAGGGTTAAAGCAGTGGCCTGCCATTATTTACCTATATGCTTCTTTAATTGAATTTTTGTTGAGCACATACTGGTTTTACAGCTAATACAGAAAACAACCCCTCTTTCACTTAGATTAAATGTTATGCCTTTAAACTCTGTCTCTGTGGACTAAAGCACAATCGAGCTGGTTTTTATTTATAAACATAGGCCACAGGACGTAAATAGCATTAATTTGTGCATTGCTTTGACATGAAAACAGAACAATAGGAAGTAGCATTCCGTTTCACTTTGCAACAGAATACAAAGTACACAGGGGATTGACGGAATAACGTCGTTTATCAACAAGAGGATTCTTGATACCTTGTTGATTTATATATCTTGCAAAGGCAAACATTTCTTTTTGTCTTCCTGCAAACAAGGCGTTTTCCAAGAAACACGCCCTCACACAGTTGTCAGCATGGAAGTCGGTTATCCAGACATTATACGAGGGGTGTTTCATAATAAATGCAACTCCATTAATAACTTCGATATAATAATTGTAATATGCATGTGTGATATATCGTTGGAAAGGGCAATTTCTCACCTACACGATGATATAACGCACTATTAGATCACATTACGAGATAAATTACAATACTTATCTAAATGACCCCTCCTCAAGGGCACTAGAACATAGCACTTTTCAGACTTTACTTATTGACCTAATAACTTTTTTAAAAGTAACATTTCTATACTTTGTTTTTTTAATATATCAGTTTATGTCTGAATTTTATTTTAAATAAGATTTCATGAAAATTAAAAGACTCAGCTGTTTTAAATCTCATTTTTAAAAAAATAAAATTTCTCATTTTGCTAATGAAAAAAGTTGACATGAATTTTCGAACGCTATGAAATTTTTCTAGATTCGTATATCTATAATTTGATTTTAAAACATGAACATCTGCTTCAAATACTTCAATTATAGCAGGGTTTGATATAACAAAAAGTGTTCTAGGTTTAAACAAAATCTCTTGAACATAACAGTAGTGTCATTTTTTATGTTTTTTTCAGTGAGAGTTAAATATTACCTATATTTTTGTCATTTTGTGAAATAATATAATTTTAAATTGCGTAATGTGTGTATAATTGTCTAAATTAATCTTACCGAAAGTTTCATAAAATTATTTCTGATAATAAAACCGTCATGGTAATTACAGCATCAACATTTGTTCGAAACAGTACCTCAAAAATACACAAAAACGGTCAAGTGCCCTTGACTTGGGGTCATTTAGGCTCATGGTGTGACTTGTCTAGTCATGTGCTCTTACTGTGCATTATACCATTGTGTAGGCGAAGAGCGACTCTTTCGAATGATGTATCACACGTGCATTTTGCACTAATATTATTAAAGTTATTGATCTAGTTGCATTAATTATGAAACACCCCTCGTAACCATTCATGGCCACACTATCGCCTGTAGGGTCCATTTTTACATGTACAGTGCTCCCTATCTACAACGACACCCAATGGGAGACAAAGATTGCGTGCGTTGTTCGAAGGGAGTCGTTATAGGAAGGGAATTGGCTTACATTTGCAAACAGCTTGAACCCAGATCAGACGCCGCGTAACGCGGCGTCTGATCTGGGTTCAAGCTGTCTGTCACTCGCCATTCATTTATTTTCTGTCAAAATGTCCATTTAGTCACTTTGAGAAAAACAGCAGGCGACACTTTACAGCAGACGATATTGCAGCAATACTTTTGTTTAAAGCTTGAGATATAATTGTCCTGTTTAGGGAATTGTGGCAAGCGTTGTTGTTGGGAGGGGGTCGTTGTTGGGAGGGCCGTTGTAGGGAGGGAACGATGAATAAAGCATTTGAGGTGAGTCTGAGATTGTTTTCAGGCTTTTGAATTGTCAGATTTGAGAATATGCTCAAATCTGACCAATCAAAAGCTTGATAACCTCTCGGACTCAACTCAAACGCTTTATTTATAAACATATAGTCTGGTTATGTTGTCTTCTGGTTTTAGGGGTACAGTATAAACCGAAGTGCGAGGTGACATGTTCGCGGCGTTTGATCAGGATCCAAACTGTTTGACACTTGTTCTAAAATTTCTTCAGTCATACTGCCTTAAATTTAACTTTGAAACGATATTGTAGACAACAGTAATGAAATAGACGGCGGTGAAGAGGTAAAAATCTCATGATAAATTTGATAATGAAAGGGTTAATTGAATCTAAACTGTATGCCCTTGTTTTCATACTTGGCATAAAATAGAAACAGTAAATCTAGCCTTATCATGCTACTACGCCCCACCTAAATAACATTTTGCAAACCTTTTGGATTCATATCAGACTCAACGTAACTATTTGTCTGATCTTTCAAACTACTCTGAACTTATGGAGATTTAACATTTCTACAGTTTAACTCTTTCAAACCTATTGACATGTTTAAAAAGAACTCATTACATTTGCAACAATGTAGACCCAGTTAGTGTTGAAAAGGTTAAATGGTGCAAAAACTGTTTCGCAGACGATAAAATTAAAGCAGGCGACAATTTACAGTGGAGAATCTGTTATTCTTTCCCGTTTAAACGCAAACGTACGGAAACGCAAAGCACTAAAACGTAGAAAAGAAATACTTTTAGACAATTCTGATATGTTATGTTTATCTTGGTGGCAAACAGTTGGGAGCCTGATCAGACGCCGGGTTACCCGTCGTCTGATCTGGCTCCAAACTGTTTGCATTGGAAATAATAGTTTTAGCGTAAACGCGTTTATTGGGAAAGGAAAACAGATTCTCCACTGTAGCATGATAAGGCTATACCGCGTTCATACTTATAAATATCATTTACAGTGCTCCTTCTCTACAACAACACCAAATGGGAGATAAAGGATTGTGTGCGTTGTTCGGATGGAGTTGTTATAGGGAAGGAAATTAGCCAACATTTGCAAACAGCTTAAATCCAGATCAGACGTCGCTTCACGCGGCGTCTGATCTGGTTTCAAGCTATTTGGCACTCATCATTATGTTTTTTATTCTGTCAAAATGATCATTAAGTTGCTATGAGAAAAACAGCAGACGACACTTTTAAACAGACGATATTGCAGCAGTGAAAAGGTCGGACTTAATTGTCTTGTTTGGGGGAACAGCGGCAAGCGTTGTTGTAAGGAGGGAATAGTTGTTCACAGTGCCATTGTTGGGAGCGAGCACTTTATTCAAAAGTGTCTTTTCCCCTTTCTTCAAATTGAGTTACCAGGCCTTATTGTACTGAAGAAACGCCGCCAACTATGGACAAGAAGAGTGTGGATCCTGATCAGTCGGCGTGTAATTTGGCGTCTGGCATGGGTCCAGATGCTTTGAATACGCCAGCTGTTACCTCATAGCCTGTTTTTAGTTTTGCAGACAGGTGACAACCTTAAGTAGGTTGAAAGTACGCATTCTGCTTAACTTCCAGCCTGCTTTAAGCTACCATCTGATAGGATATAAACACATTCAATGGTTTGTATTCAAAACTGTAGAATTTGGAACTATTTCACATTTAGGACTAAAATAAAGGAATATTTACCCAGAAATGGGTTAAGTTGCACTGAACGCAAGAAGGTCAAGTTCCATTAACAAATACACTGTTATTATCTCTTCAATGACCTAGTACATTAGTATCTGAGCCGTGCCATGACAAATCCAGCCTTATTGCACTGCAACATTGTATCGCCCAAGCACCCTTGTCATCCCAGTCTCTGTATCTGAGTTTGGTCTACACTGCCAAATACCGTTTATAATACAGTTACATACAATGCTTTAGATGCATGTGGGTGTCAAACAGTGTAGATAAATGTTAGCCGCCGAGTCTTTGACGCGGCGACTGGCCTTGATATACACTGTTTGCAATGCAATAAGATAGGTTTTCTCATGGCATGGCTAAATTCTATTAACCTTTAACTCATTCACTGCCGTGACGACATCAGCTTTAAACAAATTATTGTAGTCTGCTTTTATTTTTCAAATTTAAATTTTAGATAAATTGACTAAACTAATGTCTTAATGAGAGCCAAATAGAATCCAAACTGTCTATAAATTGTACTTAGTGTTATGTGTTTACACGATCGTTATGAATGTTATTTGCGGAATTTCACTTAATAACGTATTGTGCTTTATATAATTTTATCAATTAAACTTTTTTCGAGTGTCAAACACTTTGAATCCTTATTAAGCCAATATACTCGTTTTCTGATCTGATTCCAAACGTTTTATAATGTTAGCATTTCAGTGCTTAGTCTTAAAAGTGACAACACTTTACTGGTAAATGGATTTACTAAATATTTGGGCTCTGATGACGCAGTGTCTGATCAGGACCCAAACTGTTTTACACTTATATCGATGGTTCTTCAGTCAATATTTCTTAAATTTTAATATCAGAAATAGAAGCAGCCGGATGGTTTAAAGCAGACTACATGTATATCCTTGTACAGCGCTCCTTCCCTACAGCTGTCATCTGAGCAAAGATTCCACTTAACAACGCTTGCCGCTGGTCCCCAAAGAGGACAATTTGTTCAACCGTTTCACGGCTGCAATATCGTCTGCTTAAAATTGCCGTCTGCTGTTTTTCTCAAAGTCACGTATTGGACATTTTGACAGAAATCCTATAATGACGAGTGACAAACAGCTTGAATCGAGATCAGACGCCGCATGAAGCGGCGTCTGATCTGGATTCAAGCTGTTTGCAAATGTAAGCTTATATCCCTCCCTATAACAACCCCCTTCGAACAACAAATACAATCATTGACTTCCATTGGGTGTTGGTGCAGAGAGTTAGCATTGAGGTAAATGGGTTAATGTATACCCCGAACAACTGCCAACTTACGTACATATACCTCGACTTGTTCGAATGATTACCCGATTGGTAGGGGTATATTTCCGCTATCAGTTCATCCTACAAAATGTAATTTACCACTAATTACTATACTTGTACATCATGGGGTGTAATTCGCTTCTCTGGCTATAATTACAGAGCAGAGAAAATTGTCCAGAAGAGGTCTCGTCGATTTAACACTATAACGAAGAAACAGTGGATAGATTTAGACAGGGTTGAACTGAATACTAATAATGGCAAATTGTATGCTTACATTAACCCTGTCTCCAATCGAAGCGAGTTCTAGCACAACTCATTAAATGTTATTCCTTCGCTGAAGTAAATAGGTCCAATTTATACAGTCATGAAAATGTACCATAAGAAATACATGTACAGGGTATTTCCTTAACCCAAACAGATGTCAGCTTAAAACAGGTTGAAAGCAAAGCAGAATGCGCATGAAGGTGCATTCTGTTTTTGCGCTCAACCTGCTTAAGGTGCTAAGCTGTGTTGAGCCGAATTCTTCACACTACGAATTCTTCACACCTGTGAGGAATTCGTAGGAATTTCATACGAATATGTCACACATGTGTGAATAATTCGTACTGACTCTCAGCCCCCCTGACAGTAGATACGAATTCTTCACATGTCGAAATGTTTTAAAAACGAATGTAAAAAATTTGTGCATACGAAAACCTCACACTTTCCAAAAAGCTTTTAGCCACCCAGATGGATAAGGGGACATATTAGGTTTGCTTTACTTGATAGAGGTCTTATATTTCACATAATGACAAAACATATGTACTAGACTGCCTGTTTAAATGATAAAAGGTCAAGGTCACACGGTGAGAAATGTCACATTTTTCAGCACTCGATATAATTAATTATAGTACAGTGATATTTTGTTGACGATTAAACAGTGGATTTAGACACATTCTAGAATTTACAAGTGGTTAACATATATCATTTATAGATAACCCTATATGTAACTGGATTGACATGTGTTACTCTTTATGCAGACATTTGTATTTTGTAGAAAAAATAGTTCGGGTACCTATAATTTTTATTAGTGATTTCAGTAAATTAAAGCCGCATTGTGTTTTTGAGAAACCTGCATAAATCGGTTGTTTGGGGTCCCATTTGAACTACGTGGGACGTGATTATTTCACAAAAAACGGCTTTATCTAAGAAATTCGCTTCTTAAATTTTATTTATAATATTTTTCTGCTGCACAAATTAAAAAGCCTCCCTTGTGAAAGGAAAGAAGGACTCCTCTGTAAATACAGGGCTCAAGATAACGGAAGTATTTCGAAAACTAAAATCTTTATTTCTGCTTTTAAACCCAATGGTGTCATACTCATTAAAAGTGTCTCGAAGAGACGGTTTAATCAGTAGTAACACCATATCATTCGGTGCTGAAATGAGTGAGAAAATGTTAGATTAGTTCAGATTACTCCCGCTTACATGTTTATCTGGAACATCTGGTTAACCCTTATTCTGTTGCACAGACGTCTGCTTTGACATTGTCGTCTGCAAAATTTGTTCAGTTTAGATTTATGCATTGTTTCAATTAAACAAACCTTAAGACGAGTGTCAAACAGTTTGGATCCAGATGAGACGCCGCGTGACGCGGCGTCTTTCTAGATTCAAACAGTTTGTAAACTCCGTAAAGTTACAACCAGTAGGCACAGGGTTAAACACTATGAGATCCAGTGACAACGTGTAAATATTATTCACGGTGGGTAAGCGATTAAAAACATTACGGAGAATCTATACCTTGAGCTTGCTGAAAATGATTGTTTCAGCCTTGTCCGCTCTCTAACTCAAACACTTCTTTTTTGAAATTCACCAATCTTGCTACAAATGTTTATTAGTATAAAATCTAGGTCAGGTTCAATAACTAGCAAAATCGCATAAGGCATGTCTGAGTTTTTGCCCTTGAATAATTAAAAAATGACTGTTTCAGCATTTTCAGCTCTCTAACACAAACAGTTTTTATTGGATCTTCACCAAACTTGCTGACAACGTGTATTGGTTTGAAATCTAGGTCAAGGAAAAAAATCGAATACAGTTGAATGAAAATCCTTCAAGAGGTAAAGGAGAAATGAAGCACGTGCAACCATTGACCCAATATTTGGCTATAATAGAATAAAAACTGGTCCTTTTACAGAGTGGACAGGGCAAAAATAAGGACAAAATAGCAAATATTTAGTCATTCAAGGGCAATAACTCCAACATGCCTTGTGCGATTTTGGTAGTTAAGATGATTGACCTAGATTTAATATTAATAAACATTTTCAACAAGTTTGGTGAATATCTGATAAAAATTGTATGTGTTAGAAAGCGAAAAATGCTGAAACAGTCATTTTTTAATACATAAAGGGCAATAACTCAGATATGCCACATGCGTTTTTGTAATAATCAAACTAGACCGAAATTTTTTATAATTAAACATTTTCTGCAGGTTTAGTGAATATCCGATAAAAACTGTATGTGTTAGAGTGCAAAAGTGACTGAAACAGTCATTTTTTATTAATAAACAGGCAATAACTCAGATATACCTTATGCGATTTTAGTAGTAATCAAACTAAACCTTGATTTTATATCAATAAACATTTTCAGCAAGTTTGGTGAATATCCAATAAAACGTACTTGTGTTAGAGAGCAAAACTTGCTGAATACAGTCATTTTTTAATACATAAAGGGCAAAAACTCAGATATGCCAATTGCGATTTTAGTAATAATCAAACTAGACCTAAATTTTATATGAATAAATATTTTCAGCATGTTTGGTGAATATCCGATAAAAGCTGTTTGTTTTAGAGTGCACAAATGACTGAAACAGTCATTGTTTTATTAATTAACAGGCAGTAACTCAAAAATACCTTATGCGATTTTAGTAGTAATCAAACTAAACCTTGATGTTATATCAATGAACATTTTCAGCAAGTTTGTGGAAGATCGGATAAAAAATAGTTGAGTTAGAGAGCGGACAAAAAAGTGTGATAGTCTAACTGACTGATGGATGGACGGGCGGAGGTAGATACGGTTGCCCCCAGTGAAGTTGATTTCGGATGTATCACGTGATACTAAGCCGTGTGGTAATGTTTATGACAGACGTTCTATTTTCGGTTTGTTATGATTTCAAATCGCCCCTTTTGGGTGATTTAGGTCCGTCTTCATCATTTCATAGATCAGTTTGGCCCATAAGAATGTTCAAACATTATTATTAACCGTTATTGTATTTCAGGCATTAAGAAAAGGTCTGAAAACACAATGAGACTTAAATGCTTTATCAATATTTGGGAAAATTTTGTCAAAATCGGAATGTAAGAACTGTAGGAGAAAAAAACTATTTGATGTGTTCCCTTTATTGAGGAATAATATGTTGTTTCCATGTTTTTATTGGTACTTGCTCCTATTATTTTCTATTTTGTGAAAACATATGAAAAATCCAACATTTAAGGAAAATTACAACGCTGAAGAGGGGATTTCTGAGATTTTATGATCAAAAGCACGTGTCAAGAAAGTTATTAAGAAAAGAACCAGTCCGGGGACTCCCTATTTTTATTTCATATTTCTGCACAACAGGATAATTATATACTAGCAATATGAAAATTTAAAAAAATAAAAATGTTTTGAAAAGTCGAACAAACTGCCGCGATAGTCCTTAAATACCGGACGGGCAACGGTTTTAAGACTGGCGACCATCATCGCCCGATATTGGTTATCGTGGGTTCAATATATGAATGAGGTTTATAAAGACGCGCTGATTTCACTTCTTTTGTTATGTTGCTCACTTTCTTACATGGAACCATACTACCGATTGCCTTATCGTGTAGTCCACATCATGGGCATTCAGAAATAACGTGCAATACTGTGGGAGACCGAAAGGAAACCGGTGTTATCCGGTTGCCAGACGGGCGCCGGTGTAAAGACGAAATGTGTCCCCCTCTAAAGAGTACCACAATGTCTTGAGGACAATTTTTGATGTAGAAAACTGTCCTTGGGACTTGCTTTTGCATAATACATGTAAAATGACCCGGGAGGTTAAGTTTCTGAGTCGAAAAATGTCCCGGGGTCACAATTCTGAGTGGTGGGGCACTTTTCGTCATTACACCGGCCGGTATAGGATAGGCAAAAGCCGGATGGAGACGGCCTTGCCCGACCTCTGACACGCTTGTATACGTTTGTATATTTGGTCAAAAGCTTTCTCGGGTCCGATCGACGTGTAAGGTGCCCGGAATCGACCGATTTTAAATCGATGTCGTTTCGATGACCGTCGTTGAAACTAGCTTTTAACTCCACTTTAAAATCAAACCGAGGCCAAGAAGTCTGAGTTCATACTATGTTAACAGTATTTCAGTCATATCTCGACATAAAGCTAATTGCACATGGGAGAAGAAACCGGATGCACGTCATAAACTGTATCAGGTAAAAATTTGCATCTGGGTAAAAACACCGAATTTCCGATAGCCAGCTTGAAGGCTTCTCCAAATCAAAAAGCTCAAGTGTTCAGATTAGGATTCGAACCAACAGCAGTAAGGACCTAAGTGAGTGTAAGTTATAGTCACTATGAGCACTGGACCACGGCCACGGGTCCCATCCCTCCATATCCCGTTAAGAATACCAACAATCTAGCAGCATTCGGCCGGCAATCTGTCAGTCGTTGGCTTATTATGCCTCAAAGGAAGCCGGGGACTAAGCATAAACTCAACGGGACTTAAGTTTGATCATGGGATAAAAAGGGCTGCACTTATCCACAGATAATTCTTCGGATTTAGGTCGGCTGTTTAAGAGCATTTTTGATCAAATCGTAAAAACTGCATGTAAAAGGGTGGATAACACAGTTTTAGCGCCCCCGCTTCTTAACAATGCATCCCGAGTTCGATCCCGGGTCGTGTCAGTACGTGAGAGGGTCGCCTGTCCGAAGACGTTGGTTTTCCCTAGTACTCTAGTGTCATCCCACAATACGACGCAATACACCATCTTTTGCGCTATGGAAAGTGATTTGCCTAAGTTGTTAGAACTTGTTTCATAAAGAAATGTTAAACGGAAGGTGATGTGTGAAGAATCCGTAGGTACCAACAGGTCGTTAAAAAAGGGGGTACGGAAATCTCACACTGCCATTGTGTGACATATTCGTACGAAATCTTCACACATTGGTCACACGAGTGGAAGAATTCTTACGAATTCTTCACACGTCTGATGACGGTGTGAATAATTCGTAGTGTGAATAATTCGGCTCAACAAAGCTGTCTTCAAAGCTAGAAATTTGCTATTAGGTAAAGGGATTAAAACGCGCTAGCCATTTCTTTGTTAGCCGCGCTTCTAAACGCCTTTAAAATATAAATATAAACACATGTACCTTATATACGGTGGAGAATCTGTTATTCTTTCCCAATAAACGCGTTTACGCTAAAACTATTATTTGCAGTGCAAACAGTTTGGAGCCAGATCAGACGCCGGGTTACAGGCTCCAAACTGTTTGCCACCAAGATAAACAAGAATTATCAGAATTGTCCAAAAAGTGTACTTTTCTACGTTTTAGTGTTTTGCGTTTGCGTACGTTTGCGTTTAAAAGGGAAAGAATAACAGATTCTCCACTGTAGGACACGTTTATTTAACAGTGGTATTAAAGACATAAAATAAAATGATTGCACTGCGGTTGTCCTGTAGTAGAATTTCTTCTCTCAGTCATGTGCTAAGATATAAAAATATTTATTATGGTACACATGCACGAGAAGCACGACTGTATAAAGTGGAACTTATTTCTTCATTGGAGTAAAATAGTAAAAGCGTTTAAGTTATATTAATATTTTTCCAAATAGAAGCGCCTTTTAGGGAATTTAGATTAATTCCTCCATAGAAGAAAACAGTTCATGAACATTGACAATAAGAAATATTTTCCATATCCTATCAGATTGTAGCTTAAAGCAGGCTGTAAGTATATAAAGCAGAGTGGACCTAAAGCCGCATTCTGCTTTACTTTTAGCCTGCTTTAAGTAATCACATATTTTCAAAACTAGAAACAAGATATGGGGAAAAGGGTTAATGGAGTAACGAGTTAAAAGGACAGACGGCATCTGATGACATTTTTACGAAGTTATTTACCTACTAGCGTAGCTGTCTGTGTAAACAATTGAGGTTGAGTATGACAAAGGCTTACCGAGACTTTGACAAATATACACTTGAATTAACTGGAATTGATACAGAACAAGACAATTCTTCCTTATTTAGATTGGATAAGCCCAGTATGTATATTGTCTGTGATTTTAACATATATACACACAGTAAAACATCTCCATTACGACCACTAACTGGTGTTAATTATTAGGATTTTACGACAGGTGACTGCTAAAAGCAATATTGCAGTAAAATAGAAAACCCCTTAGGGGGCTTTCTGTTTTACTATCACCTTGTTTTAAGCTGTAACCTGTCTTTTACACAATCAAAAATGTTAAATGGTCGTAATATAGGGAGGTTGTACTGTTCCCAGATGTGTATGCATGCGCAGATCTGTTTTTAGCCTTATTTACAGTGGAGAATGTGTTATTCTTTCCCAATAAACGCGTTTACGCTAAAACTATTATTTGCAGTGCAAACAGTTTGGAGCCAGATCAGACGCCGGGTAACCCGGCGTCTGATCAGGCTCCAAACTGTTTGCCACCAAGATAAACATGAAATATCAGAATTGTCCAAAAGTTGTTCTTTTTTACGTTTTAGCGCTTTGCGTTTGCGTACGTTTGCGTTTAAACGGGAAGAATAACAGATTATCCACTGTACCTAATAAATCCAATCCAAACAGTAATTCAAACTTTAAACGTATTGCATTGCAATATATCTGTACAATCACATACATTGGATAGAAACGTATATCTAAGATTCACAAATAACACATATACAATCAAAAGCGTTGGATCACACACATTTTATAAACATTAGCTACCTCTCATGTGTTTGGTCGACTGTACATACGTATAATACTTAATATAAACGTATTCAAATTATACTCAATTTTTGATATGCATTTTACAAGCAAACTCAAAATCTACCGATGTTGAAATACCCTACATGTAGAACCTCTCTATTACGACCACTAAATTGTGTTAACTTTTAGAGTATTTAAGACAGGTGACTGCTTAAAGCAAGGTGACAGCAAAACAGAAAGCTCCTTCAGGAGCTTTCTATTTTACTGTCACCGTGCTTTAAGCTGTTACCTGTCTTTTATACAGTCAATAAGTCTTCGTTTAATGGTCTTATTGAGAGGTTTTACTGTAAAACAATGCACGTACTAATAGGCGAGGACTGTTAACACTGTTTGTAAAAACGTACCTTTTTTGCACTCCGAAAGAAGGTTTTCGAGACAAGAATAAAATTACAAATTTTTAAGAGGAACTCAGTGGATTTAATTAAATTTAAAAACTCTCACCGCACTTAATTAATTACAAGTCATCTTAGAAAGAAGACATACATGTACTTGAGAGAAATAAAATGTTAATTTACACTGTTTCATTTAATCAACTATGGCAGCTAGGTTTTGATTTTTTGAGCACAATGATCGCCTACACACAGTTGCGTTTGTCTACGCATAGCTTCGTTTGCCTATACAGAGTTTGACTTTTGTATTGACAGTGATTGGATGTAAACAAATGGCTTGGAGTTTTCTACACAAAGTTTTTTTTCGTCTACACATAAAGCAGAGAAGACGTTATTATCTACCAATAAAGGCGTTTATACTAAAGACGTTTGTGTTTTGCAGTTTGAAGCCAGATCAGACAACGGGTAACCCGGCGTCTGATACGGCTCAAAACTGGTTGCTACTCAGACTAAAATTCAATCACTGCCGTCCAACATTTAGTTCCAACTTCATTGATAACCGACAATGGGATTTATTGTAAATGTTGCCTTTATCTTGCCTCAATGACGTCATAGTTTGACTACCTCATTTACTGCAATACTACAATCTGCTAAAAATATTACCTGTTTTTATTCTAAAATTCAGATTTAAGCATTATTGCATAAGCAACGTTGACGTTCAGTGACAAACAGTTTGGAACCTGACCAGACGCCGCGTAACTCGGCGTGTGGCCATGATCCGATTTGTTTGCAAATGCCAGCGCATACTGACTTCGCAATAAAGGGGCAAATAGAGGATGTGTTAAAGTGGAGAAAAAATCATTTTCCCCAATAAACGTGTTTACGCTAAACTATTATTTCTTTTGCAAACAGTTTGGAGCCAGATCAGACGCCGGGTAACCCGGCGTCTGATCAAGCTCCAAACTGTTTGTCACTTAGATTAACATGAATAATCAAAATTGTCGAAAAGTTTTCATTTTCTAGGCTTTATTGCAATGCGTTTGCGTTTTGTTTGCGTTTCAACGGGAAAGAATACGTCTTCTTTACTGGATATTAAAAACACCCACTCATGTCAAAATGAGTGAATGACGGTTTGTCCACTTCATATATTTCACGCTTTGTAACTCATTTTTCAAACGAAATGCAGTTTGTCTAGAGGATAACAAAATTACTTTGAATATGACAGCATTAATTTCAACAATGTTTCATAAACGTCCCAATAGTGTCTACCAAAAACTAAATTATATCCGTGGATGGACTACCATCGCTTTTTGAAACGTGACAAACTATTCTTTACCTTCATTTAAATTCCAAGAAACGACTTGTACTATAAAATAACTCTTTCAACACAATGGATCTGTTTTAAATATACTCATTACATTAATTTGCAAACAGTGTAGACCCAACTCAAAGGGCTCCTATAGGAACACTCTGACCAGGGTATATTCTGTTTGCGAATTTATTCAATTTATTTAACAGAATTCCAAGTAGACTGGTTCATGTTTGGGTAACTAAAAGATCCACAAGAGATTCTGATAACCCACAATATTTATTAAGTGTTGAAAGAGTTAAAGTTAACCAGTTCATCGTCATATGTGACTAAAGTCGACATTGCAAAGAGTTTGCATCCAGATCGGACGCCGCGTCATGCGGCGTCTGATCAGGATCCAAACTGTTTGGTACTTATATCAATATTTCTTCAATCAAAATTTCAAAATATGATCGGCGCCATATTATAACCACATTATGTGTCGCGGTGCTGTAAAACCGAACTCAATCAGTCAATAAAAATTTGAATTTGACATAAACTTGCAGACGACACTTTCAGAAGACGGTATTTTGTCTGCAAGAAGATAAATCTAGGTTAATCTAGGAATTTGAAGGGTTGAAAAGGAATTCAACAATGTACCATACTCCTTCTCTACAACAACACGTACAGGGCTGCTATTTCTCCGGAATTTTCCTAAATCTTCGGATTTTTTCCCAGTACATGGTAGCTTAAAGCATACTGAAAGTAAAGCAGAATGCGCCTTCAGGCGCATTATGCTTTACTTACAGCCTGCTTTAAGTAGTCGCTTATCAACAAAACAAGAAACAGGCTATGGGGTAAAGGTACGATTCGTAATATCGCACTTGAAAAATGCTTATTTGCAAAGGATTTTTCATGTCAACTTATGGCAGCCCTGTACCAACATGGGAGACTATTGTTCGAAGGGAGTTGTTTTAGAGAGGACAATTGGCTTACGTTTGCAAACAACTGAAATCAAGATCAGACGCCGCGTCACGCGGCGTCTGATCTGGATTCAATATGTTTGTCGCTCGTCATTATGGGTTTTTTTTTCTGTCAAAATGTCTAATAGGTGACCGCAGACGACACTTTTAAGCAAACGATATTAAAGCCGTCAAAAGGTTGGATACGATTGTCTTTTTTGTGTGAAGAGCGGCAAGCGTTGTGATAAGGAGGGAATCCTTGTTCAGAGGGCCGTTGTGGGGAGGTACAGTGGAGAATCTGTTATTCTTTCCCAATAAACGCGTTTACTCTAAAACTATTATTTGCAGTGCAAACAGTTTGGAGCCAGATCAGACGCCGGGTAACCCGGCGTCTGATCAGGCTCCAAACTGTTTGCCACCAAGATAAACATGAATTATCAGAATTGTCCAAAAATTGTACTTTTCTACGTTTTAGTGATTTGCGTTTGCGTACATTTGCGTTTAAACGGGAAAGAATAACAGATTCTCCACTGTAGCACTTTATCTTTCAAGTGTTTCATTGTCTGTCTTTTACCCATTAATGCTCTTCTATATATATATATTGAATGAGTCCATTCTTCATTTGAGGGGTTCCTGGTCTAATTTATCACCTTAAGGAAAAGTAAAGTCATGTTGTTCAGAAAAAGAGGCAAACTACTCAAAAATGAAGTATGGACTTATAATGGGGAATTAATTGATGTGGTTAATGACTTTAGTTATCTAGGTTCAGTTTTTAATTTAACCGGTAAATTCTCGAAAAATCAAGAAAACTTTATTTGGGAAATCTTTAAAAGCTTTAAATGTATTATTATATAATTGCAAGAAAGTGAATTAAAGCCTGAAATATTATATCAGTTGTTTTACTCTTTCGTTGGATTATGTTATAGCTCAGAGATATGGGGGTTTGGTAAGTCATTGGAAATGGAGAGAATACATTTGAAATTTCGCAAAAGATTATTAGGGGTAAGGTTTCATGTAAACACAAGCTCTAATGCTGTTTATGGTCAACTGGGTCGGTATCTTTTATATATTTTACGGTATGTCCGTAGTATAAAGTATTGGTTAAAACTAGTGAATAATAATGATAACATTTTAATTAAAGGATTATATCAGCAAGGACTAGATGACTGTGAAAAATGGCAAACTAATTGGGTTGCAAGTGTTAAAAATCTTCTGAATAACTATGGATTTGGGTTTATTTTCTATAATACCAATCAGGGAAATATAAAGACGTTTCCATGTGTTTTTAAACAAATGGCTATATATAGTTTTATCCAGCAGTGGCATGTTTAAGTTGAGAACAACCCTGTTCTAGACACTAAAAAACAGTAAAAACTGTTTCCCTCGGATTAGGGAATGTCGGAATAACACAGACCAAAATAATGAATTACAAGTTATATGGATCATTGGGTAATAAAAGTGTGTGTTACAATGCTCCCTCTCTACAACGGCCCTCCCAACAACGACTCCCTCCTTACAACGACCCTTGCAGGAGTTCCCCAAACAGGACATTTATGTCTTATGCTTGTACTGCTTCAATATCGTCTTTTTAAATTGTCGTCTGCTGTTTTTTCTCAAATTTACATATTGGCATTTTGATAGAAAATAACATAATGACGAGTGCCAAACAGCTTGAATCCAGATCAGACGCCGCGTTACGCGGCGTCTGATCTGGATTCAAGCTGTTTGCAAATGTAACCAGTTTCCCTCTCTATAACGACTCCCTCTGAACAACGTACACATTTTGTGTCTCCCATTGGATGTCGTTGTAGAGAGGGAACGCTGTATATCAAAAGAATGAACTTATCCATTACAGTGGAGAAAACGTTATTCTTTCCCGTTAAAACGCAAACGTACGCAAACGCAAAACACTAAAACGTAGAAAAATACAACTTTTGGACAATTCTGATAATTCATGTTTATATTGGTGGCAAACAGTTTGGAGCCTGATCAGACGCCGGGTTACCCGACGTCTGATCTGGCTCCAAACTGTTTGTAATGGAAAAAATAGTTTTAACGTAAAAACGTTTATTGTGAAAGAATAATGTTTTCTCCATTGTATCATGCTGTGCGATTTTGGCTGACATTTGTGAACAGTTTGGATCCAGATCACACGGTTATTAACGCGGTGTCGACTCTTATAGTCAAAGGTGCGTCAGTTAAAGAAGCATACAAAAAGACTTTGATTCTCCATGCAGACTGTCACTATATTTGAAGCAGGAAGATGTACCCATTCCATGTATGGGACATAGCATAACAGTGTAGAATCTGATCTGACGCCACATAATGCATTGCATTATTTGTATTTATTGTAAGTACTCATGAATTGATTGCAGTAAATTTTGTGTACATCAGAATGGCAAACATGAATGCATCTAAAAATAAACACTGCGCAGTGTACGACACAAATAGTTATCCTACGGCTTCCATAGTTGTAAAACGTTTAAGATTAGTATGAAATCATTCTCAAAATTTTTGTCGGTCAGATTTGAGTATTCTGCTCAAATCTGATCAATCAAAATCTTGAAAACGACCTCTATTTCTAATTGTCTACTGTCGTTTTGCATTATATTTCCACATGTTTAAAGACTTATCATTTGTCATGTAAAACCTTTCATGATCAAATTATTCGGGAGATTTTTACCCCTTCACGGCTTTATTGTCGTCTGCTTCATTCTTTTTGCCTGCCTGCAAGGCACGTTTCAAAGTTAGAGTTAAGGTTGTATGACTTAATAAATATCGATAAAAGTGTCAAACAGTTTAAGTCCTGATCAGACGCCGCGTTACGCGGCGTCTGATCAGGACCCAAACTGTTTGTAAACGCGCTTTAAAGCGTCATTGAGAGTGAAATGGTTAAAGTAACCACGTAATGTAAGTTTGGCAGCGATCGAATAGGCATCAACATACATGGCCACTTAACCTTTTAGTCATCATATTGGATAAAGTTTGTACAAAGTGTATAAAGGAAATCCGTTAATTTGGCTACAAAAGCCAATCATCTAGGCATCCTAGACGATTCCTGTGGGATTATTGTAGATTCTGTTGGCATACCAGAATACCTTTAATTATAAACAGACTGGATGTTAGTAGACGTATACAACCAGACCTTTGTCTAGCGGTCACCCAGGAGACTCTAATTAGTGTGTGTCTTTATAGTTAACAGTGTAATGCAGGACAATAGTAAATCAGAAAGCTCCTAAAGGAGCTTTTTGTTTTCCTGTTGCTATGAATTAAGCATTCGACTGTGGCAAGATGAATAAATGCTTATAACTACAAGGAATTGTCGCTTAAACAATGTATGACTTTAGTGTACTTGCAATATATCCAAAGGTGGATTGTTGGTGTCTAAAGGTTTCGTACCAGACGACTATTACTGCAGACGAAATTACTTAACTTTCAAAAAGTTAATAGTGAATGGACAAACGATGAAGATATACAAAGAAAGCTTAGAGGGTAGTAGTGTTTCACCGGTATATACCGTTATAGAATATTTGCTGCGATGATTGTACAACAAAGTTTATGTCAGCGACCACTTAGTGCAATATTATGAATATCTTTAAAGTTACTGAGTAATTTCGACGACATTATTTCAATCTGAGAGGCAAACAGATTGGAGCCTGATCAGACGCCGGGTTACCCGGCGTCTGATCTGGCTCCAAACTTTTTGCAATGGACATAATAGATTAAGCATACACTCTATTGGGTAAGGATATCGTCTTCCATACTGTAATCACAGCATATAAGATAAAGAAAAATCTCCGATAGGAACTACAGTAAAACCTCACTATTACGACCACTAAATTATGTTAATTATTAGGGTGTTTACGATAGGTGACCGATTTAAACAAGGTGACAGTGAAACAGAAAGCTCCTATAGGAGCTTTCTGTTTCACTGTCACCTTGCTTTAAGCTTTAAGCTGTCACCTGTCTATTATACACTCATTTAGCCTTCGTTTTAGTGGTCGTAATAGCGAGGTTTTACTGTATCTGCATGACGTCTGTTCTTCATTAACCCTTATCCTGCGGTAATATCGTCTGCTTCGAAATTGTCGTCTGAAAAATTTGTTATATCAAGATTTGTACATTTTTTAAGAAAAGAAATCTAAAGACGAAGGTCAAACAGTTTGAATCCAGATCAGACGCCACGTAAAGCGGCGTCTGATCTGGATCCAAACTGTTTTAGGAAATTAGGAAAGTCGCGACCAGCAGGCAAAGCGTTCAGATTCATCCTTTCTGAAAGACTGTAATACGCCATATTAAACTCATATTTTGGCAGAATTACGTCCAAATTGGAAATAGTTAAGAGAACAAATTAAGATATGGCAGGTATAAATGAAATCTTTAAGGAAACAAAATAGACTATGGCAGTTATGAATCTCTTGTTATGAATTAGGGCTTTGGGTAAAATGGGGGTTTGATTTTTAACAAAGATACTGATATGAAAGTGTCTGTTTAAATACCATTATTTACTTTATTTATTTCTCTAATTGGAGGCAGTATTGACTGAAAAAAATAAAAATCAACATCATCAAAATAACCTAGCAAAAATGCATGTTTCTTTCTGTATTTTTTCTATTCCATTTTCAATTTTTTTCCATAAAAATGTATGTTTTCATATATACATTCAATAGACAAATTGTATGTTAGATATAATATTTAGGTTTTGATGATATATATTTCAATAGTTCATTGATTCTTAGAAAATGAAAATTGCGTTGTATTTGTATTTTCTACTCATACTACATGATGTTGGAATGTAAAACTATGTATGGATGTAAAATATGTGAATAAAATTATAAAAAAAATCAAAAAAAAATCAACATGCTTACACTGGAAAAACCACTATTCCCTCCCTTTTAAACGCAATCGAAACACGAACGTAATTCAATTAAATATGAAAACGATACACATTTACCCGGCGTCTGATCTGGCTCCAAACTGATTGCAATAATTGTTTTAGTATAAACTCGGTTATACAGTTTTGTTTCTGAACATTTTCGTTAGACACAATGTTAGCAGCAAAGGATTCAAGTTTTATACATTTACAGTGGAGAAAACGTTATTCTTTCCCAATAAACGCGTTTACACAAAAACTATAATTTCCATTGCAAACAGCTTGTAGCTAGATCAGACGCCGGGTAACCGGCGTCTGATTAGGCTCCAAACAGTTTGCTACTCAGATTAAAATAGATAGTTGGATATTAAAAAAAAAAGCCATTTTCGACAATTTAGTGTTTTGCGTTTCGTTTGCGTTTCGTTTGCGTTTAAACGGGAAAATAACGTGTTCTCCAGTGTATAAACCTATATAGAGTAAAGCTTATTCGGTAAATTTATTATCTGTTCACACAATTAACACCGTTTTATAAGACTTGGCCATAAATGATATGGAACGAACACCATTGGTCCAGCATGCGTTTTACTGTAAGGTATAGGCCGTTTTTACTGACCTGGCAGGGCGGAGTTTCGATGCGGACCATTGAATTTCATCTTTGGGGGCGACAGCACACACTTTCATTATCGGAATTTACCGCTGTCGTCTGCGGTTTTTTCTGAACATTACATATCAATGGATAATTTGACAGAATGAAGATAATGAAGAATGACAAACAACTTGGATCCAGATCAGACGCCGCGATCTGGATTCAAGCTGTTTGCAAATGTTAACCAAGTATTAATTTCTATTCCTAAAACAATTCCCTACGAACAACACTCGCAATCTTTGTCTTCAATTAGGTGTTGTTGTAGAGAGGGAGCACTGTATATACAAATTGCACGTGGATATTGATACACGCATAAATTGTGTTTCTTCAAGTTAAAAGTATCGGACTATAACGATATAATACGGAACTATACCTATCAACCCTTACATTAAAAGTAAATTAGTTTATCTTTGCCAAAGGTTAGCTCTGCCCTGACAGGTCAATAAAATCGGTTCAAAATTACTATGATTACTATCTCATTTTCTAACCCATAATAATTATTCAGATCTCAATTCCTAACCAAACTCCCACCCAGGAAGCATGTACAGGATGGGAATGGTTCTGATTAAATCGCAGCAATCCATGGTTCATTTTATTTCAAATATTAACCCCTTCACTCGCACGACGTAATTGTCAGAATTTTCTTCTGCTTTCATTTCTCAAATTAAAATTGAATGTATTTTATCGTAAGAAATATTGAAATGAGTGTCAAACAGTTTGGATCCAGGATCCAAACCGTTTTAAAATAGCTATTATATTCATGTTAAGGCACTATTCTTTGTTAAAGTGTGATTGCTCTTATCCCAATTAGTACAATAGGTGTCAGACTAAAAGTGAGTGTGTAAACAGTTTGGATCTACATCAGACGCCACGTGACGTGGCTTCTGATAGGATCGAAACGACGTGTTTACTCTTATATTAATATTTCTTCAAGTTTTTAAAATTTTCTAATGGCATACGAGTAAAATTTAAGACGCCAATTTTTCAGTCAGATGATAATTTTGTAGGGAAATATTCTTACCACGTTTGCAAACCAACCAAATGTAATAAAAGTTTCATGTGCATAGGTTAAAATTAGTTTATGCCTGAAAAGCTAACGATCCCGGAGAACAGCTGCTGGTATCTCGCTTCCGATTGAGAATTGGCACAATCTACATGGTATTCTACAATATTATTCCTTTTACCATTAAGCCAGGATCCGAGGTTGTTAAACTTAAAACGAACTCTAAGCTCAAATCTCAGTTTCGATTACAGGATTTAGTTTTTACAAAATACGTTCTGTTTGATTTTTGTGACCTCATTTAGATACATTATAACAGTATAATTATGTATGAAAATTCTATTTATGAAATAGTAAGCGGCGTCTGATCAGGATCCAAAATGTTTGACATTCTTTTTGAACTTTCTGCAGCCAAAATGCCTTTAATTTAACTTTGAAACGATATTGCAGACGACAATATTGAAGCAGACGACAATAAAACGGTGAAAGGGTAAAATCTCACGAAAAATTTGGCAGTGTAATTGTTAAGCTTTTATCGCAATTGACAACACAATTTCAGCACAACACGTGAAGTTGAAAAGAATAACACACCCAATAGTTTTACAACGTTCCCTCCCTAGAGCGGACCTCCGAATATCGATTCCCTCCTGAAAACAACGCGTGTAGTCGTTCCCAAAATTGGACAATTAAGTCCAACCTTTTTAACTGCTTCAATATCGTCTGCTTAAAACTGTCGTCTGCTGGTTTTCTCAAAGTCATATATTGTATATTTAGACAGAAAACCCCCAAATAAAAACGAGTGACAAACAGTTTGAACCCATATCAGACACGGCGTTTGATCTGGGTTCAAACTGTTTGCAAAAAAACTCTAAGGGTATCAATATTTCCTCCCTCCGAACAACACACATAATATGTTTCTTCTTTTGGATGTCGTTGTATAGAGAGGGCGCACTGTATTGTTTTAAATAAAGCACTCGCCTCCTTACAGTTAACAAAATCGTAACATAAAATTAGCGTATAAAACATTATAAAATAGTACATTTAACATTATCTCTAAAATTCATGAGAATACGACAAAAACGTATTTTTTTGTAGCGCCTTTATTTTATTGTCAAATAAAATAATAGAGTGAAAAACATCTTTATGTATTAAATTTTGTTTTAATCATCTCAATGGCTTGCAATGTTATCAACTGTGCTAGTTTTATATATCTGACGGTGTGGTTTATCATTGATTCTCGCAACCATCTTACACCACGAACATAACTTTTCCTTTTTTGTTCCTCCAATTAAATAGAATGTTCAAACAAGTCGTTAACTGCATATTTAACCCCGTTTCTGCCATAATAAAGCTTCTATCAAAACTTGTATTTTTACGAAGATATTACCAAAATGTATAAAACAATAATTTTATTTGTGTTCTGATACAATGGGAAAGACGATATTCTTTCCCGTATATTTACATTCACCCCATTTAATTCCATTGAAAAAATGTGTTTTTTATTTTATATAGATGAAATTGCTCAAGGAGGCGGGACTTGTGGATACGTTTCACAGAGGAGGCGGGGCATATGCATTTTTCATTCGCAAATTAATCTTTAGATCTCGGACAGCAAATATTTGGCGGACTTTTCAAAAATTCGTTCTTAACGATGCCTTCCTATTAGCGGAAACCATGATTACCGACTAAAATTCTTCTTTATTAATGAGATAAATTGCAAGAAAATTGATATTCCTTATAAATAGCAGCTGTCTGCATATCTTTATGACAAAACATCGATATATTTATCCTACTTTAGAAATGACATCATCTCCAAATGGCGTCAAATCGGTATTTTTGCGCCAAAATGTCAAGTTGATGACGTAAGAATGTAAACAATGGAACTTATTTTATTTTTTTGCTTTCGAATATACAGTGGAGAATCTGTTATTCTTTCCCGTTAAACGCAAACGTACGCAAACGCAAAGCGCTAAAACGTAGAAAAGAACAACTTTTGGACAATTCTGATATTTCATGTTTATCTTGGTGGCAAACAGTTTGGAGCCTGATCAGACGCCGGGTTACCCGGCGTCTGATCTGGCTCCAAACTGTTTGCACTGCAAATAATAGTTTTAGCGTAAACGCGTTTATTGGGAAAGAATAACAGATTATCCACTGTACACAGCTTCAGTAATGCAGTCATGGCTGTTCTTTTTAGGGTACACATTATTCGTGTTATCAACCTCTAATAGGGATTAAAGATACACGCGTACTAACAAAATGTTCATTAAATATAAGAAATTACAGCAAATATATTGTAAATATAAGAAATGAACTGATTTTTTCGGCGTACAAGAGAAATAAACGACAGAAAATTATCGGCAAATTTACAATGGCGCGATTCATGGTATTTGACGATAATTTTTTGTCGTTTATTTCGCTTGACGCAAATTAAACGCAAACGCATATCACTGAAATGTTTACAGTTTACAGTTTACAGTTTATTCAATCTTCTCAGCACATACATATGTGAAATGAGGAATGAACATAGATCAAGTAATAAAAACTATCAAATTGTTTTGGTCAAGGCTGTTGGTGATTTGTATCACACAGGTGAAGGCGAGTCAGACAAATTATAAACAAGATATAGTAATAAACAAATAAACAAATGATAAATAAATAGATAAATAAATAGAAAGATAAATAAATAGGTAAATAATTTTGAATAAATCAACCAATTAATCAATCAAGTATTTAACCAACTGATCAATTAACCAATTAGTCAACTCTTAACCAAGTAGTCAATCAATCAATCAATTAACAGATGAATCAATAAGTCAATAAACAAATTAGTTCATTATTCAATCAATCAACTCATCAATTCATCAATCAATCCATCAATCGATAATTCACAATAACAATCTATTAATTGAACACAGACAAGTAGTGTTAATAAATGGAGTAAATAAGGAGAATAATCAATTAGCCAATAGGTTAACAAATAAACGCACCAATTAATTGGTCAATTCACCGATCAATCAATCAGTCAATATTTCTATCAACACTTCAACTAACCAATCAAATAATTGGAGGTGAATGTAATGTTAATTAAGAAAACTGATAAATCAAGAGCTCAATCAATCAGTATATCAACCAATCACTCAATAGACAAATTAGTTTATCAGTCACTGAATCAATCAATGAACTAATCAATCAATCAATTTATCAACCGTTCAACCAACCAATCAATTAATTTAAGACAGACAGGCAAGCTATCGATTGCTTGGTTGAGAACCTTATAATATGCATTTATCATTATCTACTGGTCATCCCTTTCCACATAGGGACGCATTCAGTATAGTCATCTCCGGAAGAAAATAGTTTAACTTATACAGCCATGCACATGTGGCATAAGGACTATTCGCTATATCGTATTAGATGTTAGCTTAAGGCGGACGGAGAGTAAAGCAGAACGCGCCTGTAGGCGTATTCTGCTTTATTCTATGTCTGTCTTAAGAGGTCACCTTTCTTTAATACTACAAGGAAGAATATGGGTTAATGGGTTGATAGGATATCTTACATGTAACTGCGAAAAGTAATCGAAACTATTCAGTTACTTTTTGCATTTACATGTAAATTTAAATGCATATGCATGCATATTGCAAGACGGAGGTTAAGCAAACCAACAAACAAATGAAAGACAAGCATGAAAAAACAAAGCAAAGCACACATAAAACGCACACAGAAAAGTACACACACATGCGCGTACGCACGCGCGCATGCACACACAAACACGCACACGCACACGCACACACACACACACACACAAACAAACAATCAATATCACACACACACACACACACACACACACACACACACACACACACACACACACACACACACACACACACACACACACACACACACACACACACACACACACACACACACACACACACACACACACACACACACACACACACACACACACACACACACACACACACACACACACACACACACACACACACACACACACACACACACACACACACACACACACACACACACACACACACACACACACACACACACACACACACACACACACACACACACACACACACACACACAGGACAACAACAGAAAAAAACAACTAAACATTTAAACAAGCAAGCAACACATTCAAAATAATTCAGGAATGTATACTTAGGTTATAGTTTTTCTTCTTTTTCTACTTCGATTATCAATGAGTGGCGTTATTTTGCCGGATGGGTTCTGAAAAATATTTTAGAATTATTGCAATAAATTTGTTCAACTTAAAAAGAGTATCTTCATTTTTTTCATTCATTAGGGACCAAAAAACAAAACAGTTTGGATGTCTTAAGTATTTTTCTGGGATAAGTTCTTTTCTCTCCAGGTTGAACTTTTGGCATTTAAACATAAAATGGTACTCATCCCCTATTTCGGCAGAGTTACAAGCGTTACAAATGCGTTCTGAGCGGTCTATATTTGTCCATCGTAGTTTTTCAATAGGTAGATAATTATTACACATTCGAAAATTTATCATTTTTTGTGCTGAAAATGGTGTTAAGATATCGAGATACTTTTCATAGTTATGTTCTGTTTTATATATTCGGTAGTTTACACATTTAGACGATTCAAGTATTGTACTATGCCAATGTTGAGAATACTGATCTTTTAAAGACTTTTCTATTTTATTTAAAAGTAAGGTTCTAGATCCTGCAAAGTTTTGATTTTCCCATATATAGCTCATACCACATTCGTCAAAAATAGATTTAACAAAACTTAGCCAATTGTAGGTTCTTTCATTTCGGACAAGATCAAAATATGCAAATTTATACAGTATCGACGAAATTTTACTTTGATTTTCGATAAGGTTATACCAGAATCCAATAATTCTTTTCTTAATGGCTATTTGTATAGGGTATCTTCCAAGATCTCCGTAGAGCATGATATGTGGCGTGCTTCGTTTAACATGAAGAATATGTTTCATGAAGTCAGTATGTACTTTTTCAATTAGCCCTGGGTCAGTAAATCCCCAAATCTCACATCCATAAGTTAAAACTGGTAATACAGTAGCATCAAAAAGTTTAAGTTGACAATCTATAGGTAAATCAAGATTTCGAATTTTTCTATATAAGCTAAAAAGGCACTTTCTTGCTTGTTCTGAGATGTGTTTTTTTGCACGCGCAAACAATCTGTTTTTGGAGAATAATAGTCCTAGGTATTTAAAACAATCTACTACTTCTATCTGAGTTTCGTCTATGCTGATAAATCTGTTTCTTCGAAAACGGTCTCCAAATACCATAACTTTCGTTTTATCATAGTTTATATCTAATTTCCAAATTTTACAATAGTCATTAAATGAAATAACTATTTGAAATATCTTACCATCTATTTTAATCTGAGTGGCAAACAATTTGGGACCTGATCTGAAACCCGGCGTTAATCTAAGCGTTTTAGTGTAAATGTGTTTATTTAAAAATAATAACGCCTTCTTCATTGTTTGACTTCTAATTAGATATGCGTCTGATAAAAATCCCAGGGCTTCCATATTATGATAAAAAATCCTAAGATTTAAGAAACATCCATTTTTTAAGCGCGATTTTCCGAATTATACCTTAAACCCATATTCTGTTTCTAGTTTTTAAGAAACGTGATGCTTAAAGCAGGTTGAAAGTAAAGCAGAATGCGCCTGAATGCGCATTCTGCTTTACTTTCAGCCTGCTTTAAGCTTCCATCTGTTGGAATAAAAATGATTTCGGAAAAATCCGGAGAAATGGAAGCCCTGAGATCCATGACGATCCAAACTGCTTTAAAATGCCAGTCGATTTGGACTTTGTTGCACTGAATAGGTGCAATAGATAACGCCTGTGAAGAAATGCCACTGTCACGTCGTTCAAAATTACGTTGTAATAAAATGAAACACTTTCTTTGTGTTATAAATATAATACTTAGTCGTTAGTTTACGTCACGTTTTCTTTGCATATTACATGTATAACTATGAAATTAGGTAATTTATTGCTACTTTGACTACATAAAAGGGGACCTAGTTATGGTGTTAAAGAATAAAACTATCGCTACTATAACCAACAATAAAACATCTATTTAGTAAGCCAGATTACGTGAGAGGCGCAATATGTATAGTCCCAGATCTTGTTAACCCCCTTCACTGACATGACGTCATCAAAAAGAAAAGAGTCAGTAATACAGTAAAAATAATGGAAAATCACTGCATTTATTTAAAATTGAATTACAGCCAGTTTGAAGCCTGATCAGACGCCGTGTTACCCTGACTCCAAACTGTTTGCAACAGACATAAGGTTTGTAGCATAAATAGAAGATCTTACATGGGTGTTCATTACGCATCATACAGTGGAGAATCTGTTATTCTTTCCCAATAAACGCGTTTACGCTAAAACTATTATTTGCAGTGCAAACAGTTTGGAGCCAGATCAGACGCCGGGTAACCCGGCGTCTGATCAGGCTCCAAACTGTTTGCCACCAAGATAAACAAGAATTATCAGAATTGTCCAAAAGTTGTTCTTTTCTACGTTTTAGTGCTTTGCGTTTGCGTACGTTTGCGTTTAAACGGGAAAGAATAACAGATTATCCACTGTATTATTTTTTTGTCAAAGAGTTTATTAAAAATGATAAGTGATGAGCACGAATGTGAGATTCTGTCTATCACATAACAATTTTAAACACCTATAAAATCAATCGAAGTCGCAGTTTTTAGTCTTTCTGCTATAGATTTTCCGCCAAAACCTGACCTTGTTTTGTTTACGGTAACGTCATCGCAAATGACGCCATTTGGTGTCCCGCTACATGCAGCGCTTGTTGACGATAAGGTTTGACCGGAGCCAAAAAAAACCCCGATTCACCACTAGTGTATTACGATATTTATACATTGGCTTTATTCCACTCCAAGGCCGCAATTTATGTGATAAAACTTTTATTGGGAAAGAATGACGTCTATCCTATTGTATAAACATAATACAGAATAACCTAACATACAAGACAACTGGTTAATCGAGAATCTTGCTTTATCCGACAATGTCTTCCGGACCCAAATGGCGAACTTCGTTTAACCCATTTGGTGCACACGATCCCATATATGGCACATAGGCAAACAGGGAAGACTCTGATCAGACGCCGCATAATGCTGATAGGAATTTCTATATAAAACAAAATGAAAATGAAAATTTTGACCAGGTAATCATTTGATAAAAATGGACTTATCCAATATATAAACATGAAAGAATCCACTGGGCGTAAATGGGTTAAGACGAGCTAACCCGAAATTTGTTTTGATGAATTTCTATATCTCAAGCTCGCTTAAGTGGACCATATCCGTATTTCAAAGTTAACGCGGAAATAATGAATTTGTTCCCTTTAAGTGAGTATGAAATATCAAAGTTCGAACGTACATCTAAAACCTGCTTTAACCGGCACACCGCTTTATCCGACAGCATCAGCTGGTACAGAAGGATGTCGGATAAGGCAGGTGATATCGTACATCGCGTTTGCGTTTAGTCTTTTCCACTGTAATAATGCTTAACACATTCAACCCTAGCGACAAGTATACTCGTCATTTACAAACAGCGTACACGTGAGGATTACACTCTTGACATGCAAACAGTGTAGACCCTGATCAGAGGACTCCTGAAGGAGCCCTCTGATCAGGGTCTACACAGTTTGTAATTATGAAATATATTAATAAAATCAACCCGAAATGGTCAAAAATGGACTAGACATATTTTGAAATTGGAATTGTCCATTTAAAGTTTCAGGGGTGAATGAGTTAAACAGGAAATACCCAGTATCTAATTAGTTCCCAATATATCTTTATCGATTGCTCGCTTTTCTATTTATTTCATCTTCTCTCTACCGCCCGAAATTAAATGAATCAGATCAAATGTAGCTGTTACGTATAATTACATAAAAATGCATATCGCAAATGCCACTGAAAGTGCGTGTCTCATTCGGCATCCTTCCATTGATAGTTTCGTCCTTTACTTTGAAATGGAAGACACTTTAATACTCCTAGGATTGACTTGATAACATATGATTTTAGATTACTTTTGATGGCTATAATCTTACCTGAGGCAATAATGAATTGATAAGAGCATATTCCGCCTACGAACATATATTGCATTGCAATCTCTCGATGTTATGTACGCTTCGACACATTTAGAAAAAGCGGTCGTTTAAAAAAAAGTGTACAAATAGCTTGGATCCGGATGAGACGCCGAGGAACTTGGCGTCTCATCAGGATCCAAGCTTTTTAACACTAATGTTAGATTTCTGATTCGTAATTCAGAAAAAAATAATTGATATAAGTAGATCTATTAATGTAGAAGACATTATAGCCTTAAGTAAACGTCGTAAAGTGCTTAAGGTTAGCCCTTAAAACGTCTTACCCCGAACATGCTGTCATTTGCAAACAGTTTGGATCCTCATCTGACGACGTGAAACTCGGATCAGGATCAAAACATTTTGCCAACCATATAACAAACTATTAATTCCAAATGCATTTAATGTAAAATTAATAAAAATACATACAACGGACGTCAAATTTTAGGCATACGATATCCTGAGAGTAAACCCTTTCGCTCGTAACGCGCGTTTGCAAACAGTTTGGATCCTGATCAGACGCCGCGTAACGCGGCGTCTGATCAGGATCCGAACTGTTTGACAATCGTTCTGAAACAAATTCAATCATGGTGCCTTATTTTTTTTAACCTTGAAACGACATTGCAGACAACAAAATTTAAGAAAACGACAATGAAACGGTGAAGGGGTAAAAATCTCGCGAAAAAGTTGGCAGTGAAAGCGTTAATGAGGATAAAAAGTGTTATTTGGCAGAATTTGGTGCGCCAAACCATCTGTTCCAATCAGCTAGTATAAAACGCCGACTCTTACGATTACTGTTCTGATTTACAAATAAGGACGAGCCCATGGACGGATGGTAATTTCCGCCACGAGTTCATCAGTGTAAATTACTACCCTTAACCCTTTCGACGCCAAATTAATCATGATGCTTTTACCCCTTAACCAAGAAAGTGTCGTCTGCTTCAATATTGTTGTCTGCAAGATCGTTTTTGAGTTGGATTCAAGGTCCTATGACTTCGGAATTATCGATACCAGTGTCAAACAGATTGGATCTTGATCAGACGTCGTGTCACTATATGTTGCAATATGCGACTCCGGCGGTGATAGGGTTGACTTCTTCTTCCTGCCGCCATATCCCCTGCTGCAAAATTATCGTCTGCAAATTCTTTCAAATTTAGTGTCATACTTTTTTTTAATTTAAGAAACCCTAAAGGTGAGTTTCAAAGGTTTGGTTCCAGGTCAGACGCCGAGTTTACTAGGTGTCTAAACTGGAACCAAACTGTTCGGGAAAAATTAACTATTTTCATGATTGTCAGGGGAGGGGCTAACTACTCTTTCCCTTTCTGAATGGTACCTTGGTTCATTTCCCCAAGATGTGAGCAACATTAGAACATATAGAAATTGACAATCTAGAAGCAGCCAATTATGTACAGCGCGTGACTTAGTAAGCTGAATTGCTGATGAATCTGACGAAGTAGAAATGCTTTAACACCTTCACTGACATTTTGTAACGTCTGCCTGATACCTTTCACTGCCATAACATTGTCTGCTTTAATACTATATTGTGAAATTCAGATTAAAAGTAGAAGTCAGACTTGTCAAAAATGTCATTTTCTATGTTTTATTGCAATGCGTTTGCCTTTTATTTGCGTATAAATTGGGAAGAATAACGTTTTCTCCACTGTACAGTGGAGAATCTGTTATTCTTTCCCGTTTAAACGCAAACGTACGCAAACGCAAAGCACTAAAACGTAGAAAAGAACAACTTTTGGACAATTCTGATAATTCATGTTTATCTTGGTGGCAAATAGTTTGGAGCCTGATCAGACGCCGGGTTACCCGGCGTCTGATCTTGCTCCAAACTGTTTGTATTGTCAATAATAGTTTTAGCGTAAACGCGTTTATTGGGAAAGAATAACAGATTCTCCACTGTATGTACTGTTTGGCACTCATCAGTACAAGTACACTCAGTGCAAAAAGAAACGCACAATTTTGTTGTCACAATGTTATTTGTCAGTAGTTCTGCCTAGGGTTATCAATGTTGAAAAAGGGAGATTTATTATTGCATTTGTAGCATCACAACCTACACAAATCGGTTCGGTGTTTTAAACAGCTGAAGTTTGCTCTATCGCTGTCAAATTGATCGTGAGATTTTAACCTTTCATCGCTTCATTGTCGTCTGCTTCTATTCTGTTGTTTACCAGATCGTTTCAAAGTAAGATTCAATGTAATCGACTTAAAGCATATCGATATGAGTGTCAAACAGTTTGGATCCTGATCAGACGCCGCGTTACGCGGCGTCTGATCAGGATTCAAACTGTTTGCTCACGCGCTTTTTGGTCTCATTAGGAGTGAAAGGGTTAAAAGGCGGCACAGTGTTTTTGAGTATTAATTTCTGAACTTGTTACAGAATTAAATGAATCTTGAGATATAGTCTAAATATTCTAATTTTCTTCAATAAAAGTATCTTAATCTGCGCCTGAGCACGATGTGGGTTTGTTTTTGTGCTGAGTGTATGTCCATTGTATTATAGACTATTAGGTCATCTAAGGTTATCGCAATTGCAGACTTTGAGAAGACGCCGAACCCAACACATTGGTAACATTTTGTTATGTTCACCGTTTTGTATTGCAATAAGCCTTGTTGAGAAAACAATAACTCTTTCAACACCATTGGCCTGTTTAAAATGCACTCCTCACACTTGCAAATAGCGAAGACCTAGATCAGAGGGCTCCTATAGGAGCTCTTTGGTCTTGGTCTAAAATCCAGAAGGGAACATAATAACCCACAATAGTTACTTAGTATTGACAGTGTTAAGGTCGTTAAAGGGGATATGGAGTAGTGAGGTAAGGTAGGTTCAATGCAGAGAAGCAGCCTTGTACTTCCATACTACTTTATAGTAGCCTCCAAGCTTCGTCTGCACCGGAAATACCTTAAGAGTCCGTTTTAGTCGTTGTCGGCGTCCCAAATCTAAACGTTTGCCATAATTTCTTCATTTTTTCATCTAGAATATTTAGTTGTGGTATGCATTACCATCTTGACAAGTCATATCAAGACATACCAACATAATTTCCCGATTGTTATTGACCTCGACGTTTGACCTATTGTTTTTCTTTTTTGTCTATGCTCTTCAAAAAAGGGCGGGGTTGTCACACGCATACGATCCTCTTGTTTAATATTTAGGGTTTTGTTTAACAATGTATTGCAATATGCAATGCCGCTTAGACCTAGCTTAGAGTTCTCCGTTAGAGACTCTTTAATTTGGGTATACACCGTTTGCATAAAACACCTATAGTTTATTATCGCATGGTTTTCAAATATACATTGTCTATTTAATTTGTTTTAACTAGAAAAATCGTAATGATAAACATGTCTAAATGTATTAACCCCTTTACAAAATAACCTGTTTATAACATTAACGGCATGTGATCAATTAAAGCAGGTTGAAAGTAAAGCAGAATGTGCCTTAAGGCACATTCTGATTTACTTTCAGCCTGCTTTAAACTACCATCTGCTAGGCTAAATATAAATATTTGTTACGGCAATTGTTCATGAGGATATAAAGTGGAACTATATTCTTCAGCGGAGGAATAAATCAAATACGCTAAAAGTCGCTTCTATGAGGGAAAGGGTTAAATGCCACGACTAGACACAATGTATCCGTCGGGCCAAAATAAAAACAGTTTGTAACAGAATTAGAGTTTTTTTTTCAAACATTGGAATTTAAAGTATTTACTTTGAACTTATCAAACAGGTAGAAGTATTGCTATTGACAGAGACATATTCGGATAATCAAATCATTGAGGGACAAACAACTTCCGAATTTGTGATTACGATTGCAAACAGTTTGGATCCATATAACTAGGTGTCTCATTTGGATCAAATCTGTTTGACACTTTATCGACATTTTCTGAAATAACATGGAAACATATGAACTCTTAAAGTTATTGCAGATGACACTTTTCACAGACGAATATTACACAGATTGCAGTAGGATAAGCATGAGGATCAGTCAAATCGACAGCCAGACAAATACGTTATGTATTACAATGGAGTGAAGTTCTAGAGTGGAGAAAACGTCGTTATTCTTTCCCTTTTAAACGAATCTAAACGCAAACACAAGTCAATGAAACGTATGAAATGTCCTTGAAACTATTGACTTGTCAGTTTACACTCAGTGGCAAACAGATTGGAGTCTGGTCTGGTTCAGAACTGTTCGCAATAGAGAAAAGGTTTTTAGAACCAATGCATTTATTATGAAAGAAACCTATCTTCACGACTGTATATCGTTCAACCATTTGCGTCTGTGGACGAAGAACAGGGGCCCGTTTTACTAAACTACTTACGAAAATGTTTTGCATAAGTCAAAATATTAAATTTTAATTTATATTTTTTATTATCACTTGCTACAAATAGCAAATAGCCAGATCAGAGGACGCGCTTTTAGCGCGTCCTCTTATCTGGCAATTTGCTGTTTGCAAACGTTTATGATCGCAAAATAAGAGTTGAACGATTTTGACTTACGCAAAACATTTGAGTAAGTTGTTTAGTAAAACGGGCCCCAGATGTCCATTGTAAACACTTTGCAGCCAGATCAGACGCCAGATACATGTAACAGAGAGTCTGATCAGACTCCAACATTTTTGTAACTGGATTACATAAAAATCCTTGTGTTTTCCTATATCATATTGCACTGTCTGTGCGTTTAGCTTCGTTTTTACAGTGGATAATCTGTTATTCTTTCCCGTTTTAACGCAAACGTACGCAAACGCAAAACACTAAAACGTAGAAAAGAACCACTTTTGAATAATTCTGATAATTCTTGTTTATCTTGGTGGCAAACAGTTTGGAGCCTGATCAGACGCCGGATTACCCGGCGTCTGATCTGGCTCCAAACTGTTTGCACTGCAAAAAATAGTTTTAGCGTAAACGCGTTTATTGGGAAAGAATAACGTTTTCTCCACTGTAGCATGGAGAATACAGTACACTCTCCCTACAAAGGTCCTCTGGACAACGATTACCTCCTTAACTCTTTCCTCCCTGAAACTTTAGATGGACAATTCCAGATACCGTTTAAGTCCAGTTCATTTCTGACTTTTAAGGGTTGTTTTGCCAATGTTTGGTATTATGACAAACAGTGAAGACCCTGATCAGAGGGCTCCTAGGAGCCCTCTGATCTGGGTCTTCACTGTTTGCATAGGACAAGTGTACTATTCACATGTACAATGTTGGAAAATAACGCCAATATGCGGGACTAGGGTTCAAAGGGTTAAAACAACGCTTGCCGCCGCTGTTCGCCAAACAAGATATTAATGTAAAGCCATTTCACTGAGGCAAAATATTCCGTCTGCTATGTTTCTTAAAGTATACAGAAGAAACATAGAGATGGGGGCTAAAAAGTTTGAACCAGACCAGACGCCGCATGCCACGGCGTCTGATCTGGGTTCAAACTGTTTGCAAATGTAGGCTAAGTCATACTCATCCTCTAAAAGTATTAATTTTCCCTTCCTATAACAATTTCCTCCGAATAACACACACAATATAAATGTTGTCTCCTATTGGATGTTGTTGTAGAGAGGGAGCACTGTATAACTTTCCCCCAACTGTATAAAACTGAGAGATGTATCAGTTGTTTTCAAGTGACCTAGCTTTTTGACAGATGATAATTGAACTCAGCTTCCATTTTATTCCCACTTGCAAAACGTTTTGAAGAATTGGGGTTTACTTTGGTGTGAGTATTATCTAACACTGACAGCTATTTGATGTCCAACCGAAAGCAATATGATTTGTTTTTGTCGAATAAACATATCTTGTTTTATTTAATCAGTTTAAGAGTCGTTTTCCAGAAAAATGTTTACACTCAGGGGACATGGTTTATCACTTGTCGTTCGTCTCTGTGTAAGCTCCTGTCCTGCTAAACATAGACGGTTCTAGATTTTGCAAACAGTTTGGATCCAGACCAGACGCCGAGTAATTCGGCGTCTGATCAGGATTCAAACTGTTTGACATTTGTATGAGAATTCATCAGCTTAAAAGACAAGTTTGAACACATTTAAATTTTTTTTTTGAAGATGACGCTATTTTCAAAATGATATGGGTTAAGGGGTCTCTCGACTATTTGGAACCTGGTCGGAAACTTTTATTGGTCCTAAAGGACAACAGGAGATGAAAAGGAATTGAAGAAAGACTCAATTTAGTTTGAACAACACCTGTGTTCATGTGTACCAATAACTTAACCCTGCAATTACGTGGCTTCTGATCAGGCTTAAAACGTTTGAAAATCATTTAAATGTTTAAGTAAAACCCACATAAAAACATTTTTTATAAATGAAACTAGACAAAGAAAGTTAAGCATACATATATATTGGTATTGACTGTATTGGAAGGCTTAAATTTACGTCAAAGTGACTATGAAAGGGTTAACTCTTTCAACACCTTGGACCTGTTCAAAATATACTTATAACATTTGAAAACAGTGTAGACCCTGATCAGAGGACTCCTAAAGGAACCCTCTTATCAGGGTCTATACTATTTGCTAATTAAGAGCAGTATTTATTACGCAACACAGAATTCTTAATAGACTGATTCATGTTTTGGGAACCTAATAACCCACAAGAGTTACTTCGTGTTGAAAGGGTAAAAATCTTCACCGACTTTTCCTGAATATATGATATCCCGGCATTTACAGTTTGGATCCAGTTTAGAAGCACACTTATGTAACATTGGATCGGAATTAAACTGTTTTTTAAGCCTAAATTACTGATACATAGCTTTAAGAAATAAAAGCAACGACAACGTTAAAAGTGCGTTCACATTCGCCCTACGGCTGCCGTACGGCGGCTGCAGAAGCATGAAATCGAGAGAATCTTGCGGCGGACGCAGGCGGCAGCCGCACGGCGTATCCTAATATTTTATAGGCCGAAGCGATCGCCGTAGGAATATAACGCGGAGTTATAACATTTTTTCACTTCTACGGCGGCAGTAGAAAACGCACGCCGCAGAATGGTTCTGCGGCTGCCGCACGGCTGCCGTATGGTCGCCGTGCGGCCACCGGAACTCAATGGTCCCTTTTCCTATTGTGTATTTGTACTTTTGTGCATATATGTAAAATATGTATATAATTTTAAAAATGGATTTAGATGTTCTTAAATGCTGTCTAAATGTGTCCTTTGAGTTCACGGTGTAGTTGGACTGATATGAGTTGTGTGAACATGTTGTATAGCTGGAGCAGCATTTTGGCTGCAGAGGATCTGGTGGACTTCCACGGCTGCCGTACCGTGGCCGCAGGTTTTTTAACCCGGCAGCCGCAGCAATATTTTGCGGAACACACGGCGGCCGTATATACTCGCCGTAGAAAAAATAAGCCGTGCGGCCGCCGTAGCAAATGTGAGCGAGGCATGAGCGCGCGATATTGTTCACGAGTTAATATATTTGTTTTCGAAAAGGCGTATTATAGAGAACAGAACAGAACAGAAAATAACATACTTTATTCAACTTGTACACAATCAGGTACCTTGTTAAATAACATACAATCATACAATACAAAACATACATACGTGATTAATGTGGAAACAGTATAGGTCTTCTAACAAAATTTACTTGGGAAGTAGAAAGAAAGCACTGTAGATTGCACTGCACTGTGTGAAGCACTGTGCATTCTACTGGTACTTTAATTATGTATTTTATCTGATATAAATTTTTAACAAAGTTATTGTAATTTTTTACATTGTAGGAGAATGAACTATGCAATTGTAATTAATACGGATAAATACAACAATTAATAAATTCAAGGTTGTGACATATAGTTTCTGACTCATGACTTTGGCAATACAGTGACATACAAACACACATAACTTAATCCTTTCCCATATAAACACATTTTAGTACATTCAGTTTCTTCTTCCGCAAAAGAAAATAGTTTCAATACATACAATCATGAACATGTAGCATAGGATAATGTATGGTGGCTTAGGACCGGCCGAAAGTAAATCCAAATGTGTCTTAAGATCTGACTCTATTATACACAGTACATGCACACGATACTAAATGGCTTTGTAGTAATTCTCCAAAAGAAAAAGACAACTTATTAAAAAAACTTATTCTCATTAAACACATATTTCTACATAATTGGGTTATTATTTGCTTAAGCAAAGCCAGTTAATATTAATTTGGAGCAGTGTTTGTCGTTGGACAAGGAAAATGACGTCATTTGTTGAAAAAGGTGTATAATACAATAAAATTTAACGCATTGCATGCTAGCGGCGGATTCATGTGCCAAAGTGACTACCTTTGCAAACAGTTTGGATCCTGATGAGACGCCGCGTAACGCGGCGTCTCATCTGGAACCAAACAGTTTGACACTCTGACCCTGTTTTGAAAATAAATTTTGAAAAAATATTTTTTTAGAAATGTAGCAGACGATAATTGTTGAAGACGACAAAACCACAGCATGCAAAAAGCTGAAGGCGTGAACAGTTCTATCTTTGGGCCTCGTATCACCTGGAATGATGTAAGGCAAAAAATATTGACTGGAATATCTTTCCTGAACCCTTTGCACTGTAACGGGGGATCCGTGTCTACCATTGAAAACATGTAGGGCAAGCATGAGATACAAACTGTTTGACAACTGGCCCTAGTGTGTTTTGAAAGAAAATGTTAGAACATTCTATTCGAGACCAGACGCAAACGGCATCTTTAAACATGTTAAAACATTTAGCATTCAGATACTTGGACACAGGTGCTGCTTGGCCCAAATATGAAAACAACAACAACAACAACAACAACAACAACAGTCGCTCCATCCTCTACCAATAACCCAGTAACTCTTTCATAACCCATTTACTCTTTCCCTGTCAAGTTTTATCGTCTGCTTTAACCCTATTACCGCCAAAATGCCGCATGCATTGGTAGTGTCGTCTGCAATATTTTTAATGTCAGCTTTAGGGCTTTTTTGACTCAAGAAATGTCGATATGAGTGTCAAACAGTTTGGATTCTGATCAGACGCCGCGTTAAACGGCGTCTGATCAGGATCCAAACGGTACGCAATGTCGCATTTTGGCGCCGTTGGCAGTATCAGAGGAAACCCAAATATGCGTTACTTTACAAATACTATATACTAGTGAATAGTACACACGTCCTTTGCACACCATTGCGTGCCTTGGCCCAAGGGCCTCTATACCAGGGTCCGGAATATTTTGTCCTTTTGGAGCATTTTGTTAAAAACCTTTTGGGATTGTCCACTTTAAGTTTTAAGGGACAGTGAGTCAGTAGTCATACACTAATAATGCCGAAGTAGGACCTCGAAACTGGTTCAATGGGGCAAAAAAATCCAGTTATGCACAGCACTACGAGGAAAATAAGAAATATACTGTTGAACTTTTCTATTACAACCTTTGCCTAATGGATTGAAAAAATTAGGTGGTAGCTCAAAGCAAAGAGAAAGTAAAACATATAGCTCTTAAAGGGGCTTTTTGTTTTACATTCATATTGCTCTAATTAGCCACCTGATATAAACACTTAGTAATTATTATAATTTAGTGGTTGTAATAGAGTGGTTTTACTTTATACAATATGTTCAATGCCAAGGGGGTAATCCGACTAATTGCATTGCAAAACATCCCAGACCCGGCGTCTGAACACTGTCTCAAAGCAGGGTAACACAATAATGTCGATGATTCTCATTCAATTTCCTGCTTTACTTTAATTTACCCTTTCATTGTCAAATTGATATGAGGATTTTACTCCTTCATCGCAATATTGTCGTCTGCCTCAATTTTTTTGCCTGCAATATCGTTTCAATATAAGATTTACGGCAGTATGACTGACGAAATTTCAAAACGAGTGTCAAACGGTTTGGATTCTGACGTCACGTTACGTGAAGTCTGATCAGGATCCAAACTGTTTGTAACTGTGTCTTTTGGTGTCATTAACAATGAACGGATTAAGCCTGCTTGATGCAGTCGTTTTCATGATACAGAAAACTTTCCTATGGTTCTTTATCATGTGCAACCGCCCTACAACGCCCCATCCGAACAACGATTCCTTCTTTACAATAATGCTTGCCGCTGTTCCCAAAACATGACCATTACATCTAACACTTCACTGCAATATCGTCTGCTTCAAATTGTCGCTTGTCGTTTTTCTTAAAGTTATGTATCGGATATTTTGACAGAAGAAAAGGTAAAGACGAGTAACAACTAGTTTGGACAGATTTCAGACGCCGTGTTATGCGGCGTCTGATCTGGGTTAAAACTATTTTGCTCTAATACTATTAAGTTTTCTTCCGTATATAAACTTATCCGAACAACGCACACATTCTTCTTCTCCAGTTTGATTTTATTGTAGAGAAGGAGCAGTGTAATAGCAAGCTGATTGTTTATGAGGACAACAAAGGGCGAGGCATATATGAGGTTAAAATTTAATTTGTCTTCAAAGATATACAAATGTATGACAGGGCTGCCATTTCTCCGGATTTTTCCTAAATCTCCGGATTTTTTTTTCACTACATGTTTCTTAAAGCAGGCTGAAAGTAAAGCAGAATGCGCCCTTAGGCGCATTCTGCTTTACTTACAGCCTGCTTTAAGTAGTCGCATGTCAAAAAAACAAGAAAAAGGCTATAGGGTAAAGGTACGATTCGAAAAATCGCACTTGAAAAATGCAAATATGGAAATCTTAGGATTTTTCATGTCAACTTATGGCAGCCCTGGTATGATTCTTCGAAGATTGACATTCTACGACGCGTTCGACATTACGTGGAACGTCAATGCCACATTTACCCTTATCTAGCTGAAGTGTCGTTTACTTCAAATATATTATCGTCTGCAAAAAACAACAACTCAGAAATAGTTTCTTTTATGATTTTAAATAGAAAATAGTTGAATATGAGTGGTAAACAGTATTAAGGTTTAAACATATCTTATTCAATATTCATTATTGCAGTCGGGTTGGGCCACACGTTCTTTCAACATTAGAGGCGGCTCTCCCCCACAAAAATACTAACACATTCTACACCATGCCGATATGAAACTGTTTTATATTAGACATTAAACACAATGAGAGGATATTCATAGGTAGTTACAGAAAGATAAAAAGAATAAGAAGAAGAAGTAGAACGAGAAGAAGAAGACATATTCAAGCTATAACTGTATTTTTTATAGCTAACACTAACGGCATTAGACATCCAGTGTATGATGGCGACATACTTTAACAAACTTTATACATGAAACAACGTTTTTGATATTTTCGCCTACTTATTATAACTCCCAAGAACATTCAAAATATAAGTTTACCAAAGAAACATATTTAGTTAAACCGATGCCATTTTCCAAGTGTATCTGAACATTCTTCAAAGCAACTATACCAGAAAATGGAAGCATAAACAAATGTTTAAGTATATGTCGTATATATGATAGATATATTGATTCAGAGCCTTCCAGTTTACTGTAAACTTAAGTGTTCTCATTAATCCTACAGTTTTGGATGCCGACTGAAAGATGTCATCAATATGACTATTCTATTTACCATAAGCACTAAAGCGACCCCTAAGTGTTTGTGATTATCTACAAAATTTACAGGTATATTTTCAAAGAATAATCTTGCCTCTGTTTTCTTAGGGTTAAACTATACTTAGCCATTGGGCAGCCAATACATTTAGTAAATTTAAATCGTGGTTGATAATCTCTTCTATACCACTTAAACATGAAACAGGGTAAAACAAGGAACTGTCATCTGCAAATAATCTTGTTTAATTTAAAAAGGAATTCGAAATCTCATTAACATAGATGAGAAATAGTAGAGGTCCTGACAAAGAGCCCTGGGGTACCTCGGCTAAATAGGTATAGTAGCTGCAGAAACAGCTGAACGTAGAACGACTCTTTGGTTTCTGTTACTCGAATAATCAGATACAGTGGAGAAAACGTTATTCTTTCCCAATAAACGCGTTTACACTAAAACTATTATTTCCAATGCAAGCAGTTTGGAGCCAGATCAGAGGCCGGGTAACCCGTCGTCTTATCTGGATCCAAACTGTTTGCCACACTGATCGAAATGTTAGAATTGTCAAAATGTTATCATTTTCTCCATTTTAAAGCGTTGCGTTTGCGTTTCGTTTGCGTTTAAATGGGAAAGAATAACGTTTTCTCCACTGTAACCAGTTGATAAGACCTCCGTTAATAACATTTTCGGTACATTTTGGAAAACAGTTTGGATCCAGTTCAGATGCCGACTGACAAATACCAGGATAAAGGTTATACAAAATTATTGATATAAGACAGACTTCCTCCATGTTACGTATTATGGAGAAGACATTATTCGTTCCTGCTTAAACACAAACGAAACGCAAACGTATAACATTAAAATGTAGAAGATGACACTTTTTGACAATTTTGAAATTGAAAATAGTAGATTCAGCGAAAACGCGCTTATTGGGAAAGAATAGCGTCTTCTCTACTGTAGTTATACAGAGGAGCTTGGTCAAAACGACGTCTTAACCACGGATATATTTCATTCGGTGTATCCCAGTTTATTTATTCGTGTCATTTTTACTAAACGCTATTTAGAGAAGGGGGGAATACATTTGTTTCGTCATATCCAATATTTTGTTTAACCATTGTTTCGGATAGCACATAAGTCGGATACCGTCGTGAAGATACACCCGATTGTTTGTAACGATATTCGGATGTAGCGATATTTATTCTACGGTCCCCATAATATCGTTATAAGCGGAGTTTATTGTATCTATTGTCGTTATAAAGACCATCGCTGTATTTGTTGCCGTAAACAACCCCTGCCCGTTGTCGATGTATCAGCTTATAAATATTAGTCTACACTGTTTGACATTGTCTTCTATTGAGGACTGTAGGTGTCAATGTCTTCTAATGAGACGTGTAGGAGTCAATGTCTTCTAATGAGACGTGTAGGAGTCAGTGTCTTATAATGAGGACTGCATGTGTCAATGGACTCGTTTAGTCAGCTCTAAGCTCTGTGGGCGATGAGATACAGTGCTCTCTCTCTATAAAAACGCCCAATGGGAGAGACATATTTTGTTTGTTGTTCGGAGGGAGTTGTTAAAGGTAGGGGAAGGTAATAACATTAGAATACTGAGCATGACTTAGCCGAAATTGTAAGCAGTTCAACTCAGATCAGACCAGATCAGAAGTCGCGTAATGCGGCGTCTGATCTGGGTTCAAACTGTTTGTCACTCGTCTTTATGTTTCTTCTGTCAAAGTTTACAACACGCAACTTTGAGAAAAAGCAGCAAACATAAATTTGAAGCAGATGATATTGTAGTAGTGAAAGTGTTAAGACATACAGTAAAACCTCTCTTTTTCGACCACTAAATTATGTAAATCATTAGGGTGTTAACGATAGGTGACCGCTTAAAGCAAGGTGACAGTGAAACAGAAAGCTCCTTTAGGAGCTTTTTGTTTCACTGTCACCTTGCTTTAAGCTGTCACCTGTATATTAAACAATCCTTAAGCCTTCGTTTTAGTGGTCGTAATAGCGAGGTTTTACTGTAATTGTCTTGTTTCTGGAACAGCGGCAAGCATTGTTGTAAGGATGGAATCGTTGTTCTGAGTGCCGTTGTAGGGAGGGAGCATTGTATAAGACACCTGAGATGTTTTACTATATTTTAATTGATAATATAGTACACAATCATGTTAAATACAGTAAAACCTCCCTATAACGACCACTAAATTATATTAATTATTAGGGTAGGTGATAGGTGAAAGGTGATCGCTTAAAGCAAGGTGACAGTGAAACAGAAAGCTCCTTTAGGAGCTTTTTGTTTCACTGTCACCTTGCTTTAAGCTGTCACCTGTATATTAAACAATCCTTAAGCCTTCGTTTTAGTGGTCGTAATAGCGAGGTTTTACTGTAATTGTCTTGTTTCTGGAACAGCGGCAAGCATTGTTGTAAGGAGGGAATCGTTGTTCTGAGTGCCGTTGTAGGGAGGGAGCATTGTATAAGACACCTGAGATGTTTTGCTATATTTTAATTGATAATATAGTACACAATCATGTTAAATACATGCAACATAAGTGAAAAAAGATTTGATCGAAAGCATTGCGGCTTATTATGATCATCTACTCAGGCAATAAAGTACATATTGTTAGTGCCATACAGTACCATATAGGCCTACAAAATAGCATTACTATTTCGATATACACTCAGTACAAAAAGAAACGCAGATTCTGCGCAGGCGCAGATTAAGAGACTTTTTTAAGATACTAAGACCATATCTCAAGATCAATTTAATTCTGCCACAAATTTAGAAAAACATATACTTAAAATTACTGTGCTGTATTTTAACCCTTTCACTCTTAATGACGTCAAAATGCGCGTTTTCAAACAGTTTGGATCCTGATCAGACGCCGCGTTACGCGGCGTCTGATCAGGATCCAAACTGTTTGACACTCGTTTAGATATACTTTAAGTCATACTACTTTGAATCTTAATTTGAAACGATCTTGCAAACAACAAAATTGAAGCAGACGACAAAAATGAAATGGTGGTGGGATAAAAAGATCACGATTAATTTGGCAGCGAAAGAGTTAACTAGTGCCTGTTGAAAACACCGCACCGATTTGTACAGGTTGTGATGATACCAATTCAATGATAAACCTACCACTTTCAACATTGATAGCCCAAGACGGAACTACTGACTGTAATGAAAAGATTATTTCACAAATACGTTCCTTCTACATACAGATAATATTGTAATAAAAGTGTGCGTTTCTTTTTGCACTGAGTGTACTTCAGTTTTTCCGGAAAGAAAAAAAGAAACAAAACAATGTCTTCGTCTCAATAGCGTCTTCTCAACTGTACGAGGTTGTTCAAAAAGTTTAGTTTAAACATATTTTATTTCAATATATACAGAGAAATGGGGAAATGTTAAAAAAGTAATGATACTTGATCAATAACTTCAAACATATAAGTGCAAAATGCATGTGTGATATATCATTTTAAAGAGCAATTATTTTCCTACACTATGGTTTAATTCACAAGATCACCTAATTCAATAAGTCACAACATGAACCTAAACGACCCCTACTCGAGGACACTGGACCTTTTTGTGTATTGTTGTGGCAATTTTCTGAAAAACGTTTGATACTGTAATTATTATTGCGGCTTTATTGTTTTGAATAAGTTTTGAAACTATCTGTCAAAAAATATAATACTATTATGCAAACACTACACAGTTTAATATGTTATTATTCTATAAAATAAACAAAATATAGCTAGTACTAAACACATACGTAAACTATCATAAAAGAAATAATCTACTGTTATGTATAAAAGTAATTGGTGAAAGCACAAACTCATTTTTGATAATAAACCAGGCTATAATTGAAGCCATTGAATTAGTGTTTAATGATTTAAAATCAAAATGTAGGTATACTGATCTAGAAAATTTTCATAGCGTTCGAAAGCATATGTCTACTTTTGTTATTAGCAAAAATAAGAAATGTCAATTTGGAAAATATGTTGTTTTTTGACAGTTTACCCTTTCAAATGAAATAAGATTTTATTTATATTAAAATTCAGACATGAACTGATTTATTCAAAAACAAATTTTAGAAATTTTACTTTTTAAGAAGTTATTACGTCAAAACATAATGTCTGAAAAATGCCATATGTTCCAGTGTCCTCGAGGAGGGGTCATTTAGGTTCATGTTGTTACTTATCGAGTTTAGTGATCTTATCGTGCATTATAACATCGTGTAATTTGAAACTCTCTTTAAAATGATATATCGCACATGCATTTAGCACTAAATATATGGAAGTTATTGATCAAGTATTATTACTTTTTGAACCACCCTCGTATCTGTCAAGTCGCAATGGGCAGATGGAGGGTTATAGAGACAGTGAATTGATATGTTCTATACAATAGCTGTGTTAATGTTTAATCATTCATACATGTCCCGTGAATATCAATTGTCTGTTTAGAGTAGAGAAGACGTTATTCTTTCCCTATAAACGAGTTTATGGTAAGCACCGTTTGTTCAATTGCAAACAGTTTAGAGTCAGTTCAGAGATTTTTACCCCTTCGCCGTTTGATTGTCGTCTGCATTGTATTGTTGTCTGCAAGCCACGTTTCAAAGTAAGATTTAAGGCTGTATAACCTAATAGATATCAATAAGAGTATCAAACAGTTTATGTCCTGATCAGACGCGCGCGCATTCACCCATTCACGGTGATAATAAAATATTGAACTGAAAAAAAAGGACAAATGTCGTAGTTTCTATTGCTGACCACCCCCCCCCCCCCCCGCAAAAACCAAGCAAAAAATCCAACCAACCAAACAAACAAAACAAAACAAACAAAAACCGAACAGGAAGAAAACAACAAAAAACCAACCCCAAAACCAAGAAAAACAACAATCTCTAGAAATCGAGGGTCATTAATAGATCCTTACTGTATACTGTTAAATAAGATAATTATGTTGTCTTACACAAATTAACATAAAACCAACTAAAATATGCAGGCAACAGGGTGGTGACAATGGCTTGGGTTTTCGAAAATAAAAAGGTTGGTGGTTGACGGGATTCGAATCTCTGACCTCATGTTCCACATCCCTCATAGTCTTGCACATTATCCACTCGGCCATTGCGATACATGTTAGTTGATTTGCTTCTTAATGACATATGACTTCTATTACGTCGCTCTTTGTATAGTAGACAACTTTTGAAAATCTGATTTATTACACTTTTTGGAGTAAATAACGAAGAAATTAGCTAAACTTGGTTTGGTTAAAAAGGCTTATCTGGCAGGCTCCTCTGCAAGTCATTTATACATGTACCTTGTAATTTCTTTCAATTCTTTCAATTCCAAGCTCGCACTTCAGTGTGTTTCTAGGTTTCCCAGAATTTTACAGATGTGGTATAGATGGTTATTTACGGCTAAAGCTGTTAAATCTTTTACTCTCAATTCCGCCATAAAGCGCATTTGCAAACAATGATGATCCTGATTAGACGCCGCGTAACTCAGGGTCTGTTCAGGATCAAAACTGTTTGCCACTTGTTTTAAAATTATGTAGGTTATACTGCCTTAAATCTTTCTTTGAAACGATATTGAAGACAACACTATTGAAGCAGACGACACTATGGTGGTGAAGGGGTAAAAACCTCACGAACAATTTGGCAGGGAAAGGGTTAAAACAAAAAGGGGTGTCGAAGTACGATAATACCGAGTCAACTTATCTGCAAATTTGACTTAATAATTCGAATTATATGACCTTTTCTATCCATGAAATGAATTCTAGCACGCCATAACCATCTCTCATCTTGGGTCCGTTTCATAAAACTTCGTACGACAAATGTGTTCGTAAGTCAGATTATAAAAGGCCCAATTTATTTCTCCATCTAATCCTTTCTTGTGACATCTCTTTGGAATCGTCTTGAAAAGACGATTCCATGGAGTAGTCACAAGACAGGATTAGATAGAGAAATTATCTAATATAAGAAGTTATTGGGATCCAAACTGTTAAAGTTAAGAGTTAAAGGGACTCGCAACCGGATGGTGTACTTGTCAAAATAAAATAAAATACTCAAATAAAAGCAAATTTGTGGCATTATTTAGCTTTTGACATTAAAAAAATATGATCAGTCCAAAAAAAGTCTCAAGAATCGTCACCGAATCTTAGATTTTTAGATATTTTCCATCGTTTTTCTATACCGACTAGTAGACGGTATAGTTGTTGTTGTTGCTTCTCTACACGGGCTCAGACATAAACACGAGCCGAATTACGAAGTTGTATGCACTTTCGATCACTACACATTGAAATATGTTAAATCGATCCGAGATAAACGGATAGTTCCGTGGTCCATTGGTCTAAGCGGTTTCCCCCATTTTGCGTTCTGTCCGCCAATGCCGGGCCCCGGGTTCGAATCCCACCAGAGACCAATATTTTTTTTTTATTGAAATACATTTTTTTAAACAGAATTTCTTATCCTAAACTAATTCTTTACCATTTATATAAGCGTTTGACACATAATTACAAATTACTATTTTTAATGCACCATCTGGTTGCGATTCGCTTTAATAGCAGACGAAATATTTCAAGCAGACGATAGTATTACATGGGATGTGTCGTCATTATGACAGGGAGTGGGTCAACCCTTATCATGTTGAATTGTCGTCTGCTTGATAAATATCGTCTGCGAAATAAATCAAACTTAGTTTTAAAGCTTTTCAAACTGACGGCATGTTGGGGATGAGTGGCAAGCAGTTGTGATCCAGATTAGACTCTGCGTTACGCGGCGTCTGATCTGGAGCCAAACTGTTTGCAAATGTAAACCAAGTCATGCTTAGCAGGATAAGGTTTATACTATTAGATGAAAGTATTAGATATTGCATAAAAAATGGGGTTGCTCTTCACAACTTGCCCGATTCTATCGAATGGCTTGATGTATACCCAGAGGCCTCGGCTTGTGTATGTGGGCGCAAGTAGGGCCAATTTAGATCAATGCTGCGATTGCTTATCAGCTATAACGGCAAAAACTATTCGTAAAAACATATGATATTAACACTATATGCCGATAGAGAGAAATGGCAAGTGAGAAATGAGACCATTCAGATCTACAGAGAGCATGTATGATAAAGCGAAAAGAAAGGAATGGCATAATAGTGAACAGTGGCAGTATTTCTTAGTAATTCGTGAACAGCTTGATAAACATACCAAAGTCGTCTCTGTAGAAAGGATAACAATGAATTATTTAAAGGGCTGGAGAGAGAGAGAGAGAGAGAGAGAGAGAGAGAGAGAGAGAGTGAGAGAGAGATGTACAAACAAACATACATCCAGAGACAAGAGAGACACATTGACAGTGACACAGAGAAATACAGAAGGAGAGAGACAGAAAGAGAAACAGAAAGGGAGAGAGACACAAACAGACACAAAGAGAGAAACAGAGAGAGAGAGAGAGAGAAAAGAAAAGAAAGAGAGATACACGCGCATACACAAATAGTCAGAGAGAACGAGAGCGAGCGAGAGAAAGAGAGAGAGAGCGAGAGAGAGACAGATACAGAGGAAGGTACGAGATATAGGCCAACATATAGAGAGACATAGCAATATAACGGATAAGATAGAGCGATTAAGAGAAATTAGGGGAAAAGAGCAACAAAGAGAGACAGAGAAACAGTAAAAAAGAAATTAGACTCTAGATAGACAAAACGACAGACAGCGATGGACGGGTAAGAAGTAGAGAAAGCAATAAAGACGAAGAAAGAACAATGTAAAAGAGAGATACACTGATGTGTTTTGTACGCTCCCAATACTTGTTATTCATAACATGAATCTCCTAATATTGCTGTGTAGTGATATAAGAGGTTGTGGGTTGCACATTGTCCAAACAAATAGAACTCTTGAGGACAGTTACATGACTTAATTGTCGTATGATCCGTGCTTTATATTCAGGAGACGTATAAGGTTGGCGCGACATAAGGTTTGCAGGGCTGCCATTTCTCCGGATTTTTCCTAAATCTCCAGATTTTTCCCCCAGTACATGGTAGTTTAAAGCAGGCTGAAAGTAAAGCAGAATGCGCCCTAAGGCGCATGCTGCTTTACTTACAGCCTGCTTTAAGTAGTTGCATGTCAACAAATCAAGAAAAAGGTTATGGGGGTAATGGTATGATTCGTAAAATCGCACTTGAAAAATGCAAATTTGGAAATCTTAGGATTTTTCATGTCAACTTATGGCAGCCCTGGGTCTGCCATAGACCAGATAACGTTAACCCTTTCACTTCCAAATTGTTCGTGAGAGTTTTACCCCTTCATCGATTCAATGTCGTCTGTTTTAATTTTGTTGTTTGCAAGATCGTGTCAAATTAAAATTTAGTGTATGACTTAAAACATATCGAAACGAGTATCAATCAGTTTCAATCTTGATCAGACGCCGCGTTACGCTGTTAGCAAAAGCGATTTTAAGCGTCATTGAGGGTAAAAGGGTTTTCGAAATCTTCAATTTTTTTTCTTAATTGCTCCGGACCTACGGATTTATTCATAAAATCTTCGGATTTTTGCTCTTGCTGTAAATTTTCAGTTTCATACGTTTAAATTACTTATGAAACATTGATATGGGTGTAAAACAGTTTAGATCAAGATCAGATGTCGCGTGTCGCGGCGTCTGATCTGGATCAAAACGGTTTGAGAATTACAACAAGGTCGTGACTAGCATGCATAGGGTTCAAAGAAGAGAAACACATTTCAATTATTTCATCAAATATTTGTTGCATAAAATAAAAACATTTAGAACAAAATCTGTGAAAGATTTTGACACATTACGTCGCAATTTCGACGTTGAGTATCTCTTAAATCCCCCAGTTTCTAAATCTGTAAATGGAAAAAAGGTTTCTCGGGGCTTCATTATCAATATTTGACAATATATTTCTCTTCATTTGTTGCGATGGTTTCCGGCTTTTAAACGAAATGCTGACAGAATTCATCTAGGAAAAGTAAAGATTTCAAATTTTATTAAAATTGATGGTAGACAGAGTTGTCAGAAAAGTAGGTTGTCAGCGCCCTCTGTACATTGAATTACAGTGTTCCCTCCCTACAACGGCCCTCCCAACAACGACCCCCTCCTTTCAATGACCATTGCCACCGTTCCCTAAACAGGACAATAACGTATTACGCTTTTACTGCTGCAATATCGTCTGCTTAAAGTTGTCGTCTGCAGTTTTTTTCAAAGTTACATGGTTAGTTGACATTTTGACAGAAAAAACTTAATGACGAGTGACAAACAGCTTGAATCCAGATCTGACGCCGCGTTTCGCGGCGTCTGATCTGGATTCAAGCTGTTTGCAACTGTGAAGTTATTTCCCTCCTTATAACGACTCCCTCCGAACAACGGGCACACTGTTTGTCTCCAATTGGATGACGTTGTAGACAGGGAGCGCTGTAGTAAAATTCCCTTCTAGCACAGCCACTGTTTATAACTCTTACACTGTCATGACGTCATCAATATTTAACTAATTGTTGTCTGCTTTTATTACTTAAATTCAGATTTTAGAAATTTTAACTTTAGAAATATTGGAATGAGCGTCAAACAGCGTTAAACTGTCTTGGTAAGTAGTATTTGCTTATGCCTCCTATAACCGAATAACCTTGTAAGAATGATCAAATAACTCTACAATGACCTGGATTCAACACGAGTTATGGTATTTTCGCGTAAAGAAATTTCATCAGATATTACAACATATTTTCACGTTTGGAAGCTTGTTAAAGGCCACATGTAGCGTTAGCACTTTGACTTAATGATGTAATAAACTCATAAGTTAAACTTTCAATATATTTAACTTTTTTATATCATATATTGCGGAAGGGGTGTTTACCAAGAGTGATAAAACAAAGCAAAACAAATAAACAATATGTGTTTCCTCTCTACAACAACGCACAGTGTGAGACAAAGAAAGTGTGTGTTGTTCGGAGGGAGTTGTTAACTTGTTATAGGGAGGGAACATAAATACCGTTAGAGTACATTTTACAAACAGATTGAATACAGATCAGACGCTGCGTAACGCGGCGTCTGATCTGGGTTCAAACTGTTTATCACTCGTCTTTATGGGTTGTTTTCTGTCAAAATGTCCAACACATACGCTCGTAACTTTGAGATAAAAACAGCAAAATACAATTTTCAGCAGACAGTTTTGTAGAAGTTAAAGCATTAGGCCGGGGAACAGCAACACGCGTTGATGTAAGGGGGTAATCGTTGAGGGAGCACTGTATTATGGTAATTCTTTGTTGCATTATTTATTCCCACGTCTATGATGGCATTTTCACATAACGGATCTTTATGTAGACAAAAAAGAGACCAGATTTAAAAAGTATTCAGCTCTGAAATTTGTGTGTATTCCAAATTAAGAAAAACTAAGAAAATAACTATAAAAATTTCCGATAATCAACTTTTTTATAAAATTGATTTTCTAAGTTAAAATCTTAGACTACGACACTACGACATATGAAAAGAAAAATTATTTCAACAGCTACTTATTTGTTTTCTTTTAGTCATTTAAAGGCTAAAAAAAGATAATTGACTTTTGATTTTTTGATTATTTAAGTTATCCTCCTTAAAATATTAAAACAATAACACTATAATTTATTATCGCCTGCCGAAAGACAGAGGGATACTGTTTAAGGTCCGTACGTCCGTCCGGTTTCCGTCCAAAGCTCTATCTCTGAGACCGATCAACATATTTGGATGAAACTTGGTTTAGTTATTCTTCATCATGGGGGCATCGAGGGTTACTATTATTTTATCAGCTTAATTTAGGTATTTAAGAGTTACTTGTCCTTTTATGCTTTATAGCTGTCATACTTAACAGGTTTTACACTCTAGCAACTACAGTTTTCAGCCGATTTTAGTTTACACTTGAACACAATGTCTATAATTATAAGTTTTGTAGAAATGCTAGAAAATGCTTTGTTTTTGTATTGTTTCCACACTAGTTTCTATAAATGTGCGTGGATTTTGATAAAAAAAAAACTTTTTAAAACTACATGTATGTATGGCTATTAGTTTCCAAATAAGTTTGATTATAATCGAAAACGAACAAATTAGTCAAGAGTTATCTTTCCTCGATGAGTTGGAAATACCATATATAACTGTTTTTACTGTCTAGTAACTAAAAGTTTCAATGGATTTTGATTATACTTGCACAATATATATAAAAGACAAGACAAGTCAAGACAATTCTTTATTCAAGTATAAGTTTTTGTAGGACTGCAATAATTGTCAAAATAGGAATGTGGCAAGAGATGTTTGCCCTTGGTGTACATGTACTTATAAATGCTAGACAAGGCTTTATGTTAGTATTGTTCACATGCTAGTTTGTACTAACGTGCATGGGTTTTGATAAAAACTTTATTAAACCATTTATGACTATACGTTTTAGAAGAGTTCAGTATTGTCGACAATGTTCAAATTAGTACCGTATAATCTGCACTTGATGAGTTGAAAATGCCATATTTAACAGTTTTTACACTCCAACAACTCCAGTTTTTTAACAGAGTTTGATTATACTTGCATACAATGTATATAAGTATCATTTCTTGACATGTTTGAATTATTATAAGGATACTTGTGGCAAGAGTTATCTGCCCTTAATGTACTTAGAAATTATAGAAAAGGATTATGCTATTATTGTTTACACGCTATTTGATAAAATTTATTCAACTATAAATATATGGCTATTAGTTTTCAAATCAGTTCATTTATTGTCGACAATGGACAGATTAGCCAATAGTGTTATGCCCTTGATGAGTTGAAAATGCCATATCTAACAGTTTTTCTCCACTAATCACAGTTCTGAATTTACTTTGAAAATACAATGCTACTTATTGAATGTGTATAATTACTGTTGAAATTGAATCAAGAGTTATGCTAGGAAAAAGCTTTATTTTAGTATTGATTGGGATTCAGTGTGTACAAAATTGAATGGATTTTTATAAAACTTTGTAAGTTTTTGAATGTTGATCTTTAAAGACAGGTAATCACCATTTGCCCCTCCCGCAATGAAGTTTGCCAATTTCTTCTCTACAATCACTGCGGCAGGTGATATCAGCTCTACCATGCTTGTTAATATCAACATACAAAATTACGAAAAGCCTAGCAACACTAGACCAAACTCAGATATAGGGTCCAGGGGCCCGTTTCATAAAACTTCTTACGACAAATATTGTCGTAAGTCAAAACTTTAAAATACATTTAATCTCTGATTTCTCTATCTAATCCTGTCTTGTGACATCTTTTTGGAATCGTCTTGAAAAGACGATTCCAAAAAGATGTCACAAGACAGGATTAGATAGAGAAATGAATAATAATTGAGAGTTTTATAATTTGACTTACGACAACATTTGTCGTAAGATGTTTTATGAAACGGGGTCCAGGATGACAACGGTGTTTGGGTTGTACAATGTTGCAATGCAATAAGGCAGGTTTTGTCATGGCATGGCTCATATATCGTCAGCACAAACGCGTTTATGAGGTGAGAAAACATATGTTTGTCATTTTTATTTGATATTGCACCAGTAACTAACATTGTTCTTGTCTTAACTTTATCTTAATTACGACACCCCATGTACTGCAATAAGAACAGTAGGCTACTTAGATCTGGGATGTTAATGCGATCATAACAAGAACATATTACAATGCCAGGCGTGATTTATACCCCATCAGTTAAAAGCTTGCAGCAATTGCCATATACACTATTAACGTACCCCTTTCGCTGCCAGACTCTATAACACTTACATATGCAAACAGTTTAGTTCCAGATCAGACGCCGCGTTAAGCGGCGTCTGATCTGGAACCAAACTGTTTGACATTCATTTGAATGGTTTTTAGTCAAATTGCCTAAATTTATAAATTGTAGAAATAAAAGCAGAAGATAAGTTTGCGAGCAGACGATGTTATGGCAGTGAATGTGTTGGACGGTTTATTACGTCATAAAGACATTGCAATGGTTAATGCTGTTTGATACAATATACATGTAGTACCGATATAAATATCACTCAGTGGTAGGACTGGTGTCGTGCTAACCCTTATCGAGCTGAATTGTCGTCTGCTTTAAATCTATCGTCTGCGAAAACAAATCAAAATTAAGTTCTAAGCTTAACAAACTGATGAGAGATTAAAGATGAGTGGCAAACAGTTTGGATTCAAGCTGTTTGCAATATTATCCAAGACGCGGTTCGCACGATAAGGGATAAAAGGTGGTTTCTTCTTAAAGCTGGATGGAAGTAAAACCAAGAGCTTCAGCAGGAGCTTTCTATTTTACTTCCACGCTGCTTAAACTTGTCATCTACCTTTCGCCTGAAACGTATGCTTTGTTTTGAGTGCTTGTTAAATGTGCATTTCAATATAGTTCAACGGTACTGTCACTTCAATACCATGACGTCATAAATTTGAAACAATTGCCGTCTTCTTTTGTTTTTTAAACTTCAATTTTTACATATTTTGACTTGAGAAATTTTGAAATGAGTGTCAAAGAGTTTGGGTCGGGAAAGGACGTCGCATAATTGGTGTATGGTTAGAATCCAAACTATTTGCAAATTGCCATTGCACTCGGGATACGGCAGTGAAAGCGTTAGCCCTTTCCCTTTCAGTGACGCTTAAAAGCGCGTTTGCAAACAGTTTGGAGTCTGATCAGACGCGTAACGCGGCGTCTGATCAGGATCCAAACTGTTTGACACTCGTTTTGAAATATCTTCAGTCATGCTGCCTTTTTTTTTTTATATTTTGAACGACATTGCAGACAACAAAATTAAAGCAGACAATGAAACGGTCCAGGATAAAACTCTGACGAGAAAGTTGGCAGTGAATGCGTTAATAGCCATCTCTGAGTGCATTTTACAGGCATCAGAAGATAACAATAACAACAGTTTGACACAGTGGATTCACGTGCTTCTTTATAACATTTGCTTCTTTATTTTTCTGCTTGCCGATTTTGACTTGATTTTAGCTGTAATGGATAATTCCAGTTTCCAATTAAGTCTAGTCCATTTAATTCTATTTTGTTTTCTGCCATTTATTGCTAATTGACAAACAGTGCAGACCCTGACCAGAGGGCTCATGAATAGGGTCTATACTGTTTGCATTCGACAAGCGTATTCTTCACAGGTACACTGTTTGTTAATGACGAGTATACTCGTCGCTAGGGTTCTCTGCCAAGTTTTATCGTCTGCTATAACCCTGTATCCGTCAAAATATCGCTTGCATTGATAGTGTCAGTTTAAGGGCTGTTTTGACTAAAGAAATGGGGATACGGGTGGCAAACAGCTTTAAAAGAGGCATTTGGGCGCCGTCAAAATCATTGCAGGAAATGAGCTTAATCTAATTTTAACCAATTCATGGACGAATTTGTGATGACTGTTGAAAATCACAGCCCTTCTGACACCGATAGCTTGACGGCCTTTTAGCTCACCTGGCAAGGATTGCCATGTTGCGCTATTGTGATCGCTATATGTCCGTCGTCCGTCATCGCCCCTCCGTCGTTTTGTTTTGATTTTCATTTACGGTATATACAGTGGATAATCTGTTATTCTTTCCAGTTTAAACGCAAACGTACGCAAACGTAAAGCACTAAAACGTAGAAAAGAACAACTTTTGGACAATTCTGATAATTCTTGTTTATCTTGGTGGCAAACAGTTTGGAGCCTGATCAGACGCCGGGTTACCCGGCGTCTGATCTGGCTCCAAACTGTTTGCACTACAAATAATAGTTTTAGCGTAAACGCGTTTATTGGGAAAGAATAACAGATTCTCCACTGTAGCTGGAACCAATAGTCATTTAAATGGCAGTTAGGCATGCTCTAAACTGTAGTGTACAGTGGTATAAGCTGATCAAATTTTAAATTTAAGATACACCTTGACTTTTGACAAGTAGTGAATTACACGATGTAAATGCTCTTTTTGAGTAAGTCCACCGAGGTTGTGCACTGTGTTTCTGTTGTAAGGCTAGTGTTTTGTCAAACTTACCCAATATATTTGGCAAAACAAACACGTTGGGAAATTTTCAGGAAGGTTGCTCATAATACTGAACAAGTGTTCCAAGTTTCACATGGTTACCTAAGATAGTTATTTAGAAGTGTTGTATTTTGCGACAATTTTACCTACCCACCCCCCAAAAAAATGTGAAAATAAAAAAGTAAAAGAAAAATAAATACACGCAAGTGACAGGGTGACGACAAAAGCTCGACTTTTCGTAATGTTGAACTATGTTCGATAATAAAACAACAAATAAACATGATAAAAAGAACCAAAAAAAACCGTTTTGCGGCATTCGAACCTCTGACTTCATATTCCTACACCTTAACCACAGAATCATCTCGTCTATATGTTACATAACCTGGTGTTGTTGTTGTTGTGTTTTTTTTTAAAAGATATATGACCTTTGTTAAAAATCGAGTGATAATCTATTATACTCCGGACTGTAAGCGTCCGCGAGTAGACATCTTAACAAAATGTGATTGCCTACACTTTTCGTTTAAATAAAGACCCAATAAAGCTAAACTATGTTTGGTTTAAAGCGTTTATCGAGTAGGTTCTTTCTGAAAGTCATTTATGCCTCGTAATTTCTTATATTCAAAGTGTGCAATACTTTGTGTTGACAAATTTGATCAAATAATTCGACTCCTCCTCTATAATTATGTTTTCCGACATCATATTACATCAAATTCAGAAAATTATAAGTGTCTATGCGAAAACGAGATTATGCATTGATCACATCGTGATTCTTAGACAAGAATCCAAGCATACTGATCAATGGAATAGCTAAGTTTAAGTGGTATTCATTAACTTTGAGAAGGCATTTGACAGTCTAAACAATGAGTCACTCTGAAAGAGACTTTATGGTAAACCAAAGACATTGATGGATATCATCCGATCCTTTTACACTACGATTGAATGTCATGTTTAGCACAAAAACGGCGTACAAACTCTTTCAAAGTTAAGTGGGTGCATGGGTGAAGTAGTTGTGCATTCTGTCACTAGCTGTGCCCCTCTCCATGGCAGTTGACTTGGTCATGGAGAATGTGACCGAGAGAAGACAAAACCGTCGGTTTACAGTGGAACATTCCAACATTCCTAGAAGATCTGGATCGCAAACGACCAATCAGACACCAGGCTCCGAGGTTATAAAGCGTTTTAGTTGAGTCTGAGTGAGTTCCCAAGCATTTGATTGGTCAGATTTGAGCCTAGGCTCAAATCTGACCAATCAAATGCTTGGGAACGAGTTTAGACTCAAGTCAAAAGCTTTATAACCTCGGAGCTAGGCCATTCAGTGTATGACAGAGACACCATATGCACTGCCAAGAGTATAGGTATTTAAAAACAACAACAAATCTGAGGAATAATGCCACCAACCAAAATCCAGTTATGATCAGTGGACGTATCGGAGAGCAAGTTTCGTCGGATACAACTGCCGAAGGAGATTTATACAAGGATCGGTAAGCCAACAAAGCTTCAATATCAAACTTCAGGATTTCAAGGACACCGTAGTTGGTGGTATTCTCCTCCATTCAGCACCGTTGCAAAAGAAATAAAACAATATGTTTTCTGAGACAAGATCTTAGACGCAATCTTGAAATCCCCTGGCCCTAGTCTACGGTACTGGTGATATTTTCAACATGACTGGCGTTAACTTGAGCCTCATTTTGATGGTTCCATTTAAATATAATAGTTATTATGTTTTGGATATTTTTTATTTGTGCTGGCCATCTTGAACGCCATCTTGAATAGTTTGTCCACAGATATCATAACTGCAACATGCATTCTTGAAAGTGTTCATTGTGTTGGTAAATCCATAATTAGAAAACTTTTTTCATCAATCACAACACTTACTATTTTTCTTATTGCTGACTGTTTCGTCCACTACTGTGGACATCCTCAAAGCTACTGGCGACGTGACGACTTCTCACTCGCGGCTTTGAACCTCGGGACTCTCCGCCAATCTTCCGTAGATTGGCGAAAAGAGGGTCGTAGATCCCGGAAAGGAAGGTCCCCTGGTCCCTGTTCATTACCGCCCCCTGTGTCCTGATGTGTATTGCCTCATCAGATCATCAGATAGACTGGGAGGGGGGAAGTATAGTAGAAAGGGAAAGTGACTGGAGAATGAGAAAGACAAAGGAGGCAATACACATCAGGACACAGGGGGCGGTAATGAACAGGGACCAGGGGACCTTCCTTTCCGGGATCTACGACCCTCTTTTCGCCAATCTACGGAAGATTGGCGGAGAGTCCCGAGGTTCAAAGCCGCGAGTGAGAAGTCGTCACGTCGCCAGTAGCTTTGAGGATGTCCACAGTAGTGGACGAAACAGTCAGCAATAAGAAAAATAGTAAGTGTTGTGATTGATGAAAAAAGTATTCTAACTGCAACATGCAGTTTCATAACTTACACGCTTGTACAAAATATTTTGGTATATGAAATCCTTCGTTTACAGAGAGACCGGTTAATGCCACAACCAAGCATGTGACCCCGTCCATTTTTCGTTTATAAAATTCTGTAAAAAACCTTACGTGGTTTCACTAGAGTTATAAGACTGATTTAGTTTTTACTTGTATGTTTACTGAGTGGACTATGCATTACCTTAATCACAAATTATTTTGTTTGTTTATTCATTTCCAATAACATGTTATGGGCGGACTACAGTGTCAAATTAACTAGAATTAAGTGTAAACGGTAGACTTTATGGACGCCATCTTGAAATTATATATATATAAATTATGAATATATATTTCATTTTAGCCTCAATTATATGATTCCACTGATTTTAATGTGTCCGAAAATATTTATTAAGATACCTTGTTTGTAATTGAAACATTCGTACTGGTGAAAATATTGAATTATTGCTAAACGACGGTCATTTTGGACGCCCTCTTGGATTTCGGGACCTTGAGATGAAAAGAAGCAATGGCACCCTATTTGTTCTTAAACCGTATGATATATGTTTTCAAACTCGATTGAGGTTTTTGTTGTACCGAACATATTGCTAGAATCTTTTATTTCATGACACATGGGCTCAGCTTATAGCGCGGCGTCTGAACATATCACGGCTTGACACTCATATACATACTTATTAACCCATTTAAGCCTAAATATTGCAATGAGCTCTCCCTGCAGGCCCGCTTGAATATTTCATTAAACATATAAAAGAGTGATCTAAGATACTAAAGTGTTTGTCTATATAGCAGGATATTTTATAGAAATAGAAAACAGTGCCGATCCTGGTGAGATGATGTGTAACGCGATGTCTCATCAGGGTCTACACTGTTTCCCAGTGTCTACTAAATATAAACTAGGCTTTAAAGGCTTAAGACAAATTGCGTTAACGTTAGACGAGTTATGATGTCATAATGGTATTGAAAGTGTTTGTCTTTTGAATATTTTATATCATAAATCAGATCAGCCGTAGGAATTTTCTCATTAAGCCTTAAATACTTTGTAGAACCTCGTGATTGTAATTTATTTCATGAGATATAATTGAGTGATTTGAACATGCAAACACCACGGACGAGATTAACGTGTTAAATTTTACGATGTGAACTGTGTCAAACGAAATTCTCGTGCAGAGAAGAACCAAAAGTGGCAGCATAAACAACCTTGAAAGACTCGTGACAACTCAGCGATTATCATTTAAAACTAAGGTCTGCTTGCAAGGGGTGTACGATATTATTTCCTAATATATGCATTTGTGTTGAAACTATAACGTCCATTACAAACAGGATGTTAATAATTAAGATAAAATGTCATTTTATAAGAGCACCGTTTGCGTTTAGATTCGTTTAAAATGAACAGAAATGATGTCATCACATGCTGTAAGTTTTATCCTTTCACCGCCTAAGCGACACCAAACTCTCCCCCCGTCAACACGCAATAAAATGGTTTGCTCGCAAACATCGGCTTCATTTATTTATCAAGTTTGTTTTTTAATTTAACCCTTTCATGATCAAATATTTACATTCGCCCCATTCAAAACCATTGAGCAAAATGCCGTTCAATTCGCGTAAATGCTATTTCTCGAGAGGGCGGGACTTGTGGATCAGTTTCGAAAAGGAGGCGGGGCATATGTATTTTTTCATCCGCGAAAAAATTGAGTTACGCAGCGTCTGATCTGGGTCTAAACTGTTTGTCACTCATGTCAATGTGTCCTAAGTAAAAAACGCATTCAATTCCGTAGGTCCGGAAAACTTAGAAAAATCCAAAGATTTCGGAAAAATCCGGAGAAATGTCAGCCCTGTTGATATATGCATATTGTCGAGCTAGGCACTGAACGGATTTACCATTATACTGCCTAGTCGACAACAATAGCATTTGCAAACCGTTTGCGAGGCGTCTGATCAGGATCCAATATAAAATCGAAACACGATAAATTGAAATGGCTTTAGTTCATACATACTCATCATTCAAAGTGAGTTAAACGGTTAAGAACAACATTTGCTCGTTCATATCAATTATTGCGCTCTCCTCTGTAGAATTTAACCATTTCACTCTCAATGACGCTTAAAGGCGCGTTTGCAAACAGTTTGAATTTTGATCAGACGCCGCGTAATGCGGCGTCTGATCAGGATTCAAACTGTTTGACACTCGTTTTAAAATTTCTTCGGTCAAACTGCCTTATTTTTTAACTTTGAAACGACATTGCAGACAACTAAATTAAAGCAGACGACAATAAAGCGATGAATGGGAAAAATCTCTCGAATAATTTGGTAATGAAGGGTTAATTGATCACTGCCCCTAAACTGAAGCCCAAGATCCGCTCCTGATACAGTGGAGAATCTGTTATTATTTCACGTTTAAACGCAAACGTACGCAAACGCAATGCACTAAAACGTAGAAAAGAACAACTTTTGGACAATTCTGATAATTCTTGTTTATCTTGGTGGCAAACAGTTTGGAGCCTGATCAGACGCCGGGGTCTGATCTGGCTCCAAACTGTTTGCACTGCAAATAATAGATTTAGCGTAAAGGCGTTTATTGGGAAAGAATAACAGATTCTCCACTGTAGTACAGCATGAGTGGCAGCAATACTAACGCTTTACTTTACCTAGAGTTAATGATATGCATAACGCCCAATGAATAATTCATTGCATGGGCTGGGTGTTGCTTTATAAGGCAGTGTCACGCCTGAGTATTGGCATAAAACTATCAGACACAGCGGGAAACTCAGTTTGGGTACGATCAATCGAGTGCCAGTCTAAACAAGTCCGTGCCAGGAGCTTAACAGTGCTTTACGCAGAAATCAACTTTCACCAACAAAACAAGGTATGCCAGATTGTTTTTAGAAATCCAACTTGTTACTTTCTTGTTTCTCTTTCAACACATAGGAGTTGTATTCAGATAAAGCCATTGCATCCAGTGTTAAATTTATATTTATTTGTTATTTTTAATTCTACCAATAAAACTGTTCTTAAAGAGGTATTCTACTACCTTTTTAATATCTTGGCTATATTGCTAATATTCTGAAGGAAGAATTGTAATTCTTCTGTTTTGCTTTTCAAAACGTCTTTAAAATAAAAATAAATGGTTTTTGAAACAATACTATAAAAGAATTTAATTGAATTATAAATTGAATTATAGCTTCGAATGTCTGGTTATATACAGTGGAGAATGTGTTATTCTTTCCCAATAAACGCGTTTACGCTAAAACTATTATTTGCAGTGCAAACAGTTTGGAGCCAGATCAGACGCCGGGTAACCCGGCGTCTGATCAGGCTCCAACTGTTTGCCACCAAGATAAACATGAAATATCAGAATTGTCCAAAAGTTGTTCTTTTCTACGTTTTAGTACTTTGCGTTTGCGTACGTTTGCGTTTAAACGGGAAAGAATAACAGATTCTCCACTGTACTATAATTTGATATACTAGTAGAATTCACCTTTTGGATACCTGAAATATTGACGTCTACTAAAACTGCCGTTTGCTTTAATTCTGACTGCTGTTTCATTTTCTCTACATAGGTTCAGGTACACATTCAAATGGACTAACACTTTGGGTCAAGATTAGGGACCAAATTATTCGGCGTCTGGTCTGTTTCCAAAATGTTTACAAAAGTCTAGGCATTGTCTTATGAAACGTCGTACAACAAATACAGTGGAGAATGTGCTATTCTTTCCCAATAAACGCGTTTACGCTAAAACTATTATTTGCAGTGCAAACAGTTTGGAGCCAGATCAGACGCCGGGTAACCCGGCGTCTGATCAGGCTCCAAACTGTTTGCCACCAAGATAAACAAGAATGATCAGAATTGTCCAAAAGTTGTTCTTTTCTACGTTTTAGTGCTTTGCGTTTGCGTACGTTTGCGTACGTTTGCGTTTAAACGGGAAAGATTAACAGATTCTCCACTGTATCGTCGTAGTCAGATTCTAAAAGTCTCAATTATTATTTCATTCTCCATCTAATCCTATTTTATGACATATATTTGGAATCGTCTTGAAAAGAGATGTCACAAGACTGGTTTAACTGGAGAAATAAGATATTAACTGTATTTTATAGTTTTGACTTACGACCTTTTTGTCGTACGACGTTTCGTAAAACGCACCACTGGAAACTAGAATATAAGTTTTCTGTTTTCATTGGGCTAATTTATATAATACGGGGAAATATAATGAATATTTTCACTCGTGTGATAATCTCACGTGGCATGTAATAATATAAATAATGCCTGCCAAGAGATGAATTGAATTCTTTTTGACACTAAACACAAATAACTACTTTATTGGTCATTCTTTTCAAACGACACTGACAGCCCAACGTGTGTCTAACGCTCATGAAATTCACAATGTCTGGAGAAAAACCGTTGTTAAAACCAGAGCAACCTATCGAACATACCGCCATAACCCTTTTACTCTCAATGTCGTCATTAAGCCCATCTGCAAACAGTTTTAGCGGCGTCTGATCAGGATTAAAACTGTTTGCAATTGGGCTTGAAATAACGTAAGTTATACTGCCTTAAATCTAAATTTGAACGATATTGCAGACATTAAATTGAAGTAGACGTAAATATGGCAGTGAAGGGGTAAAAATCGCACGATAAATTTGATCAAGGAAGGGTAAGGGAATTGTTTTGCACTTCATCATGTTGCATTCCTAGACTCTTTGTCTTAATATTGTCAATTAGTCTTCTCCTGAAAAGTCGCCTCACGCAGTCGTGATAGTTCAAATTCTATAATTCGGCGTAATAATCTATTTACCGTATCACCGCCATTGTGACGTAACAACCTGTCTGTCGCAGTCGATGCCATATTATCGTCTGTTTATTGTTTTCGTCTGCTGATTTTTTATGAGAATTAAATGAGCCGTGCCATGACAAAACCAGCCTTATTGTATTGGAACATTGTACAGAGCAACCAATGTTGTGATCCGAGACTCTGTAAATACCGTACAACATACAGCTACATATACCTAAGATTCTTAACATGCATGGGGTGTCAAACAGTGTAGATCAAGGCCAGTCGCCGCGTCTTTGACGCGGCGGCTGGCCTTGATCTACACTTTTTTGCAATGCAATAACGCTGGTGTTGTCATGGCACGGCTCATATGCGTTTCTGACTTGGGAAAACATTGTTATGAATGTCACACCGTTTGGATCTTTGGATCAGGTGCCACGTTATGCTAAGTCTTATCAAGATCCAAACTGTGTGCAAATGCAGTGTTGTTGGTCATTTCAGTGGTAGGACTATTGAACTACAGTATAACTTGCCTTATCCGACACCCTTCGGTACCATCAGATGATGTCGGATAAGGCAGTGTGCCGGTTAAAGCAGGTTTAAGATTTACAGGCAAATTTTGATATTTCAAGCTCGCTTAAGTGGAACATACAAGTATTTTAAAAAATAACTTTTAAAACATTGTTTGAACGTTTTAACTTTGAAATACGAGTATGATCCACGTAAGCGAGCTCGAGATGTAGATATTTATAAAAAAAAAACCGGATTGGCTCGCATTTTAAACGTGTTCGAGATATCGAAGTTTGACTAAATGTAATTCAACATTTGGATCCGAAAATAATTATCAGATACAGCAGGTTACTAGCTTTACCAGGTGTCGGATAAGCCAGGTTATACTGTGCTTACAATTCCATACTCACATTTCACCTCATTCTGTGCCATATTATAGAGGGCTTCTTATTGTCTGCTGCGCTTTTTAGAATATTTTTTTACATTTTTACTTTTCTCTGCCAATTATATTGTCTAATTGAACCCTCTCATTGCAAAAGATATTGTCTGGAATTTAAGTGTCATATGCACTATTTTTATCAAGTCAGATTTAGGGCGTTTGGCTGTAGAAATGTCGGTACGAGTGTCAAAAAATTGGACCCTTAACAGTCGCCGCATTACTAGGCGTCTGCTAAGAATTCTCAACCGTTTTCAAAGTCGCCTTTTGGTACCATTGGCAGTGATAAGATAAACCAGTTTCACAAAAAACATATATGCGTTATTCTAACCAAAATTGGCATCGGTTAACACATTTTTCAGGTTTTTTGTTAGGATTATATACTTATTTGCCAATATTCTAATGAAATTTGGAAACCAGTTAAATGTGTTTGGAAAACTTTGAAGACGCTCCGAAATCTTGCAAACTCTTATTGTTAAAAATGTACGTTCTTTTAACAATAATGAAATTTGCAAATCCTGGTCCATCTAAGATTGGCATGTTTACAATCTCTGAACATTCTTAAATATTGCTAAATGATACTAAGGAAACTTTTTCTGGTAGTTAAGATTCAATGGACCTATATCAATGCACATTGCTTATTTTTTTTATTAGTAGCCTATAAATATATTCGTAAAATACAGTTGTTTGTTAAGAATGTTGTGACACCTTAGATTTGTGAATATTCCAGAGATATTTCTTGATATTGTTTGTTCATATTTTTTGGATTCTATAAAATTATGTTTGTAAAGAATTTAAAGACTTGCATTAAAAATGTCATTGCCAAATGCAGTCGCCTCTTTTAACCGTTTTGCAGACTAATTATCGTTTTTCTTACACGTGTCATTTGCAATTTGTTGCAGTTAATGGGAAAACAAACTGTTTACAAAGTTGTTGTTCTTTCCTATGGCGATTAGATCTAATCGGTTAAATTAAGTGTATTGTGGTTCCAGAAAATTTGACAGAAGATTTTAATTTGGAATCTTATTCAGACACATGCGTTATTGCACTACTGTGTAACAACGTAAGGTCATAGAACAATGTTATACTTAACCCTTACTTCGCTGTCGTCATGCCTCAATCTTCTTAATAATGTTATCGTCTGTCGTTATATCTCAAAGTTGAGATTTAGGTAAAAGGACTAAAATGATAGCGTAACATGTGTCAAACAGTTTGGATCTTGACAAAACGCCGCATGACGCGACGGTTGTTCACAATCCAATATGTTTTACAAATAACCATTGTACTCAAGGTGAGGTAGAAAAGGGCTTAAGTTGGTTAATTATTGTGAAATAGTTTACTTCTTCGATATCAATACCCACTTTAAGCTTTACCATAAAAAAAATTCAGATCCGGTGCCCGTCTGTCGAAACTTCGTACGACAAAATTAATATAGTCGTAAGTCAGATTTTAACACACTTTTTTATAATTTATTTTTCATCTAATCCTGTCTTTTGACATCTCTTTGGAATCGTCATGAAAAGACGATTCCAAAGAGATATCGCAAGACAGGATAAAGTGGAGAAAAAAGAAACTAGACGTGTTTTAAAGTTTTGACTTGGGACAGTTTTTGTCGTGTGAAGTTTCGTAAGACATGCCCCAGAAGCCGAAAATCTCCTCGTCAAGCAAACGGTATTATGACTTTTACATTAACTCATTGAGCCCTAGTGACGAGTAAACTTGCTCTTTACAGACAGCGTACATGTCAAGATTAAACAAACAAACTGTGAAGACCCAGATCAGAGTGCGTCTTAAGGGTTTGCACCGTTGGCATTTGCCATAACTTATTAAAACATCCCAAAATACTAGTAGTCAAAAATGGGTTAGGCTTTATTTGAAACTCGGAATAACCATTTGGGATTCTAGGGATGAATGGATTCCCGTTTTATGTTCATTGTACTTAATCCCAAAGACAAATTGTAGCTGTTTTAAAAGCCGCAAAGTATAATTTGTTCTGCAGATTGACAAAGATACTACTTTCTTAGCTCTTAAAATTGGGTGTACAGTGCTCCCTCTCAACAAAGACACCTAATGGGAGACACAACTTGTGTGCGTTATACTGAGGAAGTCGTTATAGGGAGGTAAATTGGCTCACATTCGCAAACAGCTTGAATCCAGATCAGACGCCGCGTACCGCGGCGTTTGATCTGGATTCAAGCTGTTTGTCACTTGTCATTTTCTGTCAAAATGTCTATTAATGTCTGAAAACCAGCAGACGACACTTTTAAGCAGACGACATTGCAGTCGTGAATAGGTTGGGCATAATTGTCCTGTTTAGAGACTCCGACAAATGTTGTTGTAAGGAGGGAGTCGTCGTAGGGAGGGCTGTTTTGAAAGGGAACACTGTATCTTCTTTTGAACAAAAAATATTGGCTTATTCTATAGGAAAAAACAACATATACGCACAACATTGGTCTTATGATACTAATACTATTGTCGTATGCAGCAAATGTCAAAGTAGAGCTTGCCGCAATTTTAATTAGTGTGTTAATGGCTTTGGATTTCTTGCGTTAAAGATTATGGCTCACAAAGTTCATGAATATATTATGTGTGCATGACATCTTAACTAGAGTCTCAAACAGGAGCTAAAACTAGTATTCTGTTGGAATCCGTTTGATATCATTTGCAAACAGATCGGATCAAGATAATACGTTGAGGTACTCGGCCTTTTTTAAATTTTAATCCAAACTGCTGCAAAAGTTTAAGTGTCTCTGAAAGTCTAGAATGCTGAAGACTAAATTCTATATTAATGCATTACTAAAGTTGATATATTCTTAAAACGTGTCATTGCCATAAAATTGGCAGCATTAAAACCATTGTCTGGACTACACTTTTAAGTGCTTATCGGAAACGGTTTAACTGTAAGAATATCGATACGAGTGACAAACAGTAGTGATTCTGATCAGGTACTCGGCGTTTGATTTTGATCAGCACTGGCTGCAACGCAAATGTCCATATATATTGCAGTGAAAAACACGTTATTCGTACACGTGTTAACGCAAACGCAAACGCGTCGCAAAAAAATGTAGAGAACAACGTTTTGACAATTTCTGTCGATTCATGCTAATCTGAGTGGCAAACTGTTTAGAGCCTGGTCACACGCCGGATTACCCGGCATCAGATCTGGCTCCAAACTGTTTGCAATGGAATTGATAGTTTTAGTGTAAACGCGTTTATTGGGAAAGAATACGCCTTCTCCATTATAAAACTTTCATTGCCATAGTTGCATGAAGATGACTTTGCAAACAATTAAAAACCTGTGTCCACGGTTATAAAGCTTTAGAGGTGAGTCTAATATCGTTATCATGCATTTGATTGGTCAGATTTGAGCCTAGGCTCAAATCTGACCAATCAAATGCTTGAGAACTACTCCAGACTCAACTGAAAAGCTTTATAACCTTGGGGCCTGGTGAGATACCGCGTCACGCGGTGTCTGCTTAACTCTTTCCTCCCTGAAACCTTAAATGAACAATTCCAGTTTCGATTTTTGTCTAGTCCATTTCTGGCTTTTAAGAGATGTTTTTGTCATTTTTGGCATTGCTGACAAACAGTGAAGACCTTGATCAGAAGGCTCCTTTCTTGGTCTTCACTGTTTGCACAGGACAAGAGTACTATTCACATGTACACTGTTTTAAAAGACGCCTATATGCGGAATTAGGGTTCAAAGAGTTAAGTTGCAGACATTTTGACACTCTAATCAGTCAAAATGCCTTAAATCTTAGTTTGAAAAATATTGCAGGCGACATTATTGCAGTGAAAGGTTTAAAGCAGACGATACAACTTGGCAATGAAAGAGTGGTTCGTTCTTATTGTAATTACAGTGGAGAATCTGTTCTTCTTTCCCGTTTAAACGCAAACGTACGCAAACGCAAAGCACTGAAACGTAGAAAAGTACAACTTTGGACAATTCTGATAATTCAGGTTTATCTTGGTGGCAAACAGTTTGGAGCCAGATCAGACGCCGAGTTATCCGGCGTCTGATCTGGCTCCAAACTGTTTGTATTGGAAATAATAGTTTTAGCGTAAACGCGTTTATTGGGAAAGAATAACGTTTTCTCCACTGTACATGTACGTAATTTATGACATAAATTAATATTGAATGAGTTCAGTTATGTGCGTCCAGTAATGTGAATTATTCATCTTGAGGGTTTGCCTCAATTTATTTCGAAAGCAATCCTCTTTATTCAAATTGTTATTTGAAAGTATAAGTAAACACGCGCGTTATTATCTCAAAACTGCAGGCGAAATTGAACTGTAAGCTTTAGAACAACCTTTATCACGTTCTGCAAAATATATCGTCCGTAATAACCCTGAATAGAAGTGAGTTTTCTGTATATATTTCTGAAATAATATCAAAAATGGTGTCAACCGTTTGGGTCCGGATGAGATGCCGAGTTACTCGGCGTCTCATCTGGATCCAAACTTTTTGTGACAGTTGTCACACACTTTCCGGTATTGTGCGGAAGGATACAAATTTCAACGCCGTGAGCGACAGAAGTCGATTTTGCAAAGATTTTGGATCCAGATAAGACGCCGTGTGACACTTTGTCTGTTATTCAAACTGTTTAATACTTGTTTCGAAATTTCGTCAGTCTTATTGCCTTAAATCTAACATTTGAAATGATATTGCACAGGGAAGAATATTGAAGCAAATGGCAATGTGGAGGAAAAATGGTAAAGAAGTCAACGATTAATTTGGCGGTTAAAAGGTTAAATACCAAATCCTGTTATCTCTGAGACAAAAAGTGTCAATGCATGTTTGTTTAATCCATTACTAAGGCGAATGCTATATCGTGATTGATGTTGAAGCTGAAAATGTATAAACCCAATCACTGTCAAATTAATCGGGAGCATTTTACCCCTTTGCCGCCTTATTTTCGTCTGCTTCAATAGTGTTGTCTGTAATATCGAAAGTAAGATTTGCGACAGTATGACAATATTTTGATATGAATTTCAAACAGTTTGGATCCAGATTTGACTGAATTCTGATCGGACTGGATCCAAATTGTTTGCAAATCGACTTAAGTCGCCCACGGTTACAGTGGAGAATCTGTTAAACGCAAACGTACGCAAACGCAAAGCACTAAAACGTAGAAAAGAACAACTTTTGGACAATTCTGATATTTCATGTTTATCTTGGTGGCAAACAGTTTGGAGCCTGATCAGACGCCGGGTTACCCGGCGTCTGATCTGGCTCCAAACTGTTTGCACTGCAAATAATAGTTTTAGCGTAATCGCGTTTATTGGGAAAGAATAACAGATTCTCCACTGACAGGGTTACAGTAGCTCTTTCTCTGCAAATGGCGTCAAAAAGCGACTTTGCCAACAGTTTTGATACGCGGCGTCTGACCAGGATCCAAACTGTTTGACATTCGTATTGATATGTTTTAAATTATACTATTTTAAATCTTACTTTGAAATGATTTTGCAAAATTGAAGCAGACGACAATGAAACGACAATGAAACGGTGAAGGGGTAAAAATATCACGATAAATTTTGCAGCGAAAGAGTTAAAGCGTTTGCAGTTCGTATAAACTCGTATAACATTAAGAATTATTCATTTAGCACTCTTATTATAAAGGGATATCAAGCTGCCATTTGCAAACTGTTTGGAACCAGATCAGACACATTAAAACAGGATTCAAACTGCTGGATTCTAGTATTTATAATTCAGTGAAAACACCTGATTTAGTCAACTATTAACTCTTTCTCTGCCAAATCAATCGTACTATTTCTACCCCTTCACCGTTGCATTGTCATCTGCTTCAATTTTGTTGTTTGCAAGATCGTTTCAAAGTTATATGCATTGTAGTAAGACTTAAAACATATCGATACGAGTTTCATATAGTTTCAGGGCTGCCATAACTTGATAAATAAAATCCTAAGATTTCAAATTTTTCAAATTTTCAAGCGCCATTTTCCGAATTGTACCTTTAAACCTTAGTCTATTTCTAGTTTTTAAGACACATGATGCTTAAAGCACGAAGGCGCATTCTGCTTTACTTTCAACCTGCTTTAAGCTTCCATCTGTTGGAATAAAAATCCGAAAATTTCGGAAAAATCCGGAGAAATGGCAGCGCTGTAGTTTGGATAATCCAAATTGTTTGCAAAGTCGCCTTTGCAGTGAAAGAGTCATGACAACAGCTTTATTGTGATTACTATTGACTTTGAAAATATTAAAAGAGTTTGCATTTTTCATGAAATGTAAATTAATCCATTATTGCCTGGATATTGCAACGAACTCTCCCTATGTGCCCGCTAGAAGATTTCATTACATAAACATGTACAAATATATCATCAGAGTGGCATATGGTTTGAATATATATCACACCGAGTTACTCAGTGCCTTAAGGTTCGGCGTCTCATTTGGGTTTAAACTATTTGCACCAGTGATCGTATCCAGAAATAAACAAAACTAAGTTCAATGCAATTATGCCGTTTACGAAAATCGTATCAACTGAAATGAAAATATATTTTGATTTGAAATACAGTGCTCCATCTCTTTAACAACATCCAATGGGAGACATTTACTGCGCGTATTGGTCGGAGGGAGTTGTTATAGGAAGGTACACTTAAGACTTGGTTTACATTTGCAAAAAGCTTGAATCAAGACCAGACGCCGCGCAACGCGGCATCTGATCATGATTCAATCTGTCTTTCACTCGTCTTTATATTTTTTTCTGTGAAAATGTTCACTTATAATAAGAAGATCAAACTTTGAGAAGAACACCTTCCAACAAATGGGAGTTTTTGTTTCAGCATAAACGCGTTTATTGGGAAATAATAATGCCTTCTCCTCTGCACTATTGGTTTAAATTCTGCAAATTTTGAGTGCAAATACATAGTTATTTATTATATATGAGCAATACATTATAAAGAGTTTGTTCAGTTCAAAATATTTCATAACAGACTCATTCACACTTTAAATTGACAATCTCAATTTCATATCACGACTAGACAAGTTTGAATTAGTTAAGATTGTTTTAACAATACTTCGCAAAATTACAAATTACATGTAGTGCAGATCTTGATTAGAGGGCTCCCACAGGAGCCCATTGATCAGGATCTGCACTGTTTGTACAGGGCACGAGAAGTATCCATAGTTTGATAAAAGAAGCAATATGTGGAAGGCGCAAGTGTTCAATTAGTCACACAGAATGACTGTTAGTAATGGGTTGCAAATAATAACAATAAACTCTTTGACTGACTGACTCATGTCGTACGATATCTCAAATTGAGTGCTGAATTAATAAATAATTAATTTAAATATGTAAACCGTGGTTCATGCTGAAATAAGTACAGAACAAGTTCTTGTTGTTTATTATAGGCGGTAATATAAAAGTATGCACAGAAAATGTAAATAGTAAAAGTAACCAAAAAAGGACCAAGTTATAGTCTACTTTCAGTTCGAATGACCGCTCAGTTGACTGTACATTCACTCCCCGAACATTGAGCAATCTTGCCTACAATATTGATCACTGCTAAAGCCCCGATCTCACTGTCCCGGTGCTGGTCCCGGGGCATCCCGGTGAGAATAGCCGGTGTACCGGGGGAACCGGGATGAGCCGGGGCGATTTTTATGAAAAAATAAATTGCGATCTCACATTCAAGGCGTTACCCCGGTGGACTCCCGGTAAAGAAGCCGGATCTCCCCGATCTATCCCGGTGAGTTCCCGGTTTGGCCCGGCGTAGTTACGGTGAAGGGCCGGTCTGGTCCCGGTTAACCCCGGTATAACACGGTGTAACCCCGGCCGTCGCCAAGGTATCCCGGTGACCACCGGTGTCGTCCCGATCAACCCCGGTTGTTCACCGGTGACGTGTCAGCGTTACCCGGTGTTCGCCGGAAAGGACATAAACCGGGGCGGACATGAACTAGTATAGATTCTCTTTTATCTCTCGGGGTATATGAGATGAAATACAAACGAAATGCAATAAAAATAGAACATAATTATGCTGTAGACTGTTTAAATTCATTTTAATATGAGTTGCAAACTGTTTGCCCGGCGTCTGATCTGGCATCATACAGTTTGAAGTAGACATAAAGACTTAAGCCTGAAGCAAAATATTTAGAAAGAATAACTTCGTTTTTATGTAATAGATTTTCTCTATGCAATAGAGAAGACGATATTATTTCCTATTTAAACACAGACAAAACGAAAACGCTCAAAACAAAATGTAGATAACTGCATTTTCTTAAAAAATAGATCAATTTTATGCTCGCCATCACCCCGGTTGATCACGGTAGAGACCCGGAGCTGCCCCGGATGTGCCGTAAAGATCCGGCGTTGCTCCGGCAAACCCCGGCGTTGCCCCGGCATTCCCCGGATAAAGCCGGTTCTGGTTATCTGTCCCGGTGACTGCCGGTGACCCCCGGTTGTATTAAACATTTTAAAGCATCCGGGGATGTTAGCCGGTGGAAGCCGGTCGATCCCGGATCAAGCCGGTCGTCCCCGGCGCCACCAAGGTTGTATTCCCGGTGACTGCCGGCGACTGCCGGTTTGCTAAACCGGGACTCACCGGGGACCCAAACCGGGACAGTGAGATCGTGGCTTAACATATGGCGCGTAGGCAGCCGCAGTACCGGCTCAGCCCTTTCACAGGTACCCCACTCGCAATACATATCATGCTCATAAACATTACTGTACATCATCGGGGATTCGGAAAAAATCTCCTAGTCAGGCCGCTGAACCGTAAAAGGATCGAGCTCTAGACCCCTTGTCTCGTAGTCCAAAGAGTTACCACTGGACTCTTATCGCTGGACTACTATTTAAGTAGTAAATACATGTACTAATTCAAACACATTTTATAACAATGACACATTTATTTCGGCAAGCAAGAGTCACTAAAGATCACAAAGCTAACTAACAGAAATACTACAGATATGAGTGTCTAAAGCATAACTGTTAACGACGTCCCTACAATAATGAGCCCAGTGCTAACTAGAGTTGAAAGGAATGGGACAAGTATATCAGTGTATGGCTACCGGTGGACGTGAATCCTTCTGAGAAACAAAAATAACAGCATCTCTGGCAAAAATATTCAGATTGAACTATTTTACCCTCAGTTTAGATACAGTCACAGAGAGAATGAGCCATCTGATCAGGGTCTGCACTGTTTGTCATTTTGTAATACATGTATAATGTGAAAAACACTACTGAATAGACAAAAATGACTACACGTAATTGTAAACAGGATTTTCCCATTTAATAGTTCAGGGGTGAATGGGTTAAAGCATGTGCTCATCCATGTTTTATGATGACGAACCTTCATAAGCGTTTCTCATTTCATGTAGTGTCATGCAAACGACCGAATGATTCATCAAATATTTAACACGTACATGATAGGAACGATCGCAATACATGCTCCAATTTTTTTATCCCCATTCCACACGATCTAACAAACTTCATGTATCCAAGTAACCAGGGGCCCGTTTCATAAAACTTCGTACGACAAATGTTATCGTAAGTCAAATGATAAAAGTCTCAATCATTATTCATTTCTCCATCTAATCCTGTCTTGTGACATCTCTTTGGAATCGTCTTTTCAAGACGATTCAAAAGAGATGTCACAAGACGGGATTAGAAATCAGAATTGAATGTGTTTTAAAATTTGGACTTACGAAGTTTTATGAAACGGGCCCCAGACAAACATCGTTACAGCAACGGCCTACGTTCTGAAAAGCTAAACCTTTCATGCCTGAACACTGCAATTAAGTCTCCTTATGCCTTTACTGGAATATTTTATTACATTATCATGTTTAAGTTTAAACTTTATTGACATTAAATCGGTTATGAAACAAGTTCTAACAACTTAGGCAAATCACTTTGCGACCATTTTACCCTCTCATATACTGTCCCGACCCGGGATCGAACTCGGGATGCACCAGTGAGAAGCGTGTGCACTAAAAACTGCGTTATCCGAACACTCAAAATTTTCGTCATATCGAATGTCAGTTTATATAGTTCAAGGACCCGTCTATCACGAAACGTCGTACGACAAATATTTTCGTAAATCAGATTCTAAAATTCTCAATTATTGTTTATTGTTTATGATCAGGGTTAAAGTCATTCGACTATGGCGAGATTCCTAAAAGCACGAGAGACCTTTTTACCGGGAGCACAAATCATTGATACTATCTGTCATACATATTAATGTTGAACGACGGTGAGTTTTATTGATCAAATAGCATAATGCGTAAAACAAATAAATCAATTGCTAAATAGTTTAAGTGTGAACATCCTGAATCGACTATTTACCATAAGTTGGTCGAATATTCAAGTCTGTTGGCCATTGTAACTTTACTAATTTAAAGTGATTCGGCAAATGTCGGTTTATATAGGTACAGTGGAGAATCTGTTATTCTTTCCCGTTTAAACGCAAACGTACGCAAACGCAAAACACTAAAACGTAGAAAAGTACAACTTTTGGACAATTCTGATATTTCATGTTTATCTTGGTGGCAAACAGTTTGGAGCCTGATCAGACGCCGGGTTAACCGGCGTCTGATCTGGCTCCAAACTGTTTGTATTGTAAATAATAGTTTTAGCGTAAACGCGTTTATTGGGAAAGAATAACAGATTCTCCTCTGTATACTACTCAAAGTTTGCTAAGAACCAAGGGTAAAATCTCAATAGGTACCAATGCACTTTTCATTATAACTTCAAACATTTTGTTCGGTTCTTTCCAAATTTGGAGCTTATTTGGCTGATGGTTTACTTTACAGATTCTGATAAATTTTACACTTGTTGAGATCCTGTTGGAGAAACTCGAAGAAATTAGCAACATGTGAAATTTCTGAGAATTTACCAACATTTTCAAATCAACTGAATTTTACGTTGCAATGTACTTAGAGATGTTATTCGTTGATAAAACATGTTGTAACTTTCAATTGTACCCATTGTAGCATCTCTAAACAAATTAAAATGTAGAATTCAATGGATTTGAAAATTTTTTTGAAATCTCAGAAATTTCACATTTTGATAGTTTCCTCGCGTTTTGCCTATAATTATGATAATAGGACCTAAACAAGTGAAAAAATATCAGAATCTGTTAAATAAACTTGTAGCCAAATCATCGCTAAAGTTGGAAGTTATGCGATGAGAAGTAATAGGGTTAACGCATCGGTACCTATGGAGATTTTACCCTTGGTCTTTAGCAAACTTTGAGTAGTAACACAATCACATACTCTTTGTGTCATTGCAGCTTGTTACTCTAACAGTGGAAGGGACGTTTTTTCGTCAATGAACGGGTTAGTGCTAAAAGTAATTGCAAGTAGTTTGGAGCCAGACCTTGCGTCTGATCAGGCACTAGACTGTTTGTTACTCAGATGAAATAAAGTTTTGAGAAGGTTGTCGGTCTTCGCATACTGTAAAACCAGTTTTATTTGCGAGAATATAATTTACGGCTTAATTCGCGAATGTGTTGCTTCGTGTCTCTAGTTCTGAAAATAGATTACTTCTTAAAGCAGGTTGAAAGTAAAGCAGAATGTGCCTTAAGGCACATTCTGCTATGCTTTCAGTCTGCTTTAAGCTACCACCTGCTAGAAATATTGCATGATGTCGCGAAATAATACAAAATCGCATTACGCGAAATATTAATGACGCGAAAAATACATGTTTGCCTTAAACTGGAAACAGTAATGTCTTCTCCACTCTGTGCTCATGAAATTATTATCAGTGTTTGATATGCTGACAATTGGGAATCCTGCGATTCCAATCTAAATCACCCAAAGGCGCAATTCTCATCACTGGGCTTTCGTGTTTAATCCGTTGCATTAATAACGCGAATTTAATTGGGTGGTGCAGATCACGTAGATTGCAACTCCTCCTAGATTAGCCGCGTGGATGTTACTACAGCTGCTGATAATATGCTAATAGCACACCCGTTTATTCTTTATAACATAAAACATTCATAGTTCGTGCTATTTTCTATGTCATGTCGGGTGGTAGCTTTTTCCCAGTACTCACTAAATACGCCTTTATGTATTCCTTCATCTACTAAAGAAATTTGACCCACTTATACAGCCCCGAATATGCACCATAAGAATTTGTTTTTTTTATGTCCTAGCAGGTTTTAGCTTAAAGCGGGCTGAAAGTAAAATAGAATGCGCCTTACACGGTTTCTCACCAGGGGTCGAACTGTTTGCCAATGCCAATTTTTTACGCGAACGCTGTCATGATTTGACTATTAAAATGCCCATTTAAAGGGCAGTTTCATGTTACATAATTTTGCTAACATGGAAACTCGTAATGATAAATCCATTTATTATATGCCTTCTTATGATATATAGCGTGTCAGCGTGTATCTGCACAGTGAAATATTAGAGTTTGAATCAACCACCTGGTATGGTCCACCTTGTATTTTACTTTAATCTCATTTTCGATTTAGCGTGACGTCATTGAAGTACATGCACAAGTTCCGCGTTATTCTTTGTGGCATACAATAATTCTTGCTCGGCTTCAAATAACTAATGTTTCTGGATATAAAATGATTTCAACTACCATTTAATTGTTTTTGCTGTATATTCAATGCATATAATGAACACATCACCAGTCCAGTTGGCAGTTCGCTACAGGGTGTTATATTCAGCTCTAGACGATTTTGTCGGAAACAACCGATCATACTCGCACCAAGGCGCTCGTCAGATCGACTGTTTCCACCAAAACCGTTTCGAGCTGAATACATCACCCTGTATCGCACTGTCAACTGATAATGTGTATCTATCAGTTTTTTAAATATCGAGAGTGTGGAAAGTTGAAAATGTACCAACGTCTGAGATTCCAATTAAAACTTACCAAAAAGCGCAATCGTCACCGCTGTTTATTTATGTAATTTTAAGTATTAATAACCGAATTTTAATTGGATGGCGCGGATCACGTAGATTCTAGTGAGTACCAAGATTGTTCCTGAAGTTGTAGATAAAGTACGCCACATGTACTGTGGAGAAAACGTCATTCTTTCCGGTTTAAACGTAAATGGAACGCAAACGCATTGCTTTAAAACGTAGAAAATGACACATTTTCGTCAATTCTAACTATTCATGTTAATGTGAGTGGCAAAGAGGTTTGAGCCTGATCAGACGCCGGGTTACCCGGCGTCTGATCAGGCTCCAAACGGTTGGCACTGAAAATAACAGTTTTAGCATAAACGCGTTTATTGGGAAAGAATAACGTGTTCTCCACTGTAGTAGTACACCAGTAAATGCTGCAGCATAAAACATTCATAGCCCTATTATTTCCCATGTGATAGACGGTCGGTAGCTTTAAAGGTAATTTGCTTTCACTGGAAATAACACAATGTCATGTTTTTATTAGTGCATATGTCCTATAGAGTAAATGTCAACTCGCCATGAGAAATATATTATACATGAACATGTTAATTCCTTCGAAACTAGACGGATTTCAGCTAAAAAGACTGTTCTGTACTCTGCACAGTGTCAATCCAACATCATTTATATTTTTAATCTATAAACATCTAGAAATACCAAATTAATCAGATTTAGTTACCCTTTCACTCCAATGCAAACAGTATAGAAACTAACCGAAGGAAACTTTTGATCAAGATTGCACTGTTTGTCCTTTAGCAATGCATGTATATTGTAAAACTCGACCATAGATAGACATACATGGATTAGACTTAATTGGAAACTGATATTGGCCAGTTGACGTTTCATAGGTCATTGATTTAATCAAAGACACATTCACTACAGTGGAGAATCTGTTATTCTTTCCCAATAAACGCGTTTACGCTAAAACTATTATTTGCAGTGCAAACAGTTTGGAGCCAGATCAGACGCCGGGTAACCCGGCGTCTGATCAGGCTCCAAACTGTTTGCCACCAAGATAAACATGAAATATCAGAATTGTCCAAAAGTTGTTCTTTTCTACGTTTTAGTGCTTTGCGTTTGCGTACGTTTGCGTTTAAACGGGAAAGAATAACAGATTCTCCACTGTATGACGTCACCAATGACGCAAGAATAACAGATTCTCCACTGTAAGATCTGAACTGTTTGTCAATGATTCTTTCTAATGAACTATAGCAACATTTGGCTTTTTGGCATAAACAAATACTTATTTTAGCCTGATAATGCTCTAACTGATACACTCGCTATTAGGAAACATACATCAATCTTTTAACTCATTTAAAGAGCAGTGATGTGTTTGATCTCCCCTCTTTATCTATAATGAAATCTTCCTGTAGTCACACAGGGGGGCTTCATCAAAGAACGAAGGCAAAATGGGTTAAAATGATGTAAATCAGAAAAAGTCAGTGACGGGACTCCACTCCGAGTTAAGTAAATTAAAACAGCAACACTAAATTTAATTATTTATTCACAACAGTAATGTTCGTCCTTATATACATGTACACATAAAAAGGTGACATGGGGCCCGTTTTATGATACCTTCTACGTCAAAGATCGTCATAAGTCAGATTCTAAAATTATCAATAATTATTAACTTCTACATCTTACCTTGTCTTGTGACATCTCTTTGGTATCGTCTTGCAAAGACGTTTCCAAAGTGATGTCACAAGACAGGATTAGATTGAACTCATTGGATAAAATGATATGTTGCTCGCCAACACTCTCAAAATATTCTCTTATCCACCTTGTTCAATAAATTCAATAACGAGAACACACTCATTCAATATCCTCTCTATAATACCTGATTGGTATGTTTGTGCAGTAAACTGAGACAGGAAATAGTACCGATCTTGGTGAGATGACGCGTACGCAGCGAATTACCAGGGCGATGAACTGTTTTGGAATATTATAAAATATACGGGTTGACGCTACCAATATTGGTCCATTGGATCTGGAATGATTAAATACCCTGTGCAAAATGAACGTGCTGCAGGTTTAAACTGTAATTCACAAGAAACATGCATCAGTCTTTCACACTGTCACTGCCTTACCCGGAGTACAATCATTATTTTAGCAAACAGTTCGGATCCTGATCAGACGCCGCGTGACGCGGCGTCTGATCAGGATTCAAACTTTTTGACACTCATGTTCAACAATTCTTAATCAAAATGTCTCTTTAATTTAAAAAATAAAAGCAGACGACAATTGTTTTAAACTAATGACGTAACGGAAGTGAAAGACGTAAAACTATGACAGTGGGGAATATTGCAAATCCGTCGATACCTGGGATTTCAATTTACACTTTACCGAAAAGCATCAGTTATCTCCTGTGTATAATTACAGACATTATTAACGTGATTTTAATTGGGTAGCGCAGATCACGTACATTGCACCGACTTCTAGATTAGCCATGCGAATGTTACTACGGCTGCAGATTATACGACGCATATGCTATCAGCGCATTAGTTAATGGTGAAGCATGAAACATTCATGTCCCGTTTCAGTTTTTCCATTAAATAGACTGACAGCTTTTAAAGTATTATATCAGTAAAGAATAGGACAACAGTGCGTATAAATACATTTATTCTCTTAATTATAAATCATCTCGGGAGGGGAATAAGTTATGCAATTCTATCGAAACCGGAAGTTTATTCTTTTGCAGTTTGAAACGAAACTCTGTGTGCTTTTGTGATTTGCTTTCTCTTAACTGCAAGGACATCCATTTATTACATCCACTAAACAGAGGGATGGGGTTTGGTTTTAAAGCCAGTAGCCTTTTAAAGCAACCATACGCAGTGCTGCCTCTCTGCAACACCACCAAAATTGGAGACAAAGATAGTGTGTTGTTTGGAGGGAAAATGATATCCTTAGAGTGCTGAGCACGACTTGGATTACATTTGCAAACAGCTTGAATCCAGATCAGCCGCCGCGTTACGCGGGAATTCAACTCTGTCGTCATAATGTTATTTCAAGCAAAATGTCGAATACGTAACTTTGAGATAAGACAGCATATGTCAATTTAGAGCCGACGATATTGCAGTGGTAAAAACGTTCATAGATACGCTAGTTGTAGCTAACGATTATACTCGTCACTAGGGTTCAGTGGCTTAATATGTTTTTCACTCACGCTAAAAGCTTCACGGATCAAACTCCAATATCGATATAATCCACGCTTTATGGATTATAAGTTACACAGTTTTCAGGTGACCTAATATGGAATTTACTGGCAGTGTATATTCCATATTAGGTCACCTGAACACTGTGTAACGTTTTTATCCTACCGAATACCTTTTATTCTTGACAAAATAGATTAAAGGCGGTCACTGTCATATACTATGAAAACATGACGTCATCAATCATTATCTTAACATTAGTGCGTGACGTAATATTACCGCCCAAAACTGTATACATCTTAATCAGCAATCGTTTTTATAATGACTTGTTTATTGTATACAGTGGGGTCAATGTTATTCTTTCCCGTTTAAACGCAAACGAAACGCAAACGCATCGTAATAAATGTACAAAATAACAACTTTTTGACAACTCTGACTATTCATTTTTATACAACTGGCAAACAGTTTGGAGCCTGATCAGACCCCGGATCACCCGGGCGTCTGATCTGGCTCCAAACTGTTTGCAATGGATTTTCTAGTTTAAGCGTAAACGCGTTTATTGGGAAAGAATAACGTTTTCTCCACTGTACCTGGTACAAAATCAACGAATATGTGAATTGTTTGAATGTTTACATAAGCGCGGCCGTTATAGAAACCAAATGACGTCATCTGAATTGAACGTTAGCCATTTTGAACGTTACGTTGCTAACATTTTCACGTGCATAAGATCTGTTGCCCCCGGGCCAATATTATTAGGTTGCTGAAAGCAGTGGATGGAAAATACACGGCTTTCACGTGACGTCAATTCACCAATCGGATAGCTAGAAACTTGTAGGAGGTAGGATAATTGTAGACCTTCCCCTTACTAATGACTTAAATGCTATTCGACTAAAGTCCCATTAAGTTGTAGAAAAGCAGATCGGATTAACCGATTTGTGACCACGGTCCTATATATAGGACAAAGGCAAACAGTGTAGACTCTGATCAGACGCCGCATCATGCGGCGTCTGATCAGAGTCTACACTGTCTGCTGATAGAATTTCAATATAAAACAAAACGAAAAATGAAAATTTATACCAGGCATCCCTTAGATAAAAATGGGTTAATCCAACATCTGAGCATGGAATAATCCACTGGGCGCAAAAGGGTTAAGTATTAAAGTTAAGTAAATTTTCATAGCAGACATTTTCCATCATAGGAGCATTATTCAAAAGTTTGGTAAGCATAATACTACGAATTAGATGATATATCAATGTCAGACACTTGGCCGATATTGAATGTGAATGAATTGTCTCTCGACGAATTATCCCGTTATTTTATCGCCTTTTACTGAAGATCGTAAGGATAACTTTAAATCATTTTCCCTAGGAAGACAAATGATTGTTCTTTAGTCGTCCGTATTTGTACTCATCACGTTGAACTCTTTAAACTGCAATAACGCCATCAGCTTTAAAACTTATATCTCGAATTAAAACTTTAGATATTTTAACTTAACACATTTAAGCTTAGTGGGTTTTTAAATTGGATGAGTCCATTTTGAAGCAAATTGAGTCTGGCTTAAATTTTTGATTTCATGTTGTTTTATATTGATTGAAATTCATATTAGCAAACAGTGAAGACGCTTATCAGACGCCGCATCATGCGGCGTCTGATCAGAGTCTTCACTGTTTTCCTATGTCCCATATATAGGGCCGTAGGCACAAATGGGTTAAGAACTATTGAAATGAGTGTAAACAGTTTTGATCCTGATCAGGCGACGTGTTTGCAAATAACCATAGTAATCGAGATAAGGCAATTGAGGGGGTACCACGCTCAACTCAAATGTGCCTTTGTACACGTGTAAACAATTTTGATCCAGATCAGATGTCGAGGAATTTAAAGTCTGACCAGGATCTAGACAATTTGAAAAATAGATGACTAATTCTTTCAGTTATAAACAAAGTGCTCTCATAAGTTGCTCATCAATCTTAAGATTTCCCAATTTTTAAGCCCGATTTTAAAATCGTACCTTTAACCCTTTCGGTGTCTGGCTCTATAAAACTTACATTATCATGCATACAGTTTGGATCCATATCAGAATCCGCGGCATGCGGCGTCTGATATGGGAACTTAACTGGTATACACCTTTATCAATGTTTTCTAAGTAACAAAACGCATAAAATTTCAAATTCTAAAAGTAAGACCGAAAATCCGTAGGTCCGTAGAAGATTAGAAAAATCCAAAGATTTCTAAAAATGTGGAGAAATGGTAGCCTTGTAAACCTTGCAGACATCAAGTTCGAAGCAGACGACAAAATGGCGGTAAAGAGTTCAAGTAATCTCAAGAGACCGTTCTTAGTGATGCATTGTTTCTGAAGCCGTTCGGTGAAAGTCGAAAGCTGCAAAATTACAAAATGTCTTTGATTTATCGTTAAACGGAAAACGATAATTCATTTAGACAATTTAGAAGGTTAAACGAACATTTTAAGTCCAATGTTTTCAATTTTAATTGAACAAGAGAATTACTTGACCTTTACACTGACATGACGTCATCAGCTGTACGCAATTGTCGTCTGCTTTTATTTCTCAAATTAATATTTTAGGATTTTTGACCTACGAAATATAAAATTGAGTGTCAAATAGTTTGGATCCTGACCAGAGGCCGCGCTATTCGAAAGAATAACGTCTTCCCCACGTTATATCTATTGTATATACTTTAGCCATACAAACGACAAAGGGTGTAGAATAATATTAACTTTCCCCGGTTACAAACGTTATAGATGATTTGAACGGTACCTGATTGAAATACAAACATGTTTCATGTAAGTTCATAAAGGTCCTCCGTTGACTTGTGTCCCAAAAGCGTATACATTACATTAATTATAATTTAGGCGATTAGTTGGCGTGTTGCATCTTAACATGTCTGTTCCCTGACTTGTCACGCCTTCAACTACTTGATTATTAATCGGTTAGATGTTTCTTCGCTCAAAATGCATGCAATCTAATTTTGAACAAAAGACGCAGACGACGCAAATATTAACCATTCCACCTCCAAGTTTTCACGTCAAGTTGAACCGTTTTGCAGACAAAGTGTCGTCTGCAAGTCTATGCAACATTCAGTTTTTCAGTCCTGAGTGATGAAATATTGAAACCAGCGACAAACAATTTTTATCCTAATTAGGGTCGAAGGTTAAAAAGCATTTGAGCCGAGTCTGAGTGTGTTCTCAAGCATTTGATTGGTTAGATTTGAGCCTTTGAGAACGACTTTAGACGCAACTGAAAAGCTTTATAGCCTTGGACTCAGGACTCAGACAGTTTGAAAGGTCGAGTTTAGTCACTTATGGTGCTAAAATGGTAAAGCAGGCAGTATAGTGACAATTTCAATAAACTGAAATGTTTGACAGCTAATAAAATATTAACGAAAACCAGACGTAAGAGGAAATTTGCATATTTTACAATGTCAAAACAATTACACACTGTCTGGTTCCCCAGTGTGTTGTCACAAGTTCAACAAACGAGGTCATATTGCAATGCCAAAAAGTAGTACATACATGTACATGTATATACTATTCCAATTATCTCTAATGCAACACTCACATAAGTGCCTATATTTGTACTACATTGCTCCCTCTCAACAACGGTCCTCCCAACAACGATCCCTCCTTACAACGACCCTTGCTGCAGTTCCCTAAACATGACAATTATGTCCAACATTTTTATGTCTGCATTATCGTCTGCTTAAATTTGTCGTCTGCTTTTTTCTCAAAGTTACATAATGGACATTTTGACAGAAAAAACATAACGACGTGTGACAAACAGCTTGAATCCAGATCAGACGCCGCGCAACGCGGCGTCTGATCTGGATTCAAGCTGTTTGCAAATGTAAACCAATTTCCCTCCCTATAACGATTCCCTCCGAACAACACACACACACTCGTTGTCTCCCAATAGGTGTCGTTGTAGGGAAGGAGCGCTGTATATATTATTCCAATTATCTCTAGTGCGACACTCACATTACTGCCTATATTTGTACTATCACAATGCTATCATGCATCTATTGCTTACACTTTCCATGTGAAAATGTACATGGGCTGATATATTGTAGTTTTTGTTAAAATTTATTATAATTACCGAGCAACCAACTCCGGTCAGTAAAGAAGTACAGAAATTTGGCATTTTCTGTACAGATAATCAAAACAAGGGGTTTGACGGGATAGTACGTCAAATCATATGTACATGACGATTCCAAAACTTGAACAAACCTAACAAAGCCATTTTGATTGAGGTTCTGAGTGAAGAAATATTGAAACGAGTGACAAGCACTTTTGATCCTTGTTAGGGTCCAATATTATAAAGCGTTTGAGCTGAGTCTGACTGTGTACATGTCGATTCTAAAACATTGAAAAAACCTAACAATACCAACACACTTTTTCGCACTTGCAATGGAAAAACGAGGCATAAATGACTTTCAGTCAGAACCTACTAGATAAGCTTTTTGAACCAAACATATTCTAGCTTTATCTATTCTTTATTTACAACAAAAAGTGTTCTAAATAATATTTTGTTAAGTATTTTACGTTCTGGGCCCCGTTTCATAAAACATCTTACGACAAATGTTGTCGTAAGTCAAAACTTTAAAATACATTTAATCTCTGATTTCTCTATCTAATCCTGTCTTGTGACATCTTTTTGGAATAGTCTTTTCAAGACGATTCCAAAAAGATATCACAAGAGAGGATTAGATGTAGTAGAAACGCCTTAAGGCGCGTTCTGCTTTACTTTAAGCCTGTTTTAAGTTTTAATCTCTAGGCTACCATCAGCTAGAGTATAGAGATAATTTATTTTAAGAAACGTGACTGCATAAGCAGGAATTACTTCGAAATAAATACAAAAGTGTTGAATTGCGTGTCTATGGAGCAATAGGTTAACAAACGGGGGCTTTCTCCGATAGTTAACACTTTGCTCCATAGCTCGTTTTTAGAAAGTTGAATACTTGAAGCGGGTTTAAAGTAGAGTCGGAATGCGTCATGATGCGTATTCTGCCTTACTTTAAGCCAGTTTTTAAGCTTAAATCTGCAAACTTCTAGAGTTTTGAAATAATTTTTATGCTGGGATTATTATCCTGAAGAGAAACCAAATGTGTTAAATAATCAACAATTCATATACAAAAAATATAAAATGTGCAGATTCTAATATACTTTGCAGATTATTGTTATAAGAATGACTGCCCGTCATTACTCGTCTTTATATGTATTATATTATATAATGCTGATAGACATGTATGTCTTTGCTGAATAAAACATATCATGATGATGAATATCACTTGAGAATGAACAGAAAAAAGCAAGGCAAGAAGCATGTGTCGAGTAGTTAACTTGTAAAACTGTGAAACATGATATAAGAGGTTTGAATCCGTCGAATGCAAAACTTTTTTTCTTGTTCATTTTATCATGTTTATTTATAAGATAAGACAAATATGCGTCAGAAGTAACCCCGAAATAGCTAGCTGTATCCTTTTTCGTTCTGCATTTACGTTCAACTGGGATCAATGAATCTTTTGTCAACGCACCACTGAATAATATTGCGGTCATCAAAGAACAAATTACGCAACACTAATCCTACTGAGGAATTATATAAGAGACTGCAGTAGCATAGCACTCCTTTGCACACTTATTGCTATCACTAAAACAAGGCTTGATAATTCTAAAGCAGATCACTGCAAAAGCTAAACAAATATAAAGCAGAAAGCTCCGCTAGGAGCTTTCTGATTTACATTTGTTTAGCTTTCAGTAGTTCTTCTTGCTTTCACATGGCACACCTTTTAGCACCGAAGCATTTTTTCTGTTCCTTGATTGTCAACACGTGGAGGGGTTAACGACATTCATTAACCCTTGAACGTGGTATCTTGATAGTATTCTCCATGCTATCCGTGCATCAGAAACAATCATTCTGATGGCTGACCATTCAATATTGTAAAATAATTACATAGCCTCATCCCTATAAGTCCCTCGGTGCGAACGTATCAACGACAGCTTTCGATATCTAATATCAGCCAGTGCACAGACCTGTGTTAGGTTATGACCCATTTACCGCCAAAATATCGTCTGCTTTTCGAAATGTCGCCTGTATTTTATTTTATAAAAAAGAATTTAGGTAATTTTGACTGCCGCTACATCGAAATGAAAGTCAAACAGTTTGAGATGCAGATCAGACGCCGAGTTCCTCGGCGTCTGATCTGGACCTAAACTGTTTGCAAATGAAAGTATACTCGGGTTTAGGCAGTGAAGGGTTTAAGCAACAGAGATATGCAAGACAGTCTGAGTTAATTAGATTGTGTCATTTTTACAGCGGAAGTCATTGTAATTAAAAGCCGTCTGTGAAAGAGCTGATTTAACGATTTACCAGTGCTTAACTCATTCCCCGCCAAATTTTATCGTTTTGCTTTTCATCGGCATATCATCGTCTGCATTGATGTTGTTGTCTGCAACATTGCTTAAAGTGAGATTTCAGGTGCTGTGACTACAGAACTATTAATATGGGTCTCAAACAATATAGAACCTGATCGGACTCCGCGTAAACACGATATGTGATCGTGATCCAAAATCCAAAATCGTGATCACGTTCGTAAAGTCGCCAGTATGCGTCTTTGATAGCGAACAAGTTAAAGCTCCGTACGAATCGGTAATTTGTATTCGTAGTATAAATACACTGAGCTTGTTCGTTTACAACGTATTTTGTCATTTGAAGCTCAGCTTAATATACGTTCCCCTATTAATCTGAAAAAAATAATTGCAATGGAAAAAGTAACTTAAGAACTTATATCGAGGTATGCGAGTCGGTCTGAGTTCTTTTGTAATATTCAATTATGTCATGTAATGTCCATTTTACCTATACGTTAATTTGAAATGGAGAATAAATTTTGATCGTTACATCCAACAGTTCTTAATATCCAATATCGTTATATGCGAGATTCACTGTATAACGTTTATTGAAAATGAAACAATATTTAAAACTAGCATGCACTCGTCTTTTTTATATAAACTCTCGGCAGCAAAACAGAATTTGTCTTTTTTTTAACAATTTTTAAACAAATTAACCTATGTCCAAATGATAAAACATGTATAGTGTATTGCTTCCTATGGTTGCCGGTATCCTACCATAATATAAAACACAGGTCAGAATATCATATTTTTTGCCAATTAACGCGATTGTATTCAAACAGTTTATGGCTGGCTCAGACGTCGAATGTTTCGAAGTTTGATCAGGCTCCAAAACCTGTTGCCACTTAGATTTGTAAAAGGAAAACTTTGACGACTTATTTTAAGTTGAGTGGCCAGCAATGTGGTGTCTGATTAAACAACTGGTTACTCTGACCAGGTTTGCACCGGAAATAATTGATTTGGCACAAGCACGTTTATTGGGAAAGGATAATGATTTCTGCCGTGTAGTCATCATCATCATCATCATCATCATAATCATCATCCTGTTTAGTTTATACAGGCCAAACGACTAATCCTTTAACAAGGGTGAGGCCTGTCTGCCTGTCGAGGAGCGTAGTCTATCTCTCCACTTCTGGGGCCCGTTTTACTAAACAACTTAGGCAACATTTTTGCGTAAATCAAAATCGTTTAACTCTTATTTTTCGACCATAAACGTTTGCAAACAGCAAATAGCCAGATCAGAGAACGCGCTAAAAGCGCGTCCTCTGATCTGGCTATTTGCTGTTTGTAGCAAGTGATAATAAAAAATATGAACTAAAATTTAAAATTTTGACTTACGCAAAAAATTTGCGTAAGTAGTTTAGTAAAACGTGCCCCTGGTTGGGTAGATTCCATCTCGAGAGGTGTACGATCACGCATCACAAGATCAACCTAGCATTGTTTTGGTCTTCCTTGACCTTTTTGTGATACAATGTCTATGATTTTGAGCTGGTAGATCCAGCTTGTACTTCGTTCTGTGTGGCCAAACTATCTCAGCCTGCTTATTTGCAGGATGTCTGCGATGACCTTGAGTTTCATATGAGATAGGTAGTCTCGAAAAGGATGTCATCTTCTGGCTGAACCAAGCTGACCCATCTTATCACGCTGCACTGCAGACGTCGGAGAGTGTTTGCTGATACTGTCCATGTCTCTTAGCCATATTTGTAGTAATTTGCAATTTCAAGAAGGAAACAAGCACCCAGGCAATAAACTATTGCTTGTCCTCGTCATAACAATTCTTCGCAAATTGAACCGGGCAGTATGTCGCTGTTTATTCGCAAATAAGCGCAACATCATAATAGTATATATCATTTTTAGGTCTGGAAACAAACCGTCGTTTATCATCTAACCTGGCCCTCATGGGGAATAATATCGAAGACCCTTGTCACCATAAAAATATATTCAAACAAGTTAAACAGCTGAGCCTGTTGGCTTATTGACTTTTCTCGGTTTCACTGTTGCCCGGGGCGATAATGAAATATTCATTGTCAACATGACTATATATTCTACCTTTCGCTGGCGACCATTTTAACGTTGAATATATATATATACATATTGCTTGTTCATATTGTCGTAGTATAGGTCTTATATTGAATATTTCGTATCCTGTGTGTAGATGTACTCGTACGTTCCAGTAGATAAACGTTTGGATCCTGATAAAAAATCTTCAGAATCGGAATCTAAACTGTTTGCAAGTAAACGTAATTTCACAGAGTTTAAGGGTTGATACACCATATTACCTACTTTACGTATTTTCATCCCGCACCAAACGGCTAATAAGGAGTACAGTTCCAACATTAACCAATATAGCCGTAGATTCGGTCTAGTAAACGGGACCTACAGTTAGAAAAACACAGAAACATCAGTACGATGCTCTTCTTGCTTGCATAAAATTAAATTGGTAACAAATTTTGCACAGAGCTGATATGCTAGGCGTTCATCAAGGGTTATAAAATTTGCCTTTTTGGAACCCACATTGTTATAAGAATGTTCTTGTCATGTATCGTACCAAATGCAACACGAATTTCTCTAGGGAAACACGGTTGCTTAATGCAATACAGTGGAAAGGACGTTTTTTTGTTATTTCCCGTTTAAACGTTAACAAAATACAAACGGACTGTTATAAGGTTTTTTTTTCTGTTTTTTGTTTTGTTTTGTTTTTTAAATATCAACTTTTAAAACATAGGCAAACAGTTTGCAACCTGATATGGCAGTGGCAATTATATAATTAGCGTAAACGCGTTTACGTAAGCATGTTACTAAACACGGGTCGACGACCTTCAGAATATTCCTCTTTACTTACGTAGCATTTAAACGTTAAATGAACAACACCAGTTTCAAATTAGGTTCCTTTCCTTTTTGATTATTTAGGGTTGTTTTCTATAATAAATTTCAAAAGGACAAACAGTACAGACCGCAACCAAAGGAGCCCTCTGCTTCGGGCCTATACTGTTTGCATAGGATAAGTGTACTCTATACTAGCAAACTGTTTGCAAATGACGTGTATACTCGTCGCTAGGGTTGATTGTGCCAAGAACAAGTTTGTATGCTGAAATACAATTGACAACATAATGCCGCTTTATTCATATTTATACTATTCTACTTATTTTAAATGATCTGGTTTAAATGGTTCAGTAAAGAGTTAACATCATTTCACGCGAACTTATTATTGGTTTTCATTTAACAACAAACCTAGTATTGGCCTTCATGTTTCTTTGTCCTAGACAAATTTTATAAATCCTGTGCTTTCAAATCGACATTTAAACCCTTTACTCCATGGCCTGTCTCTAGTTTTTGAAGATAGGTTACCACTTAAAACTGACTGAAAGTAAATCAGAATGTGCCGTAAGACACTTTCAGCCTGCTTTAACCCTTTACCTGATAGCATTGTTTTAGTATTGAAGATATGCGACTACTTAAAGCAGGATGAAAGTAAAGCAGAATGCGCCCTAAGGCGCATTCTGCTTTACTTTCAGCCTGCTTTAAGCTATTAACTGCTAGAATAAGGAAAGTATTAAATATGACACATATTCATTACGGTATAATTTGGAACTATTTTCTTCAGCGGATGAATAAAATGAATGTGCTAAAAGTCGCTTCTAAAAGGGAAAGGGTTAAGCTAGCAGCAGCTAGGATATGAGAACTATTTCTTGAATTGTATTTTCATTACTGTATAAAATGGAGCTATCGTTTGAGGGATACATTAAAGGTGTAAAAAGGCGTATTATGCTGGTTATGGATTAATGTAGATTTGAAATCAAAACATTAAAACATTTTCTTAAATCGGGCATGCCGAAAAGGGTCTCTTAGGTATTTTCATGACATGCTGCAATAATGATTTTGTAAATGTGTTTTGAAAATAAGATCAATGGTAAAACATTCATAGGTCCTTTCCCCAAAATATAACAGGTAAATGTTATTTGCAATGACAAGTTTGCTGTACTATCTGGACATATTTCTTTGTAAAGCCTTACAGTGGAGAATCTGTTATTCTTTCCCAATAAACGCGTTTACGCTAAAACTATTATTTGCAGTGCAAACAGTTTGGAGCCAGATCAGACGCCGGGTAACCCGGTGTCTGATCAGGCTCCAAACTGTTTACCACCAAGATAAACAAGAATTATCAGAATTGTCCAAAAGTTGTTCTTTTCTACGTTTTAGTGCTTTGCGTTTGCGTACGTTTGCGTTTAAACGGGAAAGAATAACAGATTCTCCACTGTAACATTTGTAACATTTAACCCTGAGATTGTTACCCCTTCACCGTTTGATTGTCGCCTTCCTTAAATTCGTTGTCTTCAATGTCGTTTCAAAGTTGAAAAATAAGGCAGTATGACTGAAGAAATTTCAAAACGAGTGTTAAACAGTTTGGGTCCTGATCGGGCGTCTGATCGGGACCCAAATGTTTGCAAACGCGCTTAAAACCGTCATTGAGAGTGAAATGGTTAATTATTGCAACAAGCAGTTTTAACAATGGTCAGTTGTCCATGCAAAGAAACTGGTAGCCGAGTAACAACCTTCATAATTTTAATAAGCAGTTCTTCTACTATAGTATTTGAACAAAGATTGGATACAGTGGAGAACATGTTATTCTTTCCCGTTTAAACGCAAAGGTACGCAAACGCAAAGCACTAAATCGTAGAAAAGAACAACTTTAGGACAATTCTGATATTTCATGTTTATCTTGGTGGCAAACAGTTTGGAGCCTGATCAGACGCCGGGTTACCCGGCGTCTTATGTGGCTCCAAACTGTTTGCATTGCAAATAATAGTTTTAGTTTAAACGCGTTTATTGGGAAAGAATAACAGATTCTCTACTGTATTGCGTTTTCCGGCCTCTGCTCAGGACCCAATCTATTTGACACTCGTTCCATGTTTTCTTCTGTCGAGATGACTATAATACAGTGTTGATAAATATATGCAAACAACCAGAATGAAGTCTAGATTCTTACGATGAAAGTATTAAGCGAGTCATGATATGGAACATGTCTTGTTCTAACTGAGACCCTCCTGGGAAATAAACGTGACGCGTCACTTCGTACATCGCAAATCTAAATTATTTGTATGTATAATTTAGTATCGCTTTTGAAATCACGTGACTCATGAAGGGGGAATTGGAGTGATGCCTTATGTAAACAACCGTGTTTTAATAAAAATTATAAAACACGAGTTTATGCTTCGTATAGTGTTACGTTTTTTTAAACTACAGTGGAGAATCTGTTATTCTTTCCCAATAAACGCGTTTACGCTAAAACTATTATTTGCAGTGCAAACAGTTTGGAGCCAGATCAGACGCCGGGTAACCCGGCGTCTGATCAGGCTCCAAACTGTTTGCCACCAAGATAAACATGAAATATCAGAATTGTACCAAAGTTGTTCTTTTCTACGTTTTAGTGATTTGCGTTTGCGTACGTTTGCGTTTACACGGGAAAGAATAACAGATTATCCACTGTATTTGAACACCAATATTTCAGGACTGTTTTAACCTTTCTCCAAAGGCTTTTTAAAGTACTGAATACATGTGGTTGCTTAAGGCGGTCTGAAACAAAACAAAATGCGACTTTAGCCGCATTATGCTTTAGTTTTAGCATATTAAAGCTACAATTTGATAAAGAAACTATATCTTAAGGTGTATATGTATGACTATATAAAGTGGAACTAATTTCATCAGTGGAAGCACAAATCAAAGGCGTAATTAGTCGAGTTTTTTGGATAATGGGTCAAGAAAATCTTCAATCACAATTAATGTGTAACTAAACTGTATATACCCTGGTCAGTAGGCTCCATAATAAACCATCTAGCAGCAAATCAACTATTTGAAAAGTACAGCGCCCCTTCTCTACAACGACAGCCAATGGGGGACAGAATTTGTGTGTTTTGTTTGGAGGGAGTCGTTATAGGGAGGGGAATTGGCTTATATTTGCAAACAGTTTGAATCCAGATCAGGCGCATAATGCGGCGTCTGATCTGAATTCAAGCTGTTTGTCACTCGTCATTAAGTTTTTTCTGTCAAAATGTCAATTATGTCTCTTGAGAAAAAAAAGCAGATGACAGTTTTAAGCAGAAGATATTGAAGCTGTGAAAGCGTTAGATATAATTGTTCTGTTTAGGGAAGGTTCGTTGTAAGGAGGGAGTCGTTGTTGGATGGGCCGTTGTAGGGAGGGATAACTGTATATCGATACATGTTAAGTATTCAGCGTAGCATACTTTAATCATGAATGAGAGCCAGCGAGCTACATGTACGTAATCGGTGAGTTTTGCTTTCGGGCATAAAGTGAGATGGAAGGACTTGAAAAGGCGTATCTATGGAGTAATGTATTTTGCCACATACAGTGGAGAATGAGTTATTCTTTCCTGTTTTAAACGCATACGAAACGCAATCGCAATGAGCTAAACTGAAGAAAATAACAACTTTTTTTTTTAATTTCTCACGTTTTATTTTAATCTGGATGGAAACCAGTTTGGAGCCTGATTAGACGCCGGGTTACCAGGCTCCAAACTGTTTTCAACGGAATAATAGTTTTAGCATAAACGCGTTTATTGGGAAAGAATAAAGTTTTCTCCACTGTATGTTTCTAGTCAGTCATGATAAAAGTCATCATTGGTAGTGATCGAATCAATGAACGAGACAATTAGAAAGTGCAACATTTAATATTCTACCATTTTATATAATGCCGCAAGCATTAATCAATTCATATCTCGAACTGATGCGGCTGTTGCGCTTGATGAAATGATTCATTTCGTGTATCTGAAGTTTTGTTTTGACAGACAGTGTGCAGTAATCTACAGTCCAACCATTTCGACGCCACTATAGCGTCTGACTTAACTATTCAACGTCATAAATTCGTCTGCTTTAACCCCTCAACGTCATTGTCTGTTTTTCTGTCATAAAATCGTAAACACTAACCTTTTCATGGCAATAATGTCGTCTGCATCAATATTTTCACAGCTACAGTGGAGAATCTGTTATTCTTTCCCGTTTAAACGCAAACGTACGCAAACGCAAAGCACTAAAACGTAGAAAAGAACAACTTTTGGACAATTCTGATATTTCATGTTTATCTTGGTGGCAAACAGTTTGGAGCCTGATCAGACGCCGGGTTACCCGGCGTCTGATCTGGCTCCAAACTGTTTGCACTGCAAATAATAGTTTTAGCGTAAACGCGTTTATTGGGAAAGAATAACAGATTCTCCACTGTAAATTGCCGTTTGCTGTTCATGATTAAATGCAGTCGAAACTCGATAAATCGAACTTGCGTTAGTTCAAATAATACCCGTATTTCAAAGTGAAACGTAGCTTAGCCACGTTTTAACTTTGAAATCCCGGTATGTCCGACTTAAGCAAAATCGAATTCTCGAAATTCAACTATAAAATACTTGTACGATCGATTGAAGCGAGTTAGAAGTAACGATTTTCGACTGGATGTTCTGAGTCCAGATCAGATGCTATACATGTAAAGCATCTGATCTGGATCCAGAACAGTTTACAAAACAACTGTAGCGGTTATTTTAATTTTATAGACCAATCAATATTTACATTTTTATTGCCCTTTTATTTAATACGCGTGTCCTTTCCTAATCAGAAATACTTTATAAGTCTGTGTTTGACTTTGTGGCAGAACTAAAGCAACAATGGCACATAATTGACTCCAATGCTCGTTACAAATGATTAAGAAATGAACTGAAATGTTTCGGCGTTTAAACGACAGTAAATGATCGGATAATTCCATTAATCAATGTAAATTTGCCGATCATTTTCTGACGTTTATTTCGCTTAAACGCCGAAAAAATCAGTTTATTTCTTATATTCACATAACATTATATGTTCTGTACTTTCAAATATTAAATGAACATCTTATTATTATGCATGTGTGTTTAATCGACATTAGATATAATATGCACCCTGAAAGGAACAGCATAATCGCATTACTGAAGCAATGCATCAAAATGATTCGCGGAGAGCAGATCCATAAGCAATGCCTCCTCTGCGAAATATATCCACAAGTCTCGCCCTCTCGAATAAACTACGTATAAACAAATTAAACGTCATTTTTCAATGGAATTGAATGGAGCGAATGTAAATATTCTTATATCAGACAAATATATCGAATGATCTTAAAGAGATGAAAGGGCTTTTACAAACCTTGTAGACACAGATGAAACGTCGCATTTTGCGACATGCGGATCTCATCTGAATATACACTGTTGGTTTGTGTACGGGAAGAGTTGTGCCATATACGGTCGACCTTCGATATCTCCAACCCTCTTAACTCGAACAAAACTATAGTTTAACAGATCAACTGTATAAGTTTAAGTTCGGTTAAGTCGATTATACCTTTATTTCAAAGTTAAAACGTGGCTGTGATAACGAAGTTCGACTGTATGTAGTCTTTCGTATTAATTTGATTTTAACAATATATTTCAAAATGACAAACAGTGTATACCCTGATCAGAGGGTTCCTTAAGGAGCCATCTGATCAGGGTATACACTGTTTGCATAGGACAAGTTAAATCATCACAGGTACACTGTTTGTAAATGACGAGTATACTCGTCGCTAGGGTTGAATGTGTTAAATGGGAAAGAATAACGCGGAATAATTATGTAACAGTGAAGAAGACATTATTCTTTCCAACTTAACGCGTTTACGCTAAAACCATTATTTCCATTGCAAACAGTTTGAATCCAGATCAGACGCCAGTTTACTCGGCGTCTGATCAGAATTCAAACGTTTGTCCAACCCAGATTAAATTTAATAGTGATAAATGTCAAAACGTTGTTATTTTTTACATTTTAGTGAGTTGCGTTTGCGTTTCATATTCGTTAAAACGGGAAATAATAACCGTTTCTCCACTGTATAAGAAGACATTGTTTTACCGCGGCAAAAGGTTAACAATAATATAGATACAGCAGCGGCTTAGGCATGCTTTCGTGATACTAACTTTCTTAAACTTGTTTTCAGGATTCGTGAGTAATTAATAATAAATCATCATTTGGAATATAACTCTTATCTTACACAATTTTCGTCTGCTTTAAGAATATCGCCTTCGATTTAAACTCAAACCCAGTTTTTAATTCTTTATAAAACAAGGAATCGTAATACAAGACCAACATGTTTGGATACGGTTTTGTTATCAATTACTCATTCGGTGTCTGATCTGGATCCAAACAATCACCAAATCTTTGTCAAATGAATGAATGAATGGTGTTTTACGGCCCATCGACACCAAATCTATGTCAAATCTTTGCACGAAAAGGTTCAAAGTCCCTTGATATTAGTGTTATCTATTTTCACTAAATAATTCACAAAGAGATAGTCGAGGTTGCTTTGTGGTCTCTTTGCGTATATAAAAATACATGTACCACCTCAAGCACCATCATAACTAACCCTTCCAATGCCAAGCATGACTCTTCTTGCTTTGTACAAAACAGCTTGAAATCAAGATAAGGTTAAAAGGTTATAAAGCTTTTTTAGTTGAGTCTGGTATCATTCTCAAGCATTTGATTGGTCAGATTGGAGCCTAGGCTCAAATCTGACCAATCAAATGCTTGCAAATTACTCCAGACTCAACTCAACAGCTTTAGAACCTTAGATCCAGACGTCGAGAAACACTGCCTGATTCTGATCTAAAATATGTGTTAAACGTGTTGATGTTCTGTACTCAACTTGCTTCAACTAATTCACTCATGAAACATTCTATAAAAAATACCAATTTCCAATTCCGTCTAGTCAAATTTTGCTTATCTAATGTTGTTATGTGCACTATTTTGCAAACTGATAAACAGTGAAGACCCTGGTTAGAAGGCTCCCGAAGTAGCCCTCTGGTCAGGGTTTTCAATGTTTGTATATTACAAATGTATTCCTTACAGGATAACTGTTTGTAAATGACGAGAATACTCGTCGTTAGGTTTGAATGTGTTAAACTTCAAACTGAGAAAAGAAATAGCGGACATCTTTTCAGGGAAAATGCTGAAAAGAAATGTACTTTTTCTGGATATACGTAGTAAAAGCAGCATCAGCGTTATTGGTAATATTAGCATGGAAAATAGTTTTAGCATAATCTTTAGTAGTGGTAGCAGTAGCTGTAGAACTATTAGTAGAATGGAGAAAACGTTATGCTTATTTCCAATGCAAACAATTTGGAGCCAGATCAGACGACGGGTAACCCGGCGTCTGATCAGGCTCCAAACTGTTTGCTACTCGGATGAAACTAAATCGTCAACATTTTCAAGAAGGTGTATTTTCTTTTTACATTTTCTTTTTCTTTGTTCGTCTTTCTTCGTGTGCTTTTAAACAGAACATAATAGGGTCTTCTCTGTTGCGGTAGCAATAGAAGTAGTATTGGTATCAACTGAACATACTCTCCGTTTCTTATTTTGCAGATCATGGAACTCAAAGCATCAACCATTGCCTCCATATTGGCCATATGTATGCTAGCGATACAGGCCTTGGCTCAGCCTATGCTTGACCAGAATAGTGTAAGTAAAGTATATACTCGATAATTCGAACCCGCGCTTGTTCGAACAGACCCGTATTTCAAAGTTAAACTTTGAAATACGGAAATATTCGACTTATGTGAGATCGAGTTATCGAAATTAAACTTATGAACTTATGATTTAATTGAGTCGAGTTCCGACTATACATGTATATAATCGGACCTTGATATTTCGTACTCAATTAATTCAATGACCTTTGGTACTTTGACTGACAATTCTGGACAATTTTGCTTTCAAATTAAGTCTAGTCCAGTTACGTCTTTCTATGGTCGAATTTGTCTATACATTGCATCATTGCAAATATTTCAGACCCTGATCAGAAGGTTGCTGTAGGAACTCTTGATCTGGGTGTGCACATATTTTGTATACAGTGGAGAATCTGTTATTCTTTCCCGTTTAAACGCAAACGTACGCAAACGCAAAGCACTAAAACGTAGAAAAGAACAACTTTTGGACAATTCTGATAATTCACGTTTATCTTGGTGGCAAACAGTTTGGAGCCTGATCAGACGCCGGGTTACCCGGCGTCTGATCTGGCTCCAAACTGTTTGCACTGCAAATAATAGTTTTAGCGTAAACGCGTTTATTGGGAAAGAATAACAGATTCTCCACTGTAATAAAACATGACACTCATGGCAGGTAAACTGTTTGCAAGTATCTCGTATTCGCGTCGCTAGGGGGCAGTACGTTCAATTGCAATTACCCGTATTTCTACAGTTGAATTTAGAAAACTAGAACATTTACCCGATTCGCGCCCAGAGGATTCTTCCATGCGTACATATTGGTTTGGTTACTTTTTGATCTAAGGGGTGCCAGGTTTAAATTTACATTGTCTTTTTGTTTTATATTGACATTCCTATCAGCAAACAGTGTATATTCTGATCAGACGGCGCATAATGCGGCGTCTTTTAATGTTTAACTATGTATTACGTATGGCTTCGCAATCAATGACAGGCTGTCGTCTTTATTTGGTGTCAATTCATGCAGTATTTAGGAAATTATACATAAAAAACTTACCCGAATCGATTGCCGTTTGCTCGTCATCGGGTCAAAGGTAGGGGTACCCTGAACAGCGTGTGTTAAAAATTGTCGTTTTTTTGGCAAAGTTACATATTGGACATTTTGACGAAAGAAACATAAAGAAAAGTTGAACCCAGACCAGACGCTGCCGCGTTACGCGGCGTATGATATTGGTTTAAACTGTTTGCAAATGTATTATAAGGCCATTAATCTTCCCTCCCTATAAAAAATCCTTCCGAACAACACACACACAGTTTGTCTCGCATTGGGCGTTGTTGTAGAGAGGGAGCACTGTACCATAATATCGGCTTTGGAATCAAATACATAGAGGATAACTGTTTTTTTCAGTGTAAGATCGAAATTTAATCCATTGAGTGAACATCAGACGTTATATTTTCACGAGTGGCGAAGCCACGAGTGAAAATATAACAGTCTGATGTTCACGAAATGGATTAAATTCGATCTTACACTGAAAAAACACAGTTATTCTATTTATTTATGCTTTAAAGCCACTTTTTAAACGAAATTGTTTCAAAATTGAAAGCGAACGTACATTATTTATCCCGTGTTGAGCCCCACGTTTTATGTCGAACACATGTGGCGTGACAGTTGGCGGTATAATGACGTCATCCGAATTACTTCGTTGCTCCCGAGTTTGGATTCGTGCTCTTCCGGTGAGTAGTTCGCGACAAATCGGACTGCCGGATTTTAACGATAAGACACGATTGACTACGATTCTTGGGGAGCCCTACGGGGAAAATTCATAATAAAAGCGATTGGTGATAATCCACTGCAGTGGATTACCAAGTGATCATCCACTGCTTTTTCGTGGTAATCCACCGAAAAGCATAAATAAAATGTGGTGTCTGATCAGAGTCTACACTGTTTAATTAAGTCTCTTTAATGGGACGTTAGCCACAAAATGGGTAAAGTAGCCACCCGTTATTAATGTGACTTAAGTTTAATAAATAGAGGATAACTGTTTTTTTCAGTGTAAGATCGAAATTTAATCCATTGAGTGAACATCAGACGTTATATTTTCACGAGTGGCGAAGCCACGAGTGAAAATATAACAGTCTGATGTTCACGAAATGGATTAAATTCGATCTTACACTGAAAAAACACAGTTATTCTATTTATTTATGCTTTAAAGCCACTTTTTAAACGAAATTGTTTCAAAATTGAAAGCGAACGTACATTATTTATCCCGTGTTGAGCCCCACGTTTTATGTCGAACACATGTGGCGTGACAGTTGGCGGTATAATGACGTCATCCGAATTACTTCGTTGCTCCCGAGTATGGATTCGTGCTCTTCCGGTGAGTAGTTCGCGACAAATCGGACTGCCGGATTTTAACGATAAGACACGATTGACTACGATTCTTGGGGAGCCCTACGGGGAAAATTCATAATAAAAGCGATTGGTGATAATCCACTGCAGTGGATTACCAAGTGATCATCCACTGCTTTTTCGTGGTAATCCACCGAAAAACATAAATAATAATGACTCATTTACCAGAAAATGACAAAATCATTTCTGAAAATCATAAACAAAGGCGTGAAACGATGCTTCTGCTAAGAAAATGTTTTAATATTCTTAACCCTTTACCTTATAGGCTGTTTCTGGTATTGAAAATAGGTGACCACTTAAAGCAGGTTGAAAGTAAATCAGAATGCGCAGTAAGGCGCATTCTGCTTTTCTTTCAGCCTGCTTTAAGCTACTACTTGCTAAAATTAAAAAACAATGTTTCTGACAATACATATTGATGACAGTATAAATTGGAACTATTTTCTTCAGTGGGGGAATAAATTAAATGTGCTAAAAGGCGCTTTAATTGGGCAAAGGGTTAACAAATGATGTGCGTGGTGACCTGTCACAGAGAAAGTAAGCGTCAGGCTCTTGCTTAAAACATTATGACTAATATTGGCAAAAAGTTTGAATCGTGCCATGACAAAATCTGACTGATTACATTGCAAACAGGGTAGATCAAGGCCTACTCTGATTGACACCGAGACTCATATAAAGCATTATTTAACAGTATATATACGGTATTTGGTAGTGAAGACCAAATGCTTGATGACAATGATGTTCAGTCTGTACAATGTTGCAATGCAAGAAGGCATGTTTTGTCATGGCATGGCTCATTATATATATTTCTTGATCGATCAGCGTCTGTAAAAATTCTTTACATTGGTTTCAACTTTTTAAATAACATTAAGCAGAGCACCAGATAAGGGTAGTTTTTCAAAAACTAAAATATTTATTTCAGAATTAAACCCTATGGTGTCACTACTCATTAGAATCGTCTCGAAGAGACGATTCTAATGAGTTGTAACACCATAAGATTTGGTGCTGAATAAGTGAGAAACTGTTTGATTTGTTGAAATAACTACCTCTTATCTGGAGCCCTTATTTTAAGGATTTAATGGTCTTTTCAAAATTTGGACGACAGCAATTCCAATGGTAATCAGGCAAAAAGCAAATGGATTTGAATACTTTGAAATACGGAAATATTCGACTTATGTGAGATCGAGTTATCGAAATTAAACTTATGAACTTATGATTTAATTGAGTCGAGTTCCGACTATACATGTATATAATCGGACCTTGATATTTCGTACTCAATTAATTCAATGACCTTTGGTACTTTGACTGACAATTCTGGACATTTTCTACATTTAATTTCACTCCGTATGCGTTTAAATTCATTCAAATGGGGACGAATAACATCTACTCTACTGTACTTTTTCACATTTTCACGCACAATTATCCAGAACGCATACAACATTTATGCCACTATCTTCAGGTCTGTTAGCACCGTCCCATCCTCCCCTGTTTTTCATGGAATTCATTATTATTTCAATAACTGACATAATTATGATAATAATCTATTAAGTTAATTAGTATCAGCTAATTTATTATTTTCCACTGCCCTTCCATGCGCTTTGTTGGTTTGCATTTTCAAATACAGTCGAGTTTCGTTCATTAGAACTCGCTTGAATCGAACTTGTCCTAATTTCCGAAGACTGGATTCAATAACGCCAGCTTGAATAAGTCGAACATACCCATATTTCAAATTTAAAACGTGGATACGCCTAATTGCGTAACTGAAAGACACCCGTTCCCTGCCTAAACCCGACTGAATAACACACCGCTGCTAAAAAAAGAAACAACAAATTACCTGGGTTTCGTATTACAATTAAACAAAATAAAGGGTCGGTCGGTCGGTCGTAATTTTTTTATATTTTGAGAAAAATAACACCACGGAGGGTGTCAAACAGTTTAAATCAGTAACTTGGCATCTTATCTGGATCACAACTGTGATATTTTCTGGAAGAAAATGCGAATAAATCAAACCTGTTTGCAGACGACAGTAACAAATAGCCCCCTCCCTACAACGGTCCTCCCAACAATGACTCTCTCCTATAACAACCCTTGTCGCAGTTCCCGAAACAGTACAATAATGTCTAACGTTTTAATGTTGCAATATCGTTTACTTAAAATTGTCGTCTGCTGTTTTTCATAAGTTACATAATTGGAATTTTAACAGATTTGTTTTTAATGACGAGTGACAAACAGTTTGAATCGAGATCAGACGCCGCGTTACGCGGCGTCTGATCTGGATTCAAGCTGTTTGCAAATGTAAGCCATTTTCCCTCTCTATAACGACTCCCTCCGAACAACGCACACTATTTTGGTATCCCATTGGGTGTCAGTGTAGAGAGGAACACTGTAACTTGAAGATGTTCAATTCACTTTGCCAATAATGCTTTGTTATTATCTTTTCAGTTAGGCGAAATATCAGCGGACAAACGACCAAAATATCTGGAAACAAAATCATCCGAGGAATTCAAAAACTCAGTACTTCTTGCACTAGATGAGGTAATGCTATGATGAGGCTATTAACTTGTTGAACCCTAGCGACGACAATGCTCGTCAGTGATGAGCAATGTATATGTGAAGAGTGCACTTGCTATTCGTATATGCAAAAAGTGAAGACCCTAATCAGAGGACTCATGCAGGAGCGCTCTGATTAGCGTCTTCACTTTTCGTATTTTATTTATTAAGATTTTCATATTATTACTTTTCTACGTTTAATTTCATTTCGTTTTATAATAAGTTAGATATACAGCAGATAATATCACACACACTGAACGCATATTTACCAATCCACAATCTGACATGAAATAAACAAAACACAAAACCAGACAAAACAATGGGAAAATGAAAGCTGACATGTTTAGTTAAAAAAGCTAATCGTCTGTAAGGGCTATAAGAATGAGGTTAGAAATTTAGCGTCACGATTACCAAAAGTTGCTCAGAAGAAGCTAGCGCAATTTTAGTTTAAACAGATTTTTATTTCATTTAAGCGCACTTTAAACGTACCTTTAACCATTTCTCCCCAAGGCTATTTAACACTAACATAATTATGCAAACAGTTTAGATCCAGATCAGACGCCGCGCCACGCGGCGTCTGATCAGGATCTAAGCTGTTTAAAACCTGTAGCATTGTTTCTTAAGTAAAAAACGCATAGATTTCCAAAATTTCAGTCATCTGAATATTTCGGAAAAAATCCGTAGGTCCAGGAGAACTTTCCGGAGAAAAATCGGAAGATTTCCGAAAGATCCGGATGAATCGTACGTGATTTGTAGAAGTTGCAGTAAAATTCTTTTAAAGTGATTTTGGTTCCAATTCCAGTTGATCAGTGAGGGGAAAGTTAACCCGGACATCCTTCAGGTACAACTTGACCACAACAAATCAAAGAGACGACGATACATGGGCGTTTGCGTGAAGAAAAACGTTCAAGGCGTATACGTTCCCGAACTCTGCTGGAAGGGAGAGGGTGAGTAAATAATAGTAAACTTCTCAGTTGACACGTGGTACTACTTAATATACCATTCATATATCACGTGGTACTACTTAATATACCATTCATATATCACGTGGTATTACTTAAAATACCATTCATATATCAAGTGGTACTACTTAAAATACCATTCATATGTCACGTGGTACAACTAATATACCCTTCATATGTCACGTGGTACTACTTAATATACGACTCATATGTCACGTGGTACTACCTATATACTAATCATATGTCAGGTGGTACTACATATATACTAATCATATGTCAGGTGGTACTACATATATACTAAGCATATGTCAGGTGGTTCTACATATATACTTATCATATGTCAGGTGGTACTATTAATTTACTACTCATATGATTGCCTTAACCGTTCATGAGGTCATTCGCTTTAAACACCATCGGCTTTAATTTCTTAAATCTAAGTTAAAGGTATTTTGGCTTAAGAAGAAGTGAAATGAGTATCAAAAAGTTTTGATCCTGATCAGACTCTGCGTAATGCGACGTCTGATTAAGAACCAGACTAGTTGCGAATAATCATTGCACTCGGGATAAGACGGTGATGGGGTTACTGATTTGATCATTTCGGTACGGTCAATCTTGTGGAAGATGAAATGTGTGTCCACGTATTATAGAAATATATTTATTTGATAAAATATCACTAGAAACATCAGAAATACATACCATTTAAGGGTATGGCTAATTAATTCTATAAAAGTAATTCTGTGATATAATAGCATGTCATTATTTGAATGCAAAGGCTTAAACTCAGTGATTCATTCTACCGATATAACCGTGTCTGTTTTCACTTATACAATATACTGTATCGATCAATCGTTTGTAAGAAAAAGATGTTCAAGTCAATTGACGTTCGGTCTGTATGTATTGTTTTTTTGTTTCAGTCTCTGTATTGCAAATAACTTCGCATATATACAATGGGGAACATAATTATTTCCCGACTAACGCGTTTATGTTGACACAATTAACTCATCATCCCTTGAAATTTCCAATGGACAATTCCAGTTTACAATAAAGGCTGGTCCATAAAGACTATTAAGGGTTGTTTTCATACTATATTGAAAAATGACAAACAGTGAAGTCCCTTATTAGAGGGCTCCTGATGGAGCCCTCTTATTAAGGACTTCACTGTTTGCATTAGACAAGTGTCCTCTTCAGATGTACACTTTTGGTAAAGGACGCATATATGCGTCACTATGGCTCAATGAGTTATGACCATAGCAAACAATATGAGTTTGACCAGGCTCCAAACGTTTTGCCATTCAGATTAATACAAATAAGTGCAGTGCGTTTAGCTTCTCCAAAAACGGGAAATAATTACGTTTCTTCCTTTGTTACATCGTTCTGCCGTTATGTAGCATGATTAACTGCATAAATGCTAGTATACATTCTGCTTTAAATTTGTCATCTGCGACGTTATACATGAAGCTATTCTTATTGGATTTAAAAAATACATTTAAACAATATCTTTAAAGTTATTTAGCGATTGCCTAAAACTTGTACTTTGCATTTGGTTTTAAACCCGAGATTTTGGGAAGATTGATAGAAGAAACATTGATACATTTTTGGTTTGAGCCAGAGTCAGAGCAATTTATCAGAGAAGAGCAATTGACCAGAGAGCAATTTGGTGCCTGATTCGTTTACAAACTTTAGTACATACCAATGCAGTTATGTTTGGCAAAAACAGTTAATTCAATAAATGTTAATGTAACGAAACAAGCGTTTTCAAATGTTTTGAAAAAAATGAAATTCGGCGTCGGATCTAGAAATATAGCAGAGACAATCAATCTAAAATATTGTTCTTCATATAGAACTATTTATGAAAAACCAGGCCCTATACTATTAAAGCGTTTGAGCCGAGTCTTTCATTGTTTTCAAGTCTTTGGTTGTTTAGATTTGAGTATACGCTCAACTCTGCCCAATCAAAAGGTTGAGAACAATCGCAGAACTAGATGCAGTCGACACTTTTGAAGCAGGTGGTAAAACAACTTACAAAAGGTTAACATATAGGATAATGTAAAACTTTTGTTGCTAAACTAGGTAAACATAAATTTTGGCGATAACGTACTCATGACGGTGAGTCCCCTATTGCTATAGTAACTATTCTATACGTGTATGCCTCCGCTGCCAGCGACTAGCCAATCTAAACGTCTATGGAGTCAAACCTGTCTTAAGCAACTATAAAGGCTTGTAAAAACAGCCAATATAATGTCAGGCCTTTGTAGTGCAGAAAGCTCCTATTGGTTTATATGAATATAAGCTGTTGCCAGAGCTCTCTAGATAAGGGGAGTATTTCTAAAACTAAATTTTTTTTCTACATTAAACCATATGGTGTTTCTACTCATTAGAATCGTCTCGAAGAGACGATTCTAATGTGTAGTTACATCATAGGATTTGGTGCTAAAATTAGTGAGAAAATGATGGAATAGTTCAGTTTTCTCTTATCTGGAGCCCTGATCTATTGCAACAATCAACGCTTTCGAATCGGCAACCATAATAATGTGAAGCAACTCAAAACAGAACGGAATAAAACAGAAAGTTCCGTTTTGGAACTTTCTGTGTAAATTTCAAGTTAAAGTTATTACTCATTGAAAGGTAGAGTTTCGTAACATTTTTACCCAGAAAGCTTAGAAACAGTTGTTGCGTTCTGCAGCCACTTGTCTTACTTGTCTTAGTGTGTTTTAATGAATTGTTGTTGAAAACAGGTTTGGCTTCAGTTCAGATTCATTTGTTTTATGCCTGACTAAGTAGATACACTTACAAATATGCATTCAAGTCCCATTACTTTAACCCGTTTGCGCCAGTGGATTATCCGTGCATATATATATTGGATTAGTCCAGTTTATATCTAAGAAATGCATGGATTATATTTTTATTTTGTTCAATATTGAAGTTCTTATTAGTAAACAGCGTAGACTCTGATCAGACGCTGCATAATGCGGTGTCTGATCAGAGTCTACACTGTTTAACTAAGTCTCTTTAATGGGACGCTAGGCACAACATGGGTAAAGAAGCCACCCGTTATTAATGTGACTTAAGTTAAATAATAATGACTCATTTACCAGAAAATGACAAAATCATTTCTGAAAATCATAAACAAAGGCGTGAAACGATGCTTCTGCTAAGAAAATGTTTTAATATTCTTAACCCTTTACCTTATAGACTGTTTCTGGTATTGAAAATAGGTGACCACTTAAAGCAGGTTGAAAGTAAAGCAGAATGCGCATTGAGGCGCATTCTGCTTTTCTTTCAGCCTGCTTTAAGCTACTACTTGCTAAAAAATGAAAAAAATGTTTCTGACAATACATATTCATGACAGTATAAATTGGAACTATTTTCTTCAGTGGAGGAATAAATTAAATGTGCTAAAAGGCGCTTTTATTGGGCCAAGGGTTAACAAAGGATGTGCGTGGTGACCTGTCACAGAGAAAGTAAGCGTCAGTCTCTTGCTTAAAACATTATGACTAATATTGGCAAATAGTTTGAATCGTGCCATGACAAAACCTGACTGATTACATTGCAAACAGGGTAGATCAAGGCCTACTCTGATTGACACCGATAATCATATAAAGCATTATTTAACAGTATTATATACGGTATTTGGTAGTGAAGACCAAACGCATATACAGAGCCTTTGATGACAACGATATTCAGTCTGTACAATGTTGCAATGCAATAAGGCATGTTTTGTCATGGCATGGCTCATTTATATATATTTCTTGATCGATCAGCGTCTGTAAAAATTCGTTACATTGGTTTCAACTTTTTAAATAACATTAAGCAGAGCACCAAATAAGGGTAGTTTTTCAAAAACTAAAATATTTATTTCAGATTTAAACCCTATGGTGTCACTACTCATTAGAATCGTCTCGAAGAGACGAATCTAATGAGTTGTAACACCATAGGATTTGGTGCTGCATAAGTGAGAAAATGTTTGATTTGTTGAAATAACTACCCATTATTTGGAGCCCTGATTTTAAGGATTTAATGGTCTTTTCAAAATTTGGACGACAACAATTCCAATGGTAATCAGGCAAAAAGCAAATGGATTTGAATACTGGTTAAAGGGACTTTTTCTAGCTCTCATATATCTGACATTGAATTACATGTAGTAAAATGTTATTCTTTCCCGACAAACATAACTGTATACATGTGACAAGTGCCTATATAAAATAGTTTGGAACTAGATCAATCGAAAAGGTATCCAGCGTCTGATCAGACTCCTAATTGTTTGAATATTAGAATTAAATGAATTGTCAGAACATGTTAAAACACCCCAACATATTCTTGTCGCAAGGGTAAAAATGACGTCATCGCTCATTGATTGTCTAATACAAGGTTTCTTCCTAAAATGTGCGTATTTTTGTCAACTGACTTAAGCACGGATTGTCTGAATAGTGGTATGAAATATTTACTCCTTTGTGCCTTAATTGGATGCTTTAATTGTTCTGTCTGAACTTCCCATCCCCTAAAATTCAACTTGACAATTCCAGTTTGCAATAAAGGCTGGTCCATTTTCGACTATCTAGGGTTGTTTTTATTATAAATTACAAAATTTCCTGTTTGTTAGTCGTCAAACAGAGGTTTAAGTGTAGGCATGTAGCTTTATAATTTAAAGTATGATGCCCTCTATGACTTAGAGTTTAACGTATTAAAACGTTAATAAAACGTTGAGAATAGTTACATACATTACTTGCAAAAGGTTTTTCTTGGGTCATATTTTTCACATATCCTTTAATAGACCGTATACTAAGTCGATTGGTTAACAGAAAGTCAGATTTTGAATTGTATTTAAGGAATCTCTGTAATTTCTGTCACTTTAATTCCTACAACTGTCTCGCATGTTTCATTGGTCGATTTCTAAGCTACATAGACATTTAGGAATTTTGAACTGAATAAAATTTGCTACGTGTGCCAAAGAATTTTGGTCCCGATCAGACACAAAGTTTCTCTTTTCGAGAGCCAAACTGTTAGAGCACGTTAATATCAATGTTGTATTGCTTTGTTGGAATATATGTAATATGTATTGTACTGTTAGGGTATATCATTATATTCTGATCATATAGCTTCAGTAATCCTTTTAACTCAAACTTTCTCTTGTGGGTATTTATGATCCTTTTGGACACTTCTAGTACAGGTATTTTGAACCAGTCTACTGTTACATATTTTGGTATGAAACCAAAAACAATGTAATTGTCAAACAGTGCAGACCCTATGGAGCCCTCTGATCAGGGTATACACTGTTTGCATACTAGTATAATCAGTAATGTCCACAAAGGGCTGTAAGGTTGAAAGGGTTTACCCATTTATGCCTGGATATTGCAACGAGCTTTCCCAACGTGGTTCAAGGAATATTTCATTATTGCAGATGTATTTTCCAGACAGCAGAGCACTTTATATGCAAAATCAACCAGTGCCTACCCTGATGAGACGCCGCGTTACGCATCGTCTTTTCAGGGTCTACATTGTTTGCCAATGTTCTTCTAAATATACGCTTACATGTAGCTTAGATGGGTTAAATAACAACTTCTTTACCGGGATATAAACTGATTGAAACTGTCTTCTGCTTTAGTCACTTTGAAAACGTATTGCAGACAACAATATCATTGCAGACGATATATTGGTATTGAAAGGTTTAGAGCATACGATAAAAGTGGAACTAACAAATAAATCCACTTTTAGAGCAGCTGTCAGTCAAATTTTGAGGACACACGTGCAAAATGTGATATAATTATATATGTAAGCATGTTTGTTTGGTGATGGTGTATATCGGTTAACCCTTAGCCTGCCAGTCACGACTATAGCTCCATATGCAAACAGCTTGGATCCGGATGAGACGCCGAGTAACTCGGCGTCTCATCCGGATCCAAGCTGTTTGACCCTCGGACAACATTTTCAGCAATTTTGAGCAACTTTGAAGCACTTTGAAACATGAAGCAGACGAGAATATAGCAGACAACAATTTATTTGGCGGGCTAAGGGTTAAGGAAGCATATGATGCTTTAGTGTTCCTTAAGCTTCAATTAAATTATATGTCAAGTAAACCGTAAACAATTTATTATCATACGAAAATATATCTATACTGTAGTTTAGAAGAGTTACTACAGTGGAGAATCTGTTATTCTTTCCCGTTTAAACGCAAACGTACGCAAACGCAAAGCACTAAAACGTAGAAAAGAACAACTTTTGGACAATTCTGATAATTCTTGTTTATCTTGGTGGCAAACAGTTTGGAGCCTGATCAGACGCCGGGTTACCCGGCGTCTGATCTGGCTCCAAACTGTTTGCACTGTAAATAATAGTTTTAGCGTAAACGCGTTTATTGGGAAAGAATAACAGATTCTCCACTGTAGTAGATGACTCTATTCTCTCATACATAACGCATTTATGCAAGATAAGATAACATCAGATTGACGTAAAGATCGTTATATATTCTTTGTTTGTAAAAAAATCCGTTTGATAAATTAATCCATAAATACGACTTCGCCTTTATTTCCACTGACGGAAGTTGCACTTTTAACAAGCATGTATACGCACAATGAGAAATATGTTCATACCCCATAAGAGTGTGATTGAAAACAGGTCGAAAGTAAAGCAGAGTGCGCCTTCTGCTTTTCTTTCAACCTGGTTTAAGTGACCACATGTCATCAAAGCTGCGAACAGACTATGTGGTAATGCTCCAAAAAAGAAGGAAAAGAGTATTCCCACTGTAACTATAGTCACCATTTGTAATTATTATTTAATTTGGTCTGTATTCCAATTTAAACACTAGTTGAAATTTATTTACGGTTGAATGTGTAAATTTCCATTTCCTGTTAATGCAGCAGATTGATTTCATTTTGAGGTCGTTATAGTGGTTTTTGTGAGCAAACAATGTTGAAACTGATGGTATTCATTGATGCATTTTCTATATTATGTGATTCCCCGTTGTATTATAGGTTCGAAGTAAAAACTGATCTGGAAAGACCAGGTTTGTGTTTTTTCAAGGTATACAGATCCCCTATACCAATGTACCAACTCTTTAGTTAAAACCGAGCACTACCATTTATGAATGAAACTATCAATAGACTTTACGTTTCACAAGTTTTGCACAACATTTTTTACGTTTTGTTTGTTTGACGGAAGAACAACATGGTTCCAAATTTAGTTATCTTATATAGATTTAGTTTAAATGTTTTTATTTGCAGAAGCAATGATTACAGGTATTCACATGAAAGCATAAAAAGATATTTGGTAGGAAAACGATTGAGACGAGAGATTCACCTGGTAGAAGCTATGTCCTACGATGTAGTTTATAATTCATGTAGACATAGAACACATGTCCATATAGATTATACAAATGTTTTTTTAACACGCATTTTTGAAAACAATATAAAACATAATACAGAAATTGCCTGTAAGAGCTGTCTACAAAATGTTATCGTGAGTTAATCTACAATCTACGCTAGTATACACTAATATACATACTAACAATGCGGTATTTGATCTGAGTTTGCACTGTTTGCTTATGTCAAGACTATAGGAATCTTGACCTCAATAAGTTCGTGCATCACTTAAACTGTCGAGTACCGAAGGTTATATTTAATAATTATGCTACACAATTTCACAGTTAAATATACAAAATCTTAAAAGCCATAGCTCAGTGTTCGATCTCGGTCCATTTGAAGTAATCAAACATGATTGGCACACTCTGGCATGAACCTAGATTTAACTAACATCCATGTATGCGAAAACAATCTGAGTGAGTTATTCAACTTTGTGTTCCAAATTTAATTAATTCTGGTTCTTTTATTTTTTGGCCAAATCTGCTAAGAAGCCAATATTATTTATTTTATGTATGAATTAAATGAAACCTTTATCAGTTTTTCTTATACCCACGGATGCTTTTTCATATTATGACATACACTAGCATGTTATAACACTATTCCCAAGCATGCCCATTTTTAATTTCTTGTTTTTTCAGGTTCTTCGGCAAAAAGTGCACTTTCAAGAGAGCTCTTTACTATTTGCAATAATTGTTAAGAAATTAAACGTCAATAACTGATTAAATTATTTTTCCAGACACCTTAAGTACCGGCGGTAGTGGCCCAATGGTTAACACCTTGGACTACGGTACCAGGGGTCGTGGGTTCGATCCCCCGCCGGACCAGCGGTCTGACTAGGGGATTTTTCTGAATCCCCGATGATGTACAGGAATGTTCTTGAGCAAGACATGTACCGCGAATTGCTCCTCTACACCCAGGGATTAAAATTGGGTACATGTGAAGGGTCTGAGTCGGTACTGCGGCTGCATTTGACTGCGCCATATGTTAGCAGTGCTCATAGGCAAGATGGCTAGATAATCAGGGGAGTATATATACAGTCGGCTGAGCGGTCATTCGGACTGAAAGTAGACTTTAACTTGGTATATTTTATTATTTTATTACTAGCAGTTTACGCACTTTAAGGATATGCAAATAAAATGGAATGTTAAATTCTAAATTGCATGATGTTTTCTAATAATTTTTAGACCAGATATCCCAAGTCTAGTTTTATACGCATTTTTTGAATATGTTGATAATTGTAATTGTTTCTAAGATCTCGAATATGTTTTCTGGTTCAGTTTTTATACAAGATATGTCAAATTTAGCAGTAAACGCACTTTTGTGTATTGCATCATTACTTAACAATTGAACTTTCAGGTTTTATTCCAGATATTTAAAACCTTTCCAATTATGCAATATTTGGATACATTGTTTAACGAGATGTTTACGTCAGGGCTTTACATGTTTTAAATGAATCACGTAAATCCTCAAGAGGAGACCATGTGAATGAAAAAAATCCCAGATAAACAGCATCATCATTTTCCCGTTCATCAGAATCTAACCACAATAAACATTGTCATTCATTATCAGTGGCGAGAAATATATCCTAAGACATAAATGCTACAGAAAATATTGTGCAGTAAATTGTCTATACAAATAATTATATTGCGTAACCGTCGTATACATATATATGTTATAGTATCATAATTCAGTTACTAGTAACCCATTCACCACCAGAACGTCATCAATTTAAGCACAAATATCGTCTACCTGTATTTGTCGTTTTTCAAATTCAAATGGAGGTGCTTTGACTTAAGAAATATTGAAATGAGTGTCAAACAGTTTGTGTCAGGATACAAACTGTTCCGGGTAATGTAGTGAAGGGGTTACTGTTTTAAATTACAATATAAATGATCTACTTCTGAAAAAAAAACGTTTTCAAATAACCAGTATCGTGTTTGTACGATTATACAATTTATTATGTACGTCATTGATACCAGAACATGACTTTCAAATAAATCTTTTTACAGGCTATTCATACATCATTCCAGTTCACCGACACATCCCATTAAACCAACGTACATTGTATATGCATCAGTTAAGCTATTGTTTATCACTATCATGCTAAGTGCAGTTTGAGTTGCGGTTACAGATATTTAGATGTATATGACAGTATTACCCGTAGCCTGATCTGGATAAAATTGTTTGGTAATCCTATGTTTCATGAGTTGAAATACACAAACGACTGATTTTTTATATATAATTTGCGGACATCAATTTTAAAGTGGAATATCAATATAACATGATATTTATTGAATACAGTTGTATAGATGGGGCTTGTTTATAGACGAACATATCAAATTTCGAAAGCTATGCTAGCACAATCAATGTTTGGGATGATCTAAAACTACTAGATACAGAACTACTTTCAATCTTTATACCGCTAAGGTAGCGTCCGCTGCATACTTATAACAGGTATGCAACTCAAGAATATTTCTGTGATGGAACAATCACGAATCATCAAAATGAATATCAAAATGTTTCGATCCTTATTAGACACTGATTTAATATGTGTCTTATCTTGACCACAGCGGTTTGAAAATGCAAAATCAAGTCGCGATTTGCAGACAACTAATATAGAGTATTGGAAATTACTCTAATGCACACAATTCCATGCATTATTTATCATTGATTGATGTTTTTCTATTATGATAATAAAACTTATTTGCAACATTTAACTCAGAATCTGTCAAAATAGTGTATGCTTTTGAGATTGTGTTAACCCTTTCACTCTCAATGACGCTAAAAAGCGCATTTGTAAACAGTTTTTATGCATAACGCGGCGTCTGATCAGGATCCAAACTATTTGACACTCGTACTGATATATTTTAGGTCATACTACATTGAATCTTACTTTGAAACGATCTTGCAAACAACACATTTTGAGGCAGACGACAATGAAACGGTGAAGGGATAAAAACATCACGATTAATTTGATCCTGAATGGGTTAAGGTTATTGTTCTTTTTTACGTGTTTTAACTGAAGAAACCTAAAAAAGGTGTCAAACGGTTTAGATCCTGCTCAGATGCTTAGAAAATGTTTGCATAAGCCAGTGAAGTCGCGATCAGCAGGCAAATGGTAACTTATAACGTTTTGCATTTTTCGCATGCATAGAGTGCCGTCCGTAGCACTTCTTATGGTGTATTTATTTGCCGTATTCTTTTAGCAAATGTTTTCAAATGTATTAATTTAGACATCCAGTTATTCCTCGTCTCATCTTGATCAAAACTGTTTGCACCAAAAATTATTTCTGATTGATGGACAGCGTTATCAAGGTTAACTCATTCACCCCTGTAAATTTTGATGAACAAGTCCAGTTGCCAATTAAATCAAATCCATTTAGACAATTTATGGGTGTTTGAGAAACAGTGCAGACCCTGATTAGAGGGCTCCTTAAGGAGCCCTCTTATCAGGGTTTGCATTGTTTGCACAGGGCAAGAGTCCTCTTCACAGTTTCAATATTTATACATGACGAGTATTCTCGTCGCTAGGGTTGAATGAGTTAAATGAAGATTTATTGCAGGTCTGCGACACATACAATACATTATGATATCATAATAAACAAAATAGAAACAACATAACAATGCCATTGAAATGTCTGGCGTAACATGACCTTGCTGTTTTGCAAGCCTAGTACCCGTTAAAAGTACATTTGGAAAGAACCCAATCCCGAAATAAGGAGTGTCAACAGTGCGTATACTGTCAGATACTATAATATATAATAATATGACCATGACTTGCATTGACCAGTTAACATATATTGTCATGTTAATTCGAGTGGCAAACAATTTGGATTCTAGGTGTAGGATTAAAACTGAATATGTCGATTTTAGTCGCACCATATACATGTACATAACTTAAACTCTTTCACTGTCACCATGACGTCGTTACGCATTTACTGCCATTTCATTGGCTCATCATTTTTATGGTACATGAAGTACTTATTTACTGTCTGAAAACCATTTGTATGTTAAAGTCAATAGGCTTCATTTCGCTTCCTGATATGAGGAGGTCTAAGTTGACTGGATTTATATGATGTTCTGAAGTGTGTTAATTGGTCTATAATTAGATCTTAGATCCCGATTCACTGAAATGGCATAAATCTTATTTAGTCTGAAAGCTTTCCCGCATTTCGCCTACACCTTGTCTGGGTATCATTCAGGTCATTCGTTATTCTTCTTGGGCCCGTTTCATAAAAACTTCATACGACAAAAATGGTTGTAGGTCAAAACTTTAAAATACATTTCATTTCTGATTTCTCTATCTAATCCTGTCTAGTGACATCTCTTTGGAATCGTCTTTTCAAGACGATTTCAAAGAGATGTCACAAGACAGGATTAAATGGAGAAATCAATAATAATTTAGACTAACGTAAAATCTTACTTTCGACAACATTGTAGTACGATTTTTTATGAAACAGGCCCCAGCTTTTAAACGGTCGTCAGCAGATGTTATTTATCAAATAATTAACTCTAAGCTCGCTAGCGATGAAACTATGATAACCTTTTCAATCGTCTCATCAGGATCCATACTGTTTGACACAGGAGTACCTTTTCTCCGAATTTTCCGAAATATTCGGATTTTTTTATTCTCCGGACCTACGCATTATTCCCGTATCTTCAGAATTCTGCTCTTACTTTTAAATTTTCGAGTTATATACACTTTTTACCGGGGAAACATTTATATGGTTGTCAAACAGTTAAGATCCAGAACAACTGTTTGCATAATTATGTAAGTGTTATAGAACTTGGCGCGAAATAATTTAAAGGTGTTTTCTAAAGTTGCGCTTGAATATTTGGAACTCTTTCGATTGTTAAGAGCAACTTCTGGTAGCTCTGTTGACAATATTGTCCTATTTTTGAAATAAAATTTCAAAACACTTTTTTTAGAATTGTAGCAGACAACAATTGGTACAGACGACAATTGGTACACAGTATGCACATATTTTATAAATTCTTTACTTTTGTTTATATAAATCCTTTATGCGAAGAACATAAGGTATACATTTCAAACAGCTGTTTATCCTGATTGGACATCGTGGTACGAATTTAAACTATAAGCACATATGAGCAAATATGCATCTTAAGCGTGGAAAGAATATAACACTTCTGATTTTATCAAGTGGCTTTACCCTTTCGATTCCGTAATTGTAAAGCTTAGACGATAAGCGAGTTTCCTTTAATTCAGAGCCAAGAAACTTTAGGGGTGAGTGCAAAAGTTTTGATCCTGATCAGACGCATAGGAACTCAGTGTGTGATCTGGTTCCAAACTGTCTGCAAGCGTCTACTGGGGTGAAATGTTCACGTGTCGTTCATATAGTTTATTTTAGTACATTTTACAGCTTCAACAATCACCTCTCAATTATAGTACAGAAAAACATATCTTTTACGACCATAACCTTGTGTTAAGTGTGAGGTGTTTTACGACAGGTGTCTCCTCAAAGCAAGGTAACAATAAAACAGAAAGCTCCTACAGGAGCTTTCTGTTTTAATGTCACCTTGCGTTAAGCTGTCAAGTGCTCTTTAACAACCAATTAGCCTTCTTTTTAGCGGTCGTAATAGAGAGGTTTACTGTATCTTCATAGTTACCAATCCTGTATAAATAACAAATTAATAGCTTGATGGAGTCTTTTAGATGGTTTCGTAATGTTGTTATAATTCCTTGTACTTGAATCCGTAAATTGACTACAGTCGAACTTTACTGTGTCGAACATATTCAAGTTGAACTTAATGGTTTTTCAAAGTTTAGCGTTTTAACTATGAAATACGTGCGTGTTTGATTTTAGTAATTTTAAACTGTTTAAATGTAACAAGCAATTCGGATGAGTTCGACTTTAGCGACTTTTATGATAACGCGTTTCGACTTTGATTTTTATACGCTCCTTTCTCTTCCAGGTCGAAGATGAACAGCAGGAAATGAAGAACTCACAGCGAGAATGGATGCATAATTGAGCAATTTTATCATATTAGTTAACGTGATATAAAGAAGGACAAACTAGGGGTTTCAGGTGACAAACACAGAAAATGCCAATCAGGATGCCATTTGGCTTATGGAATTTTGCAAAATACAGTGGAGAATCTGTTATTCTTTCCCGTTTAAACGCAAACGTACGCAAACGCAAAGCACTAAAACGTAGAAAAGAACAACTTTTGGCCAATTCTGATAATTCTTGTTTATCTTGGTGGCAAACAGTTTGGAGCCTGATCAGACGCCGGGTTACCCGGCGTCTGATCTGGCTCCAAACTGTTTGCACTGTAAATAATAGTTTTAGCGTAAACGCGTTTATTGGGAAAGAATAACAGATTCTCCACTGTACTTGTTTTGAGGTATAAAATGTGCAACTACAGTAGAGTACTAATAGTACGACCACGTAACGCGATGTATATTTTCATTCAAAACAGGCGCCAATTTCATAGCGGTGTTAAAGCAAATAATTTAGGTAAATGTCATCATTAGTACAACATTAGAGTAAAGCAGAAAGTCACGAATAAAGTTTTCTACTTTACTCCAATCCTGCTTTGATAATTTCCTCATTTTGAAAACGTGTTAATTACCTATATCAAATTGTTTTAGGATACCGCTTAAATCAAAATGGAAATCAGCAGAAAGTGAATCAAACCGTGTGACATCCAAACCCAAGTGGACAAGTATACATGTAGTGTCAACTCATGTTCAGTGTTTGTCATCTGCATACAGCAACAGCCGCATCAACAATATTATAATACATAGATTTATTTCTTATACGGTTACAAAGGGTTTCAATTTTCAAACCACACACTTTAGGCACAGTAAATATATTTCAATGGCCATTAAATGGTTGAAGCACGGCTTATTTAAAGAAAGACTGAAGCTTAACTCTTTACCTGATAGCCTATTTCTTGTATTGAAGATAGATGACCACTTAAAGCAGATTGAAAGTAAAGCAGAATGCGCCTTAGGGCGCATTCTGCTTTACTTTCGGCCTGCTTTAAGCTTCCATGTGCTAGAATATATAAAATATTCGCTATAATATTATTCATAACTAATTAAATTGGAACTACTTTCTTCAGCGGAGGAATAATTATATGCGCTAAAAGACGCTTCTATGGGGTAAAGGGTTAATACAGAACAAGATTAATGCGCAAATCTCATGCACGATAAGGAAGCAAAGTACAGTAAAACCTCTTTATTACATCCACTAAATTGTGTTAATTATTAGGTACTTTCCACAGGTTACTTGTTAAAGCAAGGTGGTAGTAAAGCAGAAAACTCCAATAGGAGCTTTTTGTTTTTATATCACATTGCTTTAAACTGTCACTTGCCATTTATGTATCAATTTAATCGTTTTAGTGGGCGTAATAGAAAGTTTTTTTTCTGTAATACTTAATATTTTGAGCTTGAGTATCGCTACCGACCTGTATCAAGCCTCAAATCTTTTGAATCCGTATATATGCTTCTTCTTTTAATGGTCGTTTAACTCTATTTATAGAATACTTAATTGATTATAGATATATTCAGCTGAGAAGACATTATCATTTTCTATTTTCAAAATAACCGCGTTTATGCTAAAACCCTAAATCAAATATGTCAATTGCAAATAGTTTAGAGTCAGACTAGACTTTGTGGAACCCGGCGTCTGATTAGACTCTAAACTGTTTGCCACTAATATTAAAGCATATCAACAATATTATTACCACTATCTTATTTCCTATCTTTTATTGTTTAGCGTTTGAGTTTAGTCTCGTTAAAATTGAAAATAATAACGTCTTTTCCTCTGGTAAACATAGTGTACCTAGTAGAATAGATTTTGGATTGGTTTATTCGCAAGAGATCTCTTGTATTTATGACAGGATACTTGCAACATTTTTATCCAACTACTTAAAGTGGAGATAACGTTATTCTTTCCCAAATAAACGCGTTTACGCTAAATCTATTATTTCCATTGCAAACAAGTTTTGAGCCAGAACAGACGCCGGGTAATCCGACGTCTGATCAGGCTCCAAACTGTTTGCCACTCAGATTTAAATGAACATTCAGAATTGGAAAAAAATGTCATTTTCTTTATTTTATTGCAACGCGTTTGCGTTTCGTTTGGGTTTGAACGAGAAAGAAAAACGTCTTCTCCACTGTAACCATTACATGTTTCCCCACTCCATAAGTTTTACCTCCCGTATTCCCTTTCCTCTATCGTAGGTACAGTGGAGAATCTGTTATTCTTTCCCGTTTAAACGCAAACGTACGCAAACGCAAAACACTAAAACGTAGAAAAATACAACTTTTTGACAATTCTGATAATTCATCTTTATCTTGGTGGCAAACAGTTTGGAGCCTGATCAGACGCCGGGTTACCCGGCGTCTGATCTGGCTCCAAACTGTTTGCAGTGAAAATAACAGTTTTAGCGTAAACGCGTTTATTGGGAAAGAATAACGTTTTCTCCACTGTATCTAAACTATAGCTCAAATGTACTCGTCTTGTATAAGTGATGGAAGTATGCTCTGCTCATTTTGTTAGACCACACTCTCTTTGTTAGATCTGCTAGCTTTCAAATATCACAAAAGGACTCAACAGCTTTTTTGACCACCGTAGACTTACTACTCAAATCCATCTATTTAATTTCAAAACTTTCTTAACATCTTGAAAGTATATCAGTAATTTTTTTCTGTCACACCTCTATATTGTTGCCTATTGGTCATTAAACTATAGTAAACTCACAGTATTGTGTTGATGTGTTTTTTAACAATCCAGTGTGTTCCCTTGTCTGTTCTGGCCTTTAGAAATGGTCAGCTAATAACGTTTGACAATACATAATTATTATTAATAATCATCATCAGCAACAACAACAACAACAACAACAACAACAGCAACAACAACAACAACAACAGCAACAGCAATGAAAAAGGGAGCTATAAACCCATTTACTGACAACCCAATTTGCAATGGCATTTGCAGACAATTTGGATCCTAATCAGACGCAACGGGGCACCTGATGAGGAACAAAATTGTATTGGCACTAAATATATTTTTGTCCAAATGCCTCATCTTCTAAATTGTTGTATGACAGTGCCCCCCTCTCTACAACAAAACCAAAAGTGGTACAAAGAGTATGTGTTTTGTGTGGAGGGAAGTGTTATTGTACGATTTTTCTGACCTGTCGGAGTTATTTTTAGAACAGAATAGTTAATGATGGTAAACGGGTAAGCAAGGTAACATCGAATATAGAAACGTACACTTTCCTACTTCAGATAAGTATGATCCTCGTGCAGCACTAGACCGCTGCGCTAACTAACTGATATCTAATTATTTCCCAACAAACGCATTTATATACTAAAACTATTATTTCCATTGCAAAATGGTTTGAGCCAGATCAGATGCCGGGTAACCCGGCGTCTGATCAGGCTCCAACCTGTTTGCTTCTCAGATTAAAAATATAGTTAAAATTTCTAAAAGTATATTTCCACAGTTTAGAGTATTGCGTTTGCGTTTAAACGGGAAAGAATAATGTATCCTCTACTGTACATAACACATACAAATTACACCTATCCGTATCTCTAACTGGATGTAAAGAAAACTCATACCTTTTAAAATTTTAGAATGTTCCAATCTAAAAATAACTCCGACAGGTCAGAAGAAAACACTAATGCAGGAAAAGAAAAAAAATAACTTAGAGTTCATCTGCAAACAGTTTGAACCCAGACCAGACGTCGCGTCTGTTGTTCTCTTATATTTAAGTGTCTTCTGTCAAAATGTCCAATACGTAACTTTGAGAAAAACAGCAGACAACAATTGTACATGTAAGCATTTGAAACATCTCTGCGCCTGACTGTCGACACTTTAATATATACTACAGTGTTACCTCCCTACAAATGCCCTCCAAAAAATCGACTCCCTCCTTACAACGACCGTTGCCGAAGTTCACTAAACAGGACAATCATATTTAATGCTTTTACTGCTGTAATATCGTCTGCTTAAAGTTATTACCCGGCGTCTGATCTGGATTCAAGCTGTTTGCAAATATAAGCCAATTTCCTTCCTATAACGACTCCATCCAAACAACGAACACAATAGGTGTCTCCCATTGAATGTCGTTGTAGAGAGGGAGCGCTGTACAACCAAACCTGTTAGGCGATGGATGGTAATACATGCATTTGAATCTTGAAGGGGAACTTTCAGCATAACTTTAGACCTGAATAATGATGCTACAAATACAGCAACACCACTCTATTACGACCTTAAAATTGTGTGAAGTGTTACGTATTTACGACAGGCGACTGCTTAACTCTTTCCTCCCTGACACTTTAATTGGACAATTCCAGTTTCCATTTTAGTCTAGTCCATTTCTGATTTTAAGGGTTGTTTTTGTCAATGTTCTGCATTAAGACAAACAGTGAAGACCCTGATCAGAGGGCTCCTTTCGGAGCCCTCTGATCTGCGTCTTCACTGTTTGCACAGGACAAGTGTACTATTAACACGTACTCTGTTTGAAAAGGACGTCTATATGCGGGACTAGGGTTCAAAGGGTTAAAGCAAGGTGGCAGTAAGCTATCACAATTCGTTTATACAATACGTTAGCATTCGTTTTAATGGTCGTTATAAAGAAGGTTTACTGTACTTTGTTTTAATCGTCCTTAAACAAACTTGAGTGTACAGCGCTCCCTCTCTACAACGGCCCTCCCAACAACGATTCCCTCCTTACAACGACTTTTGACGCTGTTCCCGAAACTGGACAATTATGTCTAACGCTTTTATTGCTGCAATATCGTCTGCTTAAAATTGTCGTCTGATTTTTTCTAAAAGTTACATATTTGACCATTTCAGAGTAAAACACTTAATTACGAGTGACAAACAGCTTGAATCCAGATCAGACGCCGCGTAACGCGGCGTATGATCTGGATTAAAGCTGTTTGCAAATGTAAGCCAAATTCTCTCCCTGTAACGACTCCCTCCGAACAACGAACATATTTTGTGTCTCCCATTGGGTGTCGTTGTAGAGAGGGAGCGCTGTACTGCTAAACTATGTCGATATTTACGAATGCTGTGGTCTATATACACACTGTTAGCAATGATAACATTTTACTTCGACGGTACATTAATTGTACCAATAAAATACGTCGACAAAATCCTTTCAATATCCCCAAAGACCTTCCTTTCTTGGCGAGGTTCTGGAACTTAATTGTCATAGTAAATGAATCTGTTATTTGAAGGAGATTATCCTATCTGCCAGGAACTAACAGGAAGGCAAGTCGGTTATTTTGATGCCATTTGCTGCATTGCAACGAATGAGACATTCGAAATCATCTTCCAGAAATCACAACCATCTCATCTCATCATCCCTCATCATGCAAAGACGCTATATGGCCTACAGTGGAGAATCTGTTATTCTTTCCCAATAAACGCGTTTACGCTAAAACTATTATTTGAAGTGCAAACAGTTTGGAGCCAGATCAGACGCCGGGTAACCCGGCGTCTGATCAGGCTCAAAACTGTTTGCCACCAAGATAAACATGAAATATCAAAATTGTCCAAAAGTTGTTCTTTTCTACGTTTTAGCGCTTTGCGTTTGCGTACGTTTGCGTTTAAACGGGAAAGAATAACAGATTCTCCACTGTATATGTGTCGTAATGCCGTAAACCCCAACTCATCCAACCATCTATAACTGAAACTCAAACTGATTAATTTGATTAAACGCCTATTTTTACACATAGTATATTCAATGGCGTTGTACAATGAATGATATAAATAAAATTAATCAATCAATTCAACCAAGGCACACATATAAAGAATACTGACACATATTATTGTTCACACATTTATTTAAACCGAGAGTCAAACTTTGAGATTTCTCTTAAAAACACTCACTGATTCAGAATTTTTCACACGTGATGGTAGATTGTCCCATAATTTTGGTCCGACAGTTTTAAAAGCTCTGTCGGCGAAGGTTTTACGTCTATTAAATGGAACATTGTAGCAACCTGTTACAGAATCTGAAATCTTAAACTACGCTTTGTAACCTGCTCTGTCAACTGTTCAGTTAAATAAGCTGGAACTTGACCAACTGAATAGTTAAACATCACAGTAAACAGCTTAAATTCTATTCTGGTTTTAATGGGAAGCCAATGCAGTTGGTACAAAGCTTGCCTTGAATTATCATACTTGCTTAGTTTTAAGACAAGCTTGGCGCACATGTTTTGTATCATTTTGTATTTTTTGCATTATTCATCCTTGGAAAGAAATTTTCTTATAGTTTTATCCTTAGGTACTTAAACATAGCTATTTGACACTTCCTTTTAATATAATATGTATTATTTAATCAGAAATTCCGGAACACTGACTAAAAATGTGACTCGTTATCACAGAAAAATCGATTAACAGAAACATAATATTAAAAAGATAATAATTTAGCAATGCCATGAGAAACCCTGATTTGGTGCATTATAATCAGTGTAAATCAAGAGTAGCCGTCGCATATAAGACGCGGTGGCTTTCCTTGATCTACGCTGTTTGACACTCATATGCATCTATTTAAGCATTGTACGTAGCTGTATTATATACGGTGTTTGGCACTGCAGACCAAACCCAGATGATACAGAGCCTGGGGTGACAACGGTTCTTGATATGTACAATGTTGCAATGCAATAAAGCTGGTTTTATCATAGCACGGCTTGATTTACTAAATCATTAATGTAGCATGAACAATTTTTAAACCACCATGGTGTATTTACGATACATTTGTTGGTCCTCTTTAACCCTTTGAACCCTAGTCCCGCATATAGGCGTCCTTTCAAACAATGTACATGTGAATAGTACACTTGTCCTATGCAAACAGTGAATACCCAGATCAGAGGGCTCCGAAAGGAGCCCTCTGATCACGGTCTTCACTGTTTGTCATAATGCCAAACATTGACAAAAACAACACTTAAAGTCAGAAATGGACTAGACTAAAATGGAAACTAGAATTGTCCATTTAAAGTTTCAGGGAGGAAAGAGTTAAGGAGTCAATTTGTTACACTCGTATTGGCTAAATAAAACAGCGTATATAATAGCATACTTTCCTTCCATTACCACGGTATCTAGGTGACGTTTGATGTTGTTTCTGCAAGGAGAGTCAAAGTTATACTAATAGTTGGGACAACAGACGTCATTCAAATTGAACACCGACGATGAAACTGTCAACTGAATCTTTCTCCTGTTTAGTGTGGCATGGGTCTGCTAGTAGTCCAGATTCAGAGAAAATACTAATTATTACTGCGTCTGGTCTTGAACAAAAGTGCTTGACGACAAAGGATAGATGACCTGCACAGTGCTCCTTCTCCAAAACAACACCCAAATAGGAGACAAAGATTTATGTGTTGTTCGGAAGGAGTTGTTATAGGGAGGGAACATTAATACCATTAACCCGAGCTGGATTCAAGCTGGTTTTTTTTACACTTTTTATAACCAACACGTAACTAATAGAAACAAGAGCCCCACGGGGCATATTCGCTCACCTGAGAATAGCTGGAAAAACGGAGATATTGATTTATGTCCAGGACTGACCTAGATATGCAACAGACAGGAACAATTTGAACAAAATATGTAAAGTATATTTAAAAGTGTCACCATACAGAATATAAAAGCTCTGGCCATATTAGAGTCAGAGAAGAGGACGTTTGAAATTTTCTCTATATAACTCTATGTAAAACTGTGACCCCCGGGGCAGGGCCAATTTTGACCCTAGGGGCATAATTTGGACAAACTTAATAGAGGACATGTAGTCGATGATATGTGCCATATGTCTAAGCTCTGGCCCTTGTAGTTTTAGACAAGAAGATTTTTTAAGTTTTCATGGAAAAAAATCTATTTTTAGCTGCTGTGACCTAGTTACATGTATGCAACGGACCAGAACCATTTGTACAATTTTGGTATAGGACATCTAGAAGTGTCACCATGCCAAATATCAAAGCTCTGGCCATATTGGTTTCAGAGAAGAAGACGTTTGAAAATTTCTCTATATAACTCTTTGTAAAACTGTGACCCCCAGGGCAGGGCCAATTTTGACCCCAGGGGCATAATTTGAATAAACTTGATAGAGGACATGTAGGCGATGCTATGTGCCAAATACCTTAGCTCTTGCCCTTGTAGTTTCAGACAAGAAGATTTTTTAAGTTTTCATTGAAAAAATCTATTTTTAGCTCCTGTGACCTAGTTATGCAACGAACCAGAACCATTTGAACGATTTGGGTATAAGACATCTAGAAGTGTCACCATGCCAAATATCAAAGCTCTGGCCACATTGGTTTCAGAGAAGAAGACGTTTGAAAATTTCACTATATAACTCTATGTAAAACTGTGACCCCCGGGGCGGGGCCAATTTTGACCCCTGGGGCATAATTTGAACAAACTTGATAGAGGACCTGTAGATGATGCTATGTGATAAATATCTAAGCTCTGGCCCTTGCAGTTTTTGACAAGAAGATTTTTTAAGATTTCCTTATTTTTTCTCTTTGGTTGCCATGGCAACCAGAGTTCTGCATTATTTTTAATTCTTTGAACAAATTTGAAAGAGCTTGACCCAAGGAACATTTCTGTAAAGTTTGGTTGAATTCTGTCAAGCGGTATAGGAGGAGATGTCATTAGAAGCAATTGTTAACGACGACGCACGACGCACGACGGACGACGCACGACGACGGACGCCGGACACAGGGCCATCCCAATAGCTCACCTTGAGCCTTTGGCTCAGGTGAGCTAAAAACACCAGACAGCAATTTCAAGCAGGCGAGATCTGTTATAGTGTAAAGGGGCCTTACATACATTTAGCAATCTTCATGTCTGTACTAGAAAAAAGCAACAAACCATTTGCTGCATTACATCGAGTACACTGATTTACATTTATAAAAAATGTTTGGATTCCGATTGGACGTCCCGTTACGAGATATGAATTTGTTTTCAATTTACTCTGAACCAATGCTTAGTTCTATATACATTTCGTTTCCGTGATCATGATTATTTTCCACGAAAAGGTCATTCTCATTGCAGCGGAGGCTCATTTAAGTTGCAATATCCATCACAAAAAATATGTGGCAAACATTTTTAGGAATTTGACCGCCTGCTGTGAGATTTTATCGACGGGCAAATAAAGTAAATTAATTGTTTTATTCTCGGCGCTCGGTAGTGGTGGGAGAAATATAGGAGTTGCCATGAGTCGATGTGTGACACAAGCTGATCTCAACCGAGTCTAGAATTGAAAAGCTATTAAGCTCGCACCAATTCTAGACTCGGTTGAGATCAGCTTGTCTCACACATCGACGAGTGAAATATTCTTTGTCTCACATTGCCAATATTTTTTAAAGCAATAGGCCTTTTTTTGGACCCCCAGTGACTAAATCGCGCCTTGATACATAATAAGGTTATATTATGACGCCATCAATTTGATCACACACATGTTTGAGACAAGGATATTTGCGATGGATGTTCGCTATTGAAAACAGGGATAGCCCCTTTGACGGTAAATGACTTCTAATGTATACATTTTACTTTATAGAGAGATGTCCGGATATCAAATGACTATTTTTTGGGTATTTTCCGAGGATATCCGACTGGTCGTATACACGTTGACATCCCAACTTATATTCCAGGATAACTAAATAGCAACGCTACGTTCACTCTTTGAACACCATGGACCTGTTTAAAATATATTAATTACATTTTTAAAACAGTGTAGACCCAGATTAGAGGGTTCCTATAGGAGCCCTCAGATAAAGGTATTTATTTATGCTTTTCGGTGGATTACCATGAAAAACAGCAGTGGATTATCACTTGATAATTTCACTGCTTTAAGCAGTGGGATTATCGGCACGCGCACTTTTATTATGAATTTTCCCCGTAGGGCTCCCCAAGAATCGTAGTCAACCGTGTCTTATCGTTAACTTACGGCAGTCCGATTTGTCGCAAACCACTCAACGGAAGAACACGAATCCAAAATCGGGAGCAACGACGTAATTCGGATGACGTCAAATCAATAAATCAGTGACGTCATCGTACGGGATGAAAACTGTTTCGAAAATGTGTTCGATATAAACTTGGGGCTCAACACGGGGTAAATCATGTACTTTCACAATTGTCAAACAATTTCGTTTAAAAAGTGGCTTAAAAGCGTAAATAAATAGAATAATTGTATTTTTTCAGTATATAATCCATTTCGTGAACACCAGACTGTTATATTTCCACTCGTGGCGTATATTTTCACTCGTGGCTTCGCCACTCGTGAAAATATAACGTCTGATGTTCACTCAATGGACTAAATTTCTATCTTATACTGAAAAATCCAATTATCCTCTATGTAATGTTTGCTCATATTGAGCAATATTTATTCAGCTATCAATCATTCAAAGTAGTCTGGTTCATATTTTGGTAACTAAACAGATCCACAAGGGAACCTTATAACCCACAATAGTTGAAAGTGTTGAAAGAGTTAAATAAGAATGACCTAACACGATTTTTCATATGAGATAAAATGATCGTTTACACTTCATCGCTATGATTTTGTGTGATGTAATACAATCTGCACGATCGTTTGAAATAAGATATAAATTCATATATGCTGAAGAAACATTTAAACCACTGTCAACCTTGTAAAACTCCGACCTTCCTATGTGGTAAGAGTTCTCAAGGAGACTGTTTTACTGTGTCAACCTTCGTTGTGATCAACATCTTATCTACTCACAAGATCAAGTCAATATTGTTATTTTAGTTGAATGAAAATGTATTTTTATGCCCACACAACGTACCTGGGAACATCTAGTAATTAAACTATTCGTATCGCTGTCCCTCCGTTTGTCCGAGGCATATTTCCGATACCATTTCAGCTATGGTAACCAAATTTAGTTTTTGAGTATATCTTGAGATTGAAACAGTTTCATTACACTCTGACATTGACCTTTAACCTCAATCATAGAATAAAAACCACTTGTTTGGAGACATTTTCCTATATAGCGCCAGATAGAGCTACTAAAGTTGTTGTTTGAGTACATCTTGTGATAACGGAGTGTCCGGTATCTTTTTTAAGGTCACTGCGACCTTGCCCTTGACCTTATTTATAAAATAAAGGCATACCTTGGACAGGAGGTAACGTGTGTTAACCCTTTCACCCCTACAGCCCTCTGTAGATATTACTGATTACATATGCAAACAGTGTAGACCCTGATCAGATGGCTCCTATAGGAGCCCTCTGATCAGGGTCTTCACTGTTTGATATGTTCATTGTACAGTAAACTGCTTCAAAATTCTTGTACAGTGGAGAATGTGTTATTCTTTCCCAATAAACGCGTTTACGCTAAAACTATCATTTGCAGTGCAAACAGTTTGGAGCCAGATCAGACGCCGGGTAACCCGGCGTCTGATCAGGCTCCAAACTGTTTGCCACCAAGATAAACATGAAATATCAGAATTGTCCAAAAGTTGTACTTTTCTACGTTTTAGTGTTTGCGTTTGCGTACGTTTGCGTTTAAACGGGAAAGAATAACAGATTCTCCACTGTAGTAGAAGAGTCCCAAATGTTTATACATACCCGCAAGAGATATTTAGGGTTGAAAGGATTAACGCGGCTAGTCTTTAACGTTAAATTGCAGTTGACTATTAAACTCTTTCTCCTATTGAAGCTCCTTTTAGCGAATTTAATGTATTCCTAGACCAGAGAAAGTATATACATTTAGTTCTAATTGTATATATAACAAAAACCGGCTAAATTAATATCCTGATAAGTGTAAAAACAGTTTGGGTCCTGATGTGACGCCGCGTTGATTAAGATCCAAACTGTTTGCAAATTACCTTTGTAATCGGGGCAAGGATGAAAAAGAGTTACGACTGCCTCTTCATGGGCTGTCTCCCCGAAACACAAGATTGAAAACATTTGGTTTTCACCAAACGACTCTCACGGATATAACGTGCACTTGCTTTCACATAATTACGGAAGCTAGTTAAACATGCATTGGAATATTATGTCTACAAAATTTTCTAAATTATTAATCACCATGTGATAAATGGATAATGCATGTTGCCATTAATAACCAAATTTATGATCCAACGTTTGAGGAAGTAAATACATGAAATTCAGGTTTATGACGTATACGAGCGAACATCAACTACAAACAAACCAAACCCAGTTTTCCTTAAACAATGAAGAAGACGTTGTTTTGTCACGCTTAAACGCAAAAGAAACACACACGCAGTAACTAAAATGTAGAAAATGACAAATTTGGCCGATCATTTTCTGTCGTTTATTTCGCTTAAACGCCAAACAATTCAGTTCATTTCTTAAATATTGGTTCATCCCACACACTGATCTCTCTATGTTAGTATAAAAAGCATAGCCAAGCATAGCCAACTGTTTAGCTCATGGGCTATGGTATTGGACCATTACGCCAGCGCCCCGGGTTTGATCCCTTCCCGGGGATTCTTTAATATCCAATGTGGATTTTTCTGCTATGCTTCGTTACGAGAGTTCTTCGTAAGAATATTATGATTAAAAAAGGCTCAGTGAAGCAAACGATGTAAACCTGATGATTCACCGCATAATGTGGCGTCTCATCAGTGTCGGCATTATTTGCTACTGCATACGAAATGTTTTTCTGTATGGCATGTGTTGGATACCAAGATTATAAAGCATTTGAATTGAGTCTGAAGACGTATTCAAGTATTTGATTGGTCAGATTTGAGCCTTGGCTCAAATCTTACCAATCAAATGCTTGAGAACGATCTGAGGCACAACTGTAACTCCTGATAACCTGATGCCCCTCGTCCCTGGTGTATATTATGATAAAACAATCCAGCAAGCACACATGGAGAGTTCACTGCAATATCTAGGCATACATTGGTTATATTAAATACATATAGTTAAATTAAGAAATAGTCGATGTTCTACCGTTGTTAAAGGGTATTCTACAACGGTTGGGATTTGTGATGCGCAGTAATTGACCACGAATGCCGAATGCCTGAGTGGTCAATTCCTGCGCATCACAACGACCAACCGTTGTGGAATACCTTTTAACAACGGTAGAACATCGATTATTTCGATTCTAACATGACTAACTTAAAAAAAATCATAAGAAATGCAAGCAAATGTTTCAGGCTTATTTTCTCTGCTGATGCAGTTTTCGACCGAATTACTTCCCTTGTATGGCTATTACATGAAACCAATATCAGTACGTCATATATAAGAAAAATAAAAAATAGTGATGAAATAATTTATTCTGTCATAGAACCATTTATTATTTCCGGTCATCATAAATTCTTTGACTGTGATAGGCTGAAACTGCGTATGTGACCAATGTGCACGAGACCGTACACATTGATCTAGCCGTGTAGTACGGATCACGTGTGACTGATTAGATTTTTTCTCCTCGATCGATTCGCGTTAACAATCTCTCTTTTTCTGTTTATTAAGCAACTGTTTTGCACGAAATAAAAAAAATCTTAATTAAAAGCTGTCTTGAATATTATGCGTACATGTAACTCAGATATCGATTTTATGCTAGTTTTGTGCTTTGCTTTCACTGATTACCCCACCCGCGTCGTCACCAAGGTAAACAAAATACTGGAAGTGAAATGGACAATGCGAGATGCAACGACACTTGTCACTCGTTTATAATGAAATTGACACTGAATTAAGATAGATTTAGATCAATATGTTTATCAAACTCAACCGAAATAGACAATAACTCGATATGCCTAGCTACTAACCTACGTGTTTATTTGTTCGCTCCTGATTAGTTCCGTTCATTTTTTATAATTTATCGTTACAGTGTTTCATAAAAGGTAAATTTCCTCCTCGAACTATTCGTTTGAAATATCCTGGTACTGAACATTTAAAAGATATCAACATTCCAATGTGATGACGTAACCATAATAGGAACAATCGAACTACGATAGGGCATATCTTGTATTCATTTAAGTCGAACCGATATCTGTATTTCAAAGTTAAAAAGTGGTGTAGCCACTGTTAATTTGAAATGCGGAATGTGTTCGACATATGCGGTTTAGAAATTATGGCATTAAAATTAAGGAATGCGGTTAAATTCTATTTATTCGAGTTCCAGTTTAACTGTTTTGTTTTTTGTACTTCACAACTGGCGAATAGTGAACTGTTGTCAATTTCAAGTGTCATGTTTTAGGGTAAAGTCAGTAAAAATTTGCATGTTTTCTGTCTTGTATTGTATCTAGACTGGAAATAAATTCGTTATACGGCATTTCGACAGAGTGTACGGCCGAAATACCGTGCTACTAATAGTATTAGTCAGATTAAATATCAGTAAAAAACATGAAAGAAAAGACATTTTACGTCACATGACTTTTCATTGAAAACTGCGCTTTACCGTAGGGAGTGTACAGGAAGAGCCTGTGTAAAAGGACTATTTTCACAGCGTGGTAAAACAGTCTAGGTATACCACGATAGTCCTGTTCTTTGTTTATAGAGACGAATTCACGTGTCATGTTAGAATAAGCGTTGTGTCATATTATATAGGTCTACACTATATGCAAACACACATTTAGGAGTATCATGGTTCACCGTCAAAGTACTATCGATATGGATTTCATTAAAGCATATCGGTTGACGATCTATTAGTACTATATATAAGGCCTTTCATTATAGATGTGTTTCCATTTTTGGTCATGGAATGGCATGCTCAACACATGTAGCATATTCAGATACCGTATCGGAGTCCATCGGAGGCCTACGTCCTTGACCATGTCCATTAACAAAATAACCTGATTGCACGATATAGTTGGGCAGCTACACGAACAGCTTCGACGGTCGCTTGCCAACGCGAACAGGAATTCCAAAATGGTGTCCAAGTGAGTACACGAGCCACAACAAACAGAACTGAGTTAATTTCTCATCATTAAACCAACCTTTTCCAATACTTAATGTATCAAACAAAGCAGCTAACAATAATAAATTTAAATCTTATTTGTGTATGCGGTAAAATTGATGCATTCCGATTCGTAAATAATTCGTTCGTACCTGTGAAAGGTACATAAACATGGGACCCGATGAATCATTATTGGAGAGTATTCAAGAGCAATAGATGCCGAACTAAAAGGGTTGCTTGCACTCCGATACACTATTACCTAAACACGCTACTCTTAAATGTACCATAAAGGCTATTTAAGCGGAGAACGGTTTACTTGTAGTACGTTTTAAGCAGCTACCGTTAGGGATGTTTGGGACAATTTCCCGTGACTCTTTTTCAAACAGGGTACGAGTGTTGTACCCGAAGTTCTGTCGCCATTGGGCTTCAGTAGTGTTATCCTACGCACGTTTGTTTTTGAAACAGCCCTTTCTTTCGGACAATACATTGAGAACAACACTTTGCCTTTTCTAGCAAACACTGCAGATCAATCGAAGTACTGGCACATTTGCTACTGCAATTTATTAAAGTTTCATATTATTTGGATTCGAAAATGGGCCTTACAGTTGTATATGTGTTGCTACTCGTAATAGTTTATTGGAACTTTACAGCATTTATACACCAACAACATTAATATTAAATTATTTTAACAATAAACTGAAGGTGAGTTTGGTAAGATTATTACAATGTACAGGGGCCCGTTTTACTAAACAACTTACGCAAAATTTTTGCGTAAGTCAAAATTTTAAATTTTAATTTATATTTTTTATTATCACTTGCTATAAACAGCAAATAGCCAGATCAGAGGACGCGCTTTTAGCACGCCCTCTGATCTGGCTATTTGCTGTTTGCAAACGTTTATGATAGAAAAATAAGAGTTAAACGATTTTGACTTACGCAAAACTTTTGCGTAAGTTGTTTAGTAAAACGGGTCCCAGGTGTATAATTTGATATATTACTTACAAATATAAGAATAATTTAAAATTTGATCAAAAACTATTTGTAAATTTTAGACTATATTCCAATTACAAATAAAATAGTTCACCACCCTCCCCAACACATAATATAAACAATTCTAACACACTTCGCGCACGCCCCTATATTATATATAAACAAAGAATGGATGTATATGTGTTTGAATTCTCATTAAAACACTTACGCGCTGTAACGTTCTAATGTGACGTCATATGGCTTCGAAAATGCGTCGCCAAGAAATGTAGCGCCGTTGCATCGGTGCAAATTAAGGTTTAATTATGTGTTAGAATCGAAATAATAAATTGATTAATACCAGTGTTTTATCTTGCAATCGAACACGGGTAGTCGTTGAAATGCTTGTAATTAAGCCACTCTGCCTAAAGTGCTCGTTTTTAAATTACTACGCATCTCAATTCCTACCTGTGTTCGATTGCACGATAAAACACTGGCATGAATTTATCATTTCTTAAATCAAGTTATATATTTCGCAACTATGAATTATATATTGTAAATTGCGTATTTATCGAAAAAAAGCACGAAATAGTAATATGCCCATTACAACAATCTTATTTGAAGATTAAAGAGATATTTGACAGCTAATAGGAAGATTAAAGTAAAGCAGAAATATCTTTTCATCTTGCTTTAAGCAGCAACTAGCCCTATACACCTACAACTTAATCTGAGTGGTCGTTATAGAAAGGTGTTGTACTTTGTTTCTCAATATTGACATAACATTATGCATGCATTAGTACTAATTAAAATATGGAAACGAATAAAAATGCATATTTTCAATGTCATTTTGGTGACCTCATTGCGCCTAAACTAAGATCATTCAATATAATGATATTTGCTTTTGCTACACATGCTCCGAAATTTTTTGTAATGTTTTGCATAAAGTAGAGTAGTCGTTATCTTGCCCGTTTTAACGCATACCAATAAAATTTAGAAAATGACAACTTATAGATAATTCTGACTATTCATGTGAATCAGAGTGGCAACCAGATTGAAGCCTTATCAATACCGGGTTACCCGGCGTCTGATTTGGCTCCAAACTGTTTGCAATGGAAAGAATAGTTTTATCGTAAACGTGTTTATTGGGAAAGAGTATCGTTTTCTCCACTGTAGTCGATTCCATTTCTGCACAAACCGAATGCGACGAGAGAGATACTATAACATAATTACTAAAATTATTTGACTCCTAAACATAGAAAAACAGTTATACTTTATACAGTCATGAATATGCACAGTTCAAAATATGTACGTAGAAAGCAGATTAAAGCAGATTAAAGCAGGGTGAACTAAAGGTGAAAGTGCCTTAGTTCGCATTTTGATTTACTTGTAACCTGCTTTAAGAAGTCATCTGTCTTCAAAACTAGAAACAGGATTTGGGATAATAGTTTCAAGACATTTGATACAGTGTGTTCCAACAATCTGCAATTTTATGTGTCTTTAGAAAGGATCAGGATCCTAATTATTTGTTGCTGTTAGTGTTTTGGGTTTGGAAGTGAAATGGTTAAAAAATATCGATTTGTGTGACCAACAAGACGCGGTGTCTGAACAGGATTCAAACTGTTTTGCGAAGTCGCACATGCAAGCTACTGACGTGTTCCCTCTCTACAACAACGCCAAATGGGAGACAACTGTTTTGTGTGTGTTGTTTATAGAAAGTCGTTATTTGGAGGGAAAACGATATCCTTAGAGTGATATGTAATACTTTACTTACATTTGCAAATAGCTTGAATCCAGACCAGACGCCGCGTAACGCGGCGTCTGGTCTGGATTGAAGCTGTTTGCCACTCGTCATTATGACTTTTGTCAAAAGCAGTAGACAACAATTTTAAGCAGACAAAAAATTGCCGAAGTGAAAAGGTTAGACATAATTGTCTTATTTGGGGGAACAGCGATTATTATTGGTTTTAAGGAGGAAATCGTTGTTCAGAGGACCGTCGTATGAAGGGAACACCGCGAAGCGTTGAAAAAGGTTAACAAAAATGTCAATGTGTCACCTAACATATTCGTACAATGACATTATGTACTATCTAATCAACAAAATCAGTAGTTTCTAAAGAACAGATTGCTATGTCATCGTCTTTTTAAGTGACTTGAAAACGTGACAAAACTATAAATATTTCATTCAGCCAAAATTAAAGCTTCCAAAACCAAGTCGTGTAACTCAGCCAGTAACCTAATTTAGTACTAGTTTAAACATTCGTTTCAATTATATCAAACAAGACTGGATTATTCACAACCAATTTACCACCTCGTTCACGTAAAAAGACAGTGAAGCTCATTGATAACAAAGTCTTCGGAATGTTCAGACTAATTTATTTCGTTATATCGAAATTTTGTTATATCTGGACCATTTAGTATACCTTAATTCTTTGTATCTTAGTACATGTAATAATATATGGTTAATACACCTTTTTTCGTGCATTAACATCTGAAGAAGCCCGCGGGCTGTATTTGAAGCCCGAGGCTTTAGCCGAGGGCTCCAAGACAGCACAAGGGCTTCTGCAGATGTTAATGCACGAAAAACAGGTGTATTGACACTATTCTTGCATAAAAATATGTCTATTTCCCCTTCTTTTTGGATGACACCTAACTCTGTTCTCTTATACACTAACAGCTTACGTGCACCTAGAGAGGTCAAGTTTGTTTACAAAATGTTCATGTATTTTATATATCCGCGGCCTAGATACAGGGCCACGTGCACCGAATTTATCAACGTCGGCCATTTTTTAAAGCAACTCGATTCACATGTGTAATTTAAGCTTGGCATTCAACAGACATCATGTTGTTCTTCGTCCGCTAAATCAAGGACTTGAACATGTTACAATATGTCTGGACAAGAGGAGAAATTGTTTGGTTGGATGTTGGAATAACGTTGAATGAGTTGGTTTGGTACAACGTGAGACTAGCATACAGACCGGTCAGGTTCGACGCAACACAGAACGTCAGAGGTTTTCTCTAGATCAATTCTATGGAAATACAGGTACTATAGTACACCGATTTACAGTTTAGCATGTTTAGGGTAGGACTTTATTTATAATGCTATATTTATTAATAAATATCAGCAGCGTTTTTTTTCACCCAATTGGGAACGGGTCCGGTACCCCTCAGATTGGGAATTTTTCAAGTCAAATTGGGAAAAACCAGTTTTGAAATGATGACAACGCAGAAATTGGGAATTTAAGTTACTAAACTGTTAGAACTGTTTATGATGGTAAACATGGTGTAAAAACTAAATCTACGCTGGGTGTGTTACTCACAGTAGACGCTGTTGCGGCCGAGACAGAGTTGGTGACTTGGTAAAATCCAAAATCTTATCTTATCTATCTCTGAATACTGCCAATCAAGCTCACGAGTGTTAAGGCAGTGATCTAGATTCAAGTTCTTCATTATTTTTTTCTCAAAACAATTCTGTAATACTTTGAATTATGGCTCATGATTGTTTTAATTGTAGGTTTTCTAAACAGAGTCAGACTGGGTTTGTAAACTCTTACCAATTTCAGCGGATTTTGCGATCACGCAACATTAACCAGTCTCGATTAAGGGGCATGTATAAATCTTCGCCCGGACAGTTTCCGATATTCGGCCGTAATCACTGGTATTGTTTTATACATACTCCCAAAAATGTCAATGGAGTTGCGTAACTTTGTTTACATTTCATGAGACCACGGAATTATAAACTTCTGTATATTCTGACGAGACATTCATTGTAGCAAAAGATAAGTTGAAATATGGATGGTTTGCTATGATTTAAATGGAAAAAGTAATTTGACAATTGGGAAATATGTTTATTTTGATTGGGAACGGGTCCGATATTTGATTTCTTTTGATTGGGACGGGTCCGGTCGTCAAATTGGGACGGGTCCGTCTCCAATTGGGAACGGGTCCGTTCCCCGGACCCGTTCAAAGAAGGAAAAAAAACGCTGATCAGACACATGAAGGGATTACCAGCAGTCGGTTGCAGTTATTTAACTTATTATAACTCCATACTGTAGTCTAGCAGGATCGAGTGTAGTCTATTTCTACTTCTACGCCATCAATTCTGATGATTATGAGAAGGGGCACTTTTTAGGTGCACCATGGGGACTGTACCTGTCGAACACAGGTACAGAGGAGATAATGTTATTCTTTCCCGTTTTTAAACGCAAAGAAATGCAAACTCAGTGCACTAACATGGAGAAAATGACATCTTTTTTTATACTTCTGATTGTTTATTTTAATCTGAGTAGATCTAGCAAACATTTGGGAGCCTGATCAGACACACGGTTACTCGACGTCTGATTTGGCTCCAAACCGACGTCTGATCTGGCTCCAAACTGTTTGCAATGGAAACAATAGTTTAAGAGAATAACGTTTTTTTCCACTGTTATCTTTGTAGAAACCCAACAAGTCCCTACAGCTCAGTCGTTAGAGTGCTAGAATGTTACGTCAGAGACCCTGGCTCCAAGGTTATAAAATTTTTGAGTTGAGTCTGAAATCGTCCTAAAGCGTTTGATTGGTCAGATTTGAGTTTTTGATGAGCAAAAACTCAAATTTGAGTATTCAATGTCTAAAAACCATATAAGAGTTATTAAGACTCAACTTAAAAGCTTTATAACCTTTTAACTTTCAATGCGTCTAACTGTTATTGTACTTGGTAACAATTTTTATACTACAGTTGTCTAGGAATTTAGAATAATTTTGAAAATATGTTTTGATAATTTAGTAAGCCATTTAAATATTAGGAGCGTACTAAGAGTCAGTCACTGAAATAGCTGGAACGGAATTTGGGTTGACATGCTATTTTATCAAAATTGCCGTTATAGATTCTAAATGTGTGTGTCTGTTAGATTTACTTGTAGGTTTTAAATAAAGATTTGAATTTGAATTGTCTCATTCAATAAATGCCTTCATTAAAGAATCAAAAATAATTCTAAATAAGATGATAAAGCTGTCTATATGTTTAAACTGTTATTATTTATTTTTATACATGTTTGTTGTTTCAGATTCTATCACCAGATGTCACTGGCCATCAGCCTTGGATGTTGGTCTAAATCTTGAGAAGTCTGCAATATTAACCCTGGAGTCATCCTTTCTCATTGACTGTGAACAGAATGTGTTTGGTGCTTAGCCTTACTCAACAGAGACAATAACGAGAATGAACCAGATTTAACAAAACAAAGTTTAAATCATGATGAATTTATGTTTACACAAAGTCATCACCCGGCTGGTCTCAAAATAACAGGAAAAGTCTTAGTTTAATGAGGAGCAGCTAACCCAAGACATATATTACATGTACATACTTTGATTGCACATTAACTCATCACTCAATCAATATGCAGTTTTACCCCTCTTATTTATTTCTCCACTGAGCAAAATAGTTCCACACTATGGAATCATGAATGTATACACTATAAGGAGCCTAAAGCATTTTGAAAGTAAAGCAGAATATACCATTAGGTACTTTCTACTTTATTTTCAACATGCTGTAATAAAAAAAATCTAGATAAGGGGTAAAGAATTAAACAGACATAGTCTGAAAGATCAAATTACTACAGAGCTACAGGTAAAAGGCATAATTTTATCTCATGTTCAAATTTTCTAAATGTCTATTTTTTCATTTTTAATTCCATTTCTAAAAAATAATTATTTCCTAAATGCATTACCATCTTAGAACATATCTATTACATTGTGCTTCAGTATATTTACCAAGTTCATTTATTATCTTGAGCTATGTAATTTTTTAAGTACTTGAAATATGTGTACAAAACCAGAATTTCAAATAAAATATATATAAGCACAATATTTGCATAGATATAAATCATAACAAGAACTTTTGTCTATATATTTGAGATCCATTTCCATTTTTGTTATTAATATCAGTCATTTTCTTCCATATCACAGCTTCCTTTATTCTAATTGCACACCAATTGTATATCTTGCAAGTATTATGCTTCACTACAAACAGTGTACTTACAAGGAATGCACTTGTCTTCTGCCTCAGTGTAAACTTTGAACAGAACATCCCCTAAAGGAGCCCTCTGATCAAGGTCGCCACACGAAGAATAATTTTCAATGCATCGGTGTACATGTATACTTTAAACAGAACGCAATTAAACAAGCTGGACAAAATTTTATTTTGATTTTAAATGTACATTTAAATCTTCAGTGGTTATTGAATGAGAGGTTTCGCCTAACTGTGGACAACGTATGCAAATAGTCGCTGTCATGGACATTTTACTGAAATGAACTATCTGGTCGTAGACCAATTGGAGTGTCAGATGGCCGATTTTGTCAATTTCAAAATTGATTGATTTGGGTTTACGGCCGCAAACTGTGACACAAAGGTTGTCATAATAGCGCCGATGTTGTGTCAATTTCATGTCATCTATAATAGCAAGTCGCTGCCGTCGAAAGTTCGGCATTTTAAAAATATGTACATGTATGTGCACAATTACGGTACAATGTATACATAACTCGTATACGAGAAATGGGATTCAAGTTGTTTGTTATCGCTTTTATTAGTGAGTTAACTGCAAGTTTTAATAATAAATCAAAACTTACTTTGCCTAGTGTGTTTACTTGTATGATGTGTTCTGCTTTGTATCCATCCTACAGTGGATAAAACGTTATTCTTTCCCCTTTAAACGCAAACAAAACGCAAACGCAAAACACTAAAATGTAGAAAAGGACAACTTTTCGACAATTCTGACCTTTCATTGTTTTCAGAGTGGCAAACAGTTTGGAGCCTGATCAGACACCGGCTTAACCGGCGTCTGATATGGCTCCAAACTGTTTGCATAGGAAATAATAGTTTTTAGCGTAAACGCGTTTATTGGGACAGAATAACGTTTTCTCCACTGTACCTAATAATATCACCTTTCAACAGAATTATTTAGTTGTACAAGTTTGGTTGTACTGTATACTATGGAGAAGACGCTATTATTCCCCAATAAACTCGTTAATGCTAAAACTATATTTGACTATAGTTTTCCATCGTAAACAGTTTGGAAACAGATCAGACGCCGGATAACTAAATAGTAATGAGTTCAAAGGGTGCAAACTGAATGGGAAAGTGTTTAGATCCCGACCAGAATGCTCCCTCAGGAGTCTACACCATTTGTTAGCTAGTGTCTGTCCAAATACTTAGGGTTATTACAGTAAAAACCTTTTGCATTTCGCCTTAATGACCGTTATCTGTATTTGGCGCACGGTAATTATTTTGTATTTTCAATTACAATGCATTCACCAGCATCTTTGCACTGACAGTGTAGGCTGTAGTTTGGCCAGAACGCTGTTCAAACCGTCATTGTTATTGTTTATACTGGGCCCCGGAACAACCATAACTATAGCGGTCATTAACGGCGCGTGTGCACGTGAATCGCCTTGTTAATACACGTTAAAGTACTCGTTAATGCACCCCCTGGGAACGGCTTTTTATGCAAGAATAATAATTAATCCTCTTCGCTCCGGTCGGAGCATAGGGCTTTCACCACAGAACGCCATTCCGTTCGGTCCATGTCCAGGGCGTTGGCTTCTCACCACAACATCTTTGTCTTGCGGAGCTTAATGTTGAGTGTCCTACGCCAGGAGTTTGTTGGTCTTCCTATTCGCCTGGTACCTTGAGGGTTCCAATCTAGTCTTGCTATGTTTTGCTGTGATCTGCGCAGCGTAGGTCCGATCCATCTCCATTTCTTCTGTAGGATGGAGTCTGTGACTGGTTGTTGTCCTGTCCTTGCCAATAGCTCCTGGTTGGATATCCTGCCGGGCCACCTTATCTGTAGAATATGTCTCAAACATGTGTTGATAAATACTTGCAGGCGTTGAGCCAAGTCTCAGCACCATACAAAAGGATCGTCTGCATATTGCTGTTGAAGAGCCTCAGCTTTGTCTTGAGGTGGATGTTATGGTTCTTCCACACTGGTCTCAATGTCGCAAAAGCATGGCGGGCGTTCCTTATCCTGGCCTTGATATCTTCCTCTGTGCCTCATGTCCTCCTTTTAACCCTATTCACGAATATATATGCATCATTTGCAAACAGCGTACATGTGAGGAGTACAATTGCTAAATTCAATTTAGTCATTTCGTGAAATGACTGAAGGTATTTTTTGTCATTTCACGAAATGGCTGAAAATGTTAGGCATTTCATGAAATGACTGAGTGAAACAGTCATTTCAAGTAATGAATGAAATGACTGATTACACAGATTGACTGTTACATAATTATATATCTTATCAGATAAGATGGATCCAGATGAGACGCCCATTTACTTGGTATCTTATATGGAACAAAACGGTTGGTAACAGCTATCAAGCAACTGATATTAAAATACTCCACTTTTGAAAGGAAGTATCATCAATATTTAGTATTTAAGTCTATAGGTTTATATTGTTCATTCTAATGCATTTAGTTTCGTTTAAACGGGAAAACAATGACATTGTCGTACATGTATCCCTGGCAACTAAATATGAATAGTTTATTACTTTGCCAATGTAATGATAAAGTAGATATGAACGTTTTAATGCTTAACTTACTGTTTATAGCTGAAAGGCATAGCTGATGCAGTGACATTATTGTTTTCCAATAAAAGCGCTTAAACTAAATCGGGAGCCAGGTCAGAAAACAAATTGCAGACTTTAACTTTAAAGCAGACCGTTGCAGGTGAGACAAAAGGGTCTAATAAAAATGTTTTTTTTGCTGATGATTTATGTTGCCGTTACGCGGCGTCTGATCTGGATTCAAGCTGTTTGCAATTGTAAGCCGATCTTTATTTCCCCTACCTATAACAAACAACTCCCTCCGAACAACAGCCATGTCGGCAACACTTTTTTTAATTACTAAAACTTATATGCCTTCGATATATGTATTTCAGTTACCATTGGTCCTACCCTGAAATAACCCTTAACTTTGATGTCATGTACACGAAGCACCGACTGAGACGGGCCGTGACACAATCATTGTTTCTCATTTGGTGTTGTTGTAGAGAGGTAGTATTGTAAAGGTCTACATTGTTTGGAACTTACCAGTATGCGAAGCATATTGTTACCAAACCTAGTACAATGGATTAGACGTTATTCTTCCCTTAAAAACGCGTTTACGCTAAAGTTATTATTTCCATTGCAAAAACAATTTGAAACCAGATCAGACGCCGGTTACCCGACGTCTGATCAGACTGCAGACTGTTTGACAATCAGATTAAAATTATTCATAAGAATTGTGAAAATGTTTGCTACATTTCATTGCAATGCGTTCTGTTTTCGATTAAACTGGAACGAATAAGGTTTTCATCACTGTATCTCAGGTCAATACTGTTTCGGCCTAGCACGTTGTTTTCTGCGGATAGAAATAAAAAAAATGAGTGCATCAGTCATTCCGTTGTATTTCAAGAATATTGACTTAAATGCTACAGAGTAAGCACATGAACTCAATTTGCCTAAAGTTGCTTTACAGTATGGTTGCACATTGATGCTCTGAAATGTTTTGCTTATGGCATGCATCAGGATTGAGAGCAACTTGAAATAATATGTGTTTTAACTGTCTGGATTAATTATTGGTTTGCTTTGGGATGAATTTGTATCTCACAAAACCTAGGGCAGCATTTTTCCGATTCAAACTGAACTGAAATACATGTATCAGTAGAACCGATACCTGCTTACCGAGATAGTGTTGCCTTGTACAGTGGATAATCTGTTATTCTTTCCCGTTTAAACGCAAACGTACGCAAACGCAAAGCACTAAAACGTAGATTATCCACTGTATACAGTGCTCCCTCTATACAACGTCTTTCTGAACAAAGATTCCCTCCTTACAACAAAGCTTGCCGCTATTCCCAAAACAAACGACAATCATGTGTAAACAACGTTTGCACGCTGCAATATCGACTACTTAGAATTATCGTCTGTTGTTTTTCCTAATGTCACCAGTTGGACCTTTTGACAGAAAAGAACATAATGAAAAGTGACAAACAGCTTGATTTCAGATGTGAGCCAATGTCCCTCCCTATAACAACTCACTCCGAACAACACACATAATCTCAGTCTCCAATTGGGTGTTGTAGTACAGATGGAGCTCTGTACGTAGATCCATGTCAAACTAGGAACATGTACAGTGGAGAATCTGTTATTTTTTCCCAATTAAACGCGTTTACGCTAAAACTATTATTTACAATACAAACAGTTTGGAGCCAGATCAGACGCCGGGTAACCCGGCGATCAGGCTCATAAATGTTTGCCACCACGATAAACATGAATTATCAGAATTGTCTAAAAGTTGTTCTTTTCTATGTTTTAGTGCTTTGCGTTTGCGAACGTTTGCGTTTAAACGGGAAAGAATAACAGATTCTCCATTGTATGTCAGTTACACAGCTGTTTTACTCGTAACCAATCAATCACCAGAAGGAGAATAGACAGACATATTTAATTCATTCTAGGGCATAGTTGTAGGACAGGAGCAAGGTAATAATTGAATATATACAATGGAGAAGGCGTTATTCTTTCCCAATAGATACCAAACACTTATCGTATATTGAACACTAAGATTTAGATAAATCATGGACATGTCCAAGAACCTGTCGTTGTTTATTTTATAATATCTATATTAAATTTAGTTTTGTTTAAATGGGAAATAATAACACATGTAACCTGTAAACATTTTCTCTGCCAAGTTTTATCGCCTGCTTTGATAATGTCGTTTGGAGTATTTTTCCAGTCAGATAAAGCGGTTATTTTTTACTGATGAAATATCAATTCGAGTGTCAAACAGTTACGCCGGCTGATCAGAATCTAAGCTATTTGCAAAGTCGTCATTAGGCGCTATTGGCAGTGAAAGAGATAAACCTTTAAAGATACATTTAGCCCGATTGTACTGATACATGCTTTTTCAGCTTTTAAATATGTATTTGAGTGGAACATAATTAGGAGCATGATAAGATGCACCCAATATGGAGGCTGATCAAACGCGTTTCAAGAATAAACACAAAGAAATGACGTTTTCTCTTCTGTGCATGTTTAACCCTTTACCCAATAGAAGCGCCTTTTAGCGGATATGATTTATTCATCCGCTGAAGAAAATAGTTCCAATTTAATCAGTAATGAATATGTATTATATGGAATATTTTCTATATTATAGCACATTATAGCTTAAAGCAGGCTGAAAGTAAAGTAGAATGCGCCCTAAGGCGCATTCTGCTTTACTTTCAACCTGCTTTAAGTAGTCACCTATCTTAAGTACTAGAAATAGGCTATCAGGTAAAGGGTTAAATGTTTCTTCCTACGGCTATTACTTAGACATAATTAATCTTATAATTGAATTTATAGCACATGTCTCTCAGGATTTGTAAATTTTCCTGACAAAAAAGAGACGATGTTGAGCACTGAAGACGCTATTAATCACATCACTACCCGGCAATGTAATTATGGCTAGAGTCAATTGAAAACAATGACACTACTATAGTCTTTATGACTGATGACTTGTGGCTTATTCAAAATTAATGAAGAAATATTAGTTAATAAACTGTGGTACATATGCATCTCTGAATAAAATGGTACTATACTTTGAGTGGAGGATTAAGGTAAATTCGTAAACAGGCACTATATCTCTTGAAAGGCAATGGTTACTACAATCTATAATGTACAGCTATCAGCCATCATTATCTCTATATTACCTCAAGCTCATTGGTATTTGCAATCAGTTTGGACGCTGATCGAAATAAAAAATGTCTGCCACTCGTATCGGCGTTACTTTAATTAAATACCTTAAATAGAAAATGACTTGGTAAATTTAAATTACTGTAGGCGACAAATTTTAACCAGATTTGCAGCTAAGGGGTAAAAGCTTACCATACTAAAAAAACGACTTAGATAACTTGTCATGTTTCACTGTCTTTCCATGAGTACAGTGGATTCAAGCTGTTTAACACTCATCTATCATATAACTTCAGTCAATGTAGATTTGAGGACAAAAACAGGCGAGAATTTCTTAAATCTGATGACGTCACTACAGTGAATGGGTGCCAGGAACATCACGTTTCTTTTAACCATCTTCTGGGCCCGTGTCGTTTTAAGAAAAAAAGGTTTCGGTAACATAAGTTTACGGCTTTCTTTTAAGGACAATAAATCAAGAAATTTTATTGACTAATAGGTTACTCTAAAATTGTTTGAAAACTGAATGTGTAGTAACTGTTCGGTACAAAGAGGTTATATACCGGTGATATACATGTAAGTGTCCCAAATGTTATATAATCATCATCATCATCATCATCCATTTTAGTTTAGTTTAACCAGGCCATTGATTAATCCTTCTTACGAGGGTGGGGCTTGGCTGTCCAGTCTGGAACGAAGTCTTCGCGGTCACGTTTTACAAGGTCCTCCCAAGATAGATTTGGTCTGCTTGGACCCCACTGTGTTGTGATGTTCAGGCATCTAATTTGAGATATCTAGCTAGAGCCTCTCTCTACATGGCCAAGCCATTTCACCCTCAATGATTGGAGGGTCTCGGCAATGCCTCTTATGTTCAGCTGGAATAACACAGAGTCAAAAGGGACATCTTCTGCTGGCTTGACAAGGCGGGTCCATCGTATCATGGCTTTGTCATTTCGCAGCAAACGTCTGAGTGTACTTGCTGATACAGTCCATGTCTCAGATCCGTATAGCATAACACTCCTTACAATAGCTGATTAGACTCGACCTCTGGTTGCTGATGGCAGAAACTTACTTGTCAATATGGGGAGGAGCTCTCTGAACTTTTACCAACAACCGACTTACAGCGTGTTATTACTGCAAGCTCACATCCTCCTCCAGACCACAGTGTGCCTCCAAGGTAGCAAAAGTTTGTAACGATATTGAGATTTTCATTTCCAGCCTCTACCTCTGTCATAGGCCTACCATCTGTTGGTCTGGCTGAACCCTCTAAGCATCGACATTTGTACTGTGGATCAGGTCTGAGTAGTCCCTTGATTCCACTGCATGTCTTGTGGACCCACTTTGAGCAGTATGATCAACAAATGATTTGTCTGCCCGTTCCACTTAGGCATACTGGAAAGGGTTATTTTCCTGATCTTCTCAGTGAGTCAATGTTGGGACCAGAGATAATTACCTTGGTCTTGTTCATGTTGACTCTAAGCCCCTTCTTTTCCATTCCTGTCTTCCATATGGCCAGTCGCACAGTCAGTGCTTCTAGAGAGGTGTCAACGATAACAAGGTCATCAGCATAGAGGAGCTCCCATGGACAGCTGGTGCGGAATTCAATTGACAATGCTTTCAAGACATTTATAAAGAGCAGAGGGCTTTTAATACGCCCCTTTTTATGTTAGATAGCCGCACCTGAATTGACAGTATATACCAGAGCGGGAAAGCCGGGCCCAGGGTAACTGGGCATTGTTACCTGGATGATGTACAGATCGCACGGGACTTAAATGATTCTGGATAAACGATCGGACTAGATGTAGGATTAAGTATATACCCGAATCTAGTTGTATCCCATATTTTGATATGCGTATAGTATACATGTATTCACTTATCACGGTAAAAGGTAGTAAAGTATAGCCCCTCGGCTTTTTATTGGATATGCATGAATATGGCGAATGCAAATCCATTCAGCTCAAAAGCTGAAACCGACTTGGATAAGTGTTGTCTCTGTTAAACAGCAAAGAAGAAAGAATCTCTAAAGCCCACAAAGCCTGGAAGTCAGGAAAACGATAGCTATGCAATGATTCCTACAAACATTGTGCAATACAAGGCCATAATCAACTCCCATTTCATATAGCGAATTGACCCAGGGTGAGCCTCGACAGGCAATGACAATGGCAATAGAACAACGACTGAACGAGTCTGCCTATAACCTCAATGATGGTAAGCTCGTAGCTATAGTTAGTGATGGTAATGCTGTGGTACAAGAGCTGAAGTATCACAAGTCATGTTTGACAACACTGTACAATAAGGAATGCATTGTCTTATTTGTCATCGATTGAAGCACAGGAAAGTCATGCCAGTGTCTGAGCTTCCAGATTCCTTCACACATGTAACCCATGCAGTCACCAAAGGCAACATTGAACCTCTCAAGGTATAAGTTCCTATCAACATTGATAGTGAGCGTGCACAATTACAGCTAAACAACTAGTTCGAATGGCTAGAAAGTGTATGCCTTACTCAAATGCAGTCCGAAGATATGAATATCACATGGTCAGTATATCACACTGCTTCGAAAAAGGGGTATTGCCTCTGAAGTAAGTATTACCTTACTGCTACCTCTGCTAGAGAACGCAGCTCACTCAGTGGTGACCGTACGTCATGTTATGGATACGGTCAGGGATACGGTCGCATACCTGAATCCTGCTCAAACACCTGTCCTCACCGCAGATCAGCCAATATATGATGTAGCAAAACAAATAAAATGGAACTGGCCCTACGAGTATGGAGAAGACAAATGTGTCATCATGTTTGGCGGCCTGCATATAGAGATACTGTGCTGAAATCCATTAGATCATTTCTCCATTCAAGCAGATAGACAGGCGTCCTCGCAGAGGAAGAGGTACCATCCTCAGGAACGGAAGAGTCGTTTTTGACTGCCTAATAGGTGTGACAAGAACACGCAAAGCTCACCACGTTTCAGCATTTGCCCTGTACAAACTTCTAAAAGATTCATATTATAGCGGATGTGACGGAGAAACAGCCATCTCTTGACTTTGAGCCTTGGTGCAACCTACGGATAAAAGAAAGTCCACCGTTCAACTTCTGGTTCATTGTGATGTCAATGGAACTGACTATTCTGTCAATAATAAGGTCGTTTCGGGCTAATTTCAACCTCTACCATTAGCGGCATTGATACCTTTCTTCTTCTGAAACAGCAACGTCAACTATGCATGCTGGCTACCGGTGCATCTGAAAGACATGTTTACCTTAAATGTGACGCATCCTAACGTGTACCAGGCATTTCAGGACGGGAAATTTGTTGTGTATAAATCGAAGCGACCTTTCTCTGCAATGCCAATTGACCAGGCCCATGAGCAGACTAATACTACAATCAGAGGGGAAGGAGGGACTGTAGGTGTGACAGAAGACCCTTCTGCGTTAAGAAAATGGCTGGTAGCTGTACCTGAAGTTTCACGCAGCACTTCATGAACATATCAAACGGGCTGCTTACCAAGCAGGGTGCATATGGGGACAATGTTTAGAACCGTTAATAGAAACTGTCAGCCCTGTCGATTGGGGATGATAAAGCAAAGCAACATGTGTAGGGTTCACTGGACCTCATTGGCACCAATAGCAGCGATATGCAAACAGCTGACAAAGAGGGGCTGCAAGAAGGAATGCATTGGACACTGCAAATGCTACACAAATGGACTTGCCTGTACCAAACTGTGCAGTTCCAGAGTGAAAACATAACATTTGACTTCAGTTTAAGTGAATTGCTTCGGAAACATGATAGAAAATGTACCAGAAATTCATTTTTACGGTGTTGGACCAGGTTTTGGCGGCCATTTTGGAAAATGGCCGCCGTCTTGGTTTTTCTACATACATCGTTGTTTATCAGTAAGATCATATGACATGGTTTGTTAGAAATAATTGCCATTTTTCTGAGATGACAATGGTTTATTAAGGATGGTTAACTTGAAATATCCCTCAATGGCGGCCATCTAAGAAATTGGCCGCCATATTGAATTGCTTACGACAGATATGAGGTAAGCACACCTTGGTGAACATTTATGTTTCATACTTGCTTCCCGTAGTGCACCATTTTTGCACTAAAGTCTCAGCTATTTAGTTATCAACAAAAAATGTAGCATTTCATTAGTAAAATAAACATAATTACGTGAAAAAACCCGCAAAATACGCCTCTTTTGCGGCAATTATGAATAATTTCTTGATTAAAAGAGCTTTTTTATGAATTTAAAGCTCAATATTCATATTTTATGCTCTCCGAATACATTTGAGGCACATTTAGTTTATTTAATGGCAAATTGTACCCACAACTCAGTCCTAAGGGATATTTCGTATTTTCGGCGGCCATATTGGACGCCATCTTGAATTGTGATGTTGTCCATCGGCTTTGCTAACTGCATCAACCGGATTCATAATCTGCAGACTTAGACAAACATTTTGGTATATAGAAACCTATGTTTACAGGCGAGGACCAGTTGGTTGTCTTAAATGGTCTGATATTTGCAGCACTAGATAGAGTATTGAAGTTAAAGTAGATCTATAATGAATCACAATATGTCAGCAAATAATTGTCTTCTGCGAGTATTCTTAGAGTTAAGACTTTTTGCTTCACACTTTTTCACATGTCGTTTGAAAACATTGAACAGAATAAAACATATCTTAACCATTTCCTCCAATATCCTGTTTCTAGTTTTAAGGGCAGGTGGAATCTTTAAGCGGAAGTCAAGCAGAATGCGCATTAACCTCAACTTGCTTTAATCTACTTTCTACAAGGAAATAGGAAGTTTGTGGAACCAAGTACATGTACTCACCCAATCCCTCTCTTACCCTCGTCGCTCACTGATATGTCTGGTGATTTCTGTAGCGATCAAAAAGTGTCTGTTTGATAATTAAGACTAGGATTTATTACACTACATATAGTTCCAAGTAGACTGGTTCGTGTTTCAGCAACAAATGACCACACGGGAACGTAATAACCCACAGGAGTTACTTAGTGTTGAGTGAGCTAAATTCGCCAATAAATTGTTGAAGGTTACTGACATACACATGTGGGTATAGTACAGTGGAGAATCTGTTATTCTTTCACGTTTAAACGCAAACGTACGCAAACGCAAAGCACTAAAACGTAGAAAAGAACAACTTTTGGACAATTCTGATAATTCTTGTTTATCTTGGTGGCAAACAGTTTGGAGCCTGATCAGACGCCGGGTTACCCGGCGTCTGATCTGGCTCCAAACTGTTTGCACTGCAAATAATAGTTTTAGCGTAAACGCGTTTTTTGGGAAAGAATAACAGATTCTCCACTGTATGACCTTGCAGCAATTTACAGAAAATAACACATACAGTATATCTGTTAAACAAATCTATTCAGTAAAATTCGTTATACCTTTCACTCAATAGCTTGTTTGATTATTGTGTTCTATTCATATTGATTCTTAAAGCAAGATGAAGGCCAAGCAAAAAACCCTTGAGGGGGAAATGTCTTTATTTTTATACTTCGTTAAGCTGTTATCTAAAGTAATTATTCTTTCTTATGGTCGTCATAGCCGGGGTTCACAGTAGTTCTTATTATTAGGCTCTTAATGAAACAAGAAAGGCTATACATATTACCGGCCCTGCTACTCATGCATTAGTAATTGACATCTTTTCTATGGTGTGATAGTGCCTGTTTCCCACTAGCTAACGTGTAAGACAGATGTTTACTTACAATGCCTTTTTAAAATTGGTACAACAACGTACCCTCCCTACAACGGCCCTCCCAACAACGACTCCCTCCTAACAACGACCCTCGCCGCTGGTCCGCAAACATTACATTCATATCCATCTTTTCATGGACGCAATACCGTCTGCTTAAATTTGTCGTCTGATTTTTTTCTCAAAGTTACTTATAAGTGGACATTTTGATAGAATAAATTATAATGACGAGTGACAAACAGCTTGAATCCAGATCAGACGCCGCGTAACGTGTTTTGCAAATGTAAGCCAATTCTTAATTTTCCCTCCCTATAAAGACTCCATCCGAACAACATACATAATCTGTGTCTCCCATTGGTTGTCGTTGTAGGGAGGGGGCACTGTATTTCAGAAGTTCTACTTCTGAAACTATCTGAGTGTCTTTTTTTATATGTAACAACAATACTTTGGCGAAAATAAGTAGGTCAAATACTTTTAATGTCATATAATAATGTTTATTATATGCCTCTGTGTGATATCGAGCGTTTCCGCGTGTATTTACACAGTAAAATACAAGAGTCTGTATCAGCCACCTTGTATCAGCCACTGTATTGTACTCTGACCTCGCTTTCGAATTAACGTGACGTCATTTACGTACGTGTACAAGTGCCGCGTTATTCATTGTGGCAAACAAAAAATCTTGTTCTGCTTCATATAACTAATAAATGTTGGCTATAAAATGATTTAAACAACTATTTAGTTGTTTCTGGTGTGTATTCAAGGCATATAATAAACACATTACCAGTTGGCAGTGTGCTACAGAGTGTTGCATTTAGCTCTCGACGTTTTTGGCGCAAACAACCGATCAGACTCGCGCCAAGGCGCTCGTCAGATCGGCTATTTCCGCCAAAAACGTCTCGAACTAAATATCTGTATCGCACTGTCAACTGGTAATGTGTATATAGAACATGACAGATTTCTGAGGTACGGCGCAGTGCATAATTTCTGATCTGAAAATAGGCTTTCGAAAGTGAACCTATATTAAATTTTGTAAGCTGCGGTTAAATTATTAACTCTTTCATCACCATGGACCTGTTAAAAATATATGCATTTGAAAATAGTGTATAACCAGATCAGATGGTTCCTATAGGATCCTTCTGATCAGGGTCTACACTGTTTGCTAATTAAGAGTAGTATTTATTACAGAGTTTACAGTTTATTTACCCAGTAGTCAACATAGACTCGTTCATGTTTTGGTAACTAAAAGACCCACAGAGAAACTAATAACCCGCTAGAGTCACTAGTGTTGAAAGAGTTGATGGTACAAAAACCCTTACTACAATTTTTTAAAGGCGTTAAAACGCGTTTTTAAGGCGCGATGGGATGAAGGAGTAAACTTGCTTAATGTATACCAGTTTACTACTGCATATCAATATTAATGTTAGAAAATGAATTTATATATTGTCATTGTTTATAGGTACAGTGGAGAATCTGTTATTCTTTCCCGTTTAAACGCAAACGTACGCAAACGCAAAGCACTAAAACGTAGAAAAGAACAACTTTTGGCCAATTCTGATAATTCTTGTTTATCTTGGTGGCAAACAGTTTGGAGCCTGATCAGACGCCGGGTTACCCGGCGTCTGATCTGGCTCCAAACTGTTTGCACTGTAAATAATAGTTTTAGCGTAAACGCGTTTATTGGGAAAGAATAACAGATTCTCCACTGTATGTGCAAATTATGGCGTATGTCATTATACTGTTTAGGAAATTCGAAACATTATAACTTCATAAGCATGTTATGGGATAGAGGTTGCTTTTTTATTTATTTCACAACATGTTTACAAGCAGGTACACGGACACTATAGGTGGAAAATGGGCAATTTTTAGGAGTAATATTGTGTTAATTCAGACATTTTATCCTTCTGAAACACAATACTATAAACAACATGTACGTTGCATTTAGAACGTAGTTGGTTTATCGTATAAATAAGCCTTGCTGATATTTATAGTTTTGCCGATGACATACTCATTTTAAACAATCACTGACTCTATTTGTGCATCTGAAACTGTTTTGCCACCATATACTTTTTCCAACCAATCATGCTAGCCGTCAATTGTATTGCTCTGTCTCGTCTTGTGTAAAATTTGTTTTATGTCAGATGATGAAGTAGTATAATTTTATATGCGTTTTATATCCTGTTATAACCTAACGCTCTATAAAACTTGTAATTCGTTATGTGTGACTGTTTTTGTGTTATTCTGGCCTTTCCTTATCCAATGGAAACAGTTTTCCATGAAGAACTGTTTCATGCGCGAAAACGATGCACAGAAGATTTAAAACCAATCGCTGACTCTATTCGTATAGATTAATCCTTATTGCCACCATATAATTTGTTCAACCCATCATGCTAGCGGTCAGTTATATTGCTCTGTCTCATGTTGTGTAAACTTTGTTTTATGTCAGATTATGAAGTATTATTGTTGTGTTCTATGTGTGATATACCCTGCTGTTCTTCACTCTTGTTATTATGTTGATTTATTTAATATGTCAATAACTATAGAGAGTGACCCTGTATTGAGTTTCTCGGTGTTTGATTTCGCTTTCAACTGTTTGCAGTGGACATAACATAACGTTTTATTGGATATGGGTTTCCTACGATGTCGATGGACACGACCAAGTAATTTGTACTTTCAGTTCACTACTTACATAACATCTTTTTTGTTCTCAAATAAACTACCAAGAAATGAACTAGAGAAATAAACATGACGCACATATCTGCGTTTGAACGCATGCGTTTCAGCCGCACTTTGTTTTGCTTTTAGCCTACTTCAAGCTACCACATCATAGGATGAAGAATATATTTCTGATCGTACATGTTCATGACTGTATAAATTATTTGCTTGAGTGCTTGAATGCGCTAAATGGCTCTTCTATGGAAAGAAGGTTTAACAAGAAACAACACATTTAACGTCTTTTTCTCTGTAGTATGCTGTGATTGGTGTAATTACTTTTGTCTGAAATGTTGGCTCAAATCAAGATCTAAGGTATCATGGCTGAAAAATATCGATACCTGTGTCGAATACCGTACTTACGTAGTTTGGGTCCATATCAGATGCCCATTATTTTCGGAATTTGGTCTAAATTTGCGTATTGCATTTGCAGTGGATAAGAGCTATGAACGAGTCAAATGTCAAAATACCAGATTTTGTAACTGATTTACATAATAGTTTAATTTAGATTGGCAGGCTATGTATTTTAATCTCATCCAGAATAGTATGAATTTAAACTGATTTGAAGACTTCTTGAGACGTACCGGGCTGAATAATGGTAAATTGTTCTCTGAAAGATTTGACAAAGTTAAACGCATCATAGCAAAGTGTTTGTTTCAAGCTTCCCTAATAATTAGTGCTTAAAGAAGCTTATGTCATTGTGGACCCTTATAATGTTAACTTATCGCTTGTTTAAATCATGATGCATGCGGAACAATTCAGAATCAATTTTAAGCCATTTGATCGGAGAAAAGAAACTCATTTTAGTTTATAAATAAGTTAAGGTCAAGGTCAGGTGCAATTTTACACATCACCTGCTCTTGATGAAAACTGTTTGAACTGTTAAACTGAAAAGTGAAATGTAAAAACGCTGATCTTGACATGATAAGTAGTAATCAAACAGATTTACTTTTAATTCAGTTCAGAATAGTTTCATTACTGGACGGAAGTTTAGTTTCCAATACCAAAATGAAATGTCGAAACATATTTAAAAATCAATTTCCCTGCCATTTCACGTGTTTTGCCACCTACCGTATATACCCCAAGATTATCAAGCGAATAAATTTTGTCTATTATGAATATTATTTTATTGGTTATTTTCATTGCTGATACTTTAAATTTGTTTGGTTTTAACAAAATTGAGTTCATACTTGCAATGTGTATGCATCGGTCTATTAAGCAAACTTTCAGTTAAGCGGACACATAAACAATTTAATGTATATTTGTATTCCCACAAAATGTAATGAAAATATAAGATACTCATTACATTTGCAAACAGTTAAGATGACGATCAGAGGGCTTCTATAACATCCCTCTGATCTTGGTCTACACTGTTTGCTCATTTAGACGAAATGGATGTAAAACAGTTTTACTCTCTCAACACTAAGTAGTAGTGCACATACTCAGTTGGTTGTTATCCTGACTTTTGATGTTTACAGTTGGTATAGTACATTTTAGCTTTAGTTAATATACGTCTTCGTGTAGTAAAGTATGACCAGAGTAATTGTTGCCCCCGACACATTTGCCTTAAAAACTAGCACGCTGCCAAAACCGTCCAACTAAAAAGCCTTGATATAACATGTACAAGTTAAAGGCAAGTATCAGAAACAATTAGCTCTAGTTTTTGCTTGGTACCTTAGGCAATGATGTGATATGTAATGGGGATAGACAAACCAAAAGAGCCAGCAATACTGTGGATAGACATTTTTCACTCCGAATAAAAGCGTTCATGCAAATTTCCAATATGTCCGCTTCAAACAGTTTTGAGCAATCTATATAGCAGATGTCAGATGATATAGAGTGTGATCAGGCTCCAAACAGTTTGCCACTTAGAGCAAAATAAAGGTAAGTATTAGAAACACTTATCTCTTGAAATATACTAGGTCCAATAGGCAACCCCGTGGTATGTAATGAAGATTGATTAATATGGAGATGCAGAAATTGTTTTTGATGCCACAACACACCTAAACATAAATTACAAAGTGTAACTTTATTTGTATTTGCAAATAGATTGGATTCAGACCAAGTACTACTTTGTGTCTGATCGAGATTCAAAATGTTTTGCTATGACAATGCATAAAAAAGCAGTATGCCACTTATATATTTTTTCCAGCAGGAATAAGATCAATCTGAATTCATAAAGCTTTAACGAAGGTATTTACAGCATGTCTTATATATACAAGAATACATTTTAAAACAGAGAGCGTGAATTTGAAGCGTACTGGTATTTTGAAATTTATCTGTATGACAATATGGGTTTACAGTGGAGTAAACGTTATTTATTCCCGTTTAAAACGCAGCCGAAACGCATCGCAATCAAATGTAGAAAAGAATAACGTTTTAAAAATTCTGACAATTCATGTTAATCTTTGTGGCAAAACAATTGGAGCCTAGTCAGACGACTGGTTTCCCGGCGTCTGGTCTGGCTCCAAACTGTTTGCAATGGAAATAATATTTTTTAAGTAAACTCATTTTTAGGGAGAGAATAACTTCTCCACTGTAGCACGTCCTGTGGCAGACTTTACTTTGCGGCGATCTAGATAAACTCCGTCTGCAGAGTTTGTAGTCTGCATTAATTTTCAAGAACAGAGTAACAAGTTATTTATGTCAGACAATATTAACATAATAACAAACAGTTTAAATCTAGTTGATGCACCGGCTTACAGTGGAGAATCTGTTATTCTTTCCCAATAAACGCGTTTACGCTAAAACTATTATTTGCAATGCAAACAGTTTGGAGCCAGATCAGACGCCGGGTAACCCGGCGTCTGATCAGGCTCCAAACTGATTGCCACCAAGATAAACATGAAATATCAGAATTGTCCCAAAGTTGTTCTTTTCTACGTTTTAGTGCTTTGCGTTTGCGTACGTTTGCGTTTAAACGGGAAAGAATAACAGATTCTCCACTGTACCTTTCATCTCTACAACAACACCAGATAGAACATAGATTGCATATGTTGTTAGGAGGGAGTTGTTATATAAAAGGGTATTTGCTTACATTTGCAAACAGCTTGAATCCAGATCAGACGCCGCATAACGCGGCGTCTGATCTGGATTCAAGCTGTTTGTCACTTGTAAATATGTTTATTTTTCTGTCAATAAGTCCAATATATGACTATTTTACGACAATTTGAAGTAGACGATATTGAAGCAGTAAGAAGATTAGACAAACTCGTCTTGTTTGGTGAACAGCGGCTATCATTGTTGTAAGAAGGGAATCGTTGTTCAGACGGCCGTTGAATGGAGGGAGCACTGTAGGCACCACACATTGACCGTTAAAGTGTTGAAGGTCACTGGCGTTTATATAATGGCACATGCGGGTATGCTTTGACCTTGTAGCAATTTACAGACAACAAATATACCTGTATTACTCAAATAAAACCTCGAAATACCGTCCGTGACGTTTTATTCAATTTAATGCTTAAAGCAATATAAAAATGAAGCAGAAAGCTACTGATAGAGCTTATTGTTTTGTTCTGGTGGTTTTAGCTGCCTAATTTTCTAACTATTGCTTTAGTACCACAATACCAGATGGTAGTATAAAGCAGACTGAAGGAGCATTCTACTTTACGTTCAGTCCGCCTTTTATTAAGGCGCACTCTGCTTTACTTTCTGCCTGATTTAAGTTACCATCTTTTAGACCATAGGTAATATATAATATGTTGCATATTCATGACTGTATAAAATGGAAGTGTTTCCCTTTGATGGGAGAATGAATTAACGACATTAAATTGCGAAGTTATGGAATAATTTGTTAAATGTAAGCAATGAATCATTGGTTGGTTGTTTCTTATTTCGTGACGTAACAATAGCTATTATGTCTGAGCTCTTAATGAAACAAGAAAGGGCATCTTACCCCCATTTGTCTACTCATGAATTAGTTATAGACATATTTAAGACACTGTCTGTTTCAACTAAATACACTGTACAGCAGGTGTTTGCATGCAAGGCGTTTTTCAGATGCGGCCAAGTTCTCAGATCTATAGCCGCGTGATACAGTGCTCGCTCTCTACAGCAATTACCAATGGGATACAAAGAGTGTGTATGTTGTTAGGATTCAGTTGTTATAGGGAGGGCAAATATATACCCTTAGAGTACATTTACAATTTAAATCCAGATCAGACGTTGCGTTACATGGCTTCTTCTCTCGTCTTTATGTTTCTTCTGTCAAATGTCCAATACGTGAATTTGAGATAAAACAGCAGCCGACAATTGTAGGTACAGTAAAACCTCTCTATTACGACCACTACATTTAGTTAATTAGTAGTATGTTTACGATAGGTGACCGCTTAAAGCAAGGTGACAGTGAAACAGAAAGCTCCTAGGAGCTTTCTGTTTCATTGTCACCTTGCTTTAAGTTGCCACCTCTCTATTATACAATCAATTAGTCTTCGTTTTAGTGGTCGTAATAGCGAGGTTTTACTGTAGACGATATTGCCGAGTTAGAAGCGTTAGGCATAATAATCATGTTTCGGGAACAGCAGCAAGCATTGTTGTAAGGTGTTAATCGTTGTTCAGAGGGCCGTTATAGAGAGGGAACACTGTATGCACAGTGCGAAAAGAACATTAACACAAACACCATACAATACAGTGGAGAATCTGTTATTCGTTCCCGTTTAAACGCAAACGTACGCAAACGCAAAGCACTAAAACGTAGAAAAGAACAACTTTGGGACAATTCTGATATTTCATGTTTATCTTGGTGGCAAACAGTTTGGAGCCTGATCAGACGCCGGGCTACCCGGCGTCTGATCTGGCTCCAAACTGTTTGCATTGCAAATAATAGTTTTAGCGTAAACGCGTTTATTGGGAAATAATAACACATTCTACACTGTATAATGTTAAAACGATGATTTTAAATCAGTTTCAAACACCATGGAGTCTAATCACACGCCGAATAGTCCCTTTACTGTAAATTGATATAAATTGTTTGTAAATATCAGTGAGTTGCACTAGGCAGAAAAAGGGTTAATATACATTTATGGCAGCATGACATTTATAAAAGCTACCAAATGCATACCGCAAACTACTGACAGGGACTTCAATTCAATCCTCGTGATGTAGTCAATCCGCGCACATATGAAATAGAATATCAATCTTTATCACGTTTCAAAGTGAATGGAGTGTTGCTCAAGCTTTTATGGAAATTTCGTTTGTAGCTGTAAAGCCGACGACCAACCGTTGTCTAAAACCGATTAACAACGGTAGTTAACGGAAATTATTGCAATTCTAAAATGGGAAACTTTGAAATTCCTTATAAAATGAAACAAATGTTTCACGTTTAGTTTCCTAGCTGCAGTTTTCCAACCGAATTACTTCCCTTGTAATATGTCAAATCCCCACGGCCAACATACGTCATATAAAAGAATCAAAAAATTATTGCACAGCAGAAAATGTAACACACATAACGCATAGTTACTGATCCATCCATCTGACACAGGTTACACATTGCACGAAACAAGACAGCACATTGGAAAAAAAGACAGGTAACCTGATTGGTTAAAAACATATGGGCTTTACGGGATGTAGGAATAACTTTAGCAAATTAAATATATATATGAGCCGTGCTATGACAAAACCTGCCTTATTGCATTGCAACAGTGTAGAGACCAAGCGCCGTTATAATCGCATTCTATACATTTAAGTTTGATCTACAATGCCAAATACCGCATATTATACTGTTAAATACAATGCTTTAGATGCATGTGGATGACAAACAGTGTAATTAAGACAAGCTGTTTGAAATGCAAAAAGGCAGGTTTTGTCCTAAAAAACAAACGTGTTTTATGACGTCACGTCACGTCATTCATTCATAATAATTAACCATCTGAAGATAAGGGAAGAACCTGTACGACCTTCTGTACCTCCATTGTTACACGTCTAAGATATATCAGGACGAGCTTCCTCTATTTTATAGTGGCAAATCACGTGCCACTTTATAGAATAATACGATAACTCACTCACTCGTGAAACTTCCAATTGGCAATTTCATTTGCCAATTAAATGTACTTCAGATTGACGATTTAAATTGATTTCTATAATATATTGGCAAATGACAAACAGTGCAGATTTATATAAGATGGTCCCCTGATCTGGGTCTACATTGTTTGCATAGGATGATCGTAGTCTTCACAAGTATTGTTTGTAAGTCACGAGTTTATCAGTAGTTGCCAGGGTTGTATGGTATATTACATAGATCAGTGTCAAATTAGAATAATTTGTGTCATTTAGACATCTTTTTTTCTTCTAACCAATCAACCAACAAAACTAGTATTGACATATATAATTTATTCATCCGAAGGCAATATAGAAATCTAGTATGACAAAGGTGAATAGTATAATTGAATATACCATCTTTTATAACGTGTGACAGACTTGTTAACTCACTCTTTGCATGCTGGGTATTTTTTTCGTCTGCAATAATTTGTCGTCTGCTATTGTTCTAGAATTAGAATTTTCAAAATGTCTTTTAAATTCAGCGTCAGAATGGCAAACAGTTTGGATCCTGATGAGACACCGCGTTACGCGGCGTCTCATCTGGATCCAATCTGTTTGCAGAGGTAATCACTATGGCAGGTATATCCGCCGCTAGTGTGCAAAGAGTTAAATATTAGTAAAAGACAGAGAGGAAATTGGATAAAAAAGACATTGTTGACCTCATTTATGCTTATAGCATACCGGAATATATTAATAACTTTTACAAACAGTTTAGATGCATGTCAGATGTCAAGTCTCTCGGTGTCAGATTGGAATCTAACTATGTGCAAAAGCTAGTAAAACAGTTAACCCGTCTCGTGTCGAAATATCTGGATCAAATTGTTTACAATTACCAGTGTAGTTGCGGTTGGCAAGCGTAGGGTTAAAAAGGCTACACTATTGGCAATTTGCAAACAGTCACACCCTTATCAGAGGACTCCCGTAATGATAGGTAGCATAGCGACTATAATGTAATATCATAATTGGTGTTAAATAATTTCGATCCAAACCGATAGCAAATAACCGCTGTACTCAGGGTATTGAAAGATGAAAACAGACTTATTCAGATTTAGATTTCTATAAGCAGATGACGCCATGTCAATGCGGGGATTAAATCTGACTAAGATATTCGTTCACTCATATAGATAACTTAAACTGCGCTGAAGTCAGCGTTTGTTCAATTGTTGCTGTCCATATCAATTCAGGTCATTTCAGTAAAATAGATTAATTGTGACAACGTGTGACAACTTAACCCATTCACAGGCATGGAGTCATCTTCCTTAACTCTTTCCTCCCTGAAACTTTAAATGGAAAATTCCAGTTTCCATTTTAGTCAAGTCCATTTCTGACTTTTAAGGGTTGTTTTTGTCAATGTTTGGCATTATGACAAAAAGTGAAGACCCTGATCAGAGGGCTCCTTTTGGAGCCCTCTGATCTGGGTATTCACTGTTTGCACATGACAAGTGTACTATTCACATGTACACTGTTTGAAAAGGACGCATATAAGCGGGACTAGGGTTCAAAGGGTTAACTCGTTCAACACCATTGACCTGTTTAAAACATACTAATTATATTTACAAACAGTGTAGACCCACCTCAGGTGGGCTTATTTAGACCAGAACATATATTTATTAAACAACCGACAATTCCAAGTAGACTGGTTCATGTTTTGGTAACTAAAATGATCCACAATGGAACCAAATAACCCACAAGGGTAACTACTATTGAAAGTGTTAAACTATTATCGTCTGCATTATTTCTCAAATCTTAACATATGGTTAATTAACGATAGACTTATTTCAATGACTGTCAAACAGTTTAAACACAGGTGAGACGCTGCGTTTCGCGACATCTGATCCGGAACTAGAATATTTGCAAATAACCATTCATTGCTGGGTAAGGCAGTGAAGGGGTTACTATTTAGTACAGGCAGATAACTACGTATATAGATGCACTATGTACTAACAAATGATATTAGCTATTTCGAGACCAAAACTGAATCCAACACCACCTTTAGTTTCATTACCTTTTGTGAGAATGCAATTTTACCTTTTTTATGTGTCCACATAACACTTGTTTGGTTTATTTAAGAAAATATCGAATATTTGTTGTGTTCATGGACATATATGGATACATACCTGGTCACACTGTTTGTTACCTCCATGAACACAATATATATCCGTATTATTCCTTATAATTTAATATCACTACTGAATTTAAGGAAGAAATTGATAGAGAATCAGACAAGTATTCATTATTTAACACTTTTAAGTCGTAGGTTGTAGTCCCTTTGTAATATAAATATATACGTATTACAACAATGAACACAATTTTGTTAAAAACAAACAAACCAAAAGTATCAGAAATGAAAATAAAAATATAATATAATATAATAATCATAATAAAAATAGTATAGATTTGCTTTAAAACCTTGGACCCTGATATGGAATACTACTTCAGAAATATAACGTATTTCTTGAAAATTTCGGTAAGTTTCACATGAGATTTTGCTAGTTGAATAAAGTCAAAAATACATTATAACTGTAAATGATGCGTTTGAATCCAAAATGGAAAACACTTAAGCACATTGATACGTATTAAAATAGTAAACGTACAGAAGAAATCATATTTTTAAACATTGGTCTTTACGGTAAGTGGAAAACATGTGGCATTAATCTAGTTATATGGCAAGAAAATTTATTTCTAAATATGTTTCAACAGAACAAGTACTAAAGATTATTTCAATAAGTTTATACGCACAATGATGAAATGATTTTGGAGAATACGTGTTTTGTTATCAAAACAAAGTATTACACTAACTGCATTGGAAACTAAATTTCCGTCGTGTAATAAAACTTTTCTGAACTAAATTGAAAACTCAATCTGTTTGATTAACGCTTTTAAAGTCAATAATGATGTTTTTGCATTTCATTTTTCAGTTTAACATTATAAACTGTTTGTACCAAGAGCACGTGCTGTGTAAAATTGCACATGACCTTGACCTAAACTGATTGAAAAAAAAATTGATTTTTTCTTCAATCAAATGGCTTAAATTTGAGATGAATTGTTTTACTTTCGTAATGTTTTGAACAAACGACAGGTTACCATTATGAAGGTTTACAATAACACAAGCTCCTATAAGCACTAATTATTTTTGAAGCTTAAAACAAACTATTTGCTATGATGCGCCTAACTAAGTCAAATCTTTCAGAGTACAATTTACCATTATTTCAGGCGGGAACGTCTCAAGAAGTGTTCCAATCAGTTTAAATTCAGACTATCCTGGATGAGATTAAAAAACATAGCCTGCCAATCTAAATTAAACAATTATGTAAATCAGTTACAAAAGCTGTTCCTTTGACATTTGACTCGTTCATTGCTCTTGTTGACTACAAATGCAATTCAAATTTAGATCCAATTCCGAACATAGTAGGCATCTGATATGGATCCAAACTACGTAAGTATTCGACACTGGTATCGATATTTCTTCAGCCAAGGTACAGTGGAGAATACGTTTTTCTTTTCAAATATACACGTTTATGCTTAAAGCCGCATTGTGTTTTTGAGAAACCTGCATAAAACGGTTGTTTGGGGTCCCATTTGAACTACGTGGGATGTGATTCTTTCACAAAAACCGGTTTTATCTAAGAAATTCGCTTTTTAAATTTTATTTATAATATTTTGGTGCTGCACAAATTAAAGAGCCTCCCTTGTGAAGGGAAAGAAGGACAACTCTGTGAATACAGGGCTCCAGATAACGGAAGTATTTCGAAAACTAAAATCTTTATTTCTGCTTTTAAACCCAATGGTGTCATACTCATTAAAATTGTCTCGAAGAGACGGTTTAATCAGTAGTAACACCATAGCATTCGGTGCTGAAATGAGTGAGAAAATGTTAGATTAGTTCAGATTACTCTCGCTTATTTCTATAGCTGGAGCACTGGACATGACCCTGTTAACCCTTATTCTGCTGCACAGACGTCTGCTTTGACATTGTCGTCTGCAAAATGTGTTCAGTCTAGATTTATGCATTGTTTTAATTAAACAAACATTAAGACGAGTGTCAAACAGTTTGGATCCAGATGAGACGCCGCGTAACGCGGCGTCTTTTTAGATTCAAATAGTTTGTAAACTCAGTAAAGTAGGCACAGGGTTAAACACTATGAGATTCAATAACAACGTGTACATATCTTTCACGGTGTGTAAACGGTTAAAATATTCTACGGAGAATCTATACCTTGAGCTTGCTGAAAATGACTGTTTCAGCCTTGTCCGCTCTCTAACTCAAACACTTCTTTTTGGATATTCACCAAACTTGTTACAAATGTTAATTAGTATAGAATCTAGGTCAGGTTCAATAACTAGCAACATCGCATAAGGTATGTCTGAGTTATTGCCCTTGAATAATTAAAAAATGAAATTTTTAGTCATTCAAGGGCAATAACTCCAACATGCCTTGTGCGATTTTGGTAGTTAAGATGACTGACCTAGATTTTATATAAATAAACATTTTCAACAAGTTTGGTGAATATATCTGATATAAACTGTATGTGTTAGAAAGCAAACAATGCTGAAACATTCATTTTTAATACTTAAAGGGCCAAAACTCAGACATGCCACATGCGATTTTTGTAATTATCAAACTAGACCTAAATCTTATATAATTAAATATTTTCAGCAAGTTTAGTGAATATCCGATAAAAACTGTGTGTGTTAGGGTGCAAAAATGACTGAAACAGTCATTTTTTATTAATAAAAAGGCAATAACTCAAATATACCTTATGCGATTTTAGTAGTAATCAAACTAAACCTTGATTTTATATCATTGAACATTTTCAGCAAGTTTAGTGAAGATCCAACAAGAGTTGTCAGAGAGACAACAAAGCTCGCCACCGGCACCTTTAGAAACTTTAAAGCACACTCAAGGTCACAGAGGTCAACCTTTTTGCCTGCATGGAAAGGCCTTGTCCAAATACACTGGCAAATCAAATATGAAAATAACACCTCAAGGGACATAGGAATTATAAGCATTTTTGAAACCTAAACGTAGATTTCGAAACCTAAAACCTTTCGCGACCTTAGTTCAAGGTCAAGGACACTGGGCTAATTTTTTTGCATGCATGGAAAGATCGTGTCCATATACACATGCATGCCAAATATGAAAGAAATATTTCAATGGATATACATGTATGTGTTAAAGAAATTTTACGAAACCTAAATGCAGACTTTGAAACCTAAACGCGGGTCCTTAGTTCAAGGTCAAGGTCAGAGGGCTCAAACATTTTGCATGCAAGGAAAGATGTTGTCCATATACACATGCAAACTGAATATGAAAGCAATATTTCAATGGACATAGGAGAAATAAAATTTTTGAAAAACCAAAAACACAGATTTCGAAACCTTAACATTGGCCCTAAGTTCAAAGTCAAGGTCACAGGGGTCTAAATTTTGCAGTGCCTGGAAAGGTCTTGTCCATATACACACATAAACCAACTATGAAAGCAATACCTCAGGGGACATAGAAGTAAAAGGCATTTTTCAAAACCTAAACACAGGCCCTAAGTTCAAGGTCACAAGGGTCCAAATTTATCTGTGCATGGAAAGGTCTTGTCTATATACACACACATACCAACTATGAAAGCAATACCTCAAAGGATATAGAAGTTAAATGGATTTTCGAAACTTAAACGCAGATTTCGAAACCTAAACACAGGCTCTTAGTTCAAGGTCAAGGTCACAGGGGTCTAAATGTTTCTGTGCATCGAAAGGCCATGTCCATATACACATACATACCAACTATGAAAGCAATACCTCAAAGGACATAGAAGTTAAAGGCATTTTTCTAAACCTAAACACAGGCCCTAAGTTCAAGGTCAAGGTCACAGGGGTCTAAATTTTTCTGTGCATGTAAAGGTCTTGTCCATATACACATACATACCAACTATGAAAGCAATACCTCAAGGGACATAGAAGTTAAAGGCATTTTTCGAAACCTAAATGCAGATTTCGAAACCTAAACGCAGGCCCTAAGTTCAAGGTCAAGGTCACAGGAGTCTAAATGTTTCTGTGCATGGAAAGGTCTTGTCCATATACACACACATACCAACTATGGAAGCAATACCTCATGGACATAGAAGTTAAAGGCATTTTTCGAAACTGAAACGCAGATTTCGAAACCTAAACGCAGGCCCTAAGTTCAAGGTCAAGGTCACAGGGGTCTAAATTTTTCTGAGCATGGAAAGGTCTTGTCTACATACAAACACATACAGACTATGGAAGCAATACCTTAAGGGATATAGAAGTTAAAGGCATTTTTCAAAACCTAAACGCAGATTTCGAAATCTAAACACAGGCCATAAGTTCAAGGTCAAGGTCACAGAGGTCTAAATTTTTCTGTGCATGGAAAGGTCTTGTCCAAATACACACACATACCAACTATAAAAGCAATACCTCAAAGGACATAGAAGTTAAAGGCATTTTTCTAAACCTAAACACAGATTTCGAAACCTAAACACAGGCCCTAAGTTAAAGGTCACACGGGTCTAATTTTTTCTTTGCATGTAAAGGTCTTGCCCATATACACATACATACCAACTATGAAAGCAATACCTCAAGGGAAATAGAAATTAAAGGCATTTTTCTAAACTTAAACACAGATTTCGAAACCTAAACGCAGGCCCTAAGTTCAAGGTCAAGGTCACAGGGGTCAAAAAATTTCTGTGCATGGAAAGGTCTTGTCCATATACACACACATACCAACTATTGAAGCAATACCTCAAGGGACATAGAAGTTAAAGGCATTTTTCGAAACCTAAACGCAGATTTCGAAACCTAAACGCAGGCCCTAAGTTCAAGGTCCAGGTCACAGGGGTCTAAATTTTTATATGCATGGAAAGGTCATTTCTATATACACACACATACCGAGTATGGAAGCAATACCTTAAGGGATATAAAAGTTAGAGGCATTTTTCAAAACCTAAACGCAGATTTCGAAACCTAAACGCAGGCCCTAAGTTCAAGGTCAAGGTCACAGGGGTCTAAATCTTTCTGTGCATGGAAAGGTCTTGTCCATATACAAACACATACCAACTATGGAAGCAATACCTCAAGATACATAGAAGTTTAAAGGCATTTTTCGAAACCTAAACACAGATTTCGAAACCTAAACGCAGGCCCTAAGTTCAAGGTCAAGGTCACAGGGGTAAAAAAATGTCTGTGCATGGAAAGGTCTTGTCCATATACACACACATACCAACTATTGAAGCAATACCTCAAGGGACATAGAAGTTATAGGCATTTTTCGAAACCTAAACGCAGATTTCGAAACCTAAACGCAGGCCCTAAGTTCAAGGTTAAGGTCACAGGGGTCTAAATTTTTATGTGCAAGGAAAGGTCATTTCTATATACACACACATACCGAGTATGGAAGCAATACCTTAATGGATATAAAAGTTAGAGGCATTTTTCAAAACCTAAACGCAGATTTCGAAACCTAAACGCAGGCCCTAAGTTCAAGGTCAAGGTCACAGGGGTCTAAATTTTTCTGTGCGTGGAAAGGTCTTGTCCATATACAAACACACATACCAACTATGAAAGCTCGTCATGTACTACGTACAGGCGAGCTAATAAAACGTATTTGTGTTAGAGAGCAAAACTTGCTGAAAACAGTCATTTTTAATACATAAAGGGCAAAAACTCAGATATGCCATATGCGATTTTAGTAATAATCAAACTATACCTAAATGTTATATGAATAAATATTTTCAGCATGTTTGGTGAATATCCGATAAAAGCTGTTTGTTTTAGAGTGCAAAAATGACTGAAAAAGTCATTTTTTAATAATTAACAGGCAATAACTCAAAAATACCTTATGCGATTTTAGTAGTAATCGAACTAAACCTTAATTTTATATCAATGAACATTTTCAGCAAGTTTGTGAAAGATCGGATAAAAATTAGTTGAGTTAGAGAGCGGACAAAAAAGTGTGATTGTCTAACTGACTGATGGATAGACGGGCGGAGATAGATACGGTTGCCCCAAGTGAAGTTGTATTCGGCTGTATCACGTGATACTAAGCCGTGTGGAAATGTTTATGTCAGACGTTCTATTTTCGGTTTGTTATGATTTTAAATCGCCCTTTTTGGTGATTTAGGTCCGTCTTCATCATTTCATAGATCAGTTTGGCCCATAAGAATGTTCAAACATTATTATTAACCGTTATCGTATTTCAGGCATTGAGAAAAGGTCTGAAAACACAATGGGACTTTAAACATTATTTCCATTGCAAACAGTTTGAAGCCAGATCAGACACCGGGTATCCCGGCGACTGAGCAGGCTCCAAACTGTTTATCACTCAAATAAAAATGAATAGTCATGGATGTCAAAAAGTTGTTATTATCTCTTTTTATTGCAATGCGTTTGCGTTTAAATTGGAAATAATAACGTCTTCTCCACTGTACCTCAGATCTAGATTTGAAGCAACTGTGCATAAAACAGTACCAAAACAATCACATAGTACAGTGGAGAATCTGTTATTCTTTCCCGTTTAAACGCAAACGTACGCAAACGCAAAGCACTAAAACGCAGAAAAGAACAACTTTTGGACAATTCTGATATTTCAGGTTTATCATGGTAGCAAACAATTTGGAGCCTGATCAGACGCCGGGTTACCCGGCGTCTGATCTGGCTCCAAACTGTTTGCACTGCAAATAATAGTTTTAGCGTAAACGCGTTTATTGGGAAAGAATAACAGATTCTCCACTGTAGTACTACAGAGGAAAAGACGTTACATGTGGTTTTTCTTTCGTTCAACCCTCTCCCCCGTAGAAGCGTCTTTAGCACATTCAATTTATTCACCCTCTTTAAAAATAATTCAAGCAGACATGAACATGTACGATAAGAAATATATTCTTTCTCCAATCAAATTGTAGCTTAAAGCAGGCTGAAAGTAAAGCAGAGTGCGCCTGAAACACAGGCGTTCAACGGCAGCTGGGATACGTCATATTTACTTATCTAGTTCATTTCTTGTGTAGCTTATTTGAATACAAACATGTTATATAAGTACATACTTGAAAGAACAAGTTACCTGGTCGTGTCCATCGACATTGTTGGAAAACCGAGATTTTAATATCCAATAAAATTGTTGGAAGCAAGATATCACACTGATAACTGGTTGCAAAGTAACACCCTGAACTCATTGGCACGTTAAAAAAATCAGCATAATATCCAGAGTAAGGAACAGTATACAGTTAATTAATGTGTATTTCAGGAAAAGTCAAAGCTTTTGGCCCAGGATATCAGGGAAGACATTGAACTGTTGCCCAAGCCGATTGGTCTAGGGGAACAGTTAAAAATACTGTTCCCCAAACACATGAAAAATCATTGTTATAACATTATAAGTATCTATCAGAAACTATCATTATTATATTTAGATCTATCTGGGTTTTTTTATATCAATAAAAAATATCGTCGAAGAAACAGCAAGACTTTAGCAACATAAATATTATAACTGTTAGGAATGCGTCTGCAAATACAACTTTTATTAATAGTCGGTGAGTCATTATAAAAAACATTGGAAAACATGACTTTTATTCTGCTTTAATGGGTCGCCTGTTTATAAAACTAGAAACAGGATGTGGAGGAAACGTTTTTATTGCTTTAAAATGACATGTGAAAAACTGTTAAGCCCTACATCTATACTAAAACGAGAGCACCGCAAACGGGGCTGGACGCTCGACTTTCATATACTTGAGATGGCTACATTTTCCAAACTTAAAGAATGTGTATGGGTGTTTAATGCCCTATTGATCATAGAAGTTTGTAAGCAACAAAAACTTTAACATACTTGGACAGCCTGCATTCCATTTAAAGTAAACTCTAAGTCAAAACAAGGACAATATCTTTATATCTTTATATCTATAAACAAGAATTCTAATATATTGGAAGTTTGAAATTAATAACTTTCTACAGTTACTGAATAATTTCATATACAAATTCTTAGTCAAACAAGGGCAGTAACTCTGCAATGACAAATCCCATGGTTATCTGCCTTGTTGAAATGTGATGCCCTTTTGAAACTGAACAAGTATTCAAATTTCAAGTTAATACCTATGGTAGTTATTGAGAAATCTAATTAAATTCTAAAAAGTCAATACCAAAGGGCAATAACTCTGGAATAAAAAAAACCAGGGTTACCCACCCTCTTTTAATGAGTGGTCCTTTTGATACTTAACAAGTATTTAAAGTTTCAAGTAAATACCTATGGTAGTGATTGAGAAAATTCAAGGGCAATAACTCTGGAATGGCACATCCTCGGTCACCTTTCTTGTTTGAATGAGTTGCCCTTTTGATATAACACAATTACTTAAAATTTCAAGTTAATACCTTTGACAGTTATTAAGATATTTCAATTTACAAGTTTTAAGTAAAATAAAACAAGGGCAATTACTCTGGAATTACAAATCACAGAGTAACCAACCTTGATGTAATGAGTTGCCCTTTTGATACTAAACAAGTATTCAAAGTTACAAGTTAATATCTTTCATAGTCATTTAGATATGTTAATTAATAAATTTTACGTAAATAAAACAAGGGCAATAATTCTGAAATGACAAATCCCAGGGTTACCTGCCTTGTTGTGATGAGTTGCCCTTTTGATACTAAACAAGTATTCCAAGTTTCAAAGGGATACCTTTGATAGTTATTGAGATATGTTAATTTATAATTTTTAAGTAAATAAAACAAGGGCAATAACTCTGAAATGACAAATCCCAGGGTTACCTGCCTTGTTGTTATGAGTTGCCCTTTTGATACTGAACAAGTGTTCTAAGTTTCAAATGGATATCTTTGATAGTTATTGAGATATGTTAATTTATAATTTTTAAGTAAAAAAAACAAGGGCAATAACTCTGAAATGACAAATCCCAGGGTTACCTGCCTTGTTGTTATGAGTTGCCCTTTTGATACTGAACAACTATTCCAAGTTTCAAATGGATACCTTTGATAGTTATTGAGAAATGGACTCTTACAAAAACCTTAAGCAAAAAACTTAACCGACGCAGACGCAGACGCTGACGCAGACGCAGACGCAGACGCTGACGCAGACGCAGACGCAGACGACAGGGTGACGACAATAGCTCGACTTTTTGAAAAAGTCGAGCTAACAATAATCGCAGAAGACACTTATTTGCTGACATATTTTATTGTGAGTCATAATCTACTTTTAATTCTTAGCTATTTCGTTTAGTCACGGGACAAAGCTCACATCTCCTAACCTAGATATGCATGAAGTTGTTTTTGTAAATTTGTCTTTTAATATTAGGAAACCATATAAAGTTTTCACCCCGGGTGACCGAATAGTGACATCCCCTATAAATATCCCTTCACTGTCATTGCATCGACTAGTTACAAATCGTCTTCTGCTATAATATCGAAAATTTAGATTTTAGGCATTTAGACAGTTGAGTGTCAAACACTTTGGATCCAGATCAGACGCCGAGTTACACAACGTATGCTAAGAATTCAAACTGTTTTACATCTATGAGTCCACCGATGGACATGACAGTCAAAGGACACACACGCAGATCCATGTCAAACTAGGAATATTTATGTCAGTTAGACAGCTGTTTCACTCTTAACCAATCAATCAACAGAAGCGGTATAGACATATATATTTAATTCATTCTAGGGCACTGTCCTAGGACTTAAGCGAGGTAGTAATTGAATTTATTACACCTCGCTTTGAGTTACAATGTTAAATTCCCATAGACCTACAGTTAACATTTTGCATGTCTTTTACATCTATTCAAACTATACTGTCACTCTTTATGATATTCTTTTTGTGACGTCACTCTAAAAGACATTACTTTTTTACTCCGTCCGAAAACGTACTGTCAGGATTGACATTGAGTTCGCTATTGGATACATTGGAACGTTATAAAGAGTGGTAACATAATTATAAACAATGTGACGTCATAGACGGCGACGTCGTTTCCCGCGTTACGTACATGTCTGCGCTAAATTAGTATCCACAACACATTTTATAAAATACAAATGAGACGATTCTAAAGCTAGAATTGATAAGCTCGGTGTAATAAAATAAATATTAGATGTCAGTTTGCGTGACATTCAAATTGTCAACCCTCGAAAACAAGAATGTCACCCTCGGCTACGCCTCGGGGTGACATGCTGTTTCTCGGGCTGACAATTTGAATGTCACGCAAACTGCCATCTAATATTTATATAATATACAATGGAGAAGGCGTTATTTTCCCTATAAATGCAAACAACGTTGCGTTCATTGCACACAGTTTAGAGCCAGGCAGTATCCCGGCGTCCGATCTTGCTACAAACTGTTTGTCACTAAGATTAAAAAAAATTGTCGACATGTTCTAGAACCTGACGTTCTCTATTTTATCATATCTAAATATAGAGTTTGCGTTTACACTGGTAAGGAAAGAAAAATGCTATCTGGACAATACCTGTTATACCCTTAAAATACCTGAAATCCGATTGTACTGACATATGTTTGTGCAGACAGTTTGGATTATGATTAGTCGCCGCATAATAAAGAGTCTGGTCGTGTATTATGTTGTCATTTGTTAATTTCGATTTCTTACCCGTAACCAAAAATAGTCTGCGTGTGTCCTTTATAGAAAGGGTTCAGTGGTATCTTTCAAAAGAAGCTGCATTGATACAGTGGAGAATCTGTTATTCTTTCCCGTTTAAACGCAAACGTACGCAAACGCAAAACACTAAAATGTAGAAAATAACAACTTCTTTACAATTCTGACTATTGATATTTAGCTGAGTGGCAAACAGTTTGAAGCCTGATCAGACGCCGGGTTACCCGGCGTCTGATCTGGCTCCAAACTGTTTGCACTGCAAATAATAGTTTTAGCGTAAACGCGTTTATTGGGAAAGAATAACAGATTCTTCACTGTATACAGTGTCCCTCTCTATAACGGCCCTACGAACAACGATTTCCTCCCTACAGTCATGCTTGCCACTGTTCCCCAAACAAGACAATAATGTCTTACGCATACCCTGCTGTAATATCCTCTGCTTAAAATTGTCATCTGCTGTTTTTTCTTAAAGTTACTTATTGAATATTTTGACAGAGACATAAAGACGAGTGTCAAACAGTTTGAACCCAGATCAGACGCCGCGTCTACCGGCGTCTGATCTGGGTTCAAACTGTTTGCCAATGTATTCTAAGGTCCTTAATTTTCCCTCCCTATACCAACGCCCTGCGAACAACACACACAATCTTTGTCCTCCGTTTGGTTTTGTTGTAGAGTGGGAGTAATGTATACAATTACTTTATGTCATTCAAACGAATTAAACGCAAAGGTGAGACATTTTAATGAAGAAAATGACAAGTGTTCATTATGTACATGGAGCATAATTCGACGCAAACAATATGGAGGCTGATCAAACACATTTCAAGAATAAATAAAATAAATCGACCGTTTCTTCACCGTGAATGAGTAAATGCTTGACATAGACATCATTATTTCAATAATTGAATATATAGCACATGTCTCTCAGGATTTGTAAACTTTCCCGACAAAAAGAAGACGGTAATGAGCGCTGTAGATGATATCAATTACATCACTACCCGGTAATGTAATTATAGTCAAAGTCCATTCAAAACAATGACACTAGTATACAGTGAACCCCCTCTAAACCGGACATGTGTAGGGACAAAATAAATTTCCGGTTTCGAGAGGTTTCCGGTTTAGAGGGGTTCTAACCCATATGAAGCTTGTTTCTAGTATGGAAGCTAGCTGATTACTTAACGCAGGTTGAAAGTAAAGCAGAATGCTCCTTAAGGCGCATTCTGCATTACTTCTAACCTGCTTTAAGCTGTCATCTGATATAGAATATAGAAAATAGGAGTACAGAGGAGTAAAAATGCATATGTATGGTGTAATGGGTTAAAACATAGTAGGGTTGGAAAAGGGACCAAAGATTTTGTCCGGTTAAGAGAGAATTCCGGTATTTAGAGGTTCCGGTTTAGAGGGGTTTCACTGTTCGCTTTATGACTGCTGGTTTGTGGGTTGTTCTTGCTGTTCAATAATAATTAAGAATTATCCGTTAATTTATCATTCTTATGGTACAGTGGAGAATCTGTTATTCTTTCCCAATAAACGCGTTTACGCTAAAACTATTATTTGCAGTGCAAACAGTTTGGAGCCAGATCAGACGCCCGGTAACCCGGCGTCTGATCAGGCTCCAAACTGTTTGTCACCAAGATAAACAGGAACTATCAGAATTGTCCCAAAGTTGTACTTTTCTACGTTTTAGTGCTTTGCGTTTGCGTACGTTTGCGTTTAAACGGGAAAGAATAACAGATTCTCCACTGTATGACGTCACCAATGACGTAAGAATAACAGATTCTCCACTGTACATATGAATGACTGAATACAGTGAAACTATTTCTTTAGTTGAGGCATACGGCAAAACTGTAAATAGGCATGTTTATGAGGCAATGGTTATAATTAAATATAATGTACATCTATCTGTACTTTTTATGGCTATCTTACCTCGTGTTCAATGTTATTTGCAATCAGTTTGGACGCTGATCGAGATAACGATCTGTGTCTGTCAAGTATAATTGCTAGTCTAAGTGGATATTTTTCTGATACTGGGCGGTTTGCCAAGCCCAAGGTACATGGTTTTGGTGAAAAATCATTTGCTTGGCAAGGTATTGAGTCTTGGAATAGTGTCCAACAGTATTTAAGAGACGTCCCTGACAATATGAGGTTTAAACTGTCCACCAAGAAACATGTTTTAACTACAATATAAAGTGCAGTATTTTCAGTGTTATAAGTATGATTCTTTTTCTTGATTGTTGTGTTTCAGTGAATTGCATTCATTGAGACAGGACCATTGGGAAAAATCATTTAACTGTATAATTTTATTTACTCGAACTTTCATGACTTTGTGTATGTTTCCTTATATATATTTACAAATTAATATATTAACATTTTATGAAACCAACTCTATTTTATATCAAAATGTCATATCTTGTATGTGACAGATTGATTGATTTTTTTTTAAATTTATTCAATTCTTTTTATATCTGGGTAAAGTTCTGTTTCTTGTAGGACCTTTTAAATTATCTCAACGCGGCATATATTGTGCAATAACTTCCGTTTATGGTCATATAATTTATTGAGTGTTATACATATAATTATTCGTATGCCAGTAACATCATAACTAGTTTGTGATAAGAAGTCTACATTTGCCTTTCAAGAATAATTCATAATCTAACTAATGCAATATGTGATATTTTCATAAGCTATGCGATATTGAAAACTTGCTAAATATTTTCATATAATTAAATTATCATTTTGTTTATGTAACCGATGCATGACTTTCATGGATCTGCCACTAGTATCGGGGACCACAATGGAAATAAGGGGAATATATTTTCCCTTTTTTGTGCAATCCTTGGTATTGGTGAGCATATCATGTGCATTTTCATGTATATGCATTATTTGGTATAGTTTTCATTATTTGTGTATGCATTTGTATTGCCATGTTATGCCACTATTGCAAAAATAAAATCAATCAATCAATGTCACTAATATAGACGTTTCTTACATTAAATGACTTAATTATGACTGTGAGTTTAAAGTTTGCGACAATTTTTAACCAAGACTTGCAGTTATGCTTTCAATCGTCATTGAAAGTGAAAGGGTTAAATGCCTGAAATAGAATATACGATATTACTTTTGTCAATGTAAATTTGAGAATAAAAAGCAGGCGCGAATTTCATTATCAGATGACGTTATCGCAGTGAATGGGTGCCTGGAAAATCACGTTTCTTTCAATCATCTTCAGGACCCGTGTCTTTTAAGAAAAATAAAACTTTAGCTAATATAAGTTTTCGACTTTTAAAGGTCTCCTAATCGAGAGTAAATGTTGACAAATAATGTTACTCAGGGCTGCCACAAGTTGACATGAAAAATCCTAAGATTTCCAAATTTGCATTTTTCAAGTGCGATTTTACGAATCGTACCTTTACCCAATAGCCTATTTCTAGTTTTGTTGTCATGTGATCACTTCAATCAGGCTGGAGGTAAAGCAGAATGCGCCTTGATGCGCATTCTGCTTTACTTTCAACCTGCTTTAAGCTACCATGCACTAGAAAAAAATCCGAAGATTGAGGAAAATCCGGAGAAATGGCAGCCCTAGTACCTTTTTCGGTACAGAGAGGTTGTGGTATACCGGTCAACGTTATACCGGTACTTCGGTATTCAGCATTCCACAACCAATGACAGCGCTAATATTATATATGTTTGGTTCTACCTACAAGTAAGGTTGTATGTAACAATGTAAGGTTAACCAATTACCCCAAGGCCTGTTTCTACATTTATGCAAGATGACTACTTGAAGCAAGCAGCCGTCCTAGTTTTGTTAAAGACATAATAATACAATATACCTCACTATCAGACAAAAGGTTTAAAATGTAACAATAATTCGGGGAGCATCAGGGCTCCAGATAAGGGGGGTATTTCAAAAATTAAAATCTTTATTTCTGCATAAAACCCTATGGTGTCACTACTCATTAGAATCGTCTCAAAGAGACGATTCTAATGAGTGGTAACACCATAGGATTTGGTGCTGAAATGAGTGAGAAAATGTTGGATTTGTTCAGTTTACCCCCCTCTTATCTGGAGCCCTGGAGCATGTTACGATTCTACAGACACATACATGTATTCCTGTTCAGTTTGAATAGAAAATTCCACATTCGGTTTTGCGATATACCAGTTCATCCCAAAGCAAACAAATAATTAATCAACTTCAGACAGTTTAAACGCATACATGTATTACAACAAGTTTTCTCTCAAACCTGATGCATGCTTTAAGCCAAACATTTCAGGGCATCAATGTGCAACCAAACTGTAAAGCAAGTTTAAGCAATTTGAGGTAAGGTGCTTATTTTGTAGTATTTATGTCAAATATCTTGAAATATATAGGAATTTTATTTTTATATGTAATCATTTTCTATCTGCAGAAAACAACATGCCGAAACAGTGTTTGCCTAACCTACAGTGGACAAGACGTAATTATTTCTCGTTTAAAAGCAAACGAAACGCAAACGCATTGCAAAAAAAATGTAGAACATGGCAGCTTTTTGACAAGTCTAACTAGTAATTTTCATCTGAGTATCAGTGTTGACGCTTGACACTGTTCCACAAACAAGACAATTAGGCCACCCAAAATTAACTATGTTTCCTAAATCGTATCTCTAACAACATTAGAATGGTAGGTCGAAATTGTTTTTGATTTTTTTTACACATATAATAAAATATTTAATTTTCTGATGAAGTGTTTTATATAACTATATTCATATATGAAAGTACATGAAAGTATTTTATTGTACATAGCCCTTGGACTAAACATGGAAAAACCCTTATAAATATCCATTTCATTGTTGATTTTATTGCTAGGTCCCTTTACAAACATACCTTAAAAGTCTAATCTGGAATTGCTTTTGACCAATATGTGTGTACCAAAAGGGTAAAGTAGTGGCTTATACTTGATGAATGAAATCAAGTGTTGAAATGTGTTGTATGCAAGTTAAATGTGTCAATGAACTGTGTTGTTTGTATTTTGAAAGTGTCAAGGGTAAATTACCAAGCAGAGCATATCTGCAAGGACGGTACTTCATGACAAATTTGGAGAAAATTTCACAGAACAGAACAGAACAGAACAGAACATATATTTTATTGACTTGTACATAGTACATCATCATATATACAACATATAATATCAGTTATATCTTACAGTATCTTCATACCATATGTAAAGATATAATGATTGAAAAAAGTCACGTTTCTAAATAGTTTTGCAAATAGAGGATGAATAATTAAGTGTTATGAGTTAAACTAAAGCGATATGAAAATGCAGCTTTAATATATCTTGCAAGATTTAATAAAACGGCATAATCATTTGTTTGGAACATTTCTATAAATTTTTGCATACTAGGTCTTACATAATAGTATTTTTTAATATATTTCTTTCTAAATTCAAAAAAGCATGGGCATTTAATTATAAAATGGTATTCATCTTCTATCTCAGTTCCTCCACAATATACACAGTATCTCTCCGCTCTTGGAATTCTATTTCTCCCATAACGCCCTGTCTGTATATGCAACGAGTGCGCAGACAGTCTGATTTTACAAATATAATTTCTTAGATCAAAAGGTAATATGTCTAAATAGGCTTCATAACCAAATTTCTCTTTAACATTTCTATATAACATCAACACTTCATTTTTTTCCGTATCTGAGTACCAACTTTGATAAAAATTATCCAGCAAACGTTGTTTAAAGATTTTAATGAATATTTTTTCATTTGTTATATATTGTTGCTCCCATACATATGCGAATCCATTTTGACACAATAGCTCTTTCAGACTAGATAACCAACTTTTTCGTCCAGCCGAACATTCTTCAAGGGACAATTTATACATAGTTTTTAAAATGATATTATCTGTATTGACAAGTTTGAACCAATATTTCAATATTCTCACATAACGAGATATATATAATGGATATCTACCCAGTTCCCCATACACACCAACATTCGAGGTACTAGTTCTTACATTTAAAATTGCTTTACAAAATTTTAGATGTATTCTTTCTATTTCTTTTGATTTACTGTAACCCCAAATTTCTGAAGCGTAGCCTAAAATCGATCCAACAAAGGAATCAAACAGTTGGCAAAGTAATTTTGGTTTCAACTTAAACTTTTTACATTTAATCAGCAACACGTGTAAAGCTTTTAAAGCTTTACCAACCAAGTGCTCCTGATTAAGTGCAAACGTTCCTGTATAATTAAAAACACTTCCCAAGTAATTAAAATCGTTGACTGTATCTAATAATTTACCATTTATATGGAATGTTACATCTTTTGACAACCGACCTCTTTTTCTAAACACCATTACCTTTGTTTTATCTGTGTTTACTTCTAGACTCCATTTATTACAATATGTATGTAAAAGATTAAGACTATTTTGCAAGTTTTCCGGTGAATCGCCAAGTATAACCATGTCATCTGCAAACAATAAAAGTATCAATACAATATCATCAATTCTTAATCCTGAGTGTATGTTATCTTGTAAAAATAACTCTAGGTCCTCTAGATAGAGAGAAAACATTATCGGGGAAATTATCTCCCCTTGTCGTAATCCAACGGCATACTCGAAAAACTGTGAGTAGTCATTACACGCTCTTACGCACGATTTGACTTTATTGTACATGTTTTTTATAACCCTTAACACTTTCCCATTAATACCCTTTTGGTGTAATTTTAGCCACAACCCATTTCGATACACACTGTCGAAAGCTTTTTTGAAATCAACGAATGCACAATAAAGTCGTTTATTTTCATTCAAATACTTTTGCACAATAGTATGTAAAATAAACAATGCATCTACAGTGGATTTACCCTTTCTAAAGCCAAATTGAGAATCCGATATAACGTTATTGTGTTCACAGTAATTAACAATACGCCTATTCAGAACAGACGTAAAAATCTTCGATAAACAGCTGACAAGCGTGATTCCTCGATAGTTGTTTACATCAGTTTTAATCCCCTTTTTGTGTATCGGTACGATAACCCCCTCGGTCCATTTATCTGGGAAATGACCACTGTCTAAAATTGCATTAAATATATCACATAAATGTAAGGCAAGGATATCAATACTTTCAATAAAATATTCATTGATTAAAAAATCATTACCACCTGATTTTTCCCTTTTCAAAGAATTAACAGCTTTTATGATTTCATTAACTGTTATTTTGCTATTTAACATATCATCACTATACTCTTCTTCAACATAAGAATTGCTTTCTTCATTTTCAGCATAATCATTTTCATGCTGCTGTTGCCGATGATGATGTTGATGATCATACTGATCATCACCAACTCCATCGCCAACAGCAACATCTTCTACATTATAATCAATATCATGATGTTGTTGGTGATGATGATGTTGATGATGATAATACTGATTACCATCTCCATCATCATCATCATCAGCAGCAGTAGCAACATCATCAACATGAACACGAACACCATTTTCGCCATCAACGATAAAGGAAGTATCATCATTATGACCATGAGATGGATGACAACGACGGTGATGATTGTCACCATCACCATCATCATCATCATCACCTCCATAATTACTAGCAACAACATAAACATCATCAGCACCACCAATCCTATCAACAACGTTAACATGATGTTGATGCCCCCTCTGCGGCTGATGATGCTGACCACGGTGACGACGATAATGGCTATTAGCATCATCATCATCATCATCATCATCATCACCACCACCAGCAGAAGCATCAAAACCACCAACGTCACTTTGAAAAGCATTATTAACATCAACAACCATGGACTCATTATCATTATCAACGTGATAATTACTATGATGATGATGATGATGCCCTCGCCGTCGATGATATTGCTGATGATGCCGATGATGATCCTCCTCATCACATAGATATTTGCTAAATGTTATTGAACAATCAGTTTTTAAAAAAATTCAACGTCTATAAATTAGCTTTTTAAACAGGTAAGTGGAGAATAACTTCTATTACACGCTTCGCAAAACGTACTTTCACATGCGCAGCAACAATAAAAGACATTCGCCGATACATTTTTCGAAAACTGAAAAAATCCGTTTAATGTCTGAGGGAAAACTGGTAGGGGTCAATCGGGTAACCGGAAACACATGTTTAGCTTGCGATCGTTCTGAAGCATTTGATTGGTCAGTTTGGAACTTTTGCTCCGTCAAGGTCTCAGACTCAGTTCATTTTTTATAACCTTGGACTAGTTGTATTCAACAATGGCATTACAAAAATACCAGAAACTGATTTCCATAATTGTTTAATTTAGATTGGCAGGCTATGCTTTTTAATCTCCTCCAGGATAGTCTGAATTTAACTCTTTCACTGCCATCGGCTCCAAAAGGCGACTTTGCAAACAGTTGAAAGCTTGATCAGACGCCGCGTCACTCGGCATCTGATTAGGATCCAAACTGCTTGACACACTTAGTCTGACTTTTAAATATTTTGCAGACGACACCACCAATTTACGGTTTTTTTGCGATAAGAGGATTAAAGCAGACGATAAAACTTGACAGCGAAATAATTTAAACTGATTTGAACACCTCTTGAAAAGAAATCGTCTGAACTAATGGTAAATTGTATTCTGAAATGTTTGACAAAGCGCATCAGGGCACTTATTTTGTTTTAAGCTTCCACAAAGATTGGTTTTTATCGGAACTCGTGTCAAGGCGAACCATTACTATGTTAGTATGTCTCTCGCTGCAAAAATAACTTAATAATTCAAAATAAAATTAAACCCTTTATACGAAGAAAACCTCAATTTGTTTATCAAACTGTTAAGGTGAAGATCAGATATAGATAGCTGTTCTTGGTCAAACTGTTGGAAAGAATAACCAAAATGTCATGCACAGCATGATAAACGTTAATTAAATTGGTTGGTGTTTTTTCTTCAAATTAGTTCAGAATATTTTCATTACTGGAAGGAAATTTAGTTTCCAACACAATAAGTGTAATACGTTGATTTAGTAAGGAAAACATGTATCTTTTAAACTGACGTAATCATTGTGCGTACAGTGGAGAATCTGTTATTATTTCCCGTTTAAACGCAAACGTACGCAAACGCAAAGCACTAAAACGTAGAAAGGAACAACTTTTGGACAATTCTGATATTTCATGTTTATCTTGGTGGCAAACAGTTTGGAGCCTGATCAGACGCCGGGTTACCCGGCGTCTGATCTGACTCCAAACTGTTTGCACTGTAAATAATAGTTTTAGCGTAAACGCGTTTATCGGGAAAGAATAACACAATCTCCACTGTAGTAACAAAACAAAATTCCATTGCATTTCATATGACTTTAAATGTTTATTGATATTTATTAAAAGACTAAGCATCCGTTTATATATAGAGGATAATTGTTTCTTTTAGTATAAGATCGAAATATAATCCATTGAGTGAACATCAGACGTTATATTTTCACGAGGGACGAAGCCACGAGTGACAATATAACAGTATGATGTTCACGAAATGGATTAAATTCGATCTTATACTGAAAAAATACAATTATTCTATTTATTTATGCTTTTAAGCCACTTTTTAAACGAAATTGTTCGACAATTGTGAAAGCGAAAGTACATGATTTACCCCGTATTGAGCCCCAAGTTTACATCTAACACATTAACGAAACAGTTTCCCGTATGATGGCGTCACTTATTTATCATTTGATGTCATCCGAATTACGTCGTTGTTCCCGATTTTGGATTCGTGTTCTTCCAATGAGTGGTTCGCGACCAATCGGACTGCCGGAATTTAACGATAAGACACGATTGACTACGATTTTGGGGAGCCCTACGGGGAAAGTTCATAATAAAAGCGCGCGTGACAATAATCCCACTGATTAAAGCAGTGAAATTATCAAGTGGTAATCCACTGCTATTTCGTGGTAATCCACTGAAAAGCATAAATAAAATGAAATTTACTTTAATCTTTCCACTGCCAATGTCCAGTAGCAAACAATTTGGATATTGACCAGACGCCTCGTCAAGCGGCATCTGATCAGGGCATAAACTGTTTCAACCCGAGACCCTTCAACATCGAATATTATCATCTGCTTTAACCCTGACATCATAACTGCCATGACGTCATACATTTCAAAACAATTTTTATCTGCTTTTTAAAAAAACTTTTTGTTCTTCCAAAAATAAAATTGCAGGTATGATGACATAAGAAATATTGAAATGAGTGTCAAACAGTTTGGATCCAGATCAGACGCCGTTTTACGCGGCGTCTGATCAGGATCCAAATCGTTTACAGTTGACGGTACTACTCGGGATAAGGCAATGAAGGGATTAACATTTCACTGCCACATTTTTTCGTGGGAATTTTACCCTTCACTGTTTCATCGTCGTCTGCTTCAAATTTGTTATCTGCAATGTCGTTTCAAAGTTAAATGATAAGGCAGCGTGACTGAAGGAATTTCACAACGAGTGTCAAACAGTTTGGATCCTGATCATACGCCGCGTTACGCGGCGTTTGATTAGGATCCAAACTTTTTTCAAACGCGCTCTTTTAAAGAGGCTCGCAACCAGATTTAGCATTGAAAATAGTAAGAATATAATAGGGCTCTGGTGGGATTCGAACCCGGGATCCGGCTTGCGGGGACAGGAAGCAAAATTAGACAACTACTAGACCAGCCGGACTATTTATATCTCTGGGATAGATTAACGTTCTTCACTGTAGCGATAAAGAGTAAATTATTCGGCCCGGTTTTAAGTCCGACCCGTGATAAATTTCTGTTGCGTCTTTCGATGCTATAGAATAAATCTAGGATAAAGCGATGGAAAATATCGAAAAAATTCAGATTTGAAGACTTTTCTTGAGGGTGTTTTTAGACTGGTCACATGTTTCTAATGCCAGATGCACGATAGTGCTACAAATTTGGTTTTATTTGAGTAGTTTCTTTTATTTTTGCAAATACACCATCTGGTTGCGAGTCACTTTAAGCGTCATTGAAAGAGAAAGGATTTAAACTGTGGTCTGTTCTACTGTTGCAAAGCTAAATGTAAGACAATACGCTCTTATGACTGAATATGTATAGAAATGATTGCCAAACAGTTCTAATGCTGATCAGACGCCGGTTACATGATATCTGATCAGGATCATAGTGGGTTCTCTCAAATGAAATTGTATACCCTTATTCTATGTATATACAGTTGTGGAATGTGTTATTCTTTCCCAATAAACGCGTTTACGCTAAAACTATTATTTGCAATGCAAACAGTTTGGCGCCAGATCAGACGCCGGGTAACCCGGCGTCTGATCAGGCTCCAAACTGTTTGCCACCAAGATAAACATGAAATATCGGAATTGTCCCAAAGTTGTTTTTTTCTACGTTTTAGTGCTTTGCGTTTGCGTACGTTTGCGTTTAAACGGGAAAGAATAACAGATTATCCACTGTATAACAAGGCATCCAACTCGACTTGTCTAATGTTGACACGAGGTGGTCCTCGAAATATCAACAATACCAATGTATCTTACCTGTAAAATCAGCTTATATTCGCAATTGCATTTATGAAATGCAACAATTCATGAAATAAATAACAAAATGAATATATGACTTTTGCGCTAATAACTGGTCAATGTCAAACAGGAGCATTGTGGTCCAAAACTTCATATCGACTCTAGCCGTTACTGTTTTGTTGACGAGACTAATGCGATACAGGGCTGCCATTTCTCCGGATTTTTCCTAAGTATTCGGATTTTATCCTAGCAGATCGTAGCTTAAAACAGGCTGAACGTAAAGCAGAATGCGCCATAAGGCGCATTCTGCTTTATTTTCAACCTGTTTTAAGCAGGCATGTGTCTTCAAAACAAGAAACAGTCTATGGGGTAAAAGGACGATTAGTAAAATTGCGTCTATAAAATTGAAATCTTAGGATTTTTATGATCAACTAGTGGCAGCCCTGGCGATATAAAAACAAGCCATATCATTGACTGCTGCTATGGTTCATGCAATGTTTCGTACATGTACATTCTCAGCTTCTAGATGCTCGAATGCTTCGTGACACATACTTTGTCTTCTCAGTTAAAAAACTTTATATTTTAAGACTTATTTTATAAATATGTTGTAGCTGGTGAGATATGAACTCGATTTTGTTCGGTTTTAATCTGTTTTGTTACCGGCGGTAGTGGCCCAATGGTTAACACCTTGGACTACGGTACCAGGGTCGTGAGTTCGATCCCCCGCCGGACCAGCGGTCTGACTAGGGGATTTTTCTGAATCCCCGATGATGTACAGGAATGTTCTTGAGCAAGACATGTACCGCGAATTTCTCCTTTACACCCAGGGGTTAAAATGGGTACCTGTGAAGGGTCTGAGTCGGTACTGCGGCTGCATTTGACTGCGCCATATGTTAGCAGTGCTCATAGGCAAGATGGCTCGATGATCAGGGGAGTATATGTAGTTATGTACAGTCGGCTGAGCTGTCATTCGGACTGAAAGTAGACTTTAACTTGGTATATTTTTTTGTTTGATTTTTCTCGAAATGATGCAATGTGTTGCATACCTTGTTACTGTATGATTATTTAGATCTAGTATAAGAGTTAAATATATATATATATATATAATACCCAACTCGAGAGAATTACCTATAATCAAGATTCAAAATATTTGCAAACTCGACTCTAATCGCATATTGCCGTGAAACTGATTAAGTAGTTTCCGGTTTGGATTACTTCTAACACATCCCTAAAGGTTCAAATTGTTTTTCATGAAAAAAACCAAGACTTAATTAAATGTGTTTAGTCTCATTTGAACAGCACCGTATTTGTCAAAAAAGCGTTTTATGTGTAAAGTTCAAGTGTTAATTTCCAGTTGTATAAAGCAATTTAGTTACTGTAATTAATTTACAACGGGAAATCCGTCTAATTTCATAAATGCCTAATCCAGAGCGATACTGTACAAATAGTTCGGAACCTGGCGTCTGAGTAACTCGGCGTCTGATCAAAATTCCAAATGTTTGAAACTCATAACGAAAACGCATAATAAATTGAAACCGCTCTAAACCGGACTTGTGTGGGGACAACAAAAATGTCCGGTTTAAAGAGGTTTTGTTCAGAGGGGGTTAAACTTGTTTCTAGTATAGAAGATAGCTGACCACTTAAACAGGTTGAAAGTAAAACAGAATGCGCCTTAAGGCGCATTCTGTTTTACTTTCAACCTGCTTTAAGCTATCATCCGCTAGAATGTACAAACTATTTTCTTCAGTGTAAGAAAAAACCAAAGAGGTAATAAGACTTGTTCATGGTGTAATGGGTAAAAATAAAAAAGGATTGGAAACGGACCAAAGCTTTTGTCCGGTTTAGAGAGGATTCCGGTATTGGGAGGTTCCGGTTTAGAGGGGTTTCACTGTATACAATTTTGATAGTTTATCCCTTCTTTGTCTTACCCTGAGTACAGTGGTTACGGTATTTTCAAACAGTTTTGATTCTTATCAGACGACGCATAACGCGGCGTCTGATTAGAATTCAAACTGTTTGGCATTTATTTCAACATTTCTTAAGTCAAAATACCTAAAATGTAAATTTGAGAAACAAAAGCAGACGATAACTATATAAAACTGCATAATTACGTCATGGCAGTGAAGGAGTAAAAGAGAATCTGCAATTTCTAAGCAGATGACATTGGTTAAGAGTACAGTGGAGAAACTGTTATTCTTTCCCGTTTAAACGCAAACGTACGCAAACGCAAAGCACTAAAACGTAGAAAAGAACAACTTTTGGACAATTCTGATATTTCATGTTTATCTTGGTGGCAAACAGTTTGGAGCCTGATCAGACGCCGGGTTACCCGGCGTCTGATCTGGCTCCAAACTGTTTGCATTGCAAATAATAGTTTTTGCGTAAACGCGTTTATTGGGAAAGAATAACACATTCTCCACTGTATAAACGTGCTTAAACAGGAAAATGGTCGTAAAACATTCATGAATCAATGCTGAGTTCATGTTGCGTACATGTATATATACATGTACTAAATATGTTCACACTTCTCAATGTTCTCTTTCCGGGAGACTCTAGATGCATCAACTCAAGAATTGACTAAAACAAAATTGTCCAATTTCAGTCAAACTTCAATATATCGAACTCACCTTATTTCAATTTTCCGTATTTCTGTAGTAGAATGTCATTATTTTTACATTCTATACATGTAAGTCGAGCCTATCCTTATTTCAAAGTTAACAAGTGTCTTAGTCCTGTTTTTACTTTGAAAAGGGAATATGTTCAACGAATCCAAGTTCAAGAAATCGATGTTATACATCTTCATTACGACCATCTAATTATGTTAATTACTTGGCGTTTAATAAAGATAGCTGTTTAAAGCAAGGTAGCCGTAATATTAGGATGTACTGTAATTTCAACTGTAGAGTCTATATATGTACACTCTAGCGCTAGTAACACTGGGTGGCTAGAAGTAGCAGTTGTACCTAATGCCAATAACATGTAATGTATTGTATAGCATTATTGTACTTCAATTAATCAAGCATGTAGATAGTTCTGTAAATATAATGGCTATTAATTGCAAAGTTGCAAACGCTTGAGAACGTTTCCAAGGTTAAACATCCCCACTACCCCACACATAGTGATCCAGTATTTACAAACGGTTTGAAATCTGATCAGACATCAAGTAACTCGGTATCTGATGAGTATTCAAAGTGTTAGACACTAATGCTGCTACTTCTTCAGCCAAGCTGCCTACAGTGGATAATCTGTTATTCTTTCCCGTTTAAACGCAAACGTACGCAAACGCACGAAAACGCAAAGCACTAAAACGTAGAAAAGAACAACTTTGGGACAATTCTGATATTTCATGTTTATCTTGGTGGCAAACAGTTTGGAGCCTGATCAGACGCCGGGTTACCCGGCGTCTGATCTGACTCCAAACTATTTGCATTGCAAATAATAGTTTTAGCGTAAACGCGTTTATTGGGAAAGAATAACACATTCTCCACTGTACCATCTAGAGATGCATGAGCAAAAGAAGCCGATGACATATTTCAACCAGATTGTTTCCAGGTAGTGAAGCCAAACTTATAAACACTTATATTACATTGAAAACAGTGTAGATCAGGACCAGTCGACGCGTCAAAGACTTGGTGTACACTGTTTGACACCCAAATGCATCTAACCCGTGCTTGACCCGTACAATGCTGCAATGCGATTAGGCTGATTTTGTCATAGCAAGGCTTATATGCGACTGTTTTCTATGAATGGAGAACAGCTTTATTTGTTTGAAATTGTTGAAATATACTTTATTTCCATTTTAAAAGGAAACGGGCAACAAGTTCTTTCAACATAAGAGCTTCACCTCCCTTACAAACATATAACACAAAATTGACGTAAAATAGCGAATGTCAAACGATTGGGAGAGCATGGTCAGGCACCGGGTTACCCGGGTCTGATCTGACTCAAAACTGTTTGTAACGGGAATAGTATTACCACACATGCATGTACAGTAAAACCTTTATATTACGATCACTAAATAGAAGGCTAATTGATTGAATAACAGACAGGTGACGGTAAATCAGAAAGCTCCTAAAGAAGCTTTCTGTTTTAATGTGACCTTGCTTTAAGCAGTCACCTGTCCTAAACTCCTTATAATTCATAGAGTTTAGTGGTTGTACAGTGGAGAATCTGTTATTCTTTCCCGTTTAAACGCAAACGTACGCAAACGCAAAGCACTAAAACGTAGAAAATAACAACTTTTGGACAATTCTGATAATTCTTGTTTATCTTGGTGGAAAACAGTTTGGAGCCTGATCAGACGCCGGGTTACCCGGCGTCTGATCTGACTCCAAACTGTTTGCATTGCAAATAATAGTTTTAGCGTAAACGCGTTTATTGGGAAAGAATAACAGATTCTCCACTGTACTAGAGAGTATTTACTGTACCAGAAAGAATAATGTCTTCTCAGCTGCAATGAATTGTAAGATTAGACGCTTCTTGATGAACTTGCCGTGCGCTGCCAATTTCAATTGTGGCACTTTTTGCGCTATCAATTTCTAAACATTTTTATTGCAAATCTTGTTTGTAATTTTATCCAAGAGCAGAACGGATGAGTATCTCGTTACGAGTTAATTTAAATACCAGTGGGGCCCGTTTTACTAAACTACTTACGCACAAACTTTGCGTAAGTCAAAATTTTAAATTTTAATTTATATTTTTATTATCACTTGCTACAAACAGCAAATAGCCAGATCAGAGGACGCGTTTTTAGCGCGTCCTCTGATCTGGCTATTTGCTGTTTGCAAACGCTATAAACGATTTTGACTTGCGTAAAAAGTTTGCGTAAGTTGTTTAGTAAAACGGGCCCATGATCAGTACCCGCAGTTCTTAACTCTTTGCATACTGGGTATCTTTTTCGTCTGCAACCTTGGTCGTCTGCTTTCGTTCTACAAATAGATTTTTCTAAATTTCTTTTCAAAACATGACCAGAATATCAAACAGTTTGGATCCTGATGAGACGCCGCATTACGCGGCGTCTGATCTGGATCCAAACTGTTTGCAAAGCCAATCTTTGTTGCGGATATATCCGCCGCTAGCACGCAAAGAGTAACCACTCATTCTGATTTTGACTCTCAATTTATGAAAATCACAATCCGTCACATTTAACATAAATACAAACGATTGAATTTTTCAAATAAAAAAATAGGTATGACACAATATACATCCATATTTCAAATCATAATCTTTTTCAAACATTTTGAATCTAGATTAGACGCCGCGTAAATCGGCAAGTGATCAGAATAAAACTAGACCAAACCAGCTATGAAGTTGTCCTTATTAAAAAAGAAAACCCACAAAACGTGTCTGAGTTATTGAGCAGACGTGGTTTCTATTTTATAAAGACATTTGACGACTAACATCAGGGTGGCAATAAAGAAGTAGGGAGCTTACTGCCTTATTTCAAGTCTGATTTAAGCCATTGTCTGCTACGGTATAAGATATTTCTCACGGTACATATTCAAGACTGTATAATGTGGAATTATGTTCTTCAGTGGATGAGTAAATTAATGGCGTAAAAGGGCGTATTTATGTGGTAATTGGATACAACTGACGACGTTTTATTATTGTAAGTGGTAATGTGAGGGCGTGTTGACACTGTCTTACCCCGGGTACACTCTTTATTTACAAATAGTTATGATCCTTATTCAACGCCGAGTAACGCGGCGTCTTTTCAGAACCCTAACTGTTTGACACTCATTTCAATCTTTGTTAACATTTAAGCTGAGAAAAATAGCAGACGACAATTGTTAAAAGGCATATGACGTCATGGTAGTGAAAGGTTTAACCTTCTTATGGTTGTATACGATGATGCCATTTCACGGAGTCAATTACGTGTCTTTCTGCCATTAACAGTGTAATCTGTAACCAAATTAACATGGGGAAAGATGTTCGAGGACCTCTGTTAGAAATTGGTCTAGACAGGCGATCAAAAGTCTTTTTAACCCTTTCATGATCAAATTATTCGGAAGATGTTTACTACTTCACCGTTTCATTGTCGTCTGCTTCAATTTTATTGTCTGCAAGGTCGTTTCAAAGGTAAAAAATAAGGCAGTATGACTGAAGAAATTTCGAAACGAGTGTCAAACAGTTTGGATCTAGATCAGACGCCGCATTAAGCGGCGTCTGATCAGGATCCAAACTGTTTGCAAACGCGCTTTGAAGCGCGATTGAGAGTGAAAGGGTTAAAGCCTCTGATAGTTTGGTGAAAACTGTCACAAGCATTCATCAAATTGAGACTTTTGCTACTTTGACCGCAAATTGTCGACACTACATGTAGTTTCAACCGATTTTACGCCTTTTAACCCTTTACCCCATAGCCTTTTTGTCGTTTTCAAGACAGGTGACAATTTAAAGCACGTTGATATTAAAGAAGAATGCTCCTTAAGGCGCATTCCGCTTTACTTTCAGTCTGCTTTAAGCTACCTTCTGCTAGGATTTAGAAAATATTTATTATGGTACATGTTCATGACTGTATAAACTGGAAATATTTTCTTCAGTTCATGAATAAATGTTATAGCTTAAAGGCGCTCTTATGGCGAGAAGGATTAAACAACAAGTAAATCGGTGTCTGATATGAGTCCAAAGTGCTTACAAATAACATAGAAATCGCTCTATGTGATATGAAGATTAACACTTTCACTCACATTATGACGTCATAACCTGTCTGAAACATTCACTGCCGTGTAACATCGTCTTTTCGCAAATTTATCGTCTGCTTGTTCTATAAAGTTGAGAAAGTTAGGTACTTTGACTAAACATAAATGTATATGAGTACTAAACAGTTAGGATCATGATCAGACGCCGCGTTTCGCATCGTCTGGTCATGTTTCAATCTGTTTGCAAACGAAAGTGTTATAGATATTGGCAGCGTGAGGATTAATTGATGAGTATTTGATAATTGACAGAGAGTGACCAAGGCGCCCAGCATTAATCACTGTTATTTAAACATCTATAATATCTGTCATCAACACCCTCTCTGTCAAATTACTTACGTATGTCTACTATAATGTTTCACCTTCCCACTCCTTCTGTACTTATTGACAATTTTTACTGAAAAATAATCTATACGAAATTTAGACGATTTGGATCTTGATCAGCCACTGGATCACTCAGTGTCATTTCTGGATCACAAGTGTTTGCCAAATACAGCGAAAACGATGATGATCGCTCCCACCAAACGCGTTAATGCTAAAAAAAGTATGTCCGTTCACCATATTATTCTACTCCCATCATAATACAGTGGAGAATCTGTTATTCTTTCCCGTTTAAACGCAAACGTACGCAAACGCAGAGCACTTAAACGTAGAAAAGAACAACTTTTGGACAATTCTGATAATTCATGTTTATCTTGGTGGCAAACAGTTTGGAGCCTGATCAGACGCCGGGTTACCCGGCGTCTGATCTGGCTCCAAACTGTTTGCACTGTAAATAATAGTTTTAGCGTAAACGCGTTTATTGGGAAAGAATAACAGATTCTCCACTGTATCAACCCAGTCGCGAGGACACCAACATTCACGAATAAATTGCAACCATTACAGCGGAGAAGACGTTATTCCTTTCCCATTAACGCATTTAAGCTAAATCTATATTTTCCCATTACAAACAGTTTGGAGCCAGACCAAACGAGGGGTATCCCGGTGTCTGATCAGGCTCCAAATAGTTGCCAGTCAGTATAGGAATAAACAACATATTTTTGACGTTCATGACGGTATGACTACATTAGCTTCGCAGGGGGTAAATTGCGTAAACGCCCGAAGGGCGTTTTCGTTAAATTTACCCCGAAGCTAATGTAGTCATACCGTCATGAGCGGCAAAGAGATGTTGTTTATTCCTTATATTTATATTTATATTTTCTGTCTTATCAATTTAATGTGTTTATTGGCCAGATTTGTTTTTCTGTATAATAATTTATCATATACCGGTCAAAGAGGTTTGATAGATGTAATGTCGATGTAATAGCCATTCCAGTTTCTAAATATGGTGAGAAAGTAGCCCCAACTACATGAACTCTAACTGTATTAAAAATTCAGGATTTTTTCCAGTAAACTTTCTCTCTGTGAATTGAAAAGACTTACAAGGCAAACAAATAACAGTGCAACTTGAATATCTATTGCCAAAGCACATTCTAAAAATACAGGTCGCGGTTGTTTTCTTAACCCATTTACACACATAGCAACGCGATGGCAACGACCTATGGGTCTGTATCACTCCGCTAGTGTCATATGACCGTCGACCAATGGGAGCTTAGTGTTAAGTGCCCGATGTAGTCTATTTGAAGAAGTCCACGAATAGCACGGGCGAAATCCGAACTGGCTAAAACCAGTTCCGAAGTATAGGTTCATCGGCACATGCACCGCAAATTTTTAAGAGGATTACATAAAGACTTTACATGGTAAATGTAAATATATTAAAATGAACGTTCATAATTGTAAAGAAGTTGTCATTTTCTATATTTGATTGCAATGAGTTTGCGTTTTGTTTGCGTTTAAACGGAAACAAATAGTTTCCCCTCCACTGTATAACAGATATCTATCTTAGATAGACCACATGTATAACACATGAACTGTGTCAACACTGTCCAAGGCATATTTCCGTTTTTTTCGTTCATGTAGTTTACTGTCTCATATTTTCAAACGTAGATTATTTCGTTCTACAGAGTTTGAAAAGCCTAACATAAAAATCATGGCATGACCATTGCATTTAAAAGGATTAAAAAAATAATAATTCAGAAGTTCAGGTACATGTAGAAAACGAAATGTTAACCCATATCATGCTAAATTGTTGTCTACTTGAAATATGACGTAATAATGTAAAATATCATATTTAAAGCGGGTTGACCTAACAAATTTTCAATTAAATTCACCTAAAATCCTAATTGTGTACAAATATTAAAGTCTATACATATAAAACCAACGATATTATCGCGTCCACATGATCAATGCTGGCGAATACTAGTCTATCTAACCATTTTATAATCACATTATTCGGGATATGTTTACCCCTTCACCGCTTTATTGTCGTCTGCTTCAGTATTGTTGTCTGTAAGACCGTTTCAAAGTTCGATTTAAGGTAGACTTATAACATATCGATAAGAGTGTAAAACAGTTTGGGTCCTGATCAGACGCCGCGTAACGCAAGACACGTTTCAAAGTTCGATTTAAGGTAGACTTATAACATATCGATCAGAGTGTAAAACAGTTTGGGTCCTGATCAGACGCCGCGTAACGCGGCGTCTGAACAGGACCCAGACTGTTTGCAAACGCGCTATGGCGTCATTCAGAGTGAAAGGGTTAAAGGTTAATGAAGGTACTTCAGAATCTTGCATTATTTTCTGATAACATTGATATATAAAGATGCGTGCAAATAATATATGTTTCATCCTGAAATATTGCTTCAGTGGTTAATAATGTCTGTTGCATCAGAAGTAATTGCGTCGAAACAGTGTTATGGGGAAAACTTAAAATGACATTAAACAAAAACTGATTGTTACAAATTAGCAGAACGTATCAATAATTTCACGAGAAAGCCTTCTTATGTTGTGTACAGCGGAGAAGGCGTTATTCTTTCCCGTTTAAACGCGAACGAAATGTAAACGTGTCTCAATAAAACGTAGAAAATCTCAAGTTAACGACAAATTTGACTATTCATGTTAATCTGAGTGACAAACAGTTATGTGCCTGTTCAGGTGCCGGGTTAGCCAGTCTCTGATCTGGCTTCAAACTGTTTGCAACGGAAATAATAGTTTTAGCGTAAAGGCGTTTATTGTGAAAGAATAACGTCTTCTCCACTGTATATAAGTATAACCAGCCTTGTTTCATATTATAACAAGAGCCGTATACGGCCCTAAATCGCTCACCTGGAGCCATTGATGTAAATGTAACATATCTCGGAAAGCTGAGAAATTATGACAATATTGTTATGCCATTTGCTGATTGGATGATGCTGAGTGTCAAATAGCTAAGCTCAGGGTACTGTGGTTTCAGAAGATTTTTTAAGTTTTTATTGAAAAAATCTATATTTAGCTACTGTGACCTAGTTATGCAACGGACCGGAAACATTTGAACACTATTGGTAAAGTACCTCTACAAGTTACACCATGCCAACTATCAAAGCTCTAGCCATATTAGTTTCAGAGATGAAGAGGTTTGAAGATTTCACTATATAACTCTTTGTAAAATGTGTGACCCCCGGGGAGGGGTCATTTTTGACCCCAGGGACATAATTTGAACAATCTTGATTGAGGACCTATAGATGATGCTTTGTGCCAGATAGCTAAGCTCAGGGTACTTTGGTTTAAGAGAAGAAGATTTTTTAAGTTTTTATTGAAAAAATCTATTTTTAGCTCATGTGACCTGATATGCAACGGACCAGAAACATTTGAACAATATTGGTAAAGTACCTCTAGAAATTACACCATGCCAAATAGCAAAGCTCTAGCCATATTAGTTTTAGAGATGAAGAGGTTTGAAGATTTCACTATTTAACACTATGTAAATTTGTGACCCCCGGGGCGGGGCCATTTTTGACCCCGGGGACAGAATTTGAACAATCTTGATAGAGGACCTGTAGATGATGCTTTGTGCAAAATATCTAAGCTCAGCGTACTGTGGTTTCAGAGAAGAAGATTTTTTAAGTTTTAATTGAAAAAAATCTATTTTTAGCTCCTGTGACCTAGACATGCAACGGACCGGAAACATTTGAACAATATTGGTAAAGTAACTCTAGAAATTACACCATGCCAAATAGCAAAGCTCTAGCCACATTAGTTTCAGAGATGAAGAGGTTTGAAGATTTCACTATATGACACTATGTAATTTTGTGACCCCCGGGGCGGGGCCATTTTTGACCCCAGGGACATAATTTGAACAATCTTGACAGAGGACCTGTAGTTGATGCTTTGTGCCAAATATCTAAGCGCAGGGTACTGTGGTTTCAGAAAAGAAGATTATTTAAGTTTTCATTGAAAAAATCTATTTTTAGCTCCTGTGACCTAGATATGTAACAGACCGAAACAATTTGAACAACTTTGAAAGAGGACCATAGAAGCATCATTCCTGCCAAGTTTGGTCAAAATCCATCTAGTAGTTTAGGAGAAGATGTCGTTTAAAAAATTGTTGACGACGGACGGACGGACGACGACGGACGACGGACACAGCACGATCAAAATAGCTCACCTTGGCACTTTGTGCCAGGTGAGCTAAAAAGTAGAAAAGGCTGTATGTAATACACAGAGGAAAATTCATTATGATCTCTCAATAAACTCTTTATCCATTGTAAACACCTTAGACCAAGATCAATCGCCCAGTAAGTTAAAGTATGATCAGGTCAAAATAACTACCATTTAGAGATTCTTACACGTATAAATGGCCAATACTTATCGAGAACTACCTTTTTACATTTCGTTTTATTGCCTTTAATTTTTTATAAATGAGATAACATAACGACTTCTCCAGATGCTTATTTCTGTAGGCCAAACACGATCGTTCAACAAAAGACCTGAAAAAGATTAACCAATTACTCCATAGATAGCATTTTGACGCCTTTAATTTTTTCCTCACTGCGGTAAAATAGTTATAATTTGTACAGCAATGAAAATGCTCCATTATCAACCATTTCACTGCCACGTCATCGCCTGCTTTCAAATGTAGTTGACGATTATTTACAGTGGAGAATCTGTTATTCTTTCCCAATAAACGCGTTTACGCTAAAACTATTATTTGCAGTACAAACAGTTTGGAACCAGATCAGACGCCGGGTAACCCGGCGTCTGATCAGGCTCCAAACTGTTTGCCACCAAAATAAAGATGAATGATCAGAATTGTCAAAAAGTTGCACTTTTCTACGTTTTAGTGCTTTGCGTTTGCGTACGTTTGCGTTTAAACGGGAAAGAATAACAGATTCTCCACTGTATTATGAATTATTATTTATGATACGAACTGTTTCCCTGCCTATGGCACCAAAAGGCGACTTTGCAAAGAGGTTTACTTGATGCGCTGCATCTGAGCAGGGTCAAAACTGTTTAACACATGGATATTTATTATGTTATACTCTGTTTAATTCTTACTTTGATATGAGCTTGCAGACACCAATATTGAAGCAGACGACAACATAACGGTGTAGGGAAAATAACTCACGGTTAATTTGGCGCCGAAAGGGTTAATAAATCTTGTATGAGTATCAAACGAGCGTAACTCGGTGTCTAATATGAAAGCAAACTATTTGGCTCAATTATTCAACGTTTTCAGCTCAAACAGATTACAAATGGTTTTGACATATTTCCGCAGCCGATACATTAGAAGAGCAGACTTTATTACATGTAGATAGTTAGCCCTGCAATAATATATTATCAAGTTTTGTAATTTAACTCTTTCGCTGCAAATGGTGTCAATGCGACTTTGCAAACAGTTTGGGTCCTGATTAGACGCCGCGTTACGCGGCGTCTAATCAGGATCCATACTGTTTGACACTCGTATGAATATTTCTTACGTCAGGAAATCTTACATTCTGACATAAAAAATAGTGCAGACGACAATATCAATACAGACGATATTTTGGCGATGAGAGAGTTAAAGCAGACGATAAAATATGGCAGTGAAAGGGTTAATGGAAATTCAATGAAAGACTGTTTTTTCTATTTCACTTATGGCAAGGACTTCAACCTTTTGTACTCCGGTCAGTTTACTTCAACATTCATTTGCGACCGTGTAACGGTCCTTATAATGAAATAATCTGGCCATTTCATTTAGGAAATATAATAAGAAAGTCATACAGTTTGGATCCAGATAAGACGCCGAGTTCCTCGGCGTCTCATCTGGATCCAAACTGTTTGCAACAGGTTTCACAGTTTTGTGAATAATTTGCGAAAGGTTCAGTCCGGGGAAGGGAAACACATTGATTTGAAACTTTTCATTAGTGTGAATGAACCAAGGGCTTCTTGTCATGAGCTTAGGTAATGCGTTAAGCCCCATGAACAACTTTTTCAATCCCATTTTATTGCCACGGAGCTTAACAAATGATGATAACATTGACGCTGCGTTATAAACGAGATAAAGTTTTAAACAAATTCTGCCTTAAACTGCCTCAGAGAAAAACAATTTCTAAACAAATTGTTTTCATGAACATTTCCATTTGTGTATGTGCTTGGGGTATTGCCATTAACGTAAATCCACTCCGCATGCATTTTACTATATGAAATACATACATGCACTGTTGTGGTAGGTACTGTTGTCTTAAGTTCTAAAGCATTTGATCGGTCGGATATGAGCTTTCGCTGACAATCTCACCATTCATATGATTTAGAACGATTTCAGACTCAACTCAAACTCTTTATAACCTTGGGCCCAATTGTTTTCATTAAGCTTCACTTGAGTGCCCGCTAAAGCAATTTATCCGCAGTTCCTTCTAACCGCAACTGTTGCTCATTCAGGAAGAATTCAAAGACGCGGCGGCTGACCTTGATATACACTGTTTCACACCTGTTTGCATTTATATCATTGTGTGTAGCTATTATATACGAAAAATGTCGCAGTGCCATACGGCTGATTTTGTCATGGCATGGCTCAAATGCATAAATATTCATATAAGTTATCGTGCAAAGCACTTAAATCTACTTAAAACTGTGATACTCGTATTAAGACAAATACGTGACAATGTCTTGGCCAAACATGTATACTACCGAAACAATTGACAATTTAACCAGCTGCTGGGCAGTGTATAGTGGAGAAGGCGTTAGTGTGTTCCAAAGTAAACGCGTTAACTAGTGTTGAAAGCCATTTGTCAGTTACAAATAATTTGGGTTGGAGCAAGATCAGACGCGAAGCAACAATTGTAAAACTTAAAAATAAGCTATTTTAAGTTTTAAGACAGTCATGAATTGGATATGTCTGTTTTACTTTCAGACCGCTTTAAGCAGTTATTGCTTCAATAGTTTTGTTATAATTACTATGTTTAATTATCAGACGGGAAATTTGCACGACGGTTCATATTGTATGCCAACATTGTAAAAGGGAAAGGCGTGAATAGGCGCGTCCATAAGCAAAGGGTTTACAAACATGATATGTTGACATTGAAAAAGTATCGAATAATTACGTTTTAATAAACTATGATAAAAAGTGAACATAAATGGATCTAAACAGTTTGTACTCATGTCAGAAACAGAAACTTTATCTAAAGCTCAAAGGAAAAGACGTAAAAAAGCCAATAAAAGGAAACCTAGCCGATCACCTGAAGCTATTTTTAGCGACGATCAGTCACCTGGTCAAACCGGTCCAACGATCTCAACTCAGGTAAACACAAACACATCAAACCCATTCTTCGATAGCTGCAAAGACTATATATCATCAGTCATGAATCCATCAATGTCTCCAGTTATGAACTTTTCTCAACAGCCATCATATGGCTTTCAGACACAGGTCCCACAAACCTCCATTATGAACTCCCCACCCCCATGGGCAATCGGACTCATCGAAGATGTAAAGTCTATCAAGTCAGTCATCCCAAAAATAGACAAAATAGAAGAAACAGTTAGCAATATCAAATCGAAAATGGCACAAGTAGAAGCAAAAGTTGCAGATCTAGAGTTGAAAATGGTTGAAATTGATTCATCTTGTAATTTCATAAGTAAAGAAAGCGATCAGCAGAAATCTGAGTTGAAGCAGGCTAAAGATCGAGTCAAAGAATTAGACAAAAAGTGTTTACAGCTTGAAAAAACAGCCAAATCATGCGAAGAACAATGCCAAAGATCAAAAGATGATATGTTAGACCTGAAAGCCCGCTCTATGCGTGAAAACTTGATATTCTACGGAATCAAGGAAACAACAGACCATGAAGACTGCGAATCATTAGTGAAAGAACTCATTAAGACATATATGGACATAGATCCTGATCAGATGAAAATGGATCGCGCACATAGGCTCGGATCCAGTACAGCGAGAAAACCCCGCCCAATTGTGGTTAAATTCCACAACTATAAAGACCGCGAAACAGTTCGTACGAAATCATTTGAAACAAACGTCAAAGCGACGCTCCGTAATTTACGTCTAGGAGTAGGGATCCAATCACCACAGGAGTACAGGGACGCTAGAAAAGCTTTTTATCCCATCAGCAAACAGGAAGAAGACCGAGGACACCGCACACGCATTGTCGGTAACAAACTTTACGTTAACAACGTCATCAAGAAACAGTACGTCAACGGAAGCGTATGTGACTATTCCACTGAATAGGGAAGTCATGAGAACATTTCAGTTCTTTCATGGAATGTTAACGGCCTAGCACGAAAACTTTTAGACCCAGATTTTATTGAGATTATCCAAAGTTATGATATTGTGTTTTTATCTGAAACTTGGATCTCAAGCAACAGTCATTTTAACCTTGAAATTCAAGAATATGACAGTCACCATTTATATGGTAATAAAACGTATAATGTAACTAAAGGCCGTTACAGTGGCGGACTATCTGTTTACTACAAACAATCGATTTCAAATAAAATCGAAATCGTAGAAAAGAACCAAAATGGTATAATTTGGATGAAATTATGTAAAGATTTATTTTGCTTCAATGAATACCTATATCCCACCATCAAGCTCGAATGTTATTAATTCTGATAATTTTGACTTTTTCAACGAACTAGAAATAGGACTAGAAAAATACAAAATTTTAGGAAAATGTTTTGTGACAGGAGATCTTAATAGTCGATCCTCAAATATCAAAGACTTTATTGAATATGACACATATATTGACCATGACAACCAGCTGTCAAACTTTGTTTACACTCAATCACGTGACTCAAAAGACCACGTGCTCGATGCGTATGGTAAACGCTTGGTTGAGCTCTGTCAGTCGACTTCTTTTGTTATAGGTAACGGTCGTCTACATAGCGATCGCGGCATAGGGGATTACACATTCCATTCTAGTAAAGGTTCAAGCGTGGTAGATTATTTATTACTGCATGTAAACGATCTAACTGATGTTGTTGATTTTAATATTTTAGATCCTACGGAGTTTTCTGATCACTCAGGACTTGTATTTGCATTGAAAAAGAAAAATGCACAATCAACACACGAGGCAAGAGATTCTATAAATAAGAAAACATTTATCTCATTTGATGATTCTAAGGTAGAGGAATTTAAACTCAAGCTGACGTCAAACCGAAATGAATTTATTTCGTGTACTGAAAACCTAGACCACGATAATTGTATTGATGACATAACAAATACGTTTATATCGACCTTACACGATTGTTCCCTTGAGGTATTTGGACACACCAAACAATATAAAACAACAGGAAATCAAAATAAAAAAACATGGTTTAATACAGACTGCTATACTGCTAGAAAACAGTTTAATAAAGCTAGAAATGCATTCAATAAGAACAAATCAAATGCTACTTTACGCGAGGATTTCTTAGGAGCGAAGTCACACTACAATAAAATAAAACGAACTACAAAAAATAAATACCTAAACAACGAAAAAATCAATTTATCACGTCTAAGTAAATCTAATCCAAAACAATTCTGGAAAAAAATTAAACGGCAATATACAAAAACACAGAAACAAGCGCAAAATCTTGACATAACAGATTTATATGAACATTTCAAAAACTTATACAGTTGTGATAATGACAACAATAATAATAGTGACAACAACAACAATAGTGAAGACGACAACAACAATAGTGATAATAACAACAGTGACAATAACAACAACACTGACAACAACAATAACAATAACAACAACAATAACAATGATTTATTAAATGAACACGTTTTTGACGACGATTTAGACAAAGACATAACTATGCCTGAATTAAGAGATGCTGTTTTTTCTCAGAATAATAACAAGAGTAGTGGATTAGATGATATATGTGCTGAAATTTATAAGCATTCCTTTGAAGAAACCTCTCAATTTATATTAAAACTTTTTAATCGATTATTATCTAAGGGAGAGTATCCAAATTGCTTTGGCGAAGGAATAATATGTCCAGTATTCAAAGGGGGAGACATAGAAGATTAAAAAAATTATAGAGGTATAACTTTAATAAATATACTTTCAAAGATATACTCACAAATCATTTTAAATAGACTTACAAAATGGAGTCAGGCACACGATAAAATAATTAAAAATCAGTTTGGATTCCAAAAAGGGAAGTCGACTGTCGACTGTATTTTCGTATTACACGCTATAATTGCAAATACTCTAGCAAATAAAAAGAAGTTATATTGCGCTTTCATAGATTTTGAAAAATGTTTTGACAAAATTGATAGAAGTTACTTGTTCCATAAATTAATAACGGAAAATGTCAGTTCAAAACTTGTAAAAGCTCTTAAAAGTATGTATAGTGTAGTAAAGGCATGCGTTAGGTATAATTCGGAAAAAACATCATTTTTCGAATCAAATATCGGAGTAAAACAAGGAGACCAGTGCTCTACTATAATGTTTTTATTTTTCGTAAATGACATATTGACTCATTTAAATAGCAATATTGATGACTTATTCACACTTGATGACGTAAAACTATTCATCCTCTTATTTGCTGATGACGCAGTACTTTTTGCACACACACCACAGGCTCTTCAATCATTACTTAACGATCTACAAATATATTGCAACACCTGGGGACTAAATGTAAACACAAAGAAAACAAAGATTATGATATTCGAAAAAGGCCGACCAACAAAATATAATTTTAAATATAACGACATGGTATTAGATATAGTAGACTCCTTTAAATATCTTGGGATAAACATGTTCAAAAACGGGAATTGGTTCCGAACACAGAAAAAAATAGCAGAACATTCATTATTTGCTATGCATAATCTATTCATAATGTTTAACCAGCTAGACCTAGCTGTAAATGATAAATGTAAACTTTTTGATAGCCTTGTAGGCTCTATACTAAATTATGGAGCAGAAATTTTCGGATACCGTGAATGAAAAAATATAGAACTTATACACTGTAAATTTTTACGAAAAATACTTTGTGTTCGAAAAAGCACTAATCTTGATGGTTTATATGGAGAACTTGGTAGATATCCTATGCAAATCTGCCGAAAAATCTTAATGATAAAATTTTGGGTTAAAATTATTAAATCTGGAAATAATACACCGGTAAAGATACTATACAATATGTTAAAACAAGACGCAAATAATGGTAACACTTACAGCGGTACAAATTGGGCTTCACATGTAAAACAAATTCTTGATGAAATAGGCATGTCAGATGTATGGATAATGCAAGAGAACAATACTACACAACTTAACGCCATTAAACAACGACTCATAGATTCTTACAAGCAAAGCTGGCATAATAGTATCAACAACTCAAATCGACTATTATCCTATTCAAAGTACAAAGAAAAGCTTGAAATTGAAAAATACCTTAGCTGCATAATTAGTAATAAGTACAGAATCGCCCTAACTAAATTTAGACTTTCCTCTCATGATTTAGCTATAGAGAAAGGACGACACTTAAATATACCACGAATAGAAAGAATTTGCCAAAATTGTAACATGAAAATGATAGAAGATGAATATCACTTCCTCTTAGTTTGCCCGAAATATAGCGAACTAAGACGACGATATTTTTCTCCTTACTTTTGTCATTGGCCTAATATCCACAAATTTAAAAACTTGATGTCTTCTAAATCACCTAAAATTATTCGTAATCTTTCGAAATTTATATACAATGCATTTAAATATAGAACTGAAAACTAACACGTTACGATTTCTGTCAGATCACTTATTCCCCTATAGTTAGGTGGAATAAGTTACTAGAACTCTAGTCAATTAACATATACTTCTCTGTAAAGTTTGTTTAATGAAACTTAATTGTTCATGTCAATGCTCTTTACGTATGTATATATTGTTCATGCAAATTGATGGCTATGAATATGCTTATGCTATTTTATGCCGAATAAAGATCTGTATCTGTATCTGTATCTGTTTACATGTCACCCAATCTGTTATTCGCATAGTGTGTTATATGTATGCCATGAGCTTGGAATTGTAACGAAATCAGTTTAAAAAATGAGATGTTAAAGTTATTTGAATTGTTTTCATTGCAGGACCACCGTCCAATATGATTAAAATGGAACAAGTTCGTTTATATCTGAAACTGGCAAGGGCAATATTATCATATTCACTTGAAGGTTATTGACTGCTTAACCCTCTCGGTGCCAAATGCGCATAAAATCGACTTTGCAAACAGTTTGGGCCCAGGTCAGACGCCGCGTTGTGCGGGGTTTGATCAAAATAAAAAATGTATGACATTCGCTTCGATATTTTTTATGTTATAATCTCTTAAATCTAACTTTGAAATGATCTTGCAGACAACAATATTGAAACAGACGTTAAAATAACGATGTAGGGGTAAATGTCTCATGATTAAATTGGCGCCGAAAGGATTACTGTCGTCCGCTATTATGTCTGAAATACAGAATTTAAACCATTGTGTGAGAAGAAATATCAATATGAGTGGCACACAGTTTGGATCCTGATTAGAAACCTAGTTACATATGTTCTTGGGGTCTAATCAAAATCCGAAATGTTGCAAGTGGAATCTTGTTCAAACGGCGAATGGGTAAAGGAAATTTCAACAAAACTTTTTGTAACGAACGGCAACTGAATGGAGTATCCCTACAGTGTGCTAACCATTTTAGCACTTTGCCTGCCAGTTGGTAATTCATTAGGCTTTTATCTCAAACAGTCGGGATCTAAATAAGACGCCACTGGATCTAAACTGTTTAACACTCGTTAACACCTCAACTGTCTTCACTTTTGAAAAAAAATATAATGTTTTTGAAAAACTTTGCAGACGTCAATTTCTAAACAGACGACATAACGAAAGGATACATGCAAGCTCTGGCAATGCCGATGGCGATTTCTCTAGTAATTCAAAAAACTCAAGACAGTTTGTGTGTTGCTCTATCGAATTTGCAAGTTTTGCATAAAATACAAAAAGTAATAAGACGTTATTCAATTATCAAAAAAGAATTCACCGTAAGCAATGAATAAAAATTTACAAACCAGAACGCGCACTTCTTTACTATTATGATTCAAAACACAGGAATTATCTTCACCATTTTTCATAGATTTATACAGGAGTAGCATATTTTTCTCAAAGAACGCATTTGCACTGCGAAAACTGAGTCCATGCTTAAAAATCATTAGGGCTGAGTCTGAGTTCATTCTCAAGCATTTGATTGGTCAGATTTGAGCCGAGGCTCAAATCTGACCAATCAAATGCTTGAGAACTATTACAGACTCGACTCAGATGTTTTGTAAGCATTTGTCCTGGTGTCAAAAGAAAACAGATTGGAAGCAGATTAGACGTCAACGTAGCGCGCTTAATGTTATTGAAAAATGGTCCGAAAGTCCGAGTATAGTCGACATTGGCGTTAGAAGACGGAGTGCACATATTGTTTGAGATAAGTCTTGGATCATTCTCAAGCGTTTGGTTGGTCAGATATGAACTGAATACTCAACTACTGTAACCAATGAAAAGCTTGAGAATAGTCTTAGACTCATCTCAAATGCTTTATAACTTTGCGAGCAGGCTTCGCAAGTCGAACCAAAACCTATCTCTCAGCGAAAATGACTGACTGAATGTACAGTGCTTTCTCTCTCTCTCTCTCTCTCTCTCTCTCTACAACAGCACCCAATGAGATACAAATATTGTGTGTGTGTATGTGTGTGTTGTTCGGAAGGAGTTGTTATGGGGAGGGACAATTAACTACCCTTAGAGTACTCAGCATGACTTGGCTAACATTTGAAAACATTTTGAATCCAGATCAGACGCCGCGTAAGGCGGCGTCTGATCTGGGTACAAAATCTTGATTTCTCTTCTTTATATCTCTTCTGTCAAAAATGTCCTGTACATAACTTTGAGAAAAACATTAAACGACAATTTTAAACAGACAATGTTACAACATTAAAAGCTTTAGTCATAAGTGTATTGTTTGTGGAATAATGGCAATCATTGTTGTAATCGTTGTTCGAAGGGCCGTTGTAGGGAGGGGAATTGTTCAGTCGAACCTAAATAACTAGAACTCGAGGTCGTAGTAAGCCATTTTGCTTCAGTTTAATTCTAAATAAAAGCTTGACTTTTCGTCATTTGAACTTACCTTGATTCCGAAATTCAAACGTAGCATACCGGTATGAAAGTAAGATCGACTACAGCCAGTTAAAATAGTATTTATTTCATTGCATCATCAGTAATTATGCATTTTCTAGTACATCTCCCTTGTCAATGTATTTCTTCTACTTTAAATAGCGCGATACGTTTCATTAGTGCCATATAAGCTATTTGAATGTACATCACAATTCATAATACGTGTGAATAGCTGGAATTGGTTTAAGAAGCAATAAGGTATCTAAAGATTTGTGGCCAATTAATGCTTAATTGATATCTTTGAAATAAGTTTTAGAGTACAATAAAACATCTTTATTACGACCACTAAAATGTGTTAATTATTAGGTATTTGAGATACTAGTAGTTGGCTGCTTAAAGCTATGTGACAGTATAGTCAGGAGCTTTCTGTTTTACTGTCACCTTGCTTTAAGCTGTCACCTTTTTTTTCACATAATCCATTAGCCTTCTTTTTAGTGGATGTGATAGAGACGTTTTACTGTATAAGCTGTAATTAAATTATATAATACTTACAATTCATTATAATGCTTTTGAGCAAACATTGAAGGCTATGAAACACATCCTCTGAACTTCAATGTAAAGTGTCCAATTCCCTTTGGGAATTGAAAAACACAATTGCGACAAACACGTTGATGCGCTTCATTTGTTAGTGGAATTGAATTGAGTCAATCTTCTCAATGCCATACCAATGAAACTCAGACCCTAGCTAGCTTTAAGTTGAATTGCATCGCAACATTAATATCAAAAAGGTATAATATTCACTTTACTCTGTACATGTACATAAAAACTTGTGTTAAGCGCAAAAGACGAAATACCGTGTCCCGGGTCTGCATAGGTGCCTTTATTGAAATTCATGTAACAGTTTCTTCAATGGTGCTTCTTTTCATTTTTCAGCTACGGTAACTAAACCTTTTTGAAAAAAGTCTACGAACTTAAATAACAACCCTCGGATATCGACAAAATGGAAGCTGAAAAGGGCGCTCTAAATGAGCTTTCTGCGTTTTCATTTGTCCCGAAGTGAAGCACACACCTGCTTTTTAAAATGTACAGTGGAGAAGACGTTAATTTTTTCCCGTTTAAACGCATACAAAACGCAAACGCATTGCATGATAATGAAGAAAATGACAAACTTTTGACTTTTCGACAATCTATTTTGAGCTGAATGGCAAACAGCTTAAAGTCGGATCAGATGACGGGTTACCCGGGGTCTGATCTGGCTCCAAACTGTTTCTCATGTTGAAAATAGTTTTAGCGTAAAAGCGTTTATTGGGAAATAAAGTATTCCCCACTGTACCACTGAGCACAGTTCGACTGTACATTTGATTATGGAGTGGTTTGATAAACTTCAAACTCGATTTATCTAAGGAAATGAAATTATAGTAAAGCAAGTGTTATGAAAGTTGCAAATATGTGTAAAATGCTGTCGGTATATTTCAAAATTAAAAACCTCATGGTTTCTATCAATTGTCACAGATAAAAGAAGGCAATGACGCTAACATACATTCGGCGCAATTTTAATTTAATGTGCTATACAGTCGTTTTAAAGTAGTGGTAAGGTTTGAAAGCGTATTACAATACTGTCATTAAACTATATGTACTGATAACAAACACATATGAATTTTCGCCGAACAAATTCGTTTGGTGCCTCAAGAAAACTGAACAGTTTTGCAAATTAATTGTCTGACTTTGTATAGATAGTCTAGGTTTTTAATTAGTCATGGCAATGCTAAATAGCATGACACAATATACATGTTACTACATTTGAGCCGTGTCATGACAAAACCTGGCTTATAACATTGCAAACAGCGTAGATCAAGGTCAACCGCCGTGTCTTAGACGCGGCGGCTGGCCTTGATCTACTCTGTTTGACACCCACATCCATCAACACATTGTATTTAGCAGTATTGTATACCATATTTAGTAGCAAAGACCAAACTCCGCTACAGTGTCTGGGAAGACAATTGTGCTTTGTGTGTACGATGTTACATTGCAATAAGGCATGTTTTGTCATGACACGGCTCATTTGTATTTCTGAACAGTAGTATCAGTAACTCTTTCACCAAACATAGAGGATAAAAGGTTCACTTAAAACAATAGTTACCGAAGCTGGTTATTTATGAACAAACATAATTATTCAAAATATACTGTTTATGAAATATCTTCTTTTTTAAAATTACACCCCTTTCAAACAGTCGGCTGTTTTCATACTTGTAATTGAAAAAGATGTCATGAATGCATTTCACTATTGGTTGCAAATATTATTTCACAAAATGCATTTGCGAAGAAAAAGACTGTGTAGGTGTCTTATAGAAACATGTAAAAAAAAAAAATCTTCAATTTGACGATTTCGAGAATGACAAGATCCTCATAATTCAAATTTGTTGATGTTCGCTGGCAGGTTTTTCCGTTTGTAGTATATTGTTTTCTGTGAAGTATATATACTAATTGTATTTACCTTCTGGTGTTAGCACTGTAACACAAGGGGATTGAACTTTAGACAGAAGTGTAATGGGATGTATTTGATCCATACAGCAAGATCTTTCTTCGGCGACATTTAACTAAGGATCGAGTGTCGAATTGACGGTCTTAACCCTTTACCCAATAACCTGGTTATAACTTTGAAGACAGGTGATCACTTAAAGTAGGTTGAACGTAAAGCAGAATGCGCCTGAAGGCGCATTCTGCTTTAAGTTCAACCTGCTTTAAACTGCCATCTGCTATGATATAGAAAAAATGTTTTTATGGTGAATTTTCATAGTATGAATTGGAACTATTTTCTTCAGCGGAAGAATAAATCAAATACGCTAAAAGTCGCTTCTATTGGGGAAAGGGTTAAATATAGAAGGCGGAATATTTCAGTATCGAGGAAATGACAGTTTCTACATTCAATGCAAGTACTTCATCGCTGTTCTGGCGAATCAAATAGACACTCTTCGATGATGTAAAAAACATGTTTTGTTGCTTTTTTATTTTGCTTTAAGCATTTATATACACTAAAATCTCTAACGAAGGCAAATTGATTGTATAAAAGACATGTGACAGCTTAAAGCAAGATGATATTAAAGCAGAAAGACCTTGCCTTAAGCAGTCACCTGTCGAAACCACCAAATAACTATCACACTTTAGTGGTTGTTACAGTGGAGAATCTGTTATTCTTTCCCAATAAACGCGTTTACGCTAAAACTATTATTTACAATACAAACAGTTTGGAGCCAGATCAGACGCCGGGTAACCCGGCGTCTGATCAGGCTCCAAACTGTTTGCCACCAAGATAAACATAAATTATCAGAATTGTCCAAAAGTTGTTCTTTTCTACGTTTAAGTGCTTTGCGTTTGCGTACGTTTGCGTACGTTTGCGTTTAAACGGGAAAGAATAACAGATTCTCCACTGTACAAAGAGGTTTTACTGCACCTTTAAAGACCGAGTGGTACAGAATATGGAAACGTTTCTGTATAACAAACATGTGTCAAATCGCCTAAAGCAATGTTCTGCCAGAATCGTTTGAGTGCATCAAATTCTTGTCATGATCGGAAACAGAGTGTCAGAGCCCAATAGCATTTCAATCATTCTAAATTAAATTATTAATACATTTCAGTGCATAGCTCAATAATACTGGTAATTTATAACAGTTTTGATCCTTCTCAGACGCATACTAGTACTAACTGGGTGTCTGATCAGGCCCCTAGCGTTTAATACCCATGTTGATGAGTTCAATGAAAATCTTTTAATAGATATTTAAGAAATAGAGTACATGAAACAATTCACAAACAAACGATAGCTTGGCACTTAACTCATAACCCCTGAAAACTTCCAACAGACAAGCCCAGTTTGCAATGAAGGCTGGTCCATTTTCAACTATTTTGAATTGTTTTTTATAATATTTTACAAAATAACAAACAGTGAAGACCTTGATCAGAGGGCTTACAGGTAGGCTGTTTGCAAGTGACGCATATATGCTTGACTAGGGTTTAAAGAGTTAAGGCGTGCATAAGGAGGACGATGGCAAGGATAGTAAAACCTTTCTATTACGACCACTAAATTGTGTTAGTTATTAGGTATTTACAATAGGCGACTGCTTAAAGCAAGGTGACAGTAAAACTGAAAGCTCATGCTTTACTGTCACATTACTTTAACCCTTCCTCCATAGAAGCGCCTTTTAGCACATTCAGTTTATTCCTCCGCTGAAGAAAATAGTTCAAATTCATAAAGTCATGAATCTATATAATAAGGAATAATTTCTTTATTCTAGCAGGTGGTAGCTTAAAGCAGGCTGAACGTTAAGCAGAATGCGCCTTAAGGCGTATTCTACTTTACTTTCAACCTGGTTTAAGTAGTCACCTATTTTCAAAACTAGAAACAAGTTATGGGGTAAAGGGTTAAGCCGTATCCTGTCTATCATATAATCAATTAGCCTTCATTTTAGTGGCCGTAATAGAGAGGTTTTTCTGTAAAATCAGAGTCGCACTGACGAATCTGACCATGGTGCTTTCATATAGTTCGCTAGCTTACTATCTTTTAACTGTTTGCATGCTTGGTAACATTTTGGTCTGCAACAATTTTCATCTGCTACTGTTTTATAATTATATATATGAAAACAGGTACAAAATGTCAAACAGGTTAGACCGTTATGAGACCGTTATGAGACGTCACGTTACACTAAGTCTTATTATGATCCAAATTGTTTGCATATGTTTCGGCACGAAGTTTCAACATCTGCAAACACTGTAGATAGAATCTCGTAACACTTTCTATAGGTGCTTTGTATGTCTATATATTACAATAAATTTAATCTTTCTCCTAGAATAATACTGTATTCTTAAACCCTTTGCATGCAGACTGTATTTTGTGTCTGCAAGTCTTGTTGCCTTCAGCGATCACAGCGATTGATTTATCGTCCTTTTCATTTAGAAAATATTATTAGAGTGTTGAACAGGTCAGGTTCACGTTTTGCAAGTTATAAAAAATAATCGCCCATAGCATGCGGAATCTTAACACTGTCGTTTTCCATTTTGTCTCAAATTGAAATTTAGACAAATAGTACTGCAGGACATGATGCAAACAACATTAGAGAAAATGTTATTCTTGCCCGTTTTAACAGACACGCATTGCAGTAAAACGAAGACAGTGGCAACGTTTTGAAAATATTGACGACTTACTTTGAATTCAGTGGCAAACAGTTTTGAGCCTGATCAGACGCCGGGTTACCCGGCGTATGATCTGGCTCTAAACTGTTTGCAATGCAAATAACAATTTTAGCGAAAACCTATTTTGGGGAAAGAGTAGCGTCTCCTCGGGTACAACAACACAGTACTCCAAAATCACCAAACAGTAATCATTTTGCTTCCGAATTCTATAAAAAATATAGATGTAAACATTTTGGATCCAGACCAAACGCCGTGTCTGAGTTACTCAGTGACTCTTTGGTACCAAACGTTGTGAACTATGTCGATGTTTTCTGAAAGAAACGCCTTTATATCACTCTTGTAAAATGTTAAAGAGGACGAATCTTGCTGGTGACAGTAAATAAGCTTTTAAGATACAAATCGAAGATATCCTGGCAATAAAGGGGTTTACCTTTTTTCATCTGAACCTGTAAATGGAACATTCCAGTTCCCAATTCAGTCCTGTCCATGTTTTACTATTCTAGAGCCCGTTTCATAAAACTTCGTAGGACAAATGTTGACAAAAGTCAGATTACAAAAGTCTCAATAATTATTACTTATTTCCCCATTTATGAAAGACCATTCCAAAGAGATGCCCCAAGGCAGGATTAGATAGAGAAATCAGCAAATGAAATTATTTTAAAGTTCTGACATACGGTAGTTTCTGTACTACGAAGTTTTATGAAACGGGCCCTAGGTTTGTATTTATAATACATTGCAATACGACAAACAGTGTAGACTAAGATCAGAGGGTTCCTTAAGGAGATTCTCTGATCCTAGTATGCACTGTTTACATAAGACAAACTACTATTTACAAATACATTGTTAGAAAATGGTGAGTATACTCATCGCTAGGGTTGAGTGTGTTTAATTTGAATTTTATAAAATGTGCACAGAGTGTTTTATATGTACAGGTAAGATGTAACAATGACGGATCATATCACTGTTTCGAATACTTTCACGATAGAGATTCTGCAACCACGCTATTATGGAAACCGCCATATGCATTGCCAGCAAGTTACAATGTTTTCGCTCAAGAATTCTCGTCATGAACAAAGACAAAGTGAGAGAACCGAGTAGCATTCCAATCGTTCTAAATGAAGTTATTTATTCAGGGTACAAAGACGATCTTAATTAGAATAGCGCTGTCGATTTGGTGATTTGAATTAACTAGGTGGGTTATTGAGGTCGATTTACAGTAAAATCTCTCTATAACGACCACTAATTTCTGTGAGTTACTTGGTGTTTACGACAGGTGACTGCTTAAAGCCAGGTGACAATAAAACAGAAAGGTCCTTAAGGAGTTTTCTGTTATACTGTAACATTGCTTTAAGCTGTCACCTGTATTTTATATTATAAATTAGCCTTAGATCACTAATTTCTGTGTGTTCTTACATGTAGGTGTTTACGACAGGTGACTGCTTAAAGTAATTTGAAATAGGAATAATTGTTTCAGCGTAGATCTATACTCGTTTATTTGGAACAAAGTCTTCTCTACTGTACTTATACAGGATTATCACAACTATTTCCTTACAAAGTCGTCTGTGATTACAGCACTCGATGTCATATGTGAGCTTTTTCAAAACCACGTCGTTTACGACACTGAAAAGCTTCGATTTAATATTATTGCAATACAAATGGTTGGAGCCAGATCAGGCGTCGAGAAACATGGTATCTGGCCAGGCTCCAAACAACACATTTATGTTTAACGTTTTCACGGCTGCAATACCGTCTGCTTAAAACTGTCGTTTGCTGTTTGTTTCTCAGAGTTACATATTGGACATTTTGACAAGAAACATAAACTCGACTGACAAACAGTTTGAACCCAGGTCAGACGCCGCGTAAGATTGTCCCTCCCTATAACAACTCCCTCCGAACAACACACACATTCTTTGTCTCGCATTGGATGTTGTAGAAACTGCATGTTTGTATGCCAGAGATGTAACAAAAGATTTGTCCTGTTCTGTTCTGTTATTGTAGAGAGGGAGCACTGTACCTTTACCCATTCACCGCCTAGGGTATTCCTAGCTGATATGTTATTGGAAATATGTCCTGAACAAGCTTTTTTGTCGAACTGAAGTCAAAGACGTCAATGAGGTCGAAATTAGAATGACACGCTCTGCTATCACAAGGTGTACTCGCACACAAAAGATGGCGTCTCTAATAGGTTGGTGTATGGAATAAGCTCCATAAATTAGGTCAAATGTTATTAGTCAAGGTCAGAGTTACCAAATATGTTACGGGATACTCGCTCTCATTTGGAACGCGTCGTACCAAAAGTAGTGAAGGCATGGTACAATTGTAACGCTTAAAATCTAAATAATTTCATTTGCTATGGTCTCGAAATTCTAATTTATTATATACCTTCTTATGATATCGAACGATTCCTCGTGTATCTGCACAGTAAAATACAAGAGTCTGTATCAGCCACCTTGTATCAGCCACCTTGTATTTTACTCTAATCTTGTTTTCGATTTAGCGTGACGTCATTTACGTACATGTACAAGTTTCGCGTTATTCTTTGTGGCATAGGATAATTCTTGTTCTGCCTCAAATAACTAATGTTTCTGGATATAAAGTGATTTATAAAGTGATTTAAATAACTTTGAGTTTTTAATGTGTAGTCAAGGCACATTATAAACACATCACCAGTTGGCAATGCGCTACAGTGTGTTGTATTCAGCTCTCGACGTTTTTGCCGGAAATAACCGAAATAGGCGCTCGTCAGATCGGCTATTTCCGACAAAAGCGTATCGGGCTGAATACATCACTCTGTATCGCACTGTCAACTGGTCATGAGTATATATTTCTGTTTCTTAAAGATATATTTGAAGTAAAACCCTCAGAAGAATATTGGGTGATTGTTATTAACACAAATTTCGCCTTTATACCCCCATTCCACTGAGCGGCGATTCCTCTACGCTTCGAAATTTTGGTAAAAACGCCGCAAATCGTTGCAGAAACGAACGGCAACAAAGTAGTAGAAACGCCCTGATCGTAGTAGAAGCGTAGCAGAAGTTTCTTTATCGCCACCTCATGGCGTATGTTTTGACCCTGCTCAAAATTTACGTAGCGGCATCGCCGTGGACTCGAAGCGCGACAAAAGCGTACTAAGAAAATCATGAACGTAGCAGTATCGTAGCCGCAGCGTGTTGGACGTAGCGCAAGCGAACTCCCACCGTACTTAAATCGTCGAGATACTTGTCCGCGATACCACTACGTTTCTCGTACGCTTTGGGCGCTCACACTACGCTCTGTACGCTCTAGCGACCATCAAAGCGTTTTCACGGCGATTAGACTATTAATGAATCACAAACCACGGCGCTTCTGCTACGCTTTCACTACGCTGTTGGTGCTTTGACTACTTTTCCTCTTCGCTTCTGCTGCGCGCTTGGCAACTGAGCCACGACCATGGCGAGTTACGTTTCGTGCTTCCCTACCAGTGTAAATATTCACCACTTCCACCTTTATCTTCATTATTGTCAACATCGATAATTAAAAAACGTAAAGGAAGCGTAGTCAGAAATCCTTTATCGTAATGGAAGGTTCTTGGAGAGACTTAAAGCGCAGTAGAAGCGCAGCAACAGCGTGGTGGGATCGTGATGAGCGCTACGAGGTCGTAGTTGAAGCGTACTAAAGGCGTACCGGAACGCCCAAAGTCCCAAATGTATGCACATGGCGGCGCTTTTACGGCGATTTGGATGATTTGGGAGAATCGCCATGATCGTTATGAGCGCAGTAAAACCACCGCCAAGTAAAATTGGGGGGGGGGGGGGGGGGGTATAACACATGTTTAATTTATGCGGATCAGTGTTAAGCTTTACTTTCATCTTGGTTTTACCCATTTGTGCATACCCTCCAATAAATGCTACATATACACACATTTTAGACTCAGAACAAACGTCACACAATGTGGTATTTTATCTGAGTCTGCACTATTTGCTAACAGGAATTTTCTACAAAAGATAAAATAAAAATTGACCAGGCACCCCTTAAATGAAATATAGATTCTTTCAATAAATAAGCGTAGAATAATCCACTTTCTTAAACGGGTAAATGATATTCCGTTTTATAGTATCTAAATTGTAGAAAAAGCGAGTTTAAATTGTAAAAGCGTATGCGTATGCAAACTATTCAGGGATTTGACAGTCGCTTAATAAAGTGCACAGTCACTCGTGCAGTAAGCACTATTCATAGATTTTAATAAGATACCCGACATTACTCAACCTTTTCACTTTATATAGGTCTGCCGCTGCTTGAATTTTGAAAAAGGTTTTGCAATAAGTCTACAGATTATTAGCTTCTGATCAGACTTCAGGCTGCTAAGACTCTCGTTTCGTTGATTCTTCAATCAAAGTGTTTCAAAGGCGAATTTATACAGTGGAGAATCTGTTATTCTTTCCCGTTTAAACGCAAACGTACGCAAACGCAAAGTGCTAAAACGTAGAAAAGAACAACTTTTGGTCAATTCTGATATTTCATGTTTATCTTGGTGGCAAACAGTTTGAAGCCTGATCAGACGCCGGGTTACCCGGCGTCTGATATGGTTCCAAACTGTTTGCACTGCAAATAATAGTTTTAGAGTAAACGCGTTTATTGGGAAAGAATCACAGATTCTCCACTGTATATTCTAAAGAATACACGTAGAGCACAATGTTAACCCTTTCATGATCAAAGTTTTCCAGAGGGGAGATTTTTATCCCTTCACCGCTTTATTGGTGTCTGTTTCAGTATTGGTGGCTACAACACACGTTTCAAAGTTAGATGTAAGGTTGTTTGACATTTTAAATATCGATAAGAATGTCAAACAGTTTCGGTCTCAATCAGACGCCGCGTTATGCGGTGTCTGAACAGGACCCAAACTGCTTGTAAACACGCGTTAAGGCGTCATTGAGAGTGAAAGCGTTAAGCAGTCGGTATTACTGAAATTAAAGGTAAACATACCATTAATAAAAAAACGAAGTTAATAATAGTTATATAAGTCGTATGACTGAAAATAGATATAAGTTTGAATAATAACATGAATGACTCTGCAGATTTTAATGGATGTTTAAATTTGTCATATGGATGATTCCCCTGTTGACAAATTACAGGTTTAGTTAAATGTTTATTTTTGGGCTGTTGTAGAAATAAAATCAGAAAATGTTTTAGAAATAAAACCAGAAAAATAAAAGTACAACAAACTGCACAGATCCTGTTCAGATGGCTCCTCACTGAGATGTATGCTCAGAATATACACTGTTTGAAATATATATACAGCGCTACCTCTCTACAAAAATATCTAATGGGAGACAGAAAGTGTGTGCGTTGTTCGGAGGGGGTCATTATAGGAAGGGAAACTGACTTACATTTGCAAACAGCTTGAATCCAGATCAGACGCCGCGTAGCGCGGCGTCTGATCTGGATTCAAGCTGTTTGTCACTGATTAAGTGCTTTTTTTCAAAATGTATATTGTGTAACTTTGAGAAAAAGGACAGCAGACGACAATTTTAAGCAGTCGAGATTGCAGCCTTGAATATGTTAGACATATTTGTGTGTGTGGGGGGGGGGGGGGGGGGGAGAAGCAATCGTTGTCGTAAGGAGGGAATCGTTGTTTGGATGGCTGTTGTAACGAGTAGGGAACACTGTACTCCCAATGCTGTGGTTTCCAGTGTAGAAATGTTAACCCTTATCCTGCGGTGATGTCGTCTGCTTTGAAATTGTCGTCTGCAAAGTTTGTTCAATTTAGATTTATACATTTTTTAAAGTAAGTAAACCTTAAGACGAGTATCAAACAGTTTGGATCCAGATCAGACGCCGCGTTATACGGCGTCTGATCTTGATCTAAACTGTTTGCAAAAATCAATAAAGTCGCGACCAGCAGGCAAAGGGTTAAAATAGCTTCATACACTGTCTTGACGCATGTTTAGATCATGCTGGAATTTCAAATGAAACACTAATAATCAAAACATTTAACCAACGGTACTTTATTTAGCCACTTGTCATACACAGTGTAAACTATTTGTTACCCCAAAAAACGCGTCTATGCTAAAACAAAATGTTTGTCCATTGCTAACAGTTTTAAATTTGATCAGACGTTGTGTGGTTCGTCCTTTGGCCAGACTGAAAACAAATACATGAAATGTAGTCACGTTTTACACTATCTTCTTATTCTACTGTATAGTTTAACCATCTTCACGTTGAGGTTAGATTTGATACAGCCTAGAGTACTGTAATTTCGGATACCTCAACCGTTAACCATTTTCACTAAACCTTGCATGAACAGGTCGGCAGTTGACGAGAATGTCCGATCACTGTACGTAGAGAACCGATGTTTGTCCAATCTTATTAGGTGTTCTCAACCTTATATTTATTACTTACAATCAAAAGCGTAAATGTGTAGTAGTATACGAAAACACGTGTGTGTAGCGACCATTGAGTAAATACCACAAAATATGTTTCTCCATGTAGCTAATACAGAACATTTTAAAACCCATATTTAAGTCCGTTTTCAACAAATTTGTCTTGCGTGAAGTTGCTAACTATACACTGTGGTAAAGAGACCTTATTATTCTCCTTTAAACTCGTTTATGCTATTTAAAACGTTTCAGCCCATTGCTAACAGTTTGCAGTGTAATTTAATATTTTCTTAATGAAAATGTAGAACAATATCTAGTTTTAGCATTATTGAAGACGAAAAGCTTTGCAGACGATAAAACCTTTAGATCTACGTGCGAAAGAATGACCTATTTCTGTATTGTACTTTCGCCCTTATTCTATAATATTATCGCAAAATATGTTGTTGTTTGATGTTAAATATATATAGAATAAGGCGCAAGACTTAAAATCCAAGCAGCAAAATTGTTTTGTACTGATCAGGTGCTTGATTGTTAAACAAATAAATGTACAAGTTACGATGAATAAATACGAAAGACTCAATTCGATGGAGGAGGACTGTGTTGGAAAAATTGAGAAAACTTCTATTTTATCCTTTGTACGCTGCGGACGATTTTTTGATAACTATTGCATTTATTTGGGATCCAGATGAAACGCCGAGTAACTCAGCGTCTCATATGGATCCCAATTGTTCGATAATATTTCTAAACAAAATTTTATAAATCAACTCTGGGAATTGTTGCAGACAATGCTTTTTGCAGACGAAAGTTTCATAGCGGGCATGAAGTTTTTGATTTCAAGGACAAATTATTTTTTTCTTCATCACACGTCACGAATAGAAAAGCCATATAATCTAAAGTTAGTATATACAGTGGAGAATCTGTTATTCTTTCCCGTTTAAACGCAAACGTACGCAAACGCAAAGCACTAAAACGTAGAAAAGAACAACTTTTGGACAATTCTGATATTGCATGTTTTTCGTCGTGGCAAATAGTTTGGAGCCAGATCAGACGCCGGGTTACCCGGCGTCTGATCTGGCTCCAAACTGTTTGTAAAAGAAAAAAATAGTTTTAGCGTAAACGCGTTTATCGGGAAAGAATAACACATTCTCCACTGTAATGAAAGGGTTAAGTCGTAAAGTCGAATCTCAATAACTCGAGTTCACTGGGGTGGAACATGTACATATATTATGCGGTCGAATGCCGATAATTCGAAATTGTTTAATTCAAACATACCCGTTTTGCCAATTAAAAACGAAATTAAGCTACGTTTTATCGTTGAATACGGGTATGTTACACCTTGGACAAGCTTGAATTTATAGAGTTTCGACTGTATATACAATCTATAATCGGTATTCGTAGTTTGCACCATTTAACCATTATGGTTGTAGGCGATCTGCAATCATTTCCATAAAGTTTAGATCTACCCCGGCATCTGATCTGCATCCAATCAGTTTGTCACTCATAATCTATATTTTAGTTGAAAAAAGCGGAAAAAACTATTTTTGATATTATTTCGCAGAATATATGTTTGAAAGCAGACGACTATTTAGCATGATATGGATTAGTATTTGCAAGAGTTTCAAATTGTTCAATCTTCTGTAACAACATATACTGTCGGTTCTCACTATTTCCAGCTAGCATAAGTCGAATGTTGTCGTATATTAAAGTATGGCTGAAGTATGCCTTTTTTGCAGCGTTTCATCTGGGTTCGTATTGTTTGCTTTATATTTTTAGCTACCGTGGAGAATCTGTTATTCTTTCCCGTTTAAACGCAAACGTACGCAAACGCAAATCACTAAAACGTAGAAAAGAACAACTTTGGGACAATTCTGATATTTCATGTTTATCTTGGTGGCAAACAGTTTGGAGCCTGATCAGACACCGGGTTACCCGGCGTCTGATCTGGCTCCAAACTGTTTGCATTGCAAATAATAGTTTAAGTGTAAACGCGTTTATTGGGAAAGAATAACACATTCTCCACTGTACATGCATGTAGTAAAATGTTCAGTATACTAGTTTACAAGGCCGGAGAGAAATATCAAAGTATAATCGGATTTATTTAAGAAAATAAAATGATACGCTACATTTTACGAACTTTACGGTTAACACACCACAACGTTTAACCCTTTCGCTCTCAATTACTACATAAAGTGCATTTGTAAACAATTTTGATCCTGATCAGACGCCGCGTTACGCGGTGTCTGATCAGGATCAAAACAGTGTGCCACTTGTTTTGAAAAAACGTAAGTTATACTACCCTAAATCTAACATGGAAACGACATTGCAGGCAACAGTATTGAAGCAGACGACAAAATGGCGGTGAAGGGGTAAAAAGCTCACGATACATTTGATCATGAAAAGGTTAAGCAGATAGTAGTACGGTTTCGGAAGCTGTTAGATACGTAAATACGCAAAAAAGGACACCATGAACCTTGTGGAAAAATTCTCAGAAAACAGTGGTGAAGAACTGGGAATATGGCATGAAGAGATAGAATTGACTCTTTCGTCTGTTACACTGACCGCACCCAAAGTATACAATGGATTGAAGGACATTAGGTAATTGTGTTTTTTAACCCTTTCATGATCACATTATTCGGGAGATGTTTACCCCATTCACCGCTTTATTGTCGTCTGCTTCAGTATTGTTGTCTGCAAGACACGTTTCAAAGTTAGATTTAAGGTTGTATGACTTAATAAAATCTCGATAAGTGTGTCAAACAGTTTGGGTCCTGATCAGACGCCGCGTTACGCGGCGTCTGAGCAGGACCCTAACGGTTTGCAAACGCGTTTTAAGGCGTCATTGAGAGTGAAATGGTTCAACCCTCTGTTTACAATATTTTACATGTATTAGTATCGGCTATAATTGAATATTAGCCTAATACTATTTCACCCTTGTCTTTGACGAAAATATCTGTCTTTGAAAACGAACTTTCACTTAATATGCGTAGTGCATGCTTGTATGTTTATTAGTATGCCATTTCTAATTACCAATTATCTACATTGTAGGGTGGGGGCCTTATATTATTATAAACGAACGAAAGCTAACAGTTTAGTTTCTTTTTAAATAACAGATAATAACGACTGCTTAACTGTATTTTTATTTCAGGCTGTCTAACCATTCTACCTGTAAAATACTGTTACAAATAAGGGCAACGGGTGAATACGTACAACAAACACCAAAGAGACGAGGAAATCTCGTTGAAGGTGTATTAACTCTTACGAACATCGAAAATGGTAGGTGACACTGTCTTCTTTTGTTCTCTAACTTTAACTGCATAATTGTATCGTATAGTTTTCCCCTTTCAACGTTATTATATTGTCTGTGCTTTAAAACATGTTGCCCAAAAAAAAAATTCGAATTGAGTGTCAAAAAGTTAAATCAGATTTGAAAGTAAAGTTAAGCAACCTGATGTAGAAACCATTTGCGACGCTATATTCAACTCCCTGATCTAAACTTTGAAACGTATATATATATAGGATATTACATGAGTGTTCATAATTTATTGGATTTATTAAACGAGTCTTTTAGAAAACGATAAAAACGAGGTTCTGCCGAGTTTTTATCGTTTTCTAAAACGACGAGTTTGATAAATCAAATAAATTATTAACACGAATGTTATATCCTTTTTATAACATAACCTAGAAATGTTATTTATCGCAGCCTTTGAGGTCAAGTGAATGCTAAGCGCGATATGAGTAGATCTATACAGGAAAAATGTTGTTCCAAATTAACCCCGTTCACTAGCATAATGTTTATGTTGTTAAATGTTTTAATAAACACTTTCATGTAGATCTAATATTGATTAATTACACCAAAACTCTATAAATTGAATCTGCATGATGGAATGAAGACGTTGGAAATCGAACGCATAGAACGCATTCTAATGACGTCACAAGTAAACGACGTCGTGGCGTACCTCATTTGCATAGTTATTTAACTAGTTATATATAACATTTAAACAACGGGTGTTATTCAACGCTCACGCCGTCTGTTATGTTATAATATTTTTTATACTGATCTAATTGAACGTGTTATAAAGTTTTAGCAGTTTTATAAGTCGCCAAGTTGTGAACGTGACCAGACAGTGAGTTACTAGGATTATGAACCAACTCCAAACTGGTTAAAAACATTAATGGATTACACAAACTCATTGTGATGAAATAGTTATGTTTACTTTCACACTTCTTCTATGAAAAAATAACCCTTTTGTCCGTACAATGTAAATACGCCTTAAATGTATTCCTCCATTGAAACAATAAGCTCCACTATAAACAGTCATGCTTATGTATCATACGAAACATGCTCTATATATCTTAGCAGATGATAGCTTCAAGCAGGCTGAAAGTAAAGCAGAATACACATTTAGGCGCATCTTGCTTTACTTTCAAGCTGCTTTAGTTGTCTTCTTCAAAACAAGAAAATGCTATAGGGAATCAGTTAAAGTCTGCACTAAAAGTATGGGCCCGTTTCATTAACATTCGTACGACAAAAACGGCCGTAAGTCAAAACTTTAGAATACGTTAAATTTCAGATTTCTCTATCAAATACTGTCTTATGATATTTCTTTGGAATCGTCATTTCAAGACGATTCTAAAGAGATGTCAAAAGACAGGATTAGATGGAGAAATAAATTATTATTGAGACTTTTTATAATCTGACTTACGACAACATTTGCCGTACGAAGTTTTATGAAACGAGCACCTGCAATGTTTCTTTTCAGCGACTATTTTCATGGAGGAATATATAGCAAAGTACCACAGTCGTGCTGATATTTTATATATCAGTAGATTATATGTTGAAAGAAGCAGCCACCGATTGTATCTGACGTATGATCCGAATGATGGCAACGGGTCTGTAGTCACATTGAAGGTATCCAATGTATATTGATATTAAGCGAAATACCATTATGAAGAATGGCATTATTTTAACACAGCTGTATGCTTTATACAGGACACAATGAATACAAAAGTTCTTACAACATATGTAGTATTTGCAGTACTACTTGGTATTTCTTTTATTCTGCTTTAGATTCAAACTGTTTATTTATGTTAATGATATCGAGATTGGATTGTGGTCGTCTTTCACTTACTCGTCCTGCTACATATAGAAGAGTTGTTTATTTAGAAAATATTTACAATCGCCCCATTCAATTCATATATTTTGCAAGAAAACAAATAGTACAGTGCATATTCTAATCAAAGGGCTACATTACGAGCCCATTTATCCAGCTGTTCGTGTTTTCAATATGCTAAATACTTGTAAGTGTCTGTAAATGACGTATATATATAGGCGGCACTAAGGTTCAGTAAGAAAATAGGTTTTATCTTTTCATAATTATAAACCATCGACCATTGGCCACGTTTCTTTCAGAGGTTTTCCTCGTCAGGCTTGAATAAAAAGATCGACGGTACATGCTTTCTTAGAAAAGACTTTGGGAACGACACGATATTTGGATCTATATTCCAAAGTAAGTGACAAGTCAGTATCTAGCTACAGTGGAGAAACAGTCATTGTTCCCATTTAACCCTTTCACTCTCAATGACTCTTAAAAGCGCGTTTGCAAACAATTTGGATCCTGATCAAACGCCGCGTAAAGCGGCGTCTGATCAGGAACCAAACTATTTGACACTCGTTTTGAAATGTCTTCAGTCATACTGGCTTATTTTTTAAATATGCAACGACATTGCAGACAACAAAATTGAAGAAGAGGATAATGGAACGGTGAAGGGGTAAAAAGGGTTAAACGAAGCTCAACGAAAACAAGATGCAATAAAATGTTTAACATGACAACTGTTTTCAAAAACTTTGGAGCCTGATAAGATGTCGACCTTGCTGCAATCCTTATGCAATGTTATTTTCATAAACGCGTTTATTGGAAAGAATAACGTGTTGTCTTCTCTACTCTAACTGGGAATTCAAAATTACAAACAGGGTTGACCCACGACTCATCAATGCTATAACTATTGTGGTGAACGCGTATTGCTTGTGTATTTGTATTATTATCATAAAACTGTAGAGCATTTCATGTGTGAAGTCACTAATCATTTATCTGCCATAATAGCGTTAAAGCCCGTGTAAAGCATTCACTGTCGCGTGCTTAAAAACATCGTATGTTTATATTTCCTACATCTGAACAAAACAGGGATTTTAACATCAGCTATATTAGTACTTACTCCTAGTGTCGATCTGTTTGGATCCTGGGGCCCATTTTACTAAACAACTTACGCAAAAGTTTTGCGTAAGTCAAAATCGTTTAACTCTTATTTTTACGATCATAAACGTTTGCAAACAGCAAATAGCCAGACCAGAGGACGCGCTTAAAGCGCGTCCTCTGATCTGGCTATTTGCTGTTTGTAGCAAGTGATAATAAGAAATATAAATTAAAATTTTGACTTACGCAAAATTTTTGCGTAAGTAGTTTAGTAAAACGGGCCCCTGGTCACATGCCGCGTTACTGCTTGCAATGCTAGTGCTCACTGGCTTGGCAGCGAAAGGGGATTTAAAGCCCATAACACGTATTCGTACAGTAATCATAAATACGCTCGTAACATGTACCGTACGTTTCCTGACTATTTCAGATTTTTCGGCGGAGCTGTCTAATTTCTCATTGAGCCTCAAACCTTATATGGCCCAACCAATCGTGAATGACCAGAAATGAAAGCTTAAGGACACGTGCTTAAAATCGAATAGTCTGATTGGGTAGCGGTTAGACTTGACTACTGACTTTTACAAATTTGTAAAATAAGAGACACAGACTGTTACAGGCTGATTTGCTATGTAGCGGTGCCAGTAGTAAACACGACTTTCCGCTACTGCTAGTGAGTTATAACCGAGAAATTTTACGTGTCCCGACCGTTAGGTAGTGATTTGAATGACATAGTGTTTCTATTTTAAGATATGTTGTCTCAAGTTCGGCAATGATTTGATGCGTTCTGAAAATCAGAACGAAATTGTTCATAATAGAATTGATCATAATTTTAATCTAGTACCAAGTATATGAAAAAGAAAGAACAGCAGTAACAATTCAGTGAGATTACGAGAAAACTGGCGTTTGAATTTAACCTAGATATCGAAAAGATTTCGAGCATGATGGGTATTTTTTGTGTTAACACCGTTTTCCTCCAGCGCATGCGCAACTCTGTGACCTCAAATGTAAACAAACCGTGATTTTTTTTAACGCGATCGCAATCTCTTGGTTAAATGCGAATAGATACCTAAAACGTACATTGCTACACTTTGTAGATATTTTTTATAATAAATCAGAACATAGAACTAACTCTACAAGACAAATTCCATACACGAATTCTTGAAGCGGACACTTGCATGCTTTATTTACCGGTGGCAACATGAATTTCTCATTTGAGGGGTCGTTTCAAACAATTCATATTCGGCATATTTCGGGGGTGCTTTTCCAAAATAACTCAAATCAAAATCAGGTGATTGAGAATATTTAAACAATCAAACCATATTTAAAGTATAAACAACTAACAAAAGAGCACACACATACGAATTTTAGTAATTTATGGTATCTACAATTTACAAAATAAAAATGATACACGTAGATCTAGACATGGAAGTATAATTCCGTGATCTAGATCTGTCTTTAAAAATTCTAATCACTTTCAGTTACATCCTAGGAAGAAGTAAGTGCAATTCAATTGGCTTATAAAGATGGAAGTGGAAATTTGACCCCCCCAAACAGCTGACAACTTGCAGCAAAATGTAGCCCGATCAAAAGCATAAACGTGTGTAAATGCTCTCTGCTGTACTTTCACCTTCAGTCTTTGAGAGACCATCTGCCTTAACAAACTAATGATTAACCTCAGATCCAGTAGTTTAATGATTGCAAAAACTCATTCTTGGCGACTCTCAAGACCTTCAGTCTTTGATTATATGTATGTGGTCGTAGATTACTGCGTGTATCTTATTAGATAAATATTAGGCTTAATATCCTGATTAACCATCCTATTTATTGCAACTTGGATAAAATCAATTCCATATACATCATTACCTTCACCACCCATTCCGCCGAATATCTTTTTTAAAGATATTTCTTGTTTAGACTGACATTCTGAAGTCAGGGACTATGATACACATGTCATTATCATTGAAAGTGTGTTGATTTATGGCAAACATGTGAATACTTGTGCCGTTTGGTTTGGTGGATGCGTCGAGTTTTACGGCACTGCGACAACGAATAGGTCATATAGCACCGATGGAGACGTTTAAATCCCCTATATGTTAAAAACCTTTTAATCACCTAATTGTTTCTTTTTAATTAACTTATGCTTTGATATTGCAATGATCCCTCAATTTCAAATTTTATCACCATTGCCCGGCAACCAATCCCGATTAGGTTGCTACTCATTAGAACCATTCGAACGCCAAAAAGATAGTATTTGCTAAAATAATATATTGCTCCCTCTTAAGAAAATACCTTATAAACTCTGATTTCAATAGCCTATTTCTAGTTTGGAAGACATGTGATCATTTAAATCATGTTGAAGGCAAATCAGAATTTATTTCTCAATTTTGGAATTAAGACATTTTGATTAAATAAATATCTACAAGAGTCAATAAGTTTGGATCAGACTAACCGTTTAGATGTCAGCCAAGTCGTAATCAGCTCTATAATGGGTTATTCATGCGGCCTTTTGTATTTAAAGACATGTTTTATGTTTTGTTTCTATTTCATCTATTGGTAGAGGACATGTTTATGACGTTCGACAAAGGGAAGCAAGGGCTTGTGATGAGGATAGTTCCTAGACGAAGTCTTCGAAACGGTCAATACTTTTTCTCTATTGAGAGGCAGTCGGCTATTGAAAAGATACAACACAGGTAGGCCTTCTGGTTACATTAAACCATTTAACTCATTCACCATTGATAGCTCCAATGGTAAATATTAAATTTCCAAAACAATCTAGTCAATTTTAAATATAGAGGGTTCATTTTAATAATTGCACGAGCCCTATGATCAGAGTATACACTGTTTGCACAGGACAAGTGTACCATTTAACATATATACTGCTTGTTAATTACGATGAAAGTATGAAGAAACTTTATATTATCATTTACTCGTTTTTTAGTCATAGAATACGACCAACCTTTGAAACAAAAGGTAAAAGCTGTGCCGGAAACCGGATTCGACATCGATATCAGAAGACTCGGTTACCTAGAAAACACAGGCGAAAACGTTTACAATGGGCAATACATCACATGCTATTTACAAACCAGCAATGGGGTCAAGTGCTCTTCTGTAGTGATTGTAAGTTTAATTTTGTAAATGCAGATAGACAGTGTTCTTGTCGAGGCCGCCATGAGACATGTGAGTGTTACTGTGTAAAGCGAAAGGACCGTTGTGAAGGCGGTAGTGTTCATGTTTGGGGCGGTATAGGTAGATTTCAGAAGGCGCCACTAGTCATTTTGTCTCGCAGTTTGACTGCTTCCTCTTACGTCAATGATATTTTGCAGCCTGTAACCATTCCATTTATACAGTGTTCTTTCCTAAATAATGCTATTATTCAGCATAACAATGCAACGCCTCATACAGCAAGGCTCACGACGAATTTCTTGCAAGAAAACGGAGTGCAAGTTCTTAAATGGCCAGCGATGTCTCCCGATTTATCGCCGATGAAGCAGCTATGGAGAGAGATAGGTAGACGTGTTTACAGTCGTACTAATCCTCCACAAACAGTGCTAGAGCTCCGAGAAGCCCTCACACAAGAGTGGCAAATTATTCCTCAAAGTTTTATTGAGTCATTAGTGTTATCCATGCCAAGTCGATGCGTGGCATGTGTTGATGAAAATGGTACACAGTGTCCATTTTAGACGCTAGGTTGAGGCGCTGTTATTCTTTCCCGATAAACGTGTTTATACTTAATTTCTTAAATTCACTGCAATAGTTTAGAATCAGGTCAGACGTCGGACAATCGGATCCAAACTGTTTGCCACTCATGTTATAATAAACAATCGGCTGTTCAAGAAGCACTGCACTGCGTTTAGGTTTATATTCGCTTAAACGAGAAATGATAGCGTCGTCCCCATTGTATTAATGACGTTATTCGAGATGTCAAACAAGGGTAAACAGTGCTCTCAAACCAACAAACTGATGCCCATAGTTATAATTTGTCGTTAGATCAAATACCAAGACAAAAATGGTGTAATGAAAATAAACTGTACCGACCTGCAGTGCCATTTTGGACATTTTTCATTTTGAAGGTCATTTAGTCGGTAAATAGTTTCTAGCTAATTTTAAGATATACATGTAAACAACCGATTGTAAATAGTGAATCTAACACCACCGTGAGTGTCAGATAAGAATATCCCACCCGAGTTTTGAAGATATATATTTTTGGAACACGAGGCTTTGCCACCACGAGGGTGGGATATTGATCTGATACTCAACTGTGGTGTTAGATTTATTTTCTCACCTCGTCAACCCTAAAAACGCGTTTAACTTGCTATACAGTGGCGAGTTGTATTTTAAGGCACTAATGCATGCATGACGACGTCATGACGACGTCAAAACAACGACAATAACAACCAATCATAAGATAGTTCCATTAGTTCGGCTTGTCTGTCCGGACAGATAAGGTTATCTCACACTCCCTAGATTTCGGGATACCTCTGTCCGAGAGGTGAGAAATAAAGTTTCTAGTATCGTGTTGCTTGTATCTTGTAACTATATTCTGCTATGGCAAACTTATGCCATCACTATGTAACATGAAATTGAAGAAGATTTATTTTAATCTTAGTATAGGTTAGTGTCTATTAGTCGATTTTAACTAAAATTAAAAGCCAAGCGAGGGGCACCCGAACGACTTTTAATCTTTTATTAAAATAGACTAATAGACACTAACCAATTTAGTGGTTGAACTTATTTTTTGGTACCGACAAAGAGCAATACCGTCACTTGGAAGTTACAAAACGTTTGTTCTTCCCGAAACACCCTTTTTAAATAGTACCGACAAAGAGATGTCAAAGGAAATGGACATAGGCCGCACCCAAAGAAACACCTGCGAATCAACCCAAATACGCATGCGCAGGATTAAATATTTTAGTCGTTGATTAGTGTTTGATAGTACTGACTTACAAAAATTAATCCTCGAACATTTTCAAAAATACTCATTCTCATTGGTCAAAAAATAATTTCAACCACTAAATACGGTAACAGTGTGGAGTCTGGTCGGACTGGCCAGGTCTGCAAAAACAGAACAGAACTGTTCTCCTGATCTGTTACGTCAAAAACACTGACCGCTTTCCAACGAAATGTATATTATTGTAGATGTGTTTTCCCACTATCAAACTCAGTCTTGGTGTTTGTAGACTGAGCTATGAATGTAACGACAATTATATAAACTAATACTGATGCGTTTACCCTGTGGGAATTCCTCTGGTTGCAAAATTGATATCTGACCTGTTTATAAATCTGAGTGGAATAGTCAAAAGCGGAAACGTAATAATCCTGTTTAAAACTTGCTGTTGTGTGTTGTTTTTAAACAAAAATCAATATAATCAAATAAAGAAAATGACAATGTAAATCCAATCATAATGTTCAGAATTAATAAACCCATTACCCCATAGTCTGTTTTAGTTCTGATGATAGGTGACCACTTCAATCAGGTTAAATGTTAAGCAGAATGCGCCTCAACCTGCTTTAAGCTGTCATCGGATATACTATTAACAATATTTTTATGATATATATTTATAACTGTATAAATTGGAATTATTTTCTTCAGTGGAGGAATATATTAGAGGCATACAAAGGCGTATTTATATGGTAATTAATAAAATATGTGTATCAAGCAGTTTAGAGCCTGGAAAAACACCGAATGACTCGGCATGTGTTCAGGATTATAACTGTGTCACGACAATGAAATGATTAAACTGCGATTGATTTGAGTCGCTTTAAGATTCCCATATCTTAGTGCTGTATGTTCGCCTGTTTAACTTTTCTGATAGTCCTTCCCCCATTTAGATTTTGTAGGCCTTTCGACTGATAAAAGTTCAGTCATTTTGGATCCTGATCAGTACAATCATAAGTATGTCAACAATGTTTTACACAACTGCAAATACTATATAGTACATGCATAAACCATGAAGACATTTGAAACAAATGTTTGCATGGGTGGACATTATTGTATAACCGATACTGAAACATGTGCCCATGTGAACATTATATTTGATCATGAACATGACATGTGACCGGTTTATTCATCTAACAGGAAAACATGATTGGGGAAACATAGTTGTCCTCTTTTGAATAAAACAAAACTTCAATGCAATGCAATTTACTAAAAGACCGAATTTGTATTTAAAAAAAATATATACACGATTTATGCTAAATCTCAGTGCAAAAAGTGAGGTGAGACGCCGCGTGATTCGGTGTCTGTTCTAGCAAATGGACAACGGAGTGCGAAATATGTTGGAATACTTCATTGTTTTGGGTTGTATGGTACTGCGACACAATATTTGTGATTTAGCGCCGTTATGTGTTCATGTAGTAAATACATGTATTTAGTTAAATCTGGCCTCTCTACAGTGGATCAATTATATACTCATTCTATCCAATTGTGGGATACAGTGGAGAATCTGTTATTCTTTCCCGTTTAAACGCAAACGTACGCAAACGCAAACTACTAAAACGTAGAAAAGAACAACTTTGGGACAATTCTGATAATTCTTGTTTATCTTGGTTGCAAACAGTCTGATCTGGCTTCAAACTGTTTGCACTGCAAATAATAGTTTTAGCGTAAACGCGTTTATTGGGAAAGAATAACACATTCTCCACTGTACGTATGTATGTATGGAGTTCATGAGTTGTAAAACCGAAGCATTTAACCACAATATTTACGCTTACGTATTTCCTCGGTATTTCGCAGGTGAGCTTAGTTTCCATGAAAGGTGTTATGAAACATTGTTTGAAGAATGATAATAGCCTATGAAACAATGTGTGCAAATATGGGCCATATTTATTGATTGATTTGTCTTTAAGGTTTCTCTTTTGCAAAAACCTGGATTTTTATGATTTTAATATTTTTAAAAATAAATAAAGCTAATGACTATAAGTCTCGCGTTATAAGTAGTCTCAATATGATTACACGAAAAGCTAAAAAAATGAACAAAAGTGTTTAGAAAGATGTCATCAGCTATTTAAAAAAATGCTAATTTTACGTAAACTATTGAATTAGAAACAACTGTCTCATTCAATGTATTCTATCTCATTTTTTTTTCTTCAAATATATGGTTGGTGAAATAGTTTGTCAGAAAATTATAGAAAATATTACAGTCAAGATTTGTTGTAATAACACATTTTCTTATCAAAATATGGGAAATTTAAAGATACAGTTACCTACATTAAAATTGAAATTATGTCAATAAAATGCATTATTATTGATTCATGGCCTTCCATACACAGTTAATTATACTGTTTAAACATTATAATGGGCGATATCGATCTTGAAAAGGTTGACGTATTGATAAGCGTCTAATTATGGCTTTATAGTTCGATCAAATCTTATTTACCGATTTTGCGCACTTCACGTTTGGTTATCGATCAGTCTACAATTGATAACTATGCTTTCCTCTTTGGTTGTGCGACGACAGACAGGGCTTAGCACTACATGATGATGTATCTCTAAAGCCGTCCTTAACCGGGAAAGTTATGTCGGATTTTCGTGCTTTGTTTTTTCACTCCCTCTCTGTCGTACCCTGGACCCTTCCATGTCTTACAGTTGCTCGTAACTACAGACTAGTCGCTTGAGTACAATTTGACCGTTGCCATAGTGGGTTATTTTTAACACGGGCTTGAATGTTTAATTCTTTCCCATGTTACTAATGATCTTGTCATAGAATTTTTGTTAAATGTTTTACATGTATTTACTTACTGTGCTGGCGGTCTTTTTTATTGTGAGGTTGTGGAACAGGGTTTATATTTTATGTACACTGTTCGTCTTTATAGGTGCATATAGGAGATAAGTGTGAGGTTGGGCGCCCCTAAACCCAGGTTTAACCCCCCAGTGGTTGTTAATAATTAATTAATTTATAGTTAATTATTGATTGCTACTGACCGTACCAAGGCGGGCTCCTATATTCACTTTGCTTTATGTTTGTCTTGCGTGTTGTTTTCTATTTAGTGTGTAGATGTAGGAATTGTATTGCGTGTGTGTGTTTGTTGTGGTATGACTGTGTGTGTGTGTTCTGCTTGAGAGGTGGGTGTATTGTTTGTGTTACGTTTCCTGCTTGAGTCTTTCGTATTTATTTATTGACGTGTAAGTCATTAAATCAAAACGTACATGCAAGTGGACATTTATATTATTTGATCTTATATAGAATGACTAATTCTAACAACGAAGACTAAACTTAACCTGACCCCTTGATCACTGCGTGATGGACTGGCTAGTAAATAAAATCGGACACTACATTAAAAAAATATTTGGATTGAATGGGACTTGAACCTAGTACCTCTAGATTGCTAGTCAATCACTACACCAACTGAGCTATTGAATAAGACACTAAAGCTTATTAACCTTTTCTTTATGTAAACTGTTTATAAGCACTGCTTGCTACTGTTTCCAAAAACAAGACATTTATATCTTATCCTTTCACTCCTGCAATAGTGTCTGCTTAAGATTGTCGTCTGCAGCTATTTTTCAAACATACTAACTGAACACTTTGACAGAAGAAACATAAAAAACGAGTGATTAACAATTTAAACCAAGATTAGACGCCGCGTTACGCGGCGTCTGATCTGGGTTCAAACTGTTTGCAAATGTGCTCTAAAGGTATTATTATTGCCTTCCTATAACAACTACCTCCGAGCAACACACACAATGTGTGTATCCTATATGGTGTTGTTGTAGAGAGGGAGCACTGCATATAGTGTACCACATGTCCGTCATTAAACAGCGCGTCCTGAAAATGATTGGGTTATTTGGTTCACAGCTGATATAATATAATATGATACTGTATCATATCACATTATGCTGTTTAGGTCATGTTATGACTAATGTATATTTTGGCGCAAAAATTGCATGCTGAAACTTGTTGGATGGTTGGTTTATTTCAGATAAATTGCATTGAATAAAACCCCATCTCCAAATGTGTTTTGACATCGTTTAGCAAAATTGCAGTCACTGGGAGATTCCATATTACCCATTCACTATACATATGCATATCGAGTGCTTGGTGCAAAGCTACTATAACTCCTTCACAGTTGTGAAGGAGTTACACTAGTTTTGCACCAAGCCCTTTATATGTTTGAACTGAAGTGTATAATATACAGTGTAACTTCCGACAAATGGACGTTTCGGGTAGTTTCTGATCATGATCAAAACTGTTTAAAAATAACTATTTAACTCTGGGTAAAGACGGGAACGGGTTTATTTATACGTGAAAATATTAGTGAGCAAATAAGATGGTGGGTGTATATTTATTTTGTACGATGTATGTGCGATTGTTAAATTCTGCTAGCTTTATGATGTATCGCACTTGTTATTTTAAATAATGGATAATATGTATTTAGGCTTTGCCTATGGACGGAAAAAAGCAATGAAAACGGAATACATCTATCGCCAGTGTGTGATCAGCGCTCTTGTATCAGTTCGTTGTGTATTCCAGATCACACTCGAGGCTACGCCTCTCGTGACTGAGATCTGGATTACACAACCGACTCGAACTTTTATTATAAACCTAAATTGTTTGGGACAAGATCTATATGTACCCAATAATCAAATAGATATATAAGCACCCGTGTATACAATGTTAAAAGTTAAAACTCCTCCGTACAGCTATATTATCAGGGCTGCCATTTCTCCGTATTTTTCCTAAATCTCCGGATTTCCCCCCAGGTTATGGTAGCTTAAAGCAGGCTGAAAGTAAAGCAGAATGCGCCATAAGGCGCATTCTGCTTTACTTCCAGTCTGCTTTAAGTAGTCACATGCCAACAAAACTAGAAATCGGCTATGGGGTAAAGGTACGATTCGTACAATCGCGCTTGAAAAATGCATATTTGGAAATCTTAGGATTTTTCATTTCAACTTATGGCAACCCTGTATTATAATGCAATCTGAAACTATTTTTGGAAGTCATATGACCACCAATAATGACGTCATTATTTTTATTGATGACGTATGGTAATCCGTTATTTTTATCGGTTCGATTGAGAAGTAGTTTTTTGCAAATAACGTTCATTTTTAGCGTACGAATTGAACTGTTTGAAAGTTTGTCATTTGGAGGAAATCATTACAATGTACAAGTGAGTGTTGTGGGTTATTCATTCTTAAAATGGTTTAAAAATATCACCGAAATCGGGAATTCCGAAACGTCACGCACAACTCTTCGTAAAAGCCGTGACGTCATCATCCAAGATGTCAGCCCCCATGTTTTGTAGTTGCCTAGTTTTGAGGAAATTATTCACGCGCAAATCAAACACTTTTCAAAGTCTGTCAGTGATTAAATAGAATTGGAATACCTTTGATTTTATCATGCATTACTTAAGAACGGAAAAAAGGCAAGCCTTTTTTCCGTATTACGTGAAGGTATGATACAGTTATACTTCTCTGTTACGATCACAATATCGTATAAATTATTAGGAGTGCAGGTGACTGCTTAAAACAAGGTGACAGTAAAACAAAATAACTATTTAACTCTGGGTAAAGACGGGAACGGGTTTATTTATACGTGAGCAAATAATCACTTTGCTTTAAGCTGTCACCTGTTTTTCATACAATCAATTAGCCTTCGTTTCAGTGGTCGTAATAGAGAGGTTTTACTGTATGATACAGAAATATATAGTTTTAAATGGGGCATTAAGCATTATATTTACATGCTCACGTCACTATTTCTATAGTTAAATATGTTAATACAGATGTGGAGAAATAAAGATAGAAATATAAACCATTACATACTTTTCGTCAACTGTTTCAAACATTCCTTTAGTTTACATATGAAAACAAAACACCTTGTAAAAACCCATATCAGTTTTACCTTTAAATAGTTTTCAAAAGAATATAATTCTTGATTCGTATTAAAATAAGAGTGAGCTAATGAATTCGCGGTCCGTCTGGAGACCCCAAACCTCCCCAGACCTGTCCAAATCTCCCCAAACTACTTTTAAAAACAAGTTTCCCATATTCTAGCAGATGGTAGCTTAACACAGGCTGAAAGTAAAGCAGAATGCGCCTGAAGGTCTGATTCTGATTTTAATGGATACCTGATTAGATATTAAGGAATTTAAGTAGTTTGTGTGTTTTTAAGTGATTTTGGGAGGTTTGGAGTGGTTTAAGGAGGTTTTGGATTTTGAGACGGACCCATGATTTCGTACAACCATTACTCTTGGTAAGACATTTAAGAAGTAACTTGCGTTTGCTGGCGGTTTAGTAGCCGGCTGGTGCCCTTCTTACGAAACGTCGTACGACTAAAACGTTTGTGAGTCAAAAGTTTAAAATACATCTTATTTCCGATTTCTCCATCAAATTCTGTCTTGTGACATCTCTTTCAAATCCAGATGATTCCAAAGAGATGTAACAAGATAGGATTAGATTGAGAAATGAAAAACAAATGAGAATTTTATAATCTGACTTACGCAAATATTTGTCGTACGACGTTTAATAAGACTGGTCCCTGATTCGGATCCACACGGTCTGGCAATCATTTCAAAAACAAATAGACATATATACAACCTTAGGGTTCTACTATGATTGCAAATGACAAACTGTGTTAAATATCATATAATGCTTAAATAAATGTATTATGAATTTCCAAAGAACTGACAATTTAAATTACGTAATAAACTACTGCGTCATATGTATGTTGCATCAGAAAATCATACGATCCCGAAAATTATAGTGACACACTATAAAAATTTGATCATAAGGAGTCACATGCGAGCCATGTCGAATTACTCAAATGTAAGTAACATGTTTCAACAAGAAAGGATTAGTGCCAGCTTTAAATGCATGTGACTTCTAAAAGCAAGATGTAATTAAAAAAGAAAGTTCATTCAGGATTTTTTCTGTTTTAATTTCATTAAGCCTTGTTAGATAAGTCGATTTTAATTCATACTGTTCTCCCTCTCTACAACAATATCAAATGGGACACAAAAAGTGTGTGTGTTGTTCGGAGGGAGTTGTTATTTGGAAGGAATATTATTCACCTTAGAGAACATTTGCAAACTGTTTGAACCAAAAACAGACGTCATTGACGCGGCGCCTGATATGGGTCCAAACTTTCTGTCACTCGTCAACATGTTTCTTCTGTCAAAATGTCCAATATGTAACTTTATGATACAAACAGCAGACGACAATTGTAAGCAGACGTTATTGCAGAAGTAAAAGCGTTAGACATAATTGTCTTATTCTGGGAATAGCGGCAAGCATTGTTGTGAGGAGGGAATCGTTGTTCGGAGTCGCCGTTGGAGGGAGGGAGCACTGTATAATATAAAGCGTCTAATGAATGGTCATATCATAGGGGTTGATGCAGACAAAAAGGGTCGAACAATATAATCGGAGGTAGCTACAGGCGATGTGATGTTGCGCCTGTTGATAGCGGGTGGTTGTGACAAAGTCGGCTATCCTTATCCGTAACCTTTCCACCCGGAACAGTACGTATTGTTAGATCACTGATTCCATGTGATTCAGGAGATGATAATGGCAGATGTTGGAGAACGGTATCTACATCAGTGTCCTGGTCATAACTGTGTTGAGGAACAACGATAGCACTTGCAGTGCCATCATCTATAATGTTCGCTTAATAACCTTAGTTTTTGTTGTTCCGTATCTGGTTCAAGAATATCGCACCAGAAACTACAATGGCTGACATCTCGGGAGATCACTGCTCAGAGAGAAAACATTCCCAGAAAACGTATACGTAGGGCAATTATTGCCAAATCGTTTGCATTCCAAACCTTGAAAAACCCTCCTGTCATGCGACATAAAAGCATACGAAAGAACGTGCAGCAAGCGTTGCCATCACGATTTCACTATGTTCTTCTCTGTGTATCACTTAGAAAAACTGTATGCCAAAACGACATGAAAACACAAGAAAGAGCATAGTGCAAACATTACCGAACCAACATTCTAAAACTTCGTAAATCCTTTGTGAAACGAATAAAGAACACAATAAAAAACATTTTACAAACGTCTGACCCACGACGTGGTATTTAAACGTTTTGAAAAACAAAACATTACGTTTACCAAATGTTTTGAAAACTCAAACCTATTGAAAAACCTTCCCAAACCAAATGATATGATTAACTGCGTTTCCACATATACGGTCCATGCAGCTAGAGCAATAAACCAATGAAATACGTTATCCTTTCCCAATTTAATAAAATTTAATTCAACCCAGTGGAATTAAGTGCATTCAATGGCGGTTTATTGACAAAGGTTGAAGATTTTTCAACTTCCTGATCATATGCCTAAATATTCGGTGTCTAATAGAGCTCTACGTCGTTTGCAATGGACGACTTTACCCTTTACTGTGTTTTGTTTGATGACAAGTAAGCACTAAAGCAGGTTGAAAGTACAGCAGAAGACACCTTAAGGCGGATAACACTTTACTTTCGGTCTGTTTTAAGATACCATTAGCTAGGATATAGAACAATATTCATGACTATACAGAGTCGAATTGTTTTCCTTACATATGCCTTGAGGAAACCAGACGTATTACGATAAATGTGATTTTGATAAGCCTCTGCAACAGGAAACACCAAATTGAATAATTATTTATGGTATTTGAGGCAGATGGTGGCTTAAAATGAGATTATATACCTATCGATGATTTATAGAGATTTCTCAGTTAGATAAATTTCATATCGTCACAGTTGATATCATCACTAGTGATGATATCATTTTGCAGTGACGATATCATTTTTGTGAAATCACGTCAAAATTACTCGTGTGAGGTCGCGCGTTAACAATTAATTTTGTGTGTTTTCTCTGTAAAAACGACATTAACATCTATATAATAAATAGAATAATCAATTCCTTTGGATGGATATGAAAATATATCACGAGAATGGGTTGTTATTTGGTTATAAAACGAGTCCGCAGGATTCGTTTTCTAACCAGATAACAACATATTCTCGTGATATTTTTTATATTGCTCCAAAGAAATTGAGTATCCTCTATTTAAATCTTCAACCGTTAACAAACCTTTTATGTAATGGCTATAGCGGGGTTTAATTTTAACTTCATTGCTGTCCTAACGCAGTCAAAGTCTTGAATTTCAAACATTCCCTTAATTTCCATACGAAAATATACCTTTGCAAATCCCATTTAAGGTTTTACATTTTAACGGATTCCCAAAAAGTTTTAGTTTTTACTTGTACGTAAATAAGTAAGAGTGACCTAATTTGCTCAATGTTTACTCTAGTTATTACGTTTAGGAAGTATCTTGCCGTCTTGTTCCTTGAAAAAAGGTCTGACACTCGTTTGACATAAACAACGTTAGGTTTCTAACATGTTTGTAGATCACATATTGTATAACATCCCGTATATTGTTTTAGATGTGTAATGGAACTCCAAAGAATAGACGATCAATATTATATTAATAAACTACTGTATTATATGTTGCATCAGAAAATCAGTATTCCTGAAATCAGAGTGACCTATATACAGTGTTTAACCAGTTTTACAACATTTGGGATTTAACATACCTTTGCTTACAGTATTTACCCGCCTGAATAGGATCAGGCGATCTTACAAATTAAATCAAACGCTTACCAGACATAAACAACTTTATAACATGTTTGCTGATGACATTCTTGAACCAAATGGTACCAAGTTGGTACCAAGTCAGCATTAGATAGTCACACGTTCCTTGGGAAATTAAATGCAGAGGACAATCTTGAGCCAGACCATTTCAAATATGTAAACATAATGAATCACATGCGAGTCATATCAATTACCCAAACGTAAAAAAACCAGTCCCGCTTTTGCCGACTACTTAAAGAAATCAATTGTTGTCAGTTGAAAATATTAGAGCAAAATGTTAGTAATAAAGCAGATAGCTCATTCAAAAGGTTTCTGATTTCCTTTCAATTTGCATAAATCTGTCAACTATTTTAAACATAATTTATTGTTAGTCTATCCGGTGGTTCTATTAGCTGGAGTTTAACTGTACCATGGTAAATAGTGCGCCGTTTGAATTGAATTGGTAATTTAACACGGCGCTGGGTAAGGTAATGATATACTACATATTGCTGAATTAGGTCAAATTTAACGATGTACATTTTGGCATATCAACTTGTATTTTGGTTAAGCTGGATGGACTCACTGAGTCGAATAAACTAATTGATTCTGACTTTAGAGTTATCGACCAATAGCTGTAATATAAAGGTTGAGAATTTCATTTGTGAAAAAAGGTTAAGTATTGTGATATTGAAAACAAATTAATTATTTACGTCACACATGACTTATAAGGGTATTTTAAACTGAAAATAGCACACACGGGTTGGGTTTTCACATGTTTATACTTAGTTCATTTGGAAACCCAGCGAAATGTAACTGCGTCATTCTTGCTTTATATAAAGGTTACAGTGTTCGTGTATTCATACATTTTGCTTGAGACGTCTACACACAACGTACTTAAACAGAGAACAGCTAATAATACTAATATTTCACGAAGACAAACTAGTTACAATGGGATTGAGTGCTGAGACCACAGGGAATCGTGGGGAGATTCTGGAAAAAGAGAATGTGGAAATGATCGAGGTAGCTACCGTAAGTAGAATGATAATGCCATCCTCCCGACCACTGACGGGGCTCATTGATTTGAGGTTAGTATAGTTGACTGCTTCGTAAGAAACGTAGTTAACCTCTTAACTGCCATGACGTCATGAATTTTAAACAATTGTCGTCTGCTGTTATTTCTTAAATTTAAATTTGAGGTATTTCAACCTACGAAATATAAAATTTAGTGTCAAACAGTTTGGATCCTGATCAGACGCCGCATTACGCGGCGTCTGATCAGGATCAAAACTGTTTGCAAATGACCATAGTACTCGAGGTAAGGCAGTGAATTATTAGGTTAATAATAGTTGCTATTAAACTGCTTAAGACAAACAGATATATGTTAACTTGTGCCAGTATATAGTGCTAACAGTATACACCATATAATAGCATTGTTGAAGTATATATCATATTCCAAGGCCCAATACAATATAGTAAAACCTCTCTATACGACAATTAAACTGCGTTTCTTACTAGTAGGTTTTTATATAAGGTGACTGCTTAATGTAAAGTGACAGTGAAACAGAAAGCTCCTTTAGGAGCTTTCTGTTTGAAAAGTAGCTCTCTATTTGACTGCCGCATTGCCTCAAGCTCTTGCCTGTGTTTTAAACAATCAATTTGACATTGTTTGTGTGGTCGTAATAGAGAGGTTTTACTATAGGGTAACTGGATATTGCCAACATTTGATTATCTATATCTTCACTGAACCCTATATGTATTTGGACTCGTAGAGACGCTTCTAGTGAGTAGCACAACATACGGTTTGATGGCGACATGACAGTTGGTATTTAAACCTTACCTTGCTGTGGTATCGTCTGCTTTTACAATGTCGTCTGCAAAAAGTGTTAAATATATATTTTTTAAAAGTAAAGAAATGTAAAAACGAGTATCAGACGGCAGAGTATCTTGATTGGCTTATTTTTTTATTTTTATTTTAAATTAATAGCTCTTTCAACTCCATTCAGTGCCATGAAGTCATCTGCTTGAAACGATTGTCGTCTGCTTTTGTTTCTCATTTCTAAATCTTAGGTACCGGAATCGTGACTTTAAGGAAGTATTGAGTTTCAACAGTTTAAATCCTGATCAAACGCCGCATTATGGGACGTCTTATCACGGTCCAACCTGTTTGCAAATGACCATTAAGTGAAAAGGTGAAAGGTCGTGTAAATTTAAAGAAAATACTATTGCTGAATATGGTTTATACAGCGTTCCCTCTCTATACCGACACCCAATGGGAGACACATATTGTGTGCGTTGTTCGGAGGGAGTCGTTCTAGGGAGGGAAATTGGCTTACATTTGCAAACATCTTGAATCCAGATCAGACGCCGCGTCACGCGGCGTCTGATCTGGATTCAAGCTGTTTGTCACTCGTCACTAAGGTTTGTTATGTAAAATTGCCCAATATGTAATTTTGAGAAAAACAGCAGACGACAACTTTAAGCAGAATATATTTGCAGACGTTAAAAGGTTGGACATAATTTCTTGTTTCGGGATCAGCGGCAAGCGTCGTTATGGGGAGGGAATCGTTGTTGGGAGGGCCGTTGTAGAGAGGGAGCGCTGTATATTACTCCATAATATTTCTTATTTTCAGTGATAGCTTGGTGGTCACAGACACTTTTCCCACGAGAAAGATACTGCTGGGTATATATGACACAGGACAGTATGTGCAAAGGTCAACGGTGGGAGACAGTGGTTTAGATGGGGACGTTCTAGATTCCATCGAAGACGGTAAGAATTGCTATATGATTGTCGCTAGAATAATATTCTATATATTAATATACAATGCAAGTAACTATTTGAACCCTTGTCACGTATATATGCGTCAACACAGACATTGTATATGTGAATAGTACAATTGTCTTATTAAAACAGTGAAAACCCAGGAGGGATGGATGAGTTGGGTTTTACGACACTGCGACACAAAATAGGTCATATAGCGCCGCGTGATGACCCAATCAGAAGGCTCCTTCAGGAGCCCTCTGATCAGGGTATGCACTGTTTGTTAATTGCAATACATTAACACAAGAAAATCCCAATGTTCAATCAAGTCCATCCCATGTTTAGCTTTAGAGTTGATTTTTTATATGAAAAATAGTGCACACCCTGATCAGTGGGTTTTGACAGGGGTCCTCTGATATGGGTCTACACTGATTGCGCAGGCCAAGGACAAGTGTAATCTTCTTAGTTTGGTTTCTAGTTACTTATCCATAATTGTGTTTACCTGTGTGACAGTTTCTAAGAGATGTATTGTCTTCTCTGTCCATTATCTTGACCCCCTCCCAGTCTATCACATGATTTTGCCTAGCTACGTGGTTTGTCACTGCACTGGAATGTTCAGTTGTTAGCGAGGATGTCCGTTCAGCACGTGTGTAGACTGATGGTGTGTGGTCTGAGTCTTTCTTGTGCTCTCTTAATCTTGTTCCGAGCTTTCGTCCTGATTCCCATATATATACTGCTTCACAGTTTTTGCACGGGATGCGGTATATGCAACCACACACATCTTCTGTTTTTGTCTTGTCTTTTGGATGGACCAGAGTCTTACGTATAGTGTTATGGGGTCTCATAGCTACACTGATGTTGTGTTTTTTGAAAATCCTAGTTAGAGCCTCCGATACCTTTTTCACGTAAGGAATGACAACCATCCCTTTTGTCTTTCTTTCTGTCTCTTTCTGTCTCTTACCCTTCCCCCTTTTTTCTACGTTCTTTGTCCTTTTTTGGTCAACTACTGTTTTAATAGTCCATTGTGGATACCCGCATCTTTTCAGAGCTTTGGTGATATGTTGTATTTCTCTTTCTTGATCCTCTTTTTCCGTGACTACCGTGAAACACCTGTCTACTAGTGTTCTTACTACACTGAGCTTGTGTGCAATAGGGTGGTGGGAGTCGAATTGCAGGTACTGATCTGTGTGTGTCGGTTTGCGATATACTAGAAATTTCACTGATCCGTCATCTTTCCTGACAATGAGTGTATCCAAGAAAGGAATGCTGCCCTCAGACATCGTCTTCGTACGTGAAGTTGATACTCTCTGTGGTATCCACTTTATTGAGGTGCTCTGTCAGATTATCCACTTGTCCCTTTTTTACTATTTCCTAGATGTCGTCCACATATCGTTTCCAGAAATTGGGTGCACGTGTAATGGGCGACGTTTCAATGGCTTCCTGTTCGAGCCACTCCATGAATAAATTGGCTAATAGGGGGAGACTGGGGACCCCATCGCCGTCCCAAACTTTTGCTGGAAGATCTGCTCTCTAAACTGAAAGTATGTGGTGGTGAGAATGAAACCTAAAAGATCCATGATGTCTTTCACTGTCAATTTGGTGCGTTTCTTTAGTGTCCTGTCTTGTTCTAATCTTCGTTCAATTATCTCAATAGATCTTTCTATCGGTGTGTTGGTAAAAAGAGAAACCACAGGTAAACAAAATTATGGATAAGTAACTAGAAACCAAACTAAGAAGAATATTACTATCCTGATGAACTTCTTTCGAGACTAAGTGTAATCTTCATATGTACACAGTTTCTAAAGGACGCAAAAACGTGACACTAGGGGCCAATGTGTTGATTACATCTAATCCTTATCTTGGTGTTGCCACGCTGTGTCTAATTGGATGCAAACTGTGGCCAAGTCTACTTAAGTCGTCTACGGCATCTAGCATGTTAACAAGGGTCTTATTTCACATTAGTGTTTTAGCCTGGTTTGACCATTTTGATCTCCATACTAGAAATATTTATATTCAGTTCTAAAATACATTCCTTATCTAATTTGATCAATTTGTTGTCTGTTTTAAAACTTTCGTCTACTTTTACTTTTCAAGTTTACCTTGTATCTGTTTGAACGAGCGCAGTTCCGAACTTTTGGTTCAATCGGTGTGTCGTCTTGTCCAAAACTGTTTGAAAATGCTATTACACTCGTAAATAACACTCATATGTAATTGCATATTTTTGTTTAGGGGCGCTAATGATGGAAGAAGCTCGGGCGAGTGTCGGGCCAAAGTATTTCTTCATCGTAAGAATGTACTATGAGATAGGAGGCGAACGACATTACCTTGTTTACGACCAAGCAGCTGGAGACCGGTCCAGGGTTCAATCCCTGGTAAGACTTTTCTCGCTATTCAATTGTATTCAACATACGCAATAACCTTTGACCCCTTCACTGCCTTACCGCGAACATTTGCAAACACTTTGGGTCCTGACCTGACGCCGCGTCACGCGGCATCTGATCAGGACCTAAAATGTTTGGCACGTATTCAACATTTCTTAAGTACATTTAAAATAACTTAACATTTACGATTGAGAAATAAAACCAGACGGCAATTCTTTAAAATAGATGACGCTATGGCAGTTAAAAAGGTTAATCTTCTTCACTACCAATTCGAATAAAAATGAAATGTGTGACCAGCTGATTCAAGATCAAGCACAAAGAAACACGTTGTCTGATAAAGAATCCAACTGTTTGAAATTTATATCGCTGTCTGCTCATTTGCGATACCTCAAAATGTTCATCCCTTAAACTTTAAATAGACAATTTAAGTTTCTTATTTGGTCATTTATGAGCCCTCTGAACAGGATGTTAATTATTTGGATAGAACATTTTATTTTAGTTTCTGGATTTAGATGAACGCTAATCAGATTGCGTCTGATCAGGTTCTAAAGTGTACTCGGTTTGAAAAGCTGACAGTCACGTTCTGCTTTCCGTTTTGCCTGCCGATCATGGATGGGTTGAATTTGACATTCGTCTTTAGGTTTAATGAACAAAAAAGTCATAAATCTACAAGTTACAACTTCGCAGAGGGTAATTTAAAAGCAGACAATATTTTAACAAACAAGGGGTTACTATCATACGGGTTACTTCGTTTTTTTCAATAAGAATTATTAGTAGTTTACCGATGAAGACGACTTATCTCCTGCGTCACTATACATCGTATTTTATTCAATTTAATAAAATGGTCTTTCTTTTCTTTTTCAGCATTTTTCCAACGATACAATTTCATCTGAAAATTTAGATGGCCGATGTTTCGTAAAGAATGAGTATGGAAATTATACCATGTTTAGGTCGATATTTCGAGGTAAGCAATGGCTGTTGGCACAGTGGGGAAAACCAATAAACGCGTTTACGCTAAAACTATTATTTCTTTAATAACAATAGTTTGGAGCCTGATCAGACTCCAAACTGTTTGCCACCAAGATAAACATAAATTATCAGACTTGTCCAAAAGTTGTGCTTTTCTACGTTTTAGTGCTTTGCTTTTGTGGATCGTTTGCGTTTGAACGGGAAGGAAAAACATATTCTCCACTGAAAAACATACCTTAAAGGCTATCTGTTATATATGTATTTCAGATATTAAATCCTTGTGTCACCACAAACCCCAATATCGCAATAACTCATGTGTAGAAGAGACGATTCTTATCGATTCTAACAATTTGTGATTCGAAACATACGTGATTTCTATTGCAGCTAACAAGACACCGTGTATTTTATCCTCTATAACGAACACTAAAACAAAGTCTAATTGACTATATAAAAGACAAGCGACAGCTTAAAGCAAGGTGACAATAAACACAAAACTCTTAAAGGAACTTTCTGTTTTACCACACCTTGATTTAAGCAGTAACCTGTCGTAAACACTTAATAATTAACACAGTTTTGTTGTCGCAATAGAGATGCTTTACTTTATTCCTTTTAGATGTGGGACAATATTTGGTTAATTACTTATATCAAACGGTCAAATTTGAATGTTTCAATTATTTCTATTTCCAGATGACTTGTGGCTTTACTATGACAGTCGTGGAGGAGACCTGAAGATGGGTATAAGACCTAAAATAATAGGACTATTTCGAAGATTTCCCTGGAAATATATGTTTACCATTGAAAATGTTGAGAGTAGGAGGAGAAGAGACACACGGCCACAGAAAATCAATATCTTTTCTGGTCTCACATCTTGTTTTAAGCACAATAAAATAAAAACTCTATATTACGACCGCTAAAACGAAGAGTGTTTAAAAGACAGGTGGTTTTACTGTAGTAATACTATCTCACGGCATACATTTTGTAACTAAATTACAATGCACACCCTTGCCTCACGCCAACTTCTGTGATTAATTATGTTTAAGATTATATGTTAGATTGACGGTGATATGTAAAATAATGCTTTATTAAATTGTTTTGTGAAGCATAGTCTTCAATTATTAGATAAATTTGAGTAAAATGTATTAACATCTATACATATGCATAACAATAAAAGTGTTCCAAAAACGGTGTTTGCTTCTGTTTATTCCTCAGACATTTAAACACAACTTTACTTTCTTGAATGATTGTGTTATAAATTGTATTTTCGTGTGTCTAGTCACTGTTACTAAGAACTAGATTGTTTGCATATACTTAGTGTAAGTAATAATTTGATATTAAAATATGTTAGGTGTTGAAATTTGTAACACAAATTAACTCTTTGTAGGTATTATAGGTTTGCTTTTATAGCACCATGTTTCAAAAATATTTCCTAAAGTTTGCCAGGAGTTTTAACCAGCAGAACAATTAACCCCGTTACTGCCATCGCGCGGTCAGTTAGTAACACTTGTTGTCTACTTTATTTATCAAACTCAAAATTTAGGTATTTTGACTAAAGATTTATATAGTTAATTGTCAAACAGATTTTGATCCTGATCAGGCGCTGCGTGGTGCGGCGTCCGATCAGGATTCAAACTGTTTTCAAAATAGCCATTGTACTCGGCAAACGACAATGAAGGGGTTCATAAGCACGTAAAATAAAAGTAAAGTACCAGTTAAAGTCTACTTTCAGTCCGGATGACCGCTCAGCCGACTGTATATTAACCCCCTGATCATTTAGCCATCTTGCCTACAATATTGAGCACTGCTAACATATGCTAGCACGTGTTCATAATGTTCTGTCACCATGCATCTGTAGCAAGTATTAGATAGCATCATCTTCCAGGTAAATTTTAATGATATGACAGGAAATACAGCGCTCCTTCTCTTCTACGGCACCAAATGGAAGGCAAAAAGTATGCGTGTTGTTCGGAGGGAGTCGTTATAGGGAGGGAAATTGGCTTACATTTTCAAACAACTTAAATCCAGATCAGACGCCGCGTAACGCGGCGTCTGATATGGATTCAAGCTGTTTGTCACGTGTCTTTTAGTTTTTATCTGTCAAAATGGCCATTATGTAACTTTGAGAAAAAACAGCAGACGACAACTTTAATCAGACGGTATTGCAGCAGTGTAAAAGTCTTATGGACTCTTTCATCGTGTCGTTCGAGCTATTTACTTGTATATGTTACATATAAGTAACCGTGATTGCTGGGTTGGAAATACATTATAGGAATAAACAACATATTTTTGACGTTCATGACGGTATGACTACATTAGCTTCGCAGGGGGTAAATTACGTAAACGCCCGAAGGGCGTTTTCGTTAAATTTACTCCCCGAAGCTAATGTAGTCATACCGTCATGAGCGGCAAAGAGATGTTGTTTATTCCTTATATTTATATTTATAGTTTCTGTCTTGTCAATTTAATGTGTTTATTTGCCAGATTTGTTTTTCTGTATAAGAATTTATCATATACCGGTCAAAGAGGTTTGATAGATGTAATGTCGATGTAATAGCCATTCCAGTTTCTAAATATGGTGAGAAAGTAGTCCCAACTACATGTACTGTAACTGTATTAAAAATTCAGGATTTTTTCCAGTAAACTTTCTCTCTGTGAATGGAAAAGACTTACAAGGCAAACAAATAACAGTGCAACTTGAATATCTATTGCCAAAGCACATTCTAAAAATACAGGTCGCGGTTGTTTTCTTAACCCATTTACACACATAGCAACGCGATGGCAACGACCTATGGGTCTGTATCACTCCGCTAGTGTCATATGACCGTCGACCAATGGGAGCTTAGTGTTAAGTGCCCGATGTAGTGTATTTGAAGAAGTCCACGAATATCACGGGCGAAATCCGAACTGGCTAAAACCAGATTCGAAGTGTAGGTTCATCGAGGGATGACCTGCAAATTTTTAATAGGATTACATAAAGACTTTACAGAGTAAATGTAAATATTATCTTATCTCGTTTGATTTAAACTTATTTTAAACCCATTGCAATAAATTGCATTAAAATACGATTTACTGAAAATCGTTAAAGCAAACAGTTTGGGCCTGATCAAATGCCGAGTTACTTTGGGCTTCACATTGACTGCAACAGAAAACTTTTTTATTCAATGGCACTTTAATCATAGCCTGTTTCTCGTTTTGAAAACCGGTGATCACTTAAAACAGGTTTAAAGTAATGCAGAATGTACATTACGTTCAGCCTGCTTTACGTTATCATCTGTTAGGATATCGAACAAATTTATTATGACTTATTTCTTATTTTCATGACTGTATAAAATGGAACTTCTTTCTTCGATAGAGACATACATTAAAAGCATACAAACGTGTGTATATGAAGTAATGGTACAGTGGAGAATCTGTTATTCTTACGTCATTGGTGACGCCATACAGTGGAGAATCTGTTATTCTTTCCTGTTTAAACGCAAACGTACGCAAACGCAAAGCACTAAAACGTAGAAAAGAACAACTTTTGGACAATTCTGATAATTATTGTTTATCTTGGTGGCAAATAGTTTGGAGCCTGATCAGACGCCGGGTAACCCGGCGTCTGATCTGGCTCCAAACTGTTTGCACTTCAAATAATAGTTTTAGCGTAAACGCGTTTATTGGGAAAGAATAACAGATTCTCCACTTTATTAAAGAGAAAGAATAACGTCTTCCACACTTAACGAAATTACTTCTAGGTCAAAGATTATAAAGCGTTTGAGCTGAGTCTGAGGGTGTTCTCAAGCATTTGATTGATCAGATTTGAGCCTAGGCTTAAATCTGACCAATCAAATGCTTGAGAACGACTTTAGACTCAACTGAAAAGCTTTAAAACCTTGGACCCAGAACAACCTGTTTATTTAGGGAACATAATTTGTAAGAGCAACGCATGGAAAAAACTAGGCCCATTGCAAAATTATTTTCTAGCAGAGCTAAAAGTGATTTCGATAAACAAACAATTAGAATAATCGTTATTGTATGTAGGCAAATGGTATCCTAGAAAGGTAACTGTAAGCAAATATATTCCTTTAGGTGTTTTCTATTTACTTCTAGCCTGCTTTAAGCAGTAGAATAAAGTGAAACAAATATCACCAGGTAAAACAACAACCTTATAAGTGTTCTGCTTACTTCAATCCTACTTTAAGAAGTGTAAATTAAAGTAGGTTAAAGCGAAACAACCTTCTAAACTATCTGCTATTTTTACCTCACTTAATCCATTCAGTCTCAATGATGCTTCAAAGCACGTTTGCAAACAGTTTGGATCCTGATCAGACGCAGCGTCACGCGGCGTCTGATCAGGAGCCAAACTGTTTGACACTCTTATAGATATTTATTAAGTCATACAATCTTAAATCTAACTTTGAAACGTGTCTTTCAAACGACAATAATGAAGCAGACGATAATAAAGCGGTGAAGGGGTTAAAAACTCATGAATAGTTTGATCATGAAAGGGTTAAAACAGTCATCAAATGAAACACCGTAAGCAAACATTGAATGTAACCACTACAGCGTGACACTATTTAATAGTTTTGCTGTCCTAACTCGGGCAAAGTCTTTAATTTCAAACATTCCCTTAATTACCATATCCTTGTAAAATCCAAATTTTATTATGACTTTAAACGGATTCCCAAAAATAAGAAACATAATTACGTAATGAAATTAGAGTGGTCTGTCTAGATCAACGTTTCTCTTTGGTACGAAATTTAGAAAGTTTGCGTTTGCTAACGATAACTACTGTAGCCGTGTGATTTCTAAAAATACAATCTGACTATAGTTTAAAATCAAAGAGACATAAATAAAACATTAGCGGTATGATATGTAAGCAGATGACAAATAAATTAACGCATTACCCAATGACATGTTTCTAGTATTGCAGATAGGTAAACACAGGTTGCAAATAAAACAGAATGCGCCTTAGGGGGATTTTGCTTTATTTCAGCGTGCTTTAAGCTACCATCTGCTAGAAAATAAAATCATATCCTTTGATATTCATGACTGTATAAATTGAAACTGTTTTCTTCAGCGGAGAAATATATCACATGCCTAAATGCATATATATGGAGTTATGAGTTAATATTCTATATAATAGATTAGATATCTAAGATATGTAAAGGATATCCAAAGAACAGACAATATTGATTACGTAATAAATTACCGCGTTATATCTAGATGGGTCGATGAGTTTGGTTTTACGAAACTATGTCACAAAATAGGTGATATAGCGCCGATAATGATTAGAGACGATGGGCTGAGATGTGTTTAAGACAGTTCACTGCTTAAAACAAGGTGAACGTAAAACAAAAAGCTCCTGCTGAAGCCTTCTATATTACGTCCATCTTGCTTTAAGCTGTCATCTGTATTTTATTAAACTATTCAGCCCTATTTAAGTGGTGGTAATAGAGAAGTTTCCTGTAAGGAATTCTTCTATAAAAATACAAGTCAGTCCGACTTTAACGGGTTTAAGATATCGAGATCCCACTGTAATAACAGATTTGCACATGCCTATCTTCAACAAAATGGTACTTAGATGGGACAAATAACAATAACATCGTTAACAAACCGTTTGTGTCACAGCTTTAGTGTGGCTCTATTTTAATTTTATTGCTGTTCTTACTCAGGTAAAATCTTGAATTCCGTATGGAAACATATATAGGTCGTCAATTCCCATAAAATGCTTTGCGGATTCCCAAAGAATATAATTCTTGGTACGTAATTAAAAAAGTGTGACCTTTATCGTACAATATTTACCACTGTTAATACATTAAGGAAGTAGTTTGTGTATGCTTCGGTAACTAGCCATCTGATCTCGATAAAAAAAAGTCTGACAATCGTTTTAAAACCAAAGGGACTGAATCAACCTTAGAGTGTAAATATGTGTGCAGATCACACATTAATCCCATATACGTAGAGTTTAAGATGTGATATTAATATCCAAAGTACAGACAATATTGAATACGTAGTAAACTAGAACGTTTTAAGTTGCATCAGAACATCAGTATCCTGGAAAATAGAGTGACCTATATACAATGATCAACGAGTTTTATGACATTTTGGGATTTTATTCACCTTTGCTAACAGTAATTGCCCATTCATATCACAAATTCTGCCGATTTATTTTAAGCCCAAAAGACAAAAACAACTGTGAAATTACATGTATAACATATATGCGACTGATATTCTTGAACAAAATAATACCAAAATGGAACACATTCAGAAATGTATAGCTTAGTATCGTCAATTTTGAAAAGGACACACATTTACTAGAAAATCAAATGCAGAGGACAACCTTGAACCAGCTAATTTACACAATGTTAACAAATCGATTCGCATTACCCAAATACACTTTAGTCCCACTTTTGTCGACCACTTAAAAGAAAGGGTTGTTGTCAGTTTCAAATGCGTGCGACTGATTAAAGCAAGTTAAAAATAAAGCCGAGAGCTGATTCAGAATATTTCTGATTTACTTTTACCTTGATATGAGCATCCCACCCGCATTCAATATAGTTGTCAATATCTTTGACTCAACAGTATTAACAATGAAATGGATTGCCCTCAGCTAAACTTTCAAAGTGATAAAAATTTTGATCGGATATGCTTCGACCATCATTTTCAAAATAGTTGTAAATATAATTTGATTTAAGAAAAATGACATATTGATCAATACAATTTGTGAGGCAGAATCAATACTATTGACAATGCGTCAATAAATATTTGAGCTATCTGATAGTCTTCAATATATTGACCAAGTCTTCAATACCACCCACCCACGATCAGTGGCAATGCACCTTTTTTTTTTTATCAATATGTGTTTGACTTTATGTACATTTATGAGACTAAATAAGCAAAACATATTTCAATACGATTGTCTTGAACAATTATATTCAGGTCGGATTGACCGCTCAACCCATTACCCCATAGCTATTTTCTAGTATTGAAGATACGTGATCACTTAAAACAGGTTGAAAGTAAAGCAGAATGCATCTGAAGGTGCATTTTGCTTTACGTTCAGCCTGCTTTAAGCTACAATATTCTAATGTATAGAAAATATTTCATATGGGACATATTCAAGACTATATAAATTGGATATATTTTCTTCAGTGGAGGAATATATTAAAAGTGTAAAAATGCGTATTTATGGGGTAATGGGTTAGAGGTGTCAACTATCTCAAATACTCATACACTTAGCTATTGGCCCAGTGAGTTGCAATACTATATGGAGTTTATGTAATCACAATAAATAGCGCGCAATTGTATTGAATTGGTAATTAGACACGCTGCTGGGTTTTACCTCTTTAATTCCACTACGTCATCTGATTTAATAAATCGTCGTCTGCTTATCTTTCTCATATTTGAAACTAGAGTATTCCGACTGAAGGAATATTGAAATGAGTGTTAAACAGTTTAGACCATGATCAGACACCGCATTGTGCGGCGTCTGATCAGGGCCCAAACTGTGTTTAAACCTGTACCAAGGACATATCGTGCAGTAATAATATGTATTTGGTTGGTTTCACTATAATTGAGTCGCATAAACTTGTTGATTTTTATTTCAGTGTTATTGTTAAATATTATTATCATGACGAATGAAGTTGTGATGTATTAAAAAGATTTAATATCGTTATATAGAAGAAAATAACTTTACAAGTCACGTGACCCATAATGAATAGGGATATGTCACAACTATAAATACCGCGTACCTGTATTTAGGTTTTCTATGTTTATAGTTAGCCCATTTTGAAGGAAGACGCAACACTAAAACGCATTTGTAGTCATTTTAATAAAATATCAGTTTGCGTCACTTCAGGCATTTGTGAAGTATACATTAAGCATACTAATACTGAAAACAAACTAATGGTTTGACATTACAAAATTTTATCATAAATAGTATAAGATAACTAGTGGCAATGGAACTGAATGTTGATATATCACGGAACCGTATGGAGATGCTTGGAATAGGGAATGGGGCAACAGGAATGATAGAGGTTGTTACTGAAAAGAGAATACGGAGACGTTCGCGCAAAGAGACCGGCCTTATTGATTTGGGGTATGTGGAGATTGTTTCTTTGTAAGAAACGAATATCATATAAATCTTATTTAATCACCCCGTAAATACCCCATAAATACCATTTTTATGCCTTCATTGAATTCCTCCACTGCAGAAAATAGTTCCACCTTTAACAGTCAATACTAGCAGAAACATTGTAGTAGCTTAAAGCAGGCTGAAAGTAAAGCAGAATGCGCCTTCGCCCTGCTTTAAGTGGCCATCTGTCTTCAACAGGCTTTGGGGAAAAGGGTTAAGAAAAACAAAAGTTATTTCAATAAATGTTGCCAATACATAAATATATAGTTAAAATCGGCTTAACTGCTATTTAGTTAACCTGCTTTAAATACTGTTTAATCTTGATAGAGAAACAGACGTAGAGGGTTGAGGAAAACATGTTTGATCTGATTACCTGACGTACAACACTGTTTCCATTACACGTTTACAAACTTAATATAACAGCTCTTTTTCGGAGATTTTAAATATATATATGTTACAGTCAATCTGTGTAAACAGTCATTTCACGAAACACCAAATTCTCACTACAAAGTCATTTGATTTGTCAAATTTATTTTAAAATATAAAACAATACTGAATAAAGAATGTGGCATTACATGAACAGTTTTATAGAGAATATTTGGTGACTAGCTTTGAAAGAGAAATGTTATCTGGCAAGGCGGATGAATATATTCTAGTTATCCTTGTCACAACAGCAATATATATAGAGAATGTTTTTTAAAGCTAGATTAATTTTTGTTCCAATATTCTCACTAAATAATTAGAAAAGTAACTTTAGAAAAGCGTGCTTTTATATAGATGACGTCAGTGACGTCATATCCTGGTGACGTTGAAAAGAAATAAAAGAACATTTTACAATATTGTGTTTCTTCACTCAGGACTTCTAAAAGGTGGACACTTATAGAAGTGTCTCAGCAAGCAACTTGTGTCGCCTACTCTCAAACATTTTGATTGTAATGAATATTTCGAATAAGCGTTATCACACATCGGGATTCTGTTAATAGAGTTTTAGAATACTTTTCCTAACAGCGGGAAAAATAAGCGTCTCGGTGTAAAAATAGTTCAAGTACAGGTCATGTGACAAACTGACATAATAACATCGGTCATGTGACCTACTGACATAATAAAGCAAAGTTTATCAGTTACCCCTTTATCCGTCAGGAAAATAGGCACGTGACAGGATAAAAAGTATTTCATATTTACAGCGTTCAAGATCTAAAACACCAACTCATAAATTTACTGAAATTAGATGTGAAATAAATGTAGTATTTTGTACATGAAATATTTTAACTTTTAAAAAGTGTCATTGTATATCATGATAAATTGTTTTTATTTAAAGACTATGTGAAAACTTCACATATTGTCTTGTCATTTCATGAAATTGCTGATAAAAGAAATTGACTGTCACATATATAGTTTACATGAAAAGGATTTCATGATTGGCAAAATATCGAATGACTAAAATATTATTACTAACATTTCACCGTTCATTGATTTGGCTTACCAATTTAGTTCCTATACAGGCAGTTACATGTAAAAAGAGATACTCGGTAGTTATAGGGTCGCTCTCTTTAAAAGAAATTAATAAACCTACAAATTTTAAATCAAAGCTTTTTTTACAGCCAATCTTTTGTTAAACGACCACACTTTAAAAAAGAATCGAGCTCTCTAACGACCACTGCTTAATGCAATATTGAAGTAAAACATTAAAAAAATCCTGTGTAAGCTTCCGGCTGCATTGCTTTCCTGAATTAAGCCATTACCTTTTAAAAACGTCTTTTACGCCTTTAATTTATGCTTGTTCCGAAGAAAATACTTCCAATTTATACAGTCTTGAACATGTACCATAAAAGCTATGTTATATATCCTAGCAGATGTTAACTTAAAGCAGGTTAAACGGAAAGCAGAATGCGATTGAGGGCGCATTCCGCTTTACATTCAACCTGCTTTAAGTGGTCAATTGTCTTCAAAACAAGACACATGCCATGAGGTAATTAGTTAAGCAATCACCTATGCTATCACAAGTTAGACTTGGGTTTTTAGTTTATAAAAGTTACAAACGTAGATTGGCGTTTAATTGTAATCGTTATCAGTCATGTTCCATTATGTGCTGCATTGTTTATTCATAAAGGACAATTTAGTCAAATGCTTTCTGTCTTATCTGTTGTTTTTATCTTTATGCTTAAGTTATTTGTTAAAGATGGTTCATGAGTGTTTAATGATCTATGAAACTGGTATATCGATGTTTTGTTACACTGTCAACCCCGAGTAAACATGCCATTGCAAATAGCTTTGGTGCAGCTCAGATGCCGGATTATTGAATTCTGACCTGGATCTAAACTTTTTAAATACCCGTATAATTTTTTTTCAATCTAACTGTTTTAAATATCAATCAACTTAATAGTAAAGATACCGATATTGAAGCAGACAATATAATAATGGAAAAAAGGCTAAATCATTGTTCTTACAAAACACAATTTGACAATAACGACAAAAAAGTAGGAAATGGGCGACATCTTTTCAGAATGGCAAAATGTTGCCCAGAGATCTGGTTTATCTTTCTTATTTTAAATGGGAAGCCTATTTCACCACGGTATCGTCTGCTTTAAATAAATTTCGTCTCAATTTTAATTTTTACGTATTTTCACTGAAGAAATATTTAAATGACTATACATGTTTAGTGTAAGGCAATGAACAGGTTATGGGTCAAAACAAACCTTCTACGTTTTTTCATATTTCATAATGTCTATTTTGTGTTTTGGTTTTACTAAAGTATAAACTGAATTAAATCTTTATAACATTTCCTTATAAAATTGTTTCAAATATAATTGCAATCAAACAATTTTGTATTTGTATTCACATGTATAACTCGTCAACAAGCGTCATGAAATTTGTTTGATATAAACAAAAGAGTGTGGCTACAAGTTATTGCAACATTAGAGTCGGCCATTCCCAGCTTTTTGTATATGTTATGTGTAACTTGTTTCCTGTCCATGCTTATAACTTAATGTTGTATTATGAATGAATTGTTTTAACGTTTGAAAATAATGAAATAAATATAGTTTAAACTAAGGGCAACGTATTTTTAAAAATAGTTAAGACATTACTCAATAATAAAAATTGTCCTTTTCAGAGATAGGTTGGTGGTCATAAGAACTAACCCAACAAGAAGAATATTGTTGGGAATCAAAGCGACAGGGCAGTATGTGCAGGAATCGACTGTTGGAAGCAGTGATGTCGTAGGGGATGTTTTAGAAACCTTCCAAGACGGTACGAATTGCTTTGTGCTTGCCGTTTAACCCTTTCACTCTCAATGACGTCATAAAGCGCACTTGCAAACATTTTTGATTCTGATCAGACGCCGCGTTGCGTTCAAGTGCCGTATCGATTGCATCGATTGCATCAGAAAACGGTAACAATTTACCTTTAACGACCGTTTGGCTGTTACCGATTGCGAACGACACGAACGGCCTCAGAGGTAGTTAGCCATCGCCAACAAGGAAAACAAAATGGCGACCAAATGGATATTTAATAAAACCAGCGAACAGTCCCGACTTAATTTCTCATCAATAAACCAACATTTTCCGATACTTAATGTATCAAACAAAGCAGCTTACATCTGAGCAGCTAAATCTTATTTAATATGCGGTAAAATTGATGCATTTCAGTTGATTAGTACACTTTTGCTTGTTTTATTTCGATCCGTACATAAATCGTTCGTACCTTGAAAAGTTAATAAACATGGGGGCGCAATGAGTTATTATTGAAGAGTATTGGTGAACGTTAGATGTCATACTATATGGATTGTTTGCATCGGTTAACGTTGCTGTTCGCTTATACGGTACTTGAACGCGCTACATGTACTGGATCAAAACTGTTTGCACCTTGTTTTGAAATTACCTTAGATATACTGCCTTAAATCTAACTTTGAAAATGTATTGCAGACAAGAATCTATGGCGGTGAAGGGGCAAAAACTCACGATAAATTTGGTCATTTAAAATGGTCATATAAGATTATTGCAACTATTCATTTTTGTTGTTGTTGTTTCCAATAATGATTTACATCTGCTCACAGACATGTCATGATACATCATCCCGTTATTTGCAGCTCTGGTCAACATCGGTTCGATGGTGATTGGGCGTGATTAACGCTTTAGTAGTTAAGTTTATTGTTACCTAATACTTTATATAACTTGTTTTTTTGACTGTTTTTCTGTGTTGATCTGACATTGCCTTAACCGGGGGAAATATTCTTAATTGTTGACCGCTAGGACGAACAGTTTCCCCTGCGCGAAAAATATGCGTAGAAATTTTAAAATCAGTGTCATTGAGAAGTTGTCCGGTACCCGGGTATGCCACATTGTTATGAAACAGTATTGAATACTTGTCATTGACTGATATCTGGTGAACGTTTAAAACTTTATTTCATGCTTTATTATTATCTATAATAATTCTATAATCATTGAGACGAGTTCGTAATACACATCAACGTTATCCTTCATACCGAAAACCAACACGGACCCGAACATTACTATAATGTGCGGATGTAAACATTTACACCGTTTACAAGTAGACGGTGATCATTCATCAGACGTCTGTCAAAAACCACGAATGAATAACAAACACTGTGTTATTCATTTGTGCAAAAACTCAAAATGACTAATACAATTTCATTTCATTTGTATTTTAGGTCAGAATAATTCTTTTTGAAAATCTAGGTATATCGAGTATTAGGTAATAAAACAGTTATTTCATGTGTGTTAGGGGAACAGTCAAAACTATTGTCCCTCGTTATCAGGGGAGACAGTTCGACCTGTTGCCCTCGTCCTATCGTCCTCGGGCAACAGTACGAAAGTTTTCCCTGATACATAGGGCCAATAGTTTTGACTGTTCCTCAAACACACATGAAATAACAGTATACTGTTTGTTATTGTAGGGTAGTTTGTTTAAGCGGTTGCTATTATGTCTGGGTTTTTTAAATAATGCTTTTAAATATCTATTTATATCATTTTTTACCGTGATTCATGTTCACCTCGGGCCAATAGTTTTGACTGTTCCTCAAACACACATGAAATAACAGTATACTGTTTGTAGGGTAGTTTGCTTAAGCGGTTGCTATTATGTCTGGGTTTTTTAAATAATGCTTTTAAATATCTATTTATATCATTTTTTACCATGATTCATATTCATAGATCAATTAGCAAAGTTACATTCTTTTCAAATCAGAGGAATATTAAGCATGATAATGGTTACCTGTTGTATAGCATTGATATATAAATATATTAGTTAGTAGATTCTATTAATAGCTACAACAAAGTACTGTTGAATATCGATTACTCGAACTCGCCTTCAAAGAAGCGTCATTGGCGACTTAACTCGACGTTGTCAATAGTTTTATCAAGATCAGGTGCCGCGTTTGACTAATAAAGTATTGAACCGAAACTCAAACGTTAATGGTAGCTTTACATGTGGTCAGATTGTTTGAAAATGCTAGTTTGGCTATTCTACTTAACCATTTCACTCTCAATGATGCCTTTAACGCGTTTGCAAACAGTTCGGGTCCTGATCAGATGCCGGGTCACGCGGCGTCTGATCAGGACCAAAACTGTTTCACATTCTTATCGATATGTTTTAACCCCTTAAATCATAAGCGATAAACAAGTATCAATGCTTATCGCAATACAAGCTAGTGGATTAAAGTGTGTCAAAATGAGTTAGTATGAGGCTATTGCGCAATGAGTCAACATGAGTCAGTACGGCTTTATGGGTCAAGTCATACAACCTTGAATCTAACGTTGAAACGTGTCTTACAGACAATAATAATGAAGCAGACGACAATAAAGCGGGTGAGGGGGTAACAATATCCCGAATAATTTGATCATGAAAGGGTTAAAACCCATTTATGACGTAATAACCTGTCTTACACAGTCGCTGCCATAATATCGCCTGCTTCAATGTTTGGCTGATTTTATGTGTCCCATTCTAAAGTGATATTCTTGTTTTACATAAGAAGCATTGATTTAAGAGTCACACAGTTTGGACCCTGATCAGACGCCGCTTTACATGGCTTCAGATCATGACCCGAACTGTTTGCAAATGATAGTGTAGTCAGGCTTTGCAGTTAGCTGGTAAACACAATGTTTGACCTACGTCTTTCTTTTTAGGATCACTGTTAATGGAAGAAGTTCGTGCAACAGTTGGCCCGAAGTATGTATTTATTGTTAGATTCTGCAAGGAGGTAGGGGACCAGAAAAAATATCTCTTTTACGACCCTGACGTTGGTAACGGTTCAAGGGTTGAATTCAGGGTAAGTCTAATGCTCGAAACACGTTTTACCCCTTTACTACTAGTCTGACTAAACTTACAGTGGAGAATCTGTTATTCTTTCCCGTTTAAACGCAAACGTACGCAAACGCAAAGCACTAAAACGTAGAAAATAACAACTTTTGGACAATTCTGATAATTTTTGTTTATCTTGGTGACAAACAGTTTGGAGCCTGATCAGACGCCGGGTTACCCGGCGTCTGATCTGGCTCCAAACTGTTTGCACTGCAAATAATAGTTTTAGCGTAAACGCGTTTATTGAGAAAGAATAACAGATTCTCCACTGTACTAGTCTGACTAGAATGAACCTATTCACCCCTGAAACATTTTATCCTGACCATACGACGTTTAACGTTTGCAAATAACCATTGCACTCGGAGTAAGGCAGTGAATGGGTTAAACGATAATAATTACCTTATATTTAACCCATTGTTATATAGTTTGTTTTTAGTTTTGAAAACCATTCAAAATATTTAAACAGTTTGAAAGTAAAGCAGAATGAGCCTTCATATATAATATTTTCAATGGAAAATCAATCAAGGGCGTAGACATGCGTGTTTATGGAGTATTAAGTAAAGTGTTTCATACAGTGGAGAATCTGTTATTCTTTCCCAATAAACGCGTTTACGCTAAAACTATTATTCGCAGTGCAAACAGTTTGGAGCCAGATCAGACGCCGGGTAACCCGGCGTCTGATCAGGCTCCAAACTGTTTGCCACCAAGATAAACAAGAATTATCAGAATTGTCCAAAAGTTGTTCTTTTCTACGTTTTAGTGCTTTGCGTTTGCGTACGTTTGCGTTTAAACGGGAAAGAATAACAGATTCTCCACTGTATCATGTCATCGATTTTAACTGTGGTTGATGACGTTATTCCAGTTAATTAGATAGCTATCACACACGCAGTGCAATAAGATATAAAACTTGAAATTATTCAAGATTTACTGAAAATCTAAGTGGCCAACAGCGTCTGACCTGGCTTCACACTTTATACAACTGATATCATTGTTTTAACCTTTTTACTTTCAATGCCACCAAAGGTGCACTTTTCAAACACTTTGGATCCTAATCAGACGCTTTCGTTTACAGTTACTTTGAAACGATATTACATGCCACAATATTGAACAGATAACAATATGGCGATAAATTGCACAATGAAAGGGTTAAACACGACTCTTATTAACCCTTTCCCTTATAGAAGCGACTTTTAGCACATTCATTTTATTCATCCGCTGAAGAAAATAGTTCCAAATTATACCGTAATTAATATGTGTCATATTTAATACTTTCCTTATTCTAGCATTTAATAGCTTAAAGCAGGCTGAAAGTAAAGCAGAATGCGCCTTAGGGCGCATTCTGCTTTACTTTCAACCTGCTTTAAGTAGTCACATATCTTCAATACTAGAAACAATGCTATCAGGTAAAAGGTTAAGGGTAGAACTTCCCTTTCTCTTTCTTTCAGAATTTCCCACCTGATGTTATTTCGTCTGATCGCCTAGATGGTCGATGCTTTGTGAAGAAAACCTTAGGCAACTACACAATGTTCGGGTCAGTCTTTCAAGGTAACAAACAATAGCCTTAACCATTTCCCCCAATAGAAGCGACTTTTAGCGTATTAAATTTATTCCTCCGCTGAAGAAAATAGTTCTAATTTATACCCTCATGAACAATTACCATTACAAATATTTTATATAGCCTAGCAAGTTTTAGCTTAAAGTAGGCTGAAAGTAAAGCAGAATGTGCCTTAAGGCACATTCTGCTTTACTTTCAATCTGCTTTAAGTAGCCATTTGTCTTCCAAGCTAGAAACAAGTTATGGGGTAAAGGGATTTACTTATTATATCAAGTAACAAGGAATTAAAATGGTGTGGTCTAGGACATCCTTGAAATCAGATAAATGTACATGTATATATTACAGGGATAATGTGAACACGGATAACGCGTAATCCCTTAAAATGTTAGGGGTAACGAGTAATCACTCGGCGTTTTAGGGAATTGATGAAATGTCCCTTTTTTAACAAATAAATAGATTTGTATTATCATGACGTTTTTTTTGGTTTAAAACATCATGCTTTCATGAAATATCATGGTCTAATGAACGTTCATACAAAGTGTATCGCACTAGTGAATAAAAATTAATGAACAGTGTAAATATAAGCCAGGACAATTAAAACAACACCAAGCCACCTGTCTTGTTAATAAGGTTAATAAAACATTCCATAGCGTGGTACTTGTCTTTGAACTTAATGAACTAAACAAGGTAAGAGTCATTACTTTAACCAAGAGTAAATATATTATAAACATTCAACGGAAAGCTTCAAAATTACCTTTTTTCCCTGGGAGATTTAGGATTTTCGTAAAAAAAAATTCAGTGATTTCACGTATTCCCTGGTTGCACGTTACCCCTGTAACATATACATGTGATCTTAAATACTATTTTGGTTAGTTCGCCAGGGTAAACACATAGGTTTACTAGTATCTCCAGGATACACTAATGAAAAACTGTAACTTTTAATTCATATAGAATGTTCTTTTTACACTACTTAAATAAACTTACCTTCGACAGTTTGGACATCTATTGATGTCTTTCTCACAAATCGCACCTTGAAGATCGTCGCGATTAGCATGTAATTTATATCAGTACTTTAATTTAAACAATGTTGTGCCTAAAAGTAGAATGAGACAGATTGTAACAGATCATTTAACATTTGTATATGTAAACGTATGGACATCTACGATCAATAGAGTTAATGCTTAAAATGGCCGTAGGGGTAACATATTATGTAAATACACATAGAAAAACCTTTTGCCGTTGAGCAATAGTGTAGGTCGATCTTACCCACCAAACATATATCTACACTGTGAACATTTCATTGTTGAGTAGCACCGATAATGATTGAGACAGGTCCATATGAATTTGAGAAAAAAAGATCGTTTTGTCCATTTGTTTGATATCCATCACTAGTGATGCTATCACTGTGACGCATATGAAATTTATTTAAATGAGAAATCTCTATAAATCATCGATAGGTATATAATGATTGGATTTTATTAAAATCAGAATTTCATGTACAGTATTCCAATTTAACACTATCTTTTCAGATGACCTTTGGTTGTATTACGACAAACAATTGGCTGGACTGACGATGAAAGTTAGACGAAAGATCGTGAGGTTTTTCATGGTTCCAAAACAGTTTCAATTTTCAGTTGAATATAGTGAGAGCAGGCGAAGAAGAGACGTTCCTTTATATCCACACAAAAGAAATATAAATGTGTTTAGCTGTTTTGGGCGGAAGAAATATTACATTAATACTAGATACAGCTAGACTGTAAAGTGCGACCTTACACGAAGACAAGTTTCTGTGATGTTTGTGTTTGTTGTTTGTGTTCTACGGTAATGTCTGTGATATAAATAAAACATTGGGCTTGTTTTTAGTGTATTCTTTTGACCATGATGTATGCGACCGAATTGTATTTAGCGGAGAAAAAACGTTATTCTTTCCAATTAAATGCTTTTATGTTTAAAACACATTGTCCATTTCAAACAGTTTAGAGCCGGATCAGACGCCGGGTATCCCGGCGTCTGATCAGGTTTCAAAATGTTTGTCACCGAGGTTGAAACGAATAGTTTGAAACCTAAAAAGAATTAAACTTTCTACATTTTACTGCAGTGTATTTGCGTTCCGTTTGCGTTTAAACGAGAAAGCTTTTCCACTGTACTCTTTTCAACAAAATGCATTCGTTACCAAAGAACAGACATCCGTTGAAAGCATTTGGATACAGTTATAAGCGCATGAGTTGAGTCTAATATCGATCTCAAGCATTTGATTGGTCAGATTTGGGCCGGGCTAAAATCTGACCTATCAAATTCTTGAGAACTACTTCAGGCCCCAAGGTTATAACGCGATTGAGTTGAGTATGGGATAGTTCTCAAACATTTGATTGATAAAATCTGAGAAATGTGTCATTTGTTTGTGTGGATAACGGCACCGTAACGTAGTGCAACATGTGGAAACTGACATTTTCTGCAAACGTAAAAAACTTATCTTCGTCTCAGTGGTAAACAAATTCGAGCCTGATCAGACGCCGGGTTACCCGGTGTCTGATGACGCCCCAATATGTTTGCAACGTCATGCTTCGTTGAACATAAACGCGTTTATAATAACGCGAGACAATAACGTATTTCCTATTAAAGTCACTCACTTATTTTATGTAGCTGTCATATTTTAAGACATTTCTTTTCTCATTTGGTTCCAAACTGTTTTCAATTGGTATCACAAATGTGCCCATATCGCTGCAAATACAGCGGGCCAAACGTTATCATTTCCAACCTAGATTACGCTAAAACGAGTATTTCAATTGCAAACAGTTTAGAGCCAGATCAGACGCCGTATAACCCAAACCCAAAACTAATTGCCACTCAATTTAAAATGAATAGTCCGAATTTTCAAAAAATAATAATTATCGACATATTATGCCAACGCGTAGGCTTTCCGTTTGCTTTTAAACCGGCAAGAACACCGTTACATTTACAGTGGAGAATCTGTTATTTTTTCCCAATAAACTCGTTTACGCTAAAACTATTATTTGCAGTGCAAACAGTTTAGAGCGAGATCAGACGCCGGGTAACCCGGCGTCTGATCAGGCTCCAAACTGTTTGCCACCAAGATAAACAAGAATTATCAGATTTGTCCAAAAGTTGTTCTTTTCTACGTTTTAGTGCTTTGCGTTTGCTTACGTTTGCGTTTAAACGGGAAAGAATAACAGATTCTCCACTGTACCCGTAGCTGTACACAACGTCTTAGTCACGAAATCCTTATGGAAAGAAATAAACATTGGAAATGGCCATGGGCGCATCCTATAATAACATAACAACATTCGCAGACATGCAAACTGGACAAAACTTTACATTGATAAAAGCTTCTTGTTTAGGAAGATTCAGCCGCTACGCAATGATAGTTGAATTGGAATTTTATTGAGAGATACTGTGGTAATATGACAAAGAACAACTCGATGGTGTATAAATTGTTGCACAATAAAGCTTAATAATTGATAGGACGTTATTCCTCACAAAGAGACAGGTTTATACTTAAATTATACGTTTATTGCAAACATTTTGGAGCCAGATCAGACGCCGGAAACCCGGCGTCTGATCAGGCACCAAACTGTTTGCCACTCAGATTTAAATCAAATACTAATATTTTCATTCATCTAGCCTTTCGTTTTTACATTGTATTGAACTGTTTATTATACAATATAGAATAACGCTTTCTCCACTGTAAAATTATACTCGCTAAAAGGGATGTGCTGTACCAAAATATTCTGAGGTTGACTGAAAAAGTGTTTTCCGTTCCCGCTTTTGAAGCGCAAGGTAAATCAATAAAACGTAGCATGTAGTTTTAAAGTGTTGACTTAGTTTTGAATCCTGATCAGACGCCGATCTACGCGGCGTCTACAGGGTTTGAAGCTTTTTTCATTTGAAATCGTTTTAAGGTATTCACGAGTTTATTGGGAAAGCAAACATTTCCCCTCAATACAGCACCGTTTTCGTTTATAATTTTGCGGCGCCTGATCTGGTCTAAAGCTATTTTCACAGTGCTGCCATTTCTCCGGATTTTTCCTAAATCTCCGGATTTTTTCCAAGTTTATGGTAGCTTAAAGCAGGCTGAAAGTAAACCAGAACGCGCCCTAAGGCGCATTCTGCTTTACTTACAGCCTGCTGTAAGTAGTCGCATGTCAACAAAACAAGAAAAAGGCTATGAGGTTATTGTACGATTCATAAAATTGCACTTGAAAAATGCAAATTTGGAAATCTTAGGATTTTTCATGTCAACTTATGGCAGCCCTGTTTTCAGTAGAAATCATTGTTTAGGCATTCACGCATTTATTGCGACAGAATGACGTTTTCCCCCAATACAGCACAAATTTCGTTTATAATTTCTTAAACGACAAATTACAGTGGTCATGTGTCAAGCTCAGTAAGAATGGTATGTTGGAAACGAGCTCGTAAATCAAATTAAGTGTTCCGTTACAGTATACAACATACTGCTCTATTTCAAGAACTCAGGAGAGGACCGAGTCTTTATCCTGCTGGTTTCCCCTATAACGGACTCTTCTATTATCTACATAATGGACAGATAACATTGACTCTCGTTGGGCTGCCATAAGTTGATCATAAAAACTCCCAAGATTTCAAAGTTTTTATTTTTTTCAAGGGCGATTTACGAATCGTGACATTTACCCCATAAGTCTGTTTCTAGTTTTAAAGACACGTGCCTACTTAAAGCAGGTATAAAGTAAAGCTGACTGTGCATTTGCTACGATAAAAATCCGAAGATTTCGTAAATTTCCGGAGAAATGGCAGCCCTGCTCTCGATGGTTTTCTTCATCGAGAGTGTGCATGGTCCAATGTTATAAAGATTTGGATTTGTGCCTGAGATCGTTCTCAAGCAAATGATTGGCCAGATTTCATTGGTCAGACTTGATCTTAGGCTAAAATTTTGCCAATCAAATGCTTCAGAACGATCTCAGACTCAACTGAAAGTTTGGAACCCGATCATCTTGGTCCACAGATTTTGGAAATGATATGCTCGTTTCCAAAACAAAACCATTCTGAAAGTCGTCTGCTTCAAATACACTTTCTGCCAAAAAACACAATATATGGTTTTATGTTTTTTGCATTGAAGAAAATTGAGTATGACCGTGGCATCTGAACTTGATCAAACATATTTGCACATATTATTTCTTAAACCAAGTCAAGTTTAAAAGATATTTGTCATCTTAACGCAAGTAAGCAGGCTTTAAAACGGCTCCCGTTATCAAAGATTCTGAAATTTATTGGAGATACAGCGCTCCCTCTCTACAACGACACCCAATGGGAGACACGGATTGTGTGCGTTGTTCGGAGGGAGTCGTTATAGGGAGGGAACTTATTTTACATTTGCAAACAGCTTGAATCCAGATCAGACGCCGCGTAACGCGGCGTCTGATCTGGATTCAAGCTGTTTGTCATTTGTCATTATGTTTTTTTTTATCAAAATGTAATTTATGTAAGAAAAACAGCAGACAACAATTTTTAGTAGACGATGATGCATCAGTTCAAGCATAAAACATAATTTTCTTGGGAACAGCGGCAAATGTCGTTGTAAGGAGGGAGTCGATGTTCGGAGGGCCGTTGTAGAGAGGGAACGCTGTATTTACATTACTATTGGATTTCCGTTGAGATTAACCATTGCACTGTTTATTCAATTTTCCCAAAGCTTTCAGCAAGTTTAAATTGTGCAAGAGACATTTGGGTGCTGTCATTTTTTGTTATAAATTGCACATTTAAAACACCATACACGCATCGCAGCTTGTATTTCAATTCTCATTAGAAGTGTTTTTTAGAATAAAAAAGTTAATTGCACTTTTTTAATGAATAGCTATGTCGTGTTTAAAGTAAATAAACAGCCATTATCATGAGCAGTCGGTTTTTGGACGCTTGTTTTTAAAACACATCTGCTCATGATCTTCTCGGAGTTATTTCATAAACGATCTGACACCAAATAATGTCTTTATCCTTTTCTCTTTTGCAATATCTTCTGCTTTACCAATAGATACACATTCTTATGAATTTAAGCTTTCATGATCAACTTTTTCGTGAGGTGTTTACAGTGGATAATCTGTTATTCTTTCCCGTTTAAACGCAAACGTACGCAAACGCAAAGCGCTAAAAGGTAGAAAAGAACAATATTTGGACAATTCTGATATTTCATGTTTATCTTGGTGGCAAACAGTTTGGAGCCTGATCAGACGCCGGGTTATCCGGCGTCTGATCTGGCTCCAAACTGTTTGCACTGCAAATAATAGTTTTAGCGTAAACGCGTTTATTGGGAAAGAATAACACATTCTCCACTGTACCCCTTCACCGCCATAGTATCGTCTGCTTCAATATTGCTGTCTGCAATATCGTTGCAAAGTTAGATTTCAGTCGGTATACCTTACGTAACTTCCAAGCAAGTGGCAAACAGTTTTGATCCTGATCAGACGTTGTATAACACGGCGTCTGATCAGGATCAACCCCGTTTGAAAATGTGCCTTTAACCTCAGTGTAAGTGACAGGGTTAATGTTTTCCCCTACTGAAAAAAATAGTTCCAACTTGTACAACCATGAATACAGTGGAGAATCTGTTATTCTTTCCCAATAAACGCGTTTAACCTAAACTATTATTTGCAGTGCAAACAGTTTGGAGCCAGATCAGACGCCGGGTAACCCGGCGTCTGATCAGGCTTCACACTGTTTGCCACTCAGCTAAATATCAATAGTTAGAATTGTCAAGAAGTTGTTATTTTCTACATTTTAGTGTTTTGCGTTTGCGTACGTTTACGTTTAAACGGGAAAGAATAACAGATTCTCCACTGTATGTATCATTTTCTAAATTCTAGCACATGATACCTAAGACCAGGTTAAAGGGAACGCAGAATGCACCTTAAGGCACATTTTGTTTTACTCTCTTCGTGCTTATTGTGGTCACATGTCTTCAAAACTAGAAGCTGACTATAGGACAAAGCGTGAAAATAAACGTCCGCAATGCTCAAAGAAAGCTAAGGACGAGATTTATACAAATCGGACCCCTACTCAGATGCCGTGCGTTATGCGTCGTCTGATCTGGATCCAACCTGATTGCCTGTTATAGTCAAGTCGTGCTTCGCACTTTTAGTGTTCATAAACACAATATCTGCTATTTATTATAAGAAAATTATGTACATTAAGAGACTGTGCAAAACAGAAGTGCCATAGGAAAAAATGAGTCTTTATAAGAAATGTCATTTGTCATTGAGTGAAATGTGTTTACCATAAAACAAGTTTGATTATCTTTAAAGTCATTTACGATACTCTATTGCGTGTTATTCTAGTTTATGTCGTTACATCAGTGCTCCCTCTCTAAAACGACACCCAATGGGAGACAACGGTTATGTGCGTTGTTCAGAGGGAGTCGTTATAGAGAGGGAAATTGGTTTACATTTGCAAACAGCTTGAATCCAGATCAGACGCCGCGTAACGCGGCGTCTGATCTGCATTCAAGCTATTTGTCACTCATCATTAAGTATTTTTCTGTCAAAATGTCGAATATGTAATTTTGAGAAAAACAGCAGACGACAAATTTAAGCAGACAATATTACAACAGTAAAAGTGATAGACATACTTGTCCTGTTAGGGAACTGTGACAATGGTTGTTGTAAAGAGGGAATCGTTGTTGGGAGGGCCGTTGTAGAGAGGGAGTGATGTAGTAACTTTTGGAAATGCCTTTTATTTTCCAAAACGAAAACGGCCATACCTGCACAACAAGATATTGAAAACGATTCATCTATATATATCTGAATTTAATACAGAATGGAGCCTAATAATTAGAGGGCCCGTTTCCTAGAGACTGGTCTAGCTCCTCCATACGGTTTACAAGGTCAGGGTTACAGATAAGGGGAGTATTGGGGTATTTACCCAATTAAAATTGTGGAAAAAGCAATTGTTTTTCACAACAAGGAGTAACAAAAAGCTAAGAAATGTAGCAAAAAGCAAAGAAACTTTGGAAATCTTATCAGAATATGAATAATACCCAATTACGAAAACTCCCAATACCCAATAAAAATTTCAAAAACCCAATTCTGTAAAATATCAAGGAGTAAATACCCAATTGCATCAAAACCTTATCTGTTACCCTGCAAGGTCACTTTTTATTAATCTTATTGCATGTTTAGAAACAATGATTACGAATCACAGTAGATCTATAATTTGTTGTGACTTTTGTTCACTGGCTAAATATTTGTAACTTTCTCAATAATACGCATTCTTAAGCTGCAAATTGTCAAATAATCAGGATTTGCAATGTTTGCTATACATATGAAAGGGTTTATTTTTTGCATGGACAAACACAACAGTGTATTTTACATCACCCTTGTATACAGTGGAGAATCTGTTATTCTTTCCCAATAAACGCGTTTACGCTAAAACTATTATTTGCAGTGCAAACCATTTGGAGCCAGATCAGACGCCGGGTAACCCGGCGTCTGATCAGGCCCCAAACTGTTTGCCACCAAGATAAACAAGAATTATCAGAATTGTCCAAAAGTTGTTCTTTTCTACGTTTTAGTGCTTTGCGTTTGCGTACGTTTGCGTTTAAACGGGAAAGAATAACAGATTCTCCACTGTATCTACAATGGAATATTCCAGCGGTTAGACAGGAGGAGCTCATTGCAGTATCCAGACATACACTCAGTGCAAAAAGAAACGCACACTTTTATTACAATATTATCTGTATGTAGAAGGAACGTATTTGTGAAATAATCTTTTCATTACAGTCAGTAGTTCCGTCTTGGGCTATCAATGTTGAAAATGGGAGGTTTATCATTGAATTGGTAGCATTACAACCTGTACAAATCGGTGCGGTGTTTTCAACAGGCACTAGTTAACTCTTTCGCTGCCAAATTAATCGTGAGATTTTTATCCCACCACCGTTTCATTGTCGTCTGCTTCAATTTTGTTGTTTGCAAGATCGTTTCAAAGTAAGATTCAAAGTAGTATGACTTAAAGTATATCTTTACGAGGGTCAAACAGTTAAGATCCTGATCAGACGCCGCGTTACGCGGCGTCTGATCAGGATCCAAACTGTTTGAAAACGCGCCTTTTGACGTTATTAAGAGTGAAAGGGTTAAAATACAGCACAGTAATTTTAAGTATATGTTTTTCTAAACTTGTGGCAGAATTAAATTGATCTTGAGATATGGTCTTATAGTATCTTAAAAAAGTCTCTTAATCTGCGCCTTAGCACAATGTGCGTTTCTTTTTGTACTGAGTGTAAGTGGGTTAACATGTTGAACGGTCCGTCAATCAGATTGTTAAACTGTTCAGAGCCTTGTAAGTATCCGAGTGACTCGGTTGTTAGAAACGGGAAACGGGAATACAGTAAAACCTCGCTATTACGACCACTAAAACGAAGGCTTATTGATTGCATAATAGAGAGGTGGCAGCTTAAAGCAATATTACAGTGAAACAGAAAGCTCCTAAAGGAGCTTTCTGTTTCACAATCACCTTGCTTTAAGTGGTCACCTATCGTTAACACTCTAATAATTAATATAATTTAGTGGTCGTAATAACGAGGTTTTACTATATATTATTGGCGTTCCGGTTAGGGAAGAAAGGTACCATTTACCTGTTCATATCGAATTTGTTCATTTAGAAATAACAGTACAGTCAAACTTTGATATTTCGAACGCTCTTTACTAGAATATTTCCGTATTGCTACATTTGAATGTCATTGTTCGGTCATTTAACTATGTCTCATGTATACGACTATATCATTGCAAACGATATAGAAGTAACAAAAATGTTATATCAGACGATTAACCTTCGGATGACAGAGTAAATGCATACATATTGCATTCGTATTTGTAGAGGAAGTTCGAAATTCTCGGTTAATGTATTCATATCATAAATATGTCACGTTTGTTTTTCCTGCATTATGGTGTAATTTGCATTAAAAATCAATCTTTAGAAACTGCATTCAAACGATGTGTTTTAGTGGTCCCAGTACTTTATTCCTGGTACATTTGTATGTCGTTTTGGAAAATTGGTAATAAGTGTGGTGCTCCTTCTCTAAACAAACACCAAATGGGAGACAAAGATTGTGTGTGTAATTCGAAGGGAATTGTTTTAGGGAGGGGGAATTAAATACCCTTACAGTGCATTTGCATACCGTTCAAACTGTTTGTCACTTGTCTTTATGTTTCTTATGTCAACATTTCAAATCGGTAACTTTAAAGAAAAACCAGCGGACGACAATTATAAGCAGACGATTTGTATTTTCTGTTACAATGAATCCCCTAATGTCGTATATAGATTACAGTGGTGTGCTTATGCAATTATAGTAAGCTACATATTTACTAAATGATTATTAAACAATCTATATGTTAATTGCATGACGTCAGGAAAGTATTGCAAATGTTGAATTAAAAGAGAGATGTATTTGTTTATCTTGCTCCCCTGGTTGTTTTGTTTCAAGCATGTTCCATTAGTCATAATATATATAACAAACAAAGTACAATACATCAAATGCAACAATTTAGTTAAGTTTTGATTTTGTATTAAATAAATAGACGCAATAAGTTATACGCAATGAACCAATTACAAATGTTTTGATAATAAATTATTGCAAATATAACCATTACATAAGAAAATTAATATTGTTAAAATGTTCTTTTTATGTCAGTTTCTGAAATAGTTTATTGCAATTGCGTGCCTTGTTTTATGATATTTTCTAGCAATTAGAATTTGCTGCAAATTAGATTATGTTTAATATTATTGGATTGGATATGAAATAATTAATAACTAAACTTTTGCATTGGAGAAGACAATTTTCTTTCCAAATAAACGCGTTTACCATTAAACTACTACTGTACAGTAAAACCTCGCTATTACGACCACTAAATTATGTTAATTATTAGGGTGTTTACGATAGGTGACCGCTTAAAGCAAGGTGACAGTGAAACAGAAAGCTCCTATAGGAGCTTTCTGTTTCACTGTAACCTTGCTTTAAGCTGTCACCTGTCTATTATACACTCAATTAGCCGTCGTTTTAGTGGTCGTAATAGCGAGGTTTTACTGTATTTCATTCGTAAACTGTTTGGCGCCAGATCAGACTCCAAAACGTTTGCCACTCAGATAAATACAAAAATCTAAAACTTAAAAAAAAAAGATTCCTACATTTTAGTTCAAATTGCATTTGTGTTTCGTTAACGTTTAAATGAAAACGAATATTGTCTTGTTCACTGTATAATCCTATGCAGTTTTGTCCGATTGCACAGACGTTCGTACAGTGGAGAATCTGTTATTGTTTCCAAATAAACGCGTTTACGCTAAAACTATTATTTGCAGTGCAAACAGTTTGGAGCCAGATCAGACGCCGGGTAACCCCGCGTCTGATCAGGCTCCAAACTGTTTGCCACCAAGATAAACAAGAATTATCAGAATTGTCCAAAAGTTGTTCTTTTCTACGTTTTAGTGCTTTGCGTTTGCGTACGTTTGCGTTTAAACGGGAAAGAATAACAGATTCTCCACTGTCACCAGTTCCACAATATCTAAATTGTTCACACCAATAATGATAACTCTTCGGTGGAATTGTCTTAACCCATTATCCCTCACATACGCCTTTAATTTACTCCTCCATTGAAGAAAATAGTTCCTGTTTGTACAGTCATGGATATACGTGCAAATGTATATCAATAGAAATATTTTCTATATTCTAGCAAATGGTAGCTGAAAGCAGGCTTAAAGTTAAGCAGAATGCGTGCTTAAAGTAGTCACTTGTCTTCAAAAATAGAAACTGACTAGGGGGTAATGGGTTAAGTAGATGTTATCAAAATTAATATTCTGGCTATGATGGAGATATCGTAGAACAAATCAGTCTATCAATATGGTCAATGTGACCTCTATGTAAAATGTCCTGCTATATGACTCTTTAACCATTTCATTGCATTTATAACTCCAGCTGAAACAAGTTGACTGCATTATTTGTTTTTAGTTTTGATTTGTTGTCTGACAGTTAAACATTTGTTACAAGTTTCAAACCGTTTCGATTCTAATTAGATACGGAGTCATTTGGTATCTGATCTATTTCCAAACTAAGTGCAGTGTTATTGTCGTCTTTGTTGTTTATCAGGGTTATTATTCAAAGCACATTCACACAAACCATTCAATAGAAGTAAAGCAGCTGACCCCTCCTGTTGACGCTCTATCTGATCCTAACAACGAGTTTCCCTGCAAATTTTATCGTCTGACTCAACCTTCTTGCCGCCAAAATAACCTGAAATTGTAGTGTCGTTTGCAATAATTGTACAGTCAGCTTGAATGCTGTTTTGACTAAAGACTTGTCGATACGAGTGTCAAACAGTTTGGATGCTGATCCGACGCCGCGGAATGCGGCATCTGATCAGGATCCAAACTGTTTGCAAAGTCGCCTTTTGGCGCCGTTGGCGGTTAAAGAGTGAATAACCTTCATCGTGCAGTGTAACAATAGCTGTACAATTTGATGTCTTCAACAATACTAAAATGTGGTCCTCTACATTTTCTTTCCGCAATTAGATCTATCTCATGAATTTCAAATAGTTTGGAGTCAGTTGAGACGCAGAGTTAATCTGCGTCTCAACTGGATCCAATCTGTTTGTAACGATATACACAAACATGCACAAGGTTAAACGAAAAGTAGGTTAACTATCTAATATGACATACTTTCCCCGAAATTAACTTGTACTTGGCTATCAACACCCTCCACTGTAAACAAAGTGTCTATAATGCATGCAATAACTGGCGAAAGTCATATCGCAGAATATCGAACACTTCTGGTCGAACAAACCCTTCAGTTCACACTTTAAACAACATGGATATGTAGGAACCCTCTGATCAGGATATACAATGTTTTCTAAATAAAACCAGTATTTATAAAACATACATAATTCCAAGTAGACTGGTTAATACAGTGGAGAATGTGTTATTCTTTCCCAATAAACGCGTTTACGCTAAAACTATTATTTGCAGTGCAAACAGTTTGGAGCCAGATCAGACGCCGGGTAACCCGGCGTCTGATAAGGCTCCATACTGTTTGCCACCAAGATAAACAAGAATTATCAGAATTGTCCAAAAGTTGTTCTTTTCTACGTTTTAGCGCTTTGCGATTGCGTACGTTTGCGTTTAAACGGGAAATAATAACAGATTCTCCACTGTAATCTGTTAACTAAAACGATCGACAAGGGAACCTCTTAATAGTCCAGGACTAGGCCTCTAGACCCGTTTGCAAAATGGTGTTGAGAGAGTTTCTCACTTGATGTGAGTTAACGAGACCATAGACATCACAAATCACCGAGGTGCTTGTCTGCCACACTGTCACGTTTCCCATAATATCCAAATCCAATATGGCCGCCGCCAGCCATTTTGGAAAAGCTAACTTTTTTGTTTTTTGGAGAATAAATAAGTGTAATACCTCTAAATTGATTGTTTTTTTGGTGTGGAACTCATTTCTGCTGCCCTTTGTGCAATCTGGGGTGTCTTTGATTTGGAAAGGTCAAATTTCACATTAGTCAAATCCAATATGGCCACCGCCAACCATGTTGGAAAAGCTTTTTTCGTTGTTTTTTTAAGAAAAATCGAATATAATACTTCTAAATTGATTATTTTTTAGAATATAACTCATTTCTGATGCCCTTTGTGCAATATGGGATGTCTTTGATTTGGAAAGATCAAGTTCCACGATAGCAAAATCCAATATGGCCGCCGCAAGCCATGTTAAAAAAGCTAACTTTTTTCCTTTTTTGGAGAATAAACCAATGTTATACCTCTCAATTGATAATTTTTGGGTGTTGAACTCATTTCTGATGCCTTTTTTGCAATCTGGGATGTATTTGATTCGGAAAGGTCAAGTTTCACAATCGCCAAATCCAATATGGCCGCCGCAAGCCATGTTAAAAAAGCTAATTTTGTTTCTTTTTTGGAGAATAAACCAATGTAATACCTCTCAATTGATAATGTTTGGGTGTTGAACTCATTTCTGAGGCCTTTTGTGCAATCTGGGAGGTCTTTGATTTGGAAAGATCAAGTTCAACAATAGCCAAATCCAATATGGCCGCCGCAAGCCATGTTAAAAAAGTTAATTTTGTTTCTTTTTTGGAGAATAAACCAATGTAGTACCTCTCAATTGATAATATTTGGGTGTTGAACTCATTTTTGAAGCCTTTTCTACTATCTGGGATGTTTTGATTCGGAAAGGTCAAGTTTCCCAATAGCCAAATCCAATATGGCCGCCGCAAACCATGTTGAAAAAGCTAATTTTGTTGTTTGTTGGACAAAAATCAAATGCTATACTTCTAAATTGATTATTTTTTAGAGTAGAACTCATTTCTGATGCCCTTTGTGCAATCTAGGTTGTCTTTGCTTTGGAAAGATCAAGTTCCAAAAGAAGCAAAATCCAATATGGCCGCGGCAACCATGTTGAAAAAGCTATTTGTTTTCTTTTTTGGAGAATTATCAAATATAATACCTCTAAATTAATAATATTTTGGTGTGGAACTTATTTCTGAGGCCCTTTGTGCAATATTGGGTGTTTTTGATTCAGAAAGGTCAAGTTCCACAATAGCAAAATCCAATATGGCAGCTGCAAACCACGGTAGAAAAGCTAATTTAAAAAAATAATAATTAAGAAAGATCAAATATACATGTATATCTTAATTGGTTATTGCTTGTGTTTAACTCATTTCCTCTCTGAGGTCCTTTGTTCAATATGGAGAGTCATTGGTTTGAAAAGGTCAAGTTCAATGTCTTTTTGATACATTAACGACCTTTGGCTTAGCTTGAACAGCAGTAGTCAGTAGGTAAACAAGATGTAAGTAAATGGCAACTCTCTGACATTAGACAGAGAAAACACGACAGTGAGCGGGACTCAATCCTACGTCCTGAGGTAAGAGGCTTTTATCCTAACCACTAAGACTATCACAGGCCCATGGACAGATGGTAGGGCCGGGCAGAATATATAACACCTTGTTCCACATGCATAGAAAGATACATCAATAAAGCATCAACAATTGATTAGATACACATGTAGTTCCAAAGTCATTTCGTGCCGGGTTTTCACAGGGTGAAGAAACTGAAGTGTCCAGTTTTCCATGACAAAATGTGTTGCAACAAGACTGCGCGTTCAATAAACGCTTATGCCCCCAGTGGCATCCTTGACAATATATTCTGAATCTTTTCTAAGTCCAAATTAGATCAAGGTCAGGGTCAAACTGAGCATTGGTGAGTTAGTAATGGTCCAAGGCAACAACTGTATAGGTATAAAAGCATTTGTAGTCAGTTGTGTTGATGCTAGACGAAACGGTAAAATCTAGTTAACCAAGAAATAGCCTATTTAAAATTTTCTAAGTCCAAATTAGGTCAAGGTCAAGGTCAAAATCAAAGTTTGGTGATATTGGTGGATAGGGAATGGTCCAAGGCAACAACTGTATAAGTATCAAAGCATTTGGGTAAGCGATGTTGATGCTAGACGAAACGGTAAAATCTACTTAACCTTGTTACGGACGGACACACGCACGCACGGACGGAAAGACGGACGGACGGACGGACAGGACAATTACTATATGCCCCGCATCTGTCGATGCTGGGGGCATAAAAAGTACCTCTGCAGCACGGCAAAGACATCAACGAGTATCACACGTCTCTGTACACTAATACAATGTGAGCAGACTCTATGGTAAAGGCTTAAGGCACTTTTAGGGCAGCAGAGTACCAATGTACTCCTTACCACAAGGATCCGACACGATTGATTTTGAGGGGAATAATCGTCAGAAGGGATAAATAGAGAAAAGGGATACAACTGATTGTCAGTATATTCTCACCCTATCTCGACAAAACCGGGCATATCATGAATAGAAATTGATGAACCGACACTTGTGTTGCATGTCTGTCTTCAGTTTCTTCACCCTGTGAAAACCCGGCACGAAATGACTTTGAAACTACATGTGTATCTAATCAATTTGATGCTTTATTGATGTATCTTTTCATGCATGTGGAACAAGGTGTTATATATTCTGCCCCAGCCCTACCGTCTGTCCATGGGCCTGTGGTAGTCTTAGTGGTTAGGATAAAAGCCTCTTACCTCAGGACGTAGGATTGAGTCCCGCTCACTGTCGTGTTTTCTCTGTCTAATGTCAGAGAGTTGCCATTTACTTACATCTTGTTTACCTACTGACTACTGCTGTTCAAGCTAAGCCAAAGGTCGTTAATGTATCAAAAAGACATTGAACTTGACCTTTTCAAACCAATGACTCTCCATATTGAACAAAGGACCTCAGAGAGGAAATGAGTTAAACACAAGCAATAACCAATTAAGATATACATGTATATTTGATCTTTCTTAATTATTATTTTTTTAAATTAGCTTTTCTACCGTGGTTTGCGGCTGCCATATTGGATTTTGCTATTGTGGAACTTGACCTTTCTGAATCAAAAACACCCAATATTGCACAAAGGGCCTCAGAAATAAGTTCCACACCAAAATATTATTAATTTAGAGGTATTACATTTGATAATTCTCCAAAAAAGAAAACAAATAGCTTTTTCAACATGGTTGCGGCGGCCATATTGGATTTTGCTTCTTTTGGAACTTGATCTTTCCAAAGCAAAGACACCCTAGATTGCACAAAGGGCATGAGAAATGAGTTCTACTCTAAAAAATAATCAATTTAGAAGTATAGCATTTGATTTTTTTCCAAAAAAACAACAAAATTAGCTTTTTCAACATGGTTTGCGGCGGCCATATTGGATTTGGCTATTGTGAAATTTGACCTTTCCGAATCAAAACATCCAAGATTGCACAAAAGGCCTCAGAAATGAGTTCAACACCCAAACATTATCAATTGAGAGGTATTACATTGGTTTATTCACCAAAAAAGAAACAAAATTAGCTTTTTTAACATGGCTTGCGGCGGCCATATTGGATTTGGTTTTTGTGGAACTTGATCTTTCCAAATCAAAGACATCCCAGATTGCACAAAAGGCATCAGAAATGAGTTCAACACCCAAAAATTATCAATTGAGGGGTATTACATTGGTTTATTCTCCAAAAAAGGAAAAAAGTTAGCTTTTTTAACATGGCTTGCGGCGGCCATATTGGATTTTGCTATCGTGGAACTTGATCTTTCCAAATCAAAGACATCCCAGATTACACAAAGGGCATCAGAAGTGAATTATACTCTAAAAAATAATCAATTTAGAAGTATTATATTTGATTTTTCTTCAAAAAAACAACGAAAAAAGCTTTTCCAACATGGTTGGCGGCGGCCATTTTGGATTTGGCTAATGTGAAATTTGACCTTTCCAAATCAAAGACACCCCAGATTGCACAAAGGGCAGCAGAAATGAGTTCCACACCAAAAAACAATCAATTTAGAGGTATTACACTTATTTATTCTCCAAAAAACAAAAAAGTTAGCTTTTCCAAAATGGCTGGCGGCGGCCATATTGGATTTGGATATTGTGGGAAACGTGACAGTGTGGCAGACAAGCACCTCGGTGATTTGTGATGTCTATGGTCTCGTTAACTCACATCAAGTGAGAAACTCTCTCAACACCATTTTGCAAACGGGTCTTCAGGGTAGGTACAGGACTAACCCACAAGAGTTTCTTAGTGTTAAACGAGTTTAGAGAAGTTTCCGGATTATAAATTTCAAACCACCGTTCAAGTACTATTGTTGGTTATTCGTTTTCGGTATGCGAGAGTTTATGTTCATGCAGGGCAACATTAGTGTCGGAAAATTATGTAGGAGCTCTTTGTTTTACTGTTTACAGTATTAGCCGCCTAACTTACATAAGCAGATTGACAGTTTCGATATTGATCAGACACTGCAATACACATTCATAGATCAGGAAGCAAAATGTTTGACATTCACAGCGAGACTACTTTTGTCAAACAATTTAAATCTTACTTTTTATTTTGGTTCTTGACACTCGAGATTTTGATACGAACTTTGAATAATTGGAGAAAAGTTATTGCTCATATGCAGACATCGGTACAACGTAGTTTTAGTATTGATTATTATAATCTGATCGTAAAGTCGTTGATAATGAAATCACGCGTGGGTCGGTTGATGGCCTAAAATAATTACTGCTCGCAGAATTCAGTCGGAACAATGTTATGCCGACAGGAATATTAATGGACATTTAGAAGCTGGGAATCCGCCATTAATATACAAATTTTATGCCGCAGAAATTTGATTACCAACATTAAACTTTCTCGTGGCAGTACTCAACACCATTGCGTTATTTCAATATGAGTTCCACCATATCCCTGAACCAAACTATACTTATGTAAGTTTAGCATATTAATGTTTATACCCGCTATGCTTCAACGTACAGTGGAGAATCTGTAATTCTTTCCCGTTTAAACGCAAACGCAAAGCACTAAAACGTAGAAAAGAACAACTTTTGGACAATTCTGATAATTCTTGTTTATCTTGGAGGAAAACAGTTTGGAGCCTGATCAGACGCCGGGTTACCCGGCGTCTAATCTGGCTCCAAACTGTTTGCAGTGGACATAATAGTTTTAGCGTAAACGCGTTTGTTGGGAAAGAATAACAGATTCTCCACTGTATATAAGAGCCATCAAATATTTTCCCTTTAATAATATGTTTCCAGTTGGGAATACAATGGAACTCATTTACAATGCAGAGGACAATACTTAAATATGTTTGGCACATGTGATTACTCTTGTAGAATTAGAATTACCGAAATAAATCTATCTATGATGTCGTAAAATAACTTTGATACGAGCGTCCTGCAAAATGTTATGTCTCTAATGGCATGTTCTTGGGAACAACATATTTGATGATCATGTGTGATATATTATTGAAAGGGGCCTTCATTTCTGATACAGTTTGGTATGATACAGTTGTATTGAGCGACCTTTCTTTAAAGGAACATACAGTAATTCACAGCCAGATGACTGGTAAACGCGGGGTATAATAATACAGAAACCTCATGAGGGAGCTTTCTGTATTATATTTAACCTGCATTTAGCAACCACCTATATAAGATACTGCTTATACAGTGGAGAATATCTTATTCTTTCCCGTTTAAACGCAAACGTACGCACACGCAAATCACTAAAACGTAGAAAAGAACAATTTTTGGACAATTCTGATTATTCATGTTTATCTTGGTGGCAAACAGTATGGAGCCTGATCAGACGCCGGGTTACCCGGCGTCTGATCTGGCTCCAAACTGTTTGCAATAGAAATAAACGTTTTAGCGTAAACGCGTTTATTGGGAAAGAATAACACATTCTCCACTGTACGCATTGTATGGAATGGTCGCTTAATGCAGATTCGACTGTACGTTGACAACGCTCCTTTTTTGCTTTGTTACAAAAAGACACCAGAGTTGTTTGGGTTACAGTCACTGACTATGTTTGTTACTGAAATATCACATGAAAAAGTGAAAAAGTGCTATATATTTTTATACTCGCTATAGTTTTGTTAAAACTTCGTAGCCGTTATAAACTAGCATCACGAAATATTGTAATTTCTTTAAGATAAAAACAAACTGTGTTTTATATACTTTTGGTGACATTAATGCATGCATTTAAATGGACGAAAACGTACAACTTGATATTTTAATCAGATTTATGACAATATTAAAAAAAATGATAAGGTTATATTTTAAATGCATCAAGACATGTCTTAATTTTTTAACAGACAACATATCAACAGTTCGCAATATTTAAGTAAGTAATTAAAATTAATCATATGGTTTTCGTATGCATTGAAACGCAATCCGAATATTATTATACTTATTTAACAGTTTACATAACATCGAGCAAACATTGATATTGAGACATTCATGCAAAAACAAACAGACGTTTAATGACGAGATTAAGAACTTTTATGATTATGTCAGGTACATGACTGAATCAGCAAGAAATAGAATGCTCACTTATTATTCCGTATATATGCCTTTTTACTCGAATAATTTATAACTACGCTGGAGAAAGCTGTTCCCCTTTATACTGTAATAAATATGCACCGATAGAAATATTATATAGGCCGTGAGCCGGAGGGGTTGGTTGGTACCAATCGGGTGAATAAGGTTCACTATGATTTTCGGAAAGATCAATGTGTGACTAGTTAAGAAATGTATGATAGCAGTAAAATCATGGCAGCTTTGTTGACTTTTTAGGCATTTTTGTTACCCCACCCACCAAGTTTAACATTGCAAAAGGACCATCATTATCGCAATCATACTTTTGGTAATGCATGAATTTTTATTGAAGCATCATATTGAAAATGTATTTTAAAATGCCACTTGACATTATTGGAATTGTTTAAGTAATTTACTTTGGCAAAAAAGGCATATTAGTTACCCCATCCACCAATTTTAACATTGTAAAAGGACCATCATTATAACAATCATACTTATGGTAATGCATGCATTTTTATTGAAGTATCATATTGAAAATGTTTTGAAAAATGTCATTAGACATTGTTGGAATTGTTGACGTAATTTACTCTAGCAAAAAAAGGTATATGTGTTACCCCACCCAACAAGTTTAATATTGTGAAAGGACCATCATTATCACAATCATACTCTTGGTGTAGCGCATGCATTTTTATTGAAGCATCATTATAAAAATGTATTGTTACATGCAATTAGACATCATTGGAATTGTTGAAGTAATTTACTCTAGCAAGAAAGGCATTTTTGTTACCCCACCCACCAAGTTTAACATTGTAAAAGGACCATCATTATCACAATCATACATTTGGTCATGCATACGTTTTTTTAAGCATCACATTAAACAAGAATAGTAACATGCCATTAGGCATTATTGGAATTGTTTAAGTAATTTACTTAAGCGAAAACAATAAATTACGTCATCCTTTTCATAACGAAAAATCCCTGTTTTGGCCCCTGGAATCTATTGATGCAAGTGGCATAATTAAAGTAATCGCCCTGTTCGTTCGTACGAAGTCAACCAATTCTTAACATTTTATCTAGCATGAAAACAGCTCACTAGAATGATTTTACACTTCTACAGTTGTTGCCTTGAACCATTCCCAGCTATTTTTGAGCTATTTCTTGGTAAAATAGAGTTATTACTTCTTTCTGGAATTATTTGATCATTGCATACTGAATACATTGAACCTTTCGATATCCAGGAATATCACCAAAGCTCGGTTTGGCCTTGGACTTGACCTAATTTGGACCTTGAAAAAAATCAGAATAAACAGTACTGCTAAGGGTGCCTCCGGGGTTCACTTAAAGCAGTCATGTTCTAAGACATTGTTACTCTCTTCTTATGCTAAGGCTAATATTGTACAAATCCTTGACTCTGCAACTTTCAAATACACCTGCTAGCACATAACAGATGAAAAACATATATTTCGGGTCAAAGGTTGAGTTTAAAGGCAATCTATTGGCGTTAACTTACAAACCATTGACAACAGCGTTATGAAAATGTCTAAACATCTAGTCAGCATTGACGAATAATTAATGTATTACAACCACTGACGTGTAGGTTGTAATTCTTATGTAAGAATACCAATTCTCACATCCTTCTTCACTTTCAATGTTTTCAGCCTCTTCCAGTGGATGTTTTGCATCATCTGATTCTGTACTAGTTGCCTGATTATCACAGTTAGGGAGTTTGCACATGTTCGTACTATTCAAACCATAAGAAATGCATACACATTTAGGCAAAGTACACTAGCACAGCTCCCCGCTAGTAGGTCAAGCATCTACGTCGGAGCTGTTTTCTATCCAGCAAGTCGTCTAATAGCTGATCAATCTCACCCTCTTTCACAACTTTCCATCCTCTTCCTACAGGACTTGGAATATCATCGACTCCAAATAGTAGCCTTGAGGTTAGCTCTTAAAGTGTGCTTAACTAAACAGTCCAGACATTCCTATCTTGTTGTATTTTTGTAGGTTAATTGTCATACGCAATTGTTTTTCTTTGTTATAACGAGATTACACCCTCTTCTAAGAACTAATATTAAGGAAGACAGGTAGTTGGTTTTGATCTTATTTGCTGTTTTGCAAAGGACGAAATAAGTCAAAATCATCTGCGCGAAGTCATCGTCATCATCGCGTCTCATCATTTCCCCATCATTCACTGGCGCTTTATGACCCATTTTGTGGCGCAGTGCCGTAAACCAAAATAATTTATCCATCCATCCAGGCATGAGGTGTAGCTGGTGGCGCTCTATCTTACCCTATGTGGTACATAATAAGCCGTACCGCTGTTCATTCACTTTTGCTGATGACGCTTACAGGGCATAGAGCTGACGTTTATATCTCAAGTCTGTATATCAAAGCAGGAGGGGTACCCCTTTCCTATTCAAATTCTGGGAACATTTTTTAGCTTCAGCATTACCATTCATCAATTTCAGTGCGCGTGTTTTATTCTTACCAGCAAATGCACTGACCGTGTCACAATATGTTAAAACATATATTCAATTCAGTGACTTGCAAACATCAGTGCCAATCGCGTCCTCAATTTTCAGGATATCATATATAACTTGTGCGTGTCTTTGTCCAGCATTTCTTAAATACGTTCATTTGCTTCTTCTCGGCTGCTTCAAAGACCCTGTACCTCCTCGCATCCATTGTATTTTATTTTGAAGCATTTGATTTCAACGTAAGGTGCAATATTTTCCTCTGTAACCTAGGGGCTTCCGTGGCCTAGTGGTATAGTCACTGTGACTTACATCACTAAGCTCCTCACCGCTGTGAGTTCGAATCCCAGTAGGGTCGTACGGATTTTTCATGTGGGGAAGCCTTCCAGCTGGCTTACGGAAGGTCGATGGTTCTATCCAGTTATAGATTTGTGCCTGAAACTGCATAAAGGACTTCTGGGGTCTTCCTCCACCTATAATTAGCTGGACGTCGCGATATGACAGAAATACTGGTGAAAGCGACGTAAATAAAAAAAATCAAATCAAATCCTCTGTAACCTTTGACTGTGCTCAGTTTTCATCCATTGATGCACCAGGAATGCTATAAGAATATTATTATTGACCATATTGCTAAAGAAGCGCCCCCCCCCCTGTATATATCTATTATATCACTGTCACTGCCGCGTCGAGTACCATCGATAGAATAGTGCTTGCGCAGCCACACACATGCATTGGTATCTTTTCCGTCAATCACAGAGACATACTTTTTCGGGAAACCTTCAGCTAAGCCAATCGTTTTCTGTTAGCTCAATGCTAGTGCAGCATTGTTGGATTTCTTAGCAAACCATTTGATGTTGAGAAAGACTATTGCCAAAGAGCAATAAGTAAAATAATGAAATTTATCTGGAGATTGCGTGTGTGTGCCATTACTATAATGCGACCGAACAAAAGCATTATCAGATATAAGAACTGCCAGTCTTCCACTGGATTTCTCTTTCATGCTTCTTGAGGTCTAAACTTTGTTGCTCTTCATTCCATCATGGTTGTTCTCCTTTAAATTGTGCATACGAGCATTGACCAATCGCATCATTGACCAATCGCATGCGCACTCAGAATGTCTTTTGCGATGTCTCAAGGTACTGCATTAACGGTGGATATGCTAATCAGATCTTGATTTATTTCAAATGGGTTGAACCAGCCCCTTATTAGATTGTTACTTTAGTAACGTTTTCCTCGTATTTCTGCAGTTGTGACATTTTCAGCTGTATATGAGAGTTCTCGTGTTTCGTATCTTCAAGAATGTCTCTAAATTGGCTGATATATAGTAACGCTTTGTGGCACAAGTGTTCAAGCCGAAGTGTATAGTCCCAATGCGAGTTTGTGTGTCCTCATTGACAGTGATCTCTGTGGTATTATCAAGGTAAACACAAGGTTGGGTGATATGGATATGTTATGAATGGTACAAGGCGACAACTGTATATGTATCCAAGTATTTGAGTAAGCGGTGCTAGACGAACAGATAAAATCTATTTAACCTTGACATAGCACATAAAACATATTCTTAGTCCACAATAAGGTCAAGGTCAATGCCAAATTAAGTTTTGTTGATACTCGTTGATTGGGAATTATCGAATGTAACAATTGTGCAAGTCTCAAAGCATTCTAATAAAAGTTGTTAATGCTAGATGAAACGGTAAAATCTAGTTAACCAATAAACATCCCTTATAACATATATATAGTCCGAATTCATTCACGGTCAAGGTCAAAATGGAGGTTGGGTGATATGGGTGAACTGAGAATGATTCTCAGCCATAACTGTGAAAGTTTCATAGCATTCTAGTAAGAGGTAATAATGCTAGACGATGCGGTAAAATCTAGTTAACCAATAAAACAGCCCTTATAACATATTTTAGCTCCAAATTCGGAAAAGGTCAAGGTCAAAACTGAGGTAAAGTGATATGGGTGAATTGGCAATGATCAAAAGCAGCAAGTATCAAATCATTCTTATATGCGGTATTGATGCTAGACGAAACAGTAAACTCTAGTTAACCAATAAATAACCCTAATAACATATTCGTAGACAAAATTCAGTCAAGGTCAATGTCAAACTGAGGTTGGATGATATGGTTGGATTGGGAATTACCCGAACCAACAACTGTTTAAATACAAAAGCATTTTATTACACGGTGTTATTGCTACAAGAATCGGTAAAATCTGTTTTACTCGTACGCACCGCCTGTAGGATCACTATATGCCATCCACATCAAAAGACATTTGTCTAAAGGCATAAAAAGGTGATTGTTTCGTCAAAAAAAGTGATGGAAATTTGTTTTTTACCAAAGTTTAAACCTTTAATAATGTCAATAACATTTAATGGCATGTTTCAATACCCGTTTTGATATTAGGCAGCAATAAAAATGCATGCAGTACAAAAAGTACGATTGTGACAACAATGATCCTTTTACAACGTTAACTCGGTGGGTGGGGTAACAAAAATGCCTCAAAAGCCAACAAAGCTGCCATGAATTTACTGCTATCATACATTTCCTAAAAGCAGAGGGTTTGGGCTTCCTGAAAATCATAGTGAACCTTATTCACCCGAATGGTACCCGTACCTCAAATTTCAGGTGCCTGGCTCACGGCCTAATACTATCCTAGCAGATATTAACTAAACTCTTTCACTGCCAAGCTTTGTCGTCTGCTTTAACCTTCTCACGGTCAAAATTTCGTCTGCATTCAAAGTTTCATCTGCAATATTTTGTCAAGTAAGATTTAGAGCATTTTTTACCTAGGAAAGATCGATACCAGTGTCAAACAGTTTGGATGTCGAATTTTAGCGCCGTTGCCAGTAAAAATGTTAAGGAGCATTCTACTTTACTTATAACTTGCTTTAAATCATCTGTCTTCAAAACTAATAACAGGCTATGGGTTGAAGGGTTAAATTTATACACCATTCCTGATAATCGTACATGTATAATCTAAAAAATGACACAACGGTGTCGTTTATACTTGATGTGAATAAAGTGTTATGGTTAAATATCTAACCTTTCGTAGTTTGTTATTATAACATCCATAGTTTAAATATAATTAGTTTAACCTAAAAACCCATTTACAATAATTAAGTAAGTTATAAAATAAAAGACAAATAATTTGCAATATGCGTATTGCAATTTTATAAGTATGAATCATAATTCTATTATGAAACTTCAAACTTAAGAAATTATTTTAATAATCCAATTTAAGTTTTAACTTAGCCGTTTCACTCTCAATGACGCTCTAAAGCGTGTTTGCAAACAGTTTGGATCCCGATCAGACGCCGCGTAATGCGACGTCTGATCAAGATCAAAACTGTTTGACACTCGTTTTGAAATTTCTTCAGTCATACTGCCTTAATTTTTTTTTTAACTTTGAACGACAATGTAGACAACAAAATTGAAGAAGATGACAATGAAACGGTGTAGGGGTAAACATTTAACGAAATATTTGGCAGTGAAAGGATTAAATTGGCGTGATAACACCTCAGGGCTGCCATTTCTCCGGAATTTTCCTAAATCTTCGGATTTTTTTCCAGTACATGATATATTATAACAGGCTGAAAGTAAAGCAGTAAAGCAGAATGCGCCTTTAGGCGCATTCTGCTTTACTTTCAACCTGTTTTAAGCACCACGTGTCTTAAAAACTAAAATCAGACTATGGGTAAAATATAGACTTCGGAAGATCGCACGTGAAAAATTGAACATTTTGAAATCTTAGGAATTTTTTATCAATTTATGGCAGCCCTGATACCTTCACCAATCGTATCTTGACAGTTAATATTACTGTAGAATTAAAATTATATATTAGTTGGAATTATTAATCTACCATCTTCCTGCTGAGTCCGACATTACGTACACTTGCAATCAGGTTTAATTAAGAATAGAATCGGGTTTAGGTTCATTCAATTTAAGAGATAAAACCCTTGACTGTTAAAACATTTGAGCATTTCGACCTTGACGATTTCAGAGTAGGCAAATGGTCATATTTCTAATAAAGATCTTATCCAATTGCTCGGTCAGTTTTACATTCTTAAACAAAATCATTAAAACTAATTGCAAAACTGCCTAAATGTATGTGTAAATATGCTGATTTGTAATTTGTTTTTCGAACACATCAGAATAACTGTGCGTTTAATCTGCTTCATTAACTCTTTCCTCCCTGAAACTTTAAATGGAGAATTCCAGTTTCCATTTTAGTCTAGTCCATTTCTGACTTTTAAGGATTTTTTTGGTCAATGTTTGGCATTATGACCAGGGTCTTCACTGTTTGCATAGGACAAGTGTACTATTCACATGTACACTGTTTGAAAAGGACGCCTATATGCGGGACTAGGGTTCAAAGGGTTAAGAACTATCACCTGCGTCAGTATATTCATTGTTTTTATAACGTTTGCCTTTCAGGGCAGAAACACCATTTTAGTTATGTGGGTACTGATCGAACACCATTCAACCCATCGGACAAATAATACAGTGGAGAAAACGTTATTCTTTCCTTATAAATGCGTTTACGGTAAAACTATTATTTTCACTGCAAACAATTTGGAGCCAGATCAGACGCCGGGTAACCCGGCGTCTGATCAGGCTCCAAACTGTTTGCCACCAAGATAAAGATGAATTATCAGAATTGTCAAAAAGTTTGCGTACGTTTGCGTTTAAACGGGAAAGAATAACAGATTCTCCACTGTAATAATAATAATAATAATAATAAAGACTTTATTTCAAGAGGGTAACACAATTAGAACACACAAGCAACTAATCTCCCTTGTGGCCCTCAAAATGAAGACACCTTGTTCATACATTCTAGTTAGTTAACCCTTTCATGATCAAATTATTCGGGATAGTTTTACCCCTTCACCGCTTTGTTGTCGTATGCGTCAATATTATTGTCTGCAAGACACGTTTCAAAGTAGCATTTATTGTTGTTTGACTTAATAAATATCGATGAGAGTGTCAAACAGTTTGGGTCCTGATGAGACACCGCGTTACTCAGCGTCTGATCAGGAGCCAAACTGAATGCAAACGAGCTTAATGGCGTCATGGAGAGTGAACGGGATAATGGTTACTACATTTGTATTTCTTTTTAAAATGTTTCATAACTTTAAAAACACCAATTACAGTGGAGAATCTGTTATTCTTTCCCACTAAACGCGTTTACGCTAAAACTATTATTTGCAGTGCAAACAGTTTGGAGCCAGATCAGACGCCGGGTAACCCGGCGTCTGATCAGGCTCCAAACTGTTTGCCACCAAGATAAACATGAATTAACAGAATTGTCCAAAAGTTGTACTTTTCTACGTTTTAGTGTTTTGCGTTTGCGTACGTTTGCGTTTAAACGGGAAAGAATAACAGATTCTCCACTGTATATGTAGGCAATAATATAATAATGAGTCATTTTAAATAATTGTAATTATGTTACTTTTATTGTTAATAGTAATTTTATTGATTTGTTTTTATGTTTGTTTAATTAGTCTGCTATACTGATATTAAAATAAATACCAGTGATGCAAGTTCGAGTTATTCATTTTTATGCGAGACTGGTTAGTTATAACACGAGCAGCTTAGCCCAGATACACGTATCTTGTTTATGTCGAGCTTAATATTTTACCGCTGAATCATATTCATAATTACCAAGTTCACCCCAAATATATTGACTGCTTTACAAAATGTTCCAAAGTACATTAAAAGCAGTTTGACCAGGAAATAGTGAAACGAGTATCAAACAATTTGGCTCCCCATCAGACGCCGCGTTACGCGAATTCTTGAAAACTGTTTGGTAGGTCGAGCTCAGTCGCCTCGCATTTGACGGTGAGAGGGTTTGAGTAGTTTTCATGAATTTTCTCGTTGTCCGTCAGGATACTTTAAGCACCAATCTGTAGGGATGCAGAAACACATTATGTGACTCATGGAAATAATTTCAATAAACAAGACATTGAGGGCACAAAGTAACTGTTTAACACATGTACCGATATTCCATTTGTCAACTGGTTTTAATCGGCGGCAGTAGTTCAGTGGTAACACATTGTACTACGGTACCAGGGGTCGTGAGTTCGATCCCCCGCCGGACCAGCGGTCTGACTAGGGGATTTTTTCTGAATCCCCGATGATGTACAGGAATGTTCTTGAGCAAGACATGTACCGCGAATTGCTCCTCTCCACCCAGGGGTTAAAATGGGTACCGGTGAAGGGTCTTAGTCGGTACTGCGGCTGCATTTGACTTCGCCATTATGTTAGCAGTGCTCAATATTGTAGGCAAGATGGCTCGATGATCAGGGGAGTAAATGTACAGTCGGCTGAGCGGTCATTCGGACTGAAAGTAGACTTTAACTTTGACTATTACTTTTTAATCTAAATTTCAATATAACACATTGCAGGCGATATTGTTATATATCATATTTTGGTGACAAAATGGTTAAAATATATACCACACAGTAATATATTACTTGTTTTGGTGAAGGTTTCAATATGAAATTTATCTTTATTTTCACGTTATTAAAATATATTTAACATGAAATATTAATTACATTATCCCCTGCGCAGTGTCATTTGCAAAAGAGTTTTATCTTGAGAAGATATCAAGATACTTTTTGAAACCTGTACAGCTGCCACATTAGTCTTGTTGCCAAATTTTACGGTCGAACATTTTGGTCGCCATATCACATATTTCAACCTTTTACTGTCGTGTCGTCATCTGTTTTAAACAGTTGTCGTCTGCTGTTATTTAAAAAAAATGTTTTTAGATGTTTTGATATAAGTTTAGTTTTTCAAATGAATTACAAACAGTTTCAATCCTGATCAGACGCCGCGTTCAAAAACTAGTCAAATCGAAGCATGATATTCAATGGGGTTAACCCTTTCACTACCAATTTGTTCGTGAGCTTTTTACCCCTTAACCGTTTCATGGTCGTCTACTTCAATTGTGTTGTCTGCAATGTCGTTTCAAAGTTTGAAAATAAGGCAGTATGACTGTATACATTTTAAAACGAGTGTCAAACAGTTTTGATCGTGATCAGACGACGAACAAAAATGTTTGCAAACGCGCTTTTAAGCGTCATTGTGAGTGAAAGGGTTAAGAATGTTTCAAAGTAGCTAAGGCAGTTCGATTAAAGCAATATTCATTCAATTTTCTGACCTTAGGAGCGTTGACAGCTTGATTTATTAATACATATATCATTCAGTGTCCACAGTGAATAATATCAAGTAAAATCATATACGCAAACATAATACACTAGCCGATTATCTATCGATAATTTATCACGTTTTATCCGCCGATAGCGGCCATTTTCTCAACAAACAAACAAGGTCCGCAGCGAATGGCATGGGCCACTGGAAGAAACGAGCATGCTGATTGGATAACCCCAAATGCTAAAAATAACTGCTGCCCGAGCAGCATAAATGCTGCAAGGGCAGCATCTAGATGCTGCTCGGGCAGGATAACGCTGCCCGAGCAGCAAATATGCTGCCCGAGCAGCATCTATACTTTAGACCCCTTTGGTACACCATACTATTGACACGAGTATGGATACTGACCATAGATTCCACTTGGCGCACAACAGTTACTGTAAGCTTCGAAATAGAGTTATCAAACGCTATTATTATTATTATTATTATTATTGATGACAGTTCGAGGTAAAAGTGTTAAGGTAATTAACATGCCAACAATAGATTATTGGTTGTTATGGATATTGTTTTAGAGCCAAGTTATTTTTCATTTCTACATAACAATCTTCATTGAGCATTAATCGTACTTGACACGAACCATTTTCATAGATGACATCCCTTGCAGATGAATATCATTCGCTTAATTTAATTACTTGATGAAGTCATTAAGCTGAAGCACGCTATGTGTGAATTCGGGAGAACTATTATAAACTGTTTACATTACAATGAGACACCGAGTATCTCGATTTCACATCTGGATCTAATCTTTTTGAAACGCATGTAAATACCAATAATTCTTCTTAAGGAAACGGCAAAAAAGACATCCGAACACTGCAACTTTGCGTTTATGTGACAAAATGTTAACCAGTTATTTCGACCTGATTAACCCCTCACTCTCAATGACGCCTTAAAGCGCGTTTGCAAACAGTGTGAGTCCTAATCAGACGCGGCGTCTGATCAAGACCCAAAATACTTGCCTTTCTTATCGATATTTATTAAGTCATACAACCTAAAATCTAACTTTTAAACGCGTCTTGCAGACAACAATTATGAAGCAGACGACAATAAAGCGGTGAGGGGTAAATATCTCCCGAATAGTTTGTCAATTGTCATATGCGTATGATTCGGCGTCCTATCTATTTTGATCCTAACTGTCCGTATAAACATGCCAAGTCGCGCATAGAAAATATGAATTAAATAAGATTTAAACATGTGTGTAATAACTAATATTTACATTCAACCTGTAAAGTCCTTATGTAATCCTATTAAAAAATATGCAGTCATCTGCCGATGAACCTACACTTCGAATCTGGATTTAACCAGTTCGGATTTCCCCCGTGCTATCCGTGGACTTCTTCAAATAGACTACATGGGGCACTTAACACTAAGCTCCCATTGGTCGACGGTAATATGACACTAGCGGAGTGATACAGACCCATAGGTCGTTGCCATCGCGTTGCTATGTGTGTAAATGGGTTAAGAAAACAACCGCGACCTGTAATTTTAGAATGTGCTTTAGCAATAGATATTCAAGCTGCACTGTTATTTGTTTGCCTTGTAAGTCATTTCCATTCACAGAGAGAAAGTTTACTGGAAAAAATCCTGAATTTTTAATACAGTTACAGTACATGTAGTTGGGACTACTTTCTCACCATATTTAGAAACTGGAATGGCTATTACATCGACATTACATCTATCAAACCTATTTGACCGATATATGATAAATTCTTATACAGAAAAACAAATCTGGCCAATAAACACATTAAATTGACAAGACAGAAAATATAAATATAAATATAAGGAATAAACAACATCTCTTTGCCGCTCATGACGGTATGACTACATTAGCTTCGGGGGGTAAATTTATCGAAAACGCCCTTCGGGCGTTTACGGAATTTACCCCCTGCGAAGCTAATGTAGTCATACCGTCATGAACGTCAAAAATATGTTGTTTATTCCTATAATGCATGGCGATTCATTGATAACGATCTGAACTCACTCGATGTTAATGAATGTTGATAATAGATCATGTAAATATTTTAATATAATGTGCAAGTTGTATAGCAAGTTGTCATAGTAAATCACTTTACAAACACATTTGTCGTTCTATCCGCTGTGATATCATAAATTTGATAAATATGAGATAAAGTAAAATAAGAAAAAGCACATTTTCCCGCACCCAATTAATTGGTTACGCGAGTTACTGATACAATACTTGTTCTTTTAGGTATTTTGATTTATCGTCTGAAACATAGTAATTCCATTACTATAATAAAATACGTTTTTGTATATGTTATGATGCTGCTTTAACGTGACCTACATTAGAGACTATGTGATTACTTATTCATCCCTGAAAATTTTAATGGACGATTCCAATTTCAAAATAAGGCTTATCCATTTGACTATTTAGGTTTGATTTTAACAATATATTTCAAAATGACAAACAGTGTAGACCCTGATCATAGGACTCCTGAAGGAGCCCTCTGATCTGGATCTTCACTATTTGCATATGAAAAGTGTAATCCTCACAGGTACATCATTTGTAAATGACGAGTATACTCGTAGCTAGGGTTGCATGTGTTAAAAGATATCCTATAGAAGTAGCCATTAAGCGAAATACTACATGTAGATATATATTGTTTAACACAGTTCAAAGAAATAATGAAGCGTTTGGCAATGTTCTATGAAAATGTCGTATTGCAAAAATCTTCATTATGATATCGTCTCTCGACAGGATATTGAAATAAATCGCTAAAACATCGACCCTTAGTCCGTTTTCGTGTGGTCCTTCAAATGATAATGTTTACCCAAAATTCCAACAGTTTTGAAATTGCTAATAATAACTATGTTGTTATTTCTAATATTCGTTTTATTTCAAAATAATGAGAGATTATACAGCTAAAAAGCATCTGAAACATTTAGAAGCATTTTTGTTCCACCATTTGAATAGGTAAATTTGTTAAATGATAGATAGTGCAAACCCTGAACAGAGTGCAAATGTTTTGACTCAATAACTATTGAAAATCCAAGTTCCAAATTCCAGTTAAGTCTTGTCCAAACTAATTATTATGGAATTTAAAATGAATACTAGTGCAGACGGTTCCTGTTGGAGCCAGTTGACCTTAATATAAACCTGCTTACATATGACATTTACACTCTTGAATGCTGTAGTAGACGAGTATACGCGTTATTATGGTTCAATGGGTTAAAACATAGTTCATAACGTTCCAATATACAGTAGAACCTCTCTATTATGACCACTAATTTTGGTTTATGTTTAAGCTTAAATACACATGACTGCTTAACCCTTTCCCCCATAGAAGCGCCTTTTAGCGCCTTTAATTTATTCCTCCACTGAAGAAAATAGTTCCAATTCATACTGTCATGAATATGTGTTATAAGAATTATTTTCTATATTCTAGACGATGGTAGCTTAAAGCAGGCTGGAAGTAAAGCAGAAAGCGCCTTAAGGCGCATTCTGCTTTACTTCCAACCTGCATTAAGTGGTCACCTATCTTCAATATAATAAACAGTTTATGAGGTAAAGGGTTAAAGCGAGGTGGACGTAACACAAAAAGCTCTTTTTCTTAATGGTCGTAATAGAGAGGCTTTACACTATTGCGTTCATATTTCACATTTTGATGACAACTGTAAATTTGCGAAACCTAAAACAAATTTGGCATTCAGTGCATCCGAATAAATGAGTAAGTGGGCGATTTGATGAGGTAAAGCTTGAACGATTTATGCATTTGTCCTGTAGAGAGCGGATGTATCAAACATTATACGACAGAAAACGTTATGGGTTAGCACAGTTGCATTTTGCACCACATCCCTAGATATATATATATAGATCATTTATTATCTATTTCAGAGGGCATACTACATCTAGATATATTTAGTAAACATCAAGTAACTGTTACGGTGTCAATTATTTGATGAAGTACTGTTGGCATGTTTATTATGCTTAATACAGTAAAATCTCCATGTCAAAACAACCAAATAAATGCTAATTGACAGTATGAAAGACAGTTGGCAGCTTAAAGCGAGGTAACAGTAAAACTGAACGGTCCTTAAGATGTTTTCTGTTTTACTTTCACCTTGCTTTAAGCAGTCGTAGGTCTGCCTTAAAAACAAATAATAAGAATCATTTACTGGTCGTAGTAAAGATATTTTACTGTATCTGCTTAGGAACTATTTTCGGAAAATTTCACTATTCACGCGCGTTTCCGGGGTATATTGCCAGGCTCATTTTCACCTAAATTATGCAACTGCTACAGTGGATAATCTGTTATTCTTTCCCGTTTAAACGCAAACGTACGCAAACGCAAACGCAAAGCACTAAAACGTAGAAAAGAACAACTTTTAGACAATTCTGATAATTCATGTTTATCTTGGTGGCAAACAGTTTGGAGCCTGATCAGACGCCGGGTTAGCCGGCGTCTGATCTGGCTCCAAACTGTTTGCACTGCAAATAATAGTTTTAGCGTAAACGCGTTTATTGGGAAAGAATAACAGATTCTCCACTGTATCTACAGTAGAATTTCGACAATTCAAACTCGCATTAGTCGACCTTACGCGGATCTCAAGGTTAAAATAGCCTGGCCATGCTTACACTTTCATTTACAGATATGTTCGACTTAACCATTTCCCCCAATAGAAGCGACTTTTAGCGTTTTTAATTTATTCCTCCGCTGAAGAAAATAGTTCCAGTTTATACCCTCGTGAACAATTTTTGAACAGAACAGAACTGATTTTATTTTCTCGAATTCTACATAACATAGAATATATGAGGTACAACAAAAGAATATTAGTAATTACTGTCACGTACACATAACATATATTTTATATAACATAGCAGATGGTAGTTTAAAGCAGGCTGAAAGTAAAGCAGAATGTGCCTTAAGGCACATTCTGCTTTACTTTCAACCTGCTTTAAGTGAGTACCAGTATTTAATGTTATAAACGGGTCATTGGGTAAAGGGTTAAGCAAGATCGAGTAAAGGCAATTCAGCGGAAAAAAGTAGAAAATGTTCTCATGTAACAAGTGAAGTTATCAAAAAGTTCGATGGATATTGATTCTGAAAATCTGTTGGTTATGGTGAAGGCTCACTTTGACGACAGCTAAAATTACTGCATGGCCGATGTAGCGTCATATGACTCCTTAAACTAGAGTGACCGTGAAACAAATTGCTCTTGTATTAGCTTCTTTTTAAGCCTCGACCTGATTTAATGACTTTAACACCATCAAACAAATTTCAACTTGGTTGTCGTTACAGTATGACTTTACTGAAGCATTATTAAATAACATACATAAACAACTGTAAAATCAACTCGTGTTTCGGCATTTGACAAACTTCTTGTCATGCATGATAAATAAAGGACAGCATGTTATACGGTGCCTGCTAATAATTGTTCAACCAATTATAAAAATGTATATAGTGCAGCAAATTGTTTTGCATTTTCGTTTAAACGAAATGCAAACACAATGCAAGTCTAATGTAGAAGACGACATTTTCTTGAAAATTCTAACGACCTGTTTTCAAAACTAAAACGTTTTCATTTGGCACAAATATATTTCTTGCGGAAAATAACGCATTTGTTTATTTTAAGAAATTGTCACAGGGTCTTAGAGTAACGTGCAATAAAACGAAATTAACTGAAAACACAATTGCATAATATTCACTCGCAAAAGGCGACTTAATACTCTTTAGTATCAATTTAGCAAATATTCATCGCCTAATACATATCAGTATGTTCAATTCTAAACGGAACATTGAACTCTTTCACCCTTAAATAACTCTTGTGGGTCATTATGTTCCCTTGACGACCATTTGAGATACCAAACCAAGCACAAATCTACTTAGAATTTTGGATAGTTTAATAAATACTGGTATAAAATATCAAGCAGTGTAGACCCAGATTAGAGGGCTGCTATATGAGTTCCCTGATCTGGGGCTACACTTTGTCCAAATATGGTGGGTATATTCTAAACAAATCCATGGTGTTAAATATGTGATGAAGCACCTTTTACTTTCATTATGACGACATAGCCCCATTCACCACTATAATAGCACCTGCTCGCTAACGAATCGCTTCGTATTATCTAAGTGCAAACTTTTTGCGTGGGTTGGTATTGTAAGGAGTTGAATTGAAGAGGTTCATTGTGACGTTTAGACTGGGTTATGTCCCTTTATCTTCAGACAGATAGGGACAGGCAACGGAGAAAAATGGCGGCATCCATTAAATAGAGGAAACCGGGAACCATAATTATAAATGGTGGGTGGAGTATTTGCTTTGTTTTCTGTGCTTTCAAAGGATCTCCCCTTATTCAGATTTATATAATTCACAACAGCAGATGTTAAGTGCTTGTGTGGCGGCTGTAAAAAGTCGCCCCGTACTTCATTCTCAGTGTTGTTATACTTTCTGGTCCTTTGGAATCATTGATTTCAGCGCATTTACAGTTGAAGGTTGAATTCCGCTTAAGCCGGTGCTAGGGGGCGTGAGCACTGTTGCACATTTCAGTATTGCTCATGAACAGACTCAATTAAACCGAGTCTGCAATTTTCAGTATTTGCTTTGTTTTCTGTGCTTTCAAAGGATCTCCCCTTATTCAGTTTTATATGAGCTTAATAGGGCGTTTTCTTATATTAGGTGGTTCACGATAAGCCATTGTAGCGAATGGGAACAGTTTTATACAAAATTACATTATCAATTAAAAAACACGAGCGAACCAATTGAATTCAGTACTAATTCGGGCAACGAATTTATTTTAAAACTAGCCCTATTATCGGATATTATACAGGTCCATTGACATTTCGGATAATTAAAACCTCGCCAGATTGTATGATTATTGAATTAAGGACATACGCGCCCAAATGAAATCTTCGTAGGATCTCTATGAACATTTCTACATAGGTTATTCGAACGTACCTTAGTACTATGGTAAAAAGAAAAACATAGGTTATAATGTTCTTTTTTGTCTATGGGCATTTGAAATGTATAATATAGCCATTCTCGGCAAAGAGTTGGCATGCATTATTTTTGGCTTTCTGAAATAACGTTAAGTAATAATTGGCACAAACAGACATTAAATCAGTTAAAGGTGATGCTTACTAAAAGTATAATGCAAAGTGTATACATTAGAGTTTGTTGCCTAAAGTATGCGCATTTTTCTTAATTGTTTTTTGGCTTAATTCAATGAATACACTTACTAAAGCAAAATATATCCTTAAGAAATTAATAAAACTTCATAAATATATCTAAATGCTTTTGGTGTGAATAATAAGAAAATGGTAAAAAAAGCATATATTATATTTTTTTAAAAAAAAAACGCCCCTAGAACGCACCAAAGACAATAGAAATAAAATATTTCCCGGGAAGCATGCCTCGGACACCCTAGTAAAAGCGTGTACACTTATCGGAGGGGGTAGAGGTAGACTAAGCTAATAGCCGGAAGACAACGGCAAAAAATATGATCCTATATCATTAATAATTTGTTATTTTAAGATAAACATTTACATGGATTTTTATTAGTATTTTACCTGTTTTAAATGCACAGCACGACCGTGAACGCTTCTGAAGCTATCTAAGAATACAATTTCCCCAGGGGAGCATGTCCCCGAACCCCAACTAGTTAGAGGGGGTATACTAATATGAGTATGTAGGGTAGGGTTTGGAGCTTAATATCTGGAAAGCAACCTGTCGAGAAATGTTGTCGAAGATTTAAATATTTGGGGTCATTTGGAGTATTTTTTACATATACTGAGCAAAAGTAGAAACGTCCCACACGATTACAGGAACATTTGCTGGAAAGTTATAATGTTGATGGTCTAAAACCTATACCGAAAATGAGGTTTATCATTTTTCATCCATATCAGTTAACCTCATACTGCTGTGATGATTTTTGTTTTCGAGTGATGTAATGAAGAAGTTGGTAGGGGTCAAAATGAAAAATCTGAATAAAAGTTGTTTTTTTCTTGAAATGTTTAGGTGTTTAATGAATTATCATAAAAAGTCCAAAGTTGTATTCGGTATGATTAATATCGTAAATGGCCAGTATTTGCACCAACACACGCTACATTTCTACGGCGTAGCGTAACGTTCAATAAGTACCTCAGTCCTCCACTCTTGCCTGTGAAGCCTGTCTCAAATCTTGAATGTTAAAAATGTGCGTAGCCTACCATCTGTATTGCTCGGTGAGATTCGTCAGGAAAGAGAACTGGGTGCCAGTCTGCCTGCTTCTAATTCAAATGACGTCGTGACCACAATTTAACATAGCACCACGTGTCTAAATTTTGACCGAAATATGGGCGTCGTGCTCTGATTGGTTGAGCGTTGGGTCGCAAACGAATACTAAGGTATGTGTGTATGTATGTGTTCTCGGGTTCACACTAAATTTCACGTTAATATTTCTCGATTAATAGAGATTGTTTGAAACCGAAAGTATCCAGGGGAGGTAACCGACACGCACGATTTCGTTGAGTAAAGATTCCTGGATTATCGTACTTTGTTAGCACGAATTGGGCGCGTATGTCCTTAAGTTGTCTTATTTGTTGGAACACTAGCCTTATTTTTCGGCTATTATATATATCAGTTCGATGTAACATCCGTACTGAGCCGTTGGTGTATTGGTTAGGATCCCTGCTTCTCGTCCAGGCGGCCCAGGTTCGATTCCCGTAACCGGAATGTATTTTTCTTTATTGGTCACAACTTTTTAAACGCAGTAAATAATAAATATCATCTATTTAAGGCCTTTCGCATACGAAAGTTGGTCTTACGGGCGAGCGGAAATGCGTCTTAACGACATAGACTTTTTCCGCACGTGCTTATACAAGAACATTTATATAAGGGAAATGTTGATACAATTCTGTATAGTCCTTCATAGTGCAGTCGGTAGAGAGGTTGACTAGCACTACTTAGGTCATATGTTCGAGTCCCATTCGGTCCAAATATTTTTTTTACATGAAGTGTTCGATTTTATTGACTTTTCAATCAATAACGCAGTGATCAATAGAAATGTTATGTTTAGTCTTCGTTGATCAGAATTAGTGATGCTATATACGGTCCAATTATACATGTCCACTTACATGCACGTTTTAGTTTAATGACTTATAAGTCAATAAAATCGGTATACATGTATAAGATTTGATCAAAGTATAAAGCAACACATCGCAGCTTATCAATACGTCAACCTTTCCAAGATCGATATTTCCCATTTTAATGTTTAAATAATATAATCAACCTTGAATACAAGTCCATAAATAAATAATAATGCATTTTAATGACAGAATTTCAATTTTAAGGTGGGTACCTGTATCTCAACTTCAATTTTCCCACATTTTGATAAGAAAATCTGTTATTACAACAAATCCTGACTGTAATATTTTCTACTTTTTTCTGACCAACTATTTCACCAACTATATATTTGAATAAAATGAAAAAAATATACATTGAATGAGTCAGTTTTTTGTAATTCAACTTTTTAGCATTTTGCAAAATTTAGATAGCTGATAACATCTTTCTGAACACCTTTACTTAAACTGTTTTTAGCTTTTATTATAATGAATGTTGTGGACTACTTATTGCGCGAGACTTATAGTCATTAGCTTCTCTCTTTTTTATAGAAAAGTAAAATAATCAAATTTCCAGCTTTTTGACAGAAAAAGAGACCTTAAAGACAAACCAAACGATGAATTTTGCCTATATTTTTACATATTGTTTCTTACTTAGGCTATTATCATTCATCAAGCAAAGTTTCATAACACCTTTCATGAAAACTAAGCTAACCCGCGAGCTACCTTAATGATTTATTTTTCGGAAAACCAATAAACAATAACTAAACTAATATTTGATTTACTACTCAAAGTTTAATTAGCACCAGGTACGCCTTCATAGATTGGCTACCAATTAATGCATTGACCCTATCACTGTCTCACCGTATAACTTCCCAAATATTTTGTTCAATTCCATCCAAACATGGAGAAATCAATGCTATAGGTTCATTCTACAGATTCTGATACATATCACGAATAAATCGCGTCGTTATTCATTCGGGTACGTATAGATCTACACGTTTAAATTTGTTCAGGTTCCGTAGGGGAAAATTGAGGAAATTCTGAGATTTCATCAACATTTTTAAACTCACTGAATTTTACATTTTAATGTTCTTAGAGGTGTTATTCGATGGTAAAACTATTTAACGTTTTATATTGAAAATACATTTCCAAATAAAGAGTAAAAAAATATTGAGCCGGTTGGGTTTCGAACCCGGGTCGCCTGTATGAGAAGCGGGGATGCTAACCACTACACCAACGATACAATATATAATATAGAATCCAACTTATCTATATAATAGCCGAAAATAGGAGTGCTCTTTAAAATGATTCGTTGCACGAATTTCTGCTAAATTCAGTCGCTTACCACAGATGTTTGAATTGGTAATTTAGTTTTGATTAACATTGAACCCGTAGGTTACAATAAGATATTGTGAACCACCTCAAATAAGAAAACCCCCTATTACAGCTCATATAACTCCACCCACTTTCCTCTATTTCATGGGGGCGGCCATTATTACGAATTGCCTGACGTACTTTGCAAGGACGACGGGTACTAGACTATGTGACGTTCGCCTATACTGCATGCAGCGAGAACAGGAGAACAGAATTGAAATTATACTATGTTTATTTTATCACTCTAGCAGCTTCTGCGAAACACGATATGAATTTGATTTTCAAACAATTTGGATCAAGTTCAGATCCCAATTAACTCAGTGTTTGATCTGGACCCAAACTTTTTGATACGGTCAGTGTATTTAACAAGCTATAAGGATGCTGCCTTGTAAAAGGTGCAGATGATAATTATATTAGCAGACGACATTATAACAAGAGAAGCGTTTAGTAAGCCAATGTGTCCGCTAGGGGTGGTTATGTTGCTATGGGCTGTTACTCTTTGCATGCTAGCGATGGACTACGATAACATTTACAATTAGTTTGACCAATTTGCGCCGAGTGGATTCTTCCATGCTTATATTGGATTAGTTTATTTTTATCTGAGAGGGTGTCAATATTTTAGTTTTATTTTGAAATACCTATCAGCAAACAGTGTAGACTCTGATCAAGGCCGCATAATGCGGCGTTTGATCTGAATCTACACTGTTTGTATATGTCCCATGTATTAGATGGTGGGTACAAGTTATTTGAAATTTCATTTTACCGTGATGTTCTCTCATAGAAATACATTTATTTCCGTTCGCTTCAACGTTTCGTCGTTATACCTAGTTCTATGGAATCCTTGTGTTTTATCAGCAATCAGTGTATTATGCGACGTCTGATAAAAGTCTTTATTATATGCATTCGCATGATATCGAGCGTTTCCGCGTGTATTTGCACAGTAAAATACAAGAGTCTGTATCAGCCACCTTGTATCAGTCACTTTGTATTTTACTCTGACGTCGCTTTCGGTTTAACGTGACGTCATTTACGTTCATGTGCAACTGCCGCGTTATTCTTTGTGGCATACATAAATATAACTAATAAATATAAGTTATAAAATTATTTAAACAACTATTTAGTTGTTTCTGGTATGTATTCAAGGCATATAATAAACACATTACCAGTTGGCAGTGCGCTACAGAGTGTTGCATTTAGCTCTCGACGTTTTTGGCGGAAACAACCGATCAGACTCGCGCCAAGGCGCTCGTTAGATCGGCTATTTCCGCCAAAAACGTCTCGAGCTAAATACATCACTCTGTATCGCACTGTCAACTGGTAATGTGTTTGCACTGTTTGTCCATGTCACTTTAAAGGGACGCTAGGCACAAATTGAATACAGTGGAGAATCTGTTATTCTTTCCCGTTTAATGCAAACGTACGCAAACGCAAATCACTAAAACGTAGAAAAGAACAACTTTTGGACAATTCTGATATTTCATATTTATCTTGGTGGCAAACAGTTTGGAGCCTGATCAGACGCCGGGTTACCCGGCGTCTGATCTGCCTCCAAACTGTTTGCACTGCAATTAATAGTTTTAGCGTAAACTCGTTTAGTGGTAAAGAATAACAGATTCTCCACTGTAACATACTGACTCTCTGTTGTATTATAGGAAAAGTAGCAGATGACAATTTTTGCAGACGAAATGAAATACCAACCATGGTTAATAAATTATTCTAACATGCGCGCGTTTTGGTCACTATAAAAATAGAACAAGCTCATCGTGGTATACCTGAGATGTTTTACAACGCTCTTCCCTACCCCGCTCCTCCCGCGGTTATATGACATGACGTGACCTCATGCATTCATACGTTATGTTTTTGAAATTTCTTACGTTATTAATATAGCCCGTAAAGACCATATTCTTTTAACCAGTCATGTTACTGTAATTTTCCCATTCTTCTGTATTGTTTCATGTAGTGTTTGTTCTATGCCAGATTGTGGATCGGTAAATGTAAATTTGCTGTTGGGTGTTAGATTCTTGTAATGCCGGGGAAAAATTTACTCGGTCGAAAAACTGCATCCGCCGAGGAAGTAAGCATGGAACATTTGATTTACTTTCTAATGAATTTCTTTAAATCTTGTCAAAGTGTTAGATTCGAAATAATCTATGTTCTACCATTGTGAAACGGTATTTTACAACGGTCGGTCGTTGTGGTGCGCAGGAATTGACCACTCAGGCCTTCGGCCTTCGGCCTTCGTGGTCAATTCCTGCGCACCACAACTCCCAACCGTTGTAAAATACCGTTTCACAACGGTAGAACATAGATTATTTCTTAATTCCAGGCATATTAACGTGTCTCCATTTAATGTAAATCGAGCAAACAACTAATGCGTCCTATTGACGCTTGGTCTGATCCACTAACGAAATTGCCGAATGTATTAACTCCTAGGAGCCATCTGATCTGGGTTTACACTGTGTGCAAATGTAATGAGTTCATTCTAAACATGTCTTTGGCGTTGAAAGAGTTACAGTGCATTCTCAAATCTTTGTTTGTGTGACACTGTTAAATGAAGGATGATCGCAATAACTTCCAAACGGTTTAAAATGGCACTGTGTTCTGGCTAAGGCAGTACAATGTATATTCATATATAGTCCAATGTTTATGAAATGCAAAAGCACTTCAATATCTCGAACTCGCTTAAGTCGAACTCGTCCGTAATTCAAAGTTAACATGTGGACAATCCACATTTTTACTTTGAATTACGGTTATGTTCGACTTACCAGAGTTAGAATAAATGCAATTAAACTACAGCTCTCCCTCTGTACAACGACCCTCCCAACAACGACTCCCTCCTTACAACGACCATTGGAGCTGTTCCGTAAACGGCACAATTATGTCCAACCTGTTCATGAATGCAATGTCGTCTGCGTAAAAGTGTCGCCTGCTAACTTTCTCAAAGTTACATAATGGACATTTTGACAGTTAAAACTTAATGAGGAGTGACAAACAGCTTGAATCCAGATCAGACACCGCGTTACGCGGCGTCTGATCTGGATTCAAGCTGTTTGCAAATGTAAGTCAATTTCCCTCTCTATAACGACTCCCTCCGAACAACACACACAATCTTTGTCTCCCATTAGGTGTCGTTGTATAGAAGGAGCGCTGTATAGGAATACGGGTAAGTTCGACTTAAGCGTGATTGAAATATCGAAGTTCGACTATACATCATAGTTTCTTTGCATTCACAATTCGAAACGTCAAGTGGAAAATTGTTTGAGATATTATTGCAATATTGTATATGAATATGAATTACAGCTATATTAAATCGGTCCCCAGTGTTTATTTTAGTCAAAGAAAGATATAGACAATTTAGCGAAATCTTTTGATAATGTGTATCCATCATATATAATGAGATTTATGTTGCACAGGGCCCCATTTCGTACGACAAAAACGATCGTATGTCAAAACTTTAAAATACATTTAATTTCTGATTTCTCTATCTTATTCTGTCTTGTGACACCTCTTTGGAAGCGTCTTTTCAAGACGATTCTTAGAAGATGTACAAGACAGGATTAGACGGAGAAATAAATAATAACTGAGACTTTTATAATCTGACTTACGACAATATTTGTCGTTCGAAGTTTTATGAAACGGGCCCCTCTTAGCTCTGTTTATTCATCTCCTTAACAGTTATACATACAATAAAGTAAATGCTACTGTTATGGGGTACATTGCTCCTTCCCTAAAACGGCCCTCTGAACAACGGTTCCCTCTTTACAGCAATGCTTGCCGCTGCTATCCAAAACAAATCATTTTGTATAATGCTTTAACTGCTGCAATAGCGTCTGCTTAAAATTGTCGTCTACTGTTTATTTTCAAAATTACATATAAGTGGTCATTTTGACAGAAGAAATATAATGACGAGGGGCAAACAGCTTGGATTCTGATCAGACGCCACGTTACTCGGCGACTGATCTTGGTTTAAACAGTTTGCAAATGTACTCAAAGGGTATGAATACAGTGGAGAATCTGTTATTCTTTCCCAATAAACGCGTTTACGCTAAAACTATTATTTGCAGTGCAAACAGTTTGGAGCCAGATCAGACGCCGGGTAACCCGGCGTCTGATCAGGCTCCAAACTGTTTGCCACCAAGATAAACAAGAATTATCAGAATTGTCCAAAAGTTGTTCTTTTCTACGTTTTAGTGCTTTGCGTTTGCGTACGTTTGCGTTTAAACGGGAAAGATATAACAGATTCTCCACTGTAGGACCACAATGGAAACAAGGAAACTATCTTCCTTTTTTGTGTTAGCATTGGTGTCTAGATGTTATATGTAACCTTGATTATGCTTTGCCATGTTGTGTACACTATTTACCGAAATACATCGATCTATCTCTGAACAACACATAAAGTATAATCCATTGTCTTCCATTTTTTTCCTTTCCGTTTAAACGAAACTTACCACAATGCAAAAACATATAAAAAAATTGCATGCTTGGGAAATATTGATGCTAATAGTTTGAATAACAAACACATAGGAGCGTCGTTAGGCAAAATTGGTCGTAGGTCAAACCTTTAAAATACATTTAATTTCTGATTTCTCCATCTAATCATGTCTTGTAACACCTCGTTGGAATCGTCTTTTAAAGATTGAGAAATAAATAAAAATTGAGAATTTTAGGATCAGACTTACTACAATATTTGTCTGACGAAGTCTGACAAATGCTTTTGCTGTGCACCCAATGCTGAATCTCAGAGTCTAGTAAAGGTTTAAAATATACTAACGGCATTAACGCCACCCCTGCTCAGCCGCTGCCAGTTTAGTTACAATAAATGCAAGTTTAAAAGAGAACACATTTTTAAATGACGAAAATGGTCTGGATACAGTGGAGAATCTGTTATTCTTTCCCGTTTAAACGCAAACGTACGCAAACGCAAAGCACTAAAACGTAAAAAAGAACAACTTTATAACAATTCTGATATTTCATGTTTATCTTGGTGGCAAACAGTTTGGAGCCTGATCAGACGCCGGGTTACCCGGCGTCTGATCTGGCTCCAAACTGTTTGCACTGCAAATAATAGTTTTAGCGTAAACGCGTTTATTGGGAAAGAATAACAGATTCTCCACTGTACCTGCAATGTGCTGAACTACTTTGTTATTTTAAAAATTCTCTTTATACTGCATCTATTAGTTTTGTTAATGCTTTTAACCCTTTCATGATCAAACTTTTCGCGAGATGTTTACCCATTCACCGCTTTATTGTCGTCTGCTTCACTATTGTTGTCTGCAAGACACGTTTCAAAGTTAGATTTAAGGTTGTATGACTTCATAAATATCTATAAGGGTGTCAAACAGTTTTGGTCCTGGTCAGACGCCGCGTTACGCAACATACCCCAAATGCGAGGGCCTCGAGCAGCATCGAGGAAGACTTTCGTCACCGGATATGTTTCTGTAACAAATTTTCTTTCCGTTTGTAGTCCGTTTATACCATCCGGTGAGGTGTGACATCACCATTACTGAATTTCGAGTAATTGTCCGTTGAACCTGCGTTTAGTTACCGGAACATCTCCGGTTGATCCGTTGAATGTCAGGTAATAGTCCCGCCGGTTCACCGGATATCAACGAATACGAACAGGACAAGTACATGATAATGAACGCATGCATTCCGAACATAACTTATGCGAACGCATAGCTGCCGTACATCTAGCGTTCAAATATAACCGGTGGAATCCGTCCCTAAAGGTGCTGTCACACCTCACCGGATAACACAAACGGACTTCAAACGGAAAAGAAATGTGTCACAGAAAGATATCCGGTGGCAAAATTTGTTCGCGAGGCGCTCAGATTTGGTGCCGGACCGGATAAAACGCATGGTAACCGAACACTTACCGAACGAGTAAAGGATAACTAACGGTAACTTAACGGATATGCCCGTACGTGAAACGGACAAATACCGGATAAAACGAAAGTGCAACGCATGGATAACTGACGTAACGTTCTTGGAACGTTCGATAAACGTATATGTTACGGTCACGTAACGGATAAATCGAAAGTTCTCAGTAATCGTTTAATTTGAACAACAGTGATGCCACCGAAATTCAAGACTTCGAGGAAGGGAAAAACCAGGGCCCAGCGAAAGGTCTCTACATGCCCATCTACTTCTTCTATCAAAAGCGACACTGGAGATATTGAAAGGACGAGAAACCAAGAAGGCATAGAAGCCCAAAATGAACACGACATATCACAGCCTGAAACTGGAGAGATTTCCGAAAGCTCAAACAGGCCCTCGTCGCCTCCATTCGTCTATAATTGCTCTGCACACCTGCAATTGTAAATGCAACACATTATAAGTCCCATATCGGTTCCGTTACCATATTTACCAGAATATTGGTTCAAGGAAACATACATAATAATGTGCATAAACTCCATAATACGAACTATTCATATACATGTACCACATTTCACCAATTTATCTTTCACGGTTTCAAAGTTTTCGCAGGATCAAGAATTCTGAACAGACGGACATAAAGGCATCAATCGATAGGTGTATAATACAAACAGATATACATTTGGACGAACTTACGACATTTGTCGGATATGGCGATTTCTTTTGACCTTGTTTTGCATAACTAGCCATATGACAGAACATTGTATTGCTCTAACTTTGGGAGAAAATGATCTTGAAGCTAGTCCTTACTCTTTCCTTCGTCCCGATTAGGGCCAGATTAAAGAAATAGCCAGATTAATTTATGTCATAAAAATGGGCAGGATAATGTTGATCACTAATGTGGATAATTATTATGGCCATCAAAGTATCGATTTATGCACCCATACAGGCAAGCGGAGGGCAAACCTATGGCAGAAACACCGGTAGGGGGTTAAATATGGTTAGTAAAATGACTATATCAGAATTTAAATTGCTATAAAGTTATAAAGATAACAAAACAAAAATTATAATTTCCTGTTGTTGATTAAGATTGATACCGGTAGATAAAACTATTACCTCTCGCACGACAACAGAGATAGTGTTGTCGGATATTCTCAAAGCGGATCGCATATTTGTATACTTGGACCCAGAGGCGAGATGTCTTAGGGTGATGACTTACTTCATGCCTGGCGCGATGGGGTCTCTGTAAAATGTGAACTGTCTGGTTATCCTAGGACTAACTCGAGACACAATCTAATCAAACATTTCAGGAGGCATTCTCATGAAATTGATAAAATAAAAGACCTCTGGGCCTCTCCCCGCAACTCCGAGATGAATTGATCGTATAGTCCAAACTACATGCGCCTTTAAGGACCTAGCCAAGTCCTAGACCACCATCTCCCCTGCCATCTTCCTCTGTTCTGTTCATGAATTAAGGTGTTCAAATTGGCACATTGCAGGTCAATCTGAGCCTAGATCAGAGCTGCTGGATACTGCAGTCGAACACGAACACGACACTCCATGATGTATTAATAAATGTTTCTCAGATTTCCATAAATGTATCAGCAATAACATGTATGCATATAATGAAAATAATCTACAAGAAAAACACGTTTTACTTTTCTCGATAAGATGTTTGCCATCCGTTTCCTCGTCGGTAGGTGTCCGTTTAAGGTTCATGTAAAGAGTATTTTGGTGCATTTTTGAAAGGTGATATTTTGGTCATTTATGGAGCAATGTTGCATAATTTCATATCAAAATGTTCGTATTGAAATGAACAAACTTATGATATAGCTTACAATTTGAAAGAAAAACTGTGTATCTTGATTTTAAACAATATGTTTGGATTTGCACCAAAATGTGAAGCAAATTTTCTGTACTGAAATTCAACAAATCCTTCCTCTATATTGAAGAATATGCTTTACATGAGGTAGTAGGACCAAAATCCTGACGACATCCACTCAAATAACAACAGAAGAAGTCGTGGAATATTTGACAATTTTCAAGGACAACACTATATCGCCATAGGGGACTACTTATTTTTTGCAAAGTATGGTGGGCAACACGAGCCTCTGTCAAACATTATTACATGTATAAATATGCAGACTGTATTATTTTTTTCATCCTTTTTTGTAAATTTGATTAACTAAATTATACCTTGAGAATACATTGAGAATCGTTGTTGGGCTCTCGCGGGAGGATCTGCTTCTTTATAAGCCCATCCTCTTCCTAGAATTCTTCTATAACTGTGTTTTAACGCATGTTGCAAGATATATACATGATTATAATGATTTCATTGCGTATAACGATTACACAATTGCTATTCAAATCCCAGGTCACTTTATGCGTCTAAGCTTGCCAACGTGTTCCTTACTTTGCACGTGCGCAGATACAGGTGTTTCACTGTAAACAGCGCTACATTGATTACCGCGAAGGCAAGAGAATCTCTCGCCACGGTCCGCTCGCCTCAAGGCGAAAAAAAAGGAGGAGTGACCATGGAGAACGATATGTTTGAGAGAGACATAATGGGTGGTGGCAGCGCTATGGTCTGGGTTGGGAAAATGGGAACTCTGGAAATTGACTTGGTTATTATTCAATAAAATGCCAACGCTCAGCGTTACATCAATGTTTTAAATAGCACAGTGATACGATTCATACAAAATAAAGGAAGGACCTGGCATTTTCAGCTTGACAATACATGTATAAAGCATCACACGGCGCGTATCACCACACAATTTCTTGCTAAAAATACATTAACGTCCTGCCTTGGCCTGTTTTATCCTCGGACATGAGCCCAATAGAACACATATCGGATGTATTTGATAACAAGGTCGGGTCAAATTATCAAATTTATTCCATAATGACCTCCAACGTGCATTTTGGTTGGAATGGCAACGTATTTGAAACGTTACGTAAAATCAATGAGGGGACGTATTCTGCAATGCATCCGTAAAGTGGTTACTAGTGCTTTTTTAAACATCACTTTAAATGCACATCAAGTAAATGTTTGTTTCCAGATGCTGTGGTCATTCTAATTATTAAGAATATTTCATTTCGACCCATCTCAACTGAATTATTCATTAAACAGTATGCAAGTATTTGATTCTAATCCAATGAGGTACACAGACACATGGATATGACATTGAAGCTAAGATTACAAAAATAATTCATCCTGCATACAAATGTATCAACAAATTCATTATTTTTCATTCTATATTAACTGAAGTGAGATCCGGTTGTTTATAATTCTCTGTGAAAAGTGTTGTAAACTTAATGATGTTTTTTTTTAATTTGAAAAATATTTTTAAGGTAAAATCTTACTATATGTATATCCTCCATTTCTTAAAATAATTTTCAACATTATATCATGTCACCACGGCTTCGTCAATGACCAAGCAATTTTTGAAAACCAATCTTTCGGTACATGTAAGGTTGACAATCCAGGAGACTCTTATTGGCAGGCTTACATAATTTTTCAACACTTCTTTTAAGAATAGATATCATAATACATGATAATAGTGTTTCCATATTGATCGGACGAGTGCTTTGTACAAAATTATGAAATATCTTTTCGCAATGTAATCATACATTCTGATTATTTAGGATAATACACTGTTGGATTTGTTATCTTTTTCAGCTATATGACTACTTACTTTTTAGTCCTGTTAAAATATCACCCCTAAATCCCCCTTTTCACTAACAGACTCAATGTCCGCAAAGTTCAAAGTATACTGGTAATATTGGTTGTCTATTCCAAAGTGTATGGTTCTGTAATTTTTCACATTAAAACGCAACAGCCACTTTGACTATGTTTAAGGCATCTAAGTCGTGCTGGATAATATCAATTTTAATGTCTTTGTTGTATAGGTTAAATTGGTACCATAAGCGAAGAATTTCACAATACTACGTATAACTTCGGGGGGAGGGGTCATCTATTATAAACATATGAATAATATGGGTCCCAGGACACTTCCCTGGGGTACCCCACTTAAAATGTCTTTCCACGAAGAAGACTAGGGTCCTTTCACAGATACATATTGCCTACGTCCAGTAAAAAAGTTACGTTTCCATGACAAAACTGGCCCTCTGATACCAAATGCTGATACTTTGCGAGAAAACGTTAATGTACTATGCTCTCAAAAGCTTTGACAAAATCTAAATAAACATTATATTTTCCAAACTTCCATCACCCTCATTGTAGTGTGACTAATAATCTATCAATTCAATTAACTGTAAAACGCAGGATCCCCTAGAGTGAAAACCAAATTGAGCCTTAGATAAACTGATATATGAGTGTGTCTGACTAAATGTTCAAATATCTGTGCCCTTATCAGTGTTTCTAAATACTTACAACTACTGAAGTAAGGCTTTCAGGGTGGTAGTAGCATATACTCATGAACCATAACAATATGTTAATGTGTGTGTATGTGTGAAATGCAGAAGCAGAATATACATGAAAAGATAGAAGGACAAAAAATAATTGCGTGTCTCTGCCCAACGCAATCATCTCAAGTGTCCCTACTAGGACCCCATAGAAGCCAAAGTCGGATCCGTGCAGTATTGTATACAGTGGAGAAACCGTTATTCTTTCCCAATAAACGCGTTTACGCTAAAAATATTATTTCCAATACAAACAGTTTGGAGCCAGATCAGACGCCGGGTAACCCGGCGTCTGATCAGGCTCCAAACTGTTTGCCACCAAGATAAACATGAATTATCAGAATTGTCAAAAAGTTGTACTTGTCTACGTTTTAGTGTTTTGCGTTTGCGTTTAAACGGGAAAGAATAACACATTCTCCACTGTACATGTACAATGTGTATATGTATCCCCTTGACCGGACTAGAGCTGGAATACACTCACAGCAATATAAAGCTTTATATAATAAAGATCGCAATGCAAAGTGAAATATTAATCAACATTACAATAGCCGGAAAGATGTGGAATACTTGAAAGGGTGGAAAAAGGTGATTTAAAGGGACAAACTCTTGATTTTCCTGAAACAAAGGTCAGCTGTACAGGGACAGAATTACTTTCCCGGTAAGTAGTCCGCTGAAGAATTGTGACATACGGAGGAATTTATGATCGAAAGTAATGTGCAATGCGCTTATTTTATTGAGTATGTATCCAACATTAATAATGTACTGAAATAAAAGTTGAAAATATGGATATTAAAAAAACGAGAAAATGCGGATTAATCATTGTGTTGGATAAACGACAACTTTCGGTGATATTGCTATGATTGAACGGATACATTGTCTAAATGCAGTGAATCGGGTGAGTGACATTCCATCAATCATATTGCTTGTTCTTTTCTCTGTCCGTGCGTATATAACAATCGTCAGTCGGCGTTTGTAGATTTGGAGTAGCTAGACTTTAAATGTTGGCAAACTTCTAAAATTTTGTAAAATGCAAATGGCCGCCCTTGAATCAAGCAAGGGGTATTTGAAAGGCCAATTACAGGGTGTTTTCCTGACTTTTGTAAGACATTCTGTGTAGGAGTACCCAGTATGTAAGGGGTTCTTTGTATGTATTCTACCAGATTTCCGAAAATACGTGCCATTTAGTGATTTGATATATTCTGCTGAAGAGGTTATTTTCATTCCATGTTCGTTACTTTTTGAGCTTCTGACAACACAAGTACACTTAATTTAGGCGTGCTCCTTTTCATTGACCAATTATTTATAATGTGTGAAAATATGTTTAGCCAATGTGGTATAGTTATTGAGTATTACAACTTTTCAAATTTCAGTATTTTTTCTCGTACAGGGACATTACATGAACCTTAACCTGCGGTTGATTACCGGAATATGTCCGGTTGGTCCGTTAGGTGTCAGTGGCTTGTTCAACTGGCTTTCCGATTGGCGAGCGGACGGTCGCTCGCCTCTTGAACGACATTGCTCGCCGAGCGCTAGGCAAGCGGAAGGTGTCAGTGAAAAAGGCTGCTTCGGTGTGCTCGCCGTGACAACAAAGATGGCGGACAAAGCACAACATTGATCTTTGAAAGTTGCAAAAATGTTGAAAACGACTTTGTCAGACCAAACTACAGCACGAAACTGCACCGGGTGATGTCCTTAGACATTGCCGTGAAGGTAAAGTGAACTATTGTTACATATTTTCCCTTACAATGGACCCAGACTAGATTCTAATATAAATGTGATGGAAGTGTATACATGTATCAGTCGAAAACTACACAGCGCACGTTTCCTAAGGGTGCTGGTGAATTCGCCTAGAGACGAACTCGCCTACAATTAGATATATAGTAACCTAAATGGCGAATTCGCCTAGAAAGCAATTATATAGTGATTGTATTTCACACCTTGTAGTACATGTGTATCTACCATTTACAAATAGATAAAATAAAAATATTTGTTGAGGATCAATTCATAAATTTGTCTATCTATCTATCTATCTTCGATTACTGCTGAACTCCCCTCACGGGTATTATTGTTATTTTCTTATCCAGATATTTATTTAACAAAATGAAATATCAGTGTAGCCCCTAATCACTACACCCAGATTTGACAACCTGTTTGAAAGGGGGCGATGCCAACGTAGAATACATCATTTAACATCTATTTCTCTGTTTCTTATGAAATTAAAGTTGAAAATTGAAAGTAAAAATGCCGCTTACACCGGACGGTCTACATAAAAATTATTAACACCTGCATTAATGATGATCAGGGGCTACACTTATCATCCCATCTTAGTAAACACTACCTGAAAACAAGTATTGTTATGTTATCAATACCTTACAATAGGTGCGAAATACAATCACTATCATAATTGCTTTCTAGGCGAATTCACCATTTGGTTTACTATATATCTAATTGTAGGCGAGTTCGTCTCTAGGCGAATTCACCATAAACCGTTTCCTAACATTGCGATGGTCTTTATATAAATGTGATAGAGTCTATATACATGTGCGGATCCAGAAAAATCATATAGAAACAAGAGAAGAAGAAGATTACACTGCATTTGAAACAGATTAAAGGCGTGATTGGACCCTCCACCCCCCCCCCCCCCCCCCTTCCCCCCGGGAACTGGTCATTTCGTCAAACTACTGTGATCGGCACATCGGTGTGAACAGGAACGTATATTAATTTATGTCTCTGGTGAGAATAAGTTTTAACGGGGAGGAGTAGAACAGTCCTTTCATCATCTTTATTTACCTGTACTGTAGTAAACTACAGTAAAACCTCTCTATTACGGCCACTAAATTGTGTTCATTATTAAGTGTTTAATGCAGATGATTGCTTAAAGCAAAGTGACAGTAAAACAGAAAGCTCTTTTAGGAGCTTTCTGATTTACTCTCACCTTGCTTAAAGCTGTCACTTGTCTTTTATACAATCAAATAGCATTCTTTTTAGTTGTGATAATAGAGGGGTTATACTGTAGTTTACCACGGAGTTATACACATAGTGACACATGTGTATTATACTATAATTCGATGATAGGTAAACTTTGTTGTTTCACTATGCCGCGGACTGCATCTGTTGTTAGATGATCAAAGAGGCGTGTGCTTGAAATAATTGCAAACTGTCAATCAGAAAACTAAATTTCATACTTTTGATCCCAATCAAGATCAGCTTAAATTTATGCTATGACCAAGATAAGTTTTCAATTTGTTATATTTTAAATATTTCCTGAACTACTTGTAAGTGTTTTATCAATATTTATTATTTATTTTTAGCTATCCGTTACTCGTACACTTGGAAAATCCTAAAGTATGTTCTTGAATGACCATGTAAACACTTGTCAAAGTTTTCATTATGTTTATAATGCCTGTTATTTGTATTTTTCAGGGTGAAGATTCTGCCAAATAGACGTGTTGACAGTTGAGTGGTCACAGAAAAACATTCTGCTAGAGCAATTAAAGCAGATCTAGATCTAGATGCTTTTAATCTGCACGACGCACAACCCCCATGCCGATAATACACGAAAGTGGAGTCCGGCATTATCGATAGATAGATAGAAGTGTATTCAGTACATTCCCCAGTGTCCACAGCAATTGCCAATAATTATTGACACTGGTTGTAACATTGACCTTTCTAATGAAGAGGGACAGAGATGGCTCTTCAATAAATGGAATGAGAATGAATAAAGTGTCTTTAAAACAATATGTATGCTTTGCTGTATGTCACTTTTCAACCCATTACTCCATAAATACTAGGACACGTTGTGCCTGTTATTTAAACCTCCAGTGAAAAAAAGAGGTTCATTTTATACAGTTATGGAGTTTTTTGCTGTATAAATATTTCTATATTCTAGCAGATGGTAGCTTAAAGCAGGCCGGAAGTAAATCAGAGTGCACCTGATGGTAGCTTAAAGCATGCTGCAAGTAAAGCAGAGCGTGCATTATGGGGCATTCTGCTTTACTTTCATCCTGCTTTAAGTGGTCTTGTCTCTTAATACTGCAGTGGAGAAAACGTTATTATTTCCTTCAAACTGCAAACAAAACACAAATGCATCGCAATTAAACTATGAAAATGACAACTTTCATATATATTCATCTGAGTGGCAAACAGTTTGGCACCTGATCAGACGCCGGGTTACCCAGAGTCCGATCTGGCTCCAAACAGTTTGCAATGAAAATAATAGTTTTTGCATAAACACATTATGAATTGGGAAAGTATAACGTCTTCTCCACAGTAGCAGCAGGCTAAGTGGTTCAAATTAATGTTTCATTGGGGTAAACACAAGTATGTTTTACTTAAATGAGTTTGAGATACCAAGGTTCATCATGCATTATTTTTAATCTTCGGAAGTAAATCAGAGTGCACCTGAAGGTACATTCTGCATTACTATAAACATGCATTTAAGTCACGAGAGTCAACTATCTTTAATATTAGAAACAGGCTATGGATAAAATGGTTAACCCATTACCCCATATAATAAGCCTCTTATTTATTCATCCACTGAAGAAAATATTTTCAACCTGTACTATCAACATGAATATGTATCATAATAAATATTTTCTACATCTAAGCAGATGATAGCTTAAAGCATGCTGCAAGTAAAGCAGAATGTGTATGATGGTGCATTCTGCTTTAATTTCAACCGGGTCTAAGTGGTCTTGTGTCTTCTAAAGCGACTTGCAACCAGACGGTGTATTTGCAAAAATAAAATAAAAAAAATCAATAAAAATAAATATGTAGCCGTATGGTGCATCTAGCATTAGATATTTTCCATCGCTTTATCCGTTGCGTCCAGAAATTGATCACAGGCTCAGACATAAACCCGAGCGATTTATGTACTCTCCATCGCTACATACTGAAGTACGTTAAATCGATCCCAAATATATAAATAGCCCTGGGTCCAATGTGCTAAGGGGTTGACTCATTTCCCCCACATGCCGGCTTCGAATCCCACCAGAGCTCAATATATTTTTTATTGAAATGCATTTTTCAAATAGAATGCCAACTTTTAGATAATACTGCCTATGTTAATCTGAATGGCAAAACAGTTTTGGGCCTGATCAGACGCCTGGTTACCCGGAGTCCGATCTGGCTCCAAACTGTTTGCAATGAAAGTGATGGTTTTTGCATAAACGCATTAATTGGGAAAGAATAACGTCTTCTCAACAGTAGCAACAGGCTAAGGGGTAAAGGGTTAAACACTAAAAGGAATACTACTCAAATTTTCATACTAGCTCTAACTCAAACGTTTAAGTCGAACACATCTATATTTCAAAGTTCAAATGTGCTAAGTTTGAACTTTGACATGCTGATATTTTATTATTCTAAATCAAGTTTAAATTAATGTTTCATTGGTGTAAACACAAGAAATTTTGACTTAAATGAGTTTTAGATACCAAGGCTCAAATATATGCCACCAGGAACGTATCTATAATATACGTTCCTGATGCCACTTACCCACTAAGGGACCCAAATCTTGTTGTTTTTATTTAGCTCACCTGAGCACAAAAAGCCCAAGGGTGAGCTTTTGTGGTCGGTCTTTGTCCGGCGTCGTACGTCGTGTGTCAACAATTTATTTAAACATCTTCCTCTGCTTAACCACTTGCCTGATTGCGACCAAACTTCACCGGAATGTTCCATGGGTCAAGGTCTTCCAAAGTAGTTCAAAGAATTTGAAACAATGCAGAACTCTGGTTGCTATGGCAACAAAAGTGAAAAAATAAGGAAATCATCAAATAAAACTTCTTGTCAAAAACAGTAAGGACCAGAGCGTAGATATTTGGCACATAGTATCATACGCAATATTTTCTCAATACTAACAAGTGGTTGCTTACAGGAGACTGAAAGAAAAGCAGATGCACCTTAAGGAACATTCTGCTTTACTTTCAAACTGATTTAGGTAGTCACCTATTAAATAGAAACAGGCTGTTGGGTAAAGGGATAAGTAAACCATGAATATTCACACTGGAGTCGCACACCTTGCATATTAAGAAGGCTTTGCTTGTCCTGTACAGAGTTGGACAATTAACCTATAATCCCATGGTCTGTTTCTAGTTTTGAAGACAGGTGACCGCTTAAAACAGGCTAAACTTAAACAGAATTCACCTCAAGGAGTATTATGCTTTATTTTCAATCTGATTTAAGCTTATAACCATCTGCTAAGATATAGAAAATATTATTGTGCATATTTATGAGTGAAGTTTTAGTTGAAAAATAGACACAGTGTTCTTTCTCTGCAACGACACCACATGGGAGACATGACTTGTGTGTTGTTCGGTGGGAGTCGTTATAGGAGGGAGATTAAGACTTGGCTTAAAATTGCAAACTGCTTGAATCCAGGTCAGCCACCGCGTTACGCGGCGTCTGATCTGGATTCAAGCTGTTATTCACTCGTCATTATATTTATTATATCAAAATGTCCACTTATATGTAACTTTGAGAAAACAGCAGACGACAATTTTAAGCATACGATTATTACAGCAATGAAAGTATTGTCTTGATAAGGGAACTGCGACACGGGTCGTTGTAATTTAAGGAGGTAGTCGTTGTTGGAAGGGATTTTGTAGAGAGGGATCACTGTAGATGTATTTATGGCATAAATCTTTCTGTCGCATACACCATTTTACTGTACCTTTATCACCCCCTCCCCCCCCCCCCCCCCCCCCCCCCCCCCCCCCCCCAGGAAATACTTTTTAGGATAAAATATTATTAGCTTTTACTATTCCCTGAAAGATGACAGTTTACGGCAGGGTGGAAGTTAATCCGAAAACTCATACAGTAGCCTTTTCTTGCTCTTATCCTATTTTAAGTAGCTACCTGCTACTTAAATGTTTTTTCAGCCTATACAGGAAAGGGGTAACAGTTGCAGTCCTTTAGTCTGTTAGGCCCTGTAAACCCTTTACTCCATAGATGTGCCTTTTTAATTGGGTATTTTATTAATTTCTCCATTTAACAAAATAGTTCCCATTGATACAGTAATATGCACCATACTAAAAAAATCCTATTTTCTGGCAGATGGTAGTTTAAATTGCGTTGAAAATGAAGTTCGATGCTCTTTAGCCCTTATTGCTTATTACATTTAGCATGCTTAAACCAAACGTCTGTCTTCAATACTGCAAGCAGGCTATATGGGAACGGGGTATTCGAGAAATAACCAATTTGAAATATATAAGTTTGGTTTTGGCACAAGGAAACAACTGATTAACACATTCACCCCTGAAGCTTTTAATGGACAATTCAAGTTTCCAATTAAGTCTAGTCCATTTTGACTAATATGGGTTGATTTTCACAATATATTGCCTAATGACAAACAGTGTAGACCTTGATCAGAGGGCTCCTGTAGGAGCCCTCTGATCACTAGTGATCAGCGTCTACATTGTCTGCATCTATATAGGACAAGTGTCCTCTTCAATAGTAAACTGTCTGCTTATGACGAGTATTCTCGTCGCTAGGGTTGAATGCGTAAACCCATTACCCCATTAAGTTGCCTTTTTATGCCCTAAATTTATTCCTCCGCATAACAATGTAGTTCGAATTTAAACAGGCATGAAGTAGTGTCTATATCTTAACAAATTGCAGTTTATAGCAGACAAAGTAATGCGCGTTCTACTTTACGTTCAATCCGCTTTAAGAGGTCATCAGTCTTTCAAAACTAGAAACTTATGGAGCGCAATCGTTGCCAATAATCTAGACATGTAGATGCTAACATCTATTTTGTAGTTTGTATAAAATACAAACCCGACTGTACAAAATATAAATGTGACTTGTCCATAAGTTAGTCATGACCATACAATGCTATTTTTAGAATTGACTTTCTGCTTTGTTCAAAGCAAACACCCGCTTTACATTTCATGAAATTGACAAATTAATCCTACAGATCAGAATGAAATTCCTCAAACCGTCACAAGCAAAGAACTGCATCCGAAAATCCAACTGAAATCATCTGTTTTCAATTAACTTGAACACAGATATAAACCGAAAGTTGCGGATTGACGACCGACATTGACATTTCTCCAGTGTACAGATGACTCTTGCAAGTCGAGAATTACATTTCTCCAAATGCAAAACTAGCGAATTTTGCTATGACCTTATAAGGAATTTTTACGGAATACTACGAATATTAATTTGGGCGGAGTAAACTAAATCGGATCTTACCGGAATCGTTCGCCGGGGGTTTACCTAGCCCTATGATTTTACAGTGGAGAATACGTTATTCTTTCCCGTTTAAACGAACCGCAAAACACTAAAACATAGAAAAGTGCAACTTTTGGACAATTCTGATAATTCATGTTTATATTGGTGACAAACAATTTGGAGCCTGATCAGACGCCGGGTTACCCAGAGTCTGATCTGGCTCCAAACTGTTTGCAATAGAAATAATAGTTTTAGCGTAAACGCGTTTATTGGGAAAGAATAACGTTTTCTCCACTGTATGTAGCCAGTTTGACAGACAGGTGCTTGCTTAACCCATTACCCCATAAATACACCTTTTTACGCCTTTCATTTATTCATCCACTAAAGAATTAATTCCAATTTTTACAGCCATGAATATGTATCATAAGAAATGTTTTCTATTTCCTAGCAGACTGTAGCTTAAAGCAGGCTGAAAGTAAAGCAGAATGTGCCTTAAGGCACATTCTGCTTTACTTTCAACCTGCTTTAAGTGGTCACGTGTCTTCAATACTAGAAACAGGCTGTGGGGTAATAGGTTAAGCAGACTGAAGTAAAGCAGATAGTTCCTGAAAGAGCTTTTCTGCTTTACATGTGCCTGCTTTAAACATCCATCTGCCCAGATGCAGGGCAGGGGCCCGTTTAATAAACATTGTTGTCGTAAGTCAAAACTTTAAAATACATTTAATTTCTGATTTCTCTATTTAATCCTGTCTTGTGACATTTTCAAGACGATTCCAAAAAGATGTTACAAAACAGGATTATATTGAGAAAAAAGTTTTATAAAACGACTCAAGGTTTCCAATGACTCTTTATCAGGATAATATTTGTAGAAGTATGAAAAGGTACATGCATTAAATTTGTAATAGGAATAATTAAAAAAACTGCCAACATGTGCATCTATGTGTGAAATGGTTAAAGTGGTTGCTTACAGCAAGATAAAAGTAAAGCAGAAATCTCCTGTGGCAGCTTTTGATTAACTGCTTTACTTTTATCCTGCTTTAAGGTGGGCTCAGCTTCTTTAACCATTTGAGCCCTATTGGTGCATCTATGGGTCCTTTGAAACAGTTTACCTGTAAAGACTTAGTAACATTAACCCTTTACCTGATAGCCTATTTCTAGTATTGAAAATAGGTGACTACTTAAAGAGGCTCGCAACCGGATCAAGCATTAAAAATAGTAATTTGTAAATATAGGTCAAATGCTTATATAAATGGGTAAAATTTAGTTTAGGATAATAAATTCTGTTAAAAAATGCATTTCCAAAAAAAAAAAGAAGAGGCTCTGGTGGGATTCGAACCCGTGACCATCCATGCGGAGACAAAAATGAAAAATGAGGCATCGCCTCTACGCCCTCGGCTACGGACGCTCTCTCTATATATAGTAGCGAATTAACGTACTTCAATGATAGCTATTAATAGAACATTATTCGGCTCGGGTTTATGTCTGACCCCGTGTAGAGAAGCAACAACAACAACTATACCGTTAGCTAACGCTATGGAAAAACGATGGAAAATATCTAAAAAAACTAAGATTCGGTGACGATTCTTGAGACGTTTTTTGGACTGATCATATGTTTTTAATGTCAAAAGCCAAATAATGCCACAAATTTGCTTTTATTTGAGTATTTTATTTTATTTTGACAAGAACACCATCCGGTTGCGAGTCCCTTTAAAGCAGGTTGAAAGTAAAGCAGAATTATAGTCACTCGGAACACCTCAGAGTTATTGGCATACGTTCTAGGAAATACCTTTCAACTTTCAACTTTTATTTACATATGCATAAGTCCCACGGATAGTGAGAAACATTAGCATTATAATTATAACTCAAAGTAACATTGAACAACAAAAGTAAACAATATAAGGGAAAACGGCTACACATAGTTTTATACCAGGGCTCCAGATAAGAGGAAGTAAACTGAACAAATCCAACATTCATACACATTTCAGCACCAAATCCCTTGATGTAACCACCCACCTGAATCGTCTCGGAGAGTCGATTCTAATGAGTAGTGACACCACATGGTTTAATGCAGAAATAAAGACTTTATTCGTTTTGAGTTACTCCCCCATTCAACCTGGAGCTCTGTTTATACATTCCATAATTATGACGTAAATGTTACGTAATTTGTATTTAAAAAACGACGTCATAATCTAATCTAGAATTTACCGAAACTTCACGAAGGAAAATTGACGCGTCGAAGGAGGGGCTTATGTAGCTAAGACACGCCCTCGTGACTCATTTGACAACTTTCTACATTGTCCGTTGTACATTGGCGAATATCCGAAGTTCATTGTATGGTGTCTGTTTGCAAAAGGTGAAACGTCTTTCGCAAAGCGTACTTTCAATTCTTCCAGGCGGAAACTGTTTATTTCAAATGTTGGTTATATGTAGTTCTGTCTTAGAAAGTAACATTAAATCGTGGATTTTGGTTCCCTTGTTAACAGCTTAAAATGAAAGAATTTCGAGTGTTTAAAGTATAAACTATAAATACCTTTTTATGGAATACAGTATACACATGTAAACAGACATTTACATGTTAAGTTTGCATGATTCTAAACGACATTTATACAAATACATATCGTTTTTGGCCAAACAATAATTGAAAACCGGGTGATTGCATGTCTGGACTTTTGGCAACGAATGCGCTCCATAGAAACTGGCTATGGGGCAATAGGTTAAGTAGTCAACCATGATAGCAAGCAGTGTCGATGCTTCAGCCTGCTAATGTCAAGTTTCAAAGTTAGGTAAACTAATTAAAACTGTCATTTACCGAAACTTCTGACACCCTATGTATCTAAGATTGTCAAACATTTTGGAGTCTTATCAAACGCCAAGTTAAGGCAGGAAGGGGTTAATATTTGTTACCAAATGTATCGTGCAATTTTAGCGCATAGCATATAAATTATAATACGTCCGTGGATCCTACACACAGGTCTTATTTTGATATGAGAGTGCTCGAGACCAACGTGTAATTTTAACTAGAAGTCTGATCAGGATCAAAACAGTTCGGCACTCTTAGTACATGCATGAGTACTAACCCCATCACTGATTTATCCAAAATACAATGGCAATTGGAAAAAAGTGGGACCCTGGTCAGATGCCGAGTAACTCGGCGTGTGATTAGGGTCAAGACTAGTAGTCAATCCTTGACTTAAATTCCATGTACTTGAACATTATATTATTGTTCATTTTCATTATTAGATGCTCTATTATAAAAAATAAAAGTTGACGATAAATATTTAAATCAGGTGACGGAATTGCACGGAAAGGGTTACAGAAATTGCAAAGTTGAATAGCCGTGCGGGTATATTAGTGAAATATGGACGACATCGTAGCTTTCTTATCTTATATGTGCTCACAAAAGCAGGCTCCACGTTTTCCCATCTTCGATGCAAAACTTCGAATAAAAAGTATATATGGGATTCTTACACTGATAGAATTATGTATAGATCTAGTATTATGTAATATAGTATATGCATTGTGTATATATCTGTATTCAAAATAAGGAAACAGTTTAGTAGTTAAGGTTAGTATAAATAAATATAGATCAATGTGAATTATATACTCTTTATTCATAGTGTTCTAAGTGTATTAGTATCTGTATCTGTATCAATACGTCGTAGAATCCTACAACGGCCTTTAGTAATGTCAATATAGAGTATTCATTAATATTAGTATATTAAATTGGCCGAGTTGAACCAGGCCGAGTTGGTAATTGGCCGAGTTGACACATTACCGGTGTTAACGTACACCGGGCGAGCGCTAGGTTGCTCGCTATCGTTCAATAAGCACAGCGACCGCTAGGTTTCCGCTAGGTTTCCGCTCGATTCAGTTGAACAGAGGGCTGGTAATACTCCGGTCCGTGAATCCAGCTCAGCGGGTATCAACGAATACGAACAGGACACGAACAGGACAATGAACGTATGCATTCCGAACAAAACGTATACAAACGCACATCTACCGTATATCTAACGTAAAATTTGTCCGGTGGAATCCGTTTTCAAGTTTTCAACATGTTTAAAACTTTCAAACGGATTGAACGGACATCACAGGACTTGGCCGGACAATGAGCGAATATACCGAATAAGAAACGGACAAGAAACGAATGCGAACGGAGACGAATGGATTGGAAATTTGGTTCTCCGTTGGACGTCCTTTAACGCTATCCGGTAAGGTGTGACTGAGCCTTAAGTTTTCAACATGCTTAAAACTTTCCACTAGATTGCACGAACATCGCCGGACATTAGTGAACAAATTAGGAATTTACCGAACAATAAACCGTCAAGAAACGCATGCGAACGGAGACGAACGGATTGGAATTTTTATTCTCCGTCGGCCGTCGGACGTACGTTAACGCAATCCGGTAAGCTGTGAAAGTACCAATAAGAAAATCGATGATCAACTTCACGTAGAACTATAGTTCGGTCTATAGTCAGTGCGAGATTAGGGATACGAGGGGGGTGAATTGAGTATTGTATCGTGGAATGTCCATGGACTAACGAGAGACAAAAGAGATGATGTGAATTTTGTAAATTTGTTATCACAGCATGATATAATATTTCTATATGAAACTTGGTCTAATATAAATACTGATATTAACTTGTCCGGATTTACTTCTCATAACTTTTATCGCAAATTTCAGCACCGTAACGCTAAAAGAGCTAGTGGGGGGATTGCTTTATATTATAAAGATTCTATAAAAGACGGCATTACTATAGAAAAAAACCATTCAGACACTATTATTTGGATAAAGCTTGATAAGAATTTTTTTCATTTAGATAATGATATATATATTTGTGGTGCTTATATTTGGGGTGAAAATTCTCCAGCATACAATATTGTGAATGTTGATTTATTTGAAATTATTGAAAATGATATTAATTATTATGATAATCTTGGTTGTATATATGTATGTGGTGATTTAAACTCAAGGGTAGGTAATAGGGATGACTTTGTTGTGTTTGATAGACATACTGATTTTATTGATTGTATAGATTATGTTCCCGATGAACCCTTACCTCGGGCCTCATCAGACCGCACCTGTAATTCTCACGGGATCAAGCTTCTTGACATGTGTAAATCCTCGTGCTTGCGGATTGTTAACGGTAGATTGGGCGATGACCATGAAATTGGAACGTATACCTTTGTATCTCAGCACGGGGCTTCCGTGATTGATTATCTTCTTACAAAAGAAGAACATTTTTCAAGTATTGTTAATTTTTCTGTCGGTTCAGTCAATGAATGGAGTGATCACAGTCCGCTGTGTTACTCCATTCATTGTAATTCTGTGCCGACAGAAGAAAATTTACAAAATGACGTAAGGTATAAATGGAAGAGTAGCTGCAAAGATGAATTTCGATCTAATTTGATAGGGAAATTGCCTTTTCTAAATGATTTAACTTATAACATTGAATCATGTGACCGTGAATCTATAAATAGTTTAGTAAATAATTTTACAAGCACTTTACGAGATGTTGCGGATCCATTATTTGTTAAACACGTAACACAAGGTAAACATTATTCATTTTCAGATACATCGATTTCTGCAGGTGCGGATTGGTTTGATAACGAATGCATGTACTTTAAAAATGTTTATTTAGAAGCCCTTCGTATCTTCAACAGTTGTAAATCGCAATTAAATAGAGAAGTATTGTGTGAAAGTAAAAAGAAATATAAAGAAATGTGCCGCAAAAAGAAGCGGGGTTTCGAAAATAAGAAAGTAACTGATATTGAGAATCTACGAAAATGTAAACCTAAAGAATTTTGGAAGTATTTTAAGAAAAATATTAATCAGCAGGAAAGCTCGATATCGTTAGATGAGTTTTATGAATACTTCTCTACTTTAGGCGATGATATTTTCAATGTAAAAATGATGAAGCTGAGGCATTTTGTGATACTCATGATTTCAGTGATAAATCTTGCTGTTTTGAAGAACTTGACGCGCCAATCAGTTGTGCAGAGATTTTAAAGGCGGTTAAAAAACTTAAGGCTGACAAAGCCCCTGGGCGTGATTTCCTTTTAAATGAATACTTTATTGAAAGTGTCGACATATTAGTATCTCATTTATGTGATATTTTTAATGCTATCCTTAATTCAGGTTTCTATCCGGAAAGCTGGATGGAGGGTGTAATTATACCTGTTCATAAGAAAGGTAGCAAGAGTTGCACGAATAATTATAGAGGCATTACTTTAGTCAGCTGTATGTCAAAATTATTTACCACTATACTGAACAATAGAATTGAATCCTTTTGTGTACAGAACAATAAAATCTCCGATGCCCAGTTTGGCTTTAAAAAAGGACATTCAAGTGTTGATGCGATGTTTATACTTACTTCTATTGTACAGAAATATCTAAATGAAAACAAAAGATTGTATGTGTGTTTTGTAGACCTAAAGAAATGTTTTGATAGCATTAATAGGAATGCACTTTGGTATAAGCTTTACAGGACAGGTATTCAAGGGAATTTACTGTGTATTCTTAGGGACATGTACAAAAAAGTTAAGTCGTGCATGAAACACTGTAATAGTTATTCTGATTATTTTGAATATGCAGTTGGATTGAGGCAAGGGGAGGTAATATCTCCTGTCTTGGTTTCTCTATTCATGGATGACTTAGAGCTATTTCTACAAGATGAAATTAATTCAGGTTTATTGTTTGATGATATTGTATTGATTTTATTATTATTTGCTGATGATATGGCAATTTTAGCTAACAGTGTTGAAGAATTACAAAAATATCTAGATTTATTATACACTTATTGTAATACCTGGGGCTTGGAGGTAAATACAGAGAAAACCAAAATTATGGTGTTCAGAAAAAGAGGTAAACTCCGAAGAAATGAAACCTGGACATACAATGGTAAACTAATTGATTTGGTTGATGATTTTAATTATTTGGGTACTGTATTTAATTACACTGGTAACTTTTCCAAAAATTAAGAACATTTAATTGGAAAATCTTTAAAAGCATTAAATTTATTGTTATATAACTGCAAGAAAGTTAAGCTAAAGCCCAAAATTCTGTGCCAGTTGTTTGATTCCTTTGTTGGATCTATTTTAGGGTATAGCTCGGAGATATGGGGTTTTGGAAAATCAAAGGAAATTGAAAGAATTCATTTGAAATTTTGTAAGAGATTACTCGGTGTAAGGTTAAACACGAGTTCAAATGCTGTATACGGTGAATTGGGGCGTTATCCTTTATATGTATCACGCTATGTAAGTATTATTAAGTATTGGCTAAAATTAGCTAATAATAATGATAATATTATAATTAAATCAATGTATCAACAGGGGCTCATTGACTGTGAAGCGGGGAAGAAAAATTGGGTTGCGAGCGTTAAAAATCTTTGAATAATTATGGTTTTGGATTTGCATTTTATAATTCAAATCAGTTGAATATCAAGACATTTCCTTATGTTTTTAAACAGAGAGTTATCGATAACTTTATACAGCAGTGGCATGTTTCAGTCAATAGTAGTCCTGTTTTAGACACTTATAAGTTTCTGAAAAGTACTATTGATTATGAAGGTTATTTGGATATTTTACCTTACTCGCTAAGATGTAGTTTTTCTAGAATTAGATTGTCCTCGCATTCCCTTAGAATTCAAACTGGTAGATTTGCACAGAATAGGTTAATTCGTAATGAACGAATCTGTTTACTCTGCAATTCTCGGGACATAGAAGACGAATTCCATTTCATATGCGTCTGTCCTCGTTTTGTTGACTTGAGAGTAAAATATCTAAATAAATACTTTTTTCAAAGACCTTCTATGTTTAAATTTATTGAACTAATGAAATCATCAAATAAGCATGTTTTGTATAATTTAGTTATATATATTAGAGAAGCTCTTAAATTAAGACATTCTTTCAATGAAAATTAACTTATGTATTCATCCTCACTATTGTCACGTGATGTTATATGTTTGTGAATTTACTATGTGACTAAGATAATGTACTTTGTACAAATCTGAATAAAATTATGTTCTGTTCTGTTCTGTTTTGTCAATCGAGAGTGAGGCCGGAGCATGCGCATTAAGGTCGACAGAAGAACACCGTTTGTCAAACCAATGAAAACTTAGACTATAGTCCCACGTGATTTTGCTCAATACTGTACTCGGGGATCCGCAGTGGAGAACTTAAACCATTCACCATTCTTCTTCATATAATTGTCCGCTTATAACTTATAATCTGCCGTGAACAAGTTTTTAAGAATAAAGGTATCTTGACTGAAGTGGAGACCTTCTTGTATGTGTTGGATCCTGATCAGACCCTGAGTAACTCTGGTGTCTGTTCTGGATGCAAACATTTAACAAATACCTGTAGTAGGGGTAAATATTCAACATCCGCCAGAATTATGTCGCATTTCTTCTACCTTGTTGGAATTCGTGCTTTAGGAACTAATAAAACATTAATTGTATATGTTTAAGCCTACTGAAAGACGTTTAAATAACGTCAAGTGATAAATATATAGCATATACCATTCAACTGACATTGCGTTAGGATAGTGAACTTCATTAGTGCTAGCAAATATTCGTTTACTTCTACTAACGTGGTAATTTACGGCGTGTTACATCTTTTGCATTGATATTCTGTCACCTTTCTTGCTTTTAGATACAGTAAAACCTCCATTTTACGACCACTAAAATACCACTAAAATACTAATGAATTATACGAAAAACAGGTGGATAGCTTAAAGGAATGTGAAAGTGAAACAGAAAGCTTCTTTAAGCAGCCACCTGGCTTAAACACGTCGACTCGATTGTCAACAAATTTGTATCCCCATCTGACGCCGAGGTACTCGATGGCTGTTATTGATCAAACTGTTTGACAAAAACTGGTAATCCTTCTCTTCAACAACACCCAATATTTTGTTTGTTGTTCGGAGGGGGTTGTTATAGGAATGGAAATTGGTAAACATTCGCAAACACCTTGAATCCAGATCAGACGCCGCGTGACGTGGCATCTGATCTAGATTCAAGCGGTTTGTCTCTCGTCATTATATTTCTTCTGTCAAAATGTCCACTAATATGTAACTTTGTGAAAAAAGCAGACAACAATTTTAAGAAGACGATATAGCATCAGTGAAAGCGTTAGACAAAATAGTCTTGTTTTGGGAACAGCAGCAAGCGTTGTTGTAGGGATGGAATCATTGTTTGTAGGGCCGTTGCGGGGATGGAACTTTTCGGTACGAACGTAAATTTACCAAAGGTAAGAGTTATAAATAAAGAATCTCCTCTTCTATAATGGAATTGCATTATGAATTGTTAAAACATCTTTCAGTTATGTTTAAGCAGACATCAAGACGTATCAGTGACGTAGGGTAATAAAACATGTCCCGGAAAATTCCACTGATATAGCGGTAACCTTTATCATTCCGTAATTTCGTCTTCTTTGAAATTGTCGTCTGCAGAAAAATATCTATTCAAGAATTTTACATTTCAATGAAAGACACTTGAAGACGAGTTTCAAATAGTTTGGATGTAGATCAGATGCCAAATTACGCGGCGTCTGATCTACATCTAAACTATTTGCAAGTACTAATCAAGTCAAGATCGGCAGGCTAAAGGTTTAGGCATTGATCTTCATTAGTGTTAACAGAAGTTTAATTAATTCTTACAGGTATTTAGATCACACTGACATTCTGTCGCCGTCAAAGTAAATATGTCTCTTGATTTCCTTAAATCACTTACTGTCGTGATGTCATTCGCCTTAAACAATTGTCGTCTGATTTTTTTCTTTAAAATAATATTTATGTAAATTGACTACAATAAAACAGTGCTCCCTCTATACAACCAACAAAACCCTATTGGAGACAAAGAGTGCGTGTGTTGTTCGGAGGGAGTTGTTAAAATAAGGAAAAATAAGACTTGGCTTGTATTTGCAAACAGATTGAATCAAGATCAGACGCCGCGTAAACGCAGCAGTCGACAATTTAAGCAGACGACATTGCAGTAGTAAACGCGTTAGTCAAAATTGTGTTGTTTGAGGAACAGCAGCAAGCATTGTTATAGGCAGCGAACCGTTGTTCGGAGGACCGTTGACGTTAGGCAGAATAGCGGACACCGCTAGATTATCTACGATAGCGTGAGAGCCCGTCAATGTTCGGCTCTTACCGGATATTTGCTTCCGCAATCGATCGGTATTTACGGAAACTACCGACGACTTTTTGAACATGTGAATTTTATTTTCAATTTGAAAAGGACCAAATTAACATTAACTTACAATTCTTAAATTTATATCAAAAGAAAGAACAATATTCAATTATACGAGCCCGTTTGCACAGAATTGATATCGATTGGTATAAATGCACAAGGTCGTGTTATATTAACCGTGCCGAGGCTTATTTTCAGCATTTTACTCTTTGTTTAATGTGATTAAGATGTGTCTTTTTCAACTTAAAAAAGGATCAAAATCTTATTTAAAATATTTTTCAAAACAAATTTCATCATAAAGGAAAATGATTAAGCTAACACGGACCGTTTGCACAGGAACGATATCTGTCCAGAAAAAAAAGTTATTATAGGAATAAACAACATCTTTTTGACGTTCATGACGGTATGACTACATTAGCTTCGCAGGGGGTGAGTTTTGTAAACCGTCATGAGCGGCAAAAAGATGTTGTTTATTCCTTATATTTATATTTTTATTTTCTGTCATCCATTTAATGTGTAGTTTGACCAGATTTGTTTTCATGTATATGAATATATCATATACCGGCAAAATGGGTTTGATAGATGTAATATCGATGTAATGGCCATTCCAGTTTCTAAATATGGTGTCAAAAGTAGTCCTTACTACATGTACTGTATTTGCATGATAATTTCAGGTTTTTACGCAGTGAACTTTCTCGCTGTGCTTTAAGAACGCTCGTAAGAAACTAAAACAAAAATTTCAATCTGAATATCCATTATCAAAGCATATTTTAAACAATTAGGTGGCGCAAGTTTTTATACACGCTTTACACATAGCAACGCGAATAGCAACGCTGAAATGCGACTACACAGTCAGCGTGTACACACCCGCGGCTATCAGTGGCATATCCAATACACATAGGCTAGTTTCAATATGTCATAACGGAACATTACGTTACCAATTTAGTAAGTGTGAATGCATTATTTTGCTTTATGTTTGAGCGACTTTCCTATGTAATTCAAATTGTTTGAACTTGTCAATTTCAAACCGTAATTGGAAGACAACTTGTCTAATCTATAAATAGAACACTCACTCGGAGAAGGGAGAGAACGCGTACAGCTTTAATGACGGAGCGTAATATGATAACCTCCCTTAAAAACAGCATTTAATTTTTTTTTATCGCAATTTGATTTTAATTGCACTGTCTGCGACTTTAAATAGGGGTTTCGAGATACCCAAACGGATAATCTAAAAGTAGATCCTAACTCTCCGCCGTATGGAAGATTTTCTTCGCGGCGGAGACTCCGCCCTCTTTCTAACTGGCTGGAATCGGATTCGATTCGTAGGTTCATCGAGAATTGACCTGCATATTTTTAATACGATTACATAGAGACTTTACAGGGTGAATGTAAATATTACAAGTTATGTAAAAGTGCCCTTCTTATTTTAATGCGCGAAAATGAGAGCAAGTGAGCCACCTGAGTGTCCACTATTCTGCCTAACGTGGGAGGGAGTACTGTAATTTGTTTAGTGTCAAACAGTTTATATCCCGATCAGACGCGATGTGATCAAAATTTTGCAAATAATCATTGTACTCGGGGCAAGTGAAAAGGTTAATGATGTGTTCACAGTACTGCCATGACGTCATCGGCTTTTAACAATTGTTGTTTGCTTTTATTTCCAATTTTGTTTGTATGTAAACTGACTAATGATTCATCGAAATAAGTGTCTAAAAGTTTGAATCGTGATCAGACATCGCATAACTGGACGTCTGATCAGGATTCAAACTGTTTGACACTAATCTAGATATTTATAATAATACATGTACAACTATTGCAAGGCTGTGAAGAGTGTGTTTTTTTCTCGAAACCAAAACTGTTCTTTTCTTTTGATTGCACTGTTATGTTGATATATGTTTTCCAAATAATTTTAAGTACCATTCTAATTTTGTCAAAATTGCTTAAATGACTTCCATTTAAACTAGTATAGAAACTCCTTGAGTGTTTGTAGCAAACGTATATGACAACCGAATTCAATTAGGAAGTTTTGTAACAGGATGACCATTAAGGATACTTCTGCTTTACTTTCAGCCTGCTTTAAGTAACCATTTGTCTTCAATTCTGAAAACAAGCAATGAATGGTTAATACTGAGCTACCAAGAAACAACAGTCAAGAAAATCGTATACATTACAACGTTTACACAATCAATTCAACCATCTCTTAACGCTCAAGTATCGCACAGAATTGACTGCTTGAATTTTATGACACAGACTTCTAGAGATTCATGAAATAAAAACACATGCATGCCTAGGGTTAATGTTTACAAAAATACCACACTTTTAATGAAAAACAGATATGCCTAGTTAAACATAACAGTGAAATCAGTGTTGTTATATTGATTTAGCCTCTTACAGTGGAGAATGTGTTATTCTCTCCCAATAAACGCGTTTACGCTAAAACTATTATTTGCAATGCAAACAGTTTGGAGCCAGATCAGACGCCGGGTAACCCGGCGTCTGATCAGGCTCCAAACTGTTTGCCACCAAGATAAACATGAAATATCCGAATTGTCCCAAAGTTGTTCTTTTCTACGTTTTAGTGCTTTGCGTTTGCGTACGTTTGCGTTTAAACGGGAAATAATAGATTCTCCACTGTAACCGTCTTGGTTGTTTATATCCAGTGTTCCCTCCCTACAACGACCCTCAGAACAGCGACTCACTCCCTCCCTACAAAAATGATTGCCGCTGTTCCCAAAAAACATGACAAAGTTGTCTAACGTTTTTCTAACTGCTGCAATACCGTCTGCTTAAATTTGCCGTTTGCTGTTTGTTTTTCCGCAAAGTTACATATTGGACATGTTGACTGAAGAAACATAAAGACGAGTTACAAACAGTTTGAACCTTGATCAGACGCCGCGGTTAGCCGTGTTACTCTATGGTTATTGATGTCCCTCCCCGTAACAACTCCCTTCGAACAACACTCCCAATATGTGTCTCCAATTTGGTGTTGTGGTAGAGAGTAAACACTGTAGTATGATATTGTGTGTTAATGCTCGTGTTTTGAATTCCATTACTGCCAAATTAACTACACAACCATTTGTTAATAGTTTTAACCCAAATCAGATCAGCATTGTTTAGCTTTGTTTAGGTTCACAAACTGTTTGATATTCACATCGATGTTCATCCAGTCTAAATGCTCGAAAATCATAAAGTCATCAATGGAAACAGGAGATAGTTAAACACTTCTAATGTTATTGATACAAAAAGGCGAATTTCAAACGGTTTAGGTCCTGGTCATATGTCGCGTGTCTGGTCAGGTTCAAAACTGTTTGACTCCGATTTGCAATTACGTCAACCATGCTGCCTTAAATGTAGTTTTGATGTTGCAGACAAACATATTAAAGCAGACGATTATATGGTGGCGAAGAGGTAAAAACCTCACGATAAATTTGAGTATGAAAGGAGTATGGAGCCGGAATTTTGGCAGTAAATGCAGTAAAAAATATTATCTACAACTCAAACCTTTCAAATCAGAATCAGATAAGAGCAAAGCCGTTTACACATTAACCGTTTCACTGAAATAACGTCATCGATTTAAAACAATTGTCGTCTGCTTCTATTTCTTTAATATACATTTTAAGTTTTTCTGACTTTTGAGTGGCAAACAGTTTGGATTCTGATCAGGATCCGCGTTCTTTGCAAATAGCCATTGTACTCGGGGTAAGGTATTAATTAAAGGGGACCCAATTCTTGGGATCCTTGGGATAACACAACAGTCGTTATATCATTTAATATAATTATATGTTGTGAGCTGCGCAAAACAAATAGTTTCCAAAAACGACGAATTCTTGGGATCCTTGGGATAACACAACAGTCGTTATATCATTTAATATAATTATATGTTGTGAGCTGCGCAAAACAAATAGTTTCCAAAAAACGACGAATTATTGGGATCCTTGGGATAACACAACAGTCGTTATATCATTTAATATAATTATATGTTGTGAGCTGCGCAAAACAAATAGTTTCGAAAACGACGAATTCTTGGGATCCTTGGGATAACACAACAGTCGTTATATCATTTAATATAATTATTTATTACACCTCGCCTTGAGTTCCAATGTTAAATTCCCATAGACCTACAGTTAACATTTTGCATGTCTTTTACATCTATTCAAAATATACTGTCACTCTTTATGATATTCTTTTTGTGACGTCACTCTAAAGGACATTACTTTTTTACTCCGTCCGAAAACGTACTGTCAGCATTGACATGACTTTCGCTATTGGATACATTAGAAGGTTAGTATAAACAATGTGACGTCGTAATACGGCGACGTCATTTCCCGCGCTATAATATGTACATGTCTGCGCTGAATTGGTTTTCACAACACATTTTATAAAATACGAATAAGACGATTCCAAATCCAGGGTTGATAAGCTCGGTGTAATAAAATAAATATTAGATGTCAGTTTGCGTGACATTCAAATTGTCAACCCTCGAAAACAAGAATGTCACCCTCGGCTACGCCTCGGGGTGACATACTGTTTCTCGGGTTGACAATTTGAATGTCACGCAAACTGCCATCAAATATTTATATAATGTTGTGAGCTGCGCAAAACAAATAGTTTCCAAAAACGACGAATTCTTGGGATCCTTGGGATAACACAACAGTCGTTATATCATTTAATATAATTATATGTTGTGAGCTGCGCAAAACAAATAGTTTCCAAAATACGACGAATTATTGGGATCCTTGGGATAACACAACAGTCGTTATATCATTTAATATAATCATTTATAACACCTCGTTTTGAGTTCCAATGTTAAATTCCCATAGACCTACAGTTAACATTTTGCATGTCTTTTACATCTATTAAATATATACTGTCACTCTTTATGATATTCTTTTTGTGACGTCACTCTAAAGGACATTACTTTTTACTCCGTCCGAAAACGTACTGTCAGCATTGACATGACTTTCGCTATTGGATACATTAGAAGGTTATTATAAACAATGTGACGTCGTAAGACGGCGACGTCATTTCCCGCGTTATGTACATGTCCGCGATGAATTGGTTTTCACAACACATTTTATAAAATACGAATAAGACGATTCCAAATCAAGGGTTGATAGGCTCGGTGTAATAAAATAAATATTAGATGTCAGTTTGCGTGACATTCAAATTGTCAACCCTCGAAAACAAGAATGTCACCCTCGGCTGTGCCTCGGGGTGACATGCTGTTTCTCGGGTTGACAATTTGAATGTTACGCAAACTGCCACCTAATATTTATATAATGTTGTGAGCTGCGCAAAACAAATAGTTTCCAAAAAACGACGAATTCTTGGGATCCTTGGGATAACACAACAGTCGTTATATCATTTATTATAATTATATGTTATGAGCTGCGCAAAACAAATAGTTTCCAAAAAACGACGAATTCTTGGGATCCTTGGGATAACACAACAGTCGTTATATCATTTCATATAATTATATGTTGTGAGCTGCGCAAAACAAATAGTTTCCAAAAAACGACCATTTCTTGGGATCCTTGGGATAACACAACAGTCGTTATATCATTTAATATAATTATTTGTTGTGAGCTGCGCAAAACAAATAGTTTCCAAAAAATGGCGAATTCAATTCAAATGCTTAATTTATACTTTCACTACCCAAGGCGACCGTAACATTTATATAAACAATTTCGATACCAACCATATAATATTATATGGAATGACATAGAGTACAAATGAGTTTCTCTCTTGTTTGTGTTACAAGACCTGGGACATGTTTCATAAAACTTCGTGCGACAAATGTTGTCGTAAGTCAGAATATAAAAGTCTCAATTACTATTTATTTCTCAATCTAAGCACGCCTGTCTTGTGACATCTCTTTGGAATTGGAAAAACGATTCTAAAGAGATGTCACAAGACAGGATTAGATAGAGAAATAAGAAATTAAATGCATTTTAAAATTTAGACTTACACCCGTTATTGTCATACGAAGTTTTATGAAACAGGACCCTGGGGTACATTGCAAACCCCAAGATACCTTTCTGCCTTGTCATGGTTATGGGGCTTAATTGTCATAGGGCAATTTTTTCCGGTTATTTGACCGAGATTATCCCTTTACTCGCAACGAATGAGATTAGCCGAACTCATTTTCCTGAAATCATCCATTTCTCATCTCATAACCCCTTATCATTATTCGGCGCTGTATCACCTATTTGTGTCGCAGTGCCGTAAAACACAAAGCATCCATCCATCATGGCTCCAGATAAGAGGGAGTAAACTGAACACATCTAACATGTTCTCACTTATGTCAACACTAAAACCTATGGTGTTACTACTCATTAGAATCGTCTCGAAGAGACGATTCTAACTACTCATTAGAATCGTCTCGAAGATACGATTCTAATGAGTAGTGACACCATAGGGTTTAATGCAAAAATAAAGATTTTAGATTTGAAATAGACTCCCCTTATCTGGAGTCCTGCATCCATCAATTGTCAACAGAAAACAAGCGAATCAGATACAAATAACCTGGCATCCGATCGGGCACCGACTTTTGTGACAAATGAAAATAAACCATCCAATTGCCTTAATAGATTGTCTCATTTGACATTTTGTTGCATTGCAGTTCCGGGGTTCATAATTATGTTTGGATGTACTGTCAAACCTGTTTACAACGATACTCACAGTAAACCTAGCTGTGGTATTTAAAGTCACGTGACAAACTGACTGAAAGTTATAAGTATTGCAGAAAGCATCTGAATGCGCTTTTATGCACATTTGTTCTTCATTAACGTCGCTACGTTTCCCTTTTAAAGTCCCTTTTCGTTTTCACTTTTATATGGTTCAAGAGGGGAAGTAGTTCAACTCCTATGTGGGTTTCAATAAACCCTTAAATCAGTGAGGTCATTGAACAACAATTGAGTGTAACCTTTCTGTTGCAGTATAATCACAATCACTATTCAATTACGAATGCATACGGTCGTCCCATACGAAAGGATGAGCTTCTTTCTGGATGATCAACGGAATCCTTGGGAAGACTTTCGAAATTCAAAACACATTTTTAAATTGTGACACTGATTGTTCGATTTCCCTATGGATGTTCGTTAGGTGCTATTGAAATATTGTGGCCACTTTACCTTACCCTTCCGCTCTCAATGACGCTTAAAAGCGCGTTTGCAAACAGCTTGGATTCTAATCAGACGCAGCGTAACGTGGTGTCTAATCAGGATCAAAACTGTTTGACACTCGTTTTGAGTTTGTTTTTAGTCAAGCTGTCTTATTTTCCAACTTTGAAACGATATTGCGGCCACACAATTGAAAGCAGACGACAATGAAACGGTGAAGGGGTAAAAATCTCACGAAACATTTGATCATGATCACCGTCATAGGTGACTAGAGTCAACTTTTCTAACAATTTGAATCCGGATCTAAACTGTTTGACACTCGTATTTATATTTTTAGTCATAACTTTAAAAAAAAAGAATTTGACAAAGATTGCAGGCTACAAAACTTAGCAGACGATATTTTGCCTGCAAAAGGTAATAATCAGACGATAAAATCTAGCAGGGAACGGGCTGATATGCATTGAATACAGATTGGTTTTCAAAATGGTTATAATTCAGGAATGATTTGAAAACCTTAAAACTTTACGTATTCATTTAACCGTATGGTAGTCACATTATAGGCTCTGATGCTGACATGAAGACGAGATATTATGTTGAGTTAAACACTTTCAAAGTAAATGACGATATGTATCTAAACGTATGTATAGATCCGAAAAAAAAGCATTTTATTACTTTTCATTTTGTTTCTGTAACATTTCAACCACGTGTTTACTTTCATAAACAGATATGTTCAACATAAACAGTTAAGATTAAGATCAGAAAGGCTCGGGTAAAAACCCTTCGTAATTCGATGTACAATAGAAATCTCTATTACGAGCACTGAATTGTCTTAATCGTTAGGTATTTAAGACAACTCTATTCAATTCTTTATTTCCTCCAAAAATGAAAAGACAGCATTGGTAAACATATTTACAAATAGCATGTAACATATTATATTGAACATTTATGTATGTCAGGGTTAACAGTCGCAAAAACGTGGTATTGACGCAACGAGACAAAACGTTTCCTTTCAATTACATCTATTTGCCGTAAGACTTTGACTTTTATTAGAGTTTGCTTCTATTCGATTACTTCCCCCGCCAGGATAATTACATTAGTGCTGATTCGTTAACTTTGACCTTCAGCGGCCTTAACTCTTTCGTGAGATGTTTACCCCTTCACCGTTTCATTGTCGTCTGTTTCAATTTTGTTGTTTGCATTGTACGATTCAATGTAGTATGACTTAAAACATATCGATACGAGTTATTTAGTGATGCAGTTTGATGAAGAAATGCTGTAATGCATGTCAAACAATTTGGGTCCTGTTCAGAAGCCGTGTTACGCGTTACGCGTTCTTACGACCTGAACCGTCTTCAAATTGTAAAATGGGATACGGGGTAAAACGTTATTCGGCCACTGATCAGAATGTAAAAGTTTGATATTGACATATAAGGTATACATTTAAAAAATAAAACCAAACAGCAAAGAACATGTCGTGGTAATTAATTGTTTTAGAACGTAAAGGTCGATTTGAAGTTCTGAATGCCATAGAAACTGCTTTAGTCTATCTATTGGCTTACAGCCATCTAAGCTGATCCAATCAACTTAGTTCTGTTTATCACTTGTGCACCATTGATGCTAGAGTGGTATATTGGTAATGTTACAGAATACAGATAATGTTACTGAATGATATTGGAATTTAACACACGAGAAGATATACAGTGCTCCCTTTCTACAACTGTCCTCCGAACAAATATTCCCTCACTTCAACAAGTCTTACAGTGGAGAATCTGTTATTCTTTCCCAATAAACGCGTTTACGCTAAAACTATTATTTGCAGTGCAAACAGTTTGGAGCCAGATCAGACGCCGGGTAACCCGGCGTCTGATCAGGCTCCAAACTGTTTGCCACCAAGATAAACATGAAATATCAGAATTGTCCAAAAGTTGTTATTTTCTACGTTTTAAAGCTTTGCGTTTGCGTACGTTTGCGTTTAAACGGGAAAGAATAACAGATTCTCCACTGTACCATTGTTCCGCAAAGAAGACAATACTGTTTTACGCTTTCTTTCTCTGCTGCAATAACGTCTGCTTAAATTTCTAGTCTGCTGCTTTTGCTCAAAGTTACATTTTGGATACTTCGACAAATCCAGATCAGACGCCGCGTAAGTAAGTAAGGGTGGTCAAAGCTGAAGACTGTAAAGGAACTGTTTTATTATTATTGGAAGCCCTGTCATGGGGCTTCCTCAGTGTTGAGGTTGAAAGTAGCCATTTTCTTAGAAGGAAATTCTGCTTATCGCAAAACGGTAAAACACATGGAAGCAATTTGTGCAACCAGTTAAAACTGCATTGTCTGTGTCTATCTGAAACCGTGCTGAATAAATGTTCGCAGTACTTTAGCCGAAAAATAACTGTTCCGGTTAGAAATAGATAAAACTCACGTCGGAACTTATCATTTCGGTTAGGAATAAAACTCATACCGGAACTTATCATTTCGGTTAGGAATAAAACTCATACTCGAACGTATCACTTCACAAAAGCAGATGTTAAGTACTTGCATGGTGGCCATATGAAGTAGCTTACATCCACTAAAATCGCTAATAACAGTGTTCCCTCCCTACAACGGCCCTCTCAACAACGACTCATTCCTTACAACGACCCTTGCCGCAGTTCCATAAACAGGACAATAATGTGTATCGTTTTTACTGCTGATATATCGTCTGCTAATAGTTGTAGTCTTCTGTTTTTCTCAAAGTTGCATATTTGACATTTTGACAAACATACTGAATGACGAGCTGCAAACAGCTTGAATCCAGATCAGACGCCGCGTTACGCGTCGTCTGATCTGGATTCAAGCTGTTTACACATGTAAACCAATTCCCCTCTCTATAATGACTCCTTCCGAACAACGCACACAATTTTTGTCTCCCATTTGGTGTCGTTGTAGAGAGGGAGCGCTGTACTTAATTGTATGAAGGACAGGTGACAGCTTAAATCAAAGTGAAAATAAAACAAACCTCCTACAAGACCTTTTTCTGTTTACTCTCCTCTTGTCTTATGCCTTAAGCAGCTACCTCTTTTAAAAACCTAATTAACGCGATTTACTGGTCGCAAAAGGGATGTTTTTTTGGACATAAAATACCTTCGGAAAAATATTCACCTAATATTCTTCTTTCCCCCAACCCAGTATAGTTTTTCTTTCCTACCACATATACTTCACATCATTAAAATTGTTTTTTTAAAGAAGCCAATTTGTTTGCTTTTATCCAGCTTTAAGCACTTCACTGCCATGAAGTCATCAAATTTAAACAATTGTCGTCTGCTTTTATTTTTAAAAACAATTTTTAAGTATTTTGACTTAAGAAATATTAAAACGAGTGTCAAATAGTTTGGATCCTGATCAGACGCCGCGTTACGCGGCGTCTGATCAGGATCCAAACTGTTTTCAAATAACTATTGTACTCGGGGTAAGGCAGTGAAGGGGTTAATCATTAAACAACTTATATACACAGTTGAATATAGGTAAATTGCACGTTTGTGTATGAGGAAATGTTAATCCCTTCATTGCCGTACCCCGAGTACAAAAGTTATTGACAAAAAGTTTTGATTCTGATCAGACGCCGCGTGACGCGACGTCAAATCAGAATCCAAACTGTTTGACACTCGTTTGAAGATTTTTAAGGCATATTACCTAAAACTTAAATCTTAGAAGTAAAAGCAGACGACAATTGTTTGAAATTGATGACGTCATGGCAGTGAAGTGGTTCATTTCTTGTAACTCTCAAAGGGGAATATCTTATAGGCCCCATTATAGGAATATCTTATAGGCCCCATTTAGGTAATAAAATTGTTTCTGGTAATAAAATACTACACTCTTTTTCATATTACTTAATCCGAATTTAATTATCGAAATCAGATCTTTTTTCAATTTTTTTTGTCTTTTTATCAAAAATATGGATAACATTAAATGTTATGCTTTGCAATGTTCAAAAATATAAAGTTACTTTATTTAAGATGAGAGTTTGATTTTTTTTTGCAAATTTTTTAAATCGGAACTTCTTAACCCCTTCACTGCCTTACCCCGAGTGCAACGGTTACTAAGTTTGCAAACAGTTTAAATCCTGATTAGACGCCGCGTGACGCGGCGTCTAATCAGGATTCAAACTGTTTGACACTCATTTCAAAACTTCAAAACTAAAAGAACATGAATATTGAATTTGAGAAATGAAAGCAGAAGACAATTGTTTAAAATTGATGACGTCATGGCAGTGAAAGGGGTTAAAAGTGTCTGCCAAAAATTACACTGAATTCTAATATTGTATATGAGAGTCGTTCTCTGAAAAAATAGGTCTTTATTACATTTTCAGTACTGTTTTTTTGGGGGGCTTTTTTGGCTTTTTGATAATATACACAACTTTTCTAACAGTATGTTAAAGGTTTAAAATAGATTTCAATTGACGGAAAAAAATTAATAGTCAAAAATTGACTAGACTCAATTGCAAACTTGAAATGTCCATATGTGTTAGGAGAGGAACATGTTAAGAATGTCTGTGTTAAGATATTGGAAAACAAACTCTTATGGATCATTATCAGGACCAGGAGAATAGATTGTCAACCCTCAAAACAAGAATATATTTTCATGAGGAGTGCTTTTGAATGCACAGCACCTGTATAAAAGACCTCAATATAAATCTGGTATAATAATGATAAATGATAATGATAATACCACCTAAAACAGATAAAAAGCAGTTTAAATTATAGGTTACATACTTAGGCAGAACAAATAGGTCACTGGTCTCTTTGATATTGTCTGAATGAAGGTGGCCAACTGCCTAGGGAGGAAACAATGTTTCTTCAATGATTGATTGCTTGGAACATATTTCACAATAGTTTCAAGCCATTTCCAGGACGTTGAGAATGTAACAGAAGCGAAACATCGTGCAATTTAAGCTTTTAACTATCGCTGAACTTTTTTAGCAAATATTCGCACGACAAGGCGCTTTTAAAAGGGCAACTGCCTTGTCTGTTTTAGTTAAATATTAATAATTTCAAATTCAGAGAGTCATGGAAGAGATGTTCTCATTCCCATCAACTCAGGGGATCGGTCTTCTTGTAGAGTACATCTAACATTCCCACACTCTCAATGAACATTGTCAATCAATTTTCCAATTTGTGACACGCTGAGATGAACCTATGGCCGATTACACTTTGAAAATACACTGTAAGAGAGAAACAAGATTAAGCTATATTATACTGCCGGTATCTATTTGTGTAGATACGTTATGCCATTAGCCTATCCTTAAAACATACATGTATCATTATTAGTTAAAAATGAAATATTTCTTTTACCAATCATGTATGCCATATCCTATAGTTTCATTTTGTGTACGATACACCTTAGAAAGTGCTTTGCTACAATATCTAAACTCTTTGAATATTGCAAATTTATTCAATAAGTTGACCGTGATTTCATATTATTAGAATTGGAACGTTTAAACCTCTAAATGTTTGTGTTTGCTAAAAGGCTTTTCCACATTTTGACCGATAGCTTACATTATCTCTCGAAAGGATGGAATTATCTAGATGACATTTTTTATTCTCGATCTATTGGTCTGTATGGGTTAAACAATACAATATGTTTGCCATTCTTCAATGTAGTTTAAACCCTCCCCATCTCCTAATAACTTGCGTAAAGGATTGAAAATAGAACGAGGCGTCTGATCAGGATCCGAATTGTTCGACACTCATTTCAATATTTCTTAAGTCATAATCCCTAAAGTTCATATTTTAGAAATAAAAGCAGACGACAATTGTTTAAATTTGATGACGTATTGGCAATGATGGGGTTAGACTTATTTAAGCACGCTATTTCATTGTCGGTTACAAAGTTTGGCGTCTGCTGCAATTCCCAAGAAAATCTTTCTGCATTTTTATTCGATAAAAATCGTCAAACTGTTAGAATCCAAATGAGACGCCCGTTTGCTCGGCGCCTGTTCAGGATCATTTTTTTAAACAAATATGATAAATTGTGCACTAGCGTGCAGAAGGATACACAGTTTGAACCCTAGTCACGTATATATGCGGCTTTTGCAAACAGCATATATGTGAAGTACACTTGTCCCATATGCAAACAGTGTTGACCATGATCAGTGGGCTCCTTAAGGAGCCCTCTGATCAGGGTCAACGCTGTTTGTCATTTTGACATATATTGTAAAAAAAATCAACCTAAAATGTCAAAAACGGGCTAGACTAAATTGAAAATTAGAATTGTCCATTTGAGATTTCAGAGAGGAAAGGGTTAACCCTTTTCTATGCAGGTTCACCATATTGCCCTTTAATTAATTCCTCCGCTGAAAATGGTTCTTATTTATACATAAGTGAATATGTATCTTTAGAAATTTTCTTTATATACTAGCAGATGGTAACTTGAAGTAGGCTGAAAGTAAGGCACTTTTTACCTGCTTTTAGTGATCATCTTTCTGCAAAACTATAAATAGGTCATAGGGTTAATGGTTAACCAATATTTGTCATACGCAATTGATATGATCGTATACTGCAAGGGTCAATTTGTGTTCTTCGAGAGGTTTAAAACCAGATGATCAAAAAGTCCTATAAGTCGAACCTTGCCCAAGCAAACTCGCTTCAATCGAACTTACTCGCTGTGCCAAATTTTTAACTCGTATTCCTGAGGAAAAAATCACAGGGCACCAACTCAAATTAAATATGAAACATATTAAAGCTGTTTTATTTACTATTAGAAGCAGGTGGATACTTTAAAGCTGCCGACATCCTGCGAGTGATTCGGTAAACCCAATAATAACATCTAAATGATCTTGATGTCCAATCGGTATTGTTTATTTTAAGATATCTGGTAAAAAAGCAAAAAACTAATTCATCAATAAAAACATACTGCTTTATGCATTAGTAGTCGAAAACATACATGTGCATAGCCACAATACAAACATTGTCGCATTTATTTGTTCCCATTCCTATATCACAAGCTCAACCACGGACGGTCATATTTACATTCGCCCAATTCGAATCTATTTGAAAAAATTGACGCTTTTTCTCGAGAGGGCGGGACTTGTAGATATATTTGCGGAGATTCGGGGCGGGATCTGCCCTCCGCGAATCAGTTTGTTGCATTTCTTCAGTAACGCCGCTATGGCTGTTCCCTTCAGGGTACACAGTATTCGTCAAATACGCCTCTAATGTGGATTAAACATACATGCATACTAATAAAAAGTTCATTTAATATTAGAAATTACAGCAAATATAATGTAAATGTAAGAAATGTAAATGTAAGAAATGAACTTAATTTTTCGGCGTTTAAGCAAAATAAACGACACCTTGTGCGAGTCATGGTAAATTTGCCGATCATATTCTGTCGTTTATTTTGCTTAAACGTCGAAAAAATTCAGTTCGTTTCTTAAAAGCATCGGCGTTTGGTCAAAATCTAAACTTTTTACAGTCTAATTTGTTTTCATTAGAATCTTTAATATTAGATATCTGAGATAACAAACAGTTGATATTTTAAGCAGCCGCTTTTATTACATTAACTGAGTTAAGGGGAAAAGGTCAACAATCTCTGCTTGACAAACTTTGCATGTTAACTAAGAAAGAATGCATATTTCAATCTGGCGACAAGCATATTAGTTTTACCAAATTGATACCCTGTAAAATTTGAATAGTACAACATGGAACGTATCTAACCCTTTGATGATCGAATTATTCAGGAGATTTTTACCCCTTTACCGCTTTATTGTCGTCTGTTTCAGTATTGTTGCCTGCAAGACACGTTTCAAAGTTAGATTTAATGTTGTATAACTTAAAAAATGCCGATGAGAATGCAAACCGTTTGGGCCCTGATCAGACGCCGCGTTACGCGGCGTCTAATCAGGACCAACCTGTTTGCAAACGCGCTTTAAGGCGTCATTGAGAGTGAAAGAGTTAAAGCATAGCAGATACCTATGCTTGCAAATATGTTCCAAATGATGACTAGCGTATGAAACGAAACTGACATTAAAACTTCCATCACAAAACCAAAGTTCTGAAATTAACGATTGTATTCCCATCGAGGCACGTTATTAACGCTAAGAGTTAGTGAAAATAACGTTTGAATATTTTGCATGGTAGCATATTTCTTAGCAGAACAGTATGATTAAGATTTAAATTAGTTAACATTAGTATTGAAAAACCGTATTGAACATTCATATGGTCAAACTTTAAATCAAAAGCAGACGATCTGTTTTTCAGTCGGTGATTTTATGGCAATTAATGCGTTTGACTGATACGAATTCACATATTTCATTAACCCATTCATTTGCTTGACGTCATCAATTTAAAAAACAAATTATCGTCTGCTTTCATTTCTCAAATTGAAATTCTAGATATTTTGATTTTAAGAAAATTAGAATAGTATAAACAGTTTGGATCCTGATTAAACGCCGCGTTACGCAGTGTCTGATAATGGTACAAACCGTTTGCATATACAGTGTTCCCTCCCTACAACGGCCCTCCCAACAACGACTCCCTCCTTACAACGACGCTTGCCGCAGTTCCCTAAACATGTCAAATGTGGCCAACCTATTCACGGCTTGAATGTCGTCTGCTTAAAATTGTCGTCTGCTGTTTTTCTTAGTGACATAATTGACATTTTGACAGAAAATAAATTAATGACGAGTGACAAACAACTTGAATCCAGATCAGACGCCGCGTTAGGCGGCGTCTGATCTGGATTCAAGCTGTTTGCAAATGTAAGCTGATTTCCATCTCTCTAACGACTCCCTCCGAACAACGCACTCATTCTGTGTCTCCCATTGGTTGTCGTTATAGAGAGTGAGCGCTGTAACAACAGTACTCTGGGTAAGACAGTGAAGGGGTTAACCCTTAGCCCGCCGAATAAATTGTCGTCTGCTATATTTCTCGTCTGCTTCAATTTTCAAAGTGCTCAAAGTTGCTCAAAATTGCTGAAAATGTTGTCCGAGTGTCAAACAGCTTGGATCCGGATGAGACGCCGAGTTACTCGGCGTCTCATCCGGATCCAAGCTGTTTGCATATGGAGCTATAGTCGTGAGTGGCAGGCTAAGGGTTAATATTTAAACTGATAAATTCCACTGTTACAAAAACAGAAAGATAACGACATCGTTTATCATGGGAAATACGCAGATTGGATGCATGTTATCGTAATGTATGTTTTAAAGTTTGAACAAGATTATGCCGTTTGGTAATTTGAAAAATTGTCTTGTTTGATAACGCATTCTATCCCGGGTATTCATTTTGGAATATCAAATTAATATTGTTTATCACGATCTGCGGCAAATAAAACAACAAGGGTCATTTATAAAAAAAAAAAAAGTATATCCCATTGGTCTCTTTGTTGTCTCACCACTATTATTCAGGGACCCGTCTTATGAAATGCCGTACGACTAATATTGTCGTAAGTCAGATTATACAATTCTCATTTATTATTTATTTCTCCATCTATTCCTGTTTTGTGACATCTTTTTTGGCATCGTCTTGAAAAGACGATTCCAAGGAGATGTCGCAAGACAGGATTAGACGGAGAAATATTATGTTAGTTGTATTTTAAAGTTTTGACTTACGACCGTTTTAATCGTACGACGTTTCGTTAGACGGGCCCAGGATTACAGTGGAGAATCTGTTTCCCGTTTAAACGCAAAAGTACGCAAACGCAAAGCACTAAAACGTAGAAAAGAACAACTTTTGGACAATTCTGACATTTTATGTTTATCTTGGTGGCAAACAGTTTGGAGCCTGATCAGACGCCGGGTTACCCGGCGTCTGATCTGGCTCCAAACTGTTTGCACTGCAAATAATAGTTTTAGCGTAAACGCGTTTATTGGGAAAGAATAACAGATTGTCCACTGTACTTGGCATGTGGAAGAATGGTGTGTACAGTATAACCTCTCTATTACGATCACTAAATTGTGTTAATTATTAGATTTTAACGACAGGTGACTGCTTAAAGCAAGGTGACAATAAAACAGAAAACTCCTTTTAAGAGCTTTCTGTTTCACTGCCATCATGCTTTTAAGCTGTCACCTATCTTTTATACAATCAATTAGCATTATTTTTGTTGTCATAATAGAGAGGTTTGGACATTGTTTATACAGTTTTTGAGGACGGCCACATTACCCAACTTACAAAAGAACAGATAATTGTCCATATTTTGTAGTCAATGTTCCTTCTAAAGACGATTCAATTTTTTATTGTGTAACTGCATATTAGTCATTTTTAATATATAGCAATAAGCCTTTGGAAATGATTCCAAACAACATTCGGATACATGAAAATGCCATTGGAAATGTTTCCAACAACATTAGGGTGACTGGTTTACTTCCCGCCTGCTTTAAGCAATCACTTGTCTTAAAATAAAAGAACGGTACTATTTCTTTACAACAAAAATGACGCTTTTATGATACTGAGATATGGTATCAAATACAGTGGAGAAAACGTTATTCTTTCCCGTTTAAACGAAACGAAACGCAAACGCAAAACACTAACACGTAGAAAAGTGCAACTTTTGGACAATTCTGATAATTCATGTTTATCTTGGTGGCAAACAGTTTGGAGCCTGATTAGACGCCGGGTTACCCGGCGTCTGATCTGGCTCCAAACTGTTTGTAATACAAAATATAATTTTAGCATTAAACGCGTTTATTGGAAAAAAATAACGTTTTCTCCACTGTACCAATGGGACTACTGTGAACACACAAACACTCTAAACCAGTGTAAATTATTGCTAAAGAACTATTTTCTAAACACTTCCATTTTTGTTGCCACTTGTGCTAACGCACGAACATATACTCAATGATGCTTTGAACAAAGGTTCTTCTTTACCTGCTCTCATACTGTTACTTTTATAACTGAGCCGTGCCATGACAAAACCTGACTTATTGCATTGCAACAGTGTATCTCAAGGCCAGCCGCCGCGTCTTTGACGCGGCGACTGGCCTTGATCTACTCTGTTTGACACCAACAATCATATAAAGCATTTTATTTAGCAGTATCATATATGGTATTTGGTAGTGTAGACCAAACTCAGACGTACACAACGGTGCTTGTTCTGTACAATAGTGTAATTAATAAGGCAGGTTTTGTCATGACACGGCTCAATTGTTTTCAAATGTCCAATTGTCGTGTATTTATATTTCATCGGTGAAAGTTTTCAGTTTGTCATTTAAAATCACACGTGAAACTTTCCTATGCTCACGCTGTTCTGTGTGCGCTCCAGATCTATAGTAATACTCAAATCCGATCAATCAAAAACGTGAGACCGAGTTCTTGCTCATCTCAACTGCTTTGAAACATGGGTAGTTTGTTTGGCAGTATATTGACCTGGCCTATAACACCTACCAACTTTGCCCAAGACTCTGATTTTTGACATGTTCGTGAGATTTTCAACTGATCATTTAGCGTAAAGTGTTACCCTTTTTTAACATTTTCCGTCTCAAAACGAGAACAAAATGCCACAGTTAGCATATATCGAGTGCGCTTGTCTACGATCGTATATTCGTAAATCACGTCACAAATTTGACACGGCGTCTGATCTGGATCCAAACTGTTTGCAAAAGTCAATCAATTCATGATCGGCAAGCAAAGTGATCAAGCAGACGAAACAACTTAGTAGTGTAAGATTTAACCCTTTCACTGCCAAATTTTCCGTGAGATTTTTACCCCTTCACCGTTTCATCGTCGTCTGCTTCAATTTGTGTTGTTTGCAAGATCGTTTCAAAGTAAGATTCAGTGTAGTATGACTTGAAACATATCGATACAAGTGTCAAACAGGTTTGATCCTGATCAGACGCCGCGTCACGCGGCGTCTGATCAGGATCCAAACTGTTTACAAACGCGCTTTTAGGCGTCATTACATGTAAGAGTGAAAGGGTTAAATTACTGGTGTCAATTGTATTCATCTGAAACATAACGTTATCACATTGATAGGTCTGTCAATACTGTACGTTAATATTCCCTCCCAAGGGGCGTTCATGCACTAGAAATAGGTTATTCACATAGATCAGTCAACCTGGTCACGTGCGAATTACAAGGCAAGTAATGAAATTTTTGGACAAGACCGTCACTACTTGTTACATCACTTGTTCTGTTGGTGCGTAATTAATATTTATCCCACAAAGATATCGCCTTCTTGAATTTGTCGTCTAAAGCTTGGTTAAAAAAATATATGTGTGCTTGGTTTAATATGAAGAGACCATACAAAGAATGACAACAGTTTGAAAACTGATTAGAAACCGGGTAACTTGTCAGTCGCACGTTGTTTGCTTATGTCAGTAAAGTTGACCTACTTTGTACAGTGGAGAATCTGTTATTCTTTCCCAATAAACGCGTTTACGCTAAAACTATTATTTGCAGTGCAAACAGTTTGGAGCCAGATCAGACGCCGGGTAACCCGGCGTCTGATCAGGCTCCAAACTGTTTGCCACCAAGATAAACATGAATTATCAGAATTGTCCAAAAGTTGTTCTTTTCTACGTTTTAGTGATTTGCGTTTGCGTACGTTTGCGTTTAAACGGGAAAGAATAACAGATTCTCCACTGTACTTTGTAACCTAGATTAAGGTGTAGTTTTCACAAAGTAGATTTAGTTTGGGCGAGTAGACATGATACATTAACAAAACGGGTTATAAATATTATTATCCCATACACTGTCATGACGTCATCAATTTTAAATAATTGTCGTCTGCTTTTATTTCTCAAGTTTAACTTTAAGGTATTTTAACTTAAGCTTTATTAAATGAAAAGAGTGTCAAATATTTTGGAACTTAATCAGAGGCTGTGTTACGCGGCGTCTGATCAGGATCCAAACTGTCTGCAAATAACCATTGTAGTCGGAGTAGGCAGTGAAGGGGTTTGGACAAATCGCAAATAATTTCTTACGAGTGTCACTGAGACCTAATGTACTTCGACAGGAAATTACTTGTATGATTTAGAGAAGTGTCTAAAGAGGACATTAGAAGTAAGAAATTAATTCAAAACCTTATTGGTTAAGTTTTTTTTTTTTTACGGCTTTATAAGCACATGTAACGGGGTCAGAATCCAAACTCGAATCGATATTTCTTTGGTCAAACTTTAAAATCTTACTTGAAATGATAGTTTATGCACATCTTTTTAAACATATGATTTAATGTCGGTAAAAGAAGTAAACTAGAGGATTCGATTTGTCAAGGAAACAGGGGCAACCTTATACACTGTGTTAGCCCTAGTCATCCCAAACTAGTAAGTTCATGTATCTGTAGTTTCAAACCATAAATAGCATGCAGTCATACTGGCATAATCTTAGTCAATATGCACCAAACAATATAATATATGCAGGTTGACTTTTTAAGCAACTTATAATTCACATTGAAGGGTTTACTACAATTTTTATGATGACACTAGTTTTAAATTCGTTTAGATTTGCACTAACCCTGCATCACATGAACCCTAATTGAGTTTTTATGGAGTTTTTATTGAGTTTGGCGGGTTGACATGTTAGATTGGAGGGTGTGCGTGCCTTCAGGATAACATCTCATAATTTAACCAATTTCTTCAATTGCAATTAGGTGCATTTCTATGGCTTTGTCATATTTGAAACCATGGAAACATCACTAAGATTCCGTTTTTGCTAATATCGTCCCTTTGCATACTTAGTTAGGTGAAACGAAGACTCCATATACAGTCAAATCTCTCTATTACGACCACTAAGGTGTGCTAATTATTAGGTGTTTATGGCAGGTGAATGCTTAAAGCGAAGTGACAGTAAAACAGATAGCTCCCTTTGAAGGCTCGCACTAACTCAAGTCGAATTGTTCGTATGTCTGCAGTGGAATGTCATCATTTCTACCTCGCTCAAGTCAATATATCCTTATTTCAAAGTTCAAACGTGGCTAAATATGGATATGTTCGACTTACGCGTGTTCGAGATATCGAAGTGTGACTGTACATTGCAAAGTGACAGAAAGAGCGGAGCCTCTTCAGATGGTCTCCTCTAGGAGCTTTCTGATCTGGGTCTACACTGTTTACCTAGGACAAATGTATTCGTGATTGGTAAACGGTTTGTAAATGACACGTGTACTCGTCACTAGGGTTCAATATGATGAAAAAGATGGATGATGACGATGTTGTGAGCAGACAAACTGTCAAACGTCTCTATTACGACCACTAAAAAGAAGGACGTTGCTTTAAACAGTCACCTGCCGCAAACGCTGTACATAAAAAGACTGGTGACACTGTATATAAAAGACAGAGGACAACTTAAAACAAGGTTTCTGCTTTACTTCCACCTTGCTTTAGGCAGCCACATGCCTTAAAGACCTGATAAATAACACACTTTAGTTGGCGTTATAGAGAGGGTGAGAGGGTTCACAAACGCACCTTTCTTTGGTTAGGGTCGGGGATGCTCAATCTTGTCTTTTTTATCTTTTTATCTTTGTCTTGATACTTATAGACAGATCAACGCCTCTGAGAGTTGCGATGCTTGTCTGAAATGTACATTTTACGAACAAGAGTTTTAAAGGTGTTAACTCCATTTGTCAGTCCAAATGCGCTTAACCCTTTCACTCTTAATGACGCCTTAAAGCGCGCTTGCAAACAGTTTGGGTCCTGATCAGACGCCGCGTAACGCGGCGTCTGATCAGGACCCAAACTGTTTGACACTCTTATCGATACTATTAAGTCATACAACCTTAAATCTAACTTTGAAACCTATACTGCAGCAGACGACAATAAAGCGGTGAAGGGGTAAAAATCTCCCGAATAATTTGATCATGAAAGGTTTAAACTGTCTCTTCTAATTATATTCTTATTCCATAAGGACAGTGATCTTTATTTGATTATACAGAAATTCTATTACCGCTACAGACCTGGTTATTCGGGGAGTATTTATTCTGTTAATTCGACATTTCGTCGCCTTTCAAGAAAAGCAACCTTGCGAAATGGCAAGTCTTGTTTTCCTTTATTCAAGTTAACTCCTTCACTGACATGACGGCATCAGTTTGAAACAAGTGTGTTTCTTTTTCTCAAATCTACACTGTATGTATATTTTGAGTTGAGAAATATTGAATTGAGTGTTAAACAGTTTGAACCCTAATCAGTCGCCGCGTTACGCGGCGTTTGATTAGAATCCAAACTGTTTGAAAATAACCATTGTTCTCGGGGTAAGGCAGTGAAGCGGTATATAGTGAAAGAGCTTTTCATGAGATCGTTCTCTAGTTTTCTAGTTTTCATTTCACATTTATCAAGCTCTCTTACAAATCGCTACAGTGCTCCTTCTCTACAACTACACCCAGTGGGAGACAAAGATTGCATGTGTTGTTCGGAGGGAAAATTGATACTTGGCTTACATTTGCAAACAGCTTGAATCCAGATCAGGCGCCGAGTTAACGGCGTCTCATCATGATACAAGCTGTTTGTCACTCGTCGTTATAATTTTTCTCTCAAAATGTCCACTTACAGTGGAGAATCTGTTATTCTTTCCCAATAAACGCGTTTACGCTAAAACTATTATTTGCAGTGCAAACAGTTTGGAGCCAGATCAGACGCCGGGTTACCCGGCGTCTGATCAGGTTCCAAACTGTTTGTCACTCAGATCAACATGAAAAGTCAAAATTGTCGAAAAGTTGTTCTTTTCTACGTTTTAGTGCTTTGCGTTTGCGTACGTTTGCGTTCAAACGGGAAAGAATAACAGATTCTCCACTGTATATGTAACTGAGAAAAACAGCAGACGGCAATTTAAAGCAGACGATATTGCAGAAGAACTGTACCGAGTTATCTGACCTGTTTACACTCTCTTATTAACTAATTTCAGAATTGATTTTTCTAAAGTATAATTGTCATGTCGGCCATGCATATCACTTTATACGAGTGAAATTGTTATTGATAAAAAAATGCCAAACATTGAAACATTCGACCTTGAATATTCAAACCTAAAACGTTCAAAACATGTATCTGTACTAACCAACAATTAATCTAACATTTCAATATAATATTGAAACTGTTTTAAGTATAAACTATTTAATAATGATAAAATTAATATAGTTTTACTTGTTCATTTTTCATCAAAATTTTGAATTTAAGTACATGTAACGTGTTTCTACAGTAGTAGATAGTTCCCTTAAAATGTGCAGTCCTCCAAATTATTGCCGAAAACCCTTAAACCGCTAACTAAACGAGTATTAGGTTTAAGGACCTGAAATGCTATACTTTAAAGACAAACTTGAGATCTCAGTTCAATAATTCCATTATGAGAATTTTCTGAGCTTTCACAGAGTCGTTGTTACATGTTAATACCATCTGCAACTTCAGGCACTGCTCAAATAATTATATATTTGCAGTAGCCTCAATTGTCATTGAGTGGAAGAGCAATATTGACGGTTTCCAGAATTTGCCTCTTGAATAAAAACCAGTGTTTACAGTGGAGAATCTGTTATTCTTTCCCAATAAACGCGTTTACGCTAAAACTATTATTTGCAGTGCAAACAGTTTGGAGCCAGATCAGACGCCGGGTAACCCGGCGTCTGATCAGGCTCCAAACTGTTTGCCACCAAGATAAACATGAAATATCAGAATAGTCCAAAAGTTGTTCTTTTCTACGTTTTAGCGCTTTGCGTTTGCGTACGTTTGCGTTTAAACGGGAAAGAATAACAGATTCTCCACTGTACGCATTGCACCCTGGCTGCGAGTACACAGTGTAAAAGATTACACTTGTCCAACGTAAGGTAATTAGACCCTGATTAGGGTTTGCACTTTTTATCACATTGTTATACGGCGCTCCCTCTCTACAACGACACCCACTGGGAGACAGAAGTGTGTACGTTGTTCGGAGAGAGTCGTTATAGAGACGGAAATTGGTATACATTTGCAAACAGCTTAAATCCAGATCAGACGCCGTTTAACGCGGCGTCTGATCTGGATTCAAGCTGTTTGTCACTCGTCATTAAGTTTTGTTCTGTCAATATGTCCAATATATAACCTTGAGAAAAAAAGCAGACGACAACGCTAAGGAGACGATACTACAGCAGTAAAAGCGTAAGACATAGTTGTCCTGTTTCGGGGACTGCGACAAGGGTCGTTGTTAGGAGTGAGTCGTTGTTGGGAGGGCCGTTGTAGAGAGGGAGCACTGTATCAGTAGGAAACGCGCCAGGGTTAATTTTAATATAACATTGTCCATTTAAAGTTTCCGGGCTGGACAAATGATTTCAGGAGCACTGAATTCCATAGATACAGTGGAGAAAACGTTATTCATTCCCAATAAACGTGTTTACGCTAAAACTATTAGTTCCATTGCAAACAGTTTATAGCCATATCATACAGTGGAGAAAACGTTATTCATTCCCAATAAACGCGTTTACGCTAAAACTATTATTTCCATTGCAAACAGTTAATAGCCATATCATACAGTGGAGAAAACGTTATTCATTCCCAATAAACGCGTTTACGCTAAAACTATTATTTCCATTGCAAACAGTTAATAGCCATATCATACAGTGGAGAAAACGTTATTCATTCCCAATAAACGCGTTTACGCTAAAACTATTAGTTCCATTGCAAACAGTTTATAGCCATATCATACAGTGGAGAAAACGTTATTCATTCCCAATAAACGCGTTTACGCTAAAACTATTATTTCCATTGCAAACAGTTAATAGCCATATCATACAGTGGAGAAAACGTTATTCATTCCTAATAAACGCGTTTACGCTAAAACTATTATTTCCATTGCAAACAGTTAATAGCCATATCATACAGTGGAGAAAACGTTATTCATTCCCAATAAACGCGTTTACGCTAAAACTATTATTTCCATTGCAAACAGTTAATAGCCATATCATACAGTGGAGAAAACGTTATTCATTCCCAATAAACGCGTTTACGCTAAAACTATTATTTCCATTGCAAACAGTTAATAGCCATATCATACAGTGGAGAAAACGTTATTCATTCCCAATAAACGCGTTTATGCTAAAACTATTATTTCCATTGCAAACAGTTAATAGCCATATCATACAGTGGAGAAAACGTTATTCATTCCCAATAAACGCGTTTACGCTAAAACTATTATTTCCATTTCAAACAGTTAATAGCCATATCATACAGTGGAGAAAACGTTATTCATTCCCAATAAACGCGTTTACGCTAAAACTATTATTTCCATTGCAAACAGTTAATAGCCATATCATACAGTGGAGAAAACGTTATTCATTCCCAATAAACGCGTTTACGCTAAAACTATTATTTCCATTGCAAACAGTTAATAGCCATATCATACAGTGGAGAAAACGTTATTCATTCCCAATAAACGCGTTTACGCTAAAACTATTATTTCCATTGCAAACAGTTAATAGCCATATCATACAGTGGAGAAAATGTTATTCATTCCCAATAAACGCGTTTACGCTAAAACTATTATTTCCATTGCAAACAGTTAATAGCCATATCATACAGTGGAGAAAACGTTATTCATTCCCAATAAACGCGTTTACGCTAAAACTATTATTTCCATTGCAAACAGTTAATAGCCATATCATACAGTGGAGAAAACGTTATTCATTCCCAATAAACGCGTTTACGCTAAAACTATTATTTCCATTGCAAACAGTTAATAGCCATATCATACAGTGGAGAAAACGTTATTCATTCCCAATAAACGCGTTTACGCTAAAACTATTATTTCCATTGCAAACAGTTAATAGCCATATCATACAGTGGAGAAAACGTTATTCATTCCCAATAAACGCGTTTACGCTAAAACTATTATTTCCATTGCAAACAGGTTATAGCCATATCATTCGCCGTGTAACGCAGTGTCTGGTTGACACTCTTATCGATATTTATTAAGTCATACAACCTTAAATCTAACTTTGAAACGTGTCTTGAAGACATCAATAATGAAGTAGACGTACAGTGGAGAATATGTTATTCTTTCCCGTTTAAACGCAAACGTACGCAAAGCACTAAAACGTAGAAAAGTGCAACTTTTGGACAATTCTGATTATTCATGTTTATCTTGGTGGCAAACAGTTTGGAGCCTGATCAGACACCGGGTTACCCGGCGTCTGATCTGGCTCCTAACTGTTTGTACTGCAAATAATAGTTTTAGCGTAAACGCGTTTATTGGGAAAGAATAACGTTTTCTCCACTGTACGCCAAGTAACGCGGTGTTGGTGACACTCTTATCGATATTTATTAAGTCACACAACCTTAAATCTAACTTTGAAACGTGTCTTGAAGACATCAATAATGAAGCAGACGTCAATAAAGCAGTGAAAGGGTAAAAATCTCCGAATATTTTGTTCTTGAAAGGGTTAAATACGGTTAAGTTCAACTTCAGCTAGTTATAAAGTATAAATGTTTGGCTGTCGTTCAATTTACCCATGGTGTATCCTTGAAAAATGCTGTTTTGTTGGCAAATGTATCAAGTATTGTTATAAATTGCTGGTGACATTTTCAAGCATATTGTTATGACAGCGAAATGTTTAATGAAATTCAGAATTATCAAAGTATAAGACATGTAAAATCAATGTCTTTCTTAACTTGTGAAAGGTGTTTTTTAAAAGTCTAAAACCACCGTCCGCATTCAGGAACATAATTATGGTATAGATATTTCACTACATACTATGTTACATGTATAACCAACCTCTTCACTGCCACATCGTCATCTGCCTAGCAGATGACGATGTGGCAGTGAAGAGGTTGGTAAACTTTAAAACATTGTCGTCAGTTTACAGTTGAAATTAAAAGTTTTGGTATTTGGTTTAAAGTCCCATTGTGTTTTCAGACCTTTTCTTAATGCCTGAAATACAATAACGGTTTATAATAATGTTTGAACATTCTTATGGGCCAAACTGATCTATGAAATGATGAAGACGGACCTAAATCACCAAAAAGGGCGATTTAAAATCATAACAAACCGAAAATAGAACGGCTAACATAAACATTACCACACGGCTTAGTATGACGTGATACAGCCGAAATCAACTTCACATTGGTGCAACCGTATCTACCTCCGCCCGTCCATCCATCAGTCAGTTAGACATCACACTTTTTTGTCCTCTCTCTAACTCAACTATTTTTTATCCGATCTTCCACAAACTTGCTGAAAATGTTCATTGATATAAAATCAAGGTTTAGTTAGATTACTACCAAAATCGCATAAGGTATTTTTGAGTTATTGCCTGTTAATTAATAAAAAATTTCTGTTTCAGTCATTTTTGCACTCTAAAATAAAATAGCTTTTATCGGATATTCACCAAACATGCTGAAAATATTCATTCATATAAAATGTAGGTCTAGTTTGATTATTACTAAAATCGCATGTGGCATATCTGAGTTTTTGCCCTTTATGTATTAAAAAATGACTGTTTTCAGCAAGTTTTGCTCTCTAACACAAATACGTTTTATTGGATCTTCACCAAACTTGCTGAAAATGTTTATTGTTATAAAATCAAGGTTAGTTTTGATTACCACTAAAGTCCCATAAGGTATATCTGAGTTATTGCCTGTTTATTAATAAAAAATGTCTGTTTCAGTGACTTTTGCACTCTTACACATACAGTTTTTATCGGATATTCACTAAACTTGCTTAAAATGTTTAATTATATAGTATTTAGGTCTAGTTTGATTATTACAAAAAATTGCATCTGGCATATCTGAGTTTTTGCCCTTTATGTATTAAAAATTACTGTTTTCAGCAAGTTTTGCTCTCTAACACAAATACTTTTTTTTAATCTTCACCAAACTTGCTGAAAGTTTTCATTAATTTAAAATCAAGGTTAAGTTTGAATCCTACTAAAATCGCATAAGGCATGTTGGGGTAATAGCCCTTTAATTATTGTTTTAAAAAATGGCTGTTTCAGCCTTTTTTGCTCTCTTACACAAGGAGTTTTCTTAGGATCTTCACCAAACTTGCTGAAATTCTTTATTTATATAAAATCTAGGTCTAGTGTGATTATTACTAAAATCCCATAAGGATTATCTTAGTTATTGTCCTTTATGTATTAAAAAGGACTGTTTCACCATTTTTTGCTCTCTAACACAAATACTTTTTTATATTGATTTTCACCAAACCTGCTGAAAATATTTATTTATATAAAATCAAGGTTTGGTTTAAATACTACTAAAATCGCAAAAGGCATGTCTGAGTTTTTGCCCTTTAAGTATTAAAAATTAATGTTTCACATTTTTTTGCTTTCTAACACATACAGTTTTTATCAGATATTCACCAACTTGTTGTAAATGTTTATTAATATAAAATCTAGGTCAATCATCTTAACTACCTAAATCGCACAAGGCATGTTGGAGTTATTGCCCTTGAATGACTAAAATTTGACTAATTCAGGCTTGTCAGCTTTCTGACTCAGACAGTTTTAATTAGATCTTCACCAAATTTGCTGAAAATTATATTTGTATAAAATCTTGGTCCAGTTCTATAAATACCCAAATCGCCGAAGGCATGTTGGAGTTATGGTTCTTCAATTTTTAAAATTTTGCTATTTTATCCTTATTTTTTGCCCTGTCCACTCTGTAAAAGGACCAGTTTTTATTCTAATTTAGCCAAATATTTGGTCAATGGTTGCATGTGCTTCATCTTAGCCGTGTTGGTAATAAGTTAATAAATGACCACTCCATTTCTCCTTTACCTATTAAAGGATTTTCATTCAACTGTATTCGATTTTTTTCTTGACCTAGATTTAATACCAATACACATTGTCAGCAAGTTTGGTGAAGAAACAGTCATTTTTTAATTATTCAAGGGCAAAAAACTCAGACATGACTCATGCGATTTTGCTAGTTATTAAACATGACCTAGATTCTATACTAATAAACATTTGTAGCAAGTTTGGTGAAGATCCAAACAGAAGTGTTTGAGTTAGAGAGCGGACAAGGATGAAACAGTCATTTTCAGCAAGCTTGGTAAAGATTATCCGTATTTTTTTAACGCTCACCCCCCTGTGAATATTATTTACACGTTTTGACTGGGTCTCATGGTTTAACCCTGTGCCTACTGGTCGTAACTCAACGGAGTTTACAAACTGTTTGAATCTAGAAAGACGCCGCGTCACGCGGCGTCTCACCTGGATCCAAACTGTTTGACACTCGTCTTAAGGTTTGTTTAATTTAAACAATGCATAAATCTAAACTGAACAAATTTTGCAGACGACAATGTCAAAACAGACGTCAGTGCAGAAAAATAAGGGTTAATCGCTTCATTTTCAGAGCTCCAGATACACATGTAAGCGGGAGTAATCTGAACTAATCTAATATTTTCTCACTCATTTCAGCACCGAATGCTATGGTGTTACTACTGATTAAACCGTCTCTTCGAGACAATTTTAATGAGTATGATACCATTAGGTTTGAAAGCAGAAATAAAGATTTTACTTTTCGAAATACTTCCGTTATCTGGAGCCCTGTATTTTACAGAGTTGTCCTTCTTTCCATTCACATGGTTAAACTCTTTTATGGATATAATATCCATAAATTAAAAAAATTTAAACCGCGAAATTCTTAGATAAAGCCGCTTTTCGTGGAAGAATCACGTACTATGTAGTTCAAATGGGATCCCAAACAACCGTTTTAGGCAGGTTTCCCCAAAACACAATGCGGCTTTAAAGTAATTATTTTATTAAAGTCAAACATTTTGGACAGTATCCAAAACTACTGTACTCGGATGAAGGCAGAACATGGTGAAACAGAGATTAGATTTTTAATAGTTATAGTTTTCTCAGGAAAATATCCATGGTATTTCACTCAGGGGAATAAATGGAGCAGACATGTACCAGCACGTGTAACTATTTCCCTTCAAAACGATCTAATAATATAACCGTTCCTTTTGAAGAGTATATACTGGCACCAAATATGATGGACATATTTCTAAAAGACCTTAGAGCATTATATTCATGTTAAGGTGTATGCTTCGTTAGTTTTACAGTACATGCATTACCTGGCTTATTCGACACCTGGCTAATCCAGACACCTGCTTTATCTTACTCAAATATCGAATAGCATACAGTCGAAGTTCGCTATCTCAAACACGTTTAAGTCGAGCCAATCCGTATTTCTTTTGATGGATTTCTGTATCTTGTGCTCGCTTAAGTGGAACATACCAAGAAAAGCCACGTTTTAACTTTGAAATACGGGTATGTTCCACTTACGCGAGTTTGAAATACAGTAAAACCTCTCTATTACGACCACTAAATTATGTTAATTATTAGGGTGTTTACGGAAGGTGACCGCTTAAAGCAATGTGACAGTGAAACAGAAAGCTCCTTTAGGAGCTTTCTGTTTCACTGTCATCTTGCTTTAAGTTGCCACCTCTCTATTGTGCAATCAATAAACATTCGTTTTAGTGGTCGTAATAGCGAGGTTTTACTGTATCAAAGTTCCATTGTATATCTTAAACCTGCTTTTACCGGCACACTGCTTTAGCCGACATCACCAGTTGGTACCGAAGGATGTCGGATAAGGCAGGTTATATTGTATTTCTAGTATCATATGCTTTGAAATGTGAAAACAGGCGACTACAGAAGAACTTTTACAGATTCAGACAAGTTATCAAATCGAACTTTTTTGTACTTTAAACATTTCAAATTCGAATATCAAATCTCATTTAAATTCAAGTATTAGTTTTTTCGTTTTGCATTTGCATTTTGTGAAATGGTCACCCGAATGACTGACGAGGGGTTTTACAATACCGTGTTTTAATATGAAATGATTCGATTAATCATAAAATGTCCGACATTTTCTTTTTCACAACTCCAATCAGATACAGTTGAACCCTTTTTAAACCTTTCATCGCCAGTGATTCGAGTTTTCACTAGTTATGATTGTTTTGAACAATATTTTGCAAAACATCTATCAGTACAGGTCCTTACCAAAAATATTTTATAGACGTTATTTATCTGGGTCTGCACTGTTTTCACAGTACAAGCGTACTCTTCACACGTTCACTATTTTCTGTGTATACATTTCACTAGGTGTTATTGTTATTAAACAGGATAAATTAAGGAGTATTCCTGCCTCGATCCTGGCCCATGGTTATATTTTCCACTGTTTGCTGATACGAATTTCAATATAAAACAAAACGAAAATGAAAATTAAGGCAAAGCATCCTTAGATTAACAAGTACAAAATAATGTCACAGTAGTGTGACAATGCCCCCGAACAGCCGTCTTGTCAGACAAAAGTGTATCAATAATCTTGACATTTGACACATGGCAACTGGCGTTGAACATGACACCAACTAAGTGTGAGTTGCATGGAGACATTGCCTACATTGCCGAGTATGAAACTCTTGTCAACAGAGTCAGACCCTGTGACCTTGACCTTTGACCCATGGCCATGAAAGTTAACCGGATAGACAATAACCGTCAATAAATCAAAGATCGGTTCAATTTGAGTAAATTTATTGATCTCTTAAACGAAGCCATGAAAACGATTTGAAAATGTTTAACTTTCAGTGAATAAATACTACATTCTGACGTAACATGATAATGTACTTTCAGTTTCGGTTGTGTATGAATAAATTCCGGACCGGGAATGCAGCGGCACCGAGAGTTGTCGCTTCCACTGCTTTTGAAAATGCTTCAAGTTTGAGATTGTTTGATAAAATTCAAAGACTATATGTATAGATAATCTTCGCTATTATTTCATATTAGCGGTTTTCTGTACATATAAACAGTTACAAATCCTACTGTCAAAGACATTTAAAAAGAAGCATTATTTCAGAACTTTGTATAGGTTAGACCATGGTTGCGTGAGAATAAACGATATAGTTCGAGGGGGCGTAGCCCCCGAGAACTATGTCGTTTATTCGCCCGCAACCATGGTCTAACCTATTTAGCACTGGCTTGGGCTCGAGGAAAACAAGAAGACCCTTCGTTTCTGCGTTTTGTTTTAGACGAAAAAGTCATTTTAAATGTAATATTTTACTTAAATTGAAAGATTATTTCAATGTGAAGTTTGAGACATGAAGCATGCTTTAACACCAACATAAATAACGCTTATTGAAGCTCTATATGTAAGCACAATTCATCAGTAATTGCCTTTAAAGTCTAGGTCTCACTGTCTGTACATAATATGGCGTCATCAAGCGTGTGCAGTTCTCCTCTGGTCTCGGATGTTTAGTAAACACAGTCTAGACATGCATATCCCGGATTTTACATCTACAGCTGAAACAATGCATATATCTAGGCCCAGAGGGATGGGGTAGATCTAGATCTATTATTGATTATGTGGAATTACAGTATTGCTTTAGTTTAAATCCTTGATCTGGTGTTTATTCCGATTATTTATCGTTAAGCCTACAGTGCAGGCAAAAGGTTTTCGCTGTGGCTCGCTCGGGGGATTGCTAGGTTGTGACGTCAAATTGCCCTGAGATGACGGAAGCATGGAATTAGTGAACAGTGTGTTAGTTATTTCATGGTTTTGTTGAATTAAACGATATATTCACAGGGTTTTGAGGCATCTGATTGGCCGAGAGCTCCAAGGCATGTGCTAACACTATTAATCTCCTGGTTTAGTTTTCATTCCATACCTGTGTATTTAAGTTTGAAACCATCATGAGTATTCTCAAAACTTTGATTATAGTATGTTTAACACTCTCAGGTAAACATGCAAATTGGTTCAAGCTTCAGTGTCTGAACAGTATATCAAGGGGAGACTGCTTTGCAGCATTTAGTTCATTGATTGCAATACACCAGCAGTGTATTTCTGTGCAGTGTGAGTACAGCGTTCCCTCTCTACAACAGCCCTCCGAACAACGACTCCCTCATTACAACGACATTTGCCGCTGTTCCCAAGAATATTATATTTTTGTGCTTGCACTGATGAATCATCGTCTACTTAAAAGTGTTGTCTGCTGCTTTTCTTACTTAAATGACATTTTGACAGAACAAAAACATAATGACAAATGACAAACAGCTTGAATCCAGATCAGACGCCGCGTTACGCGGCGTCTGGTCTGGATTCAAGCTGTTTGCAAATGCAAAATAAGTTCCCTCCCTATAACGACTTCCTCCGAACAACGCACACAATATGTGTCTCACATTGGGTGTCGTTGTAGAGAGGGGCGCTGTATATCGGAAGGAGTGTGGTGAAGTCTTTAGGAGTTCGCACATCAGTGATATGGCCCCAATATCATCAAAGGGGCAGACATTTTTATTAGTGTTAAGACGCCGAGTGGCATCCCATTCCAGACTGGTTGCCATCTGTTGTCAATTTTTCACCTTAATGTGCTAAAATTACATAAAAACGGTGAATGAATCGGCGGTTCGCATGAAGACAACAAATCCATCAGATAGAAATTTTCTTTCAAGCAAAAAAAATTGAGGCATTTTTTGCTCTGAAATATCGACGGCTGGTCGAATTCCAAGAGTCAAGAAACAAACTGTCCTAAACGTGAGTTCGGATCCGGTCAAGTTTTCTCTCTCTCTTTCTCTCTCTTCTCTTTCCCTTCTCTCTCTCTCTTCTCCCTCTCTTTCTTTTCTCTCTCCTTCTCTCTCTCTCTTTCTCAATATCTCTCTATCTCCCTCTCTTTTTCATTTTCTTTCTGTCTCTCTCTTTCTCTCTCTCTCCTTTTTATTTAATAATTGACCGCTCTTATAGCTTAAACTTCCCGTTGTACTTCAATTCTTCCTTATATATCCGCGTATAAAATTAACCCCATCGCTGCCTTCACGTCATCAATTCTAAACGATTGTGGTATGCTTTTAATTCTCAAATTTAAATTCAAGGTATTTAGACTTAAGGATAATTTTAATGAGTGTCAAACCGTTTGGATCCTGATCAACTGTTTGCAAATAACATTTGTACTCGGAGTTATGCATTGAAGGGGTAAAGAAATTTCAACCATATCAAAAACGGCATATTTACTTTGCCATTCGTTTACTGCCAATTCACCAAATACTGCAATACATTACCCTCCAGGGACTCAATTTATACAACTACTCCTGTTATACGTATTCTATTTGACACATTAAGAACATTTTGTTCAGTTTATTTATGGATTTCATGGAAACAATAATTTAGTCTTATCTTGGAGCGAAAACACATCGGTTACTAAGCTGGTGTAATCTATTTAAAACTGTTTATTAAACAGCTGCAAATGTATATATATCACCACTCCACAATCATTGATAAAATAGTAAGATACTGCGTTGAAGGTTTACCTCTTCGCTGCCATGACGTCATCAATTTTAAAGAATTGTCGTCTGCTTTTATTTCTCAAAATTAAATTTTGGTAATTTGTCTTAAGAAAATATTTGAGTGGGTGTCAAACAGTTTGGATTCTGATCAGACGCCGCGTGACGCGGCGTCTGGTCAGGGTCCAAACTGTTTGCAAATAACTATTGTATTCGGGGTAAGGCGGTGAAGGGGGTAATAGTTTTTGCAAGAAAATACATAAAATTGTACAGCGGAAAATACGTCATTCTCTGCCAATCAACGCGTTTGTACTTAAACAGTTATTTCCTTATAAAATGTTTGTCACTCAGCTTATCATAAAGCGTTAACATTACCAAACAATTGTCGAATTGTACATTTTATTGCATTGAGTTTGCGGTTCGTTTCGTTTTATACAAACGATAAGGAATATCGACTTTCCCACTGAATCTATCTTTAAATTTGATTATTTTTGCAAAGCTATCTGAAATTGCTTCTGATATGATTTCATTCTCCAATTCCGAGTATTGGCTGATGTATAATAGATGTTCATTTAACCCATACACTGCCTGACTATTGTATACTTTAAACTGATGTGTATTGTTTACTTATTCCATTTATATTTCAAGATGATTTACAAGACACATTGTACATCTATATATGGATTAAGCGATATGAGTTCCAACTGTTTTGATCCTGACCAGACGTTGATTTATTGAGCATCTGATCTGGGTCCAAACTCTTTGCAAATGTCAGTGCAATCAGACCAATGCAAAGCAAATTTGCTATGCATTATTTACATGACGAAACAGCACATCGTGCAAATTTACACCTATACAAATACATGTATATGTTATACACCCTCAGCTATGCTGCAAATTTGAATACAAATCTACATGGCTTAAGTTGTCATCACATATGTCACAATTATCTCTGGTCTTTCAAATTGTGCGCTCAGTATTGGTTTGTAGTTTATGGCTGTAAATGAGAACTCCTTAATATTTCAATATTTAATAGTAATAGTATACCTCTGCACATGCAAATATATTAAACATGTTAAAACTAACATCATACAACACTCAATCCGAACCCCCAAATACGTCGTTTAGATACTGTCACTAAGTTTGTAATCCACACAGGAAAAACACCACACAGGTAGTCTATTACAAATGCCACTAAGGCGTATTAATGTCTATGCCACACAGGCTGGGTACTGAAAATGCCACTAAGGCGTAAAAGTATCTATATATGTACATGTTTTAGAAGTAGTTAATGATTTTAATTATCTGGGCACAGTGTTTAATTACACCGGGAATTTTGCCTTAAATCAGGAATTTATCAGAGGGAAAGGATTGCGGCCTTAAATGCGCTAATGGCTAATATAAAAGGATTAAATCTTAAGTGCAGTGTTGTGTGTCAGCTATTTGATTCCTTTGTAAGTTCTATTCTGAACTATAATTGTGAGATATGGGGCTATACTAAGTCAAAACAAATAGAAAGAATTCATCTGAAAGTTTGTAAAAATGTTTTACATCTAGAGAAGAGTACTTCTACGTATAGTATATACGGTGAAATGGGACGATATCCGTTGTATATCACTCGATATTCTAGAATTATTAAATATTGGCTAAAACTTATTTCTAATGAAAATGTAATTCTTTCTACTGTATATAATTCTTTATTAGATGATTGCAATAATGGTTGTACTAACTGGGTGACTAATGTTAAGTCTTTACTAGAAACTAACGGATTTTATGATGTTTGGTTGTACCCAATGAGTGTTAATACAAAAGGGTTCCCAAAAGTCTTTAAGCAAAGGTTATTGGACGGTTTATACAAGGTTGGGATGAAAACGCAAGTAATAGCAGTTTATTAACAACATATAGACATTTTAAGATTAATTTTGGATTCGAACCTTATCTGGATATTCTGTCCAATAATCTTCTCATTCATTAAGGATTGAAACTGGCAGGTATGGTAGAAACAGAATTGCAAGAAATGAAAGATATTGTAACTTTTGCGAGTGTCGTGATATTGAAGACGAATATCACTTTATTTTTATCAGTAAAACTTTCGAAGAAATATATTAAAACATATTTTTATGCAAGACCAAGCTTTGTAAAATTTTGCCAATTACTTCAAAGCCAAAATAATCAGGAACTGATCAACCTTGCTCTTTACATAAAATATGCTTTTAACAGGAGAAATAGTTTAGTTAACTCTACTACGTGAGTCATCTCAAACTACGCATCTTGAATAGTGTATTTAATTAGTAAATTGCCTATACAAGTGTAGTGAAATAGTTACATGAATTCTTTTGTTATTGTGTATGCATATGAAATGATAGAAACGTGACCTATCTGTAGTATTAATGTTTTGTATGATATTGATAACGATGTACTATGTACAAGTTGAAATAAAATATCTATCTATCTATCTTTGTACACACACAGGCTATGTCACATAACGATTCACACTCGTTTTACCATCGTATGCTTCTGTAAACATCTATAAACAGTCTATGTTACTTCCAAACTGTCTCACACACCACAGTATGTAAAATAAACCGAAGGTTGACAATATCAACTTAGTTGTTTTAAAACAAAAGGTAAATCTAGATAAAGACTAAAGTATAAGTCATCACAAAAGTTACATTGTGTAGACTAATACCAGACATATAAATAAATTAAGTCACACATAATGTCTAAATGCTGCTTAATATCTTGTATAAAAGAAGACTAAATGTTAATTTTAATACTCTGGCTCCTGGACTAACCACTCTCAATGCTCCGGAACTATTATATGGAAATATTTAAAATAAATATGGAAATAGTTAAAACAAATATGTCACCATGGTAGGGTCTGTCACTATATAAAGTTCATATGGGATGTCACGCAAAAATACTGCCAAGTAAGTACGCCTTAAGTGTATGCTGTTGTCCCCAAATATGCCTTTAAAACGGGACTTCTATGGGTAAGGATGGTAGGCTATAGCTCATGCAGGGTACGAAATGGCAACTTGTCTCAACCCAAAACCATACAGGGTATCGCCTCTTCAATCTACAAATAAAAGAGGGCTACTAACTACCGTGTAGAACTTACAAAAAATAGCATGCAAAGTCCACGCGAAATACAGAAATACAGCATAACTAACTACGTGTATGTGTATGGTCGGGACGGGAGGAAAGGACACTTACATAATAATTATATTATATCTCCCAGACTCTACTTTACTAACGGCCATATTCCAACACTGTAGAGAATTATTCTGGCCCCTTCAACTATCTAATATGCACTGCATTATGTACATGGAAAATATATCACACCTGAGATAACCAAAATCAATCATGCATAACGCAGCCAATTTCTATACGTATACACACAAAATAAACCCAATGACCACTTCTCACCACAGTACAGTGGAACCTTGTTACATACAGTGGAATCCTGTTATAACTAAAATTACTTGACAACATGTTTAAAGCAATAACCCTAAAACAATGTACATCGTTTTTCGATACAGAAGATCATTTCATAATTACATGTATGATACAGCGAACAGTGTAGATTCTTAAGAGGCGCAGAAATTTGCGCCATCTCATCAGAATCTATACTGTTTGCTAATCTCTACTTCTGTGGACGATATGCATAACTTGGTTACAGTGGAGAATCTGTTATTCTTTCCCAATAAACGCGTTTACGCTAAAACTATTATTTGCAGTGCAAACAGTTTGGAACCAGATCAGACGCCGGGTAACCCGGCGTCTGATCAGGCTCCAAACTGTTTGCCACCAAGATAAAGATGAATTATCAGAATTGTCAAAAAGTTGTACTTTTCTACGTTTTAGTGCTTTGCGTTTGCGTACGTTTGCGTTTAAACGGGAAAGAATAACAGACTCTCCACTGTAAGTATACAAAAATGCACTAATACAAGAAAGTTATACAAATAAAGTGTTCGCTCCCTACAACGGCACTCCCAACAACGACTCCCTCCTAACAGCTACCCTCAACACAGTTCCCTAAACAGGCCAATTATGTATACAACGCTTTTACTGCTGTAATATCGTCTGCTTAAAGTTGTCGTCTGCTGTTTGCTCAAAGTTACATATTGGACATTCTGACAGAAAACAAACTTAATGACGAGTGACACACAGATTGAATCTAGATCAGACGCCGCATAACGCGGCGTCTGGTCTGGATTCAAGCTGTTTACAAATGCAAACAAGTTTTCCTCCCTATAACGACTCTCTCCGAACAACGCACACAATTGTGTGTCTCCAATTGGATGTTGTTGTAGTGAGGAGACGCTGTACATTTAAAAGAAATAGCTGTTTTTCCAAACTGACCCTTGCAAAGGAAATAATTGATAGTGACATTCATTGTTAGAGGCAGTATGTAGGCATGTTGTTGAAAATTTCCTGTATTGAGGTTATGAATGGTATGTGTAAAGTCTCTTGCATGGATAGCTAGGAGCTGCCGCCGGTTTTTGTATGGCTCTGGTGCCCGTTTCATAAAACTTCGTACGACAAAAATGGTCGTAACTAAGTCAAAACTTTAAAATTCATTTAATTTCTGATTTTCTGTATAATCCTGATATGTTACATCAAGACGATCCCAAAAAGATGTCACAAGACAGGATTAGATGGAAACATAAATAATTATTGAGACTTTTGAAGTTTTATGAAACGGGCCTCTTGAACCGACTGTACCATTTAAACACAATAACATAGTATATATTTAAAACAACACACCACTTTCACGAAAATACAAATACTTACAAAACTCGCTGCTTTCTACTGATGAAACTTTGAAATTACATTTATTGACAAAAAGTTTAAAGGTAAAAGTTTCTCTCAACTTCAAAAATATTTTTTCGCTAATTCATGTAAATTGTATATAAAAGCCAAAACACTACTACTGCAGGGAGATTACATGAGAGTTTTCATATCATAGTGTACATACATTAACAAAAACATGGCTGAAACTTTAATTGGCCAATTCCAGTTTACTATTTAGAGTTATTTTTATATTATTGCAAAATGACAAAAAAAACTCCAATAAGGAACCTTCTGATCAGGTCTACACTGTTTGCATAGGAACAGTGCACTCCTCACAGGTGTACTTTTTAAAAAGGATGAGTACACTTGTTGCTACGGTTGAATGTGTAACCTACCCTAGTCACGCATACATGTATATATGTCAGTTGCTAATAGAGTACATATCGGGAGTACACATGTCCTATACAAACAGTGTCGGCCATGATCAGAAGGCTCTAATCAGGGTCTACACTGTTTGGCATTTTGACATTTAGTGTAAAATTCAACCCTTAAAATAAAAAAAAATGGACTAGACTAATCTGTAAATTAGAATTGTTAAATTTAAGTTTCAGGGAGGAAAGGGTTTAGTTGCAATGTGTATTTATAGCTCCCTAATCTCGAATGGCATTGTGCTACAAATACCCCCCCCCCCCCTTTTTTTAGCTGGACACTAATATCCTAATCAAAATGTGCTTTATAAAATAGTTTGTCATGTGTGAAATGCATGGCAACTCATACGATGGTCCTTTCAACATCGATTACACTTTTTATCGTCATAAATGGTCATTATTCAGTCGGTCTGTTGAGTTGTTGAACTATAAAAGGACCCTGGCTCTTTCACTATTATGATTATTGTTATTATGGGAAATGGTTTCAACCTTTTCATCGAAAAATATTTCACCATATTTAACCCTTTCACTGCCATTGTATCGCATGTGAAGAGTACACTTGTCCAATTCAAACAGTGAATATCCATATCAGAGGGCTCGAAAATGAGTCCCCTGATCATGGTGTGCACTGTTTTTCATAGTGAAATACATTGTCAAAATTTAACAGTTAAAAATGGATAAGACTAAAACGGAAACTGGAATGTCCATTTGAAGTTTGAAGGAGGAAATGGAGTTAACAGAATTTTGTTTCTTTGCAATGCATCTGTAAATCCCACACACGGCTGTGAACGAGAAAATAATTCTATGGTTGCATTCGTTACAATTTGCAAAGTGTAAAATAATTTGCAAAATGCTCGTGAAAGAATACGTTTGAAAGATACCAGCCACCATTTTAGATCGATTCTATTTTCAAAACATGCATTGCTTGAATAAACATTACCGCCCTTTATAATTTTACCAAAGTTGATTGACATGTGCATTGACACCTAGCAATTTGGCACCCGTTTAGACTCCATGCATGATATTTTAATCCTATCGTCACCGAAGTCGCAAAAATCGACTTTACAAACAGTTTGGATCCAGATCAGACGCCGCGAAACGCGGCGTCTGATCAGGAACCAAACTCATTGACAATCGTATCGATATTTCTGAAGTTATACTAATATCTAACTTTGAACTGCTATTGCAGACAACAATATTGGAGCAGACGAAAATGTGGCGGTAGAGGGGTAATCACCTCACGATTAATTTGGCACTGAAATTGACAACTTTCAGAATGCCGTAGACGATACTGTGATAACTACTGTTGCAAAAAGGTTTGATCCAGAATCATCATCATTTCATCTCATCATCCACTATCGTTCATCGGTGTTATATGACATAGATTGTATCGCAGTGTTGTAAAATCCAACTCATCCATTGATCCAGATGAGATACTGAATCCAGCCATCGATTACTATTTTAGCAAAATGACTATTCTATTTTCTACTCTATTATGCTATGCCACTGTTTGGTAAATCTCTAGGGAAAGGGCAAATAACATCTTGTAGCTCAATCCTTCTTCACATGTTAGCAGATGCAAATAAATACATTGTACGTTTAAACAACCGGTTTCTGAATCCAAACTGTTTGGAAGCAATAAGCATTTTCTGAAGAAATACTGGTATGTGCAAATAGATTAGTTCTTAAAAGTGTGCAGTAATAAACATGTTGCGGCCTACAATTACAAGGCGTACGTAAAGTTAACTATTTACCTTCACTGCCATGACGTCATCAGTTTTAAACATTTGCCGTCTGCTTTTTTTCTCCAATTTAAAATTTTAGGTATATTTTGACAAAGGAAATATTGAAATGAATATCAAACAGTTTTGATCCTAGTCAGACGCCGCGTATGGCGACGTCTTATCAGGATTAAAACTGTTTGCAAACAACCATTGTACTTAGGGTAAGGCAGTAAGTGGTTAACGGACATCAAATGTTTGTAAATATTTCTTTCACACGATGCTGCATTTTTAAATCAAATTCGTGCAATTATAAATGCACTGTTAACGCTGGAATGAAGTAGAGGTAAAAGTGAAAGTTTTGAAAAAGAAAATTGATTTAAATCGGTATTTGTAATGTCCTCATCTTATCCTGACCAATGCAATAGTTCTTGCATTGACCTGACGTGCTGGCTTGCTGGCTTGCTGGATCCTGACTTGTTTCTAATGCTTCCATTTTGACCGTTACGATGTCGAAGGGTCATGATGGTATTTTGGTGGCAATCAAACTACCCAGTGACGTCAGAGACGCTGACCACGGACGTGTCTGAATTCGTTCGTTTTCTTGAATCCGACTATACTTTGATTTTATTATTACATAATCAATAAAGATATTGGTAATTCTGTACTTGTAAACATGTTGCACAGGCAGCACGTGCATAATATTGCATATTGACCGTTGGTAAGTTTAAATGATGTCCAGATACTTTAATAATGGGTTAATTAGTGCAATGTGTGTATAATTATTTTAGCACTAATTATGCTAAAATTTATAATTCTAAACTTAGTAACGAAAATATTACAATCAATATAAAAGTGCACAGTTTCTTTTTCGTGTCATTATACAATGTACAATGCTGCTTGGGTTCAGTTCAGACGCTGTATAACGCAGTGTCTGATCAGCAACAAAACAGATCGCCACTCAATTTCAAGCAGGCGACATTTCAGCAGGATAATGGTTAAGAAGTTAAAAGAAGAAATGCGAAAAACAAGATAATGGAATAGTTTATTTCAGAATGGCGTCTTTCTGAAAACAGACTAAAATTAATCAAATTCGCCAAAAGATTAATAAATTACTGGTAAATAACATGTTTTTTTCACAGAACTTCAAAATAGATGCCTTTTGTGTATATGTAAATTATCACCATTTAACTTTGGTCCTATGGAATTAAGTTATTGGAAATATAATGGCTTCTTTTGAAGGACGCGTCTTTAAGTTTGAAACCAATTTTTAATAAATTTCCACGCACGAAAACCAAGTTCATGAAGTAAAGAAAACACGTCAAACGTTTATATTCGTCTTTGTTTCTAAAGACACGTTACGCGGCGTCTGACCTGGGTTCAAACTGTTTGCAAATGTGCTCTTAGAGTATTAATCTTCCCTCCGAACAATACATATAATCTGTGTCTCCCATTGGGTGTTGTTTTACCCTTTCCGCCATAGAAGCCTCTTTTAGCGTATTCAATTTATTCCTTCGCTGAAGAAAATAGTTCCAGTTTATACCCTCTTGAATAATTACCATATCAAATATTTTTATATAGTCTAGCAGATGGTAGTTTAAAGCAGGCTGTAAATAAAGCAGAATGTGCCTTAAGGCACATTCTGCTTTATTTTCAACCTGCTTTAGGTGATCTCCTGCATTTAATGTTATAAACTGGTTATTTGGTAAAGGGATAGAGAGGGAGCACTGTATCACAATCCTTCAGAAAAACAATAGTGACAATGAACTGATTCCAAGACAATTAGTGGAAACTGTAAACAAGTCGCTCAACATTCGTTGTTTCACAGGTTTCATTTAGGCGTAATTAAAGCAATTTGATAGATTGTTCTAGTTAAGCATAAGTGCGAATAATTACTAGATACGTTCACACGTCGAATGGAAGCTGGCCAACTACAAATTCAATATTTTACAAATTACAGCATTGAAGCTATATTCCATTTACTCTCATTAAAATAATTATGAAAGAATTGCTAGTACTTTGTATGTTCCAATTAAAGAAATATCCAATAAATTTACTATTTTTACGCTTTTGCTTAATGTCTCCACTAAAGAAAATTGTTCCCCAGTAGTAAATAATTTATTGATATGTAACCTAAGAAATGTTTCTCTATCCTTACAGATGGTAGCTAAAAGGCGCATTCTGCTTAATGTTTAGTTTTCTTTAGGCTACCATCTGCTAAAGTCTAGGGGCCCGTTTCATAAATCTTCGTACGACAAAAACGATCGTAAGTCAAAACTTTCAAATACATTTAATTTCTAATTTCCCTATCTACTCCTGTCTTGTGACATCTCTTTTCAAGACAATTCCAAAGAAATGTCTCAAGACAGGTTTAGATGGGGAAATGAATAATAATTAAGACTTTTATAATCTGACTTACGACAACATTTGTCGTACGAAGTTTTATGAAACGGGCTCCAGGTTCCCAAACAGGGGTTTGACTCATTGGAAGATATATATATTATATAAACAATTCTTATTGTGCATACTCACGATTGTATAATTATGATGAAACGATTTTCATCAGAGGAGGAAAAAAGAAGGCGTAAAAAGGCGTATGTATGAAGTAAGGGTTATGGACAGTTGACACCTTAATAGGTGACCAAAAAAAGAATTGCAGAAGGCTACAGTGGAGAATCTGTTATTCTTTCCCAATAAACGCGTTTACGCTTAAACTATTATTTGCAGTGCAAACAGTTTGGAGCCAGACCAGACGCCGGGTAACCCGGCGTCTGATCAGGCTCCAAACTGTTTGCCATCAAGATTAACATAAATTATCAGAATTGTCCAAAAGTTGTTCTTTTCTACGTTTTAGTGCTTTGCGTTTGCGTACGTTTGCGTTTAAACGGGAAAGAATAACAGATTATCCACTGTATGACGTCACCAATGACGTAAGAATAACAGATTCTCCACTGTAGTTTAGCCCTCTGAATTACTTTAATCCTGCACAAAGCAGGACATGGGCCTTTAAATTATTCCATTCTTCTGAACTGTAGATGATCCATTTTAACCCTTTACCCCATAGCATGTTTCTAGTATTGAAGGCACTTGAAGTAGGTTGAAAATAAAGCAGAATGCGCCTTAAAGCGCATTCTGCTTTACTTTCAACCTGCTTTAAGCTTCCATCTGCTAGAATATGGAAACTAATTCTCATAGTACATATTCTGAATAATTAAATTGGAACTATTTTCTCAAATGGAGGAATAAATTGTATGCGCTAAAAGGCGTTCCTATGGGGGAAGGGGTTAAAGACATACTGCAATCAATAAGAAACACAACATTGACCACGCTCGAATGACAGTACAAGTAATGGATCCTCTAGACAGGGTCCTCTCAACATTGGTTAGTTCACTATTTTCGTTGAAGCGTAAGTAAACCACTCTGTTAGATTGCTCTGATTAAGCAATAGCGCGAATAATTACCAGATACGTTCACAAGTTAGATGGAATCCGGACAACTAGCAATTCAAAAGTTTACCAGGGCTGCCATTTCTCCGGATTTTTTTCCGAAATCTTCGGATTTTTATCCTAGCAGATGGTAGCTTAAAGCAGGCTGAAAGTAAAACAGAATGCGCCATATTTCTCCAAAGCTAGAAATATGATATGGCGTTAAAGGTACAATTCGTTAAATCGCGCGGGAAAAATGGAAATTTTGGAAAACTTTGAATGTTTCATGATCAACTTATGGCAGCCCTGGTTTACCCATTAGTACCATGTGCGGACATGACATCCTAAAGGCCAGGATGAGGGGAAAAGTAGGAAACATTGAATTTAGCGTGCATAGTGGAAAATACGTTATTCTTTCACTTTTATACGAGAAGCCATTACTATTCACTAAATTGTAGAAAATAGAATTTCTTGAAAATGTTTAGGAGTCTTTTTACTATGAGTGGCAAATAGTTTGAAACCTGATATGGCGCCTGGTGTGAATACAAACTGTTTTCAGCTGAAATAATGATTTTAGCATAAACGTTTATACAGTGTTGCCTCCCTTCAACAGACCTCCCAACAACGACTCCCTCCCTACAACGAACCTTGTCGCAGTTTCCTAAACAAGACAATTATGTCTAACGCTTTTACTGCTATAATATCGTCTGCTTAAAGTTCTCGTCTGCTTTTTTCTCAGAGTTACATATTGGACATTTTGACAGTGATAAAAAGCTTGAATCCAGATCAGACACCGCGTTACGCGGCGTCTGATCTAGATTTAAGCTGTTTGCAAATGTTAGCCAAGTTCCCTTCCTATATCAAATCCCTCCGAACAACGCACATATTTTTGTCTCCCAATGGGTGACGTTGTAGAGAGGGAGCGCTGTATTTTGAAAAAAAAATGTTGGATCTTCATGTTTCAAGTAAAATCATGAACTGAGTGTTATAAATAAATTGGAACTTGGCCCCCTCTGAGAGATATCGCCTGATGCTCGCACGGGTTCATTTCAACTGAACCAATATGTACACAAAAGCACACCTTTAATAAGAATACAGTTGTTTTGTTCGAGGATGTCATGTTTCAAATAAACAAGAGCCCCATGGGGCATATTTCGCTCACCTGAGAATAGCTGACAAAAATTTGAACAAACTTGATAGAAGTCTTGTAGATGATGCTATGTGCCAAATATTTAAGCTCTGGCCCTTGTAGTTTTTTAGGAGAAGATTTTTTAAGTTTTTATAGAAGAAATCTATTTTAGCTCCTGTGACCTAGATATGCAACAGACCCAAACCATTTGAACAAAATACGTAAAGTATATTTCGAAGTGTCACCATACCGAATATCAAAGCTCTGGCCATATTAGTGTCAGAGAAGAAGACGTTTGAAATTTTCACTATATAACTCTATGTAAAATTGTGACCCCGGGGCGGGGCCAATTTTGACCCCAGGGGCATATTTTGAAATATCTAAGCTCCGGACTTTGTAGTTTCAGACTAGAAGATTTTTTAAGTTTTCATTGAAAAGACTGTATTATTAGCTCATGTGACCTAGATATGCAACCAACCAGAACCATTTGAACAATATTGGTAAAAGGACATCTAGATGTGTGATAGAGGACCTGTAGTTTATGCTATGTGCCAAATATCTAAGCTCTGGCCCTTGCAGTTTTTTACAAGAAGTTTTTTACAATAAGATTATTTAAGATTTCCTTATTTTTTCACTTTGGTTGCCATGGCAACCAGAGTTCTGCATTGTTTTTAATTGTTTTAACAAATTTGAAAGAGCTTACCCAAGGAACATTCCTGTAAATTTTGGTTGAATTCTGTCAAGCGGTATAGGAGGAGATGTCATTTGAAGCAATTGTTAACGACGACGGACGACGCACAACGCACGACGCACGACGACGGACGCCGGACACAGGGCCATCCCAATAGCTCACATTGAGCCTTTGGCTCAGGTGAGCTAAAAACACATAGATCGAAAGCATAATTAAAAACAGTTCACCATTAAGCATGCCATATATTAATGTAATAACTGTTTCATGTGTGTTATTAGGTTCTCTTGTGGATCGTTTTGTTACTAAAACATAAACCAGTCTATTCGGTGTTATTTAATAAATACTGGTCTGAATAAGCAAAGAGTACAGACCCGGATCAGAGGGCCAATAGGAGTCCTTCTGATCTGGATCTACACTGTTTTCAAATGCAATGAGTATATTTTGAGTTATACATGACTGGTTCATATTTTTGGTAACTAAAATGATCCACAATGGAACCTATTACCCCACAATAGTTACTTATAGTTGAAAGAGTTAACGCGGCGTCTGTTCATAATCTAACCAGTTTCTATAACTCTTTCCTCCCTGAAACTTTGAATGGACAATTCCAGTTTCCATTTTTGTCTAGTTCATTTCTGACTTTTAAGGGTTGTTTTTGTCAATGTTTTGCGTTATGAAAAACAGTGAAGACCCTGATCAGAGGGCTCCGAAAGGAGCCCTCTGATCTGGGTCTTCATTGTTTGCATAGGACAAGTGTACTATTCACATGTACACTGTTTGAAAAGGACGCCAATATGCGGGACTAGGGTTCAAAGGGTTAAGTCAAACTACCTTAAGTTCTAAATTTGAGTAATAAATGCGGACGATATGGTTGCGAGTAGACTAACTTGTGGCAGCGAATGTGTTAACGGGTTGTGACGTCATAACTCCAAGTGAAATTGTTAATTACAGTAAAACCTCTATATTACGACCGCTAAAAAGACTTATTGATTGTATAAAAGTCAGATGACAGTTTCAAGCAAGCCGTAACAGTAAGGAGCTTTCTGTTTCACTGTCACCTTGATTTAAGCAGTCACCTGTCTTAAGCACCTGTTTATTTACCCAATTTAGTGATTGTAAAAGAGAGGGTTTTCTGCACTTATTTTTCAGTCTAGGACATATATCCTCAGATGTCAATCCGACATTCTAATTTGGACTGTGTGTCACATTGAGCCGCAAACATGAGGACTTTTACAAACCAATCCTTGTTTCATGCATAACAAATTCATCGTAAATCAAGATAATCCAATACCTTGTTGCCAAAATGGAATCTATTTACCTTTTGCCCTTGGAGTCAGTATAATTTATTCAACACAATATGCAATTAACTCATTGAACCCTAAAGATTGGTAGACTCGTCATTTAGCAATAATGTACCAATGAAGAGTACACTTGATCTGTGCAATCATTGTTGACCCAAGTTAGAAAGGAGCTCTCTAATCAGTCATTTTGACATATATTGAACAAAATAACCTTAATATTTAAAACTGGACAATACTTAATTGGAAAATGAAAGTAGCCATTAAAAGTTATTTATCATAATATTTAATTAACTCATTGAACCCTAAAACCGGGTATACTCGTCATTTACTAAATAGAGTACAGTGGAGAATCTGTTATTCTTTCCTGTTTAAACGCAAACGTACGCAAACGCAAAGCGCTAAAACGTAGAAAAGAACAACTTTTGGACAATTCTGATAGTTCATGTTTATCTTGTTGGCAAACAGTTTGGAGCCTGATCAGACGCCGGGTTACCCGGCGTCTGATCTGACTCCAAACTGTTTGCACTGCAAATAATAGTTTTAGCGTAAACGCGTTTATTGGGAAAGAATAACAGATTCTCCACTGTACCAAGGAAGAGTTCACTTGTCCTTTATAACCAGAGTTGACCCAGATTAGAAAGGAATCCTCTAATAAGGATCTCAACTGTTAGTCATTTTGCAATATATTCCACAAAACAACCCGAAATATATCAAACTGGACTAGACTTAATTGGAAACTGAAAGTATCCACTAAAAGTTTCAGGAGTGGATGAGTTGAATAATCATCCTTTCTCATTTATATGTGAAGGTAGATGACGCAGAGCAACACGGCTTTCAACTTTCTCATTTATATGTGAAGGTAGATGACGCAGAGAAACACGGCTTTCAACTTTCTCATTTATATGTGCAGGTAGATGACGCAGAGAAACACGGCTTTCAACTTTCTCATTTATATGTGAAGGTAGATGACGCAGAGAAACATACCTTTCAATTTCTCATTTATATGTGAAGGTAGATGACGCAGAGAAACACAGCTTTCAACTTTCTCATTTATATGTGAAGGTAGATGACGAAGAGAAACACAGCTTTCAACTTTCTCATTTATATGTGAAGGTAGATGACGCAGAGAAACACAGCTTTCAACTTTCTCATTTATATGTGAAGGTAGATGACGCAGAGAAACACAGCTTTCAACTTTCTCATTTATATGTGAAGGTAGATGACGCAGAGAAACACAGCTTTCAACTTTCTCATTTATATGTAAAGGTAGATGACGCAGAGAAACACAGCTTTCAACTTTCTCATTTATATGTGAAGGTAGATGCCGCAGAGAAACACAGCTTTCTACTTTCTAATTTATATGTGAAGGTAGATGACGCAGAGAAACACGGCTTTCAACTTTCTCATTTATATGTGAAGGTAGATGACGCAGTTAAACACAGCTTTCAACTTTCTCATTTATATGTGAAGGTAGATGACGCAGAGAAACACGGCTTTCAACTTTCTCATTTATATGTGAAGGTAGATGACGCAGAGAAACACAGCTTTCAACTTTCTCATTTATATGTGACGGTAGATGCCGCAGAGAAACACAGCTTTCAACTTTCTCATTTATATTTGAAGGTAGATGCCGCAGAGAAACACAGCTTTCAACTTTCTCATTTATATGTGAAGGTAGATGACGCAGAGAAACACGGCTTTCAACTTTCTCATTTATATGTGAAGGTAGATGACGCAGAGAAACACAGCTTTCAACTTTCTCATTTATATGTGACGGTAGATGACGCAGAGAAACACAACTTTAAACTTTCTCATTTAGATGTGCAGGTAGATGACGCAGAGAAACACGGCTTTCAACTTTCTTATTTATATGTGAAGGTAGATGACGCAGAGAAACACGGCTTTCAACTTTCTCATTTATATGTGAAGGTAGATGACGCAGAGAAACACAGCTTTCAACTTTCTCATTTATATGTGACGGTAGATGCCGCAGAGAAACACGGCTTTCAACTTTCTTATTTATATGTGAAGGTAGATGACGCAGTTAAACACAGCTTTCAACTTTCTCATTTATATGTGAAGGTAGATGACGCAGAGAAACACAGCTTTCAACTTTCTCATTTATATGTGAAGGTAGATGACGAAGAGAAACACGGCTTTCAACTTTCTTATTTATATGTGAAGGTAGATGACGCAGTTAAACACAGCTTTCAACTTTCTCATTTATATGTGAAGGTAGATGACGCAGAGAAACACAGCTTTCAACTTTCTCATTTATATGTGAAGGTAGATGACGAAGAGAAACACGGCTTTCAACTTTCTCATTTATATGTGAAGGTAGATGACGCAGAGAAACACGGCTTTCAACTTTCTCATTTATATGTGAAGGTAGATGACGTAGAGAAACATAGCTTTCAATTTCTCATTTATATGTGAAGGTAGATGACGCAGAGAAACACAGCTTTCAACTTTCTCATTTATATGTGAAGGTAGATGACGCAGAGAAACACAGCTTTCAACTTTCTCATTTATATGTGAAGGTAGATGACGAAGAGAAACACGGCTTTCAACTTTCTCATTTATATGTGACGGTAGATGACGCAGAGAAACACAGCTTTCAACTTTCTCATTTATATGTGAAGGTAGATGACGCAGAGAAACACGGCTTTCAACTTTCTCATTTATATGTGAAGGTAGATGACGCAGAGAAACATAGCTTTCAATTTCTCATTTATATGTGAAGGTAGATGACGCAGAGAAACACAGCTTTCAACTTTTTCATTTATATGTGAAGGTTGATGACGCAGAGAAACACGACTTTCAACTTTCTCATTTATATGTGAAGGTAGATGACGCAGAGAAACACGGCTTTCAACTTTCTCATTTATATGTGAAGGTAGATGACGAAGAGAAACACGGCTTTCAACTTTCTCAATTATATGTGAAGGTAGATGACGCAGAGAAACACAGCTTTCAACTTTCTCACGTCACTTGAAGGGCTGCCATTTCTCCGTGTTTTTTCCAAATCTTTGGATTTTTCTTAATTTCTAAAGACCTATGGGGTTTTCCGAAATCTTCGAGGTGCTGCTCTTACTTTAAAAATTTGGAATTTCGTGCATTTTCTTATTTAGGAAACATTGATATGGGTGTCAAACAGTTTAGATCCAGATCAGACACCGCGTTACGCGGCTTCTGACCTGGATATAAACTGTTTGCATAATCTTGTTAATGTTATACAGCGCAAGGGTTCCTAAAAGCGCGCTTGAAAGTTTGAACTTATGGTAGTCCAGCACTTGATAGTTGGTCTGGTTCAACGTTGTTTGTAAAGATTCAGAAATTTCTATTTCCTGCATCCAAAAAGGTTGACATTATACTGTTTAACTTATTTACCCATCGGAATTTCAAATGAACAATTTCGGTGTCAAATTAAGACAAGTCCATGTTTGACTATACAGTAAAACCTCTCTATTACGACCACTTAATTGGGTTAATTATTAGGTGTTTACGACAGGTGACTGCTTAAAGCAAGGTGACAGTTAAATAGAAAGCTCCATCAGGAGCTTTCTGTTTTACTGTCACCTTTCTTTAAGCTGTCACCTGTCTTTTATATAATCAATTAGCCTTCGTTTTAGGGGTCGTACTAGAGGAGTTCTACTGTACATATTTAGGTTTTTATTTACAAACGTGGCATACCCTATCTGATCAACATCTACAGTATTTGCTTAAGAAAAGTATACTATTTAGAAGGGAAATTGTTCGTAAAGGACGTGTGTATCACTTTGGTTCAGAGGGTTAACCCATTTGTGCCCACAGTCCCATATATGGTACATAGGCAAACAGTGAAGACTCTGAAGACTCAGAGACTACACAGTTTGCTGATAGAGAATTTCAATATAAAACAAAATGAAAATGAAAATTTTGACCAGGCATCCCTTTGATAAAAAATGGACTTATCCAATATACAAACATGGAATAATCCACTGGGTATAAATGCGTTCAATAATTTGTTTCATTGAGTGCTTCTGATGACCTATTTGATGGTCAGTGGCGGTTGTGGTCATGTCTTATATACTCGTTTAATGGGAATTCGTAATCAGATTTAAAATACAAAGAGACCTACTTTAGATAGAACATTGAGGGCAATACATATCACCGATATACGGTGCCATGACAAAACCTTTTCCTTGTAGAGCAAATTAACTGAGCCCGTAAACAACAGAATGTCCTTGAAAACTTAACTAATAGAGTCATTCGCTTCGACACCTCATGAAATTGACCCATAACACATTCACCCCTGAAACTTGAAATTGATCATTCCAATTTTCAATTAAACCTAGTCATTTTTGATAATTAGGGTCAGATGGCTCGTACTGGAGCTCTTTGTACAGGAACTTCACTGATTACATAGAATAATTGTAATCTTCACATGTGCATTGTCTATAACTGACGATTTTACTCGTCGCTAGGATTGAATATGTCACAACCACTGATTTCCTGGTATTGAACACTGGAAATCTAATAGGTTGGTACTTGGGTTGGAATTTATCAACATATTCTTATACATTTAACCCCTTCTCTGCAGATAAGAATAACAGACAAAAAAAAAGAAATGTCTACTACAATGTATAGTGTTTGACTTCATAGCACCAGATCTATATAAATACCTCATTTTTTCACTAACAATTGTTTTTTACGGATGCAGACATTCTTTTTCTGTATCAAAACAACAATTTTAGCTTTCTTAGTCATACATGTTGCTCGCAATTCTCTCCAAGATGTTGAATAAAAGTCAATAAAAGTCTAGTATATATATGTCAATTTAGTTTGGCTCCCATTAAATGATGACAACATGACAAATATTGGAAGCAAACAAATTTTACAATGTTTCGTCTGCAATTGTATGCCAAATTCAATATTTTGAAGGTTTGGTTGCACAGATATTTATACTTGTGACAAATAGTTTAGATTCTGATCATACGCCGCGATAAATGGCGTCTGATCTAAATCCAAAAGGTTTTCAAAGACGACTTAATTCAACTATGGTGGTAATTAAAGTGTTAATAGAATACATGATCCCGGCACCAATTATGAATTTTTTATCCCGGCACCAATTATGAATTTTTTAAGTAATTACAATACTCATTGTGATGTGTGTTTGTTTGTTGTTGTTGTTTGTTTTTTTTCAAGATGGCCAATTTCAGGTTTTGAACAGAATTGCGTAGGAAAACAATATTGGTTTGATAAGGTAACGACAGATAGGAAGTCGGTTTAAACACAAGTTCTACAGTGGAGAAGACGTTTTTCATTCCCAATAAACGCGTTTACGCTAAAACAATTTCTTGCAAACTGTTTGGAACCTGATAAGACTGATCAGACTCAAAACCGTTTGTCACTCAGATTAAAACAAATCGTTAGGAATTTTAAAAGATTGTCATATTCTACATTTTATTGCGATGAACAAGATTGCGTTTCGTTTGCTTTTAAACGGGAATTTTTACGTTCGCTTAGTTCAATCCCATTGAAAATTTTGACGATTAGATCGTATAGACGCAATTTTTCGAGAAGCCGGTACTTGTAGATATATGTCGGAATGTAGGCAGGGCTTTTGGATCTACTCTCTGCGTATCATTTTGTTTCGTTGCTTCAGTATTTGCGGTTATGACTGTTCCTTTCAACAACCTCTATATGGATTTAACAGACATGCATACTAATAAAATGTTCTTTTAATATTAGAAATGACAGCAAATATAATGTAAATATAAGAAGTTACTTGATTATTTCGACGTTTAAGCGAAATAAACGACAGGAAATGATCGGAAAATTGAAGTTAACGTCTTCTCCACTGTACTTACGTTGCACAATAGATTATGAGAATGATCACTGATTAACTTTTACCTCGCTCAGCGTGACTTCGATTTCATGCTTACACAGTTTGGATTCAGATCAGGCACCGAGTAACTCTGGTTTCAAACTGTTCGACTTGATTTAACGTAGGCAAAACATATTTAGTGCTCTCTCTCTCTCTACAACGACACCCAATAGGAGACACTGAATGTGTGTATTGTTCGGAGGGAGTCGTTACAGGGAGAGAAACTTAAGTATTGGCTTACATTTGCGAACAGCTTGAATCCAGCGGCGTCTGATATGGATTCAAGATGTTTGTCACTAGTCATTACATTTATTCTATCAAGGTGTCCACTTATATTATATGAAACTTCGAGAAAAACAGCAGACGACAAATTTAAGCAGACGGTATTGTAGCCATGAAAAGGTTGGGCATAATTGTCCTGTTAGGAAACTGCGGCAATGGTCGTTGTAAGGAGTGGATGTCGTTGTTGGGAGGGCCGTTGTAGGGAGGGAGTACTGTATATGTAACATAACTCTGAATCTGACATGCATGTAAGACATCAATTATAAATGACGACAATTGTTTAGCAGGTTTTAAAGTGTTAAACGGAAAAGCAGAGTAGTCATTTCGTGATGTTGATTACTTGAAATGCGACGAAGGGTCAACGTAAATGAAGTAACACTCAAGGAAATCCTCTTTTCGTAGAGGTAATCGAATTTAAGCGAAAACTAATGAAAATCAGTGTCTTTACGGACTATCAATGGAATTGGCGGAGAAATGTTTATTGCTGAACATCGATAATATGTCTCCATGTCTGTTTAAACACGAACGATAGGTGTTAACACCGTGTGGAAACTAATTTCTACCACAAAGTGAACAAATCTGTCTATCTGTGACACGTCGTACATTTTCATAGAAAGTTGGTTGATGTCCTCTTAACGCTTTGCCTGCTGATCGCGACTTTACTGATTTTTGCAAACAGTTTAGATCCAGATCAGACGCCGCGTAGCGCGGCGTCTGATCTAGACCTTAACTGTTTGAAACTCGTCTTTAGGTTTCTTTACTTAGAAAATGTATAAATCTAAATTTTACGAATTTTGCAGACGACAATTTTAAAACAGACGATATCACCGCATGTAGGGTAAATGTTTGCCGATTCTTACCTCTCTAGTATGACTACTAAAAACGAAGCGAATTGATTGTATAAAAGACAGATGAAAGCTTAAAGCAAAGTACAGTGGAGAATCTGTTATTCTTACGTCATTGGTGACGTCATACAGTGGAGAATCTGTTATTCTTTCCCGTTTAAACGCAAACGTACGCAAACGCAAAACACTAAAACCTAGAAAAGTACAACTTTTAGACAATTCTGATAATTCATCTTTATCTTGGTGGCAAACAGTAGTTTTAGCGTAAACGCGTTTTTTTGGAAAGAATAACACACTATCCACTGTAACAGTAAAGCAGAAAGCTCCCAACGGAGCTTCCGTTGTACTGTCACTTTGCTTTCAGCTGTCACCTGAATTAAACACGTAATATCTAACACACTTTAGTGGACGTAATGTAGAGGTTTTACTGTATTGTACTTTGAGTTTCAATCAGACTCCTGGTATAAGTCGTATGTTCGTGATCTAAATTGTTTGTGACTCGTAGCGATATATGTACAGTGATCCCTCTCTACAACAATATCTGATGGGAGACAGATAGTGTGTGTGTTGTTGGAGGGAGGTGTGACAGGGAGGGAAATTGACTTACATTTGAAAACAGTTTGAATCCAGATCAGTAGCCGCCTAACACGACGTCTGGTCTGGCATCAAGCAATTTGTCACTTGTCATTACATTGTGTTTCTTTTGCCTTTAAACGCGCAACACTCACGTTTTCTATTTCTTTCTTTCTATCTTTCTTTCTTTACTGATACACACCCCTTTCGGGTATTACAATCATCCAAATATCAAAATATCGTGAAATGCATTTTTGTAAATCAGCAAAAAAATTTGTATCATATACCTGTGGGTACAGTGGAGAATGTGTTATTCTTTCCCAATAAACGCGTTTACGCTAAAACTATTATTTCCAATACAAACAGTTTGGAGCCAGATCAGACGCCGGGTAACCCGACGTCTGATCATGCTCCAAACTGTTTGCCACCAAGATAAACATGAAATATCAGAATTGTCCAAAAGTTGTACTTTTCTACGTTTTAGTGCTTTGCGTTTGCGTACGTTTGCGTTTAAACGGGAAAGAATAACAGATTCTCCACTGTATAACGAGCAGAGGCACGTTTTAGGTTCACCATTGGGACTGTACCCGGCCGGTCACTTTATCCTGACACCGACGAACCAGTTGTAATGCTAACCCGAAATCCTGAGCGCCAAGGAGGGAAGCCATAACTACCAATTTTTATGTCTTTGGTTTGACCCGGCAGGGAATTGAACCCACAACCTCCCGCAATGCAAGCGGACGCTCTACCACTTTAGCAACACAGCCGGTACTTCACAGTTACGATTTGTCTAATCTGGATCTAAACTGTGGCATTCATGTTCAGATTTTCTTCAGTTTAGATAACTCTATACTTAATTTTGAGATTTTTCGCGGACGATATCATTTGAAGCAGACAACAATGCATCATGATAATGGTTAAAGAAAACAATTATTTAGTGCATGAAATGGTGAATAAGATCCATCAACGCAAGTCACAGGAGAGTTCTTCCAACTTTATAATCTTTGTCTTCTTTTGTTCGTAAATGTATTATCTCCTTTTGATAAGGATTATCTGCAATGTGGCATAATGTGGTACAGTAAAACCTCTCTATAACGGCCACTAAAACGAGGACTAATTGGTTATTTAAATGATAGGTGACAGCTTAAAGCAAGGTGACAGTAAAACAGAAAGCTCCTACAGGAGCTTTCTGTTTTACTGTCACCATGCTTTAAGCAGTCACCTGTCAAAAACAACTAATAAATTAGCACACTTTAGTGGCCGTTATAGAGAGGTTTTACTGTATTGACAATGAGTATGGATTTGGTACAAATATAGCAATATAGTAAAACCTCTCTATTACGACAACTAATACGAAGGCTAATTGGTTGTATAAAAGACATGCGACAGCTTAAAACAATGTGACAGTAAAACAAAAAGCTCATTTAAGCAGTCACCTGTCGTTAACACTGTCTTACGAAACGTCATACGACAAATATTGTCGATAGTCAGATTATAAAAGTCTCAATTATTATGAATTTCTCCATTTAATCCTGTCTTGTGATATCTCTTTGGAATCGTCTTGAAAAGACGATACCAAAGAGATACCACAAGACAGAATTAGATAAAGAAATCAGAAATTAAATGTATCTTAAAGTTTTGACTTACGACTGTTTTTGTCGTACGACGTTTTATGATAATTAACACACTTCTGCGGTTTGTGAACATGAAAACTACGCTCTGTTTCAAACATGTGAGTAATTACAGATGTAAAGGGAGAACTATAACAATTTTATCTTTTTCAATGATTTTTATGTATTTTCACTAATGCAATTAATTGCTGAAGTTTATAAGCCGTTTTCTGTAATTAAATGATCATTAAATACTTTGACGCTCAGTTGTCAGGAACACCCAATCGTTTTTATGTTGTCACGTGACAGTCACGTAACAAGCAATAGTGTACCTCTATTAAAAACAATTCACTGTTTAGTAGGTGTTCGATAGTATCAAGAAATCTGTGAGAATATATTCTGATTGGATTACATGTGATTACTAATTGGTTCACAATGCGCTATAAATTTATGAGAAAGCATCTTAGTTTTATTATTTTCATTTCAGACATACAATGCATCCATGTTTTAGGTTTTGAGCATTTTAGGGAGATTGGGACATAAATCAAACCCATCCCTTCTTTTAATATAAGTTCCTAGTTACATTTAATCTTTTCAACATTTATATTTTAAATTGTTCGAAAACCATGGCAAATATGAAACAGAAATTGATAAACCAAACTCTCTTTTGACTCCCCAGTATGGAATCAAGCACACAATGCAGCACAATATGAAATTTATTCATAACTCCATAAATAACTCTAATAAAGGGCGTCAACATAGGTTTCTCCCAACAAATATGGCGGCTTCCTCGGTAGTGTCTTAATGGCGATGCTCTGACCAACTAGGGCATTTAAACTTGTACGTTGCATGGTTTTTTTCATTAGTTTTGCACATTTAGATACATTCATAGTTTTAATAACATTCATTTTACAGCTTTTAGAAAATACAGCGAGTTTATCGCTAAATGGCGTCAAAACTGGTAACACTAGGATAATCTAAACCTATAAAAAGAAGTAATCCCCGATGATCATGGAGGCAACATTGCTTACAAACCCGTGAAATTGGTGGAAACAAGTCGACTTTTAAATCTGTTTTGTTGACACATTCGATCGAGAACGAATTATTACGGAAATGTTCCGGCTTCGTTCGGCTTTGCACACGGTGTATATGAATTATCGCCGCTCTTCGTATCAATCACGTGACCTTTACGCAATCCTACGAAAATTCTCGGAATCAGCCCGTTAGTATTATTTGTAAACAAACCCGCTTAAAATGTAAACCAACACGATAAGAATTCGACACATTTAAGTAGGATTCTTTACGAAGTGGGGGCATATGTCAGGCTTCTTACGCGCGATTTCACTATTAGTTTTAATACAAAGAAAATGCCCACATTTAAGAAATTGCGCGTTTTAAACACCAATTTCGGAAGTATTGTTCCTTTAAATAACTTTCAAGTGAAGCAGCAGACAACGGTTTCAAGCAGATGTTATTTTGTCGATGAAAACGTTAATCAGACGATCTAATTTAGCGATGAAAGGGTTAAAGGCACAAGTTGAGAAACTATACATTTCAGCCCTAAAGTATTTTCATTTTTCAAACATCAGAATGTGAAGATTTGAAACACGCTGGTAATACAAGAAGACAGTTTACTGTCATATGCATATTTACTTTTTTGTTAATAGAAGGCTGCGTTTATTCAGAAATAAAGCATATATTGACAATGGTTTTGTATTTGTCATGTAAAAAATAATAGTTAGAAAGACGATTTTTCTATGGCGTCACTCTTCGACCATATAAATTATATGTTATTTATTATTCAAAACACCATTTTGAGATTTCTGTTAGTTGGTTGCTATAGCAACATACAGTTTTTCTCTATCAATTTTTTAAAGCGACTCGCAACCAGATGGTGCATTAAAAATAGTAATTTGTAAATATGTGTCAAACGCTTATATAAATGGTAAAGAATTAGTTTAGGATAAGAAATTCTGTTTAAAAAAATGTATTTCAATAAAAAAAAATATTGGTCTCTGGTGGGATTCGAACCCGGGGCCCGGCATTGGCGGACAGAAGGCAAAATAGGGGAAACCGCTTAGACCAATGGACCACGGAACTATCCGTTTATCTCGGATCGATTTAACGTATTTCAATGTGTAGCGATCGAAAGTGCATACAACTTCGTAATTCGGCTCGTGTTTATGTCTGAGCCCGTGTAGAGAAGCAACAACAACAACTATACCGTCTACTAGTCGGTATAGAAAAACGATGGAAAATATCTAAAAATCTAAGATTCGGTGACGATTCTTGAGACTTTTTTTGGACTGATCATATTTTTTTAATGTCAGAAGCCAAATAATGCCACAAATTTGCTTTTATTTGAGTATTTTATTTTATTTTGACAAGTACACCATCCGGTTGCGAGTCCCTTTAAGTAGTATTATCATTGCTTGATTATCATAATGTCAACTATGCTCAAATTCAATGTTTTCTCATCGATATGATAATATATTTGAAAAAGAAGTTATCTTTATGTTTTATAAGTACATTGTATTGTGTTGCTATGGCAACATGGAAGGGAATATGGAGAAAGCAAATTTGACTTTCTTATACATGTACCACACACCAATCTCCCATGTGTGACATTTAGTGTACATTTGACATAGGGCCAAGTTCACCCCTTTGTGAACATACGCCTTAATAAAATAGCATGGCATATAAACTAATTTAAACGGACTAGACTGGTATAAGATTAAAATATGGCCCCGAATACGGTGAGTTTATATATGACGGATAGAAATATTGAATATAACACTCGATTACATGTATAAACATAAATCGATATAGTTTAACTTTGGAACCTATTGACTATAAAACATTGTAACCTCAAAGAAGTGCATCTGTTGTCTGTGTATTTTCTATTCATTTCTAAAATGTGTCTGTAACATTCATTTACTACGCCTGGCTCCATTCTTAAACTACCTGAACGTGTCCCAAAGGGAAACTTAATAGTGCAAGCTGTCGAAGATGATCTCATGTATTACAATACAAGTGTCTCTACAGGTTTGTATACGACAGTAAAACAACTGAATACGACAAAGTTTAGCCAATTTATGGTAATAAATGATTTCATTGTTTTGAGGGGATAGAAACACTTTTTATTATGGTCTCTTAAGGGAATATCCATTGCTTAAACACTTAGGAATGTTGAATACAAAAAAGAAGCACTAGTGCAGACAACAATACGTGTATTATAGAGAGGATGATAATTTGGTATTGAAAAAAAGAAACTGAGGTTGGTTTTATCGTTAAAAGTACTTTCAAGACGAGTTTTGTTTTTCATCTAAGTGTTTCATCTTGAAATTGCACAATGAAAATATGTGTATATATAATAATAGATTTTACAACTGATATTGCACAAAGAACATATATATAGAGGATATTACATGAGTGTTCATTGTTTATCATTTTTAATAAACTAGTTGACTAAAATAATATGACGCGAGCTTTGGCGAGCGTCATATCAATTTTAGTCAACGAGTTTATTAAAAATGATAAGTAATGAGCACGAATGTGAGATTCTATTTATCACATAATAATTTTAAACACCTATTAAATCAATCGAAGCCGTAGTATGTAGTCTTTCTGTTACTGTTTTTTTTGTTACAGTTTATTTCTCTCAGAACATGGCTAAGCATGTTATATAAGGTACAAAATAAACATACATGTATAATAATATTTCAGACTGCATGGCAAGAGCAAAACATACATGTACATGCCAAACCCCTAGGTTTGATACATGTGTTTACGGTCTCTCTTGCTTATCACCTCACTCATCCCCAACTCACGCACAGCTCTCCACCACATCAACATAGAATCAACATATAACAAATCAGAACATTATTATCATTAATATTATTGTTATTTTATTTGCTACACCTTTAATTTATAAATGATGTGTTTCCGAATGTCACCAAAGACCCGCAACCAGCTGGTTTCAAAGAGATCAGGGACAATCCCTACCATCAAGATCCACCAGACAGGCACACAGTACATGTGTTAGACCGGATATGATGTCATAATGACAATGAAAAAAGTTCTAATGGACGTTTTCATATTGCAATGCAATAACTTCAACTTTGAAAATCGAGATCGTCTGTTTTTATCTCCAAAGTTTAGACATTTATATGAGGGTAAAAAGTTTGGATCCTGTCCAGACGCCGCGTTAACCCTTATCATGCTAAGCATGACTTGGCTTACATATGAAAACATTTGCCACTCATCTACAAATTCAGGGCTGCCATAAGTTGACATGAAAAATCCTAAGATTTCCTAATTTGAATTTTGCAAATGCGATTTTACGAATCGTACCTTTACCCAATAGCCTGTTTCTAGTTTTGTTGACTGCGGCTACTTAAAGCAGGCTGTAAGTAAAGCAGAATGCGCCTTAGGGCGCATTCTGCTTTACTTTCAGCCTGCTTTAAGCTACAATGTACTGGGAAAAAATCCGGAGATTTAGGAAAAATCCGGAGAAATGGCAGCCCTGCTACATGTATAAACTTTCGTCACTTTTGAAAGCTTAAAAACTTTTATATATATATATATATATAATGACTCTTATAATCTTAATAATAATACTGAATGTTTCCTTATTCAGAATTTTACTTTACTTCGATTCTTGCTTTATTGTAAATGTATTTATTTGTCTTAATTTTTTACTTAATTGGTAGATCTACATGCATTTAATTTCAGGGCACACGTCCTGTGTGAAAAGAAAGCTATATAAATCTAGTATAATAATAATAATAATAATAATAGTTATTATAATTTTGATTTATTTTCGCAGACGATATATTTGAAGCAGACAAAATTTCAGCATGATAAGGGTTAAAGAGCCACTGATCTGGATACAAAATGTTTGTAAATATAACTGTTACCCAGCCTAGCACTGAATGGTTAAAATAATTCCAACAACCAACATAAAGGTGTTCATTTACAACATTTAACGAAACCGGACAAGAAACTGCCAACATTTAACATTTTTCCTGCGTTGAAATCGTCTGCTTCGAAAATGTCGGCTGCAAAATTCGTTAAATTTAGATTTATACATTTTCTAAGTAAACAAACCTAAAGACGAGTGTCAAACAGTTTGGATCTAGATCAGACGCCGCGCTACGCGGCGTCTGATCTGGATCTAAACTGTTTGCAAAAATCAGTAAAGTCGCGATCAGCAGGCAAATGGTTAAGAGGACGATAACCAACTTTCTACATGTATGAAAATGTACGGCGTGTCACAGATAGACATATTTGTTCACTTTGTGGTAGAAATTAGTTCCCACACGGTGTTAACACCTATCATCCGTGTTTAAACAGACATGGAGACATATTATCGATGTTCAGCAATAAACATTTCTCCGCCAATTCCATTGATAGTCCGTAAAGACACTGATTTTCATTAGTTTTCGCTTAAATTCGATTACCTCCACGAAAAGAGGATTTCCTTGAGTGTTACTTCATTTACGTTGACCCTTCGTCGCATTTCAAGTAATCAACATCACATAATGACTACTCTGCTTTTCCGTTTAATTCTTATCCTTCTAAACCATTGTTCTTTTTATTATTCATGCTTCTCAAGTATTCCAAATTCAGTGTTTATGCTATGTTTGGCTGAAGATTAATCAATTCGACTTTCAAACATTTTTTAATCAGATAGAGCCGCCGATTTACTCGGCGTCTGGTCTGGGTCCAAACTGTTTGCAAATGAAATTGAAGTGACAATGAGCGAGGTAAACGTTAATAAGTGCTCATTGTTGCTAATTTATTGTGCAACGTGAGTAAAACTTGTTCGACTTCAGATTGAAGCAGCTGAAATTATGTCTTAAGTAGAGCAGAATGCGCCTTCAGGCACAGTCTGCTTTATGTTCAACAGTCTTCAAAAGTAGAAACATGCTATGGAGTAGGGGGTCTTACCAGTATTTTTAATCTGAAGATTTTCGAAACAACACGTTCTACGCTTTGGCATTTTGTTCAACCTTTACAATAATACACTTTTACACACACCCTAGTAGGTATAAGTACAGTATGTTCAGTTTAAACATATTTTATTTCCAAAATTTCAACATTGAAATGGGGTTTGGGCCACAAGTTCCAAAAACATATGTTACTGTCCTTCTCATAAGTACAGTGTGTATTTCATCATACCATAGTTGGAATTGTGGCTTTATAACTCGTCAAATTAGAACTTCTTCACCGCAGTACCACGTATATGTAATGGTTAACTAGTGGAGAATCTGTTATTCTTTCCCGTTTTTTTTTTTAAAAACGCAAACGTACGCAAACGCAAAACACTAAAATGTAGAAAATAACAACTTCTTGACAATTCTGACTATTGATATTTAGCTGAGTGGCAAACAGTTTGAAGCCTGATCAGACGCCGGGTATCCGGCGTCTGATCTAGCTCCAAACTGTTTGCACTGTAAATAATAGTTTTAGCGTAAACGCGTTTATTGGGAAAGAATAACACATTATCCACTGTATTTATTTGCAAACGCGTAATGAGGCGTCTGATCAGCACATAGCTACATTGCCTTAATTCTTTACGCCATAGCATGTTTCTAGTTTTGAAGACAAATGACTATTTAAAGCAACTTGAAATTGAAGTAGAGCAGAATGTGCCTTAATGTGCCTTATGTTTTACTTTCCGCCTGCTCTAAGCTACCATAGTCTGCTATGATATAGAAAAAAAGATTCTTATTAAACATAGTCATTACTGTACGATGTAGAACTATTTTTTAGTGGATGAATACATTAAAAGCGTGAAAAGGCGTATCTGTGGAGTAATGGGTTAATGTGTAGTCAGACGGAGAGAAAGAAATTTGAAGAACAATGCTCCCTCCCTACACTGCCCTCCGTGCAACGATCCCCTCCTTACAACAACGCCTGCCGCTGTACCCCAAACCATAGGCATTCGGCCCGTTGGCTATGACACTACCCCTAGCTGCTATAACCCCCCTCCACCACCACCAAACGTGTATAAAATACCCTAAAATATATCCATACATTCAATAATTATCATAAAAGAACATTTCCTGAAGTTTCGTGAAATTTAAAAAAAAAATATTTTTTTGCTAATTTATAAGTAAAGGCTGCCATGAAAAAGCGCCTTGCAGAAGCAACCCTCAAGTTCCCAACCCTGTCGTTTTGTCAAATCTTGGACGATCTGGACAGATGATGGCTCATTGTTTACAGCAAACAGTTTTCTTTGACGATAAATTGGTAAACAATTCAAAGCAATCGGCGAACACGCGCATGGGGACTCGAAGGGTGGGGAGACCCCTTATTCGGAAACCTTCTGTCACGCAAAATTTCCCCAAACAAACGACTGGTTGCCCAGTCAAACTATTATCATTCTAGCGAACCCGAGAACCAGCTTCAAAGCAGGAAATGACGCAAAAGTCAAGCGCCTCAATTGGTCGTATTCGAATCAGGACAACCATAGCGTTAGTTGGACGTGTTGTCAACAGGTTCTATTCGAATCACCACTTGATGTTTTCCGTTGACAAAATGTTGTCAAACCATCAAATCGTTGACCACAATTTCGATTCGAGTCGGGTCAAAAACGTTGTCATCAGTAAATCTTCAAGCATTTGCTCCGCCTAGTTTTCGTTGACAACAAATTGAATGATTCGAATACGACCAATGATATCATATCCGTTTGTCAACCGAAACTAAACGAAAGTTATATAGAAATTTATTTCGTAACAGAAATGCTCATTTACCGATAATTCAAAAGGTATTTATTATATATTTCATTTTCTATTAAATACCCGTACCATGGTGTAATGCATGGTCGCAAATGCACTTGTTAATCGCTGAATCAGTGAATGACTGACGAACAAGTCCAAAAATTAAGGTGACAGAAGGATTCCGATATAAGGTGCCTATCGAACTTTTTATTTCTTCACTTGTGCTCGTGTCTTGCTTGGGCTGTGAGCTAACTTTCTTTGAACAGAACTGTTAAATGTAAATAATAAGCCATCATTTGTCAAAATCGGCCCAAAAATGACAAAATGACAAGGTTGGGAAGTTGATGGCCCTGAATACACATCCACCTTTTCATTGTATACATACATGATACGAAAAAAATTTTTTTTTTTTTAAACATTTGTTAAGGATGTTTGTTGAACATATGGATGTATTTTGACTCATTTTGAAAGATTTATGGGGGGTAGCAGCGAGGGGGGTGGGGTGGGGGGGGGGGGGGGGGGGGGGTCATAGCTTACGCGCCGAAAACCTGTGCCCCAAACAATACAATTCTGTCCAACCTTTTCACGTCTGCAATATCATCTGTTTGAAATTGTCGTCTGCTGTTTTTCTCAAGGTCGCATATGGAAATTTTGGCAGAGGTGACAAACAGCTTGAATCCAGATCAGACGCCGCGTTACGCGGCGTCTGATCTCGATTCAAGCTGTTTGCAAATTTAAGCATATAGTCTGTATTTCACCTCCGCCTATAACGACTCCCTCCGAACAACACACACAATGTGTGTCTCCCATTGGGTGTTTCTGTAGAGAGGGAGCATGTACACCCAGGAAACGACAAATCTTTTTCACAGAAAGCATTACTTCGTTCCATAACAAATATCTGTCACAGACTGCAGTTGTAAATGTCAAGATTCTTGACATGACTTTTCAAGTACAATTGACGATGTATAGGCAATAAAACACGACGATTCAAATCAAAAGCAATTGTGTGTGCGCAATATGTCAAATATTATAGGTTTTAGTTGAAAGGAAATGAAATATTAGAGAATATCCAACCATTTCGTGTATCTTGAAAGTAAAACCGTTTAACCATATGATAAATTTCGTATATCTATCGCAAATAAACACGGAACACATCGACAAAACCACTGTAGACTACTAAATTTACTTTTCAAATGTGGCTGTGGTACTTTTTCTTGCAAAAGACGCTGATAGAGACTGACCCATCATACTTCTTAAAGTACATAGTCTACGACCGATGTGAATGTACAGTGGAGAAGACATTGTTCTTTCCCATTTAAAAGCAAACGCATTGTACATGTGTACGCAAATGTAGAAAATTTTGTTAAATCTTGAGTGGCAAACAGTTTGGAGCCTGATCAGACGCCGGGTTACCCGGCGTCTTGATCTGGCTCCAAACTGTCTGCAATGGAAATAATAGTTTGAGCGTCAACGGGTTTATTGGGTAATACTGGTAATAACATTTTCTCCACTGTAGCCAGCTATGGGCCTTCGGTTATATCATTTTTCTGCATTCATTCAATCACCCCATACTTTTTTAATGAACAATTTCAGTTTCCAATTACGTCGATACCACGTTTTACTATTTAGGGTTGATTTTACAATAACTATGTTTGGATAACAAACAGTATAGAACCTGATCAGGTGTGTCTGATCTGTGTCTACACTGTTTGCACTGGACAGATGGACTTTTCGCAGGTACATTCTTTGGAAAGGACTAGTACAGTTGTTGCTATGTCAGCTGATACCTGGTCGTATCATATATCAAAGGCTTGTAATGAACCATCTTGTATTAGTGGTCCGTAAAACAAGTTTTAGCTGTACACAGGGCTGCCATTTCTCCGGACTTTTCCTAAGTCTTCGGATTTTTATCCTAGCAGGTGGTATCTTAAAACAGGCCGAAAGTAAAGCAGAATGCACATTCTGCTTTACTTTCGACCTGTTTTAAGCTGTCATGTGTCTTCAAAACAAGAAATAGACTATGGGGTAAAGGTACGATTGGTAAAATTGCATCTTAAAAATTGAAAATTTGAAATCTTAGGATTTCTATTATCAACTTATGGCAGCCCTGTGTACATGTATATGAAAGTGTTAAACTGCATGTTGTCAGTAGGCTCATGATTATTAGTTAACTCTTTTAACACTAAGTAACTCTTGCACTTGCAGGTTATTAGGTTCCCTTGTGGGTCTTTTTATGTACCAAATCATGAACAAGTCTACTTGAAATTATGGGTATTGTAAGAGCTCATTAAGGAGCCCTCTGATCTGGGACTACATTGTTTGCAAATGTAATGAGTATATTTTAAACAGGTCCATTGTGTTGAAAGATATAAAGCCTTTTAGTACATGTACCGTGAAACCCCTCTACACCGGACATGTGTGGAAACAACAAAAAATTCGGTTTAAAGGGGTTTCCAGTTAAGAGGGGTTTAAGCCTATTACCAAATAGCTTGATTCTAGTATGAAAGATAGCTGACCACTTAAAGCAGTTTGAAAGAGAAACAGAATGCGCCTAAAGGCGCATTCTGCTTTTCTTTCAACCTGCTTTAAACTATAATCTGCTAGAATGTATAAACTATTTTCTTCAGTGAAGAAATAAACCAAAGACGTAAAAAGTTTTTACCCATTTCATTTATTTCTCCACTTGAGAAAATAGTTCCAATTTATACAGTCTTGAACATACACCATAAGAAATATTTTCTATATCCCAGCAGATGGTAGCTTAAAGCAGGTTGAAAGTAAAGCAGATTGCGCCTTAAGGTGCATTCTGCTTTACTTTCAACCTGCTTTAACTATTTCCTCCCTAAAACTTCAAATGGACAATCCAAGTTTCCATTTTAGTCTAGTCCATTTCTGACTTTTAAGGGTTGTTTTTGTCATTGTTTTGCATTATGACAAACAGTGAAGACCCAAATCAGAGGGCTCCATAAGGAGCCCTCTGATCTGGGTATTCACTGTTTGCATAAAACAAGTGCACTTTTCACATGTATACTGTTTAAAAAGGACGCCTATATGCGGGACTAGGGTTCAAAGGGTTAAGTAGTTACCTATCTTCAGTACCAGAAACAGGCAATAGGGTAAAGTCTATAGGATAATGTGTTAAATCCTTATTGAGCTTTCTGCTTTACTTTTAGCCAGCTTTATGCAACCATCTTTCTTCATTACTGAAAGCAAACTATGAGGAAATGGTTTATATTAAAACAAAACAAGCATTTGTATTTAAGTTTATTGCCACAATTTTTACAAATAATCAGTGATATTTGCCAAGTCTTTATAGATGATGCAATGATGAAGATGGCCTGGTCTGGTCTACTTCTCTTTAACTCTTTCAACACTAAGTAACTATTGTGGGTTATCAGGTTCCCTTGTGGATCATTTTAGTTACCAAAATATAAACCAGTCTACTTGGAATTTGACCTGTTCAAAATATACCCATTACATTTGGAAACACTGTAAACCCAGATCAGAGGGCTCCTATAGGAGCCCTCTGATCCGGGTCTACACTGTTTGCTAATTAAGACCAGGATTTATTAAACTTTGATGAATTCCAAGTAGACTGGTGTTGAAAGAGTTAACTAATATGGACATTTTTTTCAGGTGAGTATTGCATAAACTGATAATGTCTACGATCATTTTTACTATAAATTAAATGTTAACTTTGGCCTAGAGATCTTTGATGTAAGTGGATATCCAAGAATGAATGAATGATTGATTTTTACCTGCTTTAAGTGAACACCTGTCTTCAATACTAGAAACAGGCTATGGAGAAAAGGGTTGAATAACATATTAACTTTGTCAATTGCAGAAAAAGTCCAGCAAAGTTTGGATCAACAAATTATTAATATGATCATGAATATCACTTGTTGAAAAAATTCTTCATCTTCACAGAAACCACTGAACATGTGACAGTTTTTTGTGTCCATTCCATGCAAATTGTCCAGTTTATGGACACCATCAGTACACTAGGCAGTAAATGTCAAAAAACTGAATCAACCAATCAAATACCAGCCAGGGCAGCCATCTTGGATGTTGGATCCACATGAACAACAGCACTTGGTCCATATAGCATATGAAACATTTACAAGTAATGCCAAGTTTGATTACAATCAGTTCAGCAATAATAAAATATGCTCACTTGTATGCGTAAGTGGTTGTAGAGCACTGATAGCTAGAGATAGATCTCATTGGATGTTGTTTTAGAGAGGGAGCACTATATTTTGGCTACTGAACCAATGCCTATTTTACCTACTGCTCATAAAGGTATTTCGACATCCTAACAGGTAACCATTTCATGCAGGCTAAAAGTAAAGCGAAAATCTCCCTTTGGGAGATCTCTGTGCTACTTTAACCCATTCCCACATAAATACGTCTTTTTACGACTTTTATTTTTTCCTCCACTGAATAAAATAGTTCAAATTTATACAGCCAAGAATATGTACCGTAAGAAATATTTTCCATATTTTAGCAGATGGTAGCTTAAAGCAGGCTGAAAGTAAAGCAGAATGTGCCTTAAGGCACATTCTGCTTTACTTTCAACCTGCTTTAAGTGTTCAACTATCTTCAATGCTAGAAACATGCTATGGGGTAAAGGGTTAAACCTGCTGAACCCTTTTCCCATAGAAGCACCTTTTAGCACATTTAATTAATTCCTCCACTGAAGTCAAGAGTGCCAATTTATAGTCATGAATATGTATCATAAGAAACAATTTCTAACGCCTAGGAGACGATAGTTTAAAGCAGGCTGAAAGAAAAGAAGAATGTGTCTTAAAGCACATTCTGCTTTATCTTCAAACTGCTTTAAGATGTCATCTGTCTTCAAAACTAGAAACAGGGTTAAGGGTTACTAGCCACAGTGAACAAGCTATGAAGATAAAGAGTTCTGAATCGATTGTAATCAAACTTGGCAATGAGATAAAACAACATTAAACTACTGATGAGCCTCTAGCTGTTGAAGCAGTAACCGTCTCTTGTTCTCCAACTCACTCTCACTGAGATCACTGCCTGATGAGTAGCCTCCCTGAAAATATACAGAAAACAGTGAGTGAACATTGAGCATCAGATCAAAACTGTGTTACATACCTTACATTATACCCCAATTAAAGTGTAGGAGTTAGCTCCACAAGATTTTTTCCTGATATATTATGAAATTTTTTCAAAGGTTATAACTTTTGTCAAAACAGTCACATTCCATGTTCCAAACCACATGGACATCTTCCTATATAAGTTGTTCATCTATGAAAGTTTGGAGCAAATCCCTCCCAAGTAGTGTAGGAGGAGTTAAATGCACAAATTTTTATTTCCCTATACATGTACATTCTATGTAGAGAAAAACTTTAAAGGGCCATAACTTTTGTCAAAAATGTCAAAGCTCAAATTCCAAACCAAATCAACATCTTCTCATATAAGTAGCTATTCTGTGAAAGTTTGGAGCAAATCTTTCCAGTAGTATAGGAGGAATTAGCTGCACAATAGTTCTAACAGACAAATGGTTGGGCTTACAGACAGAAAGCACAACATCAATGTCTCCCCCACCCTCACAAACACCCCCTGCTCTATATTTGGGGAAGACATATTATTCAAAGCGTCTAACAGTTTGGATCCTGACTAGAGACCCAATTACTTAATGTCTCATCTGGATTAAATAGTTTGCAAAGCTAATCACAATTTTCAGTGCGCAGAGTTCACACTAATTTCAGTGCATTTTTATTGAAATCTTTATACCATTAGTTGTCATAATCTGAAATAAGATTTAAAGTTCTATAACCAGTTTATTTCAACAAAACAAGGGTGTTTAACTAACAAAAATGCCTTTATTAATTAAATATTTTATTTCATCTAAAAATAATTTGAAATTAACCCATAACCTTCCAGTTTATTGTCTCCTACAAAATTTGCCGTCTGAATGTTGTTTAAAATTAAAGTTTTTTATATAAGTTCAACTGATTACTTGAATACTCCACAAATATCCTTTATTTTACCTTTGGATTATTCCTCCGAGATAGAAAATAATTCCAACTTAAACATTCATGAACATGCACCAAAAGAAACGTTTCCATATCCTAGCAGATGATAGCTTAAGTTAAAGCAGGCTGTAAGAAAGCAGAATATGCCTCAACCTACTTTAACCCTTTACCTGATAGCCTATTTATAGTATTGAAGAAAGGTGACTACTTAAAGCAGGTTGAAAGTAAAGCAGAATGCGCTTTATGGCGCATTCTGCTTAACTTTGGGCCTGCTTTAAGCTATCATGTGCTAGAATATAGAAAATATTCCCTATAAGATATATTCATGACTGATTAAATTGGAACTATTTTCTTTGGCGGAGGGATAAATTAAAATGCGCTAAAAGGCGCTTCTATCAGGTAAAGGGTAAGTGACCTATCTTCTGATTTAGAAACAGGCTATGATGATGTAAAGGGTTAATATGGAAGTATTTATGTCCTTCTAATTTTAACCAAACAGACCAAAAACAAGTTTCAAACAGATCGACTCCTTATTTAACACCTGAATCATACTTGGCATATGATCACAGGTCAGCAACATTTGCATAATTGTGCCATTTATGTTGCTTCAAGATATAGAGGATAATCAATTTCTTTGGATTGATATGAAAAATATATCACGAGAATGGGTTGTTATCTGGTCAAAAAACGAGTCCGCAGGACAAGTTTTTTAACCAGATAACAACCCATTCGATATTTATTATTTATCTATTTATTATATATATTTTAATGACGTTTTTACCGAAAAAATTCACAAAATTTATTACCGCGACGTCTCTAAACTAATTATGACGTGACGTCACAAAAAGTGATATCATCACTACATGTAGTGATGGTATCAACAGTGACGATATCAAATTTATCTAACTGAGAAATCTCTATAAATCATTGATAGGTATATAATAAAGAGTTTTAACTCTTTGCATACTTGGTAATATTTTACTTCTGCAACAATTGTCGTCTGCTGCTTATGTTCTAAAATTAGAATTTTCCAATTTTCTTTTCAAAAACAGGGTCAGAGTGTCAAACAGTTTGGATCATAATGAGACGCGGCATTATGCTGCGTCTCATCTGGATCCAAACTGTTTGCAAAGGTAATCAATGTGGCACATATACCTGCCACTAGCATGCAAAGAATTTTATTATATACATATCGATGATTTATAGAGATTTCTCAGTTAGATAAATTTGATATCGTCACTGTTGATATCATCACTACATGTAGTGATGATATCACTGTTTGTGACGTCACGTCATAACTAGTTTAGTTACGTCGCGGTAATCAATTTTGTGAGGTTTTTTTCTGTTAAAACGTCATTAATATATATATATAATAAATAGAATAATCAATTCCTTTGAATCGATATGAAAAATATATCACTCGAATGGGTTGTTATCTGGTTAAAAAACTCGTCCTGTGGACTCGTTTTTTAACCAGATAACAACCCATTCTCGTGATATATTTTTCATATCAATCCAAAGAAATTGATTATCCTCTATGTATTGAATATGTTTGTGACCAGAGATATTTTGATTTATGATGTCATTCCTATTTCATAACATCTTTAAATCGTGCTGATGAGTCCAAACAAGGACAAGACTAGTCAATGATATATAACATCAAATATTCCAGCCCGGTTTTCTCTTGGCAGTATTCTATATTTTTGTATCATCTTTAATTCCTTTCACTGCCTGGTGCCAATATATTGTCTATGTACAGGAATGTCCTTGAGCAAGACATGTACCGCGAATTGCTCCTCTCCACCCAGGGGTTAAAATGGGTACCTGTGAGGGTCTGAGCTGGTACTGCGGCTGCTTTAGCGCCATATGTTAGCAGTGCTCAATATTGTAGGCAAGATGGCTCAATGATCAGGGGGTAAATGTACAGTCGGCTGAGCGGTCATTCGGACTGTAAGTAGACTTTAACTGGTACTTTACTTCTTTCTTTTTTTATTTCAATATTTGTCATTTGCATTTATTTTTCAAATATTTGTTTTCTTGTTTTTAAATCCTTCACTTAAGAAACATGGATATATATGTTAACCCATTACCAGATAGGTATAATTTGGAACTATTTTCTTCAGCGGATGAATAAAATGCATGTGCTAAAAGTCGCTTCTATAAGGGAAAGGGTTAAACAGCTTGGAATCCAATCTGTCGCTGAACTGTTTGGAATCTAATTTGGATCCAAACTGGTAGAAATCAGGTTTGGCAAAGTATGATTTTAATTCCGTAACCTAATGCACTCAACCTTTCACCAGTGACGACCCAGATTCTTAGTCTAAGACATGCAGCATATGAAACCAAACCTGAATCTAAAGTCAAAACTGGTCTTAATTAAGCAACCACCGAAAGAAAACGACTTGTAAGACAGGTGACTGCTAAATGCAGGACAAAAGTAATGCAGAAAGCTCCTATAGGAGCTTTCTGCATTACTTTAGTCCTGCATTAGCTGGTACTTGTCTCGAAACGCTACAAAATAGCCTTGTTTGAGTGGCTTCTCAATACAATTTTGACTGTAACATATTTCCGAACAAAAGTTTACCATTTCATTGCAAGGAAATTATCTTCCCAAATTTGTTTGTCGCAAGCTTAAATCTATCAAATCAATTTTGACTGCAGAAAATTTGACAGAAACAACCAGCAATATATGAGTATCAATCAGTGTAGATCCTGATCAGACACAGAGTAACTCCACATCTGATCACGATCTCAAAGGTTTGCAAAAACCCGTGCAATTCAGTAAAGGCAGTGAAGGATTAAATCGGATTACGCAAAGAGAACAATAAAATCTCCCAAACATACAGTTGGCTGCATATTTCTCCTAATTTGTGTTAAACCTTGTGAATGCAGGGCAAATGGGATTTCTAGACTGTTTACAAATAGTTTGGATTCAGATCAGATGCCATTTAATGCCTCATTCGATCAGAATTTGATTTTTTTTTGTCTTTTAGAAGATATTACAGTGCTCCATCCCTCCAACAGCCCTCCGAACAATGATTCCCTCCTTACAATACTGTTTGCTGCTGCTCAACCCCCAAAAGACCATTATGTCTTATGCTTCCACTGCTGAAATATCGACTGCTTAATTTTTTCTTTGGTATTTTTCTCTCATTATTTTCTATTGGCTGTTTTGACATAAGAAACACAAAGACGAGTGACAAACAGTTTTAACGCAGATTTGATGCTGCTTTATGCTGCGTCTGATCTGGGTTTAACTCTTTCCTCCCTAAAACTTTAAATGGACAATTCCAGTTTCCATTTGAGTCTAGTCCATTTCTGACTTTTAAGGATTGTTTTTGTCAATGTTTGGCATTATGACAAACAGTGAAGGCTCCTTTCGGAGCCCTATGATCTGGGTCTTCACTGTTTGCATAGGACAATGGTACTATTCACATGTGCACTGTTTGAAAAGGACGCCTATATGCGGGACTAGGGTTCAAAGAGTTAAACTGTTTGCAAATGTAAGCAAAGTCATACTCAGCACTCTAAGGGGTATTTTAACCCTACCTATAACAATTCCTCACAAACAACACAATTTTTGGCTCACATTTGGTGTTGTTGTAGAGAGGGAGCACTGTAATATGAATACAAAAGTAGAAGACATTTTGGAGCTGCATGATGATATTTATTTCAGAATCAAAGGGTTAGAATTCTCTAGTAGACTTTAATCCCTTTTCAAGCTATTAACCCTTAGCCTGCCACTCACGACTATAGCTCCATATGCAAACAGCTTGGATCCGGATGAGACGCCGAGTAACTCAGCGTCTCATCCGGATCCAAGCTGTTTGACACTCGGACAATATTTTCAGCAATTTTGAGCAACTTTGAAGCACTTTGAAACTTGAAGCAGACGAGAAATATAGCAGACGGCAATTTATTTAGCGGGCTAAGGGTTAATTACGTGTATATTTACAGTTTTTTAAACCGGAGTAGATTCAGATCAGACAGCTCCTTCTGCACTGTTTTCTTACAGGATCTGTCTGACAGGAGGCTGCACTCTTTCCCAAGGTAAATATTTCCATATTTGATTAGCAAATGAAATACATGTACAGTCATAGGACATAATTATTCGCCACCCTACGAATATTTGGCATTTTTTCCACACATTTTTTCCATTACTGGTGATGCCACACAATTGTCGAACAAAATATTACACAACAGTGTAGGGCAGTTTAAAAGTTAGGGTGTTGACTTTTCAAATATAGATCTATTCTCTGCTGTTCGGACCAGTACATCTGTTGCTAGGCAACTTTAGAATATAAATGAAACAAGAGTTGTCAGAGAGACAACAAAGCTCGCCACCGGCACCTTTAGAAACTTAAAAGCACACTCAAGGTCACAGAGGTCAACCTTTTTGCCTGCATGGAAAGGTCTTGTCCATATACACTAGCAAATCAAATATGAAAATAACACCTCAAGGGACATAGGAATTATAAGCATTTTTGAAACCTAAACGCAGATTTCGAAACCTAAAACCTTTCGCGACCTTGGTTCAAGGTCAAGGACACTGGGCTAATTTTTTTGCATGCATGGAAAGATCGTGTCCATATACACATGCATGCCAAATATGAAAGAAATATCTCAATGGATATATGAGTTAAAGAAATTTTGAGAAACCTAAACGCAGACTTTGAAACCTAAACGCGGGTCCTTAGTTCAAGGTCAAGGTCAGAGGGCTCAAACATTTTGCATGCAAGGAAAGATGTTGTCCATATACACATGCAAACTGAATATGAAAGGAATATTTCAATGGACATAGGAGAAATAAAAATTTTGAAAAACCAAAACACAGATTTCGAAAACTAAACATTGGCCCTAAGTTCAAAGTCAAGGTCACAGGGGTCTAAATTTTGCAGTGCCTGGAAAGGTCTTGTCCATATACACACATAAACCAACTATGAAAGCAATACCTCAAGGGACATAGAAGTAAAAGGCATTTTTCAAAACCTAAACACAGGCCCTAAGTTCAAGGCCACAAGAGTCCAAATTTATCTGTGCATGGAAAGGTCTTGTCCATATACACACACATACCAACTATGAAAGCAATACCTCAAAGGATATAGAAGTTAAATGGATTTTCGAAACTTAAACGCAGATTTCGAAACCTAAACACAGGCTCTTAGTTGAAGGTCAAGGTCACAGGGGTCTAAATGTTTCTGTGCATCGAAAGGTCATGTCCATATACACATACATACCAACTATGAAAGCAATACCTCAAAGGACATAGAAGTTAAAGGCATTTTTCTAAACCTAAACACAGGCCCTAAGTTCAAGGTCAAGGTCACAGGGGTCTAAATTTTTCTGTGAATGGAAAGGTCTTGTCCATATACACACACATACCAACTATGGAAGCAATACCTCAAGGGACATAGAAGTTTAAAGGCATTTTTCGAAACCTAAACGCAGATTTCGAAACCTAAACGCAGGCCCTAAGTTCAAGGTCAAGGTCACAGGGGTCAAAAATTTTCTGTGCATGGAAAGGTCTTGTCCATATACACACACATACCAACTATGAAAGCAATACCTCAAGGGACATAGAAGTTATAGACATTTTCTTAAAATTGTTTACGCCGTTCACGACGACGCCGACGACAACGACGACGACTACACCGGGGGTATTGCAATAGCTCGTCATGTACTACGTACAGGCGAGCTAAAAAGTCGACTCGTTCCACTTAACTGGTTGCCATGGTAACAAATGGGACAAATAACTAGAACTGAAGAACGTTTTTATTTAAAAACATATTCTCCCGCACAATAGTGCACTTTCAAAAGGAAAATAAAGAAAGTTAAAGAAATTGTTAATGTTCAAGTTTACTGACATGCGATAAATGCTAAAATTAACATGGGAGTCTATGGGAAATCAAGTTTACAGATTAAATTTTAGAACTGTGTGACTGACCATGAAGTTACAGAGCTTTAGAATGACAATTTCTTATTTTACTATTAATCGTATATGTAAGGTGTTCGTTAATTCGGTGTAGTTTTACATAATTTTCATCTATTGTTACCATGGCAACCATATAATGTGAACATGGTTCAAATTTTGCACGTACATTCTAGAATTACTTAGCAACAAGAACCAAATAACCACATGCTTAATTTGAGACTAGAAAACATTTTACGGCTCTTTGCTCAAACTCTTAAAACCAAACATAAGTACAACGCATGTTGTTTAGAGTTTTAATTCTAATAAACAGTTGAGAAATACTGATAAAAATAAACAACTTTTTCGCAGGGTGGCGAATAATTATGTCCTCTGACTGTAGATCAGATGAATTTCATAGTTACATACATATTATTTGGGCAGATTACAGTACTTATTTAGTGCAACTATTTGATCACATATATTGAACTACTTTATACCAACGGCCCATACATATCTCAAAGTCATGAAATTGAATCTATTCAACGAAAATCATTTTATATTCAATCAATAAGCTTAGAAACCATGTACCTAAATCAGATAACACCGAACAAAAGAATAATCCACAGTGCTAATACATTAACCCTTAGCCCGCCAAATAAATTGTCGTCTGCTATATTTCTCGTCTGCTTCAAGTTTCAAAGTTGCTAAAAATTGCTGAAAATGTTGTCCGAGTGTCAAACTCGGCTTCTCATCCGGATCCAAGCTGTTTGCATATGGAGCTATAGTCGTGAGTGGCAGGCTAAGGGTTAAACAGTATCAGCATCATGCAGAAAACTCTCCTACTTTTATGCAATTAACCCATTATGTCATAGAATCCTTAAATTAATCACTCCACCATGGAGAGAAAAACAAGAGGGCCTGAAGGCCCTGATATTGCTCACCATTTGTAATGAAGCCTGATAGCTTTACCTTTGAATTTCACCCGTTTTATTCTAAATCCATTCAAGTTTGTCGACCTACTGTAGTATAGTAGAGTACATCAAAGACAGATAACTAGAGCCTAAACAATACTGAAATTAAGCCTTTTTTAAGCATTTCAAAGTATATCAAGGGCAGGTAACTATTGCCACAATGATTACATTTCAACAATAATTGCACTCCTTCGAGAACGTATAGCTACATCCTTTGTGTACAAGTATAATCAAAATCCATTGAAAACTGTAGTTGCAAGAGTGTAAACCCTGTAAAATATGGTATTTTCAGCAATTCAAAGGTAGATATCTCTTGATCTATTTGTCTGATTCCAACCATAATCACCCTTTTTCCAACTCTTATGGTCATATACAGTATGGGCAAGTTTGAGAGAGCTTGGATAAATATTGTGGCCTCTAGAGCGTAAACACTGTTAAATATATCATTTTCAGCAATTCAAAGGTAGGTAACTCTTGACCTATTGATCCGATTACAACCAAAATTGAACTCATCCGAAGTCTTATGGTAATATACAATCTGGGTAAGTTTGAGAAAGATTGGATAAAATTTGTGGCCTCTAGAGTGTAAACATCGTTAAATACGGCATTTTCAGCAATTAAAAGGTATATAACTCTCGACCTATAAATCTGCTTTCAACCATAATCAAACTCATCTGAACTCTTATAGTTATATACAAACTGAGCAAGTTTAAGAAAGATTTGATAAAAATTGTGAACTCTAGAGTGTAAACACCGTTAAAAATGGCATTTTCAGCAATTCAAAGGTAGATTACTCTTGATTGATTTGTCAGATTTCAACCAAAATCAAACACATCCGAACTCTTATGGTCATATACAATCTGGGCAGGTTTTAGAAAGATTGGATAAATACTGTGGCCTCTAGAGTGTAAACACCATTAAATATGGCATTTTCAGCAATTCAAAGGTAGATAACTCTTGATCTATTTGTCCGATTTCAACCAAAATCAAACTCTTCCGAACTCTTATGGTCATATACAATCTGGGCAGGTTTTAGAAAGATTGGATAAATACTGTGGCCTCTAGAGTGTAAACACTGTTAAATATGGCATTTTCAGCAGTTCAAAGGTAGATAACTCATGACCTATTTGTCCGATTCCAACCATAATCGAACTCATCTGAACTCTTATACCATCTGAGCAAGTTTGAAAAAGATTGGATAAAAATTGTGGTCTCTAGAGTGTAAACACTAAAATTGTTGACGCCAGACGCCGGACAATCAAGGATTGCAATAGCTCACCCTGAGCTAGCTCAGGTGAGCTAAAAATCTATAGTCATGAATATGCATTATAAGAAACATTTCTTAAGTAAAGGGTTAACTATTGCACTGAAATAGTAGTCTACTTTAAAATTCTTATGTACAGTAAAACCCCTCTATTACAGCCACTAAATTGTGTTAATTATTGGGTATTTAGGACAGGTGACTGCTTAAAGCAAGGTGACAGTAAATCAGAACGCTCCTTCAGGAGCGTTCTGTTTTACTGTTACCTTGCTTTAACCCTTTGAACCCTAGTCATGCATATAGGCGTCCTTTTCAAACAGTGAACATGTGAATAGTACACTTGTCCTATGCAAACAGTGAAGACCCAGATCAGAGGGCTCCGAAAGGAGCCCTCTGATCAGGGCCTTCACTGTTTGTCATAATGCCAAACATTGACAAAAACAACCCTTAAAAGTCAGAAATTGACTAGACTAAAATGGAAACTGGAATTGTCCATTTAAAGCTTTAGGGAGGAAAGAGTTAAGCTGTCACCTGTCTTTTATACAATCGATTATCCTTCTTTTTAGTGGTCGTAATAGAGGGTTTTTACTGTATATACATTAGTTGCAGTATTTTTAAAATGCTTTTGCTGTCACCTATGGCATTTGAAGTTTTTTAAGCACTGACAAAAAGTTGACATGTTCATTCCAAGAACATAAAATGAGGAATAAAAATTCATATCTTCATTAGACAAACATAAAATTGAGTATAAAACCACATATTTTCATTACTGTACATTAAAATTGGAATTATATTTTACTATCACAATCTCTCTGCATTATAATATCACCTGCCTCTAAGTTGTCATCTGCAAGGAATTTCAAGTTTAATTTGTCCAATTTACTGCCTTAACCTATTACTCCATAGATATGCATTTTTAATTTTAATTCTTAATTTTTACTTTTTAATTTATTCCTACACTGAAGAACCCTAAATGCTGGATGATTGTAAGGCAGTAAGTACCTTAACCCTTTGAACCCTAGTCCCGCATATAGGCGGTCTTTTCAAACAGTGTACATGTGGAAAGTACACTTGTCCTGTGCAAACAGTGAAGACCCAGATCAGAGGGCTCTAAAAGGAGCCCTCTGATCAAGGTCTTCACTGTTTGTCATTATGCCAAACATTGACAAAAACAACCCTTAAAAGTCAGAAATGGTCCAGACTAAAATGGAAACTGGAATTGTCCATTTAAAGATTCAGGGAGGAAAGAGTTAAGGCACATTCTGCTTTACTTTCAGCCTGCTATAAGTAACCATCTGCTACAATATAGCAAATATTTCTTTTGATGCATATTCATGACTGTATAAAGTGGAACTATTTTCTTCAGTGGAGAAATAATTTGCACATTTAAAAGGGCATATATATAGAGTTTGGGTTAGAAACAGTTGTGAATATGTGCTTTTTCATTTTTTGCCATGGAGTACATGGATATGGACAATGAAGCAACAATCACCAACATCTAATCCACAATGTCTCTCACAACGAATTGGGAACACTTACCCCTCTGTGTTTCTTTGATTTCTTCGACTTTTTCTTGTGCTTTTTGGACATTTTGTCATCTCTCTCATGATCTGGTAAGGAAAAAAAAAAAGAAATGTTTTTCATCAGAAGCAATCAAAAGATCCTCATCTCAAGTTGAAAGCTTATATTGAGGTTTATTAAAAATCATTCACCCCTGAAATTTTTAATGGATAATTCCAATTTCAAAATAAGTTAAGTCCAGTTTTGACTATCTAGGGTTGGTTTTATCAATGTATTTGAAAACTACAAAAGTGCAGACCCTGATCAGAGGGCTCCTTAAGGAGCCCTCTGATTAGGGTCTACACTGTTTGCATGGGGCAAGTATAATCCTTATAGGTACAGTTTGTAAATTAAGAGTATACTCGTCGCTGTTGTTGAAAGTGTTAAAGGAGCTTTCTGCTGTAGCATTTCTGTCTTATCTTGTTTTCAGGCGCATTCTGCTTTAATTCTTTACTTTCAACCTGCTTTAAGTGGTCAACAGTCTTCAAAATGAAGAAATAGGCTATGGGGTAAAGGGTTAATAACATTCTGAGCGGACGATAAACATTGAGTGTTTTATCTCTTTTTATCACATAAAACCGACTCTGGGAGTGTTATAAAGCCATTCAATAAACTATAGTGAAATATCAATATTTGGGCTCCGGCCCTACCTGTTCGTCTACGAGCGCTGCATGGCGCTGGGCGCCAATGACGTCATTTGCCATGGCGTTACTGTAAACGACGTCAAGTTTTGGCGGAAAATACATATGGCGGAGAGACAAAAAACTACGGATTCAGTTCACTTAAAAGGGTTTTAAAGTGTTTATGTGATAAATAGGATCTAACATTCGTGCTCATTATTTATCATTCTTAATAAACTTGTTGACTAAAACAAATATAACGCTCGCCAAGGCTCGCGTCATATTGTTTTAGTCAACTCGTTTATTAAAAATGATAAATAATGAGCACTCATGTAAGATCCTCTATTAACACAATGGACCTGTTTAAATAAAAACTCATTACATCACAAACAGTGTATACACAGATCAGAGGGCTCCTATAGGAGCCCTCTGATCAGGGTCTACTGTTTGCTAATTTAGAACAGTATGTATTAAACTACCCAAAATTCCAAGCAGACTGGTTGATGGTTTGTTAGCTGAAAAGATCCACAAGGGAACGTAATAACCCACAAGAGTTCTTTAGTGTTGAAAGGGTTAACCTTGAGCAAACCATAGGATTTTTTGTCTGATTTTTTTTTAAATAGTTGATTCATTCATTTTGTTGTTGTTCCTAAAAGAAATGTCATCAGTAGATCATTGGGGTAATAAAGTTTAGATCCAGATGAGATGTTGAGATACCCAGCATCTCATCTGGGTCCACCTTGTTTGCATAACTAGTTACCACAAATTTATCTACCGTCTAAAGGGTTCTTCCGCCAACAACAAGTCAAGTAAGGTGAAAAGGGACTTTAATTTTCTGCTGCAAATTCACCACGTTTTTGTCTAGGGTTCCTTGGAGATTTTCAATTGGACTGCTAATTTCATCAAAATTCCTTTGACGAATTTGACATATAACAAATGAGGTACGCTGTCTCATTTCATTTCTTTTCAGGTACCAGGGCCGAGTCTCTGAGCATCATTAAACCCTTTGACTGTCTAACCCTTAGCAGGGCTCCAGATAAGGGGGAGTAAACTGATCAAAACCAACATTTTCTCACTTATTTCAGCACCAAATCCTATGGTGTTACTACTCATTATAATTGTCTCTTTGGGACGATTCTAATGAGTAGTGTCATCATAGGGTTTAAAGCAGAAATAAAGATTTATATTTTTGAATTACTCCCCTTATCTCGAGCCCTGCATTAATTAGTCAAACGATTATTTGCATACAGTTTGGATCCTGATCAGACGCCGCATTATGCGGCGTCTGAACAGGATCCAAACTGCTTGATACGCAATATGATATAACTTTAATCAATTTTACCTGAAATTTAAATTTGAGAAATATAAAGCAGATTACATTATTTTTAAAAGCGGTTGATATGGCAATGAAGGGGTTAACCCTTAAAGTGTTGAAAATTAATTTATGTCTGTTTAATCGCTGAGAATATTTCTATCTTCTTCACAGTTACAGCTCGAGTGTCATACAGGTTAGATCCAGATCAGACATGGCTTAACTCAGCTTCAGATAAGGACTCAAACTAATTGCAAAAGTCAATGTCACTGAACTCTTTGCACCCTAGCCCCCGATTCTCCATATCTGTGCAAACAGCTCGGATCCTGATGAGACGCTGTCCAAACCGTTTGGACACTCTGACCCTGTTCTTAAAAAGAACTGTTGAAAAAATTCTATTTTTAGAACAGTAGCAAATGACAATTGTTGCAGACGAAACACATTACCCAGCATGCATTTAGAGTTAAATGATGCTCTCAAAGATCATCTTTAATGCTGCTCTTAAAAGGCTAACACATTCACGCTTAAATAGCTGCTGTCGTCTGTAAATGTGGTTGGCTTACAAAATTGTGAAATTAAGTCTGGCCTTCCTTATATCTGGGGACACAGGGTCCTAGTGTTGAACAGTTAACTGGGTTCAGATCAAGCTCAAATTAATCTGAATCCAAACTGTTTGTTAAATTCTTCAATACAAGCTTTCAGTATTGAAAGGGATAACCCCTTTGGGCCTTCCTTTACTGAATAAGTCTAGTACCTGTTTATGATTGTCTGTCGGAATTGTTTAAATTGGTTCTATCCTCTACTGGTTTATGTAGAAATTAAACATAAATTGGCAAACAGTTTTGATGAAGATCAGGCCCCACAATTGTGGGGCCTGATCTGCATCAAAACTGTTTGCAAACAGTCTCCAAAAACCCTGCTTCACTCATTCAGTGAAAAGGTTAAAAAAGATTGCCCTGAACAACAGCCCAAGCCATTTTTCACTAAACGGTAATTGAATTTTCAAACCGCTGCAGAATAGCTTAATTCAGCATTATAAATTATGCAGCTGCTTTGCTTAAAACAGTTACAATTAACGTGTTAAAAAACTACTTTTCTGTATTAAATTCTGACGAAGGGGTTTTGACAAATTAACCTTCTTCATCAAGAATAGTGATTTAATTTCATTTTGGAGCGGGGCAAATACAGATTTCACATTATAACAATATCATCGTCATCTGTACGATGGGAAATTTCGTTGGAGACAAGACAATCTATTTTCAAGATGAACCACAATCAAAGCAGTCAGTGTCAACCCATTACACCATAACCTGTTTCTAGGTTTGAAGACAGATGACCACTTAAAGCAGGTTGAAATTAAAGCAGAATGCACCTTAAGGTGCATTCTGTTTTACTTTCAGCCTGCTTTAAGATACTATCTTCTAGGATAAAGAAAATATTTCATATGCTGAATACTTATAACTGTATATAATGGAACTATTTTCTTTCATGGAAGAATAAATTAGAGGCGTAAAAAGGTGCATTTATGGAGTAATGGGTTCAGAGACGACTCACTGAAGAGGCTTGGATGTCTCTTCACCATTTCCCCATTAACCCTTTACCTGATAGCATTGTTTCTAGTATTGAAGATATGTGACTACTTAAAGCAGGTTGAAAGTAAAGCAGAATGCGCCCTAAGGCGCATTCTGCTTTACTTTCAGCCTGCTTTAAGCTATTAACTGCTAGAATAAGGAAAGTATTAAATATGACACATATTCATTACGGTATAATTTGGAACGATTTTCTTCAGCGGATGAATAATATGAATGTGCTAAAAGTCGCTTCTATAAGGGAAAGGGTTAACTTGTTTGTAATGATTAAGATCTAGTAGTTGGTTGCTTTACTATTTACCACATACCCTATAATTAATTTTGAAACCCCCTTCAGCAGGTTGAAAGAAAAGCAGGATTCTTTCAATCAAGCTTAGTATGAAAGGGTTATCTACTGCAAATTTAATTTGCTTTGGAGTAGCCCCTTAACGCATTACTCAAAAAATGTGCCTTTTTACGAATTTAATTTATTCCTCCACTTACAAAAATAGTTCCTCATTATACAGCCATGAAAATACTAGTAAAGTGTTCCCTCTCTACAACGGCCCTTCTTACAACGACTCCCTCTTTACAACGACCCTTGCCGCTGTCCCTAAAACAAGACAATTATATGTCTAATACTTTCACTTCTGCAATATAGTCTGCTTAAAACTATCATCTGCTGTTTTTCTCAAAGTTGTACATATTCGATATTTTGACAGAAAAAAGACTTTATGACGAGTGACAAACAGCTTGAATCCAGATCAGACGCCGCGTTATGCGGCGTCTGATCTGGATTCTAGCTGTTTGCAATGTAAGCAAATTTCCCTCTCTATAACGACTCCCTCCGAACAACGCACATAATCTTTGTCTCCCATTGGGTATCGCTGTATATCACAAGAAAGATTGTCTATACCCTCGCAGGCAATAGCTTTAAGCAGGCTGAAAGAAAAGCAGAAAGTGCCTAAAGGCACATTCTGCTTTATTTCAATCTACTTTATCATTCATGTGTCTTCAAAACTAGAAAGAGACTATGAGGTAAATGGTAAAGGCCCATTCTGCTGTACATTCAACCTTCTTAACTCTTTCCTCCCTAAAATTTTAAATGGACAATTCCAGTTTCCATTTTATTCTAGTCCATTTCTGACTTTTAAGGGTTGTTTTTGTCAATGTTTGGCATTGTGACAAACAGTGAAGACCCTGATCAGAGGGCTCCTTTCGGAGCCCTCTGATCTGGGTCTTCACTGTTTGCATAGGACAAGTGTACTATTCACATGTACACTGTTTGAAAAGCACGCCTATATGCGGGACTAGGGTTCAAAGAGTTAAAGTGGTCACCTGTCTTCAAACTATGGGATAATAGATTAACCCATAGCCTCATTCTAGTTTTGAAAATAGATGACCACTTAAAGAAGGTTGAAAGTAAAGCAGAATGCGCCTTTAGGCGTATTCTGTTTTACTTTCAGCCTGCTTTAAGCTACAGTCTGTTACAAAATAGAAAGTAATTATTATCATACATATTCGTAAGTGTATAAATTGGAGCTATTTTCCTCAGTGGAGAAATAAATTAAAGGCGTAAAAAGGTGTATTTATGGGGTAATGGGTTAACACAGGTTTCACAGTTGTACTGTGTCCAAGATCTTTTCAAAGCTAATCAAATTAAGGTACCCACATCTGTCTAGGCAGGAGTGACTTGACGACAGTATGGACACTAACTGTACTGTACATCTTTTTTGTTGGTAAATTATGGACACCTATGTTTTCTTCAACTCTTTGCATGCTGGGTAATTTTTTCGTCTGCAACAATTGTCATCTGCTACTATTCTTAAAATAGATCTTCAACATTTCTTTTTAAAACTGGGTCAGAGTGTCAAACAGTTTGGATCCTGAGGAGAAGCCGCGTTATGCGGTGTCTCCTCAGGATCCAAACTGTTTGCACAGACCACTTGCATGCTAAGAGCCAAAAGACATCTAGATGTGTGACAAGTCTGAAATAAGTGTTTGGACAACGTCACCAGTTTCAGCAGTGTGTGGAAATTATTTTTGGAATCTTGTAATTCCAGCTTTGCAGTCTGTAGGTGATTTATTTTAGAGAACTTCTCAAAAATAGTTGAGATCCAGTTAAATTAACAAAAATGTGGAGCCTAGTCAGGATACAAACTTGTCTGAGACTTTTATACAATTTCTACAAAATTTACGGTTGAAAGCCAAATACAGTAAAACCTCTCTTTTACGAAAGCAAGATGAAACTTGAAAACAAAGCAGAAAGTTTCTAATTGACCTTTGTTTTACTTTCATCTTACTTTCAGCAACCACCTGCCATAAAAACATAATTGAAATAATTAACTCTTTGCATGCTAGGTATTTTTTTTCTGCAACATTTGTTGTCTGCTATTACTCTAAAAACAATCTAAATTTCCTCTCAAAACATGGTCAGAATGTCAAACAGTTTGGATCCTGATGAGACGCCGTATAGCGCGGCATATCATTTGGATTCAAAATGTTTGTAAAGGCAATCAATATGGCGGATATATTGGCAGCTAGCGAGAAATAGTTAAAATTTTCGTTATAGAGAGATTTGACTAATTGAATTTTGATTAAGACATAAGGTTGTTAGTCTTTGATAAACTAAAAGGTGTGTGTTTAAAAAACTTTAATCCATATGCCTCCATCAAACCCTATGTTGTGACCACTCATTAGAATTGTCACTTTGCAACAATTCTAATGAGTGGTAACAACATATGGTTCGTGCAGGCATAGAGGAGAAATCCTTGAAAATACAGTCAAAACTCGATGCCTCGATCTCACTTATATTGACATTACCAGAATTTCATAAGTTTAATTTTGATGACTCGATCTCACTTAAGTCAAACATACCAGTATTTCAAAGTTAAATATGACTAAAACATGTTTAAACTTTGAAATACGGGTATGTTCAATTTAGAGCGTGTTTTATTTATCGAGTTTCAACTGTAAGTAACTCTCGTATGAAGCCATAGACCAATGAGAGTCTAGTACCCACCTGATGGGGAATGGTGAGAATGATAGCTGGGGGATCGTGACCTAGACTTCTTCTTAGACTTCCGTGATTTATGTCTTGATGAGGCGTCGTCGTCAGAATAATCAACCTGGCGAAAAAGATGTATCAGACAGCACTGTTATAAACTAAATTAAATTTCAACTGTCTGGTTTAACAATCACACATAAAAGATGCACCTATTACAGCTTTTCAGAATCAGAATAAAAGACAAACGCAATGCTCAGCTTGAACTTTTATCCTACTTTAACACTTTACCCCATAGCCTTTTTCTAGTTTTGACGATAGGTGACAATTTAAAGCAGATTGAAAGAAAGGCAGAATGTGCCTCAAGGCACATTCTGCTTTACTTTCAGCCTGCTTTAGGACAAATACAAACACAGAAACATTTATAGAGTGCAAAATAAATATTAGGTACAATTGCACTTTACATAATAATCCTACTACATATTACATAAATAAAATATCAGGCAATATGTGTTTAAGTCAGTTAAAACCTATAAACACTAGTCATTGTAGAATTGTCTATTAAACAAGTGTGTCTTCAGTATTTTTCCAGAAGCATTTTCAGTTTCTACTGCTTTTAAGTCTCTTGGAAGCATATTCCACCATTTTGGGCCAACAACCGCCAGTGACCGTTCAGCGATCTTCGTCCTATGTCTAGGTACAACAGACTGAATATCCGTAGGTGATCTCAAATGGTAATTCCCTTGTATCCTAGTGAACAAGTCTTTAAAATAACTCGGTGCGGTCCCTTGTACAACCCAAAAAACAATGAAAGCACTTTAACCCATAATACGCTTTTTAAGCCTTAATTTATTCCTCCACTGAAGAAGATAGTTGCAATTTGTACAGTCATAAATATGTATGATAAAAATGATTTTGTATAATTTAGCGGATGGTAGATTAAGCAGGCTGAAAATAAAGCAGACTGTGCCTAAAATAAGGCACATTCTGCTTTACTTTCAACCTGCTATAAGTGGTCACCTATTTTCAAAACTAGAAACTGGCTATGGGGTAATGGGTTAAACATGATCCTCGCACAAACAGGCAACCAATGTAACTGTTTTAGAATGCCTGAACTATGCTGCTCATATGTTGCTTTCATTACTAATCTGGCAACATAGTTTTGTATCTTTTGAAGTTTAGATATATAACTGATAAGCTGGAATGTGAGCAAATAGTCCGCTACAAAAGTTGAGGTGTAAATGAATAAGTCCATGTATAAGGGTACCATCTGCTAGGATATAGAAAATATTTCTTATGGAGTATATTCATGATTGATAAAATGGAACTATTTTCTTTAGTGGAGGAATACATCAAGAGCAGGGCTTCAGATAAGAAGGTGGAAATTTAACAAATCCATCAATTTCTCACTCATTTCAGCATCAAAGTCTATGGTGTGACTACTCATTAGAATCCTCTCAAAGAGACGATTCTAATGAGTAGTGACACCATAGGGTTTAATTCAGAAATAAAGATTTTAGTTTCTGAATTACTCCCCTTATCTGGAGCCCTGAAGAGACATGAAAAGGAGTGATATATTTTAGAGTATTTTAAGGAGCATTTTGCTTTAGTTCCAGCAACCATTTGTCTTCAAAATTGAAAACAAGCTATTGAGGAAATATAGGATCTGTCATGAGTCGATATTTGAGACAAGCTGATCTCAACCGAGTCTAGAATTGAAATATTATCAAGGGAGCCTAAACGAATTTAAGACCATTGATGAGGTTGAGATCAGCTTGTCTCAAAGATCGACGAAATGACCAACGATTTTAAGGGATTTCAAGCCATAGGCCTTTATGGAAGAGAGTGATATCATCACAGTGGAATAGAATGCAACTTGCAATAGATCTCAGTGATCTCCCACATGTTGGAGCCAAGGTTATTCACAATCGCTGTTCTCTATTGAAAACAGGGATAGTTATGTAAGAAAGGATTAATACGTTCCATTTTCTTAAGTAGCCTTTTACTAAAATTTGTATGTCTTTTTTATCATCCTGATTTTTTTTTTAAAGCCAATTCTCAAAAGACTCATTTGTATACTTAAGTTTTCTTCTTTCATGTAAACCTTTTAATGGATTTAAAATCAAGAGTATATTATTTGCAAATGACAAAACTTTTTTAATCCAAAATGATTCCAAAACCATTAATTCAAATCTATGTGGATATAGCAGGGCTCAAGATAAGAGTAGTATTTCAAAAACTAAAATCTTTATTTCTGCACCAAACCCTATGGTGTTACTACTCATTAGAATTGTCTCGAAGAGAGGATTCTAATGAGTAATACACCATAGGATTTGGTGCAGAAATGAGTGAGAAAATGTTGAATTTGTTCAGTTTTCTCCCTCCTATCTGGAGCCCTGATATAGGTGATGAATGCTTCCCTTGGGCATGTTGGAATGTTTTGTGTAACCTACATAACCCTAGTGATGAGTATACTTGTCATTTACAAACAATGTATATGTAAAGAGTATACTTGTCCTACACAATCAGTGTAGGAGCTTTAGGGTAATGGGTTACCATGGGCGTTGTATATTAAATTATTGGAATCATGAAACTTCCTGTTTTAAACCTTTATCCAATAGCCTGTTTCTTGTATTGAAGATAGGTGAAATGCTTAAAGCAGGTTGAAAGTAAAGCAGAATGTGCCTGAAGGCACATTCTGCTTTACTTTCAGCCTGCTTTAAGCTACCATCTGCTAGAATATAGAAAATATATCTTATAACAAGTATTCATGACTGTATAAATTGCAACTATTTCCTTCAGTTGAGGATTAAATGCGCTAAAAGGTTCTTCTATGGGGGAAGGGTTAAATAGTCTCATTTCCAGATATTACACTGAGTAGTGTCACTGCATACTCACTGATCTAGAGCGTGACCTTGACCTTCGACTCTTGTGTTTCTTGGACTTCTTCTTCTTGCTGTGTCTGTGTAGGCACGTCTCCTCTAGAGCTACCAGGTATTCCTTAAACAGCCTTATACGCTCCGACTCCAATGTTATAGCCTCAAACGATGTTGTATTCTCAAACCGTGCTCGTACCTGAAAATAAACGAGATAAAATTTTGCATGATTGGCAATTTACTTGTCTGTAAAAGTGCATCCAAAACCATGAAGTTTGACAAACAATTAAGACAATTGTGTTGATGGTAGATAACTATTTAACCCATTATCCCATAAATATGCCTTTAATTTATTCCTTCACTGTAGAAAAAAGCTCAAATTTACACAATTATGGATATGTATAATAAGAAATACATGCTATATATCAGCAGATGGAAGCTGAAAGCAGGCTGAATATAAGCAGAATGTGCCTAAAGGTGCATTCAGCTTACTTTCAACATGCTTTAAGTAGTAGCCTATTTTCAAAATAAATTACAGGCAATGGGGTAATGGGTTAAAAAGAAGTTTCTGCTTTACTTTCACCCTACTTAAAGCTTTTTTGCAGCCTAAAACCTTTAAACCATAGTCACTTATATACAAATCCATTACAAAAATTGTGTCTGTGAAGAGTACACTTGTCCTTTTGCAAACAGTGTAGACCGAGACAAGAGGGCTCCTATAGGATCTCTCTGATCAAGGTCTACAGTGGAGAATCTGTTATTCTTTCCCGTTTAAACGCAAACGTACGCAAACGCAAAGCACTAAAACGTAGAAAAGTACAACTTTTGGGCAATTCTGAAAAGTCATGTTTATCAAGGTGGCAAACAGTTTGGAGCCTGATCAGACGCCGGGTTACCCGGCGTCTGATCTGGCTCCAAACTGTTTGCACTGCAAATAATAGTTTTAGCGTAAACGCGTTTATTGGGAAAGAATAACACATTCTCCACTGTACACTACTTATCATACAGCAAGTCTACACTATATATCATACAGCAAGTCTACACTATATATCATTCATTGACAAAAACCCTAAATAATCAAGAATGGACTGGACTAAATTGGAACGTAAAACTGTCGATGTTAAGTTTTAGGTAGAAAATTGGTAAAACACTCTAACCTATTACCCCATAGCTCATTTCTAATTTTGAAGACAGGTGACCATTTAAAGCAGGTTGAAAGTAAAGCAGAATTACGCCTTAAGGCGCATTCTGCTTTAGGTTCAGCCTGCTTTAAGCTACCATCTACTAGGATATTGAAGCAATGTGTTATGGTTTGTAATCGTAACTATATAAATTGGAACTGTTTTCTTTGGTGAATGAATACATTATAGGCGTAAAAGGGCATATTTATGGGAAAATGGGTTAATTCAGTTCATACGGTGCTTTTGTTGAGGAATAGATACACATGTAATTTGGTGTCAAAATGGGCTCAAATTGTCTAAATCACTCAATTTCCATTATGTTTCAGTCCTGGATGACAGACGGGCATTTTCTTGCTATCTGGGTACCAGCAGATAAGGGAGTTCATTTGCAGGAAACCATTAGCAATGCACATTTCCCACTAGATTTACTCTCACTAACAAGCCGTGACAAGTGGGCCATTTCTACAAAACAAACACACTCAGTATAATAAGGACTGAAACAAATTGCATTGCTACATACAGAGCCAGGGCTCCTGGGGCCTGTTTTATGAAACGTTGTACGACAAATCAGTCGTAAGTCAAAATTTTAAAATAAAGCTACCTTCTGATTTCTCTATTTAATCCTGTCTTGTGAAATCTCTTTGGAATTGTCCATTAAAAGTTCCAGAAAAGAACAGGTTAGCAGCTGGTCATTTGCTTTTAACAATCAATCAATGAACTTTTTTCAGAAAAACTTCACAATTAGATTTGAATGATTAAGTCCTGCACAAATCTTGTACTGGTTTGAGCAATAAACTGTCTCCTGAGCCTGCATTGTATTGTCTGCTTTAACACTTTCAACACTAAGTAACTCTTGTGGGATTTTAAGTTCCTTTGTTTTTGAGTTACCAAAACAAAAACCAGTCTACTTGGAATTCTGGGTAGTTTAAAAAATACTGGTCCAATTTAGCAAACATTGTAAACCCTGATCTCATCTTGGCTTACACTGTTTGCAAATGCCATTAGTATATTTTTAATAGGTTCATGGTGTTGAAAGAGTTAATCCACATTCCTTACAGCATATTTTCAGTGCTTAACCAATAACCCCATAAATACCCCTTGAATTAACAGGGCTCCAGATAAGAGGGAGTAAACTGAACAAATCCATTATTTTCTCACTTATTTTAGCACCAAATCCTATGGTGTTACTACTCATTAGAATCGTCTCAAAGAGACGATTCTAATGAGTAGTGACACCATAGGGTTTTATGCAGAAATAAAGATTTTAGTTTTTGAAATATTCCCCTTATCTGGAGCTCTGAATTAAACAGTTATGAATATGTATGATAAGAAACGGTTTCTATATTCTAGTAGATGGTAGCTTAAAGCAGACTGAAATAAAAAGCAGAATGCACCTTAATGCAACCTGCTTTAAGTGGTCACCTATTTTCAAAACTAGAAACAGGTTATGGGGTAATGGGTTAGTAGCTCATTCTCCTCAAGAATCATCAAATGGATGTTTCCAGTGTTCAATTAAGCCTAGTTTATTTTTGACTAATTAGAGTGTTGCTTTTTGCAATGTTTATAACAGAACGACAAACAGTGTGGTGTATGTATGGGATAAACTGGCCTTGATGCTATTTATAGTTGTGCTCATTATGATTACATACTAATTTCTATCAATCACTGACTCTATTTTTGTAGCTTAACTGCCCCTATAACACATATACTTTTTCATCCAATTATGTTAGCCTTCAATTCTATGGTCATGTCTTGTGTAAACTTTGTTCAATGTCAGATGATGCATTATTAACCCTTAGCCCGCCAAATAAATTGTCTGCTATATTTCTCGTCTGCTTCAAGTTTCAAAGTGCTTCAAAGTTGCTCAAAATTGCTGAAAATGTTGTCCGAGTGTCAAACAGCTTGGATCCGGATGAGACGCCGAGTTACTTGGCGTCTCATCCGGATCCAAGCTGTTTGCATATAGAGCAATAGTCGTGAGTGGCAGGCTAAGGGTTAACCCATTACACCATAGTCTGTTTCTAGTTTTGAAGACTAGTAAATACGTGAAGCAGGTTGAAAGTAAAGCAGCATACGCCATAGGCGCATTCTGCTTACTTTCAACCAGCTTCAAGCTACCATCTGCTAGAATATGGAAAGAAAAACTTTTGAAAGATATTCTTAACTGTATAAATTGGAACTATATTCTACAGTGATGGAATAAATTAAAGGTGTAAAAAGGCGTAAATTATGAGGTAATGGGTTAACTATGTGTTGTGTGTGTGATTTACCTTGCTGTACTTCTCTCTTATATTATTTCTACACTATTTGCACAGGACAAGTGTACTCTTCACATGAACACTGATCGTAAATGGTATGTGTATATGACTGTGTCACTAGGGACATGATTAACTACTTTCAGTGGGCATCAAAAAGGCATTCCTATGAGAGATGGGGTTAAAATCCTGATCAGCAAAAATATTTAAAATTCAGTTTGTTTTGTATATTCTGACTGAATGAACATCAAGATATGCAGCAAGAAATTTAGATCTCAATTAGACACAAAGCTATTCAGGATCAAAACTGTTTGCCAATATCAGAAAAGCTGGCAGCCAGAATGAATGACTGACGCCATGTTATATTATCTGCTGCCCAATATGCATAAATCTCAATTAGACACAAAGCTATTCAGGATCCAAACTGTTTGCCAATATCAGAAAAGCTGGCAGCCAGACTAAATGACTGACGCTATATTATATTTTCTGCTGCCCAATGTGCATAGAAAAACAGTCAGTTTATGTTGTATTTTGAGTGCTGTTTCTGGAGAATATGTAGAGGATAATCAATTCCTTTAGATTGATATGAAAAATATATCACAAGTATTTTTCATATCAACCCAAAGGAATTGATTATTCTATTTATTATATACATTTTAATTACGTTTTTACAGAGAAAACACACAAATTAAAGTGTTTACGCAAGACGTCACAAAAGATATTGTGACGTGATGTCATTAAAATGATATCGTCACTGGAAAAGTGACATCATCACTAGTGATGATATCAACTGTGACGCATATGAAATTTATCTAACTGAGAAATTTCTATAATCATTGATAGATATATAATAAAAAAAATAATTAAACAAAGGGCATGTCTAAAAGTAAATCCCAGATGTAAATCAAGAAGCTGCTATCGTGGGTTTTTTCTTTTTATTTATTCTGCTCATAAATGTACTGGTTTCTTGCACAATTAGAGTTTATAAACATTGTTTAAAAATATTTACCTCTTCCCATTTAGCATCTTGGTCCACTGGTGGGTTGGCGTCGGCAAGCATGTTCTTAAATGCTGTCTCCAGCTTCCTGAGCTGCAATAAGAAATACATGAACAGTTTTAGTTAACCCATTACCCCATAGCCTGTTTCTAGTTTTGAAGATATGTGACTGCTTAAAGCAGGTTGAAAGTAAAGCAGAATGCGCCTTAAGGTGCATTCTGCTTTATTTTCAGCCTGCTTTAAGCTACAACAAAGAAAAATATTCCTTATGATACATATTCATGACTGTATAAATTGGAACAATATTCTTCAGCAGCGGAATAAACTGAATGCGCTAAAAGGCGCTTCTATGGGGGAAAGGGTTTAGTAACATAGGGAGTTTTCCAAATAATGAAACATATACTTGCTTTACTCACAGTAAGGGTTATGCTTTATGCAACCCCTTCTCTTAAATGCTGCAAACAAGCTATGAGGTAAAGGATTACAGGGCTCCAGATAAGAGGGAGTAAAGTGAACAAATCCAACATTTTCTCACTCATTTCAGAATTAAATCCTATGGTGTCATTACTCATTAGAATCGTCTCTTCCAGACGATTCTAATGAGTAAAGACACCATAGGGTTTAATGCAGAAATAAAGATTTTATTTTTTTAATTACTCCCCATGGTTAAATACCAAAATCCTAATTTTCCCCACTCAATCCTATGTTGTAACTACTCATTAGAATCGCATGTTCAATTGACTGTAATAGGTAGTTACACTATAGGGTATGGGAGAAACATAACACAGTAAAGATTGGACTTTTTGGTTAAGTTTTTCACAACTTAACACATTCAACCCTAGCAACCAGTATACTCTTCATTTACACTAGATCAGAGGCCTCTCCTAAAGGAGCCCTCTGATCAGAGTCTGCACTATCTGTAATTTTGCAATATACATGTTGGGGAAAAATAACCCTAAATCGCCATGGAGTAGACTTAATTGGAAACTGGTATTTCAGGGGCGAATAAGTAAACTGGATTACTGCAAACAATCGAAGTTTTGTAACCATACCTTTCTGGCTTCTTCTTTCAGCCGCTCTTTTTCTCTTGCTTCTGCCTTCTCAATTAACTGAAATTAAACATTTTTAATTTTATGAATACATGTACTTGATTAAGATAATCCTAATCAAAAAGATAAAAGTTATGCTTCCAATTATATTAAGCAGCTTACTTCAAATACAATTTTGAGTATTTAAGAACTTCATCGTGAATATAGATGCAAAGATTTTAAATCATTTCTAAAACAGTGTGTGCAGTAATTAACCCATTACCCCATAGCCTATTTTTCATTTTGGAGATGGGTGACTACTTAAAGCTGGTTAAAAGTAAAGCAGAATGTGCCTCCAGGCGCATTCTGCTTTACTTTCAGCCTGCTTTAAGCTACCATTTGATATAATACAGGAAATATTTCTTATGGTACATATTCTTGGCTGTTTAAATTGGAACTTTTTGCTTAAGTGGAAGAATAAATTTAAGGCATAAAAAGGCGTATTTGAAGGGTAATGGTTTACGGTAAGAAGTAAACTGCAGAACTTTACAGTTTGAGTAGCTTTTCAGTATTGTGACTTACACTGTTGAATGTTAACTTGATGTTGCCAGTGTCTAAACTGTTGGCTCGTTTGTCTTCTGCGATGACGTTGGAGAAATCTTCAAATGTAGTTGAGAGCTCAATCATGAAACCTTTGTCCTGAGAAAACAAAGAATGAGACATATGACCATGTATGTACTGTTTGTGAGTATACTTACTCATCATAAGGGTTGAATCAGTTAAGCAGCATTATCTTACAAACTGTTTATGGTATTTTATTGAAAATTTGGTTAATTAACCCTTTGAACCCTAGTCCCGCATATAGGCATCCTTTTCAAACAGAATACATGTGAAAAGTGCACTTGTCCTATGCAAACAGTGAATACCCAGGTCCTTACGGAGCCCTCTGATCAGGGTCTTCACTGTTTGTCATAATGCAAAACATTGACAAAAACAACCCTTGAAAGTCAGAAATGGACTAGACTAAAATGGAAACTGGAATTGTCCATTTAAAGTTTCAGGGAGCAAAGAGTTAAATTGTGAAAGAAATTGTGAAAACACCTCCCCCTCTCTTTCACACTCAGAACAGACCTCATTCATGCTCAGAATTGATCCCACTTACCATAAGAGCTGACACCACCTACCCTCAGAATTGACCCCACATACCATGAGAACTGACACCACTTACCCTCAAAATTGAACCCACTTACCATGAGAACTGACACCACTTACCCTCAAAATTGAACCCACTTACCCTCAGAACTAAACCAACTTACCCTCAAAATTTCCTTAACAATCTTCTTCTCATCATGAAATCTTGCCTTCAAGTCCTCGACATAGAACTTAAACAGATCCAATGGAGTAGAACCTGCCATATACAACATACTGTTTCTCAGTTTATGTCAAACATTTACAAAGTATACCTACCGTAACTCAAATATGGACAATTTTTCAAATTTGGAGTATTAAAATCTTTATATATTCACCAAATAAAATGCTATAGAAGCTTGAAGTGTGACTGCTACACTCTGCCTTAACCTAGAATCCACTGGGATCTAAATATTTTTAGTGTACTGAATCATGGACCTATCATTATAGTATAAACTAGAAACTGTTAATAAAACAATTAGGTACCACAGTATGATTGACTTCAAGGTCAAAGGTCATCTAACTATGAATGTAAAATTAATATAAGTGACCTAAACCCAAAATTTTGTTCATACAACATATTGACAAGGGTAACACTTCATCCCTTCACAGCGTGCATAACAAAGAGTGACAAGGTTTTAACTCTTTCCACACCATGAACCTCTGTAAAATATACTGATTACATTTGCAAACAGCGTAGACCCAGATCAGAGGGCTCCTATAGGAGCCCTCTGATCAGGGTCTACACTGTTTGCTAATTTAGAGTAGTATTTATTTAACTACCCAGAACTTCAAGTAGACTGGTTAGTAAGTAAGTAAGTAAGTAAGTAAATATTTTATTATTGTGACATAGTATTTTGGTAACGAAAATGATCCACAAGGGAACGTAATAACACACAAGAGTTACTTAAATGTTGAAAGAGTTCAAACAGGTTTAACTGTATCTACCGACCTGGTTGGCCAAGCTTGTTCTGGAAGCGTATGTCCGAGCTAATGATGTGATATAAGTCCATCCACAGAGACATTGAGTTCAGACGCCCCTGTTCATGAAGTTCATCTAGCAATACCAGAAAACCTTCGCGATTTTTGCGATGCTGGCGTTTCACTCGCCTGCGCTCTCTCTCCTTCTCATCATCGTATTCCTGCTCGAGCATGCGTATGTGGTCTTCAAAGCAGATCAATGCGTCTTCTTTATCCATATCTGAAATAGACAGGGGTTCAGATTTAGTGCAGACATAAGGATTTCAGTATTTAAATAAAAGTAAAACCTCTCTCACACACTCACTATCCGGTTTATTTGTTGATCAGGCCACAATTAATCCTCTGATGAAAATAATAAATTCCGCAGGCCTCTCTCTCATACCACAAATAATAGAAAAACTCTTTTCATTACCAAACAAATTTGGACAAAGGGATATAACTGCTAAACATAACTACATGTATACTTTATCCTTTGTAAGTTATCTGCAGCTAGAACAGTCACGACGTGACTTATGTCACCCATTAACATAAAATATATTGTAAACTTTGTATCTGAAGGGTGAAATTCAGGTTACAAAAGTCCACAAATTTGCAAACAGTTTGGACTCTGGTTGGACCCACCTGCGACTCATGTGACAACAAATAACATCCTGTCTTTTGGTAGGTGTGTAAAAGTACAGAAAGCTCTTACAGGGCTCCAGACAAGGGAATAGTCTCTGATTTGGTGCAGAAAAAAGCAAGAAAATGTTGGATTTGTTCAGTTTACTCCCTCTTATCTGGAGCTTTGTCTTATTGAAACTTCTTCCATTTTTTATTCTGCATCAATGAATAAAGACTTTCCTAGGTCCATACATGATTTTAAAGGTAAAGAATTCTCCATGTCCTTTTGTGAAGGAAACAATTAATACATTTTGCCTGTACTAACCAGTTACTCTCATTGCTTGTGTTTAGTGATTAGCACCTTCAGGGGCATTCTGATTTACTTTGTCTACCCATTACTCCATAGCTTGTTCTAGTTTTCAAAACAGGCGACGACTTAAAGCAGGTTGAAAATTGTTTGAACGGCCCAGGGCACGACAAATTTCATGAAAAGCTGGTTGCCCACAGGGCAACCAAAATTATTTTCTGGTTGCCCTGAATTTATCACACAAAAGATGTCCCAAATTGACCCGTTTAATTCAAACCCTTCATAGATGTACCAGATTAACCTTTTTAATTAAAACCCTTAATTCACAGCTTTTAGAATACTCAAAAGGAAATATGCAACACCTCTCCCTGGATCTCATCAGGCAGGTGAAATTATTAGCATTGGATAATATACATAGACATAGATAATACAGATCATCATCTCCTGATACTGATAGGCTGTCACATTTTTTTTGGTTTATATTATTCATGTTTTTTCATTCTTAAATCTGAAATTTAGTTACTATTTCTTAACATCTCTATATATCTCTCACACCTTTTCTTTCAACAGCTGTAGCAGTAGCATTGTAATTTTAAAAATCTATCTCAGTCTCACCCTTCAAATTTATTAATTGACAGTATCAGGGGATTTCATAGGAGAACTAAGATGTAAGTTTTCTGCGTTCTTACATCCCGCACAGGGGCAGGGGCTCATGGTTTATTCATATCCACATTTTCTGGAAGTGACTTTCAGTTTGACTGAAGTAACTACACTTAAAAAACAAAATAAAAGTTCACGTTTTTCTGCTCATATTATTACACTCTCGAGTGATCGGATCCGTTTTTTTATCGTTATTATTTGCTTTCCGAAAATTCACCAAACAAGTTTTTTACTTTACAAACTTCGAGGAAGACAACCCAAGTCCAACATTTCATTTGCGAACAAAACTATGTTCAAGTCCATAATTACTGCACCTACCTTTGAAAGTTATTATTAAGACTTGAAAATCGCTGGTAAAACATATTTATTGCCAGCACAATGTTTAATCTTATTTAACAGTGTTTCATTGTACTTTCATTTTTATAGGAAATCCTATATTCATCTTTCATATCATTCGGAGTTCCCCAGGTGTTATCGCTGAATTTAATGACTGGTTCACAAAAAGTTACTAAGTGTACCAGTCTGTGTTTATAAAATTCTTCTGCGATAAATTTAGAAGTATGCCGAATGTATCCACGAGATTGTTTACACAAAATGAAAAGCTCAGCATGGTGTTTGATCAAGCGCGAACTGCTAATTGGGGTGTTATCGCTAATCCACAAGAATCCTTTGTAACCGTTCTACCCTACAGACAAAGATAAGTGTCCACAGGGGTCTTAATTAATCGGCAAATTTGTTGCACACTTTCAATATTTATGGCTTTAGTCTGATACTTCAGTCCATGTAGATGCAGTACCGCTAGACAGTAGTAGACACAAGGTCTTACTGTTACGAAATGCAACTAGTAGATGACTCGCACGGCATTATTCTGACATATTGAAATTTTCCAAAAGTGAAATAATCCGGGCATCTTAAAATGGAATTAAAGGGTTGCCCCGCCGGGCAGCAGTTTGAAAAATATGGTTGCCCAAGCTAAACATTTGGTTGCCCGCCGGGCTCCGGGCACAGGATTTGTCGTGCCCTGCGGCCTCTTGATTTAATTACTACGGATGTCAACTCCAACCTGAGTTCTATTGCACGACAAAACACTGGGTATGACTTTATTATTTCTTAAATAAAATTCGCAAATATCAAACAAAGCTTACTCTGCAGATCCGGGTCCTCTGTGAATCTTGGGTTGTCCAGCAACATCTGCTGGGCCTCTGACCAAGTAGTACAGTAGGTTAGGCTGGGCATACTGTCCAGAATCTCATTGAACACCTTAATGTTCCTCTTCCGCAGGGACTTGGCTTCTTCCTGTAGGTACAAAACAGTTCAAACTTAACCCATTACCCAGGGCTCCAGATAAGAGTGAGTAAACTTCACAAATCCAACATGTTCTCACTTATTTCAGCATCAAATCCTATGTTGTAACTACTCATTAGAATCGTCTCTTAGAGACGATTCTAATTAGTAGTGACACCATAGGGTTTAAAACAGAAATAAAATTTTAGTTTTTGAAATACTCCCCTTATCAAGGGCCCTGCATTACCCCATAAATACGCCTTTTTAGGCATTTAATTTATTCCTTCACTGCAGAAAATAGTTCCAATTTTATTCAATCATTACTATGCTGTATAAGAAATAGTTTCTGTATCCAAGCCAATAATAGCTTAAAGCAGGCTGAAAGCAAAGCAGAATCACATTCTGCTTTACTTTCAACCTGCTTTAACCCTTTCCCACATAGCATATCTCTAGTATTGAATATAGGTGTCCACTTAAAGCAGGTTGAAAGTAAAGCAGAATGCGCTTTAAGCGCATTCTGCTTTACTTTCAACCTGCTTTAAGCTATCATCTCCTAGAATATAGAAAATATTTTGTATGATACATATTTATGAATGTATAAATTGGAATTGTTTTCTTCAGGGCAAGAATAAACTGAATGCCCTAAAAGGCGCTTCTATGGGGGAAAGGGTTAAGTGGTCACAGGTCTTCAAAACTAAAAACAGGGCATGGGGTAATGGGTTAAATGCAGTCAAATCTCTCTAAACCGGACACTCTATGGAAAAGAAGACTACAAATGATGTGACTACTTAAACCTTTCACCCCTCATTGACGTCATAAAGCGCATTTGCAGTTTTGATCCTGATCAGATGCCGCGTAACGCGGCGTCTGATCAGGATCTAAATTGTTTGCCATTTGTTTTGAAATAACGTCAGTCATACTGCCTTAAATTCAACTTAGCAGCAATATTGCAGACAACAATATTGAAGCAGACGACAATATGGCGATGAAGGGGTAAAAACCTCACAATAAACTTGATCATGAAAGGGTTAATGCAGGATACAAGTAAGACAGAAAGCTCTAAAAGGGTCAAAATCCTTCAGAGTAAAAAATCAATAGATTTCTTTTATTCTGATAGAAATTAATGTCTCTTTCAAACATCAATCATACATTTAGTTGCTTAACCAATATCCAATAGCCTGTTTCTAGTTTTGAAGATATATGACCACTTAAAGCAGGTCGAAAGCAGGCATATTCTGTTTTAATTTTCAGCCTGCTTTAAGCTATTATCTTAAGAATATAGAATCTATTTCTTAGGAATTTTATTTGTGTCAGTATGAATCGGAACTATTTTCTTCAGTAGAGGAATTAATAAAAGGCCTAAAAAGTGGTATTTATGGGGCAATGAGTTTCCCTTTTCCCCCATGGAAGTGCTTTTTAGCACATTTCATTTATTCTAGGAACAAGCTATGAGGTATAGGGTTAAGGTAGAATAATTTAAAACAGAGAGCTCTTTTGTCTTGGTTCAGACTACACATAGTTTAAAGTTTTCAAGGCACCTGTATATGTGTACTTTCAATGATCATAAGTATGTCAAATATTATAAGACACAGGTATTTGACTATAAATGGTTACTTACTTACTATATCTTGTTTTTTACTCAACACTAATAAAGATATTTCTGTCCTTACCTTCTCTCTTTTCTCCAACATGTGTATGACATCATCAAACAGGTCCCGTCGGTCTCGGTCACCCACCGCCTTCCACTCATCATAGTCAGAAAACATACTGTAAGCTTTCCTACAACAAACATACAGCTGCTTGATTGAACCCATTACATCATTAACTCTTTGAACCCTAGTCACGCATATATGTGTCATTTGCTAACAGCTTACCTGTGAGGAGGAAACTTGTCCTATGCAAACAGTGTAGATCCCGATCAGAGGGCTCCTTAAGGAGTCCTCTGATCAGGGTCTACACTGTTTGTCATTTTGAAATATATTGTAAAATTCAACCCTTAAAAGTAAACAATGGGCTGGACTAAATTATAAACTAGAATTGTTAATTTGAGGTTTCAGGGAGTAAAGGGTTAATACGCCCTATGAAGCCTTAATTTATTTCTCAACTGAAACATTAATTCAAATTTATACTGCCATGAATATGCATCATAAGATATTTCTATATCCTATAAGACAATTAGCTTAAAACAGGCTAAAGCAAAGCAGAATGCTCACTTCTAACCTGCTTTAAGTGGACATCTGTCTTTCAAAACTATAAATAGCTGTTGGGTAAAGAGTTATGAATCAATTCACACTAGGCCATGATTTTTTTTCTTGTTTACAATATTCAGTGCTCTCTCTCTAAAACAGCCCTCCCAACAACGACTCCCTTGTTACAACGACACTTGCCGCAGTTCCCTAAATAGGACATTTATGTCTAACGCTTTTACTGCTGCAATGGCGTCTGCTTGAAGTTGTCGTCTGCTGTTTTACATAATGGACATTTTGATGGAAAAAAAACTTAATGAGTAGTGACAAACAGCTTGAATCCAGCGCGGCATCTGATCTTGATTTAAGCTGTTTACAAATGTACCCCAATTTCCCTCCTTACAACGACTCCCTCTGAACAACGCACATAACTGTTGTCTCCCATTGGATGTCATTGTAGAGAGGGAACGCTGTATTTCAAAACTACAAAAGTACAGACCCTGAGGAGCCCTTTCATGAGGGTCTACACTGCAGGCATAGGATGAGTGTATTCTTATAGTTACAGTTTGTAAAAGACAGAGTAACACTCTATGCCAAGCACCACTTCTTGGTTAGTAATAAATGGGCTACAACCAGATGCTGAACAGTCCAGTAAAACCTCTCTTTTATGACCACTAAGAAGAAGGCTAATTGGTTGCATAAAGGACAGGTGACAGCTTAAAGCAAGGTGACAGTAAAACAGAAAGCTCCTAAAGGAGCTTTCTGTTTAACTGTCATCTTGCTTTAAGCAGTCACCAGCCTTAAACTCCACATAATCAACATTATTTAGTGGTCGTCATAGACAGGTTTTACTGTAACTTTCAACATGTAAGACATGGAAATTATCTGTATGAACAAAGCTAGCCCTATGGAGATCCAATGTATAATTCTCTTCAGTGTGGTACTAACCAGTATTTGATTCCAGAGTTCATTTTATCATGGTGAAGTAAGAACTGTTCCAGGTCTTCTTTGGCTTGCTTTGCTCTAAGTCTCGCTTCATCCTGCAACATGTATCACCAAAGTTAGATCTATAGACTACCAAGTCTCGTTTATAAACTTACAACAAATCTAGCTAAACACAACATTATAAAGAAGACAATTGACTTTTAGGGTATTTTTGCTTTAACTGCCACCTTGCTTTAACCCTTTCAACATCAAATTAATTATTAGATTTTTACCCCTTAACTACTTTAGAGTTGTCTGCTTCAGTATTGTTATCTGCAAGACACGTTTCAAAGTTAGATTTTAAGTTTGTATGACTAAATAAATATCGATAAGAGTGTCTAACAGTTTGGGTCCAGATCAGACGCCGCGTTATGCGGCGTCTGATCAGGATCCAAACTGTTTGCAAATGCGCTTTCAAGCATCATTTTTTATTGAGAGTGAAAGGGTTAAGCTCTCACTGTCAATTACCCTTCATTTCAAAGGTCCTAATAAAGAGGTTTTTTCTGTACTCTGAAAACTGAAGACCTCTTGAACGAGCGAAAATTCAGTTTAAAGGTATTTCCTGATAAATAAGGTTTCTGCAGCCATTCAATTCCTGCAAGTGTCTACGCTGTTTGCATAGGACAAAATTTAATTCACTCTTTACATGTACACTGCACATACAAGACAAGTATACTCATCACTAAGGTTTGATGTTTTAAAAGATTTTAATTTTAAGAAGCCAGGTTACATGTATACAGGGGCCAGGGCTGTTATAAGTTGATTTTTTTAAAAATCCCAAGACTTTCAAATTTTCTGTTTTTCAAGCGTGATTACTTAAAGCAGGTTGAAAGTAAAGCAGAATGCGCCTTAAGGCGCATTCTGCTTTAGTTTCAATCTGCTTTAAGCTACAATCTGCTAGGATAAAAATCCAAAGATTTCTGAAAAATCGGGAGAAATGGCAGCCCTGTGACCATTGGTGAAAGTTGTGAAAACCGTCATAATAACTTACCTTTTCCTCCTTCACTCTCTGTGTTTTGTACTCATTAAATGCCTGTTTTCTCTCATTCAGGTGTTTCAGAGCTCCGTATCGAGGATCATTCACAATCAACTTCATTGCATTCTCCCAGGTGGCATTTGATGGCACTTTCTAAAACGACAAATTCAGCCGTACAGATTAACAGTTGGCTTTTGATGGCACTTTCTACAAAGACATATTCAGCCCAGTTGGCATTTGATTGCACTTTCTACAAAGACATATTCAGCCATACAGATTAACAGTTGGCATTTGATGGCACTTTCTACAAAGACATATTCAGCCATACAGATTAACAGTTGGCATTTGATGGCACTTTCTACAAAGACATATTCAGTCATACAGATTAACAGTTGGCGTTTGATGGCACTTTCTACAAAGACATATTCAGTCATACAGATTAACAGTTGGCGTTTGATGGCACTTTCTACAAAGACAAATTCAGCCATACAGATTAACAGTTGGCGTTTGATGGCACTTTCTACAAAGACATATTCAGTCATACAGATTAACAGTTGGCGTTTGATAGCACTTTCTACAAAGACATATTCAGTCATACAGATTAACAGTTGGCGTTTGATGGCACTTTCTATAAAGACATATTCAGTCATACAGATTAACAGTTGGCGTTTGATGGCACTTTCTACAAAGACATATTCAGTCATACAGATTAACAGTTGGCGTTTGATAGCACTTTCTACAAAGACATATTCAGTCATACAGATTAACAGTTGGCGTTTGATGGCACTTTCTACAAAGACATATTCAGTCATACAGATTAACAGTTGGCGTTTGATGGCACTTTCTACAAAGACATATTCAGTCATACAGATTAACAGTTGGCGTTTGATGGCACTTTCTACAAAGACATATTCTGTCATACAGATTTACAGAAGGCGTTTGATGGCACTTTCTACAAAGACATATTCAGTCATACAGATTAACAGTTGGTGTTTGATGGCACTTTCTACAAAGACAAATTCAGCCATAAAGATTAACAGTAGGCGTTTGATGGCACTTTCTACAAAGACATATTCAGTCATACAGATTAACAGTTGGCGTTTGATGGCACTTTCTACAAAGACATATTCAGTCATACAGATTAACAGTTGGCATTTGATGGCACTTTCTACAAAGACAAATTCAGCCATACAGATTAACAGTTGCTGTTTGATTGCACTTTCTACAACGGCAAAATTCAGTCATACAGATTTACAGTTGGGTCTTTTTTTTGTTTTTTTTTTAATTCATCTGACCCACCTTATCGTGTGTTAACCCTTTCCCAACCCTTTTCCCCATGACTTATTTTCAGTATTGAAGACAGATGGTAGCTTAGGAGCTTTCAACTTTACTTTTATTTCACTTTCACCCTAATCATGCACATGTGTCCTCTGCTTCTGCCAAAAGGCTAGCAACAAGTTTTGATGCTTTTTTTAGCAGCAGAAAAATAAATCTGAGTACCATACAGTTTGGGTTCAGATCAGACGCCGCCTAAGGCGGCGTCTGATCTGAATCCAAACTGTTTGTAAATTATATTACCCAAGTCAGGCTTAGCATGATAAAGGTTTAGCTGCCACCTGTATTCAAAATCATAAATCATATGCTCTGTTCTACAGTATATATCAGCTATATGCAAGTAAGTCAAGACTGTGTTTTACTATAGCCACCGGTCTATCAAGACAGGCTATTAACCCATTACCCCATACACAGTAACACTGTTTCTAGTATTGAAGGTAGGTGACCACTTAAAGAAGGTTGAAAGTAAACCCACAAGAATTACTTAGTGTTGAAAGAGTTAAATGTTTGCTCAATGTTCAACTAGTGATAGATGTTGCTTGACAACTCACCTTTTCTTTGAGTAGAGCTTTAAAGGCGTCCATAGCCTCTTTCTTGTTCCTGAACTTCAGACTGACCTGCTTCTTCTGCTGGGACGTCTTGCCAGCAGCCCTTTCCTCCTCAGAATCTTCACTGCTGTTAATAGCATTGAAAATAGTGATCAACATTCAACTAGATGGTAACTATCAACAACTGAACTGGTTTAACTGACAATCAATTAGTAATTAATAATTGGTGTGAGCTCATCTAGGTCACTTGATTTCTGTTAACCTTTTACTTTAAATATTTTCTATATTAAAGAAGATGGTAACTTAAAGCAGGCTGAAAGTAAAGCAGAATGTTCTGCTTTACTTTCAACCTGCTTTGAGTGGGTACATGTCTTCAAAACTAGAATCAGGCTATGGGGAAATGTAATAATAGTAATTTAGTGTGAGCACATCTAACTTGATCTAAGTCATCAGATTTCTGTTACCTTTACTTCAAAAATACACCTTTTTAGGCCTTTAATTTATTCCTACACAAGAAAATAAATCCAATTTATACTGTAATGAATATGTATCATAAGAAATATTTTCTAGAAATGGTAGTAGCTTAAAGCAGGCTGAAACTAAAGCAGAATGTGCCTTAAGGCACATTCTGCTTTACTTTCAACCTGCTTTGAGTTGGCACAATTCTTCAAAGCTAGGAACAGGCTATGGGTTAAACAGCACTCAGTCTTGCCATAAATTTTCAGACTCCTGGCCCTAAACTGACAAAAACTGCATTTTTCACTGTTATATACCAAATTTTGATCCAAATATCAATACTTCTGATATAAATATCACTTGCCCAAATCAGAAACCACTTGCCTCGGGCTTCGGGTAAGTGGGTTGGGGCAAAGACTGACCACTCACCTGCTCTCTGATGAGGGAACCTTAACTACTGTTTTGGCCTGTGTAACAGCTGTGGGTGGGGGTGGCAGCTCTATGGACGCCAGGGTGGCTAACATAGCCTGTTCTATAGCAGATTGGGGCTTCTTAGGGGCATCACCATTGGCTGACGAGTCGCCCGAACCTCCATCTCCACTAGCCCTGTAAACAATGAAAGACAAAAGGTGCATATATGCAAAGCAACAACTCCAGATAAAGCGAGTAATTCAATCATAACTTCCTTATTTCTCAAGATTATCCGATTTGATGGAACCATTAAGGAAAGGTGTTTTTAGAGAGGTTTTACTGTGTTTTGTCAATTTTGATCGTATGCAGTGCAAACTACGACATTTAAATACATCAGCCTGAGGCACGAATCAAGAAAAGAGTTTTGCCGAATGACATGTATAGTCCGAGTATTGCTTGGATAGTAAACAACAAGTCTGATGATATTGACAACAATAATAATATGATGACTTACCTATCTTGTTGTTTCTGTTTTTCTATGCTGGCTGTAAATAAATAAATAAAACATAATTCAGATTCAAGTCTACAAACAATGAAGAGGTAAAACATTAAACATTATCAAAATTTTCTCCTCAATGTCTCCACCAGACTTATCTCAGTACAATTTTTTTTTAAGATTCTAATGTATGTTTCTAATCATTCTTAACCCATAAATATGCCTTTTTACACCTATAATTTATTCCTCCATTTAAGAATGCACCTTTAGGACCCTTCTGCTTTACTTTTAGTCTAATTTAAGCTACCATCTACTAGAATATAGAAAGAAAATTATAATGATTTATATTAACAACTTTTCTTTAGTGGAGGAATAAATTAAAGGCGTAAAAGTGCATATTTATGAGGCAATGGGTTAAGTGAATTATTGAATTAAACATATGAAGTTCTTGATATAGCATTACCAGGCACATGTATCCAAGTGACAGCAGGATTTGCACATGTTGTTTTTTTTAACACAATCTATAATAACTGTCTCTAAAAGTTTCTTTTAATTTGTTTATAGCAAGATGAAAGTAAAGCATGTCTGTCTGTACATGTATATACCTTCAAGCTCTTCCAGTTCCTTGGGTTTGGTCCAGCGAGACTCTTTCGTGACGGAGTTGTGGAAATACACTTTACCAGTGTCCGACTTGTACTCCTTCCATGGGCACCTGGCCAGCAACATCTATCAATAGTATAAAACTTTGAGCAAACATTTAACTCTTTCAACACTAAGTAACTCTTGGGGGTTATAAGGTTCCCTTGTGGATCATTTTAGATTCCAAAACATGAACCAGTCTACTTGGAATTCTGGGTAGTTTAATAAATACTGGTCTAAATTAGCAAACAGTGTATACCCAGATCAGAGGGCTCCTATAGGAGCCATCTGATCTGGGTCTACACTGTTCGCAAATGTAATTAGTTTTTTATAAACAGCTCCATGGTGTTGAAAGAGTAATAGAGGCCTAGTGGTATAGTCACTGTGACTTACACCACTAAGCTCCTCACCGCTGTGAGTTCGAATCCCAGTCTGGTCATTCAGATTTTTCATGTGGGGAAGCCTTCCAGCTGGCTTGCGGAAGGTCGGCGGTTCTACCCAGTTGCCGATTTGTGCCTGAAACAGTGCATAAAGGGCTTCTGGGGGTCTTCCTCCACCTGTAATTAGCTGGACGTTGCAATATGACCGAAATACTGTTAAAAGCGAAGTAAAATCATAACAAATCAAAACGAAAGAGTTAATGACAAACGTACATCTTGGTACACAAGCTCACATACAGTAAAACTTCTCTAAACCAGACCCTCTTTGGAAAAGAAAGTAAACAACATAAGACAGGTGACTACTTAACCCTTTCCCCAATAGAAGTGCCTTTTAGCGCATTTAAATTATTCTTCCACCTTAGAAAGTAGTTCCATTTTATACAGTCATGAAATTAAACCCGAAGAAATATTTTCTTAATCCTAGCAGATGCCAGCTTAAAGCAGGCTGCAAGTAAAGCAGAATGCACCTAAATGCCCATTCTGCTTTCCTTTCAACCAGTTCTAAGTGGTCACCTGTCTTCAAAACTAGAAACATTTGCTATGGGGTAAAGAGTTAAAGCAGAATAAAAGTAAAGACAGAAAGAAAACCTAAAGGGTGTAGTCTGTCCTAATTTGATCTTGCATTAATCTTCCTCTATTTACCAACTGGTTTAGAGACAAAACTGTCTGGTTTAACCCTTTGAGCCCTAGTCCCGCTTATAGGCGTCCTTTTCAAACAGTGTACATGTGAACAGTACACTTGTCCTATGCAAACAGTGAAGACCCAGATCAGAGGGCTCCGAAAGGAGCCCTCTGATCAGGGTCTTCACTGTTTGTCACAATGCCAAACATTGACAAAAACAACCCTTAAAAGTCAGAAATGGACTAGACTAAAATGGAAACTGGAATTGTCCATTTAAAGTTTCAGGGAGGAAATATACTGTATTTCAATTAAGACAAGTTTTCTTGAACAAATATTTCTGTTTCAATATATTTTATAACTAATAACTGAAAATTACTATTCCTTCCCTATTGAAATTTATATCTTAGCATCGTAGATAATACTGCTAAATACAATGCTTTAGATGATTGTGGGTGTCAAACAGAGTAGATCAAGGCCAGCCACCTCATCAAAGATACGGTGGCTGACCTTGATCTACACGGTTTGCAATGCAGTAAGGCAGGTTTTGTCATGGCACAGCTCATATACATTATACAGTGGAGAATCTGTTATTCTTTCCCGTTTAAACGCAAACGTACGCAAACGCAAAGCACTAAAACGTAGAAAAGAACAACTTTTAGACAATTCTAATAATTCATGTTTATCTTGGTGGCAAACAGTTAGGAGCCTGATCAGACGCCGGGTTACCCGGCGTCTGATCTGGCTCCAAACTGTTTGCATTAGAAATAATAGTTTTAGCGTAAACGCGTTTATTGGGAAAGAATAACAGATTCTCCACTGTATAATCTGCATAAGAAGGTTATAATACAAGACTTTTATTTCATTGGAGAAGAAAAACAGTAACAAATTTAACTCATTAACCCATAAATATGCCTTTTTACACCTTTAATTTATTCCTCAACTGAAGAAAATAGTTCCAATTTATAAAGTCATGAGTATGTATCATAAGAAATTATTTCCATACTCTAGCAGATAATATCTTATTAAAGCAGGCTGAAAGTAAAGCAGAATGTTCCTTAGGGCACATTCTGGTTTACTTTCAACCTGCGTTAAGTAGTCACCTATCTTCAATATAAGTAAGAGGCTAATGGGTTAAAGAAAATTAGAAATTACATAAATACTAACAGTCAAAACCTTAATCTGATCTTATCCCCAATCTTCCCAACATTTAGCCACAGGTACATCCCACAGGTATATCCCAAATAAGTAACCATTCATAATGAACCTTGGCATAGCTCTCAATAACCCTTTCCTCCATAGATGCCCCTCTGAGTACCTCTACCTTCTCTTTATTTTCATATTTATAAGCACCACAAATGAAAACCCATTAAAGGTTTAAATACAGGTGGTGGCTTAACCCGTTGCCCCATAGATACACATTAAACTTATTCTTATAACTAATGTAAATTGTTCCAGTTTATAAACTCATGAATATACAACATTAGAAATGTTTCCCATATCCTAGCAGATAGTAGTTTAAAGCAGGCTAAACGTAAAGCAGAATGTGCCTTGAGGCACATTCTGCTTTACTTTCAACCTGCTTTACATGGTCCCCAGTCTCCTGAAGGAGTTTTCAGCTACACTTTCACCTTGCTTAAAGCTGTATTCTGCCTTAAACAGAGTTTGATGATCTTGCTTTAAGTTGTATTCTGTCAGAGTTTGATAGAAGTAATTTACATGTTTGGCTATGGAGAAAAAGGGTTCAGATACATGGGTTTCTGTGTGTATGTGTTTACATGTATATCCAACTATATTTAGTGCAGGTAACAGCTTAAAACAAAATAAATCACAGGATATAAAGCACAAAGCTACTTCAGGAGCTTCTGCTTTACTTTCATCTTGCTTTAAGCTGGCACTTGTATTCAAAACCATAAATTAAAGTTCAATTTTGTCACTAAAATATATTTCATTTTTAGCACATCTCGAGGCTCTAAAGTGCTGTGGAGGAAAGGATTTAAGAATGTGTTTGTAAAACAATATGTCATTGATGTGACCGGCAGACCATGACCTCTATATGAGTTTGGCCTTCGTTTGACAAGACCCAACTTGCACTGGCTTCAATGGGTTGCTTGAGTGGAGTACTATGCCTAATATGAAGTATCACATATTGCTCCATGGTTATGGCCAATGTAAAATTCAGCATATACGACCTCTAAATGACATTGACCTTTGTCATACAGGGCAAACTTGTACTGAGCTCAATGGCTTCTTAGGTAGAAAACACATACCATAAATGAAGTCTTAATCACATGCAGTTCCAAAGTCAAAGTCAAAGCCAAAGTTAAAGTTGAAGACAGAAAAAACAAACAGCAATGTGCCACTGATTATGCTATACCAGGGTATAAACAAAATATAGTTCCCAACAATGGATGCTCCCCACAAAGAAATACCCCAAGGTATAGTATGTTTAGTAGGTGAACACTGAACACGGTATCAAGTTTCATCAACTTATGATATAACATTCAGAGATATGATTTTTTTTATGAAAAAAGGAGACAATTCAATGTTTGCAGATGACAGAGTTATAATTCTTGTTTACTACAATTCTTGTTGTCATCCTCTAAGTTTCATCAAGTAACAGTGCTCTGGAAAATTTGATTTTTTATAAGAACAAGAGGCCCATGCGGGCCTAAATATCGCTCACCTGGGAAAACCCAGACAAGGGGCATATGGCCTTTGGGATGGGATCATTCTCACCCTAATGATATAATTTCAAAAATATTGTTGAAGAACACACAAATGAAGTGTTCTGTCAAATATCTTAGCTCATGACTTTGTACATGGTTTTAGACAGTAAAATCTATTTTTAGCTAATGTGACCCAGATAATATGCAACTGGTCAGAATCATTTAAACAATATTGGTAAAGGGCCACTAGAAGCGTCAACTTACCTAATATCAAAACTCTGGGTATATAAGTTTCAGAGAAAATAATGTTTGAACATTTCACTATATAACTCTGTAAAACTGTGACCCCCGGGGTGGGGGCATTTTTTACCCTAGGGACATAATTTGAACAATCTTAATAGAGAACCTGTGGATGATGTTCTGTGCCAAATATCAAAGCTTATAGGGTACTGTGGTGTCAGACAAAAAAAAATTAATTTTCATTGAAAAAATCTATTTTTAGCTCCCGTGACCTAATTATGCAACAGACTGGAACTATGTCAACAGCATTTATAAAGGACCTCTAGAAGAGTCCCCATACCAAATATCAAAGCTCTGGCCAAATTGGTTTCAGAGACGAAGATGATTGAAGATTTCACTATATAACTCTTTGTAAAACTGTGACCCCCGGGCGGGGCCAATTTTGACCCCAGGGGCAAAATTTGAACAATCTTGATAGAGGGCCTATAGATGATGCCATGTGCCAAATATCTAAGCTCTGGCCCTTGTGGTTTTTGACAAGAAGATTTTTGAAGTTTTCATTGAAATGATCTATTTTTAGCTCCTGTCACCTAGATATGCAACTGACCTGAAATGTTTGAACAACTTTAAAAGAAAACATGTAAGGATCATTTAGGCCAAGTTTGGTAAAATCAATTCAGCAGTTTCGGATGAGATGTAGTTTAAAGAAATTGTTGACGACGGACAGACGGACGAACGATGACGGACGATGGACAGAGGACAATCAAAATAGCTCACCTTGGCACTACGTGCCAGGTGAGCTAAAAAGGGAGATAATTCAATATTGGGAGATGACAGAGTTATGGTTCTTGAATAAAACACTCCCTCTTTCATCCTGTATCACGGTATCATCAAGTTTCATCAACTTACAATGCAATGCTCAGGAGATATGCTCCAGACAAAATTTTATTTTTTTTAAATAGAAAAAGGGAGAGAATTCAATATTGGGAGATGACAGAGTCATGGTTCTTGTGTACTGCACCTCCTAATGTCATCATCTATCACTGTATGAAGTTCCATTAACTTACGGTGTAACAGTCACGAGATATGCTCCGGACAATTTTATTTTTTTTTTTATGAGAAAAAGGGAGATAATTCAAAATTGGGAGATGAGAGTTATGGTTCTTATGTACTGCACCTCCTTCTGTCATTCTCTATCACTGTATCAAGTTTCATCAACCTACGATGTACTGTTCAAGAGATTATACTCCGGACAAAAAAGCGTGATGGACGGATGGACGTCGGACGGAAACACGGATGGATGGACGGACAAAGCGGCGACTATATGCTTCCCCACTAAAGGGGAGCATAACAATTCAGGTTTGCTTATCTAAGCCAATGATGTTGATCACATTCAAGAGAATGAACAAGATGTGTTTGTGAAAGACTTAAAAAACCTCACAATGTGGCCACAACCTCTAGATGACCTTGAACTTTATCTGATATAACCTATTTTGTATTGAGCTCAAGAGCTTTTTGAGTTGAGTACACATGCTAAATTTGAATCTATCAACAATTAATGTACAGTAAAACCTCTCTATTACGACCACTAAATTATGTTAATTATTAGGGTGTTTACGATAGGTGACCGCTTAAAGCAAGGTGACAGTGAAACAGAAAGCTCCTATAGGAGCTTTCTGTTTCACTGTCACCTTGCTTTAAGCTGTCACCTGTCTATTATACACTCAATTAGCCTTTGTTTTAGTGGTCGTAATAGCGAGCTTTTACTGTACATGTATATAATGTCCAAAGTTTTGGCCAATATTTAATTAAATTCAGAATGAGCTTGACCTTTTTTCTGACATGACCAAACTTGTACAGAGCTCAAGAAATTCTTGAGTTGAGTCAACATGCCAAAAATACAGTATTTATCACATGTACTGTAATAATTAACACAATTTAATGGTCATTCTGACTTGATTTCCATGACTCAGAGCGAAAGTTATTTACCTGCGTAATTTTCGGAAGTTTCACACTTCCTTCGTCGGCGCTGACTATTCAACTAGTGCTGGTCAGGTGACCTGGCTTGGTCACCTGACTTGAGGAGAGGCGCGTAGAGGCCCCGTCCAGAGCATGGAAACAACCTTTTTAGTTTAATTTAATGGTCGTTACAGAGGTTATACTGAAGTTATGAAATTGTGCTTAGGTTAAAGTTGTGGCCAGACAGACAAATGGAGCAAAAACAATATGCCCCAACTTACTTGTCAATAACATTATAGTGATTCAAAAAGTTTGGATCCAGATCAGACATCGTGTTACATGGTGTCTGATCTGAATCTTCACTCTTTGACACCCCCATATTAATGCTTCCTAATTTAAAAGTTAACGAGCAGAAATCCAAAGATTTTGGAAAAAATCCGTAGGTCTAGAAAAATTAGGATTTCGTAAAAATCCAGAGAAATGGCAGCCCTGTATTATATCAGTACTATATCAGTTTGATTTAGTTCAGTTTGTGCTGATGGCTAGGAAGGAGGGTCTTTGTAAATGTCATCACTTGGATGTCTGAAACCAATACCATGTCTGCTTATATCCCCACCATAACCCATCCTTCCAAAGGGACAAGATTTAAACATTTGTAACCCAATCAATTAAGGTAACAGTAAAACCTCTCTATTATGACAGAGCTCCAGATAAGGAGAGTATTTCAAAAACTAAAATCTTTATTTTTGCATTAAACCCTATGGTGTCACTACTCATTAGAGTTGTCTCGAAGAGACGATTCTAATGAGCAGTAACACCATAGGGCATAGACTTTGGTGCTGACATGAGTGAGAAAATATTGAATTTATTCAGTTTAATCCCTCTAATCTGGAGCCCTGTATTACGACCGCTAACTTTTGTTAATTACTGGTATTAGGTGTTTATGACAGGGTGACTGCTTAAAGCAAGGTTCCTAAAGGAGCTAAAATTCTGTTTTACTGTCACCTTGCTTTAAGCTGTCACCTGTCCTTTATACAACTGATTAGCAATTGTTTCAGTGGTCGTAAAAGAGAGGTTTTACTGTAACAGGTAACGAAAAGGATGATACATACATTGTACAAAATCTGCAAACAGAAAAGGCAAATCAGTTAGTATTCCTTAAAAAGGATAGTAATATCTAGCTGTTATAACCACTACAGGAAAGGACAGGTGTCAAGGCTAGCATTTCAGGAGAGACTGAGATCCTTCTCTCAAGCATTTGATTGGTCAGATTTGAGCTTTTGCTAAAAATATTTGAGAACAATCTCAGACTCAACTCAAACTCTTTATAACCTTGGCACCAGAGGGGATTGCTCTGGATCTCTGTTCTTCATAGTTACACAATTTCAGGCCTAAACATATCCTATTATTAGTTTTGAAGACAGGTGACCACTAAAAGCAGGTTCAAGTAAAGCAGAATATACTTTGAATCTGCTTTAAGCTATCATGTGCAAGGATACAGAAAATGTTTCTGATGGTGCATATGCATAACTGTATAAAATGAAACTATTGTCTTATGCATATATATGCATTTCTATTGAGATATGGATTTATAGATTTGCAAAAACTGTCAAGAGTGTCCTGATAAAAGAGCCAAAGCAGACTGAAACGGAAGCAGAAGCTCCTGCAGGACTTTTTTGCTTAACTTTAACCCTACTTTAAACAACCACCCGTCTTAAACACTGAACAAAATTCTGAAGGAAAGAGTCCTAGATAGAAGAAAATAAATCAGAAGCTCGCTGCTCGAAAAGGGATTTCCTGCTTTAACTTTATTCTACTTAAACTTTTTCCTTTTTTTTGGTTTTCTTTAACATCATCTACACCTTTGAATGTTATACCAGGGCTCCAAATAAGGAGAGTATTTCAATAAAATAAAAATCTTTATTTCTGCATTATACCCTATGTTGTCACTACTCATTAGAATCGTCTCTTCAAGACAATTCTAATGAGTAGAAACACCATAGGATTTGGAGCTAAAATAAGCAAGAAAATGGTGGATTTGTTCAAATTACTCCCTCTTATCTGGAGCAGGGGTGTTAAATTCTACTTGCCCGCTCGCCATGGCGAGTATAATTTATCAGGGTGAGCAGATTATCTTTTGGAGCCTTGTATACATATCATAATCTGGCAGTAGGCTGACCTGTGATCTTGGATGTGCAAGTAGTGACTTATTAATGTTCTATGGGTAAGTAAACTTGCGAATCTATGCACAATTCAGTTAATCAACATTCCTCTTAACCATTTACTCCATAGCCTGTTTCTACTTTTGAAGACATGTGACCACTTAAAGCAAGTTGGAAATAAGGCACATTCTGATTTACTTTCAAGCTTGCTTAAAGCTATCATCTGTAGAAAATATTTCTTATGGTACATTTTCATGACTGTAAAATTAGGAACTATTTTCTTCAGTGGAGGAATAAAATAAATGCAATAAAAAGAGCTTCTATGGGAGAAAGGGTTAACAATTTAACTGACATACTAACATTGAACAATTGGGTTGCGGCTAACAGGAGTTGAGTTATACTTTACAGCTACCAATATACATTATGTACTTCTATAGTAAATCTAAAACTATGGTTATGGTAAATAGTTTCAGTGTGTCAAATCATGCTAACAGTCATCAAACAGACTACAATTCAGCAACCTTAAATACAGGTTTGTGGAAGCTAAATGCATGCCGAAAGTAAAGCAGAAAGCTCCTAAAGGAGCTTTCTGCTTTACTTTTGGTCTGCATTTAGCTGTCATCCATCTCTAGAAACCTCCATTGAGAGTAATAATAGATTGTCTCATAATTGATGTTAAAGAAATAAAGATTACACTTTCTTTTTCTTAGAAACCTCCATGCTATTTTTAAAGACTGGCTGCTCAACACAGGTCTGACTGTATCACCATACCAGGCCTTTCATTACAGTCAAACTTGTGTTAAGCAAACCATAAAATGGGATTAATTATCTCCCTTGAATAAAGTAACCATATAAAATATGATTAATTAGCTCCCTTGATTAAAGTTACCACATGAAAAATATGATTGATTAGCTCCCTTGATTAAAGTAACCACATAAAATATGATTGATTAGCTCCCTTGATTAAAGTTACCACATAAAATGATTAATTCGCTCCCTTGAGTAAAAGAACCACATAAAATATGATTAATTACCTCCCTTGATTAAAGTATAATCACATAAAATATGATAAATTAGCTCCCTTGATTAAAGTAACCACATAAATAATAATTAAATAGCTCCCTTTATTAAAGTAACCACATAAAATATGATTAATTAGCTCCCTTGACTAATGCAACAACATAAAACATGATTAATTAGCTCTCTTGATTAAAGTTACTAAATAAAATATTATTTATTAGCTCCCTTTATTAAAGTAACCCAATAAAATATGATAAATTAGCTCCTTTAATTATTAAAGTACCCACATAAAAAATAATTAATTAGCTCCCTCGCATAAAGTATGAATAATTGCTCCCTTGATTAAAGTAACCACATAAAATGTGATTAAAAAGCTCCCTTGAGTAAAGTAACCACATAAAATATGATTAATTAGCTTCCTTGATTCAAGGGCTACCACTTAAAGACATTTCCTGACGTACTTTCGGTGATAATCCCTATACCGGCAGATCCCTTGCTAAAATAATAATTTTCATGCATACCTGTATAACTGTGAATCATTGAAGTGTCTAATGTGAGGCCCGTACCATATATTTAATAGTTTGGTTAGTAAAACCCATTGAAAAACCCCTTGAATGTGAGTTTGCAGGGCCTCTCTAGACAACTTGAGATTGGTGACATTGGCTTGCACACGTTGCTCCTGCTTTACAGTTACTTTCATACCTATCGAGAACAATGAAGGGAGTCCATCAAAGGACTGAGGGAAATGTCTTTAATGCAAAATAAAAGTGGAACAGAAAGCTCCTACAGGAGGAGCTTTCTGTTTCACTTATCTTTTGCATTAAGCTGTAATGTGTCTTCATATTGGAGCTTTCTGTTTCACTTTTCTCTAAGATGCATTAACCCTTTACACCATAGCCTGTTTCTAATATGGATATCTGGTTTGTTTTGTTTGTTAACATCCATTTCTGCCATCTATCGGCTAATTGGACGCCCCAAAGAGAGGGAAGCGGATACAGAGAACCCAGGGGTGATGCCCTTACTCTTATTATCGAAAGAGTTCTCTGGTTCTTTTAGATGCCAAGTGTAAAGCACTCATACATCGGACCTCAGATTATAAAGCTGTCTTATCGGAAGGACTTGGTCCGGCGGGGGATAGAACTCACAACCCCTGACATCAAAGCAGATGCTTTACCCCTCAACAATGTCAACCACCTAAAGCAGGTTGAAAGTAAAGCAGAATGTGCCTTAAGGCGCATTCTGCTTTACTTTCAACCTGCTTTAAGTGGTTTCACATCTTCAAACCTAGAAACAGGCTATGGTGTAATGGTTTTACACAAGACTGATCAATATCTTTACCTCTGTTGTTGTCTGCAGATCTTTGGGCTTTTCCCAGCTAGATTGTTTGCTGACGTGGTTATAGTAGTAGGTTCTTCCATCTGGAGCTTTATGCTCTGTCCAAGGGGACTTCTGCAATACAAATTGACCAATCAATACACAGTTTTCAAGTTCTGCTATACACATTGGCCAATGAGCAAATAGTTTACATATTCAGATTTTATTTTGACCATTTGGAAAACAGTTAACAACTTCTGGAATACATATATATATGTATTATCCAATCTATACACAGTTTACATATTATCCTGTCACGTGCCTATTTTCCTGACGGATAAAGGGGTGACAGATAAACTTTGCTTTATTATGCTATGTGGTCACATGACCGATGTTATTATGTCAAGTGGTCACATGACCTGTAGCCGGAACTATTTTTTCCACTGCGACGCTTATTTTTCCCGCTGTTTGGAAAAGTATTCTAAAACTCTTTCAACAGAATCCGACGTGTAACGACGTTTATTCGAACTATTCGATGCAATCAAATCGTTATAAAGTACGCGCCACCAGTCGCTTGCTGAGATACTTCTATAATTGTCCACGTTTTAGATTTCCTGAGTGAAATACACTAGATTTTGGTTCTTTTATTTCTTTTCAACGTAACTAGGATGTGACGTCACTAACATCATCTATATAATAGCGCGCTTTCCTAGAGTAACATAGTTCCTTAGTTGGAATCTTATCTAGACCAAAAAAATGACTCTTGCTTTAAAAAAGGCATTCTCTATTTATTTTACTATTGTGACAAGGATAAATAGAATATTTGGTGACTAGCTTTGAATGAGAAATGTTATCTGGCTCGGCTTCTGAAAATATCAGGTTCGCCTGCGGCTCACCAGATATATTCATCCGCCTTGCCAGATAACATTTCTCATTCAAAGCTAGTCACCAAATATTCTCTATTTCTGCAAATCATATGTGCCTATCATAACAGTAGAATACTTCTATGATACACATTGGCTCGTCTACAGTTTCAGTTTATTCAGCATTGTAGGACTCCTGCCCATACAGATATATACATAATATAGCTTAGATCTTCCTGATCATGAAATTCTTCTGTTGAAATTGATGAAAAGGCTTACAACATTCAAACATACAGTCAACTTGGATATCTTGAACACACTTAACCCATTAACCCATAAATACACCTTTTTATGCCTATAATATATTCCTCCACTGAAATAAATAGTTCCAAATTATACAATTATGAATATTTATCATTAGAAATATTTTCTATTTTCTAGAAAATGGTAGCTTAAAGCAGGCTGAAAGTAAAGCAGAATGTGCCTTAAGGCACATTCTGCTTTACTTTCAACCTGCTTTATGTAGTCACCTATCTTCAATAATAGAAACAGGCTATGGGGTAATAGGTTAACCCAATTCCCGATAAATAATATTTTAATCATATACATGTAGAAAGCAATGGAGATGGCGTTTCAATAGCTTAAGTTTCATTATTACACATCTTTCATTTACTTAAATTTGATTTAGCTGAACAATTCCAAATGTTTATTAATCAAGATTGATTTCTCTTTAATGTGACAGCATGTCATGTTGCCATGTGATGTTCTCATTGCCATGGCAACATTATTCAGAACACTAGTCATGCATTTTTACTAATTTTACTAATGTTCTAAAGTTGCTTAGCAAGTATATAAAATTTCACCTCTCAGTCTGATCGGAAATTAATTCAGCTTTTGATAGATATTTACCTTTAGAGACTTTAAAGCGACTCGCAACCAGATGGTGCATTAAAAATAGTAATTTGTAAATATGTGTCAAACGCTTATATAAATGGTAAAGAATTAGTTTAGGATAAGAAATTCTGTTTAAAAAAATGTATTTCAATAAAAAAAATGTTGGTCTCTGGTGGGATTTGAACCCGGTGTAACAGCCAATTCTTTCCCCCCTGCTAAAAGTTTCCCCGGGGAAAGAATTGGCTAGCCAAAACCTTCCCCGGGGAAAGAATTGGCTAGCCAAAACCTTCCCCGGGGAAAGAATTGGCTAGCCAATTCTTTCCCCCCCTAGTCAAAAGTTTCCCCGGGGATCCCCCCTAAAAACTCATAATTGAGAATACTTTTAGCTAGCCAATTCTTCCCCCCCTAGTTGAAACTTTCCCCCCGCTATATTTTCGCAATTCAGAGGGGGGGAAAGTTTTGGCTAGCCAATTCTTTCCCCCCCTCTCAGTCAATCTGCGGAATTGTATCCTTTTGACGTTATATGGAGGGGGAAAGTTCTGGCTAGCCAATTCTTTCCCCCCCTATCTGTCAGTCTGTTGAACTTGAAATGTATACTTTGGCTCTCTTTGAGGGGGGAAAGTTTTGGCTAGCCAATTCTTTCCCCCCACCTCTCTTTCAGTCTGTGGAATTGTATACTTTGACCATCTAGGAGGGGGGAAAATTTTGGGTAGCCAATTCTTTCCCCCCTCTCTTTCAGTATGTGGTTTGGTATCCTTTGACTATATATGGAAGGGGGAAAGTTTTGGCTAGCCAATTCTTTCCCCCCTGTCTGTCAGTCTGTGGAATTGTATACTTTGACTATCTTGGAGGGGGGAAAGATTTGGCTAGCCAATTCTTTCCCCCCTATCTGACAGTGTGCAGATTGTATGCTTTGACTATCTCGGAGGGGGGAAAGTTTTGGCTAGCCAATTCTTTCCCCCCTATCTGTCAGTCTGCGGAATTGCATCCTTTCATTATCTTGGAGGGGGGAAAGTTTTGGCTAGCCAATTCTTTCCCCCCATATCTTACAATCTGTAGAATTGTATACTTGGACTATCTCGGAGGGGGGAAAGTTTTGGCTAGCCAATTATTTCCCCCCTATCTGAAAGTGTGCAGATTGTATGCTTTGAAAATCTCGGAGGGGGGAAAGTTTTGGCTAGCAAATTCTTTCCCCCCTATCTGTCAGTCTGCGGAATTGCATCCTTTCATTATCTTGGAGGGGGGAAAGTTTTGGCTAGCCAATTCTTTCCCCCCATATCTTACAGTCTGTAGAATTGTATACTTGGACTATCTCGGAGGGGGGAAAGTTTTGGCTAGCCAATTCTTTCCCCCCTATCTGACAGTGTGCAGATTGTATGCTTTGAATATCTCGGAGGAGGGAAAGTTTTGGCTAGCCAATTCTTTCCCCCCCTATCTGTCAGTCTGCGGAATTGCATCCTTTCATTATCTTGGAGGGGGGAAAGTTTTGGCTAGCCAATTCTTTCCCCCCATATCTTACAGTCTGTAGAATTGTATACTTGGACTATCTCGGAGGAGGGAAAGTTTTGGCTAGCCAATTCTTTCCCCCCTATCTGACAGTGTGCAGATTGTATGCTTTGACTATCTCGGAGGGGGGAAAGTTTTGGCTAGCCAATTCTTTCCCCCCTATCTGTCAGTCTGCGGAATTGCATCCTTTCATTATCTTGGAGGGGGGAAAGTTTTGGCTAGCCAATTCTTTCCCCCCATATCTTACAGTCTGTAGAATTGTATACTTGGACTATCTCGGAGGGGGGAAAGTTTTGGCTAGCCAATTCTTTCCCCCCTGTCTGTCAGTCTGTGGAATTATATACTTTGACTATCTTGGAGGGGGGGAAGTTTTGGCTAGCCAATTTTTTCCCCCCTCTCAGTCAGTCTGAGGACTTGTACCCTTTTGACTTGATATGGAGGGGGGAAAGTTTTGGCTAGCCAATTCTTTCCCCCCTCCTCTCTCTTTCAGTCTGTTGAACTGTATACTTGGACTATCTTGGAGGGGGGAAAGTTTTGGCTAGCCAATTCTTTCCCCCCTATCTGACAGTGTGCAGATTGTATGCTTTGACTATCTCGGAGGGGGGAAAGTTTTGGCTAGCCAATTCTTTCCCCCCTATCTGTCAGTCTGCGGAATTGCATCCTTTCATTATCTTGGAGGGGGGAAAGTTTTGGCTAGCCAATTCTTCCCCCCCATATCTTACAGTCTGTAGAATTGTATACTTGGACTATCTCGGAGGGGGGAAAGTTATGGCTAGCCAATTCTTTCCCCCCTGTCTGTCAGTCTGTGGAATTGTATACTTTGACTATCTTGGAGGGGGGAAAGTTTTGGCTATCCAATTCCCCCCCCCCCCCCTCTCAGTCAGTCTGAGGACTTGTACCCTTTTGACTTGATATGGAGGGGGGAAAGTTTTGGCTAGCCAATTCTTCCCCCCCTCCCCTCTCTTTCAGTCTGTTGAACTGTATACTTGGACTATCTTGGAGGGGGTAAAGTTTTGGCTAGCCAATTCTTTCCCCCCTATCTGACGGTGTGCAGATTGTATGCTTTGACTATCTCGGAGGGGGAAAGTTTTGGCTAGCCAATTCTTTCCCCCTTATCTGTCAGTCTGCGGAATTGCATCCTTTCATTATCTTGGAGGGGGGAAACATTTGGCTAGCCAATTCTTTCCCCCCATATCTTACAGTCTGTAGAATTGTATACTTGGACTATCTCGGAGGGGGGAAAGTTTTGGCTAGTCAATTCTTTCCCCCCTATCTGACAGTGTGCAGATTGTATGCTTTGAATATCTCGGAGGGGGGAAAGCATACAATATCGCACACTGTCAGATAGGGGGGAAAGAATTGGCTAGCCAAAACTTTCCCCCCTTCAAAATAGTCAAAGCATACAATTCCACAGACTGTCAGATAGGGGGGAAAGAATTGGCCATCCAAAACATTCCCCCCCTCTTATATAGTCAAAACACACCATTGCACAGACTGTCAGATAGGGGGAAAGAATTGGCTAGCCAAAACTTTCCCCCATCCAAGATAGTCAAAGTATACAATTCTACAGACTGTCAGATAGGGGGGAAAGAATTGGCTAGCCAAAACTTTCCCCCTCCAAGATAGTCAAATGTTGCAATTCTGCAGACTGACAGATAGGGGGGAAAGAATTGGCTAGCCAAAACTTCCCCCCCTCCGAGATAGTCAAAGCATACAATTTCGCACACTGTCAGATAGGGGGGAAAGAATTGGCTAGCCAAAACTTTCCCCCCTCCAAGATAGTCAAAGTATACAATTCCACAGACTGAAAGAGAGGGGGGAAAGAATTGGCTAGCCAAAACTTTCCCCCCGCTTAGATAGTAAAAGCATACAATTCCACAATCTGACAGAGAGGGGGGAAAGAATTGGCTAGCCAAAACTTTCCCCCCTCCAAGATAGTCAAATGTTGCAATTCTGCAGACTGACAGATAGGGGGGAAAAATGGCTAGCCAAAACTTTCCCCCCTCCCAGATAGTCAAAGCATACAATATCGCACACTGTCAGATAGGGGGGAAAGAATTGGCTAGCCAAAACTTTCCCCCCTTCAAGATAGTCAAAGCATACAATTCCACAGACTGTCAGATAGGGGGGAAAGAATTGGCTAGCCAAAACTTTTCCCCCTCTTAGATAGTCAAAACACACCATTGCACAGACTGTCAGATAGGGGGGAAAGAATTGGCTAGCCAAAACTTTCCCCCCCTCCAAGATAGTCAAAGTATACTAGCCAAAACTTTCCCCCCGCTTAGATAGTAAAAGCATACAATTCCACATACTGAAAGAGAGGGGGGAAAGAATTGGCTAGCCAAAACTTTCCCCCCTCCAAGATAGTCAAATGATGCAATACCGCAGACTGACAGATAGGGGGGAAAGAATTGGCTAGCCAAAACTTTCCCCCCTCCGAGATAGCCAAAGCATACAATTCCACACACTGTCAGAGAGGGGGGAAGAATTGGCTAGCCAAAACTTTCCCCCCTTTAAGATAGTCAAATGATGCAATATCGCAGACTGACAGGTAGGGGGGAAAGAATTGGCTAGCCAAAACTTTCCTCCCCTCCAACATAGTCAACGTATACAATTTCGCACACTGTCAGATAGGGGGGGAAAGAATTGGCTAGCCAAAACTTTCCCCCCTCCAAGATAGTCAAATGTTGCAATTCTGCAAACTGGCAGATAAGGGGGGAAAGAATTGGCTAGCCAAAACTTCCCCCCCCCCCCCGAGATAGTCAAAGCATACAATTTCGCACACTGTCAGATAGGGGGGAAAGAATTGGCTAGCCAAAACTTTCCCCCCTCCAAGATAGTCAAATGATGCAATTCCGCAGACTGACAGATAGGGGGGAAAGAATTGGCTAGCCAAAACTTTCCCCCCCTCCAACATAGTCAAAGTATACAATTCCACAGACTTTCAGATAAGGGGGAAAGAATTGGCTAGCCAAAACTTTCCCCCCTCTTAGATAGTCAAAACACACCATTGCACAGACTGTCAGATAGGGGGGAAAGAATTGGCTAGCCAAAACTTTCCCCCCTCCAAGATAGTCAAAGTATACTAGCCAAAACTTTCCCCCCGCTTAGATAGTAAAAGCATACAATTCCACATACTGAAAGAGAGGGGGGAAAGAATTGGCTAGCCAAAACTTTCCCCCTCCAAGATAGTCAAATGATGCAATACCGCAGACTGACAGATAGGGGGGAAAGAATTGGCTAGCCAAAACTTTCCCCCCTCCGAGATAGCCAAAGCATACAATTCCGCACACTGTCAGAGAGGGGGGAAGAATTGGCTAGCCAAAACTTTCCCCCCTTTAAGATAGTCAAATGATGCAATTCCGCAGACTGACAGGTAGGGGGGAAAGAATTGGCTAGCCAAAACTTTCCCCCCTCCAACATAGTCAAAGTATACAATTTCGCACACTGTCAGATAGGGGGGAAAGAATTGGCTAGCCAAAACTTTCCCCCCTCCAAGATAGTCAAATGTTGCAATTCTGCAGACTGGCAGATAAGGGGGGAAAGAATTGGCTAGCCAAAACTTCCCCCCCCCCCCTCCGAGATAGTCAAAGCATACAATTTCGCACACTGTCAGATAGGGGGGAAAGAATTGGCTAGCCAAAACTTTCCCCCCTCCAACATAGTCAAAGTATACAATTCCACAGACTGTCAGATAGGGGGGAAAGAATTGGCTAGCCAAAACTTTCCCCCCTCCAAGATAGTCAAATGTTGCAATTCTGCAGACTGGCAGATAGGGGGGAAAGAATTGGCTAGCCAAAACTTTCCCCCCTCCGAGATAGTCAAAGCATACAATTTCGCACACTGTCAGATAGGGGGGAAAGAATTGGCTAGCCAAAACTTTCCCCCCTCCAAGATAGTCAAATGATGCAATTCCGCAGACTGACAGATAGGGGGGAAAGAATTGGCTAGCCAAAACTTTCCCCCCTCCAAGATAGTCAAACCATACAATTCCGCCAGATAGTGAGAAAGAAATCCTACAGTGCGAAATTATAGGGGGGGAAAGAATTGGCTAGCCAATTCTTTCCCCGGGGAAAGTTTCAACTAAGGGGGGGAAAGAATTAGCTAGCTAAAAGTATCCCACTTGCAAAATTATAGGGGGGGAAAGAATTGGCTAGCCAATTCTTTCCCCGGGGAAGTTTTTGACTAGGGGGGGGGAAAGAATTGGCTAGCCAATTCTTTCCCCGGGGAAGGTTTTGGCTAGCCAATTCTTTCCCCGGGGAAGGTTTTGGCTAGCCAATTCTTTCCCCGGGGAAACTTTTGAGGGGGGAAAGAATTGACTGCTACACCGGGGCAACCGCTTAGACCAATGGACCACGGAACTATCCGTTTATCTCGGATCGATAAAACGTATTTCAATGTGTAGCGATCGAAAGTGCATACAACTTCGTAATTCGGCTCGTGTTTATGTCTGAGCCCGTGTAGAGAAGCAACAACAACAACTATACCGTCTACTAGTCGGTATAGAAAAACGATGGAAAATATCTAAAAATCTAAGATTCGGTGATGATTCTTGAGACTTTTTTTGGACTGATCATATTTTTTTAATGTCAGAAGCCAAATAATGCCACAAATTTGCTTTTATTTGAGTATTTTATTTTATTTTGACAAGTACACCATCCAGTTGCGAGTCCCTTTAAGGTAATAAACAGGTTCCTATATAAGTTAAACAGCTCAAATACATCAAAAATTTATGACAGATTTCCAGGGTGGGAACTTATTTATGGCCAACAACTGTACTTCAAGATGATTCAAATGAGTAGCTGCATCATAAGGTGTAAGCTGGACATAAAACTCATTATCCCCTGAAACTCCAAATGGACAATTCCAGTTTACAATAAAGATTGGTCCATTTTAGACAATTTAAGGTTGTTTTTGTAATAAATTGCAAAATGACAAACAGTGAAGTCTCTGATCAGGGACTTCACTGTTTGTATGGGACAAGTGTACTCTTCACAGGTACTACTTTGGTAAAGGACGCATATATGTGTCATTAGGGCTCAACAAGTTAAATCTTAATTTTTACTCCCTCTTATCAGGAGCTTTGACACCACAACCATGACCAGGGGTGTAAAATGTTCAGAATTGTTACTCGCCCTGCTGGGTGATAATGACATTTTGCTCATTAGTTTCCGTTGTTAATTATCAGAAAATCTGCTCGCCCTGATAAAATGTTACTCGCCATGGCGAGCGGGCAAGTAGAATTTTACACCCCTGATGACTTTATCTCACCTTCTCTGGTTTCTGGTCTGACTGTACTGGGGAGTTGGAATCTGAATTTGTCTGTTGCACACCGGATACTTGTGGGTTACCAGGCCCTGTTAGAATACAATAACTTCTTATTAGCCCTGTTTATTTATGCTTTTTGGTGGATTACCACGAAATAGCAGTGGATTAAAACTTGGTAAGCCACTGCAGTGGATTATCACCAATCGCTTTTATTATGAATTTTCCCCGTAGGGCTCCCCAAGAATCGTAGTCAAACCTGTCTTATTGTTAAATTCCGGCAGTCCGGTTTATCGCGAACTACTCACCGGAAGAACACGAATTCAAACTCGGGAGCAACGAAGTAATTCGGATGACGTCAAACCAATGAATAAGTGACGTCATCGTACGGGTAACTGCTTCGAAAATGTGTTCGATATAAAGTTGGGGCTCAACACGGGGTAAATCATTTACTTTTGCTTTCTCAATTGTCGAACAATTTCGTTTAAAGAGTGGCTTAAAAGCATAAATAAATAGAATAATTGTATTTTTTCAGTATAAGATCGAATTTAATCCATTTCGTGAACATCAGACTGTTATATTTTCACGAGTGGCTTCGCCACTCGTGAAAATATAACGTCTGATGTTCACTCAATGGATTAAATTTCTATCTTATACTGAAAAAAACAATTATCCTCTATATGTTCAATCTGGATACACATTATCAATCCTTAGCAAACAGTGCAGACCTTAGTAGTCACCTATAGCCCTCTGATCCTGGTCTGCACTGGCTTTTTTTTGCATAACATTTTAGATATTTTTGGGGAAAAACCAGTCAGGAGTTGATGGAACCAGGTCATTGATCAGAGAACAGATGAAAGTAAAGCAGAAAGCTCCTATAGAAAGGAGGTTTGTATTAAATGAGAAAATCATTGCCAACATTAAGATTTCTGATGCCATTAGGTCTGACTATTGCGACCAACATCGTTATCACGATAGTTAACGAGAGTACCACAAACGGGTGCTGGACGCTAGACTTTCATATACTTGAGACAGCTACATTTTTCAAACTTAAAGAATGTGTATGGGTGTTTAATGCCCTACTGATCATAGAAGTGTGTCAGCAACAACAACTTAAAACATACTTGGTCAGTCTACATTCCATTTAAAGTAAACTATAAGTCAAAAGAAGGACAATACATTTGCCTGCTTTACCTGCCTTGTTGTAATGAGTTGCCCTTTTGCAACTAAACAAGTATTCAAATATATTGGAAGTTTGAAATTAATAATTTTCTACAGTAACTGAATAATTTCATTTATTAATGCTTTTCGGTGGATTACCGGAAAATAGCAGTGGATTATCACTTGGTTATCCACTGCAGTGGATTATCACCAATCGCCGTTTTCCCCGTAGGGCTCCCCAAAAATCGTAGTCAATGGTGTCTTATCGTTAAATTCCGGCAGTCCGATCTGTGGCGAACCACTCAACGGAAGAACACGAATCCAAAATCGGGAGCAACGACGTAATTCGGATGACGTCAAATCAATAAATAAGTGACATCATTGTACGGGAAACTGTTTCGTTAATGTGTTCGATGTAAACTTGGGGCTCAACACTGGGTAAATCATGTACTTTCGCTTTCACAATTGTCGAACAATTTCGTTTAAAAAGTGGCTTAAAAGCATTTATAAATAAAAAGAATAATTGTATTTTTTCAGTACAAGATCGAATTTAATCCATTTCGTGAACATCAGACTGTTATATTTTCACTCGTGGCTTCGCCACTCGTGAAAATAACGTCTGATGTTCACTCAATGGATTAAATTTCTATCTTATACTGAAAAAAACAATTATCCTCTATATACTATTCTTAGTCAAACAAGGGCAATAACTCTGCAATGACAAATCCCATGGTTATCTGCTTTGTTGACAGGTGATGCCCTTTTGAAACTGAACAAGTATTCAAAGTTTCAAGTTAATACCTATGGTAATTATTGAGAAATCTAATTAAATTCTAAAAAGTCAAAACAAGGGCAATTACTCTGAAATCACAAAACCAAGGGTTTACTGCCTTCTTGTAATGAGTTGTCCTTTTGATACTTAACAAGTATTTAAAGTTTCAAGTAAATACTTATGGTAATTATTGAGAAATTTCAATTTGCTAGTTTTATGTAAATAACAAGAGGGCCATGGCCCTTAATTCGCTCACCTGAGGTCATTGTGCCTTAGCTTAATAGGCAAGACAACATTTTAATATCAGTCCAAACTCGTTAATTCAAACTCGCTTAAACCGAAATTCTCGTTAAACCAAATTTTTCTCCCGGTCCCGATTTTTCCCCTTCTTATTCTATATAAATCAACTCCGCTTTATGCAAATTTCGTTTATCCGAATTTTCCGTTAATCCGAAGTATTTATCTGGTCCCTTTGAAAAGACTTACCCTCAAATTGACACGCTTAATCCGAAGTGCAATTTTCACACCTCGATCGGGTGTCAGACTGGTCATAATTACCTGAGACCATACCCTCGCCAATCTCGCGAAAACTAATTACACCGCCTAAAGACTGTACACAATGTTTGCAGTATTGGCCAATTAAACACATTTGTATCCAATAGTAACTGTAGAGATCTTTAAAAACTCAAGCGGAAGGTGTTGACATACGTTGCTCAAATGTTTGTAACAATATTCTTCTTTGCGACATTGAGGTCGCTACTTCACTTTGAACGTTACGTATGTAAATCGTTGACAAATGCGAAATAAGTATTATCGCCGTTTTTCGAAGTTTCAAGCTATTTTTACGATTTAATATTTATGACATAAATGAATTAGATAAATTATAATGTATTTCATGATTTGTGTTATCAAAACCGTTGTTGTAAAACCGTTGCTGAAAACGTGCCGTTTTGTGTATGTATGCATGTCACATGATGTGTGTAATGTCTTTATGAATACACATATGGGTACCGACGCATATGTCCGTAAGTAGCAGAGAGTTAACAAAGGTTTGTGTTTAGTTGGTTTCATTAACTGGATTATGGGATTAAATAAAGTTATCAAATTTAAAGCACATCATTATAATGGCATAAGTATATGACCAAAACAAAAAAAATTACTTTTTTCACGTATATGCATTAAATGAATAGAAATATTACGGGAAGGACACCCTATCAAAAAACGATGACCGGAGATGACAAAGCTGATACAAGATGATCATAATCGATCCAATCGCTTAATTCGTACTCCCGTTAATCCGAATTATTTTTCTTGGTCCCATGAAATTCGGATTAACGAGTGTGGACTGTAATATGTAGCTGTAAATGGAATTATCTTCCAGACAAAAAAAAAATGACAAATTGGAATAACTTAAAAAAATATTGTTGGCAGAGTTATGGCCCTTATCCATGACACTTCTTCTTATCAAGCTACATGTATTTCCATATGATTATTTATTGCGCACTCTGCTTTACTTTCAACCTGCTTTAAGTTATCATCTACTAAGATATAGATACTATTTCTTATATCTTACATGTTTATGACTGTATAAAGTGGAATTATTTTCTTTAGAGGAGGAATAAATTAAAGGCGTAAAAAGGCATATGTATGGGGTTATGGGTTAACATCAGTAGAACTGGAGTTATCTCAAAGACAAGAAAATATGACACAGGGAAATATCTCAAAAATGACATTGACCTTTGTAGGACATGACCCAAGTTATAAAGTTTCTAACTTTAACAAAGTTATGGCTAAGATTAAAGTTGTGGACTGACAGACAAACAAATGGACAAACAGACAAAAAAGCAGACAGACAAAAACAATATGCCCCCAACTGCAGGGCATAAAAATATAGCAGACAACACCATATGCTGTGAACTTCATCAGCTGACCAGCTGACCTGAGTTCAGTTATGTAACTCTGCCAGTAGGAAATTTGGCTAGGGTCTAACTCTTATAATGCTGAATTGCTGTCTGCTATACATATTTTGAATGTGAATTATGACCTAGATATTTAACCGACCAGAACCATTTGAACAAACTAGGTAAAGGACATTTAGAAGTGTCACCATGCCAAATATCAAAGCTCTGGCCATATTAGTTTCAGTGGAGAAGACGTTTGAAATTTTCACTATATAACTCTATGTAAAACTGTGACCCCCGGGGCGGGGCCAATTTTGACCCCAGGGGCATAATTTGAACAAACTTGATAGAGGACCTGTAGATAATGTTATGTGCCAAATATCTAAGCTCTGGCCCTTGTAGTTTCAGACAAGAAGATTTTTTAAGATTTCCTTATTTTTTCACTTTGGTTGCCATAGCAACCAGAGTTCTATATTGTTTTCAATTCTTTGAACAAATTTGAAAGAGCTTGACCCAAGGAACATTCCTGTAAAGTTTGGTTGAAATCTGTTCAGCCGTTTAGGAGAAGATGTCATTTGAAGCAATTGTTAACGACGACGCACGACGGACACAGGGCCATCCCAATAGCTCACCTTGAGCCTTTGGCTCAGGTGAGCTAAAAACAAGGGCAATAACTCTGGAATGGCACATCCCCAGTCACCTTTCTTGTTTGAATGAGTTGCCCTTTTGTTATAACACAAGTATTTAAAGTTTAAAGTTAATACCTTTGACAGTTATCAAGATATTTCAATTTACAAGTTTTAAGTAAATAAATCAAGGGCAATAACCCTGGAATTACAAATCACAGAGTAACCTACCTTGTTGCAAGCAATGAGTTGTCCTTTTGATACTTAACAAGTAATAAACGTTTCAAGTTAATATCTTTCATAGTTATTTAGATATGTTAATTTGTAACTTTTAAGTCAATAAAACAAGGGCAATAACTCTGGATACACAAATTCCAGGGTTACCTGTCTTGTTGTTATGAGTTGCCTTTTTGATACTGAATAACTATTCCAAGTTTCAAGTTAATATCTTTCATAGTTATTTAGATATGTTAATTTACAATTTTTAAGTAAATAAAAGAAGGGCAATAACTCTAAAATGACAAATCCCAGTGTTACCTGCCTTGTTGTAATGAGTTGCCCTTTTGATACTGAACAAGTATTCCAAGTTTCAAGTTAATATCTTTCATAGTTATTTAGATATGTTAATTTACAATTTTTAAGTAAATAAAACAAGGGCAATAACTCTAAAATGACAAATCTCAGGGTTGCCTGCCTTGTTGTTATGAGTTGCCCTTTTGATACTGAACAACTATTCCAAGTTTCAAATGGATACCTTTGATAGTTATTGAGAAATCAACTCTTACAAAAACCTTAAGCAAAAAACTTAACCGACGCAGACGCAGAATGAGACGACAGGGTGACTACAATAGCTCGACTTTTTGAAAAAGTCCAGCTAAAAACACTATCACGACAGACTATCGATACTTGAATTCACTATTGCAATACTATCATGATATTTTATTACACATGAAATTTTTATGAATATAAACCATAAAATGTTTTTCTAGCCTAGCAGATGGTTGCTTAAAGCAAATTAAAAGTAAAGCAAGATGGGCCTTAAGGCACATTCCGCTTTACATTCAATCTGCTTTAAGCAGCCATCTGTCTTCTATATCAAATACAGTGCCCCCTCACTACAACGACATCCGAAGGGAGACACAGATTGTGTATGTTGTCCGGAAGGAGTCCTTATAGGGAGGAAAAATTAGGACTTGGCTTACATTTGCAAACATCTTGAATCCAGATCAGACCCCGCATAACGCGGCATCTGATCTGGATTCAAGCTGTTTGTCACTCATCATTTAGTTTTTTCTGTCAAACTGTCCATTTTGTTTTAAGCAGACGATATTGCAGCAGTAAAAGCGTTAGACATAATTGTCCTGTTTGGGTAACAGCTGCAAAGGTCGTTGTTGGGTTGGCCGTTGTAGGGAGGGAGCATTATAAGGGAAAGAGATTATAAGAGATTTACGCACATACTGGAAACACAACCAAACAGACCATCTCAAAATTCTGGTACAAACTACTTGTCAACCATATTTACTTTGTTTCTTTGTTGAAAGTTGCAGAGTTTAAACAATCAATAATAGCTCAAACTATGGTCGGTAGTATCGATAGTTTGATATACAATCGTTAGTCAACTATTGTGACTTCGGTAATTGTGATAAGTCGATACTAACATAGATTGTTTTGTGTTTCCCCCCAAAATAAAACAGACAAGTTAATAAATATGTAGTATTGAAAGCTGTCAACACATGAAGATACCTGCTCATATCATTATTATTATTATACCAGATTTAAACAGTTCTCTTTTCACACAGAAGATGTGTGTTCAAAAGCGCTTAAATGTTGAACATTTGTAAAGAAACAGCTGTTTGATATGTAACATTCATTTATAATTTATATAAATATGCAAAATGATGAATTGAGCATATCTTGTGACTGTAGCATGTTTAGTAAACAGATACATTGAGCATATCTTGTGGCTGTTACATATTTAGTAAACTAATGAACTGTGCATATCTTGTGGCTGTAGCATGTTTAGTAAACAAATCAATTGAGCATTTCTTGTTACTGTGCACAATATTTTTAGTAAACAGATGAATTGAGCAATTTTAGTGACTGCAGTTTGTATTAAACAGATGAATTGAGTATTTCTAGTGGCTGGCTGGCTGCATGTTGTTTTAATAGTAAACAGATGAATTGAGCATTTCTAATTTATGCATTTTTTTAGTAAATAGTATTTACCTGGCGGGTAGCCTGGAGGCATGCCCATTCCTGGAGGAAGGCCCGGAGGAAAACCTGAAGGACCACCAAACCCTGTAGCAGAATAAACACATCGTAAAATAAGAACAACGATACAAGTACATTTTTTCTGTAGATAATTTCTGGTATGAGCATTGACAAGATTTGTGTTTGTTGTTTAAACCTTTTAATACATAAAAACACATTTCTATGCAATTCACTGAAGAAATTAGTTCAAATTTATACCGAAATAAATATTTCCCATATTCTAGCAGATGGCAGCTTAGAAGTGTAACATGGTGAAAAAGTTGTGACCCAACTGGGACTCGAACCCAGGACCTCTGGCTTACCATGCCAACGCTCTAACCACTGAGCTACCGAGTCACCCAGAAAAGCCAATCAACCATTTCACCATATTCTCTACCCGGCTACACACACCCCCTCTACACAAGAATTCGTCCCGAATTCTTATTAAAGAACACTCCACGAGTTTCTTATTATTATTTCTGTACACTCCACGAGTTACATATTATTCTACGGGTTATTTACGTTGGGCGCCAAATGTAACATGGTGAAAAAGTTGTGACCCAACTGGGACTCGAACCCAGGACCTCTGGCTTACCATGCCAATGCTCTAACCACTGAGCTACCGAGTCACCCAGAAAAGCCAATCAACCATTTCACCATATTCTCTACCCGGCTACAGAAGCAAGATGAATGTAAAACAAACAGCTCCTAAAGGAGCTTTAATACTATTTTACTTCAGCTTGCTGTAAGCAGTCAACTGTCTTTAGCAACTTATAAATACACTCATTTAGTGGTAGTAACAGAGGATTTTGACTATATGTACAGTAAAACCTCTCTATTACGAACACGAAAAGAAAGCTAATTCAGTAATTGATTGTATATAATACAGGTGACAGCTTAAACCAATGTGACAGTAAAACAGAAAGCTCCTATATAATAGGAGCTTTCTGTTTTACTGTCACCTTGCTTTAAGCAGTCACCTGTCATAAACACCTGTTTATCAACTTAGTTTAGTGGTCATAATAGAGAGGCTTTACTGTACTACACATAAGAAGAGATATGCCATTCCTGCATTACAACACCAATAGCATAATTTAACAGTTGTAAGTTTGTAACCCATAACTCCATAAATATGCCAATTTTAACCCTCTTATTATTTATATTACTTTACAAATACCATGAGGTTGTGAAACATATTTACACAGAAGACGTTTCCAGTATTTTTCTAGATGATAGCTTAAAGCATGTTGAAAGTAAAGCAGACTGCTCCTTGTGGAGCATTCTGCTTTAAAGACATTAAGCCAGTCCATTCATTGATTCCCCCTCCATTGTTCCCTCTAGGTGTCAAAATAACTGTAAAGCATGGGAAGCATGCGCTCAGCCAATGTCACCAATCTCAAGTTTTCTATAGAGGCCCACATATGCTCATACTTTTTTCAATGGGTTTTACAAACCCAGCTATCCTATTATAGGTACGGGCCTCACATGAAACGGCTGACTGATTCTTTGCCTAGACATCTGTACAGTATTGTAACAGTAAAAGCATGCTATTCATGATTTAATCCTAACTTTTTTCAGACTAGGTGTTACCACCCAAGCTTGGTCATGTAATGTCTTTAAGTGCTTTACTTTCAGCCTGCTTTACACTTTTAATTAAGTTTGAGATCAACTTGTCTTAAACATCGACGACTATTTTTTAACCAATATGCATTTTTTGGAACCCCGTTGACGTCAAAACAACGTTATAAATAGTGACGTTATAGTGATGTCAACAAAGTGATCTTACACATGTTGGAGATAAGGATATTCGTCATCGTTGTTCGCTATAGAAAACAGGGGTAGTTATGTGAGAAACATGTACAGTATAAACTCGGAAAACCGGAGTCCCAGAAATCCGGAATCCTCGGAAAACCGAACTTTCTGTCCGGTCCCGATTTTTTTCCATCTTATTTTAACCAAAAGTAAGTCTCAGAAAACCGGAACCTCAGAATTCCGAAAACCGAACGATTTTCTCGGCCCAAAAAGTTCAGATACACATAAAATTACCTCGGAAACCCGAACATCCACTGTATTTATCACCTCGCGTCTCAAATTTCACCATTGCGATTATGGAAAAATTATTCAACCGAGTGGACCGTCAAACACATCTGGGACACTTAGCGTATGTGTTAAGATTGCGTAATGGGTGGAATGTTTATTGGAGATGACGTGTATTTCACGCTTGTGACACTTGATTGCTTATTTAAATAAGGCTCCGATCTGACAGTGCTACAGCAACAAAAATGCGTTCCATTGTTCATAGTTTGTTTCGAAGTACGTCGGTACACTTTACTGTTTAGAATTCTAATTTATAAAAGATCAGTAAGGCATTCTGAAGACAGAAAGAAAGGAAATTATTCAGTTATATTTCATAATTACACGGAGTAAATAGATCTACATGTATTTACTCCGTGATAATTATTGTTTGCAATTGCGTACTGAATGAGTGTGTTGTAGAAGCAAAGTCTTACTGTATAAACAACCGCTCAATTAGTTCATCCAATAAATACACTACGCAAAACGAAAACACCAGCACTCGATTTGCACAGCAAAATTTCCTTTAGCGACATATTCGCAAATTGGGAAACGTTCTTGATTATACTGAATCTACGAACTTTCGTAGAATTATGTGCTGCTCGAAATGCTAATAAAATAAGCCCATCAAAAGTTTAAACAATGGCGGTTGTTTCGTTTTATAATGGTTGCGACAATCTAAAAATTGAAGTGTTTATTCAAACCACAGATGCTTCTAACCTATGGGAATACATTTATATCCTGTGATTTAACCCTAAAAATTCAGAGTATACACGAGTGCACATTATACGCGGCAAAAGACGGTAAATAATTATTGAGCTATTGTTAAAAATGCTCTGTCGTATTGAAAGTTTATTTTCATTCTTGATCATTCTATCAAACAGTTTTGATCTAGATGAGAATTCACTGTTACGTTCATGTTATTGAGTTATAGGTCTGGTCTGTGAAGATGTCTCAGCCTGAATTCACTGATTCATGAAAAACTCAGAAAACCGAACACCTCAGAAAACCGAACTTTTTACCTGGTCCGGAGGGCGTTCGGTTTTCCGAGGTTTTACTGTATACATTACACTGTACATAATGTACCGTCAGGACAGTATGAATAACATTTTTCGATACATACAGTCAGGACTCGATACAACGACATTCGTTACATCGGAATACTCACTTACCGACACGAAATCTGTGGGAACGAACCTGCACAAAGCTATATATATATGAGATTCAATATAACGACAAACTCGTTACAACGACATTTTTGTTGGGAACGAACTGTGTCGTTGTATCGAGTCCTGACTGTATTCATAATTGTAGAAATTCAAACTATTTTCTTCAGTGTAAAATTGCGTATTTTACTATTTAAAGGGTAATGGGTTAAACTGAATTATGGTAAGAATTTCAAATGTTTTCCTGTTTTCCATGAAACAGACGAGTGCAACAGACTAGTGTTTTGGGTTTTTTTTTTGTTGAACTTGTACGTTTTGTTGTGGGTTTTTTATGCTTTAAGAGAGAATGATGGCATTCACCTTTACTTTCAACCTGCTTTTAAGAGAACTACTAAATTCAAAACTAGACGCAGGCTATAAGGGGGGTAAAGGGATTAACCCATTACCCCATAGCCTGTTTCTAGTTTTAAAGAAAGATGATCACCTAAAGCAGGTTGAAAGTAAAGCAGAATGCCCCTTAAGGAGCATTCTGCTTTACTTTCAGCCTGCTTTAAGCTTTTATCTGCTAGAATATAGCAAATATTTTTTATGATTCTTATTTATGACAGTATTAATTGGAACTATTTACTTCAGAAGAGGAATGAAACAAGAATATCCTTCCCAATGATGGATGCTCCCCACAAAGAAAAACCCCAAGGTATAGCATGTTTAGTAGGTGAATACAGTATCAAACTTTATCAACTTATGATGTAACTTTCAGGAGATATGCTTCAGACAACAAGAGACCCAGAGGGTCACATTTCGCTCACCTGAGGACATTGTACCATAGAATCTGACTGGGCAAGACAACATTTTGATATAGCTATGACCCAGGTGCCATAATTTGATCTTGGTAGAGGACCACAATGCGAAGCTACATGTCAGATATTAATGATCTGGGCCTTACGGTTTAAGAGAAGAAGATTTTTTAAGGTTTTCCTATAAAAACTGATAAGCCCCTGGGTGGGGCCAGTTTTGACCCAGGTGTCATAATTTGAACACACTTGACACACAAGGCAAAGCTATATGTCAAATATTAAAGATCTGGGCCTTACAGAGCAGAAGATTCTCGAAGGTTTTCCTATATATGTCTATGTAAAACTGATAAGCCCCGGGACGGGACCAAATTTGATCCAGGTGTCATAATTTGAACAATCTTAGTAGAGTCCCATAGGGCAAAGCTACATGTCAAATATAAATGATCTTGCCCTTACGGTTTCAGAGAAGAAGAAATTTAAAGGTTTTCCTATGAAAAACTAATAGGCCCGAGGGCGTGGCAATTTTTGGCCCGGGTCATAATTTGAACAGTCTTGGTAGAGGACCACAAGGCAAAGCTATATGTCAAATATTAAAGATCTAGGCCATACAGTTTAAGAGAAGACAATTTTTAAAGGTTTTCCCATATAAGTCTATGTAAAACTGATAAGCCCCGGGGCGGGGCCAATTTTGACCCAGGGGTTATAATTTGAACAACTTTGGTAGAGGTCTATAAGGCAAAGCTACATGTTAAATATAAGTGATCTAGGCCATCTTTGATCCAGGGGTCATAATTTGAACAATCTTGGTAGAGTACCATAGGGCAAAGCTACATGTCAAATATAAATGATCTTGGCCTTACGGTTTCAGAGAAGAAGAAATTTAAAGGTTTTCCTATGAAAAACTAATAGGCCCGAGGGCGTGGCAATTTTTGGCCCGGGGGTCATAATTTGAACAGTCTTGGTAGAGGACCACAAGGCAAAGCTATATGTCAAATATTAAAGATCTAGGCCATACAGTTTAAGAGAAGACAATTTTTAAAGGTTTTCCCATATAAGTCTATGTAAAACTGATAAGCCCCGGGGCGGGGCCAATTTTGACCCAGGGGTTATAATTTGAACAACTTTGGTAGAGGTCTATAAGGCAAAGCTACATGTTAAATATAAGTGATCTAGGCCATCTTTGGCCCGGGGTCATTATTTGAACAATCTTTGTAGAGGACCACAAGGCAAAGCTATATGCAAATATTAAAGATCTGGGCCTTACAGTTTCAGAGAAGAAGATTTTTAAAGGTTTTCCTATATAAGTCTATGTAAAACTGATAAACCCCCGGGCGGGGCCAATTTTGACCCGGGGTCATAATTTGAACAATCTAGGTAAAGGACCATAAGGCAAAGCTACATCTGAAATATTAATGATCTAGGCCATACAGTTTCAGAGAAGAAGATTTTCAAAGGTTTTCCTAAGAAAAACTGATAAGACCCAGGGCGGGTCAAAATTTGAACAATCTTGGTAGAAGATCATTAGGTTATGATACATATCAAATATCAAAGGTCTTGGCCTTTTGGTTTCTGAGAAGAAGATTTTTAAAGATTTTCTTATGTATTAAAAGTTATCTATACGATCATGTTAGAAAATCTGGTCCCAAAACAAGGGGAATAACTCTAGCCAAAAACTTTGAACATTATTTTGTTCCCCCTTGTCACTGATGCTTCTGATAAAGTTTGGTTGAAATCGGGTCAGTAGTTTCTGAGGAGATGTTGTTTGAAAATGTGGACGGACGACGGATGACGGACGACGGACGACGGACGAAGAGCGGTCACAATAGCTCATCCTGAGCCTTCGGCTTAGGTGAGCTAAAAATGATTTTTTATGAAAAAAGGGAGACAATTCAATATTTGGAGATGACAGAGTAATAATTGTTGTGTACTGCACCTCTTCTTGTCATCCTCTAACACAGTATCAAGTTTCATCAAGTTACAGTGCGGCAGAATTTATTTTATTTTATTAATTTTTATGTAGAAAAAGGGAGATAATTCAATATTGGGAGACGGCAGAGTTATGGTTCTTGAGTACAGCACTCCCTCTTTCATCCTGTATCACTGTATCAAGTTTCATCAACTTACAATGCAATGCTCAGGAGATATGCTCCAGACAAAATTAGATTTTTTTTTAAATAGAAAAGGGGAGATAATTAAATATTAGGAGATGACAGAGTCATGGTTCTTGTGTACTGCACCTCCTTATTTCACCATCTATCACTGTATCAAGTTCCATTATTTTACGGTGTAGCAGTCAAGAGATATACTTTGGACAAAATTGTTTTGCATTTTTTAGAAAAAGGGAGATAATTCAATATTGAGAGATGACAGAGTTACCGTTTTTGTGTACTGCACTTCCTTCAGTCATCCTCTATCAGTGTAACAAGTTTCATCAACTTATGGTGTAACAGTCCAGAGATATGCTCTGGATAAAATTGATTTTTTTAATTAGAAAAAGGGAGATAATTCAAAATTGGGAGATGAGAGAGTTACGGTTCTTGTGTACTGCACCTCCTTCTGTAATTCTCTGTAGCAAGTTTCTTTAAGTTACGGTGTACGGTTAAGGAGATATGCTCCGGACAAAAAAGTGTGACGGACGGACAGACGGACGTACCCACAATCTCCATTTAAGTGGCCATATCCTTCTTTATTGTATCTCTTTTATGTGGCTAAAAATGTGTGGTTAGCGACATAAATGAATACAGTCGAACTTCGTTATCTCGAACTCGCTTATTTCGAAATCTCGGATATCTCGATATAAATTTCTGGTCCCGAATGATTCCCTTCTTTATCTATATAGAAATATCACGTTTATCTCGATATTTCAGCTCGATTTTTTCTTATGTCGAAGTCAAATGTGTGGTCCCTCGAACTCGAAGTTCTCTATTTTTACAATTTATGTCTCGATATCGCCGAGAAAAATTATTGAAATCTGGAAAGAAAATTCTTTGGATTATCGATTTCACAGGTTTTCATGTGTTTGCGAGTAACTGCAGTTAATAATCACACCTTTCAAGCACAGGGTCGGGAGATGAAATAAACACCGGCGTTAATGTGACTCACTCTTAATTACAGGCAATTAAATAATCAGTTTTATCAAACACTTTTATATGCACTGTCATATTAAGCATCAGCGTTTTCATGTGTATTATAGTAAATGCGTACTTTCGTTTTTTGACAACGGCCGCCATTTTGCTTGAAATGTGCGTGTATCAGTAAGATTCAGTTACTCGTGAAAATCACACTTAATACCTATATCGCGATAATAACGCAGATAAAATGGGATTTTCTCGGTTGTAATGTCAAGAAACAAGTAAATGTAAATGAAAGCGAAAGAACAATGAAGTTAATTTACAGTTTACAAGTTTAATTTCATTAATTGTTTGGCCGACATTGTTCGCGTACGTTATTATCTGGTACGAATCGCAGTTATGATTTTAAGCGTCTGTTGATGTATCAAAATGCAAAGGACTGTGATTTTAACGTCTGTGGTTATCTCTCCATTGCTATTAATATGGATTAGTCGACTTTGATAGTAACTTAGATAAAAGTCAAAGTCAATCAGGTTAGTTTTCTAATTATTGCAAAATAATGAGCGAAACTGCACATGCGCGAGTTCCCTCATTGTTTGTTGTTAGTGCATCACACCTGTCAATCAACCAGAGACAGTGTAAAGGCTTTACGCTGTCTCTGAATCAACGCAGTGGGATGACACGCTGCACGATGACAAGTCCACAGGATGGTGGGCCCTGATTATCGATCTCTCTCAACAACTCGCATCTCGAAACTCGGTTATCTCGATATATTTATTTCAGTCCCCTGGACTTCGAGATAACGAAGTTCGACTGTACTAACTTTGTTATAAAATGATCCATAACTGGCCAGGTCAATGCCACAAGAAAGGGCCAGGTAATGTTACAAGAAACTGCCAGGTTAATGTTTTTCAATTATGTGTCTAGGTTATGGACACAATTTTAGCCACGCAACTTTCATTTTGTGAACACAGACGGACGGACTGACGGACTTCCTTCCATTTGGGCACTTGTTGGGTTTTTCTTTTGTTCAAAAGTACCCAATAGCAACAAAAAAAACCAACAATAACAATAGGGCAATCACGGAATGAATGAAATCTATTGTTCTCCCTACCCAACAATGGACCTTTCGTGCGTGCGGACGGATACACGGACGGACAAAGCGGCGACTATATGCTCCCCCCTAAAGGGGAGCAAAATAAAGGCGTAAAAAGGTGTATTTATGGGGTAACGGGTTAAGTACATGTACCTGGGGGTGCTGTAGGAGGCATCATGGGCGGAACTGAGCCGTCAGAGGCTGGTGGAGGAATATAACCTGGAGGCCCACCCATCTGAAACAAACAGTATATATCAAAATATAGTTCATGCACAGTAAAATCTGTATTAACCCTCTGAACCCTAGTCCCGCATAGGCATCCTTTTCAAACAGTATACATGTGAAAAGTGCACTTGTCCTATAATATGCAAACAGTGAATACCCAGATCAGAGGGCTCCTTATGCTCCACTGTTTGTCATTATGCAAAACATTGACAAAAACAACCCTTAAAAGTCAGAAATGGACTAGACATAAATGGAAACTGGAATTGTCCATAAAAAAGATTATATTTTCAGGGAGGAAAGAGTTAAGCAGCCACTCAAAAGAAGATGAATTGATAATCGCTAGTTTCTCTTTGAGACGATTCAGATAAGTAGTGACACCACAAACATTTAAGTTAATGAAACACTCCCCTTCGCTTATCTGGGGCCCTTTTAACCTATTTACTCCATAGCCTGTTCTAGTATTAAATATAGGCAACAATTTAAAGCAGGTTAAAAGTAAAGCAGAATGCACCTTAAGGCGCATTCTGCTCTACTTTCAGCTTGCTTCTATTGGATTTTTTTTTTAAAGTATGTATTTCTTATGGTAGATCTACATAATATTATTCATGACATATAAACTTTTTTAAATTAAAGTGGAACTATTTTTCTTCAGTGTAGGAATAATTTAGAGGCATGTAAAAGTGTATTTATGGGGTAATACACTAATCGGTTAAGACTGCAACAAGTGACAACAACTGCAGGGTTACAGATAACATTTTGATGCAATTGGGTAGTTACTCCTTGATATTTTATAGAATTGGGTGTTTGCAATTTTTATTGGGTATTAGGTAAGTACTGGTAATTCGTAATTGGATATTTTTCATATTCTGATTAGGTATTCAAAACTTTCTTTACTTTTACTACATTTCTTTGCTTTTTGTTACTCCTTATTGTGAAAAACAATTGCTTTTTCCACCATTTTAATTGGGTAAGCAGTGTTTACCCTAATGTGCAATAACCCTGTACTGCTTACCACAAAAGGTGCTGGGGGTCTCATCATTGGTGGAGGACCACTACCTCCTCCTTGATTCTACAAGACAAATAAAGCAAATTGAAATCAACAAGTATGTAGCATTGCTGGAGAAAGACAGATAATCTGTGGCCAGATTGCTCATCCCTGAGGGGCGGAAAGCATCAAGTCATGTCATATCTATTTATAAACAGTGTAACAAACATGGTAACACAAGCTCTAGTGAGCTTTTAACACAGAGTATTTATTGATTTGCTCCACTCCATTTTCGCTTTTTTTATCAACAAGAGTATTTTCTATTTCTATTTATTACTTCTCTCCATCAATACTGAGTACCGTAATTGGTCAATCTTCCACCCTTGACAAAACATGGATTATTCACAGAACCTATATTTCTTATGGAGAAGTCAAAGGTATTACATATAATCATCCGTGATTCATCCGTAATTTTAACAAAACACAGATTTTTAGCCGAGATATTCTCCGTGATTTTCATCTGTGAATCATACGTTAATCTGACAAAACACGACTTTTTAGCCAAGATATTCCTAATTTTCCATGATTCTCATTCGTGATTCATCCATAAATCCGAGGGTAATTTCCATGAATCAAAGAAAAAATGATGGAAGTTTCCGAGACCGTTCAATAACGTCCATGAACACTAATCAACAGACAACATCAATATTTCAGAAGAGTTTCTTGGGACATTTGGCAATAATTACGGAGACTTGTCATTTCAAAACAGTAAGAAAACCTATTTGCGTCATGTACAACATTTTATTAACATTTATTGTATATGATCAGCCTTAAGACCTACATTCCAAGCATTTTATTGTTTTGGATTTTAAAATTTGCCTTTTTGACAACTTTATCTCTTGACATTCTGGGTGGAACCAGAGTTGACAGCGTGTACACTGATACATGAATCCATAATCTGGCATTCTACATGTGCAGTGTATTGCCAGATTATGGACTTGGGTGTACGCAGCGGTCCGGGTAACTCTAGAATGTGGGAATTCAGTCCTGTATCCATTTTGGATACATGACATTAAATGACCACACATTCTAGATTTATCATAGCTCAAATGTACGCTAGAGAAACAGCGAATGCTTTGATGCTTGAAGACACCCGGAACGTGTTTCCACTATCATAGATTTTGACAGCCCCGGATATCAGACTTTCTGCAGTCGCAATAGTTACCCAGTGCTGTCCGCCATCAATGGGGTGCGTATTTACTATTTAGTATTTGCACGAAAGTGTTCAAAACTGGCCTAAAACACGCAATTCTTCTATGGGAATTCTTAGTCCTGTCATTCCGTAGTGTGAAATTGCCAACTCCTGCTCTTCCCTGCTTGATCTCCGTCAGATAGTACTGTTGCAAGAAACGGAATGACAACACAACTGTGTCAATTGGCCTCTCTTTTCAGTTATTGAGCAGCCAATGAACCCCTCGCTCTGGTTTGTAGTAACTCCGGAAAAACCATCAATGTCAGTGTATGCGGAGACATGACAGGCTGCAAACCTGTCAAATTTCAGTTTTATGTTTTTCTCGAAGTATGCGTTCATTCGTTCTGTCCAGGTTGCTTTTGAGTTTTCGACCCGTCTGTGGGTCTTTTTTTCTTCTCCGTTTTTAGAAGTAAATAGTGATATTTCTTGCATATAGGCCCGGACCTACCTCTCATCTTGCGAGACCCTTCACATGAGAAGTTGTGGCCATCCGCCACCAAGTCTTTAATTGCCGCTGCATTTTCTGGTCGAAACACATACATCTCTTGGACACCTTTTGGCCGGAACGGCACGGCTTTGTTACATAAAAAAAATTATGATACAGAAACAAATGGTCCAACTCCTTTTAAAAGCATTAAAGGTGAATGCCGATTAACTGAAATCGGTTCTTCCAAATCTAACTCAATTATCTAACCCATTGTACTTTCTAAACTACATGTAAGACGCCATTAAATTAATTATTAATGATTAATAATTGTGACGAGAATTTACCTCAAGTGGACACGACGTATCGAGTCTATTGACGTTGTCAACGTCCGTGATACTTCCTAAACATGGCAAATCCGTCGATTTCCATCATTTAAAGGTTTCCCTGAACCTGTCTGTGGTTTTGTATAATTCCTTGAAATCGTCCGTGGTTTGTCAAATGTTCCGTGAAATCGTCCGTGTCTTGTCAAATAGTCCGTGAAATCATCCGGGTTTTTTACATCAACATCAACATCAATTTCATACTCCTGAACAATCAAGACAGATTATGATTGGGAGGCGCGTTGTCTGGGGAAGACAGTGTTAGTAAAGTGTTAAATTAAAAGATCATAGATAAGAGATAGATAAAACAAAGTTTACAGAATGTACAGAAATAGGGTGCAAGGTTAAGTTAAAAGATAAAAGCAAGCTCTCAGCGCTTAGAATGTGACTGCTCCCAGCGGTTACCCGAATAACCGAAAACAGCTGTTTTCGCGAAAACAGGCGAAAACAGGCTGGTCTTACGAAAACAGGCTAGAAAAAAGGTTTTATGTACTGGAAACGTATTTAAAAGGATATAATTCAATAATTTGAACTAATAAGTCATTTAGGCTAAAAAAGTTGCCTTTCATGACCTACAATCGCCAATAAAATTGACCCGAATCGGCGAAGCTATGAAAAATATCGGTCCGTAATAACTAATGTCACACGAAAACAGTAGAGAAAGTATGATTTGTGTACTAATATCATACGTTGAGAAAACGTATTTTAAAGCATATATTCCAATTAAATGTTTTATAATGATTTATTAATGGCCCCTTTCCGATAAAAATGCTTTTTATTGACCAAAATTGGCGACGGTATGAAAAATGTTGGTCTGTAACAGCATACGGAAACAGCATAGGAAATATGTTTTTTGTATTAATATCGCATTCAAAGACATAAACACTGTTTAATAATAATAATTTGAACTAATAAATGTTATTTAGGCTCAAAAAGTTGCCTTTGTTGACCTACAATCGACAATAAAATTGACCAAAATCGGCGACGCAATGAAAAATATCGGTGCGTAATATCACATGTTTGTTGTTTGCAATGTAATTTCTAAGTTAATTAAAAAAAATGCAGTATGACTAAGGGCATTTCAAAACGAGTATCAAACAGTTTCGATCCTGATCAGACGCCGCGTGACGCGGCTTCGGATCAGGATCCATACTTTTTGCAACGCGCTTATAAGCGTTATTGAGAGTGAAAGCGTTAAAGAATAGCTCGCACATAAAGCTTAGCTGATGTCCGCTTATAGCAGGCAGAAAGTAAAGCAGAACGCGCCAACCGCGAATTCTGCTTCACTTTCAACCTGCTTTAAGCGGGAACCTGTACTTAAAACTATAAAAAGGATGTGGAGTAACGGGTTTACTAAAGGTAATAGGTTTCAAAACATATGTGGCGATATGTATTATAAGTATTAAAACTATTAATCAATAAAAAAGGTTGTCTTTGTTGGCTAACTATCGGCGACAAATTGAAAAATACCGACCTGCCTTAACACATTCACCCCTGAAACTTTTAACGGAAAATTTCAATTTCAAAATTTGTCTAACCAATAATTTAATATCTTGGGTTTATTTGAACAATATATTTCCAAATGACAAACAGTGTAGACTCTGATCAGAGGGTTCCTTAAGGAGTCCTCTGATCAGGGTCTACACTGTTTGCATGCGACAAGTGTAATCATCACAAGTAGGCCCACACTGTTTGTAAATGACGAGTATACTCATCTCTAGGGTTGAATGTTTTAACTTACGAAAATCTAAATTTGTTTATACGAAAACACCCTCTAAAAAAGGTGTTACACACTCATATTTTTAAAAAAAAATGCACAAATGAAAATTTATAATTATATTTTGATCATATCGTCGAAATTCCGACTCAAAAAATTTATTTGATCGGTGTATGTACTCTTACCATAAGAAATATTTGCTATATAATAACAGATGTCCGCTTAAAGCAGGCAGAAATTAAAGCAGAATGTGTACAATGAACTAATCATCTAAAATCCCGTTTAAAAAACTGTTTTGACCTTGACGTTCGCAAACGCCTCGAAATATATTATACATTTATATATCGGCAACCTAAATAGACCCTGGTGAGGCAAATCATAAAGGAGCATCTTGATCTGGGTTTACCTGTTTGCAGAGACGAAATGCGTATTAATTTGGTAAATGGTTGAGATCACATATCGGACAGCCGAAAATGCCCAAAATTGGCTTTCAATACTTCTATAAGTCGATATATATTTGTATAATTAACTAATCATCCAATAATCCCGTTTAAAAACTGTTTTGGCCTTTACTCTCGCAAACGCCTCGAAATATATTATGAATCTATGTATATGGGCAAATTGAGTAGACCCTGATGAGGCAGATCGTAAAGAAGCATTCTGGTCTGGGTTCACCTGTTTGCAGAGGCGTAAGGCGTATTCATTTGGGAATTGGTTGAGACCGCGCATCGGTTGAAAAACTTAATTCCCAAATAAATGCCGATGGTAAAAGTTTCTTTTGTTTGATTAAATTTAGCCTAAATTTGAAAAATTGACTTAAAAGGTCAATAATTAAAAACAATGTTCTAAACATGTCTGAAATAAGTTGGAATTAGTTAAGAAATCCGAATATGAGTAAATTGTACATAATTACCAAAACGATAGAATAATCCAATAACGAATAACTGTAACAATTTTTTCCTGTTTGGATTCCACATATACAGCAAACACGTTAGGACGAGTAATTTACAGGACCAGGTTGTATGAAGTGTGTCAGTACCACCGCTGACACGCGTCCACCGATGACACGCGTTGCTCAAACAAACACGACCATTCTCTGATGGCTGGCACGTGCAAGGATAGCCTTTGATGTAGCCGTCACATTCTTCATAATTTCACATAGGTGTAAAATCTTAAAATTTATGAAAACAAAGGATGGGTCTGCTGTGTCATTCTTAGTTTGGTTTTGGTTAGATACGTTACAGTCTAAATTAGCAATGGAAAACACCAAGCTTCATTGTTTCTTCTGTAAGTCGTCGTCTGGTCAAGTAATGTTCGACGAAGATGCCAGTGCTGCCCTGGTTAGGTACGTACTACTCATATAATACTTTTATCCTGTCTCGTTTCCTTCTTGTCAAATCAACTATCGATTTAGCCATTTCCTTATTTACCATATGGCATTTGTCTATTGAAAAGAAGTGACCACTTATAGCAGGTTGAAAGTAAAGAAGAACGTATCCTAAGGCATATATTCTGTTAACTTTCAGATTGCTTTAAGTTACTATCTGCTAGGGATAATGAATTATGTCTATATGGTCTAAGCACGGATGAATATTGTATTGTATATTGAATAACACATCTGTTATTCATTCGTGGTCTAAGTCGTTGAATTTATTGTCGTCTGCTGAATTGCCATAGCTGAAAAGTACATGAATGTACGTTGTCGTCCGTTTCATCCTTTTACTCCATGATCTTTGACTATTTTTGAAGAACATCATATCATGTTGAAAGTAAAGCAGAAAGCACCCAATCTATAATGCTTTACTTTTCTGTTCTGCTTTAATGTACCATCTCGTATGATAAAGAATAATATTCATTATGGTGGACATTATAAACAGATATAGTTTTCGTCCTTGGCAAATTAAATGCGTGAAATGAGCCTGATGTATACTGTGTATGCAGAGGATTAACCCATTCCTGTTTCTAGTTTTGAGTTCAATACAAAGTTTAATTGAAGTTGGTGCATATATAACATTTAACATTTGCTATGAATATAGCTTTTTACCGACACAGGCCTTTAATTTGATCACAGGTGACCACTGACCACTTAAAGCTGGTTGAAAGTAAATCAAAATCTGATTTGCTTTCAGCCTGCTTTAAGTTTATGGTGCATATTGAAGACTGTATTAAGAAGGATTAATTTCAAAAAGTTTTTCTAATAATTTTGTTTTCAAGCTATCTATTGGCTACGGAGTAATTAGACCGCTCTAATTACTCGGTGCTATTGCCCAAGGAATAATGAATTAAATCAGTATTTTCGTAAAAGTGTCGTCGGCAAAAAGTATTTAACTAAGGTTTATGCATATTTTATTTAAGAAAAGTCTAAGACAATTGTACAACAGTTTGGCCCCAGATCAGACGAGACATTATGCAGCATAATGCTGTTTGCGCGCCTATGCCAGACCACTACTAGTAATATAATTGTCTCATGTATTTGCATATATGTATGTAAACTGAGATTTGAAATAAAGCAATTTGAAAATATAATCTTGGTTAAAATCCCCAATATTTGTCTATCAATTAGTACCCTAATGTGTTAATTGGTTAAAAGATCGAGCTTATCACCGGGTATCAAACTGTGTGTTGGTTGTTGACAGTTATGATTATGGACGAACATGATAGATCCTTAAAGCATGTTGAAAGTAAAGCAGAAGTAACATTCTGCTTTACATTCAACCTTCTTTAAGCTTCAATTTGCCTATATAAAGAAACAATTTCTTATGGTACATAGTACTACATATTCATCCGAGGGACGAGTATACTCGTCATAAACAAACAGTCGAAACAAACATTGCAGCTCCTGATCAGAGGATTTTTCGGAAAAGTATAGGTTAACAATTGAAAAACTGACAAGAAGAGGAAATGCCCTCCAGAAGCAGGCTGAGACAGAGATGGAGCTGCTGAATATGTACGGAGTAAGTCAGCGCTGGAGCTTCGCTTCCATTCACAGATTTTAGTTTTTTAAATACTTCCCTCATATGAAGCTCTGCAATGCGTTTCAATATTTAATGTTGTACACATATTGTAAACATATTAATTTAAACTATGATATATTTTTTTTTCATGTCGCCGGACCCCTCCTGTACAGCATTTGAGCTGTGGATTACGTGAATTCTATCAACACTTGATTCAATTGGATTATTATATGAATGTGTGTTTTGTGTTTTATCTGTGATTATGACACGTGAGCATGTAATTCGCAATGCTGGATTATATTAGTGAAAGTGCTTGTGTAATGTTTTCACTCGGATTTATTAAGTGCTACCTGATTTGACAGTGGTGTAGATCTGCAGGAAACCCTCTATATAACAACCCTAAACTGTGTATGTTCATTGGGACTGCTTAAAGTATAGCGAAAGTCAAACTGGAGCATTCTATTTTACTTTCACCATGCTTTAAGCTGCCACATATCTTACGTAATACAAAAAGTTCAAGTCCAAACCATCTTTGATCCATCCGTCAAAGCTTGCCGACTGTCGGTACCCTCGACTGTCACACACCCGAATTCATATAATTTTAGATAACTTACAGATTCTGCCCCTGGATAAGAACCACACATATTCAATGAAACATAGGTATTTGTATATACAATTTTAATTCTGGATAAAAGCATTGCATAAATATTTCTTCAATATACCATATAATGAGATTCGAATATAACAAATATGACATGGATCCAGATAATAGATTTACAGGGCCGCGATATGGCTTTGAAATGTATTTGAGAATGACAAAGTGTGAACGATAAAAATAATTAGTAGTGAGCACAGTTAAGAGTTTCGCTAATTATGATTAAAACCACTCATGCTGACATGTGTGAAAAGTTCATGAGTGTCGCTAATTAGTATTAAAGCCACTCGTGCTGACATGTTTGAGAACTTAATTGATTTTCATCTCGCTCGATCCCTATAAAATCTGACCGTTCTCCGTAGTTTCATTATTCACTTCTTGAACATTAGCCAGACAAATTATATTACCAACTCTATTTCATTTTTCTTTGCATGCCATAACGATATTCGTACAGCATATCTGTTTCAAATGGTGTTTTCAGGCTGTTTTCGTAAGTTAAGGCAGGTCAGCATTTTTCCATATTGCGACGATTGCTAGCCATCAAAAGCATCTTTTTTGATAATTTGTTAAAATATATTGGTGAATAAACAATATTAATACCGTATTAACGATATAAAAAATATGAATACAGTATAATACGATATCTGTACAACATACATATAGCTTCTAAGTGGTGTGTTCGGTTGTTTTCGTATGTCATGTTGGACCGGCACTTTTCATATTGACGCCGATTTTGGGACAATAAAAGCACCTTTTTGAGTAGGAATGACGATTATTATTTTATAATAGACTAATAAACTGTTATTGATGGCTTTAAATATACTTTCACAACATAAAACCTTTTTTCTAGCCTGTTTTCGTAAGCTCAGCCTGTTTTCGCCCGTTTTCGCGAAAACAGGCTGTTTTCGGTTTTTCGGGTGACCCTGCTCCCAGTCCCACCCTAAAGGCATCTAGACTGGGGCTTGATTTAGTTTGACCTGGGAGGTTATTCCAATATCGTATAGTTCTGGGGAAAAACGAGTTCATGTGGTATTGGGTACGAGACTGTGGTATCAGGTAATTAAGGTATCTGGTTGGAGTGAGGTGGTGGTGATCGACATAGACTAGTTGGCGCTGTATTTTGTATAGCATAAGTAAGGAGTTATGAATTCGACGTTGTTTTAAAGTGTTCCAGTGAAGTTTAAGAATCATTTGTGACACGCTACTTGTATAATCATAGTCGTTGAAGATGTATCTGGCTGCTGCACGTTGGACACTTTCTACCTTGTTGGTGAGGTGTTTTTGCCAGGGGTGCCAAATGACAGAGCAGTATTCCAGTTGGGGGCGAACATAAGTCATGTATGCAGCTTCTTTGGTCTTTTGTTTGGATGTCTTAACATTTCTTTTAATGAATCGTAGTGTGTTTTTTGCCTTTGCAACAGTATTGTCAATATGTCCAGTCCAGTTAAAGTCTTTGTTAATGTTAACCCCTAGGTACTTGGCATTGTCTGTGTCCTTTAGAACAGTGTTATGGAGTCTGTAGGGATAAATGACTGTCTTTTTCTTTCTTGAGATGCGTAAGACTTCGCATTTGTCCTCGTTGAAGTCCATTGACCAGTCCCTCTCCCACTGTTCTAGTCTGTCAAGGTCTTTTTGTAAGTCAGACGCGTCGCCCTGGGATTTAACCGTCAGGTACACGATCGTGTCATCCGCGAAGAGTCGTGCACGGCTTTTGATGCTGTCCGGTAAGTCGTTTGTATATAATTTCGTATAGATTTCCGTGAATTTAGTCGTCCGTAAATATTCCGTCTTTTGTTAACCTCCTCAATCTTCGATAGCGTTTTGCATCAAAGAAGTAGTGGATTGGATTTGGAAGTAGAAAAAATCCATCCGAACTTAATTATCCGAAATCCTGTGGAGTTGTTCAGACCCCAACGTTTGACTAAACATTTAGGTGACGGATACGTTCTGGAAAATAACAGATTGGTTTATTTCTTATAGAAGTTATGAAACTATATAATGATACACCATATTTTGACTTTCAAATGTTGAAACCATACGCAAACCCCACGTAAATATACCAAAAGTGCATGCGTCTAGACTTACCGACATTTTCAAAGGGAGTGTGTCTAATTCGCGGACGGTCCGTACAATCACCCCACAACACCCAATTCATACCAACTCATAACAACACTTACCAACACATACCAACAGCACCAAAATGAGTTGAATCTACTATATATAGGCATTTATATCGTTGAATAGTGTTATCATCAATGTTTTTGACCATATTAAACTAATATTTCTCCTTTATTTCCTCAACAATTGTCCATATAGTGTAACACTATGATTAAATAACAATATATTTTGAGTCGATTTTTTACATAGATTTATGTTAGTATTTTACCTGTTTTCAGGCCTTCAACCGTTCCTACTTTTTCCTACTATTTTCCAACTTTTGACCATCTTCCTACTTTTTCCTATTTTTCTACCAAAACCTCCTACTTTTCCCACTTTTTTCCTAATAAGTCTTCAAGCACCCTCAGTATGGCCCAGAACACAGGTGCCAGACGCATGCTTTGACCAAATATGCACCTCAAAACACAAATAAAAGGCATAAAACCATAAAAACGTCCTTTTCTATGACCAAACACCATATTCTGACCAAAAGCTCATTTTTCAAAAAAAAATTTTTTTTTATAGTATATACCTTCTTCGATTGTGAATACAAAGATACCATCGCATGCAGAAAACCCTATGGTACACAATAGAATTCCATATAAGATCAATTTCCATCGAAAACAAGCCCATCCGACTCTCGGAAGTCGCAACTTATCCAGGTCAAACAAGTCTCTACCGTCACATACACAGTACTTTTACCGCAGGGGTCTTATCTTTTCACCTTAAATCTACGACATGCACTCTGTGTCCTCTTTATTTCGATCTAAAATGCATGGCAAATGCATTTAAAAGAATTAACTTACCATATATGTCAAAGCAAAACTACTCTACATTATCGCGCAACGGCCGGTGTTTCAATTTAAATCGCACTGGCCATCTGCTTTCCGTGACCTGGAGGTAGAAAAACGTCAACATGGACTGGTGCCCTTTTACGATAATGCAGAGTAGTTTGGCTGTGTCATGTATGGTAAGTTTCTTCTTTTAAATGTATTTATCGAAATATGGAGGACACTGATTGCATGTCGTAGATTTAAGGTGTAAAGATAAGACCCCTGCGGTAAAAAGTACTGTGTATGTGACGGTAGAGACTTGTTTGACCTGGATAAGTTGCGACTTCCGAGAGTCGGATGGGCTTGTTTTCGATGGAAATTGATCTTATATGGAATTATATTGTATACCATAGGGTTTTCTGCATGCGATGGTATCTTTGTATTCACAATCGATCGAGACTTGATTGCGCAACAAGACTCGGTATAAAATCCGTGCGTTTCACGAAGCACATTTGCCGTGGGAGTTGGACACCTTTCTAAGGTATATACTATAAAAAAAAATTTTTTTTTGAAAAATGAGCTTTTGGTCAGAATATGGTGTTTGGTCATAGAAAAGGACGTTTTTATGGTTTTATGCCTTTTATTTGTGTTTTGAGGTGCATATTTTAGGTGGTGTGAGCAGAATGGTGACGTATCATCATGGTTCCCGGCACAATTTACGAACGCTTCGCCAGCAAATTTGTAATAAGTAGGGAACCAGACTACCATATTTGCAAGGGTTCAATTCCGTTTTTATTCGATTTACTAATTCCATGGGATCGTTCCAAACAGTTCTGGAACTGATAATCGTACACGTCCTTAATCAAATAAAACGGAATTGAACCCTTGCAAATATGGTAGTCTGGTTCCCTACTTATTACAACTTTGCTGGCGAGGCGTTCGTAAATTGTGCCGGGAACCATGATGATACGTCACAATTCTGCTCACACCACCTCCTCGGGCAGAATTGATAGAACAGTTCTGGAATTGAATTCCGGACCATTCGATTTCGATTCCGTCAATCCGGAAGATTCCGGACTGATAAACGAACACGCCCATATAAATTTTATGTTATCATAAAAGTTTTTATGTGTTTGTTTGAGGACGTTTGGGTTTGGGGGCGAATAGCATCCCATCACATGTTGTGGCATATGGAAGCGTAGCCTATCAGAGACCTGCTATTGATCACGTGTCTCTGCTCGTCCAATCATTTAATGCATCTGCCTCTTTGTTAGAAAAGTTCGAAAAGAGACACACGGTCGAGAAAGCTAAAATTATTTGACGGTTTTTTAAGTTATTCGTTCTCGATTTAATACATAAAAACATTACTTACAAAGTATTAGTGTGAGTGTACAGCTACGGACAAAAAGAAGTGGTGAAAAAGTACGTAAACATCGGGTAAATTAGTTGTTTTCTTACGGGGCAGTGAAGCTCTTTGTTCTCGGAGAGGGCGACGAGCGTGTCGGTGACGTCATCAAGTTGTGTGTACTGGGAAAGGTACAAAGAACAAAGAAACGAGCATGGGTCTGGCGGACGTTCCACTTGTGGCGCTTCTGTCGGCCCAGATAGGGGAAAACAAATTATATACAATGTAAATGCTTTGCTTACCAGATGTTTGCTGGTAAGCTTACATTTTTATGGCATTTAAAATAAAATGCCCATATTCAACACAAATTATCGAAGGGGTATAAAAGCCGGTCCCGGCCCGAACTTTGCCGAACCGAATGGTAAATTGCCGTACCGAACATTTTTTGGGAGTTTGAATACAAGCATAAACAATTCGTAGATTTGAAAATTCTGGTACGGATTAGTTCTTATACATATTATTTATATCCTGAATAAATATTATAACCACCAGAAGCATGGGCGTTGAGAAAAAGGTGATTTTGTAATTTCAGGGGGTATAAAAGCCGGTCCCGTATATATTGTATTTATCCTGTTTTTTTCTTTAATTACAAAATAATGTTATTACAGTGTGTTCATTAGTAACCGATTGCCGATGCAAACCATCGGTTGAAATCGCTTCTGCATCGGTTGTTTTTTGTACAGATACAAAATTGAAGAATCACAAAAAGTGAAGTTTCACTCAAATATTACCGTTTTCGGCAAGTTAATTGAGTAAAACAAAAGCCTAGACCTCTTGAAACTTTGAAAGACGGACGTTAGTTGCCTAAAAATAGCGCCGATTATTGTAATTGTCTGAGTTGTTGCGTATACGTAATGCTCTCGGATCTTATCCTTACGATCTATATAACCTATTAGCTTCCGGTTTAAATATCTTATTTATTTATTATAACCCGTTGTTACCGTTTGAGTTTTCGCAAGTTTCGCATGATGTTTCTAGCTTCTTCAGGGACGTAGATAAGATATATTTAATCTATGTCCCTGGTTTCTTGTTCAGTTTTCATTTACGATATTAACGTGAAACGTTCGATCGCCGTCGGTGTCCGTACTCATGGAAATAGTAAAACTTGAATATATCCTTAATGAAGTATTGTTTCCCCTCGTACTAATTTCGCCAAACATCAAAACGAATCTTCGGCATATTTAAATCAAGGAATTATACACGCACGTGTGTATAGATGCTTTCATATGCTCAGAGACATGTCTCTGATATGCTGCTGAAAGTTTGAACAAGCTGTCGGTAAAACCACGAAGTACTTAGGTCTAAGTACTCCATGGTAAAACGATATACAAGATAATCACCTTGAATTCCAGCGCATCCGCGTATTTTGAAATAAATACATTAGCGCGCAATCAAACAAGTCGGCGTTAGTTAAAGAATCCATTTTTTTGTTTATTTCGTAACACACACCACTAGTAGTAGTTTATTCATTCCTCCATTAATGGAGATCTATAACATATATACAATATAACAAATGAACAATTTAAACATATCTGCGAAATAGCATCTTGACATGCAAACAGAGTTACTATCATAGATACCAGTATCTCAGTTCGATGTGTTACTGTACGAATAGTATACAAGGTCATTGCATGTATAGCAATGAATAAATATATACATGTATACTCTGTTCCATATTCCAAGTTATCTTCCCTTATTCAGATTTTTACAATTGATAATAACAATAGACACCCGTTTAACCACTCAATCCAGACGAAAGAAGAAGTTAAACATTATTCAGAGACAACAAATGAGGCAGTTAACCCCCTCCTCCACAAAAATCACCTCTTACTTAGGGCACAGGTGCCAGTCCAAAGCAAGATGAATATAAAGCAGACAAGCTCATAAAGGAGTTATCTGCTTTACAAACACTCGGACTCCGCTATAAATAGTGTCCCTCTCCAAACACAGGTGGATATCGGCAATTTGCACTATTGCTTATTGAGGAAAGGGTTAAAGTTATGACGTATAGTGGACAAAGACAACATGCACTTATAACTGGACCCCAGACTAGAGGATTTAAATCAAGGTTTCCCTTATATTATTATGTCTGCAGCAAACTGAATAATGTGACCACCAATCAGAATCGCAGCAAGGAGCTATTTTAATGATTAGTAGTCACAACATGTAGTGCTTTAGATATCCCCTTGTATGGAGTTCTGTTATAAGATGAAAACAAATCATTATGAACCCATGTATACTCTCCATCGAAACGAAACATGGACATGTAATACAGGTACGATGATAAAAAGGTAGAAAATGAGGTACATAATTATGTTTTGATCAAGACCAAACGCCTCCTAGCATGCCGCTTGATCGTGGGCAAAACTGTCTGATGCTAGTACTGATGTATATTAGATGTGGGTTCAACCATTATACCTAATAAACGTAATTTACCCATTAGCTTTTCTAACGAAACTGTACGAAATATGAAAAGGATGGGTTATAAATGTAAACCTCTAATCACGTGTTACAATACTCAGGATAACTACAATCAAACCTAAACCCGGTGGACAGTCGGGTAACATGTAAATATCCACATAGAAATTCCACAAAGGTGAACTCAGGCTCTTGCTAACTTAACGCAAATACAATATCGATCTCTTGATTAACCCTTTACTCTATAGAAGCGCAGTTTAGCACATTTGATTTATTCCCCCCAGTGAAGAAAGTAGCTCCAATCTATACAGTTATAAATATGTATTCTAAGAATTATCTCTTTATTTTATTTTATTTATTTATTTTTAGCAGATGTTAGCATAAAGCAGACTACACGTGGAGCAGTATGCACATTGAATCGCATTCTGCGTCACTTACAATCCGCTTTAAGTGGTTACCTATATTCAGTACTAGAAACAGTCTATGGAGTAAAGGGTTAACACAATAGATACAGTAACATCTCACAGTTCTGGAAGTTAAGAACAATAGCTCAACTAATAACGTAATTAATTTCTCTCATGCTGGTGCTCAATCTCGGAGCATACACGTAAGGATAGTCTGCAATCTATACCTGTATTTTCCGTTATAGAGAAGCATTACTACTGTTTTCAGAATGTAAACGCATTGCTCGCGGGCTGAGGAGCGAATTAGATAGTTAAACGCTTTGTCACCGTTAAACTCAATCACATCGTCCCACAGCGCTTGAGCCGAACCAGAATTCTTCTCACAGAAGCACACTAAATGCTCTATAATATTAGTGCACAGCCGGTCACATTTCCTGCATGTCCATAAGTCTTTCCCAGATATGAACAAGGCTATACCAGATAAGTTACTTGTTTACAAATAGAAACTGTCTGTGGAGAATCCCTAGCCATTTCCCATATACATGAAACACCATCGTCTTTTACTATATCACAATCGGCCAAACTACCTAATGACTGACGCACCTCGCGTACGGCCCGCGCTTTCCACGGACGTTCTACAAAGTTACAAATAGTCTTTTTCCATGAATATTTAGATGGAAAACTCCCGTTCTCTATATATCTTTCTACGACATGTACAATGTTATATTTACGCAACAAACGGGAGTCAGGAGTCCGAGACTCCTTATTATCGTGTCGGACTCCTTTGCTGATTTGCATGTTGGCAGTCCCACGGACTCCTTAAATCTGGAGAGAAAAAACTAGAACAAAAATCATGTTCTGCCGATTTTCTGTAGCACAAATCTACTTATAGAAAGTTAAAAATCAAACATAAGTCGGCGTTATGTTTTGTTTATTTCGTAACACACACCAGGGGGTTGATTGACATATTAAGTGTAGTTATATAATGAAAGTAGCGCTAAAAATAGTTTTCACTTGCTTGCTTTATTCGTTTAAACGTCTCACCCGAGTTATCGTTATCTGTTAAGACTAAACTATTGCGGGGGAGCGTATAAATTAAAGTCTACGGCACCCGGTATTCCCAGGCGGTCACCCATCCAAGTACTAACCGGGCTCGACGTTGCTTAACATCTACATCATACGTTGGTGCAGTCACTATATATATAATGACTATTACCCAACGGCTTAACTTCGGTGATCGGACGAGAAACGGTGTTTTCAAAGTATTTTCAAACGTGTTCAATTGCTGTTAAAAGATTTTCGGAAATCCGTTCTAAAGATAGCAGATCCCTAAAATGTGTGCGACGGAAAATAATTTATGCGTTGAACTAATGCCGCATAGTCATTCGTTACTGTTCGGTACAGCTCGTAAAAGGCGGGAAAATAATTCCTTTGTCTTTGTCTTAGAAATCTTAATTTATCAACCAATGAAACACGGAATTCCGTACACACCCTCACGAGAAGTCACGTGTAATATACGTCACTATTACACGTGATTTGTTATCTTTCTAGGTATTCCTCTTTCAAAACAATCATGGCAGTCTACGCTTCATTGAACAGAAAAGCGAGACCATAAAAATAGTAGCTTGAGAAAGCCAAATATAGTCATACGAAGGCCCTCCTAATGTGGCAGTTCTCTGACTGTTTAATGCAGTGGGAAACTGAGCCTTAGGTGTGTACAATGTTTCTTAAATATTACGTAATTGCTTATCTCCCGCACTGGTAAATTGACAATCTTGTTAATAACACACACGGCCGAGCACACTTTTGACGAGCATTTACGGAGGTAAGAGAAAGTTGGATCCTGAAAATACGCCGATGATCTCTTACCGGAATTAACGTATATATCTATATACGTTCCTGGTTACATGGTGTCCAAAAACATGGAAAATACTTTTGATCTTGGTGTCCGAAATAAGAGGCAAAAAATAATTTATTTTCATGAAAAATTATAGGTTTCCGAACTCTAAGAATGTCCGAACTGTTGGAGTTAATGCGGTACGGTAGGTTGTGAAATTTGGCCAAGGAGAGCTCTTCTTTGGGGGTGTAAAAATGTTTAAAATCGTTTTCGGCCGGGGGGCTTCGCCCCCCTGGCCCCCCTACCAGGGCTTTGCCCTGGACCCACAGGGGACCTAGGCGGCCCCCTTGACCCCCCGCCGAATCGGTTGGTTTCACAAAATTATCCCTTGATACAAATCTTATTGACAACCCTGTTATTATGTCTGTTGATACATTTGATCAAGGTGTGTTTCTTTATTACATTTACCAAAAAATTATTATATATGGTGGAATATAACTCTTAAAATCACATTTGAAGTGATTTTATAAAAGCCGGACCTGAATATAGCGGTCTCCCGTAATATTTACCTTTCCGTAAGAGTTTCACAATCTGCATTTTCAGTCGTTTGTTGTTTTTAGATATGATTGCAGTATGTTTATAGAATCATATATTGGATATCAAAAGTAAAAAAAACAAAAAACAAACATTTGATAAGTTTAAAATTGATTTATATTATTAAAAAGTTATTACGAGTGCTTAGAGTGGAGAACATAATACGAAATGTGAACAATCATAGCAATTATCGACCATGCGTCTAATTATAGCATGCTATCAAACAATGCAAACAACAAATACAAGCAGAAAACTTTAGACATATTTACAGAACTAGAAAATAATGTCTGAAGAAACAAATAATGTAATAACTGTTTTTCAAAATTGGCATGGAGCTCCTATCATGGAGAAAGGACAAATTTGTCCTTTCTCCATGCTCCTATTGACGCTATTTTACTTTCTATGCACTATTTGCAATCTTTTAAACTAAATGACATTATACGCGGTCGGTTAAATAAAGGCTGTTACAAATTGAAACCTATGCATCAGAATGCACTACTTGACCCCGAAGACATTGAAATGCCTAAAAACATATGTGAACCGAAAGATATTGTTGAGTTAGTTAAGGCAGGGCTTGAACTTTAGATTTTTTCCCACTTGCATTTTTTTGCAAGTGCCCCTATTTTCTACTTGCAAAACCAGGTTCCAACTTGCTTTTTCAATACGATTATCTACAAATTGATGTTTCACATCATTTTGATCAAAATTATAAGATAAACATTACTTTGTTGTACTTTCATTCTGTATCTCATTCTGTGCTAGATTACTCATGTAAATAAAGTTTAAAAAATAATAACTAGAGTGTGTGTCTTTTTGTGTATGTACAGTCCTGTACAGTTACTATTCTTAACTTTGAATAAGTCTTTATTTGCAGTCCATCCCATATAGTCAATTAGTAAATTCTATTTCTAGTGAATTTCATTCAAACAGCAAGGTTTGCAGATTAATTAAATACGGACTATAGCTGAAACTTTGTAACTGGGTCGTTTTGTCAAGGGGGCGAAAGGACCGTGTTATATTTTAAGAGTTCGATGTTTATGGATGATTTTTTTTATCTTCGGTGAAGACAGTCGGCAGACAGTACACTATATTTCGAAAACGCTTTCACTATCGTCCATAATATTATGTTCGAGAAAGATGTGCATTTCTTTCTACCATTTTTAGGACAGATTTTAGCGATTCCGTGGTTCGTCCCATTTTCGCACAAAGCAATAAAACCCAATTACTTCGTGAGTTTCGTAACTTGGTTTGGGAAAGCTTTCAGTCTGTGTTCGGCTGTTCTTCCTTAAATGTCTAGTCAGCCTTCCGTTTATAAACGCTAGAAGGACGAGTCGACTGGAAAACGTTGATATTTGAGTTCGCCATTCGCAGTGTGTTGTCACTAGCTAATAGACTGGTTCCCCTTTTTCTGATGCTGATTTGGCGTTGGTGCGCATGAAGCCAGGCTATCAATCATGCGCATGCGTTAAGTGCTGGGTTTCCCGAAGTTATAAATAGCCGAGATATGAAAAGAACAGGATGGGCGAAAGACGATAATTATTTAAAAGAAGCATTAGACACTGTGTTCGTCTTTACCAATTTAACCTTACATTTTGGAACGTCTGAACATCAAAATATACACTCGCAATTTTTTTCAAGTGCTGAATTTTTCAGCTCGCATTTTCAAAATTCCACTCGCATTTTGCGAGTTCGCAAGAACGAAGTTCGAGCCCTGTAAGGCGAACATAAACGCGATAAATTTAAAAGAAAACGATGATATTCAGAATAAAGATAAGCCTTATACAGACACTACAGAAACCTCTAAATCAGAAGAACTATTCCAATCAACTTCTCAGCGCTCTTTAGCTCTTTCGGCAATAAAACAAAATAAAGTCCATGTATGTGCAGAAAGCCAATCATTCATTGTAGAAGGAAGTAAAGGGGATAAATATGCAGTTTCAATCGCACCAACAGAAGTATGTCAGTGTCCAGCGGTAGGTATTTGTTATCATATAATTGCAGCTAGAATGAGTATAGGCGTAGAAAAAAAGAACGATAAACAAGACACAACTGAGAAAAAATAACAGAAAAAGACCCGACAAATATGCAGGTAAAAAGAAACCTAGACCTATCGATAAATTTGACGCTAACGAGTCCATAATTAACCCTGCCCCAGATTCTTTAATAAATCTTAGTATTATCGAAGAGGAAAATGCTTTAACGTCAACTCCCCGTCAAACTCTTAAAAATCTTACACCAAAATCAATACTTAAACGAAAATTTAATGATGACATGATGCGTACGTAGCGCGAAAAGAATGCGCTTAAACTTTAATGAAAATTCATCCCCGGATAAAATCAACAATACGCTTTCAATGCCATCTACAAAATCAGTAAAAAACGATATTTTTAGGGAAAATACAACAACAAATAGAGACGAATTTGAAACTGAATTTCAGGCAGAACTAATAGAAGAGTCAACTGTACCGTACTTTAATAAAGATGAAATGTCCGCAACATCAACCCAAAACAATGTTCAATATCTAAGTGATTCAAGCTGTCTTAAACAAGAAGACTTTGATAAAAATAAAAGAATATGGAAGTCCTTTAAAAATAGTGGCAATCTTTTAACCTTTGTAGATAAAAATGATATAAAGATGGATAGGAAAATAAGTGACGCTGTTATAAACTTTTCTCAAATACTATTAAAATCTCAATTTAAAAATATAAACGGACTTCAAAATTGCGGACTTGTTCCTGTTAAAAAAGAGCGTAAATGGAAGTATGGCCTTAAATTGTTATCATTTACAGCACCCTGTGTACAAATTCACCATACAGGTGAGGATCACTGGATCATGTCTTTTCAGCAAGAGGACGATGGGACTGTTTTTGTTGTTGATTCAATGTTAAGAAAAAATGAAAAAATAAGCGCATCTACAGAAATCCAATTACTCCAGTTATATGGAAATGATAAGAATAAAATTAATGTGTCTCTTCTAAAAGTCCAGCAGCAGGATAACGGTGTCGATTGTGGAATATTTGCAATTGCATTTTGTACTGAATTTTGCTTCAGCGGGAGAGAAGGCGTTATTCAGTCTTCATTTGATAAGTTAAAAATGAGACAACATCTTCTCTCCTGTCTTGATAATTTACAATTTTCGCCATTTCCTAAAATTAAACAAAGAAACACACTCAGAAAAAAGAAATTAAACATACCTATTGACCTGTCTATCTCTGTTGACTGTGAATCTAATTGTGGTTTTCCAAATACTTATGAAGACATGATCCAGTGTGAGAACACAGACTGCTGTAAATGGTTCCATTATAAATGTGCAAATGTTAGCACCGTAACAGACAGTTTAATTTGGTTGTGTAAATTTTGTGCACTGTAAATAAAACGCACCAGGATTAACATGTAAATATGTCATGAGTATTACCATGTACAGTCGAACTTCGATATCTCGAAGTCGTTTAACTCGAACTATCCTATAGTTCGACATATGAACTGCATTATTTCATGCTCGGTCAAGTCGAGCATACCCGTATTTCAAAGTTTGAAACTTTGAAATACGGGTATATTAGACACAACCGACTTCGAGATATCGAAGTTCGACAGTACTAAAACCAAGTAATAAATACCAATGTGCTCCGCCCATCAACCACACAACCCACCCTTACTTGATTACATTTGACTTTGTATATAGAAAAGTGTCCTATGAACATATATTTGGTAGGTTAATGCACGACGTAAGTAATGCAGAAACCAACAGGGCATTTCTGCATTAATTACGTCGTGCATTCAGCTACCATCTGTCATAGTATATATACCGATATACACAATTTTCACTGGTCGCTTAGTAACTAATTTATGTGCCTTATATCATACATATTTTTTGACAATGATGATTATTATTCATTGTCCTCATTGGATCACGTGGTATGTAACAATCTGCTCCGACCCTCATTCGTTGAGTCTAATTGACCTTGTACATGTATATAGTGAAAAGTTCCCTTTGAAGATCTTTAAATACATTTGGCAGCCTAATGCAGGACATAAGTAATGTACGAACCTTTCAGCATTATTTATGTCCTGCATTAAGCTGACACATGTTATATATACACAGATTTCAGGGGTTACCTCTTTATGTGCCTTATGTGCTATACTTTGTTTTGTGTCTTTCTGTTGTATTTATTATAAGTCACAGCTATAAAGTTTATTTTCAATAAAGCATATTTATGATTAAAACAAATATGAACATGATATAATGCTGTCTTTTCTCTGCATCCTTTGTATTCGTATTCTGTCACATTCGTGTTCCTGAAACAAAATAGCTGGTTGAAGGTTAACTCATTCATCTCTGGAAAAATTTAATTGACAAATGAAATACAGTAATACCTCTCTATTAAGACCACTAAAACGGAGAGTAATTGTTCTGTATAAAATGTCAGCTTAAAGCAAGTCATAGTGAGGTTTTTACTGAAGTCACTAAAGTTTAGTCTAATTATGACTTTCTTTGATTTTGTCTGCAATTCATTCACGCGGCAAAATGACATTGATAGGATTGCTCCTTCACTAGCCATATGATCTGGGTCTACACGGATTGCACAGAACACGTTTACTCTACGTAGTCGTGTATATAGCAACCACTATTGATTGCCGGTATATGCCTACAGTTTGATAGAAATGAGGCAGAGAACTGCAATAACTTAGTGCTCGCTTGATACAAGATTGACTGTACATGAATGAAATTTAGCCTCACATTCTGTTTAATCTTAATCTGTAAAAAAAATGAAACATATATGAATCTCTCCCCCTGCCTTCTTTTTGAGAACATCTGATTCTAAGCCTAATTCTCATATAAAATAGGCATGATTATACAGGTTGTGTAATTCTTACGGAACTGAATATATTACGGGGAACCGTTATAATCTGTTATATTCAGGTTCGGCAATCACTGCAACGGTAAATTTAAGCGCTATTTTGATATTACATGTCTTATTTTTCAAGAACATACCAAAAAACATATTTTGATCAAGTTTATCATCAAGTAACATAATAAAATTCGGTAATTAAGGAAACAAACAGGATAAACTGAAATATATACGGGACCGGCTTTTATACCCCCTGAAATTACAAAATCACCTTTTTCTCAACGCCCATGCTTCTGATGGTTATAATATTTATTCAGGATATAAATAATATGTGTAAGAACTCATCCGTACCAGAATTTTCAAATTTAAGAATTGTTTATGCTTGTATTCAAACTCCCAAAAAAATGTTCGGTACGGCAATTTACCATTCGGTTCGGCAAAGTTCGGGCCGGGACCGGCTTTTATACCCCTTCCAAATTATCCTGGTTCACCCAATTTCCGGTGATCTAAGGATTCGTCTGACTATTTCTCATCAATTAATAAGGTTTTTAACTAAAAAATATATTAAACAGATAAAGTAAACATTTCTTTATGATTTTCAGCTTTAATATATAAATACACCCATAATTTGACATAAATAATCATAGTCAACTGTAGCGAGTGCGCCGCCATGTTTGTTTTGGTTACTCGTCCTATTATCGGTGATGAGGTAAAATGACACCCGGAATAATTTTCAGGTATCGGCTTGAACTTCTATCAAACATTATTAAGAAAGGCTATCTGTTAACATAATTTTTAACTGAAAAGTTGTAATATTTTCCGTCACATTTTTTCACAGTGGGGGCAATGGAATATGTCACATTATACAAATAGGTTAAATGGTTTTATATGGGGAGAAAATGATTTATCTTGCGTAATTAATAAAAAAATGCACACTTTCCCTTTAGGAAAGTTTTTTTTTGCTTTATACACATTAGTCTTGAGCAGCAGCCGAAAGATAAACGGAAGTTACGATTTTACACATAATACTCGGAAGTCACCGGTAATAGGATGTCCACGGTAAACGGGTCAATGGCGGTACATATATACATAGCCCAAGCGTACGATTTATAGTCAAAACGCCCCCATAGCCTGGTCAAAACGCCCCCATTTTTTTTCAAAACGCCCCCATTTTTATTTTATTTTTATTTCCAAAATTTAACTATATTTCCATCATTAATAGGTTGAATAAGAGAACTTTGAACATTTAAGGTACTTTAATCGTCGGTCGTTCCACTATACACTCAGTACAAAAAGAAACGCACATTTTGTATCACAATCTTATTTTTATGTAGAAGGAACGTATTTGTGAATTATTATTAAATCATTATTGAATTGGTAGTATCACAACCTGCACTAATCGGTGCGGTATTTTAAACAAGCTGTAGTTAATTCTTTCGCTGCCAAATTAATCGTGAGGTTTTTACCCCTTCACCGTCTTTTTAGCTCACCTGAGCCGAAGGCTCAAGGTGAGCTGTTGTGATCGCCCGCCGTCCGTCGTCCGTCTGTCCGTCTGTCCGTCTGTCCGTCCGTCCGTCTGTCCGTCTGTCCGTCTGTCCGTCCGTTCAAATTTACTTCAAGCGACAACTCCTCTGAAACCGCGAGTCTGAGGAAAAAACTAATTTGCTCACGGTGTTCCTTGGATGCTTCTCTACAGAAATTGTTAAAATGAAACTTTAAAGTGGACTACTTATTGAAATTTATTAAAAAAAGTGAAAAACTTTAAACAAGTTTTTTGTAAAAAACCACTGTTCCCACACCTTAGATATTGCATGAATAGTATCTTCTACTAAATCACTTTCAAAATTGTAAAAAATCAAAACCCTAGGATCAAATTTGACTCAACCCTGGCCATATCAGTGCTTTTTGATGCAGGTCTGACAGTAAAAACTCTCTAATGATCCGTTTTATACAGACGCATTGTATCTTCCAGGCTAAGAAGCTACCCTTATACTAAATGCAACATTTTTGCAAACAGTTTGGATCCAGGTCAGATGCCACATAATGCTGCATCTAATCTGGATCTAAACTATTTGCCACTCATTTACATATTTTCTTATATTTAGAAAATATAAGTTATTATTTTTTACATATTTCACATACAAACATTTGGAGCAGACAACAGTTCAGCATAATAATAGTCATTTCTCTCTGAGACCGTCTCCAATTGCATAACTGACCCATAGCTAGCTCTGAACTCAGGTCACTGAGATACATAACAGAAATGAAAGTGATGTCTGCTATTTTATGCTCAAGCACAACTTAGTTCGAGGCATATTACTTTTGGTCTGTCTGTTTGTTTGTTTGTGTTTTGTTTGTTTGTTTATCTTTCTGTCTATCAGTCCACAATTAATTCTTGGCCATAAACAGTATGGATCCAGGTCAGATGCCACATAATGCTGCTTCTAATCTGGATCCAAACTATTTGCCACTCATTTACATATAGTTTCTTATATTTAGAAAATGTAAATAATGATATTTATTAACCTATTAACCCATACATATTCTTTTTTATGCCTTTAATTTATTCTTCCACAGAAGAAAATATTTCACTTTATACAGTCATTGTTGTCTTTAACAATTGCTTCAAATGACATCTCCTCATATACCGCTGAAAAGATTTCAACCAAACTTTACACGAATGTTCCTTGGGTCAAGTTCTTTCAAAATTGTTCAAAGAATTAAAAACAATGTAGAACTCTGGTTGCCATGGCAACCAAGTGAAAAAATAAGGAAATCTTAAAAAAAATTCTTGTCTGAAACTACAAGGGCCAGATCTTAGACATTTGTCACATAGCATCATCTACAGGTCCTCTATCAAACTACAAACTATGCCCCTGGGGTCAAAATTGGCCCCGCCCAGGGGGTCACAGTTTAACATAGAGTTATATAGTGAAATTTTCAAATGTCTTCTCCTCTGAAACTAATATGGCCAGAGCTTTGATATCTGGCTTGGTGACACTTTTAGATGTCCTATACCAATAAGGTTCAAATGGTTCTGGTCGATTGCATATCATCTACAGGTCCTCTATCAAGTTTGTACAAATTATGCCCCCTGGGGTCAAAATTAGCCCCACTCCGGGGGTCACAGTTTTCATACGTCTTCTTTTCTGAAGCTAATATAGCCAGAGCTTTGATATTCGGCATGGTGTTACTTCTAGATGTCCTTTATCTATTTTGTTCAAATGGTTCCAGTCTGTTGCATATGTAGGTCACAGGAGCTAAAAATAGATTTTTTCAATGGAAACTTAAAAAAAATCTTCTTGTCTAGAACCCTAGTACCCTGATCTTAGATATTTGGAACATAGCATCATCTACAGGTCCTCTATCAAGATTGTTCAAATTATGCTCCTCGGGTAAAAAATGACCCCGTCCTGGACTTAAATCATTATCTCCATTTTGATGTACAGCTATTCTCAGGTGAGCGACATATGCCCCATGGGGCTCTTGTTTTCTTCTGCTTCACTGTTGTTGTTTGCAAGATCGTTTCAAAGTAAAATTCAATGTAGAATGACTTAAATGAAATCGATAAGAGTGTCAAACAGTTTGGATCCTGATCAGACGCCGCGTTACGCGGCGTCTGATCAGGATCCAAACTGTTTGCAAACGCTTTTTGGCGTCATTAGGAGGGAAATGGTTAAAAGGCAGCACAATGTTTTTTGAGTATTTTTTTCTGAACTTGTTGCAGAATTAAATAAATCTTGAGATATGGTCTTTCTTTTCTAATTTTCCTAAAAAAATGTATCCTAATCTGCGCCTGAGCACGATGTGCGTTTCTTTTTGCACTGAGTGTATATATGCTACTGCATGTCTGCCAGCAAGCCAGATAAGATATTGTTTGTGTACGTGTCAATCAAATCGCCTGTGGACTTTATGGTTCACTGCTCTTTGTTTGTTTACCTGTACAAGAAGTAAACACACCTTCGTGATCTGTAGCAGCTGATTGATTTTGGATTGTAAAAATTACGGAAACAGCTGACAGTTTATTTTTATTTACATAAAGATTTCCATATTATACCTCAAATTTTCTATTATATAGTTTTTCTTAATCAAAACATATATATATCTTAAAAATATAGATTTACGTAATATAAATCGCATAATTTTTTTTTAAACCCGCTCTCACTTCAAAGGAGATTAAAAAAATTATTTTATCCTTTGAAGATCTTTGAAGAAAACGTTATTTGATTTCGTTGTAATTGCCGGGTTACAAGCTTTTTATTCTTTGAGGATCTTTAAGTTTAAGATTCTTTGTTTTATGATTAATTGAAGGATTTACTATTCATCCCTGAATCTTTAAATGGACAATTCCAGTTTACAATTAAATTAATTCCATTTATAATTATGGTGTTTTTGCTCAATTATACAAACTTCGCTTACAAATGATCAGGCTCTTCACTGTTTGTATAATCAAGACAATTGTACTCTTGAAATCTTTATGTTTTGTTCATGGCGAGCATACTCTGATCTGGGTCTTTATTCTTTGAATAGGACAAATTTACTCTTGATAAATACACTCGTCGCTATTGCTCAATTTATTTATAAGCCTCTGATCAGGGTCTTCACCTTTTGCATAGGACAAATGTACTCTTGATAAGTACACTCGTCGTTAATATTAACTATGTTTAGCCTCTGATCAGGGTCTTCACTGTTTGCATAGGACAAGTGTACGCTTGATAGGTGATTGTTGTGTTCATGACGAGTATACTCGTCGCTGGGGCTCATTATAAGGTTTCGTTTCTTTGTAATGTTATACTCTCACTCAAATGGACCCTTTCGCACACACCAAAACACATAATTTAACAACACAACATGCATTTCCATCTACGTTTATTGCAGTAAATACACCTCAATCAATTTTAATACAATAAATTTCAAATCCATTTTTCGGCGACCGTCTATGGCCGACAAACGGAATCACCTGAAAGAGAAGTGAAAAAAACGCAAGTATTAAAAATTATATAAAATCGAACAAAAATTCATACAATTCATACTGATACATTTATTTATATATATATATATATACATAATTTTTTTATACAAATATATATAAATATTTTACATATTATTTACATGGAGAAAAAAATGGGGGCGTTTTGACCAATTTGGGGGCGTTTTGACCTGCAACCCAAGCGTACCATATCTGGAAAGTGGAAAACACCCCACACAAGATTTGCTGTTTGGCTCGGGACCAAAAACGAGTTGAAGCTACTATCTGTAGACATTTTATCGATTTAATAGAATTGTAGACAAAGTGTATGACTATATTAAAGTTTTTAATCCTTTGTTCCCTAAAAAGCAAATATAAATTTACATTATGCAAGTCATAACCCTAGCTTGCCAAATCTGGAAAAGACCCCACACAAGATTTGCTGTGTGATACTGGACTAAACACGAGTTGTAACTAATACATGTAGACAATTAGATCGAAGTAATATTGTTTAAACAAAGTTTATGGCCATATTAAATACACATTACCAGTTGACAGCACGATACAGAGTGATGTATTTAGCTCGAGACGTTTTTGGCGGAAATAGCCGATCTGACGAGCGCCTGAAGGGTATCGGGTCAACTCGGCCACGGTCCAACTCGGCCAAAAACCTGGTCCAACTCGGCCAATTTTTATATTTTTTATTTCTGAATATAAATTAATATGGGTGAATAATACATATATGTAAATCTTAGGCTTACACACTTCGAATAAAGAGTATATAATTTATATACTAGGTTGGCGCCAGCCAAAAATTTTTAGTAGCCAAAATTTGTTGGTGAAAATATTGAGCGTCGAGTGCCGAAGGCACGAGGGGGGAGAGTATGAGAGGGGGTATCCCCCTCTCATTTAAAATCTACATTGCAGGAGGTGGCTTCTGAGGCATTTCTGGGATTATTTTTAGGTAATTTTTTCTGAATATTTTTTATCTAAATTAGCCTCAATTTGAATTTACCAGACTTTTCCCTATAAAACTTGTCCCTATAGCATATCATAATAATCAATACTTCTTACAAGTACAGTTAAACATGTGTTAAACAGCTATTCAAAGTAAGATAGAAAAGGGTGTCAGCTTTAATTAATGCAGAACAAATGTAATGCAGGAAGCTCTGTTAGGATATGTCTGCATTGCATCTGTCCTGCATTAAGCAGTAACATGTTTTCAAGTATTTTGAGTATTTGTCAATGACATTGAATGGATGCTTAATACAAGTTTAACTGTAACTTCAATTTCAAAGGCATTGAAAGGAAAACCAAACTCTGCACATTTTTTCAAATTTTAATTCACACTCTGACAACAAATATTTCATTTTAAATTATAATAACTTATCTAGTTTGCAGTTTCAACACAACACATTGGTTGACTTTAACCCTTTACTCAATAACTTCTCAATACACATTTTTCAGTAATGTGGACAGATGGATGCTTAAGGCAGACTGAAAGTGAAACAGATCAGTGCTGTTTTAAGCTACCATCATTTATAAAAGGTATTAAGTGGAGTTATTTTTTAGATATTGAGGAATAAATTAAATGTGTTAAAATGAACACCTATGTAGTAAAGGGTTTACCCATTCTTTCTTGAGCTTAGTCTGATAGCTACATTTATATTGTCTAAGGGTTCTTGTCTGATAAGGGGGCATATATACAAGACAGGGAAGCTGGCAAATGCTACTAGCTACAGTTTCCCCTTCAACAGAGCTTTCAACATACTTAGCTAGATGTTTTCAGTTGCTACAGTCAATTATCTGTTTCACTTGTCACCAATGGCTCATAGTCAGTAGTAACTACTGACTCTGACCTAGTGGTGCCAGTTTCCTAGCTTTCATCTTTGCCCAGATGTTGAAAGCTCTGTTGAATGGAAAGCTATCCAAGCTATCCAATCCAGGTGTATCCACAGTTATCATCATCAGCCTATCCACACTTTCTGGATCCATCCTGTTTCTTGATTTTGTTTTGATGAGATAGTACCTTGAGAACCCTCTTTCACAGTCTGCACTGGAGACTGGCAGCACTATAGACACTCTCAGGAGTTTCACAATATTTGGGTAACTTGTCAGACAAGAACTCTCAGTCAACACTGTTCTTGTCATCTCGTTGAACTTAACACCTCTGTATTTCTGACTTAGAAGCATTTTGAAAATTGGCCACTCTGCTTTGAGGTCTTTTTTATTCACTGACATTGGTGTTTCACTGAGTCTGTTTCCATAGAATTCCCCAAGCTTGTGTATTTCCCTATCTCCATATGTGAACAGTGAATTGTCATCACTAGCTGGTAGGTTGGCAGGATCAAACACAGAGAAGCATGTGATGGTTCCACTGTCACTAAATCTCTCCTCAAGGTTTGCAAGCAAATTATCCAAGTACTGCTGGCGGATTTTCTCTGTGTCCTTAATCTGTGTTGTTGAACATTTCAGTTTGTACTTTGTACCATTGTGTCCATATTCGAATCCATTTTCAAAGTCTGTAGGTAGAGAGTCTAGAAAAGCACTGAACTGAGGACCTGGTGTAGACTTCATTAATCTTAAGGCACTTACAGCAGCATTCAGAGCAAAGTTTTGAGCACACAAATTTAAGTCTCTCTTCTGGAATTGTCTGCTAAGTATTCCCAAATTGTCAAGAATGTCAGCTAACACATGTGATACTGCCACAAACTGATAATCACTGATGAATTTCAGCAATCCATTTGCTGTTGGGTCACCATCCTCTGCAACATCCATCTCCAGGCAGACTATGAGAGCATCATAGTTTTGAAGGATTGATTCAACTGCTCCTTCAAATGACAGCCACCTTGTATGAAATGTCTGTCGAAATTTCCTTGAGGCCATATTGAATATGTCTTGAATCTTATCCAATCTCCCTTGGTGTTTAGGTGAATAGTGGTAGTACTTGAAGATGGCGTTTATGTTGGTCTGGTATTTCTTCAGGTATTTGATGTTGTCTGCAGCCTGACCACTAGCAAGTGCTAATCTGTGCGCTATGCAGTGAATACTGAGAAGCTGGTTATTTCTCTGTTTCAGCAGTGTGGTAACTCCACTCCTAACACCAGTCATAACACTAGCTCCGTCTGTTGTAATGCAGCACATATTCTCAACATGCAGGTCTCTTCTTTCTAGCACTTTCAGTATTGAATCACATATGTTCACCGCTTTACACTCATCTCCTTGTAGCTGGGTTAATTCCAAGAATTTTGTTTCACTCAGGCCATGTTTAGAATATCTCACATACAGAACCAACGTTTTATCTGTGGAAACGTCTGTCGATTCGTCTGCCATGAGTGAAAATATCCCAGAGTCTTTGATGTCCTGCAGTAGATCTTCTCTGACAACTGTGGCCATGGCCTCCTGCATGTCCCTTACACTTTCGTGATGCTGATAAGGCAGAGATTTATTTGTATTTTCCATGGGTCGAAACTGGGCCACTTTATGGTGTAACAGGAGTTTGTTTAAGTCACTTATGGCTGAGGAAGGCTCATTCCTCTGAGCCAGGTAGTAAATATTTGTCATTATTCCTGTAACTCCTTCTTTCTGCTTGTCAAATGCCTTTATAGCTGCCCTGTCAAGGTCTCCACTGGATGCTTTAGCTGTGATGGCAAATTGGTGGTCCTTGGTCTTCATGTGCTTCTTAATAGCATCAGCTTTCATTTTGTCACATCCCTCTGTCCATTTGTTGCTTCTTTTTGCTGCCTCACAGTCTTTACAGTACATTAATTTCTTTTCCTGATCATATCTGATAAAAGGGAACTGTTCTGTCCACTGTTTCTTAAATTTCCTATCATCTGTTGTAGATGACCCTTTCACGTTTGGTGTAGCTGAAGTCTGTTGGTTTTCTTTATTTTCTTCAGTAGCTTTAAGTTTCTTTGCAGGGGTTTGAAAGAAATTCGTCAGAGATTGCTGAGACCCGCGGTCTGCTCAAGCTTGCGCTTTACAGGCATTTTTGGTTTTGCTTATCTTATTGTATAGATTGATCGATGTTTATATGAGCTCAGTAACTTTAAGAATGGTAAAATATATATTTTCGTTCACGGATGCGCATAGAACGTTTGTTATGAAATTGTTTAATTACACGGCGATTAAAGGTATAACAAACACGCAAACAAATCATATTGAAACATTTTATTAATCGCCGATTGTTTTTACTCATCCTTTAACTCGGATGACAGTTTGCACTTTCGGCAACGTTTGAAGACTATCTCGGCAGTGAGGGTCAAATTAATAGGTATTGATTATCGCCGAATTAAGTAAAGAAACAATGGTTAAACTCTGAACGTGTGAATAATTGCACCTATGCGTCGTGAAATGCGTCCTTAGAAACGTATGAAAACGAGGTTAACCAATCGTCTCTAAGCTTATTAATTAGGTTGACTGGTTCCCCATTTGAGCTACTTTATATCGGTCGCCAGGAAACCATCTCACGTGACACCTTTAAGATGGCTGTCGGTTGACTACAAACAAGGCATGATGGGATTATTAATTAGGTTGACTGGTTCCCCATTTAAGCTACTTTATAGCGGTCGCCAGGAAACCTTCTCACGTGACACCTTTAAGATGGCTGTCGGTTGCATAATGGGATTATAATCCCTTTGCCCCGAGGATATCGTAATCAGAGTTGAGCGCAGATAATTGGCACCCGCTGTGAGGTCCCCAATTACCCCACGCATTAATTAGCCAAGTAATAAGAATGGTCCGTTAGCGGGTTGGATAACCGCACTGGCTGGCGAGTGGCGACTGAATTTGCCGATTTTCAAATTTATAAGTGACCAAAATTTTCAATCGCCAAAATGGATGAAATGAAATTTTTAGTCGCCGGCTGTAAAAAGTAATCGCCAATGGCGATTTTGGCGACCGATAACGCCAACCTAGATATACATGTTAAAAAAGAGTAATTGTAAATATTATATACGACTAACATTACTTCTAGACATCTTACCCACAAGTCTACATGCACGTGCTGTACGTGCACCATGCGATTAAAATTGATAATTTCTGTAATTATTTCACTGACATCTAATTTACGTATTCTTCGCCGATACTTCTGTCTTAATAATGAGCGATATACTATTCACATAACTTTTCAGTACAGTGAATAGAATAAAGGATTGTCAAATAGTTTTGATCCTGATCATACGCCGAGTAACTCTGCATCTGATCATAGTCAAACCTATTTGCCAATATTAATTGTAATTTGGATAAAAAAGTGAAGGACTTATACAAGGCAGATTTCACGAGAGCTAGTGTTACATGGACGGAAAATTCCATTTTATGTCCCACTGAGTTGTGAAATATAAACTTTTTATTTTCCTGATTTTTTTGGCTGAAACATTGAAATTAAACATTAAATTATTTGGAAATTTAATTTTTGATATAAATTTCAACTTTAATCTGGTAAAAATTATCAATAAAACATGAGCATACAAACTGAACCATGTTTCATGGACAAATTTATAATAATGTTTTTTGCCATTAAACATTTAAATAAAAGTGCTGATATAATTTTATTTGTTAGACTAATCATAATGAAACATTAATTCATTTCACTTTTTTAGATAGCTATAGAATTTTCATAAATACCATGCGACTTTGGATACCCCCCCTCGTTTTGTGTAGATAAGGGTAGTTATTTTTTTATACAACCTTTAAAACATGAAACAGTTAATGTTTGGAAAAAGGAAGATGATTATTTTATGTATTAATTTTAAAAGAGATCATACTTTCATTACAAATAAATAATATTCAGTTATTTAGACTCCTTTTTAAAAATCTTTGCTAATGTGATGTAAAGACGGATGCTAATGTGACAAAGACGGAAAAAATACTGCTAGTGTCACCACTTGGACAGAACATCAGGGGCCCGTTTCATAAAACTTCGTACGACAAATGTTGTCGTAAGTCAGATTATAAAAGTCACAATTATTATTTATTTCTCCATCTAATCCTGTCTTGTGACATCTTTTTGGAATCGTCTTGAAAAGACGATTACAAAGAGATGTCACAAGACGGGATTAGATGGAGAAATCAGAAATTAAATGTATTTTAAAGTTTTGACTTACGACAACATTTGTCGTAAGAAGTTTTATGAAACGGGCCCCAGATTTGCTAATGTTACGTAGGACTGAAACTAGAACTGCTAGTGTTATGTAGGACTGAAACTAGAACTGCTAGTGTTATGTAGGACTGAAACTAGAACTGCTAGTGTTATATTTTACAAAACAATTTTCATTGCAATCGTTATGGGCTTCGAAGACGGAAAAATATTCCGTAACATTAGCATGGAAAAAAACACCCTCAGGTCAGCTGTTTTCTGATGTACTTGACTTTTTAATCGACCCTAGCGCTTTCAAAACTGCAAACTTACACTGCTTACGTCAAAATAATATCACCAACTCTCACACAAGACAAATAATAGGACATGCTAACTGCTAACGTTACGCATGACAAACAGGACAGAAAATGGCCTTCGTGACCATCTTTGATAAAAAATGGTTATATATAAACAAATAAAAATAAAAAATAATAAAACATATTAGGTACTCTTTTTTAATTCATTTTGGATACAATCTTGAAAAAATCGAACAGTTTTACACAACTGCACTTTTTCTACAACATTGGAAAAAAGTACATCAGAATTGACAGGGAGTTTATTCCGTCCTCTTCTGGGCTCAACTGCTACTTATTAACTTAAGCAGTAAAACACAAGGAAACAACATGGATCATTTCATTTGAATATTTATAAGTTTTATGTAATATTACACAAAATATCATATTCATACATAAAAAAGGTAAATAATTAGTGTTTGTTACTTAATAATTCATTTTAGTGCTTTCCGTCCATGTAACACTAGCTCTCGTGAAATCTGCCACAAATAGATCTACTTTTCGTGTAAATATTATATACGACTCACATTACTTCATAACTTCTAAACATCTTACCCACAAGTCTACATGCACGTGCTGTACGTGCACCACCCGCTTTTATTTGATAATTTCTGTAATTATTTCACCGACATGTAATTTAGAAATAAATTCTGCGCCGATATTAATGTCTTAATAATAAGAGATATACTATTCATATAACATTTCAGTAACATCAGGAAATGTCAAATAATGTTGATCCTTATCATACGCCGAGTTACTATGCATATGCTCATAGTCAACCCTATTTGCCAAATTTAATTGTATTCGGGACAAAATAGTAAAGGTCTTATACATCTATTTTTCGTGTAAAACATTATATATGACTCGCGTTACTTAATAACATCTTACCCACAACTTTAAATGCACGTGCTGTATAATTATTTGTATTATTCTTATAATAATTCTGTACATTGATGAGAGCCAGTTATTCTCAATAGTTTTGAACCTGAACATAAGCCGAGTTACTCTGCATATGCTCGTAGTCATTTTTATACGCCCGTCTACAGACGGGACGTATTATGTCGTGGCGCTGTCCGTCCGTCCGTTAACTTTTTCATGTCCGATCTCTAACTCAAACAAATTTAGTCTAATCCTTTTGAAACTTGGTCAGAACGTGTATGACCATAATATCTCGGTCAAGTTCGATAACCAGCAAGATTGACCCAGACATTCAAGAGTTATGCCCCTTTTTTGTCAAAAACGGGCATATTAGTTTGTCCGCTCTCTAACTCAAACAAATGTTTTTTAATCCTTTTCAAACTTTGTCAGCATGTGTATGACCATAATATCTCGGTCAAGTTCGATAACCAGCAGGATTGCTCCAATCATTCAAGAGTTATGCCCCTTTTTTCGTAAAAAACGGGCATATTTTAGTTTGTCCGCTCTCTAACTCAAATAAATTTATTTTAATCCTTTTGAAACTTTGTCAGCATGTATATGACCATAATATCTCGGTCAAGTTCGATAACCAGCAGGATTGTCCCAGACATTCAAGAGTTATGCCCCTTTTTCGTAAAAAAACGGGCATATTTTAGTTTGTCTGCTCTATAACTCAAACACATTTATTTTAATCCTTTTGAAACTTGGTCAGCATGTGTATGACCATAATGTCTCTGTCAAGTTTGATAACAAGCAGGATTGCACCAGGCATTCAAGAGTTATGCCCCTTTTTTCGTAAAAAAGGGCATATTTTAGTTTGTCCGCTCTCCGCTCTCTAACTCAAACAAATTTATTTCAGGCCTTTTGAAACTTGGTAAGCATGTGTATGACCATAATGTCTCAATTATGTTTCATAACCAGCAAGATTGCCACAGACAGTCAAGAGTTATGCCCCTTTTTTCATCTAAAACGGGCATTTTTTAGTTTGTCCGCTCTCTAACTGAAACAAATTTATTCCAATCCTTTTGAAACTTGGTCAGCATGTGCAGGGCTGCACAAATAATTTTTTTAGCCACTTGTCCAGGACAAGTGACTTTCAAAAAGTCACTTGTCCTGAACAAAAAGCCACTTGTCCAACTTTTTATAGACCTGATTCGAAAACATGGTTCCATGTAAATGCCGGCAAAAGGGAACCCATTAAATTGATACTTTCGATTTGAGCATATCAATTTGTTTTAGTTTTTATCGGTTATAAAGACAAAATGGTATTTATATATTTTACTTTTTATTATTATTTTAATTAAAATTATGATATGAATATACATGTATACTCTATGAAACATAATTAACTAGACTATCACACCTTATTACTTAAATGTAGAATCTGTAATGTATCTCCACTATTTCTTTAACCCATTACCCCACAAATTTGCATGTATGCCTTTAATTGATTCCTCCACTAAAGTAACAAGAGCCGCATGCGGCCCTAAATCGCTCACCTGGTACCCATGTTTACAGTCATGTAAATGGACCAGTAATGATCAAGTTTTTACTTATTCACGCCATGTTGTTTGAGCTAGGAAGATTATTTAAAGAAAACTGGCAGAGGGTCACCTATGAATCATTATTTGTGTAAAATCATTCTTAAATCAGACCAATAGTTTCAGAGAATTTTTTTTTGAAAGTTTTTCTATACAGAAATATAAGGAAAACTTGCCCACCCACTGGCGGTCATGTTTTTTAAGATAACAAAATGATTTTATGAAATTTGGTAGAGGATCATCAATTGACTATATTTGTGTTAAAATTATTTTGAATTTGGACCAGCAGTTTCAGAGAAGAAGATAAAAATTTAAGATAACAAAATGATTTTAAGAAATCTGGTAGAGGATCATCAATTGACCATTTGAGTAAAATTATTCTTAATTTGGACCAGTAGTTTCAGAGAAGAAGATGTTTAAAGTTTTTACTATACAGTAACATAAGGAAAACTTGCCCCACCCACTGGCGGCCATGTTTTTTTAGATATCAAAATAATTTTAAGAAATCTGGTAGAGGATCACCCATGGATCATTTGCACAAAGTTACTTTAAAATCGGACGAGTAGTTTTTGACAAGAAGATTTTTTAAGTTTTCACTATATAGCCATATAAGGAAAATCTGCCCCACCCACTAGCAGCCATGTTTTTTATGACAGGAAAATTATTTTAATAAATCTGATAGAGGGTCACCAATGGCACATTTGGGTAAAAATTATTTTCAATTTAGACCAGTAGTTTTTGACAAGAAGATTTTTAAATTTTTTTCAATTGGTTGCCATGGCAACCACAATTTCAACTGGATCACCTATATTTGAAGAAATCTGAGAGAGTACCCTACAAGGAACAATCCTATAAAGTTTTGATGAAATTGGCCCAGTGGTTTCCAAGAAGAAGATCTTTGAACAAAAAGTTGGACGACGGACGGACGACGACGGACACTGAGGGCGATCACAATAGCTCACCATGGCACTTTGTGCCAGGTGAGATAAAAAAATCCACACTTAAGATCTACATTTTAATTAAAATAAGGGATCCCTTATGACAGGGACACTTCTCACCCAAAGCTTTAATTCTTACAATTGATATCTCTATATTAGTTATACACTTGTTGGTTTTGACATGAACATTTTAAAAGATTTTCCCTTAAGTAGCCATGGCAACCAGGGTTCTACATGGTTCCAATATATCTAAATAACTTTAATATAGGACCATTTAAGGAACATAATTACCTTTAGTCTACTTGTGCCTTCAATATTCAATAAAGAATGAAATTTAAGATTGTTTCCCTTGTGTCTCTTAATTCTATGTTAAACATTTGAAGTGTGTAAAAGTTATCTTTCCTTTATTTCAAACTGTTACAATTTTCTGTAATTTACAGATTTTCTTTAAATTCACGTTTGCAAAATCATCATCTACACTTTGATTTGCTTAATTCATGTTTACATAACATTTTAAAGACACATTTCCTTCATAAAAATCATAAACCTATTTATTAGATATAAAAATAAATGTTGCTAAAAGAATGCTACCTTTTTCACTCCTAACTTCTTAATCACTCTATATTATAAGGACAAACGATCCTGTAGTAATTTGTATGCAACATTCAACAACAACAAAAATATTAATTTGTATGCAATATAGCGTATGCAACCGATTTTACATGTACACGACTACTCATCAACACGTTGAAATAAAAATCTGTGTGCTCTTGTCTACACACTTGATTTGTCAGAAGTTTACAAGCTTTGATTGACCATCATGTGTAAGATGGAGAGTCCCTTTGTGTAACACATTGAGATTACGTAATCAAAGGGTGGTGCCGTGGAAACGTGTGAGAGACTGACAGTCACACGAAATTGACATAAAACAGTCATGTAGATCTATTGTGAATTTGTGGTAGTTGACACGCGGATTGGCTTGATGCATAGGGAACATGGATAACTGGATTATAAGACCTTTGCACAGCAGGTAGGCTAGAAGCACTCGCGGCATTTTATGATTCAGGCCACCTCACTAACCTGAAGTCCCGTAGTGTTAATCAACCAGCTTTTTTTTAAGTTTGCCGATTTTGATCGGGACTAAAGTTGGAAAATAAGTCACTTGTCCGGGACTAGATTCTAGAAAATGGGCACCTGTCCGGAGCCATTTTCCACTTGTCCGGGACGTCGGGCTATGGGATTTGTGCAGCCCTGATGTGTATTACCATAATGTCTCGGTTATGATCTATAACCAGCAGGATTGCCCCAGACATTCAAGAGTTATGCCCCTTATTTTGTCAAAAACGGGCATTTTTTAGTTTGTCCGCTCTCTAACTCAAATAAATTTATTCCAATCCTTTTGAAACTTTATCAGCATGTGTATGACCATAATGTCTCGGTCAAGCTCCATAACCAGCAAGATTGCCCCTGACATTCAAGAGTTATGCCCCTTTTATCGTCAAAAACGGGCATTTTTTGTTTGTAGCTCTCTTTCTCAAACAAATTTATTCCCATCCTTTTGAAAATTGGTCAGCATATGACCCTTAACTTTCAGGGTTCTTCCCCTTTTGTTTTTACCTTGATAGGGTTTTGGTATGACTACATTCTAAGATCGATTTGACGGGCGTATAATGTGCCCGGCTTGCGGTGCTCTTGTTTGTTTACATATGCTGGTTGAAGACAATTAGTTTGTACTGTTATCATGTCAGTGAATGGGTTAACAATAGTTTTAGTAAAACACTAAAAACAAACTAACCTGTATTACACGTCCTGTGTTGCCATCTATCGCAGCCGTCACATGTTATACCATGCTGCTTTTTCCTCACCACCTTATTGCATGCAATACACAGCGCAACCATCACCACAAAACACAACCACCACATATAACTAAACTGTTTTTTGCTCACGATTTCTAAGTCCAATATTTAAATTATACAAGAACAACACACACTCAAGATCTATTAATTAAGTCTAAATTATTTAACTGCTTCGGAATTCACACGTGTATAGTATATCCACTATTGAGAGCAATATAACCATAACACCATTAGTAACCGACTTATATTAAGTGTCTTTACTTCTCGCCTCCCAATAATATTTCTTCTACACCTATAATTATCTAAAAAACCAATCAATAACGATTTACTCTAGTTTCTATCGAATCATTTCTAATAAAATGTCTTCTACACCAGTGATTATCTACAAAACCAATCACATTCTTTTTACTCTAATATCATCGAATCATTGCCAATGATACAAAACAACCACTCAAATATGTTGATGCAAATAACAGGTTTTGATTTTCTTAATTGAATAATCCGTAATTAATCAGCAAAGTTCAAAGAAGCTCGTCAAACAATTATAATATGCAAAATAACAACGCAAATTAACACCTGTTTGATGGTACCGTGGACATTCTTCATTGACCTGGAACGTTCGCTTATTGCTTTGACACTTACGTTTGAGATGAGTACAAACTGTCATCACATTAACACATTCAAGTATTTTTTCAAATATATGTGAATCAGGCAATAATGGAATGTTTAAACAGTTTAATCAAACAACAACATATAAATAATGATCAAGTTGTAATGCTCATTTGTTTTAATTAACAATTATAAAATTAGACCTATCTACAATAAGATCTAGTTCTAATAATACAATACATAAGCTACAACTACTATTACAGTAGAGCTACTATGACTCAATTTTTCGTATTTCAACATGGAGACATAACAACAAGCTTATATTTAGTGAAAATTAATTTATTAGTCTTGATAAAAAGCTTGATAAACCTTATTCAAATCACCAGAGACAGTGTATTAACACTGTCTCTGAAATCACTAACTTTCCCATAGAAATTTATTGAAATAAAAAAATTTCTGGCCGAGTTGGACCGTAATATCTGGCCGAGTTGGTTTTAGGCCGAGTTGACCCGCATTCGCCTGAAGGGGTATAAAAGCCGGTACCGTGCCGAACCGAAACGTAAATTGCCATACCGAACATTTTTTTGGAGTTTAAATACAAGCATAAACAATTCTTAAATTTGAAAATTCTGGTACGGATTAGTTCTTAAACATATTATTTATATCCTGAATAAATATTATAATCATCAGAAGCATGGGTGTTGAGAAAAAGGTGATTTTGTAATTTCAGGGGGTATAAAAGCCGGTCCCATATAGATTTCAGTTTATCCTGTTTATTTCCTTAATTACCGAATTTTATTATGTTACTTGATGATAAACTTTATCAAAATATGTTTTTAAGTATGTTCTTGAAAAATAAGACATGTAATATCAAAACAACGCTTAAATTTACCGTTGCAGTGATTGCCGAACTGAATATAACAGATTATAACGGTTCCCTGTTATATATTCAGTTCCGTAAGAATTACAAACAATTGTTTATACCATAACTGTTAATTACTTAAATATTTCAAAGAATAAAACTAATTTCAAAGTGATTTTAACAGTTGGTTCTTAACCTCTTAATTGTTGTTTGCATCGTTTGAAAGCATGCTATAATTAGACGCATGGTCGATAATTGCTATGATAGTTCACATTTCTTATTATGTTCTCCACTCTAAAATCCTTTTCAGCACTCGTAATAACATTTTAATAATCTAAATTAATTTGGAACTTATCAAATGTTTTTTTTTTACTTTTGATATCCAATATATGATTCTATAAACATACTGCAATCATATCTAAAAAAAAAACAACTGAAATTACAGATTGTGAAATTCTTACGGAAGGGTAAATATTACGGGAGACCGATATATGCAGGTACGGCTTTTAATAAAATCACGTCAAATGTGATTTTATGAATTATATTTTCCCATATATAAATATTTTTTGGTATATGCAATAAAGATACACACTTTGATCAAATCTATCAACAAACATAATAACATAATTCTGTAATTAAAAAAAAGCAAGCAGGATAAACAGAATCTATAAGGGACCGTCTTTTATACCCCCTGAAATTACAAAATCACCTTTTGCTCAACATTAAGGCTTCTGGTGGTAACAATATTTATTCAGAATATAAATGATATGTTTTAGAACCAATACGTACCAGAATTGGCAAATTTAAGATTTTTTAATGCTTGTATTTAAACTCCCAAAAAATGTTCGGTGCGGCAATTTACGTTTCGGTTCGGCAAAGTTCGGCACGGTACCGGCTTTTATACCCATTCCGAGCGCCTTGGCGCAAGTCCGATCGGTTGTTTCCGCCAAAAACGTCGAGAGCTAAATGCAACACTCTGTTGCGCACTGCCAACTGGTAATGTGTTTATTATATGCCTTGAATACAAACCAGAAACAACTAAATCTTTGTTAAAATCATTTTACTTCCAAAATTTATTAGTTATTTGAAGCAGAATGAGAAGTTTTGTATGCCACAAAGAATAACGCGGCACTCGTACATGAACGTAAATGACGTCACGTTGAATCGAAAGCGATGTCAGAGTAAAATACAAAGTGGCTGATACAAGGTGGCTGATACAGACTCTTGTATTTTTCTCTGCATATACACGCGGAAACGCTCGATATCATTCGAAGGCATATAATAAAGTACTTTTATTGTTGTTTTTTTCCCTCCATAACTGCCCATATTAACATATATAGCAGCTAGCATAACCCTAGTGTACCACATCTGGAAAAGACCACACACAAGATTTACTGTATGATACTGTACCAAAAACGAGTTGAAGCTACTATCTGTAGACATTATATCGATTTAATAGTATTGTAGACAAAGTGTATGACTATCTTAAAGTTTTTAATCCGTTGTTCCCTAAAATGCAAACATATACATGTATATACACATTACCAGTTGACAGTGCGATACAGAGTGATGTATTTAGCTCGAGACGTTTTTTGCGGAAATAGCCGATCTGTCGAGCGCCTTGGCGCGAGTCTGATCGGTTGTTTCCGCCAAAAACGTCGAGAGCTAAATGCAACACTCTGTTGCGCACTGCCAACTTGTGATGTGTTTATTATATGCCTTGAATACATACCAGAAACAACTAAATAGTTGTTAAAATCATTTTATATCCAAAATGTATTAGTTATTTGAAGCAGAACAAGATTTTTTGTATGTCACAAAGAATAACGCGGCACTCGTACATGTACGTAAATGACGTCACGTCAAATCGAAAGCGAGGTCAGAGTAAAATACAAAGTGGCTGATACAAGGTGGCTGATACAGACTCTTGTATTTTACTCTGCAAATACACGCGGAAACGCTCGATATCACTCGAAGGCATATAATAAAATTTGGATACTGATCACACGGCGATTTTTGTTAATAAGTCATAGGATCATAAGATTTTCTTCTTTTCAATAATCGATAAAAGAAATCGAGTTTAGCGACCACTCAAACATTAAAGATACATAACCAATTAAACAAATAAAAGTGCTTTACATATGTTACACTTTGCTGTTATCTGCTTCTAATTCTCAAATATATTATTCCAATCTGTAAGAAAATAATCACTGACTTTAGGTGTAGTCCTTTTAAAACATTTGTCGTCTGTTTATTTCTCAAAGTTAAATTCCATGTGTTTGACTTGAATTTAATGTCAAACATTTTTTGATCCTGATCAGCTGCCGTGTTGCGCGGCGTCTGCTCATGATAAGAGCTATTTGCAATAACAAAGTTAGTCAGGAGTAGGCAGTGAAGGGGTTAACTAAATATGCGTATGTTGTAATCAGTAAATTTGTATTATGTATATCGTCTTTATTTCATTAAAGAAACTGGTTAGGTGACTTTAATTATCAAACTTCCAACTATTGAGGGGCTTCTGTTTCAATTTCATTCATGCATTAAACAGTCTGACATAATCATAAATGGAGTGAGTGGCCGCTCAACACAAGCTTTCAATATATTCATTTGGCTTCTTTTGGCAATTATTTCGACGTGTTTTGGCTTTCATTTGGTAATCAATCCTTAAAAAAGCAAAATTATGGGGCTCCAAAAGGCAGGGTCCTCGTCCCGAGCCCTGGACACATCTAATTGTAGACAGCATGTATATAAGATGATGTGACAGATGCCTTCATCTATTTTACTAATATAGAACTCCAGTCCTAAAGCGTGCTTTAAGCATGTGCTATTAGCGGCACGTGTGCAGGGTCATTATACAAGGTGCGAGACTAGGTGAGATATATTCTGTTAGTTGGTTTTAAGCACTTGCTATAAATAGCGGCACGTGTGCCGGATAATTATGTGATCATCTAGCGTGGGGATCCGTCTATTAGTTGAGTTAACTTTTGTTTAACAAGTTGAGGTAGATACACAATTATTTACTGGTATATATGTCTATATTTAGGGAATAAATGATTAAAATATAAATCATATAAAATAGAATTAAATGTCTTTAGGCAGTAGCTCATTTTCAGTCCAGTATCACACAGCAAAACTTGTGTTGGGTATTTTCCAGATTTGGTACGCTAGGGTTATGACTGGTATAAATATATAACGAAGTGTCTATTGACACGTACGGTGTTGGGGTAAAAATTACACTTATCGTGAGAATCACCCACCATGTCAGAAATTTTCCGATCTCAGAATTGCAATCATTGTATGCGATTTTATATGATTAAATTTCTAATGAAAATGAACCAGAACTGTATAAGAATACTTTTTAATGATATTGTTAAAAAAACACTCAGAATTTGTTACTTATTTGACCTAAAGGATCAACAACATCTTTCTGGCAATTTTCCAAACAGAAAAAAAGACCACACATTGATTTTTTTTTCTTTCTCTCTCTCTCTCTCTTTCTCTATTACTCTTTTCTATCCCTTTACAAGTGTCTAAAGTGTACAGTCTTACATGTGGGTATTTATTTGTACATGTAGTAAGTTTCTTAGTTTGTATTTATGTTTATGCCAGTGGTTTAGTTATTTATATACTCGTATCTAATATCTATCTCCAAATTTTGTTTCGTTGGAGAAATAAGTAAACATAATTATATATTCGCATATACTACTCTTAGCTAGTAGACTGCTGTGTGTACCTGTATTTCTTCTCCAAATTTCGTCTAGCTGGAGAAGCATATCATATGGGTACCCCAGCATTACTGTTGGCAAAAATGAACCAAGTATTTATTTATTTATTTTATTCATCCTATTAGGTAGAGCTTGGTAAATACCTGTATGCTTTCTTCTTCCATGTACATGTAACCTCGATACTTCTTGATAACTATTATGACACATCAATATACAAACTGAAAGAGTGAACTCGAGCCAGCATAGACCACGATCAGAGGCCGAGTTACCTAGGAACTGATCACGATCTAAACTGTCAGGTGATATGTATGACTATATATGGAACAAATTTAGGTTAACATCTGTTTATTCATAAGAAATACTTTTTATAAAGGCTTTATTATAAATTATAAAAATTTCAAAAGAATTTGCGTATTCCCAACTAATGACCTCTCTATTGATATGTATGTTTTCTATTTGTATAAATGTTAATGCTGTCCACGGTAGTGGACCTTATACAGATATATTTCAATAAAGTTTCAAAGTTTCAAAAGATTGTGCAGAAAGTAACAGTAACAAAAAAATAAAACAAGAAAACCAAACACCTGTTTACTCGAGTCTGTACCCGAACTCGACCCTAAGATTAATTTCGATCCGTCTCAACCAAATCACACTGAACTTATTTATGATGATCCTTTAACAAACACGCAATTCAATTCTCAAGAAAATGTAAGTGAAAATGTTTTACCCGATAAAGGCCCGTTGGTCGAGTTTGACCATAATATTTCTTTTGAAAACTCTAATTCTGCAAAACCATGGGTGCAATACGGTCAACATAAACTCACAGAGGCGGATAGGCATATTATTACAAGTGGGGGTAGGTTGCATGACGGAATAATTGATTACTGCCAAGAAATAATTAAACAACAGTTCAATGCACAAGGCTTCCAGTCAACAACCTTTGCTCAAAACATATCGAAATTCCAGCAGATAAGAGACAAGTTTACACAGGTTTTATTCCAAGGAAATATTACTTCCGGTCACTGGGTAACTGTTTCAAACCTTGGATGCAAGTCAAACGAAATTTGCCTGTATGACAGCGCCCTTTCAAGCAATGTTCATCATGACATAAGGCACCAAATTTCAAAATTCTACAATATGCAGGTCGTTCAATTAAAATCAAAGTGAAAGAAATGCAACATCAAACAGGAGCTAAGGACTGTGGTTTGTTCGCTATTGCCTAAGCAACAAAACGTTGACCGTAAAACGGTATAAATTGCCGTACGTGTCATTAGCAAGATTTTCTCTTGATAAACGTACAAGAACGACAACTCCAATTCTTCACATTCCTATTGCGAGTTATTGTTCTTGTACGTGTCAATAGATAGAATCATAGAAAACTTGCTATTGACACGTATGGCAATTTATACCAATATTTACCGTGTTTAAGCTCTATCAATATGACAGTTTCCCAACGATAGGTTGTTTTTATCGATGTAATGGCTTATTAGAGGTAATAGAATTACGACCAAAAAAAATCTGGTAAAAATGTCATCTGCTTTATTTTTTAGAACATTTAACGATATGACCTGCGTACTGAAACCTTGATTATAATTAATGTTTTACCTGTTTAATATTATAATCCAGATATTTCATTCAATACCAATTACGAAACAATAACATCAAAACTATGACCGTAAACGGCATAAATTGCCTTACGTGTCATTAGCGAGTTCTTGCTAAAAAACGTACAAGAAAGACAACTCCAATTCTTAACATTCCTATTGCGAGTTGTCGTTCTTGTACGTGTCAATAGATAGAATCATAGAAAACTTGCTAATGACACGTATGGCAATTTATACCAATTTTTACTGTGTTTAAACTCGGCAAATATGATAGTTTTCCAACGATATGCTGGTTTTATCGACTTAATGGCTTAGTAGAGGTAATAGAACAATGACAACAAAAATCTGGTAAAAAATGTCATCTGCTTTATTTTTTAGAAAATAAAAAGATATGACCTGCGTACTGAAACCTTGATTATAATTAATAGTTTACCTGTTTAATATTATAATCCACATATTTCAATCAATACCAATAACGAAACAATAACATCAAAACTATGACCGTAAACGACATAAATTGCTGTACGTGTCATTAGCGAGTTCTTGCTAAAAAACGTACAAGAAAGACAACTCAATTCTTAACATTCCTATTGCGAGTTATCGTTCTTGTACGTGTCAATAGATAGAATCATAGAAAACTTGCTAATGACACGTACGGCAATTTATACCACGTTGAAATGTCTTAATATTTCATCCATACAATAGGTATCCTCTATTTCATCGACTTTATGGATTAATAGTGTGGTAATAAAATAGAATAAAAACAACAAATCATAAAAATGTCATCTGCTTTTTTAGACATTAACAGATATGATTTGTGTACGGATTTCAGTATGGATTTACCTTTCACCTGTTCAGTTATTAATTCATATATATATGTGTGTGTATATCAATTCCAATAACTAAACAATATACAAACAAAATAACGAACTAAAACGTATTATAAATCGCCGTACGTGTCATTAGCGATTTCTTGCTACAAAAACGTACAAGATCCATTTCTTTACATCGCTATTTGTTCTTATGGTCATCATAATATTTTATTTTTCGATTTAAACGTATGCAAATTGATTCAAATTATGTGAATTTAAATGGATAACTCATATCAAACCACTCAAAAATGTGAGAAATTCTTTGCTTTGTTATAAGCAAACTGTTAGAACATCAACAGCAGGTATATTCAATTAAAACGGTTGTTTATACCTCTTATTTACAAATTCATCAAAATAAAAAAACATATTCATAAAAATACTTACCTATAATGTACATTTATCATGATTGCATTTTATAAAATGCTAAAACATACCGTTTTAATGCGTTTTGGTTACTTTCAACAAATATAGGGCGGAAACTTTCTGAGGGTGAGTGTGATTCTTACGATAAGGTGAAAATTATGTGCATACGTGTCAATAGAAGCTTTTTCGGCGGAGCTGACTGGTTTCTATTTAGTCACACTTTCTATTTGGCCACACATTTCAACCAATTATATTTGATCAGAAATTTAGAATTAAGAGCACCTGTTCAAACTGAATAGTCTGATTGGATAGTAGCCAGGGCTCCAGATAAGGGAATTATTTCAAAACTTAAAATCTTTATTTGTGCATTAAACCCTGTGGTGTCACTATACATTTGAATTGTCTCTTCGAGACAAAAAAAATGAGTGGTAACACCATAGGGTTTGGTGCTGAAAGGAGTGAAAAAATGTGATTTGTTTAGTTTACTCCCTCTTATCTGGAGCCCTGTAGGCTGGTCTATGTCCAATTACAGTTTTACCACATGTGGACTGTGAGTGTAAAATTTAGAGATACAGACTGCACTGTTTACACTGGGATGATGCAATTATACTTCTATTTTAAGATATGACATCTGAAATCTTTTTATAGATATACAGAGGAAGCTAGGTGTTTTGTAATTGTTTACTACCAATTTGTTTGAATTGTTAACTATTTGTACACATTTACCATACATTTAAAGCAATATTATATATAAAATTAATGGCCTCAAGTGAGTTAAACACAATCGTGTTGTTTCATCATTATTTACAAGAGTGGCAGTCGAAGTTCAGCAGACTGTTGTATCTGTACATTTGTGTATGCTATAGTTTGTTTCAAGAAACTCTATGAATGAAGTTTGATATATAGAACAATAGATTAATGTGAGGATCTCCTACCAGTAGCTAGGATATGAGTTAAATTATTGTTCTGTTTTGCATTTCTGTACATGATAGTTTTGCATTTTAAATAAAAGTTACTGTTTCAATTATTTTTGCTTTTCAATCCAAGATATTACAATTCTTTGAAAACCTCAATTTCATTTAATTTTGCACACCCAATTTCATCTATATAGCCTTAGTTCAACCCACAGGTACTTGACACATACTTTATTATCTATGAACCCCCTCCCCCCTTAAAAAAAAAAATTTTTTTGTTTTTGTTTACTATACTTCTATTATAGATACAAGGTAAACAGCGCAATTCGACACCTAGTCTTTACTATCGACTTAAACTGATGCTAAAATAGACTCGATCGCCGATATTCTCTTGTGGTACCCTCGGGAAATGATTAATTTATCAATATCTACTTTTTATTTCATCAAATTCCGTCAAATAACGCCACAGTACGTGAATTATAACGAAAATAAGCTTCAAAAAGTTTTATGTCGTTCTCTTGGTACATAGCAACGAATGTACATGTACATTTCAATTGTTCATTATCAGAAACAAAATCTCGTCAGTTTGTAATTATTCTTTAGTAATTATACATAATCAACAGTGATTACCAGATTGAATTCTGCAAACCCTGTGCAACACACAACCACCCATATCGACCAGGTAGGTCACGGCCCGTTGGCCACTATATAATCTAACCAGTGCCTGCCTCTGCCTGTCAAGTTGTTCTTATTGGCTTTATGCCTGCCACGCGCCAGCCTTTTACCTAGTCCCTATAAAAGGTAAGCTTTCATTGGTCGGCTTTCATTCGGATTTGCTTGGAGTTTTTCCTAATAAAATAAACTTTTGACAGATCGCGGGAAAAACAATTGCTCTTTCTATTAACATGTACTGTGTCCCGTTTTGAGGGTTGGTTCCCGTCCCAAAAAAATAATGGCAATCAAAATAAAAAGTGCCTTCTAAAATAAATGTTCACTTTAGTTCGATTTTAAATATATTATAATGTAAACATTCCTATAAAGATTAAGATTTAAGGTAACCATCTTTTTTTAATTTATGACTTTTTCGTTGCTCGCATTTATCTTTTTCACCAATCAAATATCACCTTACAAATTATGCGCGACTCATTGCAAATGGCTACTTTGTCGGGATGGAACATATCGCGTGTGAAACGGAGTTGATTTCTTGGACAATATTCGTATCCTGGGCGAATTATTGACGTGGACAGTGTTACTTTGGTGTGTTTTATTAGCTCACCTGAGCCGAAGGCTCAAGGTGAGCTATTGTGACCGCTCATTGTCCGTAGTACGTCTGTCCGTTCACTTTTACTTCAAACGACATCTCCTCTGAACCCGGGGATTGTAGGGCGGATTCAAACTGCTCATGATGTTCCTTGGATGCTTCTCTACAGAAGTTGTCTAAATGAAAGAGAAAAAGCAAAAACTCTGCTTGAAAAAGCAAAAAAGCAAAAAATTTAAAAAAATCTTCTTGCTAAAAACTACTAGGCCCTAAGCTTTGATATTTTTACAGTAGAATCTCCTGGTCGATCCCTCTATAGTTTGTTAAAATGAAATCCTAGGGTCACACTTGACGCCACCCTGCGCAGTTTAAGTGCTGCTCTAGGCAGGTTTTACAGTATTTTTGATGAAGCAAAAGCAGAACTGTATTTTACCTGAGTTACTCTTAATATACTAAGGGCAAATAGCCAATATTTGCAAACATTTTGGATCCAGATCAGATGCAACATAATGCTGCATCTAATTTGGATCCAAACTATTGGTACTCATTTACCAACTGAACATGTTCTAAATTCTTTTTTTTGTCACTTTTCGCATACAGTAGGTTTTAAGCAGATATCATTTCAGTCTGGTAAGGGTAAGCCTTCAGAGCAGTTGCTAATTCTACCATACTACCCAGTATTTGACCTCAGCCACTGAACTGATGGTCTTAGCTGAACATGTTGTCTGCTAAAGTTTATAAATGGTTTAGTCTGCTTCATACTTAGAGAAACAGGGTCTGGAAGTGATCCACTGACAGTTATGTAATTATGTCTTTTGCCATATTTATACATATGTTTAATATTCAAAATATGTATAGCAGACAGCAATTCAGCATTATATAAGAGTTAGACCCTAGCCAAATTTCCTACTGGCAGAGTCTGTTTGTCCATTTGTTTGTCTGTCAGTCCACAACTTTAATCTTAGCCATAACTTTGTTAAAGTTAGAAACTTTATAACTTGGGTCATGTCGTACAAAGGTCAATGTCAATTTTGAGATATTTCCCAGTGTCATATTTTCTTGTCTTTGAGATAACTCCAGTTCTACTGATGTTAACCCATTACCCCATACATATGCCTTTTTACGCCTTTAATTTATTCCTCCTCTAAAGAAAATAATTCCACTTTATATAGTCATAAACATGTAAGATATAAGAAATAGTATCTATATCTTAGTAGATGATAACTTAAAGCAGGTTGAAAGTAAAGCAGAGTGCGCAATAAATAATCATATGGAAATACATGTAGCTTGATAAGAAGAAGTGTCATGGATAAGGGCCATAACTCTGCCAACAATATTTTTTTAAGTTATTCCAATTTGTCATGTTTTTTTTGTCTGGAAGATAATTCCATTTACAGCTATATTAAAATGTTGTCTTGCCTATTAAGCTAAGGCACAATGACCTCAGGTGAGCGAATTAAGGGCCATGGCCCTCTTGTATGGACATATCGACGATTTCACGTGAAACCGCTTTGATCACCAAAAAATCTGCGTCCTCACGTGTAAACACCGGCAGACAGTCCCTGACAGTCTAACGGACAAAGACAAACTTTCCGAATATTTTATGAGTTTGAGGCCGTGTGGACTGTGTGTTTCATCTTCGAATGGGATAAATAAGGTATCGTTTGAAAGATAAATGTCTTGACTGTAAACTAGTGCAGAGTTATTGACGATAAACCCTTTGATTATGTAGCAGCGCCGCGTAATTTGCGATCTGTGTTTAGATGTTGTTGGTGCCCTTTCTTTTTATATAGTATAGAGATTTATTTTTTTTGGATTTTTTTTGTGACTGGCCCCTGTGGGTTAAATAAGAAGGAAATTGTATGGTCAGAAAACCGTCGTTTGCATCGAGCGGAACAAAAATGGCGGATTTCTATTTGTATACATAATGCGACTCCCGCCCCATTTTATAGAAAGGTATTTCTTGTTGTCCATTTTTATTGAAATTAATACAAATACTTCAAAAGATACTGATGCTTTTGTTTTTGAAATTTGGTGAGGATTGGTTGTGTCTAACTCTTTCTTGGTGAGTTTAACGCGTGAAAACGACGATTTTTCATGTGTTGTAAAGAATTCTTTAATATGTAGGGTGTGGTAGCGCCCATTTTATAGAACTGAAACCTATTTGTAATATTTACTTCAGAATGGTTTTTTTGTAATAAGAACATGTTGATGCATTTTTTTTAAAATTTTGGTGAGGATTGAATGGATATTTCTTATCTTTTTCATGTTTTGAATGTAGTACTTTTTTTTAAATTTTCGAGCATTGCAGACATTTTGAAATCTGTTATGTGTTGTCTCAAATTCATTCAAAATCATTAGATTTTGTATTATTTTCACTGAAAAAGGTTTGCTTGTTATGAAAATATCCTATCCCAAAAAGTCAAAATGGACTTGACTAAATTCAAAACGAGAATTGTCCATTTGAGGGAGGAAAGGCCCTCATACTTATATCTTCTGAAGACCAGTTCAAACGTCTAGTTGTATACATCTTCTAAAGGCTAGCAGGCATTTTAATCCCTTTATCTGTCCAATTAGTGGTGACAGGAGATATTGTTTATTGGAAATCTCCTCTAAGGGAAGGGGACATATGGTTTTGGGGGCTAAGACAGGAAGTCACCCTCCCATGATGTAAGATTATGCAATCAGTCAATCACCATCATAAAACACTGGTCTAAGTGTAATCACTTTAGACTTAGACTCTAACAAGCGACTGAAGACTACAAGCTCAGAAAATGCAAAAGCTTTTCAGTCATTGATACTTTTTAATTGACAGGCCGCTTTATGTCTCACAAGAAATATTTTCTACACCTAGCAGATGGTAGCTTAAAAAAGACTGAAAGTAAAGCAGAATATGCCTTAAGGAGCATTCTGCTTTACTTTCAATCTGCTGTAAGGAATAACCAATTTAAAAAAAAAAAAAAATGTAATGGGTTAAAGGAAACATGCATTCACAAAATGCTGAGGAAACATGTTATCAAAAACTAAAATCTTCATTTCTGCACCAAATCCTTTGGTGTCACTACTCAGATTTGTCTCGAAGAGACGGTTCTAATGAGTAGTAACGCCATAGGATTTTTTGCAGCATTAGCTTAAAAATGTTGGATTAGATTACATTACACCCCCTTATCTGGAACCCTGTGTTGTTAGATGCTTACACTGAACATTCTGCTTTACTTTTAGCCTGCTTTAGCTTCCATCTGCTAAATTATAGAAACTATTTCATTTTCTAGTGTGATAATTAATTATTCAAACGTGTCAAAACTGAAGAAAAATTATTTCATCAGTTCTTTGTTACGAGAAAACTGTCCATCCTCTTTCTACTGCAATAATCGTGTCCGGTCTGCATTATTTGCTTAGGCTCATATATAACTCGCGACTGCTCTATTTTTTAATAATATGAATTCATGGTGTTTATACAGTTTAAAGATACAGATTTCTGCTTTTTTTTTAAGACATTGACTGTAAAAATCGGACGAAAAATGATTTGTCTATAGGCTTTTTTATAACGGTAGGTAACCCTTTCTTGTGCGAGAATCTGCAGTCAAATGCCTGCTGGTTCATTAGGTTTATACTCTTTAACAATTACTCGCTCAATATAGAACGTTATTTTTTTCACAAATAAAAGCTGAATATCTTAGCTCTCATATGAGCCCTATATTTTGGAAATCGGGAGAAAATTAAAGTTTTAACGGACTTTTAATTAACAATAGGTATCCGTCCCAGGCGAACACGCACACTTTAGACGTGTTTATCGATCGATTAACCGCGAGTCGGCGGACAGGTATCGATTGGCGAATGAACGACACCATTATTGGGGAAATGCATGGGTTTATAGGTGGTTTCAGATCCGGTGCTTATTAATTCGTGGTTTTACCGTCAAAATGTTTCACGCATGCATTATTTCATACTAGAGCTATCTCGCCCTTGGTCATTTACCGTAAGCTTCAATTCAATGCACGTGTTAGTTGGTTATTTCAGGTGGCTAACAGGTATTCATGATTGTTCAACTGGATTATATGTACAAGTATCATCACAGAATTTAAAGACATTTCTCCCCCTCTCTCTCTCTTTCTCTCCCTCCTCTCTCTCTCCCTCTTTATCCTTCACTTTTTAGCTCACCTGAGCCGAAGGCTCAAGGTGAGCTATTGTGACCGCTCATTGTCCGTAGTACGTCTGTCCGTCTGTCCGTCCGTCCGTCTGTCCGTTCACTTTTACTTCAAACGACATCTCCTCTGAACCCGGGGATTGTAGGGCGGATTCAAACTGCTCATGATGTTCCTTGGATGCTTCTCTACAGAAATTGTTAAAATGAAACTTTCAAGTGGACTACTTATTGTAATTTATTTAAAAAAGTGAAAAACTTTAAACAATCTTCTTGTAAAAAACTGCTAGGCCCACAGCTTTGATATTTGTTTTTTAGTATCTCCTGGTGATTCTCTCTCAAAATTGTTAATATCAAAACTAAAACTGACCATAGGGATTCACCATAGGGATTTTTTCATTGCCGCTTTATGCAGGATTCATTGCCGCTTTATTCAGGTTATACTGTTTTACTGAAGGTTTAAGCAGGGTTTCAAGCACCCTTATACTAAATCACCTATATTTGCAAACAGTTTGGATCCAGGTCAGATGCCACATAATGCAGCATCTAATCTGGATCTAAACTATTTGCCACTCATTTACATATTTTCTTATATTTAGAAAATATAAGTTATTATTTTTTACATATTTCACATACAAACATTTGGAGCAGACAACAGTTCAGCATGATAATTGTCGCGATTATCGCGATTCAAAGGTTTTACTGTTAGAAATTAGTTGCAGTTTAGAATAATATCATATTAATTCTTTACTTTGCTCCTAATTGATTTATACATGTATATATTGCTCCTTTGTATATAAGAATGCTCCTTCTGAATAGTTATATATTGCTCCTATATAAGTAAGGATGCTCCTGCTGTGTTATTTAACTTGCTCCTTCTTGTGAGCAAGTTAATCATGCAGTTCTTGAGAGGTGCTCATATTTAGGCGGGAAATAAGAGTATAAAGGTTGGAGCTTTCTTCATGATAGTTTAAGTTTTGTAAAGGATTTCCAGTTAACATCTAGTTATTCACATAAAAGAAAAAATGGATTATATACATATTGGCTAGTGTAAAAAGTATCTCTACAGTGTATAATAAAAGGAATAAAATGTAAAGGTGAAAACAAACTGGATTTGGTTATTTCGTCTATCCCTTCAATGTTGTCAAAAAGCTCGCTACATTGAAAATGGTCCCGCGAACCGGATGTACCTTATATGTTGGATTTAAAAAAATTGGAGTTACAGTGAAAAGTTCTTCAATACAAAAGGAATACAGTCTGATGATAAGTTATGAAAAATGATTGGATTATACTTATGTGTTTGCTGTTGCAAAGAAAGATAACTAAACAGGTTAGTGTGACATTGTTTGTTTGAATACTTCAACGATGTCTAATATAACTTACTTAAAAGGTGTACGAACCAAGTTCGTAAACACGTTGAATAAAGAGATTAATTATGCAAAAGAATTTCTTCTCCAAGATTCAGACACTGTTGATACTACAAAATTACTTAGTGATGTGAACCGGTGTCTGGTGAAACTCAGATCGTACTCTGAAAAGTTACAGGAACAATCTTATAAGCTTGCAGATGCAATAGCTGATACTGATGATGCCTTTCTTGAAAAGGTTATTGATGAAGATTCTGAAATCAGCGAAATTGTTGTTGATATATGCTCATTACTTGAGCAGCTGGTTCAAAGGATAAACGAGCATGAAAAATCCAGTATCAAAGCTTCAGAACTTGGGGAGAAAAAGGTTGAGACTGCCTCTCTCCATGAGGAAATCAGATTTTTATTTGAAAACCAAATAAAGTTGCAAGAAACTTTCTTTGAAAAACAACGTGAAACAGTACAAAACAAGTCTTCATCTGTGAAGCTTCCAAAATTGGACCTAAGGTCATTTGATGGAAACAAGTTTTATTGGATAGAGTTTTGGGATTCTTTTCAAAGTGCAGTGCATAATAACAAATCTCTTCCAAGTATTGACAAGTTCAATTATCTTAGAAATCACTTGTCTGGAGAAGCCAGACGTGCTATAGCAGGGATAGCCCTTTCCAATGAAAATTATGATGTGGCAATACGAATACTTCGTGAAAGATTTGGAAACCCACAAGAAGTGATTGATCTTCACTATAATGCACTCATTGAATTACTGCCTGCAAAAAATACAACAGAAAGTTTGAGAAACTTGCTAGATAGAATCGAACGACATATGCGTAGCCTACAAGTAATGGGACAAGAAGTAGAGCAAGATGTGTTCATTTCTATGATTCGTAGAAAGTTGCCACAAGAAGCCCTGCTACAACTTGAAATTTTGAAAGGTTCTGACAACAAATGGACAGTTCATCTCCTTCGGAAGTTATTGGTTGAATATATTGTTGCCCGAGAAAAGACGGAAAAAGTGAATACCAGTGATCTGCAAACCCAAAGACTAACAAATAAGTTCACAAACTATAAGGGATTTGCCAATGCAACTAACTTTCATGGCGATTCCAAATCTCAGTCTAAAAGCATTTCAGAAGCTTTTGTGTCAAATACAGATGGAAGAAAAAGTACAAATAACTGGCAGAAAAGCAAGTGTAGGTACTGCAATGGTTTACACTGGAGTGACGAGTGTCAGAAATTCAAGACTATAATAGAGCGTCAAAGACAATTGAAAGGCAGTTGTTATAAATGCCTGAAGGAGGGTCACTATTCTACAGATTGCAGGTCTACAAAAGCATGTGTGTACTGTGGTCAGAAAAATGTTCATCACCGCAGTCTGTGTCCAAAAAAGTTCGAAAGGAACAGAGTGAGAGAAAGTGTACATTTATCTGAAGTTGATAACAGCAATCTGTCTCAAAGGATTGTACCAGAAGAAAATATGCTTCTGTCATCAGATGAAACTGTACTAATGCAAACAGCATTGACAGATATTAAACATCCAGATCTTAATAACAATGTCAGAGTGCGACTATTGATGGATTCTGGGTCTCAGAGGTCGTATATAACCCAGAGTTTAGCTGACAAACTACAACTTAAAGAAGAAAGTGAACAGGAAATAAGATTAGTGACTTTCGCAAGTGAGAAGGTAAAAGTTGTTAAGACAAAAGCAACAACATTGGATGTTAAACTCAGCAATGGAAAATATATGAACATTTCTGCCAACATTGTTCCTAATATTACTGGATCAATTCAAAGAAGACCAGTTATTCTTGAACACAAAGAGCATTTTCTAGAATTGACAGAAAATATGAAGCTGGCTGATGAAGTCCCAAGTGCAACAGAATCAGATACACTGGAACTGTTAATAGGTAATGACTATTACCTTGACTTCATATTGTCAGAGAAGGTTGAAGTGCAACCAGGCTTATATCTTCTTGCTTCAAGGCTAGGATGGATCCTAACCGGACGAACACCAACAAAAGAAGCAGAAGCATTTCTTGATGTCAGCATGTTGATTATGACACCTGGAGTCAATATAGTGAAAACAAATGTATTTTCAAATGTTGACAGCTCACTACCGATAAAACCAGATCTCGAAGACTTTTGGAATATCGAAACAATTGGAATAACTAGTTATGAATGTCAGATTAGTAGCGATCAGAGAGTGTTACAAAAGTTTAAAGACACTGTGAAATTCGAAGATGGAAGATACCAAGTCACATGGCCTTGGAAAGAAGATCTGCCAGATCTGCCAGAAAACCGCGGTCTCGCAATAGGACGCCTTAAGTCATTATCTACAAGGCTTCAAAGACAGCCAGAACTATTAGACAAATATGATTTAATAATACAAGACCAGTTGGAGAAGGGTATAATTGAAAAGGTTGACCGAACAAAGTCTGATGGAATTAAACATTACATTCCTCATCACGTAGTCATTAAACCCCAAAGGACAACCACTAAGCTTCGTGTTGTGTACGATGCATCTGCTAAAACAAGAACTGAAAACAAAAGCCTGAATGAATGTTTGTACAGAGGTCCGGTTTTACTGCATGATCTCTGTGGTATAATTATGCGCTTCAGACTTCACAACATTGGCATTGTGTCTGACATAGAAAAAGCATTTTTGCAAGTAGGTCTACAAAGGACTGAACGTGATGTAACCAGATTCCTTTGGTTCAAAAACGCCAATGTGCCATATGTGGATGAAAGACATATTCAAGAATATCGATTTTGCCATGTCCCTTTCGGTATTATATCGAGCCCATTCCTACTTGGAGCTACGATTGAAAATCACTTGGACACTTACAAATCAGACCTTGCTGAGAAATTAAAAGGTGACATCTACATGGACAATGTCATTACAGGTGTAGAAACTACAAATGATGCTGCAGAATTGTATAGTGCTTCAAAGAAGATGTTTAGTGATGCTCACATGAATCTTAGAGAGTGGAAAACAAGTTGCCAAGAAGTTAACGAAATGATACCAGAGAAAGACCTCATCAAGGAAGAAAGTATAATGGTCTTGGGTCATAGTTGGAATACGAACACGGACACTCTGTCTTTAAACCAACTTGATGCTTTTGAGGACAATCTGATCTTGACAAAACGGAACATTCTTAAACAAGTTGCTTCACTCTTTGATCCACTAGGCCTTTTTTGTCCAATCAGTCTTCCAGGAAAAATACTAATACAAAAGCTGTGGATTAAGAACATGTGCTGGGACGATGAACTTGATGAAAAGGACCAAAAAGAGTGGTTAGAAATAAAAGTTTCATTGAAGGAAGCACACAACGTGGAAATACCTAGATGTGTATATTTGCCAGAGATCAACAACAGTGTGAAATATTCACTGGCTTGTTTCTGTGATGCCTCTAGCAAGGCATATGCAGGGTCAATATATTTACTACAAGAAACAGATGGTGAATCAAGGTCCGATTTAGTGTTTTCAAAGGCAAGACTCGCACCAGTTAAGGAAATGTCTATCCCAAGACTAGAGCTCATTGCAGTACTTATTGGTGTCCGCAGTGTAAACTTTGTGAAAAATCAACTGCAGCTGAAGTTTCAGAAGATTTATATCATTACAGATTCTCAGTGCACTCTTCAATGGATAGTGTCTGAAAAGCCATTGCCTGTATTTATCAAGAATCGTGTTCAGGAGATCAGAAGTCATACTGATGTAACTTTTCAATATGTAAATACAAAAGAAAATCCAGCAGATATTGCAAGCAGAGGATGTTCTTTAAAAAGTCTACAAGAAAACGACATGTGGTGGCATGGTCCAAAATGGCTGACAGAACCAAGTGAAAACTGGCCATTACTGTCATTTTGTGCCACACACAATTCTCAGAAACCAAAGGAGAGTAATGAAGATGAAAGTGAAATGGTGCAAATTTCGGATACTAGTGACAGTTCAAAGCAATGCGTGAACAACTGTAAAGATAGGTCTTGTGCGCCTTTCGGCATCAAAATTAATCACTTTTCAACATGGTCAAGGCTAATTAGAGTAACTGCATGGTGTCAGAAGTTTATTCAAGCCCTGAAAAGAAAACGTCCTGAAAATAAAACATTATCAGCCAGTGATATTGAACATGCTGAAGTTCTGTGGCTGTTACATGTTCAACATACTCATTTTCCGGATGCACTCAATGCGATCAAAAAGATGAAGTCAGACAATTTGGTTAGACAACTTGGATTATATGTCGATGAAACAGGTTTATTACGCTGTCAAGGCAGACTTAAAAATGCAGATATCTGTGAAGCCGCAAAACGGCCAATCTTGTTACCAAAGAAAGATACGTTTACCAAACTACTCATCGAAAAAACACATATGATACTCTTACACAGTGGTACTTCGCAAACATTGGTAAAACTAAGACAAAAGTACTGGATACCGCATGGTAGAGCAACAATCAAACAGATTTTGAAAGCATGCTTAACATGCAGAAGAATGGAAGGTGGTCCATATAAAATGCCACCTATGCCCCCATTACCATACACACGAGTCTCTGAGGCGACTCCTTTTTCATTCACAGGAATGGATTATTTAGGACCACTTTATGTGAAAGATTCTCAGGAAACTAAGAAAGTATGGGTATGTCTGTTCACTTGCATGGTAATCCGTGCCGTTCATCTTGAAATGGTATCAGATATGTCCACATCTTCGTTTCTAAACTGTTTGAGACGTTTCATTGCAACAAGAGGAACTCCAAACAAGTTAATATGTGACAACGCAATGCACTTTAAGCTTGCTAGTGAAACAACCAAACTGGTGTGGTTTGATATTGTCAAAAGTGAAGATGTACAAAGTTATTGTTCTGATAAAGGAATCCAATGGTCTTTTATTGTTGAGTTATCTCCTTGGATGGGAGGTTTTTATGAAAGATTGGTGGGCCTAATAAAAAGATCCTTACGGAAAACAATTGGCCGCAAACTATTAAACAATGACCAGATGTTTACGGTGCTTAAAGAAGCTGAATCAGTGATTAATTCTAGACCACTCGTATACGTTGGGGATGACATTAACTCAAACATTGCTATAACTCCCGGACATTTCATTTGTTTAAACCAATATACAGGAATACCAGAATCAGAAGATAGTGATGATCCAAACTATAGTCAATGTGATAGTTCCGCAGAACGTCTACTAAAACTTTGGAAGAAAGGCCAGAAACTGTTGAACTCTTTTTGGTCAATATGGCGCGGGGAATATCTTCTTAGTTTAAGGGAAAGGTATCAAAATAAACTGAAATCAAGGAGAATACAGTCAACATTCTCACCAAGTATCGGAAATATAGTTCTCATCAAGGACGATGTTCCAAGAGGATGTTGGAAATTTGGGAAAATAGTAAGACAACAAATAAGTGTAGATGGCTATATAAGATCAGTTACTGTCAAAACATCGTCTGGCAGAGAAATCAACCGCCCTCTAAATCTGCTATACCCCATAGAAGTAGCAGATCAACATCATACAGACCAACACGAACAAAAAGAAACTCAGAAAATGCCAGGCATTGAACGTCCAAAGCGTAAGGCGTCAGAAGCTGCAAGGCAGAAGATTAAGACCATGACTTAGTATTGTGTTTGCTTTTGGTTTGAGAGTGTCGCTTAAAGCGAAACTGTAATCAAGGTTTTGTATAAATGTACCTATAAAAAAAAAATCGTGGAAGTGTACCTTTAATGGACTATTTTCTTTGTTTTAACGTGGTAATATATGCACGGAATACTAAATCGTTCTGTCGAATACAATTTTTAATAAGTTATTCAAGAGAGGATCATATATGCGTTGCAAATTAGACGCCGGGTGGCTGATAGTCGATTTAAGCATTGTTTATCAGAAATCTTAATTTTAAAAGTGATTTAAATATGTTTACATGTAAATAGTGATATTGCCATTTGAAATGCGTTGAAAGGCATAAAAAGGCGATATATGTTTAGAGTTTCTTAAAAGTAAAGTTAAGAAACTAATTTATATAAGGTGAATGTAGTCCCTTTAAAGTTAATTATGCTCCTATCGATACATGTAGCTTCACACACTAGGAGCAAAGCGACAATACGTTGTGCACGGGTAGCCCGTGCATGAACTATAACAAAGCGTGCTATCGGAAAACAGTTGTTAGGAGCATAGATATATATGTATATATAATGAGATTTGTTTACACATATAACTCACGTTGTTGTGTTTTTAAAGGCTTGAATGATACGTACGTAAATCATATGTTTATTGAGATCTGACAAGAAAAGACCTTACAATTTAATATCAAAGATGGTTCATGTTTGCCATACTTGTGGAAAGATATATACAAGAAAACGGAATTTAAAACGACACATTTCAGAAACACATGAAGTTGTTAAATTTTGGAACTGTTCCGAAGCTAAATGTAAAAGTACATTTGTGCGTAGAAGCTATTTCGTCAGCCATTTAGAGAAATGTCACAAAATATCAAGAATTGAAGCAAGAGTTATTGCAGTGAAATCAACGCAACACTGTCAACCTAAAGACAATAAAGTTGGGAAAAAGTCTGAGTTTGAGACGATAAGTGATGACGATAGCATTTTAGACATGATTGCGGAGATAGAAACCTTGGAGGATGAACCCTTAAAGGAAACATCTAAATTTGTTGACGAAGTACTTGGAGATCTAGATCTAGATCTAGATGTAAACAACAACAGACGAGATACGTACTGCCCGGAAACAGAGTCGATCAGTGACATAAGCGAGGTGGAGGTCGGAGAGGAAGGTCCAAAGGATACTAGTGCTGTTTGTGTGGAAAGTGATACTATTGGTAAAAGTGAAAATGAGGATAAAGGAGATAAAAGTTTAGGTGATCAAAGTGTAAGTGAAAGTGAAAGTAAATATGAAAATAAAGATAAAGGTGTAGGTGAACAAATTGAAAGTGAAGTAGATGAAGTAGAAATAGAGGAAAATGACAGAGTGAGCAACACAGCTAGTAAAGACAGTAGACTTTCAAAACGACAGGTTCCAGGGGGTAATGACAGTGACGTCATTGTCATAAGTGACAATGAATCCGAAACACAGGTAGACAGATTCTCTTGCAAAACTGTTACAGAATTTTATGAAAATACATTAATCAGAACAACTACGTACAGGGACAATCAAAAGGTCATGGTAACCCATAGAAATGAACAGTGCTATTACAAGATTGTGAAAAATGATAACTAAATTTGTATAACATGGTAAATTTCCCTCAGACCTTAGATGGTATCTATTTTTTGTAATATTAATTTGTATATATTCTGAAATATAAAAGGTGTATTCATGTTCTTTGGTCTGTGGGGAATGTCGCGATTATCGCGATTCAAAGGTTTTACTGTTAGAAATTAGTTGCAGTTTAGAATAATATCATATTAATTCTTTACTTTGCTCCTAATTGATTTATACATGTATATATTGCTCCTTTGTATATAAGAATGCTCCTTCTGAATAGTTATATATTGCTCCTATATAAGTAAGGATGCTCCTGCTGTGTTATTTAACTTGCTCCTTCTTGTGAGCAAGTTAATCATGCAGTTCTTGAGAGGTGCTCATATTTAGGCGGGAAATAAGAGTATAAAGGTTGGAGCTTTCTTCATGATAGTTTAAGTTTTGTAAAGGATTTCCAGTTAACATCTAGTTATTCACATAAAAGAAAAAATGGATTATATACATATTGGCTAGTGTAAAAAGTATCTCTACAGTGTATAATAAAAGGAATAAAATGTAAAGGTGAAAACAAACTGGATTTGGTTATTTCGTCTATCCCTTCAATGTTGTCAAAAAGCTCGCTACAATAATAGTCAGTTCTCCCTGAGACGGTCTCTTATTGCATAACTGACCCAAAGCTAGCTCTGAACTCAGGTCACTGAGATACATAGCAGAAATTATGATGTCTGCTATTTTGTGCTCAAGCACAACGTAGTTCAAGGCATATTACTTTTGGTATGTCTGTTTGTTTGTTTGTTTATCTTTCTGTCTATCAGTCCACAATTAATTCTTGGCCATAAACAGTATGGATCCAGGTCAGATGCCACATAATGCTGCATCTAATCTGGATCCAAATTTGCCACTCATTTACATATAGTTTCCTATATTTAGAAAATGTAAATAATGATATTTATTAACCTATTAACGCATACATATTCCTTTTTATGTCTTTAATTTATTCTTCCACAGAAGAAAATAATTTCACTTTATACAGTCATTGTTGTCTTTAACAATTGCTTCAAATGACATCTCCTCATATATTGCTGAAAAGATTTCAACCATGTTCCTTGGGTCAAGTTGTTTCAAAATTGTTCAAAGAATTAAAAACAATGTAGAACTCTGGTTGCCATGGCAACCAAGTGAAAAAATAAGGAAATCTTAAAAAATCTTCTTGTCTGAAACTACAAGGGCCAGATCTTAGACATTTGTCACATAGCATCATCTACAGGTCCTCTATCAAGTTTGTACAAACTATGCCCCTGGGGTCAAAATTGGCCCCGCCCCGGGGGTCACAGTTTTACATAGAGTTATATAGTGAAATTTTCCAACGTCTTCTCCTCTGAAAATAATATGGCCAGAGCTTTGATATCTGGCATGGTGACACTTTTAGATGTCCTATACCAATAAGGTTCAAATGGTTCTGGTCGATTGCATATCATCTACAGGTCCTCTATCAAGTTTGTACAAATTATGCCCCTGGGGTCAAAATTAGCCCCACCCGGGGGTCACAGTTTTCAAACGTCTTCTTTTCTGAAGCTAATATAGCCAGAGCTTTGATATTCGGCATGGTGTTACTTCTAGATGTCCTTTATCTATTTTGTTCAAATGGTTCCAGTCTGTTGCATATGTAGGTCACAGGAGCTAAAAACAGATTTTTTCAATGGAAACTTAAAAAAAATCTTCATGTCTAGAACCCTAGTACCCTGATCTTAGATATTTGGAACATAGCATCATCTACAGGTCCTCTATTAAGATTGTTCAATTTATGCCCCTCGGGTAAAAAATGACCCCGTCCTGGACATAAATCATTATCTCCATTTTGATGTACAGCTATTCTCAGGTGAGCGACATATGCCCCATGGGGCTCTTGTTTTTTCTCTCTCTCTCTCTCTCTCTCTTTCCATCTCTCTTTCCATCTCTCACTGTGTCTTTCTCTCAAAACCACAGGTACTTGACACATACTTAATTATCTATTAACACCACCCCCCTCGGGAAAGGATTAATTTATCAATATCTACTTTTTATTTCATCAAATTCCGTTAAATAACGCCACAGTACGTGAATTATAACGAAAATGGGCATCAAAAAGTTTTATGTTTCGGTAAAAGGTAAATTATAGTAATTAAAGGATTAAATATATCGCACCTCTCCCGGTAACAAGGATACTATGTCACGGTGTTTGTGCCACGGTTGCAGGGTTGTTTTAGTATGCGTGGATCCTGTAGGGCCTTCAAGTACCGTATCAGCGAACAGTTACGTTAACCGATGCAAACAACCCATATAGTACGACATCTAGCGTTCACCAATATTCTTCAATAATAACTCATTGCGCCTCAATGTTTATTAACTTTTCAAGGGTACGAAGTTCGGAACGATTTATGTGCGAATCTAAAATAACACAAGCAAAAGTGCACTAATCGACTGAAATGCATCAATTTTACTGCATGTAAAAATAAGATTTAGCTGCTAAGATGTAAGCTGCTTTGTTTGATACATTAAGTATCGGACAATGTTGGTTTATTGATGAGAAATTAAGTCGGGTCTGTTCGCTGGTTTTATTAACAATAATAATAATAATAATAATAAAGACTTTATTTCAAGAGGGTAACACAATTAGAACACACAAGCAACTAATCTCCCTTGTGGCCCTCAAACATTTGTACAGATATTTACAGAACACATTCAATCCATTAAATTCATTTAGTAGCCATTTTGTTTTCCTTGTTGGCGATGGCGAACTACCTCTGAGGCCGTTCGTGTCGTTCGCAATCGGTAACAGCCTAACGTTGTTAAAGGTAAACTGTTACCGTTTTCTGTTGCAATCGATACGGTACTTGAACGCACTATTGAACTATCAACGAAATCGGTGGACATGTGAAGGGGGTAAAAATAACTGGATTTCTTAAATATATTGATTTCATTTCTTCCATGGGGAGATGAGATGTTTGTGACATCACTAATTAATTAATAACTGAAAAAAACCTTTATATTTATTGGTGTCTTCAATTCCTTTCATGTTTAACATACATGTTACAAGATGCATCACACAAATAGACCAATGTACGTACATGCAGGAACGTATATTAGTGTTTTAGCCAGACTCTCAAAAAGGGCAGGGGGGCACCAAAAAGGGGCAGGGGGGCACCAAAAAAGGGCAGGGTGCAAACAAAGTGCGGACCCGCAACTTCGGCGAGGGGATTGTTAACATTTCTAGGTGTCTTTTCATCATATTCGAAGTCTTATAGGTCCATAAGCACTTTTAATGTATTCAGCATATAAGTCTGTAAAGACAAAGGTTATACATGTGGCAATAGAACAATGGGGAGGGTGCGGGAGGGGTGTCCCCTCCTGCGCTGCGGCGGAAATTTTTTGGACTTTAAATGATGAAATAGTGCAATTTTGCTATACAGAGATATATAATAAACATGTATGCACATGTAGTGGATTTTAGCTATACATGTACATTATACAGATTCATACAAGTATTATGGAAAATGGATGAAATCAGCCAATTTTTGCAAATAGAATATTAACAGATCAAGATTTTTTTTCTTTAAATCACACATTATTAAAAAGTTACACAACTAAATTTTACTCCAGCACCTGATGATTTCCCATTACAGCTGCTGATTGAGGTTGGCATTTAAACTAGTATTCCATTCTTTTGCAACAATGTATTTTGTAAAACAGGGGTGTAAAAGCCCCAAAACGATCAATACTAGAAAATATCAATTCTCTTACTTAATTCTTTAAAAAAAAAAAGAGCAAGAAACTAGGTTATGGGGTGTCTTTACCTTTATGCAAATAGTATAGACCCAGATCAGAGTGCCCTGGGTAAGTCCTTTGTATAGGGTGTATTACCTGTTTGTCTGATTTAAAATTATTTTGAGATTTTTCTAATATCGCACACAGTTAAACATGCACACAAACAAATAGATCTACTATAAAGTACAATAATTATTGGCATTGGATTGTTGCTGTATCCAGGCAAGTGGGTGTCTTAAGGATTTTCCTATTAATAAAATTCAGCCTTCCCTAAGCAACCACCTGTCATAAAACAGAATACAATTAATTAGACTGCATCACGGGAAAAATTAAACAGGATCTACTTAGATATGTGTTGTCACGCTGATGTTCTGTTTCAAATAGATCATTCAATATGAACTTACCAAAATAAAAACAACAGCACAGAACTTTTAGAAATAGAAATATCCCATTCTTCGATTCTCGCGCGTATGTAGTATTTGATGGCAGAAACGGACGTTATCAAACCAACCAAACCTCTCTCGGTCGTAACTTATTTCCCGAAACTCCAGCGAAATATACACCTGTAAGATGTAATTTGTTAATTTCACGTCAATCATCAATACTGTCTTTCTAAATGGGTGTATATAACGTCTACATTCATTGGATGTTTAAAAAAAAAGATGCGGGGAATTACCTTTCTTATAGCCAATAAAACGAGTAAAGACAACTTGTGTAAAAGTTCGAAGCACGGTGCGCGTTTGAATTTTTCATTTCCGAAATTTGGAAGACTGTTCGTTTCTGGTACGTGAATATTAATAAAGATTTGTATGGAAAGTATTTCCTTCTAAGAAAATTAAATTAGGTTTTAGATCTATATTCACCTAAAATGTTCGTTCGTCGAGCATTCTTTATTGGCCCTGTATCGAGCATATTTTTCCAAGATCCGACTCGCGTTTGCGTTTTAATCTGTGATTTTTTTTTCAGTCTTCATAATGGATAATAATCATATGAATGTTTAAATTTAGGGAAAAGAGTGTTTTCAACGAGGCCAACATGCGTTTCGATTTAATCCGGCTTCAGTCGTACACTCTGGCTATGCGGGGTACCACACCAGGTATACATATGTGTATCGGTCGATTACACACTATAATTGTTGATTGTCTATGACACGCGCGTGTCGCATTGCACTGATTGGCAATAATGGGATTAGCGACAGTAAGTGGTATCGCTCCGGGCAGCGGGGCGGTCTATATAAAATGGATAGGGGCACTAGGGCGGATCCTTACACCGGAATAAGGGCAGAAGGGCGGATCAAAAGGGCAGAAGGGCGGGCCGCCCCGCCATTCCGCATTAGCTAAAACACTAGTATATAGATAATGTACGTTCCTGGTACATGTAATTATGAAATAATTCACCGCCAAGGCGTTAACTTGGTGTTTTTTTTAAAGGGACTCGCAACCGGATGGTGTACTTGTCAAAATAAAATAAAATACTCAAATAAAAGCAAATTTGTGGCATTTTATTTGGCTTCTGACATTAAAAAAATATGATCAGTCCAAAAAAAGTCTCAAGAATCGGCACCGAATCTTAGTTTTTTAAGATATTTTCCATCGTTTTTCTATAGCGTTAGCTAACGGTATAGTTGTTGTTGTTGCTTCTTTACACGGGCTCAGACATAAACCCGAGACGAATAAAGTAGTAAAAGTACTATCGATCGCTACTAGTGAAGTACGTTAATTCGCTACTATAGATATAGAGAGCGCTGGTAGCCGAGGTAGTATAGGAGCTTCCTCATTTTTTCACGTTTCTCTCCGCATGGAGGGTCACGGGTTCGAATCCCACCAGGGCTTCTTCTTTTTTTTTTTTTAAATGGATTTTTTAACAGAATTTATTATCCTAAACTAAATCTTACCCATTTATATAAGCATTTGACATATATTTACAAATTACTATTTTTAATGCTAAATCCGGTTGCGAGCCTCTTTAACCCATTACCCCTTAAAAACGCCTTTTTACGCCTCTTGCTTATTCCTCCACTGAAGAAAAAAGTTCCAGTTTATACAGCAAAGAATATGTACCAAGAGAAATATTTTCCATATCCTAGAAGATGGTAGCTTAAAGCAGGCTGAAAGTAAAGCAGAATGTGCCTTAAGGCACATTCTGCTTTACTTTCAACCTGCTTTAAGTGGTCACCTGGTTTTGATGCAAGAAATAGGCTAAGAGGTAATGGGTTAAGATTAAATATCGGTAATTTGACAAATTAAAATCATTTTGAGATTCTGACATATTAAATAATTATGATAATATCAATTACAATAATATATTAATAAATATTAGATGAAAAGAGTTATTTCTTTATTTGAAGAAACGCAAATATGTACACTCTCTTAAATAAAAGTAGAGTCTAACATTGTCAGTTAATAACTTAATATACGGTTTATTTGTTTCATTTTCACATGTTCCGCCTGCCAAGTACTGAAGTAGATTCTGATCGTAAATAGATTATTTCCCTTTATAACGGACTTAATTGCCCCGATTCGGCATAAATTTTTTTTATCGTTTCCAGAACAAAATCGTATAGTTTAGATCCAACCCATTTGTAAGGCATTGAAAGGTACAAGTGATTTCATATCATTTAGTTGCTTATTGATCAAGCAAGAGGTGTGATATACAGGTACTTGAACCTTTAATTACTATAAAAAAAATAAATTAATTTACCTTTTTACCGAAACGTCCAGACTGTTTACTATATAAAATCAATTTACCGAACTGGTCATTTACCGAAACGTCCCGCACCCATCTAGAGTAGACTATTTCGCCTCCCAGTTTTATTTCAAACCTCTTATTTATCAATATGCAGGCGCAGTACGTCCGCATAATGGATTTTTATTTACTGATCTATAATGGCATAAATTTGATTAAAATTTTAGAAGCGCCTTTCAAAGTTGCCAACAGTTCTGCTAATTTCATTTTCAAGTGCAACTTTCAGATCATTAAACCTTTTAATTTAATAAACTACGATAAGTCATTAACAAAAAGTTATATTTTACTTCGGTAATAAAAAATGGGGGTAGCGAAAAGTCCAGGGTAAAAAAAACCTGAATGGCGAACTGACAGGCGGGAACACAACAGGGTACCAAAATGTCCAGTAACCGTCCACATCATGTGGCACATGTAACTCACTAACTGTTTTTATACGCCCGTCTTCAGACGGGACGTATTATGTCGTGGCGCTGTCCGTCCGTCCGTCTGTCCGTCCGTTAACTTTTTCATGTCCGCTCTCTAACTCAAATAAATTTAGTCTAATCCTTTTGAAACTTGGTCAGAATGTGTATGACCATAATATCTCGGTCAAGTTCGATAACCAGCAAGATTGACCCAGACATTCAAGAGTTATGCCCCTTTTTTGTCAAAAACGGGCATATTAGTTTGTCCGCTCTCTAACTCAAACAAATGTTTTTTAATCCTTTTCAAACTTTGTCAGCATGTGTATGACCATAACATCTCGGTCAAGTTCGATAACCAGCAGGATTGCCCCAGACATTCAAGAGTTATGCCCCTTTTTTCGTAAAAAACGGGCATATTTTAGTTTGTCCGCTCTCTTACTCAAACAAATTTAGTCTAATCCTTTTAAAACATTGTCAGCATGTGTATGACCATAATATCTCGGTCAAGTTCGATAACCAGCAGGATTGCCCCAGACATTCAAGAGTTATGCCCCTTTTTTCGTAAAAAACGGGCATATTTTAGTTTGTCTGCTCTATAACTCAAATACATTTATTTTAATCCTTTTGAAACTTGGTCAGCATGTGTATGACCATAATGTCTCTGTCAAGTTTGATAACAAGCAGGATTGCACCAGGCATTCAAGAGTTATGCCCCTTTTTTCGTAAAAAACGGGCATATTTTAGTTTGTCTGCTCTCTAACTCAAACAAATTTATTTCAGACCTTTTGAAACTTGGTCAGCATGTGTATGACCATAATGTCTCGGTTATGTTTCATAACCAGCAAGATTGCCACAGACAGTCAAGAGTTATGCCCCTTTTTTCATCTAAAACGGGCATTTTTTAGTTTGTCCGCTCTCTAACTCAAACAAATTTATTCCAATCCTTTTGAAACTTGGTCAGCATGTGTATTACCATAATGTCTCGGTTATGTTCTATAACCAGCAGGATTGCCCCAGACATTCAAGAGTTATGCCCCTTATTTTGTCAAAAACTGGCATTTTTTAGTTTGTCCGCTCTCTAACTCAAATAAATTTATTCCAATCCTTTTGAAACTTTGTCAGCATGTGTATGACCATAATGTCTCGGTCAAGCTCCATAACCAGCTAGATTGCCCCTGACATTCAAGAGTTATGCCCCTTTTATCGTCAAAAACGGGCATTTTTTGTTTGTAGCTCTCTTTCTCAAACAAATTTATTCCCATCCTTTTGAAACTTGGTCAGCATATGACCCCTAACTTTCAGGGTTCTTCCCCCTTTTGTTTTTACCTTGATAGGGTTTTGGTATGACTACATTCTAAGATCGATTTGACGGGCGTATAATGTGCCCGGCTTGCGGTGCTCTTGTTCTTCTTCGTAGGGTCGTAATCTGCAGCATACTCGTACCAGTTAGACGATATGGAGCAATTTCTCGTATTGGCCAGACGACAACTGTCACAAAATTAGCATGTCGTCCCAGGGGTTCATTAATGATACTAGATTTTGACATGCCTGGATCTGGATCCATGTAAATGTAAGTCAATTTTTATGCCCCGGCATCGATAGATGCGGAGGCATATAGTAATCGTACCGTGCGTGTGTGTGCGTCCGTCCGTAACAAGGTTAAGTAGATTTTACCGTTTCGTCTAGCATCAACACCACTTATACAGTTGTTGCCTTGGACCATTCCCTATCCACCAATACCACCAAACTTTGATTTTGACCTTGACCTAATTTGGACTTAGAATAATTTAAATAGGCTAATTCTTGGTTAACTAGATTTTACCGATTTGTCTAGCATCAACACAACTGACTACAATTCTTTGATACTTATGCAGTTGTTGCCTTTGACCATTCACTATCCACCAATATCACCAAACTATGATTTTGACCTTGACCTAATTTGAACTTAGAATATTTTAAATGGGCTCTTTCTCGGTTAACTAGATTTTACCGTTTCGTCTAGCATCAACACTGTTTACTACAATGCTTCGAAACTTATACAGTTTCCTTGGACCATTACCAACTCACAAATAATACCCAAGCTCAGTTTGACCTTGACCTAATTTGGACTTAGAAAAGATTCAGAATACATGTATATTGTTAAGGATGCCACCGGGGGCATAAGCATTTATTGTTCATTATAAAATAAAATTAAAAAACAGGGATTTACTTGACATTTGTTTGTTCTCAGATTATATATCGTGAATAATCTCAAAAACAATAAATTATACAAAAATAGTATAATAAAACTGATTTTCTATTATTTTTATAAAGTGGGACGTTCCATCTAGAAAATTGGGACGTTCCGACTGGTACGTTGCGACCATAAACCTCCTCCAATCCATGACCATTAACCCTGAAGCCAAGGAGAGAAACTCAATATTAAGTTTATTCTTTCATTTCAATCCTTTTCCTAAGTATTTATTAACCCATTACCCCATAGACTGTTTCTAGTTTGAAGAGCAGGTGACCACTTAAAGCAGTTTGAAAGTCGGCCTGCTTGAAGTTATTATCTGCTAGGATACAGAAACTATTTCTTACAAATGTATGATAAATATTCATGCCTGTATAAGTTGGAACTTATATATTTTCCTTATTAGAGGAATAAGTTAAAGGCATGGAAATGTGTATTTATGGGGTAAAGGGTTAAAGAAAGAAGTTGTCTAAATTATCAACAATAAAAATCTACATTAACAACCACATGCAGTGTTCATACATTTTGTATTTATTTTCAGGTATTCGGTCATGTCTAGAAGTACTTTTGAAGAAACGATTGGCTTTTTTGAAGAAGATGTATCAGGCTTTACATCACTGCGTGGTGGTTCAAATCCACGGACAAACATATTACATGTATATGAACAATTAAGATATGCTAGAGCATACAATGGTACTTGTACAATCAATTTTATAGACAATGAAAATTTTCCAACTTTGTATACAAGTAAAGAAGAAAAGAAAAAGAAACAATCAAATAAGGACTTTGCAAGTGAACTTTGTGCAGAATCAAGAGGTGAATCCAACCCAATCCAACCCTGGTATATGTACAACATATATTCAAATAGATTTGAAAAAAACCATTTCAAAACCAAATGCATTACACAATTAGAAGAAAAAAAGGTGATATATTTTGATGAAATATTTGACGATGAAAAGAATGGTGCAGATATGAGGATGCTAAGACGAGCTGTAGAATCGCACTATTTGGTTCCAGAGTTTGTGAAATTTAACCTTGTGTCTGGGGATTTTGGTTTTAAAGCCATTGAAAATGAGTTTACAGGAAGAGAAGTGAAGTGTGTGAACTTACACCATGAAGAAACTGTTGCGAGTCTTCTACAGGTTTCAGCTGAAGTCAGTGAAAATGAGAAAACCAAACTTCAGGAGTGTCTTGAATTCCTTAAAAGACTACAAATAAGAAAAGTTCAGTTTGTGCTGCCAGAGTCGAACCAGGTACCAGTACCTCAATTGGAAGAGACATTCCGGTATGAGGACCTTGGTATTGCCTCATTGATCTTTTGTAGAGAACAAGAAGGGGAGATACCAGCAAATCAAAGCATGCCTCTCACTCATTTTGTCTTCAGAACACCACACGTGTATAGGGAGGATGCACCATTATTCCTTATGTACTTTGCTGTGTTTTCTCTCCACCATGAATTTATGGGTAGAAATATTACTTTTAAAATAATAGGGAAAGATTTGCCAGCAATTCAAGAGCTGATTGACGGTTGCCGAGGGAGAGATATCACACTAGAGTCGGTCATTCCTTCTTGGTCATCAGAACAAAATGGTTCAGCAACAGGGATACGTAATGGTGCGAGCTCAAGCATCCAAAGTGTTCAATAGAAGACATGATAAAATCTGTTCCAACAGCTAGAGATGTTGCAAGGTATGAACGTTCAAAACCACCACTCACAAAGGTTCAAAATGACAATGGTTCTGGCAATGTGGTTGAGTTAGACCAAAATGAATGACCAACCTTACAATCAGGACAAAATGCTACTGGCAATTCAAAAGATTCAAAGAGATTTTCAAAACAAAGGAGACAGAGTGGCAGGTCAGCAGATCGTGTCACTCCAGTTTCATCGAAGTGGCCAGATTGAAAGAGACAGTAGGAGTTACATCATGCATGGCTCATCCAGGCTCCATGGTAGTAAAGCATTTGAGTTGAGTATAACTTTGTTCTCAAGCACTTGATTGGTCAGATTTGAGCCTAGGCTCAAATCTGACCAATCAAATGCTTGAGAGTGACTTCAGACTCAACTCAAAATCTTTATAACCTTGGACCCAGGGCTCCAGATTAAAGGGAATAAACTTAACAAATCCATCATGTTCTCACTCAATCATTTCAGCACTATATCCGTCACTACTCATTAGAAGAGACAACTCTAATGAGCAGTGAAACTATACGGTTTAATTCAGAAATTAAGATGTAGTTTAAGAAATATTCTCTTGATCTGGAGCTCTTCTTGTCTATACTGGATTACCAAATGTCTGGCTTACTCTTTAATCCATAACCAGGGGTCGAAACTTCTGAAATGTTCACTTGTCCTGTATAAAAGACAATGAAGGTACACCAAAAATGGCACTCACCCTGAACAATAGACAAGAAGGGGAAAAAAGTATGTAGGATGAGTGGAATTTTCGACACCTGTAATAGCCTGTTTTTAGTTTTGACCTTTTTAAGCAGGTTGAAAGTAAAGAAGAATGTGCCTTATATGGAATAGCCCGAAGATTTTTAGCAGCTTAGAGATGGAGTGAAGCTCACTGATAACGAAATTGGATTTCTCACACAACTACCCCTGTTTTCTATAGCGAACAACATGTGTGAGATCAATTTGATGACGTCACAATAACGTCATTGTTTATAAAGGCATTTTGACGTTACCAGGGTTCCATAAAAATGCATATTGCTTTGAAAAATAGCTTAAAATTGTTGGTTATGTGAGAAAAAGAATCTGTCACTCGTCGATGTTTAAGACAAGTTGATTTCAAACTCGTCTAAAATAGAAAAATTATTAAGCTCGCCAAGGCTCGCTTAATTATAACATTTCAATTCTAGACTCGTTTGAGATCAGCTTGTCTTAAATATCGACTCATGACAGATCCTATATATAACAAATAAAAAATTAGCCCCCATCTCTGATTGATATATATAGTAAAATGGTCTTGATATAAGGAAATTTGCATATAACAAAGGAAAACAGACATCCCAAGGACTTTGTTATGAATGAGCTTCATCTATATGTAATGTGTGTGAAGAAGAAGGAAACAAAGAATATGTGTTTGCATGTTATTGTATTTTTGTAAACAGTCATATTTGTGTAAAACCCATTACCCCATGTGCTGTTTCTAGTGTTGAACATAGATGACCACTTAAAGCAGGTTGAAAGTAAAGCAGAAAGCGCCTTAAGGTATATTCTTTTTAGCTCACCTGAGCTAGCTCAGGGTGAGCTTTTGCAATCCTTGAATGTCCGTCGTCAACAATTTTAGTATTTACACTCTAGAGGCCACAATATTTATCCAATCTTTCTCAAACTTGCTCAGATGGTATATTGCCATAAGAGTTCAGATGAGTTCGATTATGGTTGAAATCGGACAAATAGGTCATGAGTTATCTACCTTTGAATTGCTGAAAATGCCATATTTAACACTGTTTACACTCTAGAGGCCACAGTATTTATCCAATCTTTCTAAAACTTGCTCAGATTGTGTATGACCAGAAGAGTTCAATTTTGGTTGAAATTGGACAAATAGATCAAGAGTTGTCTACCTTTGAATTGCTGAAAATGCAATATTTAACGGTGTTTACACTCTAGAGGCCACAGTATTTATCCAATCTTTCTAAAACTTGCCCAGATTGTATATGACCATAAGAGTTCGGATGAGTTCGATATTGGTTGAAATCAGACAAATAGATCAAGAGTTATCTACCTTTGAATTGCTGAAAATGTCATATTTAACGGTGTTTACACTCTAGAGTTCACAATTTTTATCAAATCTTTCTTAAACTTGCTCAGATTGTATATTACTATAAGAGTGCATCTGAGTTTGATTATGGTTGAATACAGACTAATAGGTCGAGAGTTATCTGCCTTTGAACTGCTGAAAATGCCATATTTAAAGATGTTTACACTCTAGAGGCCACACATTTTATCCAATCTTTCTCATACTTACTCAGATTGTATATTACCATAACTTCCATAAGACGTCGAATGAGTTCAATTATGGTTGTAATCAGATCAATAGGGTCAGAGTTATCTACCTTTGAATTGCTGAAAATGATATATTTAACAGTTTTTTATGCTCTAGAGGCCACAATATTTATCCAAGCTCTCTCAAACTTGCCCAGATTGTATATGACCATAACAGTTCGTAAAAGGGTGATTATGGTTTGAATCGGACAAATAGATCAAGAGATATCTACCTTTGAATTGCTGAAAATGCCATATTTTACAGCGTTTACACTCTTGCAACTACAGTTTTCAATGGATTTTGATTATACTTGTACACAAAGGATGTAGCTATACGTTCTCGAAGGAGTGCAATTATTGTTGAAATGTAATCATTGTGGCAATACTTACCTGCCCTTGATATACTTTGAAATGCTAGAAAAAGGCTTCATTTCAGTATTGTTTAGGCTCTAGTTATCTGCCTTTGATGTACTCCACTATACTACAGTAGGTCGACAAACTTGAATGGATTTAGAATAAAATGGGTGAAATTCAAAGGTAAAGCTATCAGGCTTCATTACAAATGGTGAGCGATATCAGGGCCTTCAGGCCCTCTTGTTTACTTTCAGTCTGCTTTGAAATACTTTCTAGTAGAATATAAAATATTTATTACAATACATATTAATGACTATGAAGTACAATTATTTTCTTCAGCGGAGTAATAAATTAAAGTTGTATAAAGGCATGTTTATGCGGTAATGGGTTAATGGACCACTTATATTATGGCAAATTAGCAGTCCTCAATACAGGTACACATGTATCAGCATAATCAGCAGGACAATAGTAAACTATAAAGCTCCCATAGGAGCTTTCTGTTTTACTTTTGCTATGCATTAACCACTTACCCCATAGCCTGTTTCTAGTTTTGAAAACAGTTTACCACTTAAAACAGGTTGAAAGTAAAGCAGAATGCGCCCTAAGGCGCATTCTACTTTACTTTCAGCCTGCTTTAAGCTTCTAGCTGTATAGATAAAGGTAATATTTCTGATGATAAATATTCATGACTGAATAAATTGGAACTGTTTTCATAAGAGGCAGAATAACTTTAAGACGTGAAAAAGCCCATTTATGGGGTAATGGGTTAAGTTGAGGTTTCAAATTTCATTTTAAAAGTGATCACTTGACATAAGTTTGACAGTGTGTGTTATTGGTTTACCCTTTACTCCATAGACTGTTTTTTACCCCATGTCCTGTTTCTAGTTTTGAACATAGGTGACCATTTAAAGCAGGTTGAAAGTAAAGTAGAAAGCACCTTAAGGCACATTCTGCTTAATTTTCAGCCTGCTTTAACCCATTAACTCATAAGCGATTAACAATTATCAGTGCTTATCTCAATACATGCTAGTTGAATAAAGTGAGTCAAAATGAGTTAGTATGAGGCTATTGTGCAATGAGTCAGCTACCATCTTCAAGGTTATAGGAAATCTTTCATTTGGTACATGTGTATGACTGTATAAACTAGAACTATTTTCTTCAGTGGAGCAATAGATTAAATGTGCTAAAAGGCGCTTCTATGGAGATAAGGTTAAATCAGTAGTTTTCAACTTATTTTGTCCACATTGTCATGTACATTCATATGAGCCGTGCCATGACAAAACCAGCCTTATTGCAGTGCAACATGGTACAAACCAAGCACCATTGTAATCCCAGGCACTGTATCTAAGTCTGCTATATAGTTCCAAATACCGTATACAGCTACATGTTGAAGTCAAACGGTGTAGATCACGGCCAGCCGCCACATCTTTGATGTGGTGACTGGCCTTGATTTACACTGTTTGCAATACAATAAGTCAGGTTTTATCATGGCAGAGCTCAGTTATATGTTTCTGCTCTATATAACCATCTGTGTCAGTCGACAGTATAACAACATTCAATCATATAACATTAGTTCTTTTACTTAGATGTGTGAAGTAGTTTTGAATACTTTTATCAGGGATCCAGATAAGGGGAGTACAATGTATTTCAAAAACTAAAATATAAATTTCTGCATTAAACCCTATGGTGTCACTACTCATTAGAATCCTCTAAAAGAGACCATTCTAATGAGTAGCAACATCATAGCATAGTATTTAGTGCTGTATGCATGAGAAAACGTTGGATTTGTTCAGATTATCTGGAACCCTCTTTTATTATTTAGCTTGTTTAGACTATTTAGCCTGTAAAGACAAGTAGTTAACAAGGGTTTTACAATTAACCCTTTACTCCATTGTCTGTGGCTTTGTTTTGAGGACAGGTGACCACTAAACCCATTACCCTATAGCCTGTTTCTAGTTTTGAAGACAGGAGATGACTATAAACAGGCTGAAAGCAAAGCAGAATGTGCCTTATGACACATTCTGCTTTACTTTCAACCTGCTTTAAGCTATCATCTGCTAGCCTAGGATATAGAATATGTTTCTTATGAATCATATTGTGTATAAATTGGAACTATTTTCTTCAGTAGTGGAATAAATAGTAAATTACAGATTATGAGGTAATTGGTTAAAGTAGGTTTAACCCTTTACCCCATAGCCTGATTTTAGTTTTAAATAAAGGGGACTGCTTAAAGCAGGTTGAAAGTAAAGCAGAATGCGCCATAAGGCGCATTCTGCTTTACTTTCAGCCTGCTTTAAGCTACCACCTGCTAGAATAAAAAAATTATTCCTTCTGATACATTTTCATGACTGTGCAGATTGGAATTATTTTCTTCAGCGGAGGATTAAACGGAATGCGCTAAAAGGCGCTTCTATAAGGTAAAGGGTTAAAGTAAAGGCTCATTCTGCTCTACTGAGACTATTCTGAATGATGTCACAAGACAGGGTTAGATGGAGGTATAAGAAATTAGATGTATATATTTAAGTTTTTTGCTGTGGAGAAAAGGGAAACAATTTGTCAATATCTCAGTGTTATTCAGGGACATGTTGTATAAACATATAATGTTGTAAGTCAGATTCTAGAATTTTCAATTATTATTTATTTCTTCCTCTCATCCTGTATTGTGACGTCTCTTTGGAATCCTCTTGAAAAGACGATTCCAAATGGATGTCACATGACGGTGTTTGATTGTAATATAAGAAATTAGATGTGTATTGAAGTTTTGACTTATGACCATTTTTGTCGTACAACGTTTCATCAGACACTGTATGAAAGGTGCTTTATTATTTACATACATTTTAGCTTTGCTGTGTGTGTTTAAAAGATTCAGGAGTGAATGTGTTAATGAATATTCAGTAGGCTGAGACCCACTGAGTTGAGTAGTAGATGCACCCTCTGGCATTGTTGTGTAGAAAAGGGAAACAATTTGTCAATATCTCAGTGTTATTCAGGGGCCTGTTGTAAAACAAATATTGTCTTTAGTCACCGTCAGATTCTACAATTTTCAATTATTATTTATTTCTTCCTCTTATCATGTCTTGTGACATCTCGTCGGAATCCTCTTGAAAAGACGATTCTGAATAGATGTCACAAGACAGGGTAAGATGGAGATATAAGAAATTAGATGTATATTGAAGTTTTGACTTAAGATCAATTTAGTCGTAAGTTTCATTAGATGGGCCCCAGGTAAGCTATAGAGGGTCACTATAGATGTCTTGTGTACAAATCTTGTTTTACAATATAACTATTATACTGTATGAAAAGTGCTTTATTATATACATATGTTTTAGCTTTGTTGTGTGTTTAAAAGTTTCAGGAGTGAATATGTTAATGAATATTCAGTAGAGTTGAGTTGAGTAGTAGTTGCACCCTCTGGCATTGTTGTGTAGAAAAGGGAAACAATTTGTCAATATCTCAGTGTTATTCAGGGGCCTGTTGTAAAACAAATATTGTCTTTAGTCACCGTCAGATTCTACAATTTTCAATTATTATTTATTTCTTCCTCTTATCATGTCTTGTGACATCTCGTCGGAATCCTCTTGAAAAGACGATTCTGAATAGATGTTACAAGACAGGGTAAGATGGAGATATAAGAAATTAGATGTATATTGAAGTTTAGACTTAAGGTAAGAACCGCATAATGGACACTGTTTGGGATCTTAAATTGAACAATGTAGGCTTTTTCTACTTAGTATTACACATCTAAATCTGGAGTATCAAATGATTTTGACCATCTCATTTTAAAAAATTTGATATTTTTTATTACATACCCATATTTTTATCACATCGACCAAATTGTGCAAGGTATACACAACAACAAGTATCTCAAATTTAAACAAAATACAATTGAAATAATGTTTTGTTAGGTTAGACCTATCACATAAGGCCCTGTTAGCAATATGTACTAAAAAAAATCATTTTTTGAATACATATTAGGATTTTAGTCACATTTATATGTAAAAAAAATGCCCATTTTTTGTAAGAAAATGTCCGCATTTCTCAATCTACATTTTACTGTATCGAAGTTTGAGGTCTAAAAATCATACTTTGTTGTACGGGCATTCATATAATTTTAGTATAAAAATCTTTGTCAATATGTAGGCTTCAAAATATGTGAAAATAAAAAACTTTTACCGTATAAATATGTCAGAATAAAAAATAATAGTTTAGGACCCAGAAAGTGCGGACTGAGCTTTGTGACCTGAAATATCAGTCAGAGAGGATCAATTGTGAAAACTATGCCTAACATTGCAACAATTACCTCTTCAAACAAGTTTTACTTTATATCTAATCTATCATGAACTGATTATAGAAATATGTAAAACAAATTGATGGAAAAAAGAGAAATTTGTCCAGGAATTGTCGTAAATCTGAGTATATCTATGTAATCGGCCAAATTGACATTTTCGTACTATTTTTACACCGGTCATAACTTTTTCATCTATAGACCTAGCATTACCAAACTACACAATTCAGCCCTTTTTTACTCCAATTTTGGGGCCTTTATTCTGCCCCATCCATTCCCCACACTCCCGGATATACATTTTCCTTCTGGCAGCTGAAAATCCCCCCCCCCCCCCCCCCAAAAAAAAAAAAAAAAAAAAAAAATTTTTTTTTTTTTTTTTTTTTTGGGGGGGGGGGGGGGGGGGGGGGCTGTTATCTGTCTGCTAAGTACCTTGTTACTGGGATTCCTTATTGTCAAAAAATGAAACCAACTTAGGTATGACAGATTCTAGTGTTCTTTTTGCACTTGTAACTCTAGGTAACCCTTCACTGTTTTTCATGGTAAACACATTGTAGAGTCCATCTTCTCCATCACGCGTGAAAATTGTTCGCAAATGCTCAACCTTTAGTCCGGAGCTTGCTATATTCTCCGCAGTTGTTCTTTTCATGATACCCTTTACAATCAGTGGTGAAAATGATGGAAGATTCTTCTTCTTCTCTCTGTTTGAATCCATACTATGTTTCACATCCAATGGTGTAAAACTTTTCACAATAATACAGTTCTTACACTGTGATAGCACAACCGACAGGAGTTCCAACAAACACTGAACATCATCAGCTGCATTGTGAGCGTTGTAGTCCTTTTCCAGCACACTGTGGACAAGGGACTCCTGTGAGTATGTTTGTCTCCCGGGGTAAGCCGTTTTGAACACTGGAATGGAATCAACAAACCCAGTAACACATGAACAGAGTTGCTCTATAGTAGATGTTGCCACCGAAGCTCTCACAATCACCGGAAAGTCAAACCGCCTACCATTATGGGCAACTAAGAGTATATTTTCAAACTGGCTTAGCCATTTATAGAAGTCATCTAGTGCTTCTTGTATTACAACACATTCAACCGGAATCTTGTCCACAATCATTTCAGTTCCACTTGTCATAATAATCTTTGTTATTCGCTCGGCCGAAGCAGCTATTGGCGTCTTTGGAATGACATAGCGATTAAAACACTTTCCGCTGTTTAGTTCCTTGGCGGCTATCTGCGTTATGTGGGGATACTGGTCTCCTCGAACTGTGAAAGAACATGTTAGAGTATAGTCAACTATTAAATCGGCGCTGTGGTCGCTACAAGCATGTTGAAACTTAGAACAGAGCAAATATAATGCAGAATGCTCAGAACATTTGTGAATCATGCAGACCCTGATGAGACAATTTAGACCTGTCTAATCTGGGTCCATTCTGCCTGCTCAATGAATGTTGTATGCAAGAGTATTTTATGCCATCTAGCAAAAGGAATGAAACAATTAGTTTTATGTGTACATTACAGGGTTACATTGGCCTATAGCCAGATCCGATGAGGCATCTTGATCAACTCTGTTTGCTTGCAAATATAACAATAATCAGTATGAACAATTCACAGTGCCAATGTATTTTTTGAACAAACTTTGCCGGGATATCAACATGATTAAATAATACTAAGTTTGATTTTGTAATCAATAAAAGAATTAATGACAAGCTAGTCATTACTGATGAAAACCGTGAGACGTCACATTCAACTTAAATATCAGTTATTAAAATCTTATAGCAGCATTCCATTTTGACAAATCAACACTACAGTAAAGTGCATGGAATTGTTTAAATGATCTGCTGCAATATAAACTCTTGATTTATTTACTCACTTAGATCTGTTGTTTCAAGATCAAACGCAATATAGCTCGTCTCTCCACTGGGACTGACCGGCTTGAAGACGCCACGTGGTACTGGGTCTGGAACTTTGCTTATGTCAACGTCATCATGATGACCCACACCTATCGGAAGGAAGGATGAAAAATACAGAACTGCACTTATTGACATAAAACAGTATCTTAGGCAATTTCATGTGTCAATGGCCATTCAACACTAATTTACTGTATAAAATTACATTCAAACACTCTCATTTTCATGCGGAATACACATTTTTTTGTATGCACCTCGCGACAAATGGTTTGTATCCAGATCAGGAGCCTGATCTGAAATCTAAATGGTTTGCAGCTAGGTCAATACTACTTTCAACAAAAGCCAACATCTATGCAAAACTTTGATGACATTTAAAGTGTTACCAAGCATGCAATTGCAATGATTCAAACCTGGGACTAATTGATTCATTATTCAGTGAGTTATTGTTTGACTACGGGCCACATGTGATACCTTTTTGTCTTGGCACAAGGGTAAATGCTTATTCTAGGGTACTGTAAAAGCAACTAAAGTGTACCGGGTACCCTGATCAGACAGCTCCTACAGGAGCTGTCTGATCAGGGTATACTTTATTTGCAAATGACAATTCAAGGCGTCGCAAGGGCTTTAAATACCTGACTGATATGTTGTCCCTTCTAAAGCCTCTGTAGCAGACTGGTTGACAGCTCGCTCTTGTTTGAGGATGAGGCGTCTCCTTTTGGCTGATGGTTGACAAGACATCATTTGCTGTTTCTGCCGTTTTCGTGCACACGTCTCTGCATAGGCTTGTGTGTACTTGCCAGGAGAAAGGCTAGCTGCTTTGTTCACCTGTTAATTGAAAGGGGGGGTTAGTTAATAATATGAGAATTGAAATAAAGATTTTTATGCATATTTCAGATATAATTCAGATAGAGATACGTGCAGTACTAAGTTGTTCTATTTCTTACTCTATTAAATATACAGTTAATCTAACTGATAATGCCCATAGGCAATAGCCGTTACTATAAATGACTAAATGCTCTAGACAATAAAAGTTTCAAACGTTTACTTTATATTCTCTTACTAAAAGTTATACACTAAGAATATTGAAATACTAAACAAGAATATACATTCAGCAGGAGAAATGTTACAAAAGCATGACTGAAAAGTATAATTTAGGGTAACAAGATCAGATCTTTATCATAAATACCTGTAACTTACTTCAGTAATGGAAAATAACATGGAATGGCAACAAGGAACTCTGAAAATCAACAGAAAACAAAAACAGTGAAATAAACTTTACAGAAAAAGAAACATTGTAGAGTTGAACAGTTCAATAACTAAACGCTGTGAACTTTTTAAGAGTTCTAACTATCAAAAGTGTAAATGTATTTGAACTTCAAATAATTCCAACTTGTTAAAAATGTACCTGTAAGTAAGTCTAAGATATAAGTAAAACCAAAATACTGCCTATAAAAGATGAAAGTTTTCCAAATATGTGTGCAAACAACTTTCACCCAAGAAACATTCTTTATACAAATAGAATATACCCTGACCTGACAGCTCCTATAGAAGCAATCTGATCTTGGTCATCACTGCTTGCCAAGTCAATGAAAGGTATTACTGCCTAAGCAAAGACTAACTGTAAGTGTTTCAATATGAATATCTTCTTCTTCTTCTTCTTCTTCCTTTTTCTGGCCACCCTCGTCATGCCGAGTATTATGCCAGTTTCTTAGATCTGCGCTTACCCCCCCACCCTTCCTAATCCCTTTTTAGAAAAGCAAGTCAGATTTGCTCAGTCACGAGAGATTTGAATGTCTCTAGTGACGGGGCATCTGCTGTGCTAGGTGGTAGAGCGTTCCAGTCTTTAGTGGTTTGTATAAAGAATGACCATTTCCTGGAGTCTATTGTGGAAGTTTGTACTGTGTATGTATGTGACTGGGCATATCTAGTGCTACGTGTGGGTTTGTTAAGGTAATTTTCTGGTATGATGTTAACTTGATTATGGACTATTTTATAGAACATGTTGAGTCTGGCTTCTTTTCTTCTTGTTTGTAGGTCTTTCCAATTTAGTTGTGCCAACATGTCTCCAACACTTGATCGATTTCTGTACTTTCCGAGGACATACCTGGCTCCTCTTCTTTGTACTTTTTCGATTTTGTTGATTTGCGTTTTTCGATAAGGGTCCCAAACAGTGCTTGCGTATTCCAGTTGCGGTCTAACAAGTGTTAGATATGCTTTTTCTTTTATTTCTTTGGAAGGTATATGTAAATTGCGTTGAAGAAAACCCAACGTTCTGTTAGCTTTGTTTGCTACATTATTTATATGATTGGCCCAGTCTAAATCGTCAGAGATAGTGCATCCTAGGTATTTTGTCATTTTGTCATGTTGTAGTGTATGTCCGTGCAGGGTATAACTAAACTGTAAGGGCGTTTTTTTCTTTGAGATTGAAAGGACTGAACATTTGTTGGGGTGGAACTCCATCCTCCACTTTTCTTCCCACTTTGCTAATTTGTCCAGATCTTCTTGTAGGGTTTGGCAATCTTTTGTGGTTTTAACAGTTAGATATACGACTGTATCATCGGCAAACAGACGTACTGTGGAGCTCAGGTTATCATACTTAGTAACCAGGTGTTGGTGAATAGATGATGGAAGCATAATAACAATAAAACACAACAAACTGCAAAACAACTGATATTTATAACTCTTTGCATGCAAATAAGTACCTGTTTAGACACCCCTATACATGCATAAAGCTGTCTGATCAGGGTTATTCTGTCAACTTATTACTTGTTTTTAATCTCTATAATTTATGTCAAAACTAGTTTTTTCAAGTTTCAAAAATTAATGGGTTTAGCAAGCAAAGAGTTCTAGAACCTGATGTGACAGTGACATCAGGATATTTTGTAACTTGGTGTCTTGTCTGAGATCTTCGCAGTAAAAACATGTAACTGTACAGGGTTCATTCTAAATTAAGAAAAAATTGGAACCTGTGGCACACTCAGTGCAGAATACAATTTCAGCACATTTGCAAACAGAGTAGATCCTGATGAGGTAGCTCTGGTAGGAACTGTCTTATCAGGATTTACTCTGTTTGCTTAGAGTATGGAACAGATACTAGTCTAAGCTACCACAATCCCGAAACGTTTAATGCATATAAACTAAACTGTTTTTGCACTGACTGCACAAATAGCACCCTAGATTGAACCCTGTATATAAACAACAAAAACAGTGTAACTTTGCATACCTCTAATATGTAATTTCTTCCTTCGTTAATGAAGGCGGCTGTTGCTTGAACTCTGAAGTCTAAGGCCTCTGTTCCACCATAGTAGATGTTCTTTGGTGCCTTGAGGGAAACTTCCCGATTAGCATGCTCACATTGCTGACTGGATCCTAAATCGACAAGCTGATTGACCTTGGAAATAAGTGGCGCCATGATGTCATCCAACTTCTGCTTCAGTGTCTCTCCAGTCAAGCATGATTTGTAGGGGAGTGAACGATGAACATAGTCCAAATCCTTGTTTCTTAACTGTCCACAGAAACTTTGGTTACAAAGCTGATGATCACCAAAATTATGAGGAACTATTGCTTGCAGATTGTTCCGGAGTCCATCAATGTCACCCCTGTTTTTGGATAGGGCATAGCTCACACATTTTTGGATGTGACAAATTGTGTTTTTGCTAATTTTGACGCCCTTCTCGTTTCGCAACACATAGAGGCTTTTACCAAAGTTTTTTATCACATGATTTTTGTCAAATCTCTTTTTCATCGAGATATTGTGGTCAGCTTTCAGCCTGGCTAGCAAGGTGTTATCTCCGTCACCCTCGATATACTCGACTGGAGTTCCGGTCTCTGCCAATTCCAGAACTGCTCTCACTCCACTCTCACTTTCCATAGACCGAGCACTGCCAGTGTGATTTCGCACACATCTGTGTGGACGGACAGGTTGGCCCGGTCTCTGTCGCCTCCACCAGCTACAAGTCGAGCACTGTTTATGGCTGACGATACTCTTCAGTACCTTTTTCCCCCTCTTGGCAGTGCTCATGAAGAATGTGTGTGCTGAAGAAAAGAAAGTAAGGCAGGCTATTTATTTGAAAATGACTAACTGTATGATATACTTTAAGGGGTATCTCTAGGCAAACAGTTTGGTCCTCAGATCAGACCACTCAGTGTGGGGACTAATGTGAGATCCAACCTGTTAGCAGCTCAGTCAATATTTTAACAGAAACTGCAAAAAATGTTCAAATACTTAGTTATACTTGCAGCAAACACCGTTTTAAAAATGGCGGCAAATATTATCTAGAATACAATAGGTTAACAGGCGTATTTCACCCATCAGACATATTAGTTTTCACTGTTCAAGTTAGTTAGTTAGTTAGATCCTGAGTTTATTTTTCAACTGCTGCGGGGTTCCCTGGAATCGGGGTAGGCAGCAGGCGGCTAGACTTTCTAACACCAAGAAAGAAAGAAAGTAACTCAGAATTGAATATAAGCCATGTGAGTTGTGAACCTAAGATAGAAGTATACATCATGTAAGTGGCATCAGACTGTAGTTCCTACAGAGGTTATTCCACTGAGTGGTCACAGCATAATGGCTTGTTGCATTGTATCATGATCATAATACTGTTGTATCAAAGCCTCTTATGTAAATGTATCGGCCTTGCAAATACAGGTGAACAATGAAAACACACATTTAGCTCTTACATGTCAAACTATCAAATCCACGTTTCTGCCAACCTGTATCGGCAGCACAGGACATTCCGTAGCGATGTTTTGGTTGCATATGTAGGCTCTTCCGTGAAGATGATGTTGCAGTCCTTCCCTTAGTCAAACATCGAAACTTCCTCCTCCGTTGCCGGGCTGGGCTGCCAGGGGTTTGGGGAGAAGCTACTAAACGAACAGCTGAATTTGGAAAGTGCTTCACGACAGACCTGAAATAATCAAAATAGTGGAGCTTGTATTAACCCTTAACCTCATAGAAGCACTTTCAGCACATTTGCAAATAAATACAACCCTGATGAAACAGCTCCTGCAGAAGATTGATTCTTTGCTACAGAGTCAAATGCTATAATGTTATAGCATGTCATGAATATTTATTAGGTATTGGGGTGTGCAAAAAAAATGAAAACAACCTTTTCATTACTTCCATGCTGCATGATTTTGAAATGACCTGCCCTGTCATTATACATACACCAGATCTTGTTCATTTAGTAGAGTGCAGAACTCTTACCAGTAACTATTGGTCCCTAAATATATGTCAGTACATTATTTCTGCAATAATAAAACTTACTTTGATGCTGGTGAGGCATCTGGTAATGCTGCTACACCGAGATCTTCTATAAGGTCATCCATACTGGCAGCAGCTGTTTGTGACTCCTCTTGAGAAATTTCACTGAAACAATATGTAACATTTATTATGCCATTTTCAGGGTTTCAACACTATTATTCCAACATAATGTTGCTTCAACTGTATTCCAGTTTTATTTGAGAAACTCAGTTAATTTCAGGAGAATGAGGACCCCCTGGTTTGTTTTTTCGGTATCTGTAATCATTTATTGAATACAAATCCTAAATCTACACCCATTTAGAACCACCAAGCTACGGCAAGCTAGCTGCGAAGCTTCCTCTCTTGAAAGAATGATCGCCGTCACTGGGAATCAAAACGATGCTGTTTAGCATCATCTGCCCCCCTGACAACACAGTATTGCTTGATACATTTATCATATCAAAATCATTTAGAATCATTTTAATTTTTTTTAGAAAAAAATCAGCATGCCAAGTGGCATACAGTGGAAACCGTTCATCAAAAAGCAAGAATGTTTACCTCATTTCTTTCTCAAAGGCGTCTTTGGCAGCAGAATCCAGTGACTGTTTGGCTACAGACTCAACAAATTCACCAGCTCGTCTCTCTATGGTCTGCAGATTCCTCCGATGGATAGGTCCAAGGTTCAGAGTTGACAGCATGTTATTCACCTTCCCATGACCACCGAGGCTGTCAATCATGGCTGAAATATATAGCAACCCAATATAAATATTTTATCGCAGCATACCTACACAAGTGTTTCAGGCAATATGGACAAAATAAAAAGTCTGACCTGAGACAATTATAATATGTAACAAGACTGATGAAAAATGTTGAAAAAGTTGTGTCCTGTCTGCCCCACAGGGACCCGACACGATTGATTTGTAGAGAAAAAAACTTGTCAGCAGGTATATATAGAGACAAGGGGTACAACTGATCGTCAGTATATTCTCACCCTATCTCTATAAAACCAGGCATATCATGAATAATAACTAATGAAACGACACCCTTTTTGCATTTCTTCTAGCTAATATAATGCCCTTCCATAAAAACATAACATAAAACCAACTGTAAGCATGCACCTTGAACAGTAACTGTGTCTACTCACTAAAATCACCGTTTTTCGGAAAACGGGACAGGTGTTCGTTCACAGCCGACACAGCATTGACCACAACTGTACGCTTGTTTAGGCGGTAATATCGAGCACGACAGTCATACAGTTCCATATATATACGTTGTTGACCACAGGGACCCAACATGATTGATTTTTGAGAGAAAAAAATGTCAGAAGGTACATATAGAGACTCTAAAGACTATATATACCTTATGACAATTTTGTTCTCAAAAGTCAATCGTATCGGGTCCCTGTAAGGTAAACAGGCGAATTTGTTGTTGGTACGGCACTGAATTGAGATGAAATCAGCTTTGATCGGTTTTAAAAACGTATATATGGAACTGTATGACTGTCGTGCTCGATATTACCGCATAAACAAGCGTACAGTAGTGGTCAATGCTGTGTCGGCTGTGAACGAACACCTGTCCCGTTTTCAGAAAATCTGTGATTTCAGTGAGTAGACGCAGTTACTGTTGAAAATGCATGCTTACAAATGATTTTATGTTATGTTTTTATGGAAGGGTGTTATATTAGCTAGACAGAAATGCAAAAAGGGAGTCGTTTCATCAATTATTATTCATGGTATGCCCAGTTTTGTCGAGATATGGTGAGAATATACTGACGATCAGTTGTACCCCTTGTCTCTATATATACCTTCTGACATTGTTTTCTCTCAACAATCAATCGTGTCGGGTCCCTGTGGTCTGCCCCCTGTCAGAGCCACAGGGCCACACAATCAGAAACACTGACTATTTGTCAAAAAAAATATGAATCCTGCTGCCCCCCCCCCCCCCCCCCCCCCCCTCGTCAGAACTTTGCACCCCCATTAGGAATACACTGCAACACCCATGATAAGACACATATTTTGTGACAATCACATGCTTATCTATTTAAACAGATGTGGAAATAGTGTGTGTGTTTTAACTCACCTACACCAAGCTTTGTGTTTGCTGCGAAACATGGCATGCCTCGCTTTTTCAACCGGTGTGTCTTTCCATACGTCACTCTGTTGATGTGCAGGCACTCGGGATTCTGGCAGCGCACATACAGATATCCAGAGAGTCCCTTCCGCAGCTCACCAACCACCGAGTCGTAAGTTAGGCCTACTGGTCCCAATCTACATTCAGCGCAGCTCCTCAAGTTTGACAACAAATGTCCTAACTCTACGACACGCCGGCCGCACTTCCACTCCGACCTCTTCGCACCCTTTGGTAGCTCTATGTGATAGTCCGCTTGGCAATTAGGTATAACACAGTCTTGCCCCATACAAGCCTTCGATCCACAATAATTATGATCAAGAATTACTTTCGAAATTCCTCTTACTTTCCGCTTACCGACTGGTTTTTGATTACAAAATCGGCCTTTCTCATTGCGCGCGGCCATTTTGAATGAACGATAACTCTTCCGACTTTAACCCCGCGTGCGTGTATCAGCGAGGTTAAAAGCAGGGTACCAACCTCGGGTTACGAGGATACACGATCGGTCCCGTAAAATACCGAAAGGATCCGATTTGTGTCGAAATGACCCGACCGCATTACGCGGCTCTATCCTTAAGATCAATTTAGTCGTAAGTTTCATTAGATGGGCCCCAGGTAAGCTATAGAGGGTCACTATAGATGTCTTGTGTACAAATCTTGTTTTACAATATAACTATTATACTGTATGAAAAGTGCTTTATTATATACATATGTTTTAGCTTTGTTGTGTGTTTAAAAGTTTCAGGAGTGAATATGTTAATGAATATTCAGTAGAGTTGAGTTGAGTAGTAGTTGCACCCTCTGGCATTGTTGTGTAGCAAAGGGAAACAATTTGTCAATATATCAGTGTTATTCAGGGCAGGGTTGGCCGGTAAAAACCGGGGCGGTTTTTAACCGCCCGGTTAAAACCGCCCCGGTCAATACTCCCAGAAGTGGTCAATACTGGTCAATACCGGTCAATACTCTTTTTCTGTTAAAATAAAGCTCTTGAAGCTTTAAAAGGGTTTAATTATAGTGTAATGATGTATTACAGATACTCAGGAAGCTATTTCAAGTGTATTTAGGGGGTATAGGAAGCACAAAGTGGATTTTTAAAATCTGAAAAGACCACCCTGGTCGATTGAACTGACCACATTTATTGCTTGATCTGACTGCTTGTGGTCAATTGAAATGACCACTTCCGGTGGATTGAATGGACCACTCTGGTTTATTGAAAAGACCATCCTGGCCAATTGAACCAGGTGTATGGTGATTCCTGAAGTATTTGTTGACTTCTACAACTTGCTCTATCACTTGGTCAGGAGTAATTTCCTGTCCCAGCTGATTCAGTAAGTGTGCAGAGCAACCATAAACTGTCAGGCTGGGTTCTGCTTCATCACAGATATCTTCTCATTACCTGTGACTATGCTGAAGACCTTGCAGTCATACTGCTCAGCACTCATTGATGGCTTCCTTGGCACAAATAGGAGTCAAACAAAGGGTCAGTGTATAATGCCCCTGTCAGTGTAATCACCCTGTATCAAGACATTTGATTGGTCATATCTATGCCACTCCCACTGCAGTGACATGGGGCAACATAACACATGATAATCTGTTTTGACAGTGATTTACAGGTGTTGCAAACTTGCAAATACTTATGAATATCCCATGGTTGTAAATAATAGACATAAATGAATCTTCAACATTTAATTATTGCCTGACTATGGATATATGACCTTAATGATTAATTATTTGCTGTAATATATTCCCAAAGTGGTCAATTGAAATTTTGAGTGGTCAATTGAGGTTTTCAGTGGTCAGTTGAGTTATAAGTGAACAGTTGATTGAGTTGAAGTATTTAGTGGTTGATTGATTATGAGTATAGCTAGCCTTTTGGTTGGTAAACTCCCAAACTGATCCTGGGTGGTCAATACCGGTCGATTTTCACTTGACAAGGCCGGTCACTTCAATCAACCACTTTGTATTTCTGGTTTTATCAAATATTAATTCAAATGTAATTCAAATATTTCAATCTTTAGATAAAGTCATTGATATTATCATTATTCCCAGTATGCTCATGATGACAATGTGTGAATAAGATAGGTAAGGGTACTAGTACTTTATTTTATAAGTAGTCTGATTGAATTGACCACATCAAATGACCACCTGGCAAAAGACCACTTGTGGTCATTAAAGAAAAACTTTGAAAAACAACATCAAAATATCATACTGTTATTTAAAAAGATCCTTAACAGTACAGTTTGTATGTACTGTATATATTAAACAACAATTTACATTGCTAGGGGTATGATACATAGGTTATAAGTTGGTTCGAAGTGGTCAATTGACCAGTAATGACCGGTTAAAACCAGTATTGACCGCCCGGGTGGTCAATACTCTTATTGACCGGTCGATTGCCAACCCTGATTCAGGGGCCTGTTGTAAAACAAATATTGTCTTTAGTCGCCGTCAGATTCTACAATTTTCAATTATTATTTATTTCTTACTCTTATCATGTCTTGTGACATCTCGTCGGAATCCTCTTGAAAAGACGATTCTGAATAGATGTCACAAGACAGGGTAAGATGGAGATATAAGAAATTAGATGTATATTGAAGTTTTGACTTAAGATCAATTTAGTCGTAAGTTTCATTAGATGGGCCCCAGGTAAGCTATAGAGGGTCACTATAGATGTCTTGTGTACAAATCTTGTTTTACAATATAACTATTATACTGTATGAAAAGTGCTTTATTATATACATATGTTTTAGCTTTGTTGTGTGTTTAAAAGTTTCAGGAGTGAATATGTTAATGAATAGTCAGTAGAGTTGAGTTGAGTAGTAGTTGCACCCTCTGGCATTGTTGTGTAGAAAAGGGAAACAATTTGTCAATATCTCAGTGTTATTCAGGGGCCTGTTGTAAAACAAATATTGTCTTTAGTCACCGTCAGATTCTACAATTTTCAATTATTATTTATTTCTTACTCTTATCATGTCTTGTGACATCTCGTCGCAATCCTCTTGAAAAGACGATTCTGAATAGATGTCACAAGACAGGGTAAGATGGAGATATAAGAAATTAGATGTATATTGAAGTTTTGACTTAAGATCAATTTAGTCGTAAGTTTCATTAGAATAGATGGGCCCCAGGTAAGCTATAGAGGGTCACTATAGATGTCTTGTGTACAAATCTTGTTTTACAATATAACTATTATACTGTATGAAAAGTGCTTTATTATATACATATGTTTTAGCTTTGTTGTGTGTTTAAAAGTTTCAGGAGTGAATATGTTAATGAATATTCAGTAGAGTTGAGTTGAGTAGTAGTTGCACCCTCTGGCATTGTTGTGTAGAAAAGGGAAACAATTTGTCAATATCTCAGTGTTATTCAGGGGCCTGTTGTAAAACAAATATTGTCTTTAGTCACCGTCAGATTCTACAATTTTCAATTATTATTTATTTCTTACTCTTATCATGTCTTGTGACATCTCGTCGGAATCGTCTTTTCAAGATGATTCCAAATGGATGTCACAAGACAGGATTGCATGTAGATGGAGATCTAAGAAATTAGATGTATATTGAAGTTTTGACTTGTGACCATTTTTGTCGTATACGGTTTCATAAGATTGGCCCCAGGTAAGCTATAGAGGGTCACTTAAGACATATTGTGTAAAAATCTTGTTTAACAATATAACCATTATACTGTATGAAAGGCGCTTTAGCATTGCTGTTTGTTTAAAAGTTCCATGAGTGAATGTGTGGAGAAGACGTTATCCTTTCCTGTATAAAAGAAAATGAAACTTAAACGCATTGCAATTAAAAAGAAAAGGACAACTTTTCTCCAATTCTGATTATTCATTTTTAGCTCACCTGAGCTAGCTCAGGGTGAGCTTTTGCAATCCTTGAATGTCCGGCGTCAACAATTTTAGTATTTACACTCTAGAGGCCACAATATTTATCCAATCTTTCTCAAACTTGCCCAGATGGTATATTGCCATAAGAGTTCGGATGAGTTCAATTATGGCTGAAATTGGACAATTAGGTCATGAGTTATCGACCTTTGAATTGCTGAAAATGCCATATTTAACAGCGTTTACACTCTAAAGGCCACAATATTTACCCAATCTTTCTAAAACTTGCTGAGAGTGTATATCACCATAAGAGTTCGTATGAGTTTGATTGTGGTTGAAATCGGACAAATAGATCAAGAGTTATCTACCTTTGAATTGCTGAAAATGCCATATGTTACAGTGTTTACACTCTTGCAAAGTTCTACAGTTTTGCAATGGATTTTCAGTATACTTGTACACAAAGTATATAGCTATACGTTCTCAAAGGAGTGCAATTATTGTTGAAATCTTATCATTGTGGCAATAGTTACCTGCCCTTGATATACTTTGAAATGCTAGAAAAAGGCTTCATTTTGAACAGTATATTGTTTAGGCTCTAGTTATCTGCCTTTGATGTACTCTACTATACTAGAGTAGGTCGAAAAACTTGAATGGATTTAGAATAAAAAGGGTGAAATTCAAAGGCAAAGCTATCGGGCTTCATTACAAATGGTGAGCGATATCAGGGCCTTCAGGCACTCTTGTTTTCTTAGTGGCAAATAGTTTAGAGCCTGATCAAATGCTATGTTACCTGGCATCTTATCAGGCTCCAAACTGTTTGCAATGGAAATAGTTTTAGCGTAACCACATTTATTGGGAAAGAATAACATCTTCTCCACTGTAACAATCGAGGGCCACTATAGCCGTCTTGTGTAAAAGTTGTGTTTTACAATATTACTAATATAGTGTAAGGAAAAGTGCAATATTACTAATCCAGTGAACCCTCTCTATAACGGCCACTAAATTGTGTTAATCGTTATGTGTTTACGACAAGGGACTGCTTAAAGCAAGGTGACAGTAAAACAGAAAGCTCCTTTAGGAGCTTTCTGTTTTTACTATCACCTTGCTTTAAGCTGTCACATGTCTTTTTTACAATCATTTAGCCTTCATTTTAGTGGTTGTGATATAGATGTTTTACTGTATAGGTAATGAAATGTGCTTTATTTAATACATGTATATACAATTTACATACGTTTTAGCTTACTGTATGCAGGACTCCAGATAAGGGGGGTATTTCAAAAACTAAAATCTTTATTTTTTCATCAATCCCTATGGTGTCACTACTCTTTAGAATCGTCTCTTCGAGACTATTCTAATGAGTAGTAACACCATAGGGTTTTGTGCTGAAAAAAGTCAGAAAATGTTGGATTTGTTCTGTTTACTCCCTCCTACCTGGATCCCTGTGAATGTTTCTATAAGTACAGTAAAACTTGTGTATGCAGCCATCCTGCAATTGACATTAAGATCTGTTATGTTGGGCTATTGCTTAATGCAGAACAAAAGGGATGCAGAAAGCTCCATATGCATTCTGCATTGAACCCCTATCTTTAAAGAGTTTCATTTAATTTTTCTTTGAGTAGCCTTTTAACCCATTACCCTATGGCCTGTTTCTAAGAGTAAGACAGGTGACCTCTTAAAGCAAGTTGAAAGTAAAGGGGCAGTTCTGTTTAACTTTCTGATTTAATCCATTTGCCCATAAATACACCCTTTTACGCCTTTAATTCATTCCTCAAAGAAAACCTTTTCATTTTATACAGACGTGAATATGCACAATAAGATTTTTTTTTATATGTATAATATCAAAGCAGATAGTAACTTAAAGCAGGCTGAAAGTAAGGTGCATTCTGCTTTACTTTCAACCTACTTTAAGTGGTCACCAGTCTTAAAAACTACAAACAGACTATTGGGTAAGTAGTCATCTGGACAGGCTATGGGGTAAGTAGCCATTGGGACACACATGTGATTTATGTTCAGAACTTCCCTTGGTATGAACTACTTGCCTTATCAATATTTATGGTGTAATAAGTTAACACAAGGTTTAGCATAATTAGTATTTTTATATACAGTAAAACCTCTCTGTTACGACCACTAAATTATGTTAATTATCAGGTATTTGAGGCAGGTGACTGTTTAAAGCAAGATAACAGTAAAACAGAAAGCTCCTTCATGAGCTTTCTGTTTTACTGCCACCTTGCTTTAAGCTGTCACCTGTCTTTGATTCAGTGAATAAGCCTTCGTTTTAGTGGTCGTAATATAGAGGTTTTACTGTATGTGGGTTTGGTAGGTGTGTGTGTTTGTGAAAGTAATGCTGCTCAGTAAAAAAGAGTAAAAATAAAAAAAATAAATAAATAAAAAGGTATGAAAAAGGTGTGTGTGTGGCTGTGATATACATGTGTGTTTGTTATATCCCATACTGTTATATTTGCAATGTTTGATAGTAAAGTGTGAAAGTTATTTTGTTTGGGTTGTTTGTTTTTATTGGTTCCTTGCAAGGCACTTGTTTAGTGACTTTGTCCATTCAGCCAAGTTCAGGTGAACTAATGTCTAGCACATAATGATGTAGTCAAACTTATGTTAAACACCATTAAAAGATGACGTAGTAGAAGCTTTTAATTGAAGACAGGTGGATGCAAAGTGAAGAATAAAAGTCTGCTTAACTTTTGTTCTACATTTCCTAGCATTCGCCAATAAAGGCGTTGCACAGTCGCTTGAAAGAACTTAGAAGTATTATTGCCTGTTTCTATTTTCTAGTGAGGGGACCACTGAAACCAGTTTGAAAGTACAGTGATCCCTCCCCACAACGGTCCTCCAAACAATGACACCCTCTGTACAACGATATTTGTGTCGAAATATTATGTCCAACATATTCACGGCTGCAGTGTCGTCTTCTCAAAATTGTCGTCTGCTGTTTTATCTCAAAGGTACATTATGGACATTTTGACAGAAAAAAATCCTTAATGACTAATGACAAACAGCTTGAATCCCGATCAGACGCTGCATTACGCGGCATCTGATCTGGATTCAAGCTGTTTGCAAATGTAAGCCAATTTCCCTCCCTATAGCGACTCCCTCCGAGCAAGGCACAGAATCTTTGTCTCCCATTGGACATTGTTTTAGAGAGGGAACGCTGTTACTCTTTCAATACCATGGACCTGTTTGAAAATATACTCATTACATTTGCAAAACAGTGTATACCTTGATCAGGGGACTACTAATTTAGACCAGTATTTATTTAACTACCCGGAATTTCAAGAAGACTTGTTCTGGTTTGGTAACTGAAAATATCCACAAGGGAACATAATAGCCCACAAGTTACTCAGTGTTGATAGAGTTATAGCAACATGTGTCGTAATGTGCATTCTGCTATACTTCAAGTCTGTGCTAAGCTACCACCTGCTAGAACATAGAATATATTTCTTATGATACAAATCCATGACTACTTATATATATAATGTCTGGAACTATTTTCTTCAGTGGAAGAATAAATTAGGGGCGTGTTAAGGCGTGATGCAGGATGAAACGCTTATGAAGATTTGATACAAACTGAGGTTCAGATGGCATTTTGACTACAATGACACCCAAAGGGAGACAACGATTGCTTGTGTTGTTCGGAGGGAGTCGTTATAGGGAGGGAACATTAAGACTTGTCTAACATTTGCAAACAGCTTAAATCCCGATCAGACGCCGCCGCGTATTTTTATTCAGTCAAAATGTCTATTTTGAGAAAAATCAGCAAACGACAGTTTTAAGCAGACGATATTGCATCAGTAAAAGTGTTAGACATGATTGCCTTAACGGGAACTGTGGTAAGGGTCGCTGTAAGGAGGGAGCACTGTATTGTCAATAAAAAACCGAGTTAAGGGGGGCTAATCAATACTTGTCCACATAATGCATCTTTATAAGATTTGCCTCCCTTATAGTTTATCAGGCAAAAAAGTTCTTCTGATAGGACCAAACATGTAGGTCGTCTTCAGTGATTACTAACGTTTCCTTTAAAAATATTCACGCGATAACAAAACGGCTGAAATTTAGCATACAATAAAAAGAGCTCCTACTTTTCACTAGATTAGAAGCTCTATCTTGTCCTAGATTCTAGTCAGGAAGTATTCGAATTAACGCTACCCCAGCCCATCATTTTAACTCATTCACAACTGAAACTTTTAATGGAAAATTCCAATTTCAAAATAAGCCTAGTCCATTTTTAGCTCACCTGGCACGTAGTGCCAAGGTGAGCTATTTTGATCGTCCTCTGTATGTCGTTTGTCCGTCCGTCGTTCGTCGTCAACAATTTCTTTAAAAGGCATCTCCGCCTAAACTACTGAATAGATTTTTACCAAACTTGGCCTGAATGATCCTTATATGGTCCTCTATCAAAGTTGTTCAAACATTTCCGGTCCGTGGCATATCTAGGTCACAGGAGCTAAAAATAGATTTTTTCAATGAAAAGTTAAAAAATCTTCTTGTCTGAAACCACAGTACTCTGAGCTTAGATATTTGGCACAAAGCATCGTCTTCAGGTCCTCTATCAAGATTGTTCAAATTATGTCCCTGGGGTAAAAAATGACCCTGCCCCGGGGTTCGTAAATTTACATAGAGTTATATAGTGAAATTTTCAAACATCTTTTTCTCTGACACTAATATGGCCAGAGCTTTGATATTTGGCATGATGACTCTTCTAGTAGCCCTTAACCAATATTGTAAATATGGTTCTGGTCCGTTGCATATCTAGGTCACAGGAGCTAAAAATAGATTTTTCAATGAAAATTTAAAAAATCTTCTTCTCTGAAACCACAGTACCCTGAGCTTAGATATTTGGCACAAAGCATCGTCTTCAGGTCCTCTATCAAGATTGTTCAAATTATGTCCATGGGGTAAAAAATGACCCCGCCCCGGGGGTCGTAAATTTACATAGAGTTATATAGTGAAATTTTCAAACATCTTTTTCTCTGAAATTAATATTTGGCATGATGACTCTTCTAGAAGCCCTTAACCAATATTGTAAATATGGTTCCTGTCCGTAGCATATCTAGGTCACAGAAGCTAAAAATAGATTTTTTCAATGAAATCTTAAAAAATCTTCTTGTCAGAAACCACAGTACCTTGAGCTTAGATATTTGGCACAACGCATCATCTACAGGTCCTCTATCAAGATTGTTCAAATTATGTTCCTGGGGTAAAAAATGACCCCGCCCTGGGTTTGCAGTTTTACATAGTGTTATGTAGTGAAATATTCTTCTCTGAAACTACTATGGCAAGAGCTTTGATATTTAAGCAAAGTGACACTTTTAGATGTTCTTTACCAATATTGCTGAAATGGTTCGGGTCTGTTGCATATCTGGGTCATATTAGCTAAAAATATACTTTTTTTCAATGTAAAGTCTTCCTGTCTGAAACCATCCATGTATAAAATATTTGACAGCACATTTAATTTTCAAGTTCATCAGCAAGATTTTTGAAATTATCTCTCGGGGTGAAAAGTGATCCCACCCCAGGGGTCATGTGACCCTTGTGTTGGTTTTTCCAGGTGAGCGATATTTAGGCCCGCATGGGCCTCTTGTTGATTATTTAGGGTTGATTTTAACATATTTCAAAATGGCAAACAGTGTAGACCCGGATCAGAGGGCTCCTTAAGGAGCCCCCTGATCAGAGTCTACACTGTTTGCATGATACAAGTGTAATCCGTATAGGTACACTGTTTGTAAATGACGAGTATACTCGTCGATAGGGTTGAATGTGTTAAAATGCAGACATGTGAGCCTTTTGGTTTTTCCGCCAGGACAAGATGCTGCCAAATCTATGTGAAGTAATCATCATCACGTGATCAGCCCATGAAGAAAGCATCTTGTTACCCATTTAGGTACAATGTCTTCAGATGAGCGAATTTAGGGATATGGTCCTCTTGTTTGCTTTTCAGGGGTAATTTTATGCTTCCCATTAGGAGGATAATATCTAGTTTTCGCGTTGTCCGTCCGTCCTTCAATCATTTCTTTCGTCCGTTTATCACTGTATTTGTCAGTTTTAACAATTAAATAACTTCATCGTTGTCCAAATTTCGGTATGGTTCAGAGTAGTCCTTGGGCCAAGCGTGCAGTGTGTATATACACATAAAATTATAGATGTACATTGAACAATAAACAGTTGTTAAAATAGCATTAATCATGACACTAAAATATGTAAGAGATACTAGTAGTGTATTTAAACATGTACATTGTAAGTGTAAGAACAGACAATGTAACTAATTCTATTTCTATTCAACTAAAACCCGCATCTAGTCTGATAAAATAGTATATATACTTTTTAAGTATTCTGCTTTCAATGAATAGCCCCGGGTGTCTTATTCATTCTTTTGGGCACAGCACAGTACTACTTAGTCCTGGTTTGAAAAAGATAAATCTGCATAAAAAAGGGGACATGATAATGATTATAGACAACAGGGACCCGTTTCTTAAAACTTCGTACGACAAATGTCGTAAGTCAGATGATAAAAGTCTCAATTATTATTTATTTCTCCATCTAATCCTGCCTTGTGACATCTCTTTGGAATTGTCTTGCAAAGACAATTCCAAAGAGATGCAACAAAACAGGGTTAGGTACAGAAATCAGAAATTAAATGTATTTTAAAGTTTTGACTTACGACCATTTTTGGCGTACGAAGTTTTATGAAACGGGCCACAGGGACTGAAACTAGTCTAGGTTAGAACTTTATGATGAAAACTGCAAAAGCATGCCTTACTCAGCAATGTGTAAGAAAGACGACCTCACTCCACCCCACTTGATCAATTAATTTTTTATCATGATCAAATATACTTCAGGCGCGCGCTTAGTGGCCATGTTGGATAAAGCCATAACCGGTTATATCGGTTATATCTGATAGCCTATTTCTAGCATTGAAGATAGGTGGCTACTTCAAGTCGGTTGATAGTAAAACAGAATGCGCCTTAAGGCGCATTCTGCTTTTCTTTCAGCCTGCTTTAAGCTATCATGTGCTAGAATATAGAAACTATTCCGTATAATATATATTCATGACTAATTAAATTGGAACTATTTTCTTCGACGGAGGAATATATCATATTATGTGCTAAAAGGCGCTTCTAAGGGGGGAAGGGTTAACGCAGCATAGTAACATATAACCCCGATTCTTATGTAATATTGAAATTAGTGTCAAACAGTTTGGATTCTGATTAGGATCCACACTGTTCTCGGCTCGGGGTAGCGCATTGAAATTATTAATACAGATAATTTGTCGGGTTTTTTAGCTACCCAGGGTGAGCTTTTACAATCCTCGAATGTTCGTCATTCGTCGTAGTCGTCAACAATTTTATTGTTTAGACTCTAAAGGTAACACTTTTTAATCTAATGTTTCTCAAACTTGCTCAGATTGTAAATAACCATAAATGTCCATATGAGTTCGATTATGGTTGAATTCGGATCATAAAGTCATGAGATCAGTTGAAAATGCCAATTCTAAGAGTGTTTAAACTCTAGGGCCATACTTTTCATCCAATTTTTCTCAAACTTGCTAAAGTTGTATATGACTACATGTATTCAGTTTCAGATGAGTTTGAAAGTGGTTGAAAATCGGATTAATAGGTCGAGAGTTTTCCGGCCTTGATGTGTTGAAAATTTCATATGTTTACACTTTAGAAACTACAGTTGTCAATCTACTTTGATTATACTCGCACACAATGTACAATGAAAGAGTGCAATTATTGTTGAAATCTTATGATTGTGGCAAGAGGTAGCCGCCCTTGATATTCTATGAAATGCTAGAAAAGGCTACATTTCAGTGTTGTTTAAATGTCCCAGTGTCTACAAATTTGGAAAGATTTTGATAAAACTGCAAACTTACATATGGCTATAGTTTCTCCAGTGAGTTCAATTATTGTTGAAAATTAGATGAATTTGTAAAGAGTTATTTGTCCTTGATGCGTTGAAAATGCCATATTTAAGTGTTTACCCTCTGAAAAATTCAGTTTTGAATCAATTTTGATTATCATGTGACTTGCAAACAATGTTTATAAGTATAAGTTCTTGAAGAAGTACACTTATTGTTAGAACTACCAAACTGACAAGTACAGTGGAGAATGTGTTATTCTTTCCCAATAAACGCGTTTACGCTAAAACTATTATTTACAATACAAACAGTTTGGAGCCAGATCAGACGCCGGGTAACCCGGCGTCTGATCAGGCTCCAAACTGTTTGCCACCAAGATAAACATGAATTATCAGAATTGTCTAAAAGTTGTTCTTTTCTACGTTTAAGTGCTTTGCGTTTGCGTACGTTTGCGTTTAAACGGGAAAGAATAACAGATTCTCCACTGTAAGTGCTTAAAACAGGCAGATTTTAAGCTGAAAGCTCGGGTGTGTTCTGCTTTAGTTTCAGCCTATTTTAAGTAACCACATGTCATAGGCTTTGAAAACAAGTCACCGGGAGAAAAGCAGTCATGTAGTTAAATCTGGACTATACTGTAAATTCCTTTTCAGCATAGAAGCGTCAGTTGACTCCCTTACCCACCCACACCAACCCCAGCCAATAGATTAGGTCTTAAAATTACCGTATGTTCTGACAAAACAAAGGATTTTTTTCATGCACCCTTAAAATGTAAATACATATACTTAACTCATTGAGTCAGAGTAAAGCATATATGCGTCCTTATCTAAATGTGTACATGTGAAGAGTACACTTGTCCTATGCAAATAGTGACGTACCTGATCAGAGGGCTCCTGCAGGGGCCCTCTGATCAGGGACTTCACTGTTTGGCATTTTGCAATTTATTACAAAAAACAACCCTAAATAGTCTAAAATGGACCAGCCTTTACTGCAAACTGGAAATGTCCATTGGAAGTTTCAGGGGATAATGAGTTATTGTAGACGGAGAAAAGGTTAAACTCATTCGATCATGCAGCATCAATGGATACTTACAGTTTCCAATAAACTCTATTCCGTTTCGACATTTGTTGTTTGGTGGTAATTTTGTCTATTCGAAATTTCAGGTGAGTCTGAGTTAACAATGTTGTCCAGTGCAGACAGTTGCAACCTGATCAGAAGCCAAACTTTTCTACTTTTCGTAGCAATGCCATGCGTTTCGTTTCGATATGTATTAAATCAATAACTGATGGAGTACAAGAGACGACACATGGCTGCCATTTTCCGGATTTTTCTTAATTTCTCCAGACCTATTTTCCCCCCTGAAAACTTCGTATTACTGCTCTTACTTTTAAAACTTCGAATTTTCAGATTTTTTTTTACTTAGGAAACATTGTTATGGGTGCCAAACAGTTAAGATCCAGATCAGACGCCACGTTTACGCGGCATCTGATCTTGATACAAACTGTTGCATCATTATGTTAGTGTTATAGAGCTTGGCAGCGAAATGGTTAAAGGTACGACTCCTAAAATGGCGCTTGAAAATTTGGAAATCTTTGGATTTTATTAGCAACTTATGGTAGCCTTGCAACGAGTTTACTCATCTTTTACGGTGCACGTGATGTACATTGTATAGAGTTTAGATCAGGATAATCAGATACCGAGTTACTTGGCTTCTGTGTTAGATATAAACTGTTTTATTTTCACGCCAATATTTTCCTAGACTAAACGCCTATCGTTCAACCCACAGGCACCAGAAACTTCCAATCGACATTTACAGTTGTCTACAACTTTTAGGCTTGATTGTTTTACTATTCTTGGTTGTTTTAACATTATACACATATACACATGTGCTCGTATTAAAAATGACAAACAGTTCATATCCTGATGAGATGCTCATACAGCGTCCTCTGATCTGGGTCTACACTGTGCACTGTTTATAATGAACGCGTATATGCGTCTATAGGGGCATATACAGTGGAGAATCTGTTATTCTTACGTCATTGGTGACGTCATACAGTGGAGAATCTGTTATTCTTTCCCGTTTAAACGCAAACGTACGCAAACGCAAAGCACTAAAACGTAGAAAAAAACAACTTTTGGACAATTCTGATAATTCTTGTTTATCTTGGTGGCAAACAGTTTGGAGCCTGATCAGACGCCGGGTTACCCGGCGTCTGATCTGGCTCCAAACTGTTTGCACTGCAAATAATAGTTTTAGCGTAAACGCGTTTATTGGGAAAGAATAACAGATTCTCCACTGTAAGTTGTGTTTGAAAACAAAATGTAGACGTCAATTGATGTTAAGCGGACGGTATTCGTAGAAGAAATTTAAAAGTTAACTTATTAATTGAACCCTAGTGACGAGTATACTCGTCCTTTACAAACAGTGTACCTATGAAGAGTACATTAATTTGTTATATGGAAACAGTGTATACCCAGATCAAAGGGATCCGTAAAGAGCCACAGGGCTGCCATATATTGATCATAAAAAGTTGATACTAAAACGTTTTTAAAATTTTCTATTTTTCATGCGCGATTTTAGGAAACGTACATTTAACCTACAGGTACTTGACACATACATCTAGATCTATTAACCCCCCCTTTTAAAAAAAATAGATAATAAAGTATGTATCAAGTACCTGTGATTTAACCCTTTATCCCATAGACAAGTGACCACATAAAGCAGGTTGAAAGTAAAGCAGAATACGCATTGAGGCGCATTCTGCCTTACTTTCAGCCTGCTTTAAGCTATCAAAAAACACTATTTCTTATGATGCATATTCATGAAAACGGCTTAAAATCGCGCTACAGTGTGCGTTTACAAATGTTCAAAGCCATCTTCACCACAAAATATCACACCATTTACAGCCATTACCCTTAAAAAAACTTAGATATACACAGAATAAACTCTATCTCAATAAAATCCGTAGCTCCGGAGAAATCAAGAAATATCTTTTCAATACAATATATCACACCATTTGATTTTAGGGTCAACACTGGTTTTTTTTTTAAAATACAACGTAAAACAACCCTTAATAATTATATAAAAAAAATGTTTCAGGTTAAAAATACCGTTTCTACAGTTTAGGAAATGTCCTTTTAGTCGATCTTTGACTTACTCACCAAATACATCAGCTAGGCCTATACATGAATACATTCATGATATGATATGAAATAATATGATATTCATGATATGAAATAACTGATGGTGTTGTTGTTTCTATGAAGAATTTACGTCCGCTCCAAGCCATGTAATAATTATACAAACAAACTTGCACCGCAACAAGTTCCAAGGTTATAAACATTTCATTGGTTGTTGAAATTACGTATCTATAGGCACTGCATTCTAATTGGCCGGGAGGCTGAACCCGCTTGTTATCACCCAATCTCTAGAAGAGTGATTGACGCGGTCTACCCTCGTTCGTTTCTAATTAAATTATCATACAAAAGAATATGTCAGTTTCCAGCCAAGACAGTCCCTACCGCATGTAAGCAAACTTGATCTTCCCTATGTTTTCCTTTTCGCACGGGATTGGCGTGTGTTTTACAGACTGGTGGACCCCCTGCCGCTTCCGTTGTTTATTTAACCTGACGGGTCGGTTAATGCGATCCTCATTGTTATTTGGAATCAATTATAAGATTAGTGGGCAGTTTATTAGTATATATATACCCCGGTATATAAGAGAGGTAAACTAGCAGATACCGGAATTTCTCTGAAAATAGTTCATGCTCAACTTGAGTTTTAAATGATGCGTAACTCATTACATGTTTCAAAAGTGTTGGTATTTGAAATTCATGTAATAAGTGGTTATAGAAGGCAATAAGATTCTTCAATCAAACATATTTAGTGCTACAAAATATTTTTTGAACGTTGGAACAGAAAACTCTACAGGAAATGGTGTTTCATTGTGTGTGTTTTCGTGTATTATTTTAATATTCTGATAATAAGTATCGACCTCCTAGTGAATTTCCGTAACATTGCAAAATGCATAACGAGTTTTAAGAAAACAATTGCGACCATAGCTAAGTGACTTCGAATATTGAAAATGTTTTCCGCTGGCGGGTATCTTCAGAACCCGAGGTCTTCCTCGTTTTTGATACGGGACATTCTGGGCTCGGAGGCGGCCATAGCCCAGTCCGAGAAGTATGCGGCATTTGAACAGAGTTTGGGTGGGGGAAGCCACGCCAACATGTTCCCGGGGGTGGCCACCACCCAGAATTTTGGATATTACCAGACTTGCAGTAGTATGGCATATCAAGATATGAGGAGAGGTAAATAATATCTAAGTTACGTTGGCGAACATTTCCCGTAAAAATGAAACAAAAGGCAAATGGCAATCAATTAACCCATTACGCCATATCATGTTCTAGTTTTGAAGTCATGTGGCCACTTAAAACAGATTGAAAGTAAAGCAGAATGCGCCAAAAGGCGCATTCTGCTTTACTTTCAGTCTGTTTTAAGCTGTCATCTATACTAAAATACATAAAATATTTTCTATAGTACATATGCATGGTTGTACATAAAGTGATATTATTTTTTCCGGCAGGTAGGAGAATTAATTAAAAGGTGTAACAACAGCTGATGGAAAACTGCAAAGCTCGCATTCTGCAAACCTTTTTTTTTTAAATTATTTATTTATTATGTAATGGAATTTCTATTGAGTCAAATCCATTTTTGACTATCCATGAATGGTTTTACAATATATTTGAGCAGTGCCATGACCAAGCCAGTATTGTAACATTGTACAGACCTAGTACCGTTGTCATCCCAGGCTCTGTATTTGAGTTTGGTATACTATACACTACCAAAAACTGTATATAATACAGCTACAGAAATAATTTAGATGCATCTCTGACGCGGTGGCTGACCTTGATCTACACTGTTTGCAAGTCAATAAGTCAGGTTATATCATGGCACGGCTCATTTGGAAAATACGAGGACGAGTGCAAATGACGATTATACGTGTCACTGTCTAGAGCCAACTGAGTTAAATGTAATACATAGTTTATTGAAAATATCGATACTTTTGGGTGTTTTGAGCGTTTAAAGAATTTAAAGTCTGATAAGACGCAGAATTACTCAGCATCTGATCAAGTTCCAAACTGTTTGCAATATGACGTCAGTCTCTTAGCACAAATGCGTTTGTTGTGAAAGAATAACGTTTCTCCCTCATAAATACCCCCTTTAGCAACTTTAATTTCTCCCCCCACCTCACTGAAGAAAGTAGCTCCAATGTATGCAGTCATGCATTTGTAATGTAAGAAATATTTTCTTTATTATAGCAGATGGTAGTTTAAAACAGTCTGAAAGTAAAGCAGAATGCGCCTTTAGACGCATTCTGCTTTACTTTAAACCTGCTTTAAGTGGTCATCTTTTTTAATACTAGAAACAGGCTATGGGGTAAAGGTTTGAAGAAACATCGAAAGAAAAGAAACCACAATCGAACATTCCAGTGTGGATTCTGATAAGTGTCTATACTGTTTGCCACTTATTGGAAATACCGAACTCACCTACTTCCAATGAACATAATTTATCTTACATTGAAGAAGTCGTTATTTTCCCCGATTTTAACGAAAATAAACACCAATTAATTCAATAAAAAAACCCACATTCAGCTGAAAATGCAACCTTTTGGAAATTTTAGCAAATAGTTTTCTGAATAGCAAACACTTTGGAGCCTGATCAGATGCCGGTTTAGCTAGCTCCAAACTGTTTGCAGTTGGTCAAAGTTTTTAAGCATACAAGCGTTTGTTGGGCCCGGAAGGATATCATCTCTTGTTTAGTTTCATTTCTTTACAGTGGAGAATCTGTTATTCTTTCCCAATAAACGCGTTTACGCTAAAACTATTATTTGCAGTGCAAACAGTTTGGAGCCAGATCAGACGCCGGGTAACCCGGCGTCTGATCAGGCTCCAAACTGTTTGCCACCAAGATAAACAAGAATTATCAGAATTGTCCAAAAGTTGTTCTTTTCTACGTTTTAGTGCTTTGCGTTTGCGTACGTTTGCGTTTAAACGGGAAAGAATACAAGATTCTCCACTGTATGACATGATGTGATTTCATTATAAAAATATCTAAGAATCCAAAACATTCACAACCCTTTTTAAGTTTTACCGTTTACTCCATAGAACGCCTTTGTACGCCTTTAATTAATTCAAACACTGAAGAAAATAGATAATAAACTGTAAAACAAAATAAATACATCAAATATCCTAGCACGTGGTAACTTAAAGCATGGTGAAAGTAAAGCAGCATGCGCCCAAAGGCGCATTCTGACTTTCAGCCTTTCCAATATAAACAGTCATTAATAGGTACGCCATACCATGATACATGTACATGTAAATAATTTATATATCTTAGCAGATTGTAGCTTAAAGCAGGCTGAAGAAAATAGACTGCACCTTAAGGCGCATTCTGCTTTACATTCATCGAACCTGCTTTTAACCCTTTACCTGATAGCCTATTTCTAGAATTGAAAATAGGTTTTTTAAAGCAGGTTGAAAGTAAAGCAGAATGCGCTTAAGACGCATTCTGCTTTACTTTCAGCCTGCTTTAAGCTATCCTGTGCTAGAATATATTGAAAATTTTCCCTATAATATATATTCATGACTGATTAAAATGGAACTATTTTCTTCAGCGGAGGAATAAATCAGATTCGCTAAAAGTCGCTTCTATAAGGGAAAGGGTTAAGGGCTCACCTATCTTCAAGACTAGAAACTGGATATGAAGGAATGGGATTTGAAATATTAGTTTAAGATGTTATACACTAACATCAATACTGATTAATGTTTATATAATATTACAAGTCTTTTATATTGATACAGGCCTTACCGTAAATATGAATATGGGTCATTTGAACTGGGCATCAAATGTCAAAATATGCTGAGTACACATGGATTTTTAAATATAATGCCCTGATAGCGTTGACATAAAACAGTTTATTTCATTAGTCATGTTACACAACACATGATAGAAATCAAGGTATTAATTGAATACAAACCATACCCGAACATTTGTACAAATAGTAGTAACAGAAAAAGTGAGCACACGCACGACTATCTGCACATAGACTACATAAACATACATGAAGATAGTATAAGAAAACAAAGAGAAATGTGGCATTTGTAAGTATATAAGGAAAAGATATGTCCATGACTGTTTCAGAATAAGAACAAGTATGTGCAAACTGTGCGAATTACATATTACAAACTATACTATGCCAAACTGCTAACGCAACATCTCCGAGTTCCCTTCTATTTTCATATCAGAGCGGGTGTTTTAAATCGATGGAAAAGTTGACATAAAATTATTAAATGTTTTTATTTGTGTTTTTAGATTGAGGTACTGTCCTCAACGTTGTTAATATTGGCAACGAATTTTCTTTGACACTTCTTACGAATAATAACCATCTATCCAAACGTATCGCTAATTTCTGGTTAACATTCCCCTTTGAAAATGCATTGGAATGAGCTTTCTGAAAACTTGTTATCACAAAATTCCATATTTTTGGGACCAAATGCCAATTCATTTTGTTTTTGTTTACCAAGAGTATTGTCCATTGTTCACTCTATGAATTGCAGAAGAAATCTATTCAGGATATGGACACATTACAGAATTGACCAGACTAACTTAAGACATGTTTAACCACAGGTACTTGACACATACTTTATTATCTATTAACACCCCCCCCCCCTTTAAAAATTTTTTTTTTTTTTTTTACTATACTTCTATTATAGATACAAGGTAAACAGCGTAATTCGACACCTAGTCTTTACTATCGACTTAAACTGATATTTTCGTTATAATTCACGTACTGTGACGTTATTTGAAGGAATTTGATGAAATAAAAAGTAGATATTGATAAATTAATCATTTCCCGAGGGTACCACAAGAGAATATCGGCGATCGAGTCTATTTTAGCATCAGTTTAAGTCGATAGTAAAGACTAGGTGTCGAATTGCGCTGTTTACCTTGTATCTATAATAGGAGTATAGTAAAAAAAATAAAAAAATTTAAAGCGGGGGGGGGGGGGGGGGGGGGTAATAGATAATAAAGTATGTGTCAAGTACCTGTGTGTTTAACATTGGAAGTAATGGGAATATCCGGGGTGTTGCGTTGGAAGTTTGGCATAGTATATAAAGACATTGGTATAAATAACAAGCATGGTTCTACATAAAATGCACTGTCAAGATAAGGTCTCAATGAATATTACTAATGCTACATGTATGCCGATAAAAACCTACACACTATGTGCATGCTTGCATAAGTCGTGTTACCAAACATTTAACTCAATACGTTCATGCATGGATGATAAAGGTCTATGTAGATCTAGAAGTCCAAAATACATCAGTGTTCGGTTCTATACATTAAACATTTACTCCACAAATACGTATTTTCACACCTTGAATTAATTCCTCCACTGAAGCAAATAGTTTATACAGTAACGAAAGTGTGACATATTTCCTATGCCCTAGCAGATGGCAGTGGCACAAAGCAGGCTGAAAGTAAAGCAGAATGTGAAAAAAACCCGAAAGTAACCCGTTGAATATTTGCGCAGTTTACACATATATCTAATTAAATGTTACTCTGCAACAAAGTTATTCAAAAGCATTTTCTTTTAGAAAATATCAGAGTGTCAGAGAGCCTCGGCGATTCATCAGGGTCTAAATTGAATGCAATATTTATCACAAATTAGCGTGCAGAATGTAAATGGGAGAGAATACTCAATAGAGTGGCATATCATGTAGACATTATATTTTCGAACTACAGTGTTCCCTCCATTCAACGGCCCTCCGAACAACGATCCCCACCTTACAAATTGTTTTGCCGCTGTGCCCCCAACAAGACAACAATGCCTAACCCTTTCACTGCTGCAATATCGTCTGCTTTTTGATTAACCCTTAGCCCGCCAAATAAATTGTCGTCTGCTATATTTCTCGTCTGCTTCAAGTTTCAAAGTGCTTCAAAGTTGCTGAAAATTGCTGAAAATGTTGTCCGAGTGTCAAACAGCTTGGATCCGGATGAGACGCCGAGTTACTCGGCGTCTCATCCGGATCCAAGCTGTTTGCATATGGAGCTAGTCGTGAGTGGCAGGCTAAGGGTTAAAATTGACGCCTGCTCTATTTGCTCAAAGTCACATATTGGTCATTTTGACATACATACATAATGACGATTGAAAAACAGTTTGAATTCTAGATTCAAACTGTTTTCACTCTAATGGTATTGATTTCCCCTCCCTGTAACAACTCCCTCCGAACAACACATACATTAATGTCTCCCATTTGGTGTCGTTGTAGAGAGGGAACACTGTAGTTCGAGAGTATCGTTCAACCTTACTCCGATCGGTTGCGCAAAAAATCTGTTATTATGCAAATACATAGTTTGGATACTGATAGTGTAACCATTTTTTATTTCAAATTCCATGAAAACGGGTCGAGCCACAAGTTCTACCAACATTACAATGTAATTACGGCCCTCCCCTAAGTTATGGCCCTCCCCTGGATACTGATAAGATGCAGAGTAGCTCGGCGTTCTGATAAGAATCTAAAATACTTGGTACTCGTCTTACCCCTGACACTCTTAATGGAAAATTCCAATATCCAATTAAGTCATGTTCATCTCGAACTATTTAGGTTGATTTTAACAGTACCAGGGCTGCCATAAGTTGACATGAAAAATCCTAAGATTTCCAAATATGCATTTTTCAAGTCCGATTTTACGAATCGTACCTTCACCCCATCGCCTGTTTCTAGTTTTGTTGACACGTGACTACTTAAAGCAGACTGGAAGTAAAGCAGAATGCGCCTTCAGGCGCATTCTGCTTTACTTTCAGCCTACTTTAAGCTACCATGTACTAGAAAAAACCCCGAAGATTTAAGAATAATCCGGAGAAATGGCAGCCCTGCAGTACATGTACATTGCAAAATGACAAACAGTGCATACTCTGATTAAAGCACCCCCTGGCCAACGTCTACACTGTTTGCATAGGACAATTGTACATTACCCAGGTACATTGTTTATTTATTGAAAAGTATGCGCAACGATACTGTTGAATGTGTTATGGTTTAATCCATTGCTCGGTAAATACGCCTTATTACGTCTTTAGTTTATCCGTCCACTGAAGAAAATATTAAACATACGTGTACTTCACTACAGAAAATAGTTATGCGTGTCACAAAATAGTTCTTATTTATGGTCATGAATATGTGCCATAAGAAATTATTTCGATATCCTAGTACACGGTGCATTAGATCAGACTGAAAATAAAGCATAATGTGGCTTAATACTTGTTTTAGGTGGCGCTCCATCTTCAAAACTAGAAACATGCTATGTCAAAATGGGTTAATCAGATAAAAATATCATGATAAAACTGAATCTGAAACCGAGATGCAGAACAACATCTTCAAAATAGACTTTCTTATGTTTTGACAAGAGAATAGTTAATCTGATCAAATAATAATAAAAAATCTGTAAAATGCAAACCGTAATTTAAACTGCTAGAACCTTTGCGTGCAATAACATAACATAGAACAGACAATGCTCGACATTTAATCTCGATCCAAGTAGCCGGGGTGGCAAAAATACTATTTATTTCCGTAAGCCTAAATTACAAGAAAAAAATAAAAGTAAAAGAGGCCGCTTTGTTTTCATAAAGTATGAAATAAATTAAGTTAATTAACAATAGCCTTCAAATAACTTTCAAGACTCGCGCAAATAGCTAAGAACCAGATCAGATGGCCCCTGAATGAGCTATGTTATCAAGATTCGTATAATTTGCTTATCACATTCAACCCTAGGGACGAGTATACTCGTCATTTACAAACAGTTTACCTGTGAGGATTACACTTGTCCCATGCAAACAGTGTCGACTCTGATCAGAGGGCTCCTTAAGGAGCCCTCTTATCAGGGTCAACACTGTTTGTCATTTTGAAATATATTGTCAAATCAACCCTAAATTGTCAAAAATGAGCTAGACTTATTTTTAAATTGGAATTGTCCATTAAAAGTTTCGTTAACCGATTAGTCCCAAACTATCTACAAATATGATTGTTTTGCCATCAAACATATCAGTCATTCACAAGCTTTTGATTGGTCAGAATGAAGCATTCTGCTCAAATCTGACCAATATATAGTTTGAGAAAGACTTTTTATAAGCACTGGCCCAGTATTATTGCTGCTCACAACACATATGGACATTATGCTACTTTTGTTTTACTCTTCTAATATTTAGTTCCGTGATACGTGAAATGGAATATATAGGTGTTTTCAAAATTACTAAGATATATTAATATATATTAACACTAATTGAATATGGTTTTGCATAATAAAACATATATGAAGGAACACACAATTTGACAATGCATAAATGGGGACTCACGTATTATTAATTTAATACATACATTGTATATAAAATAAAACTGGGAATCACACAAAGTTAACCTTCAATGAAAAAGTGCATAATTATATAACATAAGCATAATTTAAAAAATTAATATTGAACGAAGGACCTGACTTACAGCTGCATTTATGAAATTATGCAGTAACATACTAACTAAATATTATATGAAAAGTGGACTTAGAGTGGAGAATCTGTTATTCTTTCCCAATAAACGCGTTTACGCTAAAACTATTATTTGCAGTGCAAACAGTTTGGAGTCAGATCAGACGCCGGGTAACCCGGCGTCTGATCAGGCTCCAAACTGTTTGCCACCCAGATAAACATGAACTATCAGAATTGTCCAAAAGTTGTTCTTTTCTACGTTTTAGCGCTTTGCGTTTGCGTACGTTTGCGTTTAAACGGGAAAGAATAACAGATTCTCCACTGTACATACTTATGCATGTATGATGTAAAACAAGAACTTGCAAAATTAACATATTGAATGAAAAGGGACATACTTAATAAAACGTATATGGAATAGCACAGTGATTTACAAAAATATTATTTATTCATTTGGGAAAGAAAAACATTTTCGCCTCGGCATATGATATATACTTATAAATAAAGAGATTATATATTAAGCCATATTTTTTCAATAGACCTAGTATGTTTAAATTTCTACAGCTTCTGAATTCTCCAAAAGGGCTTATATACAGACTCTCTTAATATTTATCAGAAGCATTTAAGCACAGAAAAGTTTGTGTATGGCGTAATGTTATCGACTCATCCTCGGAATTTGACATCTCTACAATTCAATAATAAAAATTAAAAGTATATTTGATTGTTAGTATGTAAGACGTATATATAGCGTGTTAAGTATTTTCATGTATCTATCACTGTACCGATTATTATGATTTGTGAAATCATATTTGTATTAATGAGAAACTGTAAATCTATACACTATCTCTCTATAACGGTCGGCTATTATTGTATAAAAATACGACTCATGCCATGAGAGCATCATACTTATTGTATTGCAAATAGTGTAGATCCAGACTAACCGCCGCGTCAAAGACGCGGTAGTTGGTCTGGATCTACACTGTTTGACCTTTCCAAGTATAAAGAGAGTTTTACTATCTTACTTGATAGCTAGAGTAGCTTAGAATAATTAATTTTGAGACCGTATACAAGTAGGTGACATACAAGCGTTTATAAGGGTTACCATTGTTCACGTGATAGTATATATTGACTATAAGGTTGAAAACAAAAATTGATCATAATAATGATGATAAGTATGGCCACTAAGACGATAAAAAAAAGAATGATACATGAAGTTATAAAAAATAAAAATACATGTTATTAACTTGTCATTATTATTGTTAGTATCACTATAATTATTGTTATTATTATTATTTCTATTTTTATTGTTATTATCACTATTATTATTATTGTTAGTAGAAGTAGTAGTGGTAGTAGTAGTAGTAGTAGTAGTAGTAGTAGTAGTAGTAGTAGTAGTAGTATGAGTAGTAGTAGCAGTAGTAGTAGTAGTAGTAGTAGTAGTAGTTAGTAGTAGTAGTAGTATAATCAGTTTTCAGGGCTACCATACGTCGCTAAAAAGCCCGATTTTAGGAATCGTACCTTTAACCCAGGTTCTATAACACTAACTTTATTATGCAAACAGTTTTACGTAGAACGGCGTCTGATCTGGATCTAAACTGTTTGACACTCATATCAATGGTTGCTGAGTAAAACAAAAATAAAAATACAATTTTTAAAAGTAAGAGCATAAATCCGAAGATTTTCGGAAAAATGCGTAGGTCCGGAAAAATAAAGCAAATTCCGAATATTTCGGAAAAATCCGGAGAAATGGCAGCCCTGACTTTTATAATTGTTATCATTTGTTATTAGTAATTAAATGTAGTTGAAACGGAGTATCATTTTATCATGTGTTGTCCAAGGTATAAAGATGTCAGATTAAAATGTTTAGGAAATATTTCATGGCCGACTGTATATAAATACATTTCTTTAATGAGTTCTACAAACAAAAGAACATTGTATAATTTAGGAAAATTTATTAAAAGTGCTAGACAAAATGCCGTAGAATTGTAAATTGTTTCTACTCACTTATTTGTATAATCTACTAATACTTATTTGATATGTAGATAATATGTTGAATTATTGATTGTATTGAATTGTATTGTTTTGCCTAAGCCATACCCATGTATCTTTGTAAATGGCCAAATGCATAATTTGCCGATTTGCCAATAAATGTGAACTGAACTGAACTGTTATTATTAATAATGTTTTTGTGCTTGTTGTTATTACCTTAATAGTAATAGACGATAGTAAAGAAATAAAAGAAAACTAGAGCAAAATGTTTCATCAATTTGACATGAAAGTGTGATAGAAGTAAAACTTTTAGAACAAACTACAACAACAAATGCTTCAAAAGGAAATATAAAACAACCTTGCTAACCATTGTATTATAGTTAGGCTACTTTTTTTAGTACTCAAGCATTTCATGTCTGAAAACAACGTCTTTCTTCGGGCCCTCATTCACATGGAATCACTTTACTTTATCGAACAATATTTAGCCACAGACTTCGCCCACAAATCAGATTCATAGCTTATCACACGACACATACAATTGAGAAGACGTTATTACAGTGCTCCCTCTCTACAACGACATCAAATGGGAGACGACAATCATGTGCGTTGTTCGGAGGGAGTCGTTATAGGGAGGGAAATTGGCGTACGTTTGCAAACAGCTTGAATCCAGATCAGACGCCGCGTAACGCGGCGTCTGGTCTAGATTCAAGCTGTTTGTCACTCCTCGTTAAGCTTTTTCCGTCAAAATGTCCATTATGTAAAACAGCAGATCATAACTTTAAGCAGACGACATTGCAACAGTAAAATCATTAGACATAAATGTTCTATTTAGGGAACTGCTGCAAGTGTCGTTGTAAGGAGGGAGTCGTTGTTGGGAGGGCCGTTGAAGAGAGGGAACACTGTATTTCGAAATAAACTGCTTTGTACAAAAACTCGTATGTCAAGTGCAAACTGGCGCTGTCTTTGCTTCAACGTCTCTGTACAAGAGCATGGGCATATATTTTGATATCGAATTTTATCTATGAGGCTCAAACGAATTATTTTACACTAACAAAAATCTAAATATGTACACATATTTACTATTCGGAATACATAATACACACACAGCAGAAAATATAGAAAATCATATCAATGGCGTAGCAAACAGTATATATGTTACAGTACATCTGCGTAATCAGTAATTTCATGAAATTACTATAAACTTAAGTAATTTCGTGAAATGACTGTTTCACATAGTCATTTCACGAAATGCCTTAAATTTCATTCATTTCGTGAAATGACTGGAATTGACAGACCACTTTCATATATATTGACTAGAGATCTTTTACAGGATTCAGACAATGTGTGAAATAACTTTTTATTTAATTACTTTAACAGCAAATGATCATTCACATCATTATCATCATTATGTATGCATGTTTTTGTTGAATACTTAATAACTAACAATTATTTCAGATACATTGCACATATTTTTAATGATTTATGAGACTTGATTTGTATCAATAATATACATGCATTGTTGTTTTTAATTAGTAAGATACTGTCATCATAACACTTTAATACATAAAGCTAAAGTCGATTCGGTCGTTTCATGAATGACTGGAGGTGTTTTGTGGTCATTTCATGAAATGATTGGGAATTTTAGGCATTTCGTGAAATTACTAAGTGAAACAGTCATTTCACGAAATGTCTGAAATTTTTAGTCATTTCATGAAATGACTGATTACACAGATTGACTGCAACATATACATAGCTCAGATGCCACCCATATACACTAATCGCAAGGAACATTTAAGCACATATGATTTGATTATAATGTGGAAATACAATGTATAATAAATTATTTCGGAGATCGGTGGTGGCCATGTTCCAAGGTTATAAGCATTCGAGTCGAGTCTGATATCTCCTAAAGTAGTTTGCTATTTTGCTAGCAAAAGCTCATATCTGACCGATCAAATGCTCGAGAACGACCTCACAATAATTTCAAACTCTTTATAACCTTGAGACCAGAAAGAAATATTCTCTTGTTAATATAATTTAACAATATCGTCTGCTTTCAATAGTTTAGTCTGTTTGTTTTCATTTGTTTTAATTTTGGCATTCTAAGTGAAATAAAAGCTACACTGCTTATATATGTAAATTGCATTAATCTATTATATAAGGGGTGACTGGGTCTAAATTTTCATTTTCATTTTGTTTTATATTGAAATTCATATCAGCAAACAATGTACATGTAGACTCTGATCAGTCGTCGCATAAAGCAGCGTCTGATCAGAGACTACACTGTTTGCCTATGTCCCTTTTATAGGACGCTAGACACAAATGGGTTAAGACACCAAAGAACATAAACAACTCCTTTGTGGCTTTGCACATTCTAGCCAAATTCTTGGATTTTTCCACGCCCCAAGATCTTTACTGTAGCGACATCCCTTTTAGATACAGATGTAGGACTGCTATTACTCTCTTTCTACAGACTCGTAAACAGTGGGGAACTCGCTTACTGTGGGGCACCGGTTGTCCTACGTGGGTAGACCTAGCTGAGGGCTGAAGTAAGAAGCGATCCAAATTCCGGTATAAACTATCTTTAATTTAGTTAGACGAATGTCAGGTCAAAAGTAACATAATAAGCAAATCAACAATAAACAAATAATGTACATAGACTTAGAAAGAGGTAGATTTGCATAATTATGGTAATACGCCTCAATAACAACTTTTACTTATAAGAACTCCGACAATGGAAGATATTCTGTAAGAATCGTTCTCCTTAACTATAAATCGAGCAGACATTAACAAGGCTTCAACTTACCGAATTAAAAGATAAAATCATTTTAATGTGGCAAGCCGAAGACAAGTAAATATTACAATCGCGTAGATTATTTAGAGATGAACAGTTCAAATCAACAAGACAATGTTCGAACAACTTACAGGATAAATCCCAGAATAGATTTCCAATTTGCTCCGTCCATGTTACTGTGCGTCTGCGCGTTTGGAAATACTGTTTGATTTCCACTCGCACAAACTCCAGCAAATGAACATGTTCCATTACACAAAAGCAATCGAGTAACTAATTTATAACAATCAAATGAATTGATTTAACTTATTATTTTTAATCTGCAAACCCTAAAAATAATTAAACTACAAAGTTGTAAATAAAACACGATACATTTTAACCATCTAAGCATAAAATAAGAAGAAATAGAATTACACCAACCTGAAGTAAGAAGCGATCCAAATTCCGGTATAAACTATCTTTAATTTAGTTAGACGAATGTCAGGTCAAAAGTAACCTACATCAGAATTTCCTGGCTAACATACCGGACCGTTGGATCACGTGACAATGGGAGGCGTAACCTATTTCTGACCAATCAGGGACCGGCCCTGTCAGTGGACCCTTCCACGTAACATGTCAAGCCCTTTAATTATGTCAATAAGATCGATATATCTATAAAGCTGTCAGCGGTGAATTTCAAGAAGGATAAAGGAGATACCTATGGCTTTGGCAGATAGTAAAAACATCAAGGTGATGCGATTAAGACTGAGCCCGTAGCAACAGACTTTATAATTGTGACACAGTATCTATGAAATCTAGCCTTAAGCCTTCCTAGGTAACCAAATGTAAAGTTTATAATCAGGCTGCATAGATACAGTTTGACTTATATGATAAATTGACATAATTGTAACCCTCAAGGATCCAGAGTTTGATTAGAGAATTACTTCAACTCTTTCCATAGGTTGTTCCCAGATCAATCCCTAACCAACAATTCAACAATACAGTATTTTCTGTTAAAAATGAAATCTCTCATGCTATTTAAAGTTTAGCTGTATAACAATCCCCTCTGGCTTCAAAAAGTTAAGCTCCCGCTTAACAAGATATCTATATGTAAATTCCAATAAGAGGTTAAATTGCTAACTTTAAATTACATGAGAAATAGCAAGAGTATTGCCTGTCTATAAAATTATTCATTATTATTACATAAGTGATAATAGTAACCGGGTTTCTTTTTCATTTTCCAACATATATACAAGAATTAATATCAATAACATAAGACAAGTTTTATATCAAGTCACATATTGTTTTTAAAGGCTGTTACATATGTGTGCCTTTACATATAAAAGTTCCATATCACATTCATATATTCAAGTCAAATGACCACTTGTAGACACTGTGATCAGTGATGTTTGTCTATAACACACCGTTATATAGTAACTAAGTTCATAACTTTTGGCTGTCTTCTGGTTGTGGCGTTCACTTGAAGATATTGGATAGTTCCTAACTGGGCTGTGTTCTTGTAGTGGTATTCACTTGAACATATATACAGTTTATAAAGTTGGCTTCCTTCAGGTAGTGGTATTCACTTGAAGATATTATAAAGTTCATATAATTATGAAAGCTAATGACTATAGCTGTTTATATACACATATATACATAAGTAATCTGCTGAGGACATCTTTTCAATAAGGATATTGTCCATCTCAGCATACAGATATGCCTAACCACTGTTCCACCCCAGTTACAACCATACAATGTGAGCAACCAATTGACTAAATAACTAATGTCAGTAATTATAATATAATTCAGTTAAAGTATCACCAATTTAAGTGAAATGCTACTATGAAGAGTTAATTAAATTAATATTAACTTCTGGCTATTAATCTATAGTATTTAATCAACATAAAACTGGTAAACTCTATACAATATCTGTTATTAACTCACATTCTGCTGCTGTCATGTACCTACATAGGAAGCTGTTGCATTAAGTCATAACTTTGCTTTACCTAATTTTCTTTACTTTATGAAGGAGTTTGCTTTACTTTATATTTTGCTTTTACATATAAAGCAGTGATTTTACTTTATTAAGTTTCCTTTAAGTTTTCTACTTTATAAAGCAGTTTGCTTTACTTTATGAATTAATTTGCTTTAACTTATAAAGCAGTTTGCTTTACCTTATGAATTTCTCCAGTTCGGAATGGTTATGTACCTGGTTTGACTCGACACAACTAACATCAACGGGTAAACAGTAGTTATGATGAGCAACCCAGAGTTGCAAAACAAAGTTATCAAACTTGTTGTTGATAATTTTCCTGAATTTGAAGGCAGTCCAAATTCCAAGTTTGATTTTAGTTGGGGGTGTAAGAGCACAAGCATTATTTTGTACTGTGACCTTAAATCCATTCCATTCCACTATGAGGTATGGAAAAGGGGAGAAATTTAATCCTTTAATGGAGATTGGTGCAGGGGAATTGAAGGTACAATGCTTTAAGCACGTTGGCAAATCTATAATTTTACACATAGCAGAAGCTGTTGGGTTGGTAACCTCCAGAATTAAAGCAGGCTTTTTAAGTTTGGATAATTGTTGCATTATAAAGTAAACAAATGCTAACAGAGCAAGCACCAGGAGGATGTATGTGTTGTAGTTTGGCAAGTTTTCATGTATTTGGGATAATACCGACTGTTGAGTTGGGGTAGTTGGTGCTTGAGTGTATGAAAATGACGGTAATGTTGGCAGTGCAGAATAGTGCTTGAGTTGAGTGCTAACTGTGATAAGCATAGTAAGCGACTTAACTTTACGGCACAAGATAAAAATGAAGATAAAGCACACTACTGATATGCAAATAGCAGCAATTGAGAAAATAAACTGAAATGAGAATGTGTTATCAGTGAAATAGGAATCTAGCATTGGTTCTGTCATTGAGTTATAGACCAATTTGTCTTCTTTTGCAGCTTGAACCATTTTATCTAGATTTAGGTGTTCTAATTTATCATTAGCTACATATTTGGAAAATTCATGAGAATACAACTGAAATGGCTTGAATGAAACATTCAAGGGTTTATTGAATGTGGAATTTGGTAGAATGGAGTCGACCGAGTTTTCTCCAAAGAACTTTTGGAGTAAAATGAGATTAACTGGATGTGTTACTGTAACCTGCGAGTCATATTTGTGGCAGCCAGTAAAACGCGGTGGCATAATGTGCATATTTGAAACCAGACTGCAATTACATGGCATATTAATAATACAAAATTGACAACCGACAGACTTAGTTAAACCTAACGAGCATTTTAACTGAGCTGTAGTTTCATTTATTAAAAGCACATGTGTAGCATTAAGTTGTCTAACAGTAGGTTTGATTGCATTCATTTGAAATCTGAAATTACATGATGAGTGTATGGCGCGCTTATCTGCATGAAAAAGCGACAATGCACAGCTTTCAACATTAAATGGAGACATGGCTAGATTAAAATGACAATGGGTAAATTTGTGATCTATGCTGCATTGCTGCAATGCCTCGGCAGTTAATGTTGTGTATAAACCTTTATCACTGTTAACAGCCAAGTAAGACGGTAGGCCTTTAATAGAAGTGGCATGAGTACTGGAACTATTGATTGGTACAGGGAATGACAGTATTTTAAATACTTTTAAGGGTTGGTCTTTGGTAGTTATTGGGAACCTAACTGTTATGAGGACTTTTGTGTTAGATTTATGCATGAAAAACTCAGCATGTTTGTAATAAAAGGATGGGTCTGAGTGCATCAGTTTAAACATAGGTCTATGCTGAGCAATACTATCAGCTACATGAACCAAAACTGTTTGCAAGTGACTTCTATCAATAATGATTGATGGCAGCTTGCCATTAAGAAGAATGGTAAAACCTTCTGAAAGTTGCTGATATTCAAACCTAAGATTGAGATGCAGCTGCAATTGATCCATTAGACTTGATATGAGAGCTATCTGCATATCCTCTAAAGTACTGAGATTTTGTGAAAATTGATTTTCTATCTGTGTTAAGGCATTATGGTTATCTACAATTGCTTTAAAGGCATTATCCATACGTTCATTTGATGTTTTCATGTATGATGCTAGTAAATCTGTTTGGTGATTGAATTTGTCTGTGAATTCCAAAGTGACTCTTTGAATAGCATTAACATGTGCAGCAACGCGTCTTAAATCTGAAGAAGTTGCCGTACCAAATAGACCTTTAGAAATTTGACCTATGAAGGGTAAAAGGGATCGCCTAGATCTACGTGGTGATTTTGACCGAGAGCTGTCGTGCAGCATAGACAGAATTTCTGTAGTGGTTTGCTTAATGATGTTTGCAGTCTCTTTATGCATGGACCTGAATTTGTCCAAAATAGACTTAAATCTAGGGCAGTCACATGTTGTAACTACAGGGGACAGGGCATCAGTAGGCATAGTGTCAATTACAAATGTGTGAGTCCAATACTCAGATGAGCTGTATAGAGCTGGAAGCTCTTCGAACACCGTCCCGTAATTGATTTGATGTAGTAGCTCTTTACTGTTGGCCAAACAGAATAGTCCAATGAAAATACCCATGGTGATCAATGATGGGCCTAAAATGAAAGGGAGAAGACTCTGTCAGGGGCAGGAAAAAAAATGTTTTGTTTAGTTTATACATAAGGAATATGGTTTCAAAACTGAATTGGAGAAGAAGTTCATGACGCTTCTTTTCCTAGCACTATATAAACAATAATTATTTTACAATAATTATTAAGGTTAGTTAAGAAAACCTATCCATATGTAAAAAAAGTTTCAGAATGTTTTGATAAGGATCATTTTAGACTATGGGTGTTTTAATGGAATGGAGCTCTTTTATATTCGGAACATTACATTATTGTGTGTAGTATACAGCATACACATAATTTGCTTATTACAGCAAAACTTATATACAAGGCGCCTTAAGTACAATCATAATACACATATGAATTGCACATATCATACTCATTACAGAGTAAAAATTCCAGTTCACTTATTCCATGAACCCAATTAAAATGAAAATCCCAACTGCATTAGTGCATTACAGTGTAACCTACACTAGCTATGATTGAATAAAACCAATTTATTCCTATGCAGTTGAATGGTAAGGTACAGACTGTCTTCATTACAGAACTGTATGTAAACATGGATGTAAGGAATGTATATTTGTATTATCTCCCCTTACAAAAGAACATAACATGAACAATTCCTCTAGGCCTAACCTAGTACAAGGAATTAAAATATGCACAGAAAATTTACAATTATACTTCTCGCTAGAAGTAAATAATGCCAATGTGTGGTGCATTAATGAAAGTATTTCCTCTTTTGAGCTATGTTAAGGGGTCTCTTCCTTTTAGCTCCTGTTCTGGTATGTGATTGCCTATACTGATGCATAAAGTTTGGATCAATGTCACTCTCAAAAACCCAGCTCGTTGAGCCATCTGCCCATTTAACTTTGTACATTTGACGACCCTGTCTACGCTGACCTATTAATATTTTTTCAAATTGATAGGTTTGATCATCCTTTTTCTTTTTGGGTTTTGACTTTGTACCTAAGGCTTTAGGAGGAGGTTGCTCTGTATCTTTGGAGCTGCTGTCCTTAACAGGTGTGTTGTCAGACTCTGCGACAGGTTCTGCTTGAACTGGCTTGGAAACATATGGTTTAAGGTTTAAGTAATTGTGAAAGTTTGGAAGAATTTTGTTATCAGAGCATTGCTTTATTCTGTACGTATAATTCTGCCCGTACTCACAAATTTCAAAGGGACCTTGATATTTTGGCGACAACTTTTTTGATAAGCCTATTTTTGTTTTGTGATTTTTCAGAAGAACCTTATCACCCAATCTAAAAGAAGGAATTTCAGAGTTTTTATCATGATAAGCCTTTTGCTCTTGTTTAGCAGCTGTTTGGTTTTCTTTTGAGATTTTTAAGGCTGTGTCAGTTGAGTTCTTTAAATCTTGAATGTACTCTTGTACAGGTTTAGAAAGATTGTCCTTAGGAATAAGGCTGCAGTCAATAGGTAGGCGTAAAGATCGCCCAAACAGAAGATTGTAAGGTGCATATCCTGTAGACGAATTTACAGAATTCCTTAAACCGAGAAGTATACCTGGCAAGAATTTTGACCATTGTTCCTGTTTGTCAGAACAGTAAGCACGCAAAGATTTTGCTATTGTGGTATTCATTACCTCTACTCTGCCATTGCACTGAGGGTGATAAGCCGTTGTTTTGTGCCGTGTAATTTTGAAAAATTCACACAATGCTTGCACAATTGCGGACAAAAAATTTGCGCCCCTGTCTGAAAGAAGAATTAATGGACTTCCATAACGACAAATGATTTCTCTGAAAAGGATGTTTGCTATTGTGACTGCATCCTGTGTGACCATTGGAAAACCTTCTATCCATCCTGTACATGAATCAACTACTAGCAGAATGTACTTATAACCTTCGGGTGTTGGAGTAAGGGGGCCCAATATATCAATATGCACTCTAGAGAATGGCTCAGATACGGGTAAAGGTACAAGAGGAGCTTTCTTCTGGTTATATTGGCGTGTAGACTTTTGGCACGGGTCACATGATCTTACATGGAGTTCAATATCTCGATACATATTTGGCCAATAGTATTTCAGACGAATAGCAGAATACGTCTTGTCAAATCCAAAATGAGACCCACCGTGGCCCTCATGATAAGAGAGAATAATGTCTTCTCTAAGTTCGGACGGTACTGCTAATTGCTTTAGATGGCGCATATCTCTAGGTGCATGTTTTGATCTAATGGGAAGGAAATGGTAAAGGGTGTTATGCTGAATGACATATTGTTCTGCTACAGCTGCCAATTTTCGAGCTGCAAGTGGATCTTCGGGCAAAGTGTTATTGACCAAATAGTCTAGGATGGGACGAAGATCTGGACATTGCCATTGAAGATGCTCGACTGACACAATAGGCTGTTTTTCTATCTCAGGAGTGTTCTGCGGAACAATTATGGGGTCTTCCTGTTCTAAATTGATTTTGTTGACCGTTTGTTCAGACTGATCAGTATCTGGAGAAGGGTACTGAATAGTGACCATAAAGAGAGTTGCACTGTTTGGCTCTGACTCTGTTGCATTAACAGTATAGTCTTCCTGAGCTTCTACAGCAGCAATGATCTCATCATTATCATCATCATCTTCAGCCTTTCCCATCGGACTGACTGGATCCTGATCATTATATGAACGCCTTGAGAGACAATCTGCATTTTGATTCTTTATACCCGCGCGATGAGATATTTTGAACTGATATGGCTGCAGGAGAAGTGACCATCGAGCTAGTCTACCTGTGGCTAGCTTGATACTTTGTAACCATTTTAGGGAAACGTGATCAGTGAAAACTTCAAATTGATTATTTGCTAGGTATGTGTGATAGTGTTTAATTGCTTCAACTAAGGCAAGACCTTCCCTTTCTGTAACTGACCATTTGAATTCTGTACCCCTTAAGCTTCTTCCCCCATAAGCAATAACATGCTCAAGGCCATCTTTTCCTATCTGTGATAGAATGTAACCAATTGCATGGCCCGAAGCATCTGTGGCAAGCCTGAATGGGCTATTGAGGTCAGGGAAAGCTAGTATAGGTGCAGAAGTAAGTTTATCCTTTAACAAATTAAAGGCAGAAGCACACTCTGTGGTCCATTTTAGACGAACTGACTTTTTGAGCAGTTGATTTAAGGGAAATGTTATTTGAGAATAATCCTGTATGTATCTGCGATAAAAGTTGCAGAGACCCAAAAAGCTACGCACATCTTTCCTTGTTTTTGGCCTAGGAAATTCTTTAACTGCTTTAACTTTTTCAGGATTTGCTTGTATACCCTGTTCAGACAAAACATGTCCCAAGTATTCAACTTTAGCTGCCGCAAACTGGCATTTTTGTGGACTTAACTTAAGGTTCGCATTCCTTAGACGGTCAAAAATTGCGGACAAGTGGGTTAAATGCATATCGAACGTCGGACTGTGACAAAGGATATCATCTATGAAAACCAATGCATACTTGAAGTTGATGCCCTGAAGAACTTTAGAAATGCACATTTGAAAAGCCATCGGTCCGTTGGTTATTCCATATGGTATGCGCGTAAATTGATATGCATTATCGTGCGTTACAAATGTGGTTTTGTGAGCAGTTTCCGGATCCAAAGGAATCTGCCAGAATCCGGATTTCAAGTCCATTACACTGAAAAATTTTGATTTATTTGTGCCTACACTGTCTAAAGCATCCTGCAAATCAGGTATTGGGAAATTGATTGGTTGAGTTTTTGCATTAAGTCCCCTAAAATCAACTGCAAAGCGAAAAGTTGAATCTTTTTTCTTGATCATCACTATAGGCGCACCCCATGGGGAGTCGCTCTCTTTGATAATACCGTCCTTAAGCATTTGTTCTACTTCTACATCAATGTTTTGTTTAGCATTAGGTGTAGTGCGGTACGGACGCTGACGATGAGGGGGGTGGTTACCAGTTTCTATTCTGTGAGAATGAACATTTGTACAACCTATGTCTGAGCTACTTGTTGCAAAAACATCTTTGTTTTGTCCTAGAAATATCATCAATTTCCTTTTTTCTGTTTCTGATAGGTTACAGTGATCAAAAGTTAAACCTTATTGTTTAGTAAAAGAAATGAACTCTTCCTCTGAAATAGGAGGTTCCGTCTCAACAGTTTGAACTTCAGGCATGTCTGTATCATTGCAGTCATAAACACTATCTACAGGAAAAAGTTTTCCGATTATTTGTGATGACCTGATAGTAGCAGGAGTTGGCATAGGATTTAGAATTTGAACGAAAGACCTTCGGCTTTTTACATAATTCAGTGATTTTGCTCCTGCTATTAAATGTTTGCTGTTTAGGTTAGTTGTCGGCTCTATCAAAACTGTTGTTTTAAGTGGTACTTTTGATAACCTTACTGGTACTAGAGTTGATTGGAAAGCAGGAATAGTAACATCAGAAACAGCTCTAGCAAGACCTATACTGAATTTTGAGGGGGGTACAGTCAAAAATGCAACTAATGGTTTGCCTTCTTCAGATTTAAGAATATTGTTTGCGTAGTCAATGGTGCACTTTTTGTCTTTTAAAAAGTCAACACCAAGAATCAGTGGTGTGTGAAGTCTATCAAAAACATGAAAAGTTTGTTCTAATGTGCTATCTGCAATGGTAACCGGCAGAACTATCCTACCACAAATAGTTAGGCGCTCACCGCCTACACCGACTGCTCTGACAAAGTTAGACGGCTGAAGTGTAGGTGAAAACTTCTGTGTAGAAGCGATTTTGTGTAGCAGGGATTTCGAAATGCATGATATACTTGCGCCCGTATCAACTAAAGCTTTTGCAGAAAAGTTTTGAATTTTAATCTGAATTAAACTAGATGAAAGGTCTGTTTGAAAGTCTATATGAGCCAATTGTTCAGCATCGGTTGCGCAAGTATCAGTATCCGGCCTGACTGAAGGAATCCCTGGACCTTCAGATGGCGACAAATCCTATCTGCCACATGCGCTAGTTGCATGGGCGAGATTGCATTTGGCACATCTGTCCTGACGATTAGGACAATCACGTCTGAAGTGCCCAAAACCTTTACAGGCATGACAGGCATTTCGAGATGACCTATGACTGTCTTGACTGTGAGACTGTTGGTGTTGTTGATGGGGTTGTGCCATGGGACGGGAATGAAACTGATTGTGAGGTTGGTGTTGTTGACCGGTAGGTGCCAATGGACGGGGATGAAACTGATTGTGAGGTGTGAAATTTGGTTTGTTTCTTCTATGTTGCCTCTGCGGCTGTGACCTGACTGGTTGGGCTGCTGCATCTGGTGCATGCAATGAGTTTACATTTAGATTACGAACTAAGTTCTCCAAACCACTCATGAGATTTGGAATTGCATTGACCGGGCTATCTGGATTTTGACTAATGTTGTGTGCTACGTTTTCGGCCATGACTGCTGCTTTTATGAATTCATCCACAGTTTGTGGATTCTTCCTGATAACATCAGGTTGCAGATGTTGATGAATTTTACCTAATAACATGGGCAGCAGCTGATTGTCAGTTAAATGAGTCTTACCGGCCTGATGTTGAAATTGCGTGATGAAAGAACGTACAGGCTGGTTTGGACCTTGTTTCAAGGCATTTAACTGTGCCATATTGGCAGTGTCTGAGGTGTTTTCCCACCTACTTGTAAATGTTTCAAGAAATCTTTCCCATGTGTTTTTAGTTTCTGGTTTCAGTGTATCAAACCAGCGTTTACTTTCCTCATCTAAGAAATATCTAATGTTTTTGACCTTGTCCGGACAGTGAAAATTTTCTGCATAAGTATTATAATCTAAAAGCCAACTGGTTGCGTCAGAAATTGCGTGGTTAAAATAGGGACAAGGTGGTAAAGGCATACCTCTGAATGCTGGATGCATTGTCACTCGGTCCTCAGCAGGTTGGGCGGGAGGTGGTGGCGGTGGTGCTGACCTGATCTCTGGCCTCCTCTCTGTTGTTGTTTGTGGGGTTGTTGGTGAGGCCATGCTGCTTTGTTTAGTTTGAGATCTTGTTTGAACTGCTCCGGCAATCATGGGCCCAGACTCCACCAATTGTAGGACTGCTATTACTCTCTTTCTACAGACTCGTAAACAGTGGGGAACTCGCTTACTGTGGGGCACCGGTTGTCCTACGTGGGTAGACCTAGCTGAGGGCTGAAGTAAGAAGCGATCCAAATTCCGGTATAAACTATCTTTAATTTAGTTAGACGAATGTCAGGTCAAAAGTAACATAATAAGCAAATCAACAATAAACAAATAATGTACATAGACTTAGAAAGAGGTAGATTTGCATAATTATGGTAATACGCCTCAATAACAACTTTTACTTATAAGAACTCCGACAATGGAAGATATTCTGTAAGAATCGTTCTCCTTAACTATAAATCGAGCAGACATTAACAAGGCTTCAACTTACCGAATTAAAAGATAAAATCATTTTAATGTGGCAAGCCGAAGACAAGTAAATATTACAATCGCGTAGATTATTTAGAGATGAACAGTTCAAATCAACAAGACAATGTTCGAACAACTTACAGGATAAATCCCAGAATAGATTTCCAATTTGCTCCGTCCATGTTACTGTGCGTCTGCGCGTTTGGAAATACTGTTTGATTTCCACTCGCACAAACTCCAGCAAATGAACATGTTCCATTACACAAAAGCAATCGAGTAACTAATTTATAACAATCAAATGAATTGATTTAACTTATTATTTTTAATCTGCAAACCCTAAAAATAATTAAACTACAAAGTTGTAAATAAAACACGATACATTTTAACCATCTAAGCATAAAATAAGAAGAAATAGAATTACACCAACCTGAAGTAAGAAGCGATCCAAATTCCGGTATAAACTATCTTTAATTTAGTTAGACGAATGTCAGGTCAAAAGTAACCTACATCAGAATTTCCTGGCTAACATACCGGACCGTTGGATCACGTGACAATGGGAGGCGTAACCTATTTCTGACCAATCAGGGACCGGCCCTGTCAGTGGACCCTTCCACGTAACATGTCAAGCCCTTTAATTATGTCAATAAGATCGATATATCTATAAAGCTGTCAGCGGTGAATTTCAAGAAGGATAAAGGAGATACCTATGGCTTTGGCAGATAGTAAAAACATCAAGGTGATGCGATTAAGACTGAGCCCGTAGCAACAGACTTTATAATTGTGACACAGTATCTATGAAATCTAGCCTTAAGCCTTCCTAGGTAACCAAATGTAAAGTTTATAATCAGGCTGCATAGATACAGTTTGACTTATATGATAAATTGACATAATTGTAACCCTCAAGGATCCAGAGTTTGATTAGAGAATTACTTCAACTCTTTCCATAGGTTGTTCCCAGATCAATCCCTAACCAACAATTCAACAATACAGTATTTTCTGTTAAAAATGAAATCTCTCATGCTATTTAAAGTTTAGCTGTATAACACAGATCTTGCATCCAGTTCTGCCAGCCAGAGCACAAATTCACTTGTCAATCCCTGCACACGTAACAGACGCACACGGAGATTCCTGAAATTGCCGACAATAACACACTAATCATTTCCTAATGATTTGTTGATTGATATGGAAGCACGGATTAATTGGCCAATTATTGAATTATCCCATCGTTATCCTATCTGCCTAGATCTGTTGGCACAGCAGGATAATATTTACCCTTACACCCTCTGCCGCCGACTCGGCTGCGGCAATAACGTCGTCTGCTAAAATACCGAAATTCAACAACAGAAGTATACTCAGAATAATTCCGCGATTTATCTATGTAAAAAGTCTATTTGATAAGAGCGTATGATTGAAAGACCGTTTTGATCCCGGCCAGTCTTTTGGAAATTAACGTGAGAATGGAAATATTTGTTGTTGCTAAAAAATAAAGTACATCCCACCTTAGCCCTTTTCATGATGTATTGCCGTCTGCTTCAAATATATTGTCTGCGAAACATTAAAGTCAGTTTTCTATGCTTATCAAACAGAAGAGAAGCTGAATACGAGTGCCAGATAGTTTTGATGCAGATCGTTACGCAGTCTTATCTGCATCCAATCTGTTGGCGAATGCTGACCAAGTTGCGCCTAGCATGATAACTCTATGAGGGTGTTCTTGGTAACATATGAAAATAATCTGGATCCAGATAAGACGCCAAGTAATTTGGCGCCTCATTAGAATCCAAACTGTCTGATATTTTACCTAGATTTTTCCCACAAATAAACAGGTTTTTGTACTAGAAAAATGAAACAGACGATACGATATCTGTTACAGACGGGAACTGCTGGTAATAGTGTTTGTGGCATAACCGGTATTTACACGTACATTTTATCACGTTTTCTCATAGTCCGTTTCTATGTTTTAATACATGTGTCCATTTAACGCAGGTTGAAAGTAAAGTAGAATATGCGTCAATACACACTCTGTTTTACATTCAAACTGCTTTAAGCTGTCATGTACAGTGGAGAAACTGTTATTCTTTCCCGTTTAAACGCAAACGTACGCAAACGCAAAGCACTAAAACGTAGAAAAGAACAACTTTTGGACAATTCTGATATTTCATGTTTATCTTGGTGGCAAACAGTTTGGAGCCTGATCAGACGCCGGGTCACCCGGCGTCTGATCTAGCTCCAAACTGTTTGCACTGCAATTAATAGTTTTAGCGTAAACGCGTTTATTGGGAAAGAATAACAGATTCTCCACTGTACTATGATATAGAAGACATTTCTTACCATACAGGTGCATGATTGTATAAAGGGAAAATGTTTTCTTCAGTGGAGGAATAAGTCAACGGCGTAAAACTAAAAAGGCGTATTTACGGGGTAATGTATTGATCCCATATCTAACCTCGAGAAAACCAGTGTCTTACTAGGAGCAAAAACTTCTTGAAATCGAATTCTTTAACTAAACTCACAAAATGGTTTGCAGAAAACACTTTTAACCCTTATCCTGCTGTGAAGTCGTCTGCTTTGAAACTGTCGTCTGCAAAATTAATCAAATATAGATTTATATATATAAGGAAATATACCTAAAGATGAGTGTCAAACAGTTTGGATCCAGATCAGACGCCGCCTAAAGCGGCGTCTGATCTGGATCCAAACTGTTTGCAAAAACAGTAAAGTCGCGATCAGCAGGCAAAGGGTAAAATCATACAACGTTATTGCAGAAGAAGGGGCAGCTGTTGGAAACCCAGACTGATGGTTCTTATTTAATGATTGGCGGAAATCCCCTTTAGTTGGTCAGCCCCTTTCTTACACAATTGATATTTATCTAAGTAATATTGTACGATATGTGATACCATTCATGGTCGTGAGAAAACTCCGGACAGGGGTCTGAGATGGTCATCACAAAGGAATAAGTTTCACCGAACAGCCAGGGGGCGCCTGTAGTGATCTTTGCGGCCAAATCCTTGGTGAAAGGGTTACAAAGGTTAATGCTTACCATAGTTGTTCCTAGGGAGCGAAACCGACCGAGCCCGTTATCGAACTACGATATCAAGCAATTGTGTTAACAACTTAGTCGATAATAAGTGTAGGGCATCACGCACGGGTTTTCTGTATCCGCTCCGCACTCTCAGGATGTCCAATTAGCCCATAGACGGCATATATATACTTAGCAAAATTGCTAAGTACCCCAACATAAATATCATTTGGTTTTTTTTAGTCTTTATTCAAATGATTTGCGTTCACACGCATTATTTTATCACAAACATTGTTATTATTTCCATGAAAGATATGACGATATTTCATATATTTACGTTATATCACCCATGAAAAAGAAAATACCAAAATAGTACCGGGGGTACTTAGCAGTTTTGCTAAGTATATTTGAGCCGTGCCATGACAAACCCTGCCTTATTGCATTGCAACATTATACAGACCAAGCACTCTTGTCACCCAAGCTCTGCATCCTAGTTTGGCCTACACTGTCAAATAGCATATATAATACAACTACATAAAATGCTTTAGATGCATGTGGATGTCAAACAGTGTAGATCAAGGCCAACCGCCGCGTCTTTGACGTGGTGGCTGGTCTTGATCTACAGTTTGCAATGCAATCAGGCAGGGTTTCTCATTTCACAGCTCATATATATCGTTGACAAACAAACCAAACAAAAAAGTTCTTCAATAAAAATCGCATGAGATTCCAAATATAATACTTAAAAGCGGATGCAAAATTTAAGCAGATGATATCATGGCAGTGTCCGTGTTAGACGGGTTATGACGTCATAATGACAGTGGAAGAGTAAAGAAGCCAAGGATCGTTAAAAGCACGTGATTTCTTAATACATTCAACCCTAGAGGCGAGTTTAATCGGCATGTCCGAAGTTGAACTGAGCTCAATGGCTTCTCGGGTGGAGTGCACATGGCATATATAAAGTCTCTATTAAGTACTAGTATGTCAAATGTTAAAGTTTTATTACAGACAGACCAATACACCAACAGCAGACATATCGAAAACAATGACACACATCCTCTTTGAAACGGAGTCGTATTTTGGAAATATACAGAATAATCCTTTACGTAGATGTCTTACGCGTTTCCGTACTTCTCCGCATACATTAGCAGTGTCATTTTGAAATTATATGGATAATAATGTCGATCATAAAATACTATATGTATGAACAATCAAAACGATATTGTAAGTCAGTATTAGGCGATACTGATCTGTCCAGTGTATAAATATTAAAGAGGCTAATTTATTAAAGGTAAATGCATTGCCATCTACAGCGTTCCCTCTCTACAACGGCCCTCCGAACAACGACTCCCTCCTTACAACGACATTCGCCACTGTTCCCAAGAAAATTATATTTTATGCTTACACTGATGCATCATCGTCTACTTAAAATTGTTGTCTGCTGTTTGTCTTACATAAATGACATTTTGACAGAATAAAACAATGACACATGACAAACAGCTGGAATCCAGACCAGACGCCGCGTTACGCGGCGTCTGATCTGGATTCAAGCTGTTTGCAAATGTAAAATAAGTTCCCTCCCTATAACGACTCCCTCCGAACAGCGCACACAATATGTGTCTCCCATTGGGTGTCGTTGTAGAAAGGGAACGCTGTATAAATAAAGATTCAAATCTGCTTTCTTCAGAACATATACGTACAAAATCGAACATAAACAGCAATATGTGTAGATAAAAGAAGATATGCTATATCAGATTAAGATTATACTTAACCCTTTCCCTTATAGAAGCGACTTTTAGCACATTCATTTTATTCATCCGCTGAAGAAACTAGTTCCAAATTATACCGTAATGAATATGTGTCATATTGAATACTTTCCTTATTCTAGCAGTTAATAGCTTAAAGCAGGCTGAAAGTAAAGCAGAATGCGCATTAGGGCGCATTCTGCTTTACTTTCAACCTGCTTTAAGTAGCCACATATCTTCAATACTAGAAACAATGCTATCAGGTAAAGGGTTAATACATACGAAGTACAGTATTAACCTTAAAACTTAAGATTTATGGATTTATAACATATATTTTATTTGTACACACTATTTATGTGCAGAGTATCTAAGTGAGAGATATATATATATTTATTTACTCATTATAATTTATTTTTAATGTAATGAAAGCTTAGAGTTTAGGCAGTTCAAATAGAAGATGAATAGTTCCTATTTGATATTGTAAATTAATTGTATTACCAGGGCTGCCATAAGTTGACATGAAAAATCCTAAGATTTCCAAATTTGCTTTTTTCAAGTGTGATTTTACAAATCGTACCTTTACTCCATAGCCTTTTTCTTGTTTTGTTGACATGCGAATTCTTAAAGCAGACTGTAAGTAAAGCTACCATGTACTGGGGAAAAAATCCGGAGATTTAGGAAAAATCCGGAGAAATGGCAGCCCTGTATTACACTATGTTTGCAGGCTATTCACAGGGCCATGGTGTCAATACAATATTTTACGTATTTTATTGTTTTAAAGAGATAATAACACATTAAATGTCGTTGCCGATTGCTAATAAAATTGATATATTAATACAAATCTTTACAATAACAAAGGAGAAAAGCTTTTCATTTATATCAGCCGTGTCTTTAGTTTAATTTACGCATTTAAATTATTCCTCCACTGAAGAAAATAGTAACACTTTATTCAGCCATAAATATGGACAATACAAATATTTTTCTACATCGTAGCAGATGGTAGCTTAAAACTGGTGGAAAGTAAAGCAGAATGTGCCTTAAGGCGCATTCTTCTTTACTTTAAACCTGTTTTAAAAAGTCCCCTGTCTAAAACATATGGGGTAATTGTTTAAGTGTCAATGTAGCCATATTCTTACATAGTGGGGAATATATGCGTTAATCTGTCTCGCTTAAACGAGAAGTTTTTGTATATATTGACGACCTATAAAAATCTGATTGACAAACAAAATGGAGTCTGACCTGACTCAAAACTATTAAACAGGACTGCCATTACTCCGACTTTTTCCGAAATCTTCGGAATTTTCTTAAATTCTTCGTACCTAGATCTACGTTTTTCCGAAATCTGCGAATTTTATGCGTTTTAACTCGGGAAATATTGATATGGGTGTCAAACAGTTAATATTCAGATCAGACGCCGCAGTACGCGGCGTCTGATCTTGATCCAAACTGTTTGCATAATTATGCTAGTGTTATAGAGCCTGGCAGCGAAAGGATTAAAGGTTTCGATTCCTATAATCTAGGTTGTACATTTAGAAATCTTAGGATTTTTATGAGCAACTTTGGTAGTCCCTGCTGTGTGCAATGTGCATAACTGTTTGAAGCTCAAAAGCTTTAATAGGACAACCATAACGTATTCTCACTGCATATTGTGATCTCTCTTTTTTGTATCTCACAACAGGCGCTCATTCCATCGATAATATCCTAGAATCTGTCGCACCGAAAGATGGCACCCTCTCAATTCCAATACCACTTCCGGTTTACATTCGGACAAGATCGCCGCCAGGATCGGAAATGTACGGAAAGCCGAAGAAGTGTCGCCGGAGTCGAACGGTGTTTACCGATTTACAATTAATGGGACTAGAGAGGCGGTTCGAAACACAGAAATATTTATCAACGCCGGACCGAATCGATGTAGCGGAAACACTAGGACTTACTCAACTACAGGTGAAGACTTGGTATCAGAATAGGCGAATGAAGTGGAAGAAACAAGTGAGTGAAAAACGTCGTAAACTCTGAAAACCCGAATCTTTAACCCTTCACTGCTCTTACCCCGAGTTGATCAGGGGGTTACTGCAGGAACCCTTTGATCAAGGTATACACTGTTAGTAATTTTGCAAGATACTGCTCAAATTAATCTTTACCGGTAGTGAAAACTGGACAAGACTTAATTGAAAATTTGAATTATTACACCTCGCTTTGAGTTACAATGTTAATTTCCCATAGACCAAAATGAAACATTTTGCATGTATTTAAAATCTATCCAAAAACAATACTGTCACTATGTGATATTATTTTCGCTATGAGAATTTCGTAGAAAATCTATAAGGGCATATTACTTCTTATCGGCTTTTAGAATTTTCTGTACGAATTGCCTCCCGTTTTCGGCTCCTTAAAAGATTTAAGCGTCTAGACAATTTGACCATGCTTTTTTCTGGCCAAGATAACTGTCACCAGCCGACACCAAAAATGGCATCCAAACGATTTGCCACAATTTCGAAGGAAGATATTTGTCAACTAGACAATCTACTTGCCTTAACGTTCTTCTTTCTTTTTGGTAATGATATAAACAATGTGACGCCGTAGACGTCGACTTCGTTTCCCGCGTTACGTGCACGGCGGCGCTAAATTAGTACTCACAACATATTTGAATAAAATACAAACGAGACGATTACACAGTCAGGGTTGATTAGTTCGGTGTAATAAGATAAATATTAGATGGCAGTTTTCGTGACATTCCAATTATCAACCCTCGAAAACAAGAATGTCACTCTATTTCCCGGGTTGACAATTAAAATGTCAAGCAAAACTGCCATCTAAAATTTATACATTGTCCATTTGAAGTTTCATGTGTCAATTAAAAAAGATAAAGGGACCTCTCTGTTTAAAACTCAGTGTTAGAGACTGAATTGGCGCCGAGTTAACTCTATCACTGCGAAGTTTGATCGTGCCTCTGCTTCAACCCTGTTACCACTAAACATCATCTGCATAGAAAATGTCGTATAAAATATATTTTTCAAGGCAGATGTAAGGCTTTCTAGACTGAAGAAATACTAATTGAGTGTCAAACAATTTGGATCCTAATCAGACGCCGCTTTACGCGGCGTCTGATCAGGATCCAAATTGTTTGCAAATGGTCGCCGACGGCAGTGAAATAGTTAATCTTGATCTGATTTGGAGCAAAATCACGTGAAACTATAGTCCGGTCTATAGTCGTCTATAGTGATTACAGTTCTAACTGAACACCGATAGTTCGACTATAAGAAAGTCATTTGACCAGTGAACCTCAGTTTTCCTTGGTTCGACAAACGGTGTTCCTTTGCCGACCATAATTCGCCATTTTGCCTGACTAGAAGTTCGAAG